>OX493264.1:96722477-98037500 GCA_950370525.1 Bellardia bayeri
GTGAAGTATATAAAGTTTTTGTAATATATGGATCATTAAATTATTTTGCCCATCGTTTTATAAAGCCTAGTGTACATCTTGCTTTATTTATTATCGTATACTCACGTTGTCAGTAATATTGAGAAAAGTTTAAAAGTGGCCAGAAAAAAAAAACAATTGTGAAAATAATATTTTTATATTTTTTTGATAATTTTAGTTAGGCTCGAGTTCATTAAATTTAATTTTCATTAAATTATTTTTACTGAAGTTAGGAATTACAACTTGAAAAATTTATTATTAAAAATTTTTTTTTTTTTGATAATTTTTCTTGACTGGGGATCGAACCTGGGTTGTTGAATTTACGTATGTTTCGAGAAATCCCACTTTCTCTCATCAGAATACTTTGCGTTCTACCACATTCACCACTGCGGTGCCGGTCAGCCAACAGACAAACATCAATCCTTTAACCGGTGTTAGTTCTGGTAGCTCGAAGTTTTTGCTGTAATTATCATTCTTTATTAATTTCTATTCATAGTTGTTTTTTTCCTTTTTTTTTCCTTTCTTCAGTTTTTTTTTTTTGAATTTAACTTAAAACTCAACGTGTTTTGCATCGACGACTATGTTGATTGTTTAATCATTTAATAACGGTAAAAACAATTTACAGTGTAGGTCTTTAAAGAAGCTACACAGCGATCTTATTATATCAAAGCATCGTTTCTAATTATATGTCCACCACTGTATACTGTGAGCTTCAGAATAAAATTAAATCAAATTAAAAGAAAAGCTTATATTATACGTATGTAGTTATTTAAATAGAATTGAATTGAAAATTTAATTTTGTTCAGTGTACATAGTTTTCAACATGCATTTTAATCTTAATTTGTTTATAAAATACATTTCTTATATTTCTCATTGAGATTTAAATTACTCTTAAACCGTTAAACTAAAATGCATTTTGATTGTGTTCTAAAATGTATATTTTTCTCATTATTTATGCACGAAAAATCTTTGTGAATGCTGTTCATTTTTCATTCATCAATTTTTCAACCGGTTTTCAAAAACAATAAAAAACATCTATACAATTTTTATTGATACTAAATTTAAAACTAAACAAAGATTTATATTGTTTATGTTTTCAGAGAAAGTCAATTATTTTGCACAAACGTATTTGTGTGAGAGTAAAAAGAAAATCGAAAAAATATCTTTAAGATTTAAAAAGTTGACATCAACTGGTTTTGTGCTATAGCATACAAACAAATATTGAAAGGTACACAGATAAAGCCAATAAAATGTTTACTTTGTTTTATTATACCCTACCCCACCATAGTATTGGATTTGTGCTGGTGTTTGTAACGCCCAGAAATATTCGTCTAACACCCACCTTAAAGTATTCCGATCGACTCAGAATCACTTTCTGAGTCGATTTAACGATGTCCGTCCGTCCGTCTAGCTGGCTGGCTATCCATGTAAAGCTTGTGCGCAGAATACAATTTTGAAGATATTTCGATAAAATTTGGTACTTGATATTTTTTCGGCCCAAGCACGGATAGTATTGAAACTGGTGGAAATCGGTCCATTATTTCACCTGGCCCCCATAAAAATGTCCTCTCGAAATAGTAGTTTAACGATCATAAATGTTTGAATTATGCAAGTATCCAAACAAATTTCACCACAAATGAGTATTAACTGAAGCCAAATCACATATCAAATTTTGTAAAGATTGATCTATAATTAGTCGTAGCTCTCATATAAGGCCTACTTCCGAAAATCTCTTTAAAGAGCATAACTCTCTTAAAAATGCCAGTATCCAAATATTATTGAACACAAATATGTTTCGTATATATACAATTTTATAATGATCGGTCCATAATTAGTCGCAGCTCCCATATAAGGCCTACTTCCGAAAATCCCTTTAAAGAGCATAACTCTCTTAAAAATGCCAGTATCCAAATATTATTGAACACAAATATGTTTCGTATATATAAAAATATTATGGTACAATTTTATAATGATCGGTTCATAATTAGTCGTAGCTCCCATAAAAGGCCCACTTCCGAAAATCACTTCTTAAATCTCTTAAAAATGTTGGTGTCCAAATAAAATTCAACGCAAATAAGTTTCATATACCTATACAGAAATGATGGCAACTAATTTAATAATAGTCGGTCCATAATTAATCGAAACTCCCTGATATAAGACCCTCTCCGTAATTCACATTAACCTCCATAAATCTTTTAAAAGTATTTATATCGAGATAAAGTACATTATATTAACATTTACGGAAATCATGGCAATAAATTTTTGGATGATCGGTCCATAGTAGTCATATCTCTCATATAGCGCCCATTTCTAAAAAAAAAACTGTTTTATACATATACTGGGTGTAGTGTATGATATGGTCGGGCTTGACCGACTATACTTTCTTACTTGTTTTTTTTATTTAACAATATTATGAATATTATTTGCCTATAATTGGGTCAACGTTTTTTTTTTTTTTTGCTTTTTACTAAAAGCAAGTGCATATACGATCTACTGGTTCATTTGTTTAAAATTAAAAATGAAATCTGATTTGATCTTAAACATTTAAAGTTAATTTAAATTAAGAATATAAATAAAAAAAAATTTAGGATGTAAAAATTTTATTCCTTAATAAATTAAACTCTTTTTTTATTTGAACTATAATTCTGTTTAGAATTGAATTAAGAAAATTTATAATCGACTCATACAACGATTGGCAACAAATCTATGTATATTGGCTGTGTAAAAATATTACTTCAAAATTAAGAACTTTTACAGGAATTTCCGGTATTCTTGTTCAAAGGTAAAAACCAGTCAACTGGTCGCCTAGATCGTTCGATTTAACACCTTTATACATATGTGGCTATGTTAGGGACAAGCCAGCAATAGTTGGCGCACTGGCAGCTAATATTGATGAATTTATTCGAGAGATACCGGCCGATATGTTTGAGGAAGTATGCCAAAATTGGACCCAACATATGAACCATTGGAGGTGTACCCGCGGTCAATACTTACATGAAATCATCTTTAAATATTGAATCATATAGATCGTTATATCGAATCAAATATAGAGTCAATACATTTCTCTAAATTTTGTGTGCTTGTTTAATCAAATCCGAAAGCTCTTGGAAAGTCACTCTTTATGAAATTTGGCACGCACATTTATTGATAATTTAATTTAATAAATTTAATACAAAATACACACTAATCTGTGCCCGTATTGCACATAAATTGAAAAAGATTGAAGATGAAAAAGACTGATAAACAAATATATGTTGCCTAAAGCAAAATTGGTTGAATGCAGTAAAAGTTATAGATAAATCTTCGTTAGGCGATGTTTAACATATGAAACGTAAAAGTAGGCTCTGCAGAACAAAACTTAAGAGTCAATATCACACAGCTCTATATCATATAATGTATGGTTCAATATATTCGTTCAAACCTCAAGCAAATTTTGATGTTTGTCATACAAGACGAATATAACATTCTTACTTGCACAGTAAAGTTTAAAATAACTTAACCAAGAAGATTTACATAAAAAGCAAATGCGGATATATTTAATCATTTAAATATCTTTCAATAATCAGAAAACTTCTTACAAAACAATTAAATTAAACAAATTGAGGAATTTATATATTAGTTTAAATATATAAACTAAACTGAGCTTAGAAAACAAAAAAAAAAACAATTTTCTTATGTTGTCATTTGTTGAACTTACTTGCCATGTACCAATTCCTAAAGCCGGCATTTTTACACCATTATTGAATGTTAAAAACTTATCACAAACCATTTTATTTATAATTTTTGCTAAGTTTTTTACTGACTTTTTTTAAATACAAAAAAAAAATAATATTTGTCTACTTCAATTTAGACGTGTTTTGCACACAATACTTTAAGTTCAACTGAATTCGCATTCATCGGATACTTTAGTTTTGTTGTGGTTACTGACCAGGCTGTAGCAACAGTTGTGCTCTTTCCACCCAAAACTGAAACTTATTTTTGGATACACTGTCAGAAGTGTGAGAGTATAATTTATAAGTTTATTGTATGAGTTTTGAAATTTAAATGAGAAATAACAACAAAAAATTAAATAAATAAAACGCGACACAAGAGTATTATTATTAAAGTGGAAGGTAAATTAAATATGTACTCGTATGTTCCCAAAGGTATGATATATTTTAGATCCTCCTAAAAATATACTATTTAATTTGATTGATATTTTTCACAGATAAGCACGTCAAAAAATGTAGTATGTATATTTAGAATTAAATTAAACAAGTAAGAAAGTTTAGTCGTTCAGCCCAATCATATAATACCCTACACCCAGTATATGTGTAATAAGCGCTATATGGGATCTGTGACCTGTCTATCAATATCAACACTTTTAAAAGACTTATACATGTTTAAGTGATTTTCGAAGTAAATAATTCGTATCTGGGCCTTATATGGGAGATATGGTTAATTATGGATATTTCTCCACAAAGCATTTTGAGGAGTAAGGAGTGCTTTGGATCGTTGTTGTGCATAAAACTTTTCCATCAAATGCGAACCTACAAAATTTTGATTCATTGCTCCAGAGGATATTTCTCAAAGAAATCTGTGTTTGTTAGTTTTTTTTTTTTCATTAAGCCAGTTTTTTTATTCTTATAGTTCTAGAGGAAACGTAAATACCGAAATTTTATCTTTGAATTACGATGGAGCTCTTAAATGTGACTGACACTCGGGCTTTGTAAATTAAAAAATCCTCTTTAGAGGTTGTTTTTCTACGTCTTGATGCCTGTGTAACATTTTTATATGTCCCATAGTTTCGAATATGGTCTAATGGGGGTTGTAGAGCATATTCCTTGAGAAAATTAAAATACTTGCAATCTCGCCATTGGTGCTAGAGTTCATCTGTTTCTGCTGCTCCGGTGTGCACTTTGTTTTAGCCAGGTGTAAATAGTTTTTTATGACCTTCAATGTTTTGTTTCATACAATATTCGTATTTTCTGAAAAGTTCTGAAAATAACTTATTAATTTCTAAAAACTTGTTGTAAAAAACTAACAAAAAATATAAATTTACTTTCGCGTTCTAAATTATTGTCTAGCTCAAATTGCCTATTTATTGCAATTAACCAGAAATATAAGAAAGCACCATAGGTTACACCAATGGATCAGGGTATATTGAATTTGTGCAGATGTTTGTAACGCTCAAAACTATTACTTTTACACACAGTACCTTAAATTATACTGATAGATTAAGAATTACTTTTTGTTTTTGTCGTTACGGGCTTTATTAAATATACTTTCTTATTTTGACAAAGTGTCTGTTTTATATAAAATTCAAACCAATAATGGTGAGTGTATAAGATTCGGCATGGCCAAACTTAACGCTCTTATTCTAGGAACACAATTGGGACGAACGACAAATTTTTGGTCGCCAATATAAGTCGTCAAAAATAAAACACATTTGTATATATGAAATTACACGCAATAATGGTGTTGGCTGAATTCGTCATACCCCGCTTCATACGACGAATTTACGCAGCGAATTGTCAAAGACTAATTCGTCGTGTTGGCCAAAATTCGACATTCGTCCCAGTTGTATTCCTAGCATTACTTGTTAGTTTTAAATTAGTCATTGTAATATTACTTATTATTGCTCTTTCCAATATTTTGTACCACTGCAATGTAGGAACTACAAAATAACGATTTGTAATTACAGGCCAATTCCGGTATAACGAACGATATGTTGTCAGACCCATTCTTTGTGTGCAACAAATTTGTCCTACTTTTGCTAATTGTACTTCAAGATTGTGACTTGAGGCATTATAAGGAAAATAAAGCCTTCATTGGTAGATATTCCGGATAGGTTTACATCCTTCCATAAGTTTCTTCCAGTAAAGCGAACTCGTTTCGTTACGAGTTAGATTATGTGCTGCAATTGTTTTAATCAGCCACCAGTTAGCTCGCGACGTTAACAACGCTCCTGATAATTTTAAAGAAGTCTTACACCGTAATGCATTTTTGTATAAATATGCATTTGATTTTTGAAGCAATTTCATTAACGTCTGGTCGAAAACTTAACAGTACAGCCCATTTCCATCAGGGGATAAAACACTCTTTAGATATCTATGATATTTGCGACATTCTTGATAGTTTAATATGAAATTTTGATATTTGTTTAAACGTAGTTAAAGTTTGCAACTGTGAGATTAGTTGTATCGGGATTTTACTGTATGTATCACTACCAATACAAAAAATACTAGTACTAAAACCAAGAACATAACACAATTAGGCCTGTTACACAAGTTGTTCGGAATGGTTTCAATTCCGAAAAAAGTTATAAATTTCTTCTGACTATAGGTAGACATATTAATTACTTCTGTATATTTATAGTGTGTAGGAACAACTCTTAAACTCAGTTTTATTTATTTTCGTGTTTTTGATTTTATCAATTGCTAAAGAACACGACACCCAACTTCAAATTTACTTACTACCCAGCAAAATTTACTTACTTATTAAAAGAAATAAGTTTCTCATTTTTACAATTGTATCATTAGGAAGAAAATATATGGTTAGTTTTTCAAAAACATTTTTATTTTTCAATATAATCTCCTGAAACTTCAAAACACTTAGTCCAACGCTTCTTTCCCTTGATTTAAATAGTTTTCCTCAAGGCCTTCAAAATAGCGGTTTACAACTGTAATTGCATCTTCATTTGAGGTAAAACGCTTGCCAGCTAGAATTTTTTTGGATTTGGGAACAGGTAAAAGTCACTGGGAGCTAAATCAGGAGAATAAGGTGTTTGGTCAAGCAAATCGTACTTAAATTCGTTGATTTTAGCCATTGTTAAAACACTCTTGTGCGCTGGTGCGTTGTCTTGATGAAAAATTATTTTTTTGTGTTGTAAGCCAGGACGTTTTTCTCGAATTTTTACATTTAATTGATCCAGAATATTGCAATAGTACTCTGAATTTATTTTTTTACCCTTTTGCAGATAGTCAATGAATAAAATACCTTTAAAGTCCCAAAAAACCGTTGCCATAACCTTACCAGCCGATTGAATTGTTTTTGCTTTCTTTGGGGCACTTCCTCCAGCTTCAGTCCATTGCTTGGATTGTTCTTTTTTTTCTAGAGTATAGTGGTGGATTCATGTCTCATCCACAGTTATGAAACGACGTTAAAAATCCATTTTATTTTTCTTAAAACGATCCAAACTAGCTTGAGAAATTTTCATTCTTATGCGTTTTTGGTCGACTGTTAACAAATGCGGCACCCATCTTGCAAAAAGCTTTTTCATCTGTAGTTCTTCATGCAAAATTAAATGGACTTGATCATTTGAGATGCCCATGATATTAGCTATTTCACGCACTTTTATTCGTCGATCATTAAATACCATATCATGCGCTTTGGCTACAATTTCTGTTGTTGCTGTTTGTACGACCACATTTAAATTCAGCAACCCAATTTTTTACTGTTACATATGAAGGAGCACTTTCGCCTAACACATTCACCATATCATTATGAATTTCTTGTCCCGATAAACCTTTTTTATTTAAATATTTAATAACACCACGAATTTCTAATTTTTCCATTGTAAAAAAAACGCGGATGCGTCTTTTTTGAACACCTGTTTCTATATGAAGGAGTTGGCAGATCGAAAAGAAATTTAATTTGTGTTCATAGCAGAAATGGAAGTTTCCAAAACACTTAACTTTTTTCTGTTTATACCGCGCTTTCTGTTCTAGGCTAAGAAGTTTCCTAACCACTCTCGTACATATATGATATAAAATAAATTTAAAAATCATGACATTGCAACACCAAACTGCATTGACTTCCTTTTCTTTTGTAACCACTTAATTAAAGAACCATTGCAAGTTCTGCACACGTTTTCAGATACCTAATCAATCTCAATAACCTCTACTCCAAAATAATGTAAATACAATTGTTTCATACTCTAATAATTTAGCACCAAATTTTTTTGTCTATTATATTTTTCACAAACATGATAATTCTTATTATTATTAATAATATTTCAAATTTATGAATAATTTTTAAACAAAAAAAAAAAAAAAATTTATTTTATAAAACTTTCAGTGGTCACTCCTTTCTAATCAGAGCGAAAAAAAGATGTTATATCATGTGTAAAACAGGTACAATTGTACTTTTATAGTACAATTTCAAAATATTTCTGCATCAGAATTTGGTATTCCAGATGAAATAGATAAATATGTATATGATTTAAGTTACCATTTGTGGACTATAAAAGTGCAAGCCGAAGAGATAATTTTAATAAATTTCATGAACTTTTTTTAACTGATATCCATATGATGATTACAGATGCATCTAAAAGATGGTTATCACGAAAATAAATTGTTGGTTGAATTATAGAATAAAGGGAGCCTTTTAATTATTATTTCACATTAAATGATTTTGAGGCTAAATCCAAAAAGGAAAGCTGAATGTTTAGTTAATCAAGATTTCAAATACACCTAATTCTGGTTTTACACAGTTTTGATTTAACACGGTTTGAATATAAACAAAATTTTTTTCACGATTTTTAACTAGAAGGCAACTTCGAATAAAGGAATTTTACATAACAATTTTTTACTCGTAAGAGGAACAAAAATTCTCATTTAGTATATTAGAAAAGTTAAATATAAAAATTTCAAAATAAACAGTATTAGACACAAAGAATGCTGATGACGGCTTTAGCAGGCCAAAAAACGTTACATTTTGCTAGTGTCTCTTTGTATATTTCTGTATGATTTTACATTTATGCTTTCCAACGGAAAGCTAATGTAGAACATATAATGAAGTATACAAAAATAAATTTCAAATTAAATTTTTATATTTAACTAGAAGGCAACTTCGAATAAAGGAATTTTACATAACAATTTTTTACTCGTAAGAGGAACAAAAATTCTCATTTAGTATATTAGAAAAGTTAAATATAAAAATTTCAAAATAAACAGTATTAGACACAAAGAATGCTGATGACGGCTTTAGCAGGCCAGAAAACGTTACATTTTGCTAGTGTCTCTTTGTATATTTCTGTATGATTTTACATTTATGCTTTCCAACGGAAAGCTAATGTAGAACATATAATGAAGTATACAAAAATAAATTTCAAATTAAATTTTTATATTTAACTAGAAGGCAACTTCGAATAAAGGAATTTTACATTATTGTATGTATATAAATGTTATAAATAGTCGTGATAATGAATGAAAATAATGTTCTTACAAATTCAGTCATATTCTGAAATTATATTGTCAAGCCTATTCATTAAATCGAAGTATTCGTTATATCAAGGTTTATTTGTTGATATATTTCAAACGGTGTGTCATTAGGAGACATATCATAAGTCATAAAGTCTTCTATAGGTTCTATAAATTAGTCTAAATAAGATTTATTTGGATGAAGATAATTTACAGGAACCTTTTATTACGAAACGAGTTTTCCATTTGTTTCCTTTCATTTCCAAGTATAAAAAGTTTAATTTTAATAATTTCATATACATACATTAACGCGAATTAAACTTCTATCATATGATAACTTTCTTCTTGGAGCACTTTTTTTAGTCTAGCATTTAAACGCCACCGAAGTAAAATAATTAAATAAAGGCTATAAAACTAAGCTTTAACATTATTGCGCCTACTCACCACCAGAGGCGCTGCAATTCTGCACTAAAAACAAACATAATGCGCAATTGCAGAGTTCTGATATAAAAAAAAGCTTTCTTCCTTTACTTCTTTAACTATCCCCTTTCCAAAGAAAGTAACGCAAATATATATAGGCATATTAATTGCCTGAGTGTTACTTTTCTTTAAAAAAAAGAAAAGCAATTAATCCAGCATTATAAAGCCATTATCTATTTTTATGGATTTGATTTTTAAAGCAATTCATTTAACTGAAATATTGTCTGGTTTTCCTTTTGTCGAGAAATCAATACGAAAGCTGACTTTTTATTAGAGATCGACGATTTTTTGAGGCATTCTTGATATTTTGATAGATTTGTTTAGCTTTTGTTTTTGTTTAATTTTTTTTTCGTGAATTCAATTACAAACACTTAAAATATATAAAATATATAAAAATGCAATATAATTTTCTAATATAATATTATTTATGTATGTATGTATATTAATATAATTAAGCTGGGTAACAAAAGTTGTTAGATAGATTTATAAAAACTCAGAAGTGATATATTAATAACAAATTGGTAATAAAAAATAATAGCTGAGTATCTTAAATTTCTATAAACATTTTTTCAATTTATTTAATCAGTTTAAATTCCCTAACTGATAAAGTGTTAAATACTTATCTTAAAACCTTGAAATTGTAGAATATTATAAAGTATATATTATTAATTAAACATTTTCTAATTTCTATAAATATATTTGGATAACTAAAGACGATTAGGGAGAAAGGAAAAGTAATGCCAAACATACAGCCATGGAAAGAGAAATAGCGCACGTTAACTACTGTTTTGTTTAAAACAGTAAAGTGCGCTATTTCTCTTAAAACGTAACGTGTGACGGGGATTGCATTCTTTTTTTCTTTTTTTCTCGATGTACAAACCTTTTTGCGTCGGGAACAATCTGATTAATTTTGGTTTTGTCTGTGACAAGCACTCTTTTCCAGAATTTGATATCCTTATCTAGGTGTATGTAGTTTTGCAAATGACAATCGTGCCTTCATATTCTTTATTTTAACCATTGCCTTATCCGCACGAACTGTTGCCTTTGGCGGAGACTTCTTTTGACATTATAAACCATCTTTCTAGAACATCTAATTATTTAAGCTATTTTTGTTTGTTTTGCACCTTTTTAGTGAACTTCCCAAATAACCTTTTTTTTCTCAAGTGAGCAGTGCGGTCCTTTTCCCATTTTGGTTGATTAAATGATAAACAATATATTTGTTAAACTACACAAGAATTTAACACCGAAATATTTTAAAACGGGGTCCCTTCGACTCTACTTAAGTGTTCGCACGTAGTGAACTACCACGTAAACCAACCAACCAACACCGGAATTAGCATCAACTATTTTTGTTTAAAATCGGAATAACTGTGAGTGAGTTATTTCATTGTCCAAGCAAAAAAACTTAATTCTTAACAAAATATGACAAAATAAAGAACGTTCAAAAGTTAACAGGACATTTTCAACAAATTTTTGGAAAAGCAGAGTGGAGCAAAAGATAGCAGAGATTCCATTTATTCCATATTATTATCAATTAATTTTTTGTTTGGCACTTCATAGAATATTGTTCATATGAGTTAAAAATTCACTATTTTAAATATGACCATTGGACATTACAATATAATCATAAATATGATCGCTGACCTAACAAGAATAAGAATAAGTGGTGTAGGACTTAATGGGTCAGATATAATTTGGGCCGATGTTTGCAAAACCCAAAAATATCAATTTAATATCCAGGGGGTTATTGTGTACTTCGATTCGAAAACAAAATCGTTCGTATTTATTTACTTTTTACATTGTATTTCGAAATCCACAATAACCCCCAGCTTAAAGTATCAGTTAGTCAGTTAATTTTATGATTATAAAGGTTCACAAATAAGTTTCCTTTATACCCAAATCATGGATCTTAATTTTGTGATGATCGGATCATAATTAGTCATTGCTGCCAAATAAGGCCAACTTTAGAAACAAAATTTTAGAAAACCAGCGTCGGGATTGACCGGAAATAAATACTGAAACCAAAATTGTATTGCAATATAATTTGACTACTTTAACGCCCTGTTTGAATTTAAAAAAACTTAAATCCCTGTATATTACTGACACACAAGGTGTATTTAATAATTACTACGCCTTGATTGACAAATAAAAGAATTAACAAAATTTGTGAAACAAACATTTAATTTTATAGAATAATTTCGGAGACCTACGATTAATCAAAATCTGTGAAAAGCACAAATTCGAAAAATGTCTTGTTGTCCACCACAGTTTAGCGAACGGAAATTTCGGCCGAATTATACGTATAAGCCATTAACTGAGAAGTTCTATGCACGTCACGATAGCTTCAACATTGTTCGTGGCAATTTAAAACAATATGAATATTTTGTAAATGAAATCGATAAACGCTTAAAATATGATGCTCGCGATCGTTATTATGCTCCAATATCGGAAAATCAAACATATGGTTGGTTAGAACGTGCTGCCGAAAAATACACCGGTTTGGATAATGAAATTTTAACGCATAAAATACCACACGATGAAATTATGAATATTATGAAGCAAGTTTCATTTGATATTAATCGCGGAAAACAATTAAAGAGATTGTAACAAGAAATTAATTACAGATGTGAAGAAATTGTAATAAAATGTGCTGTTGTAATAATCTCAAATAATAAAATTTCAATAAACTTTAATCGCTCACCAACATGGTAATTCATCCTCAGTTATCAATATGAACTAGGTAAAAATATTTAAGTTTTTAAAGGACCTTTATGAATAGTGTGGTAGTTAAAAGTTTAAAGTATTTGTATTAATTTGTTCTTCTAAAAAAATGTATGTACTTCATTGCTGAAGTTTTGTGGGCAGCAATATGAGGTTTCAAAATACATACTGTGAGCGTCAAAATAAAGTCAATACCACATATTATTAAAAGAAAAGCTTAATTATATTAAGATATATAAATTCATACATTTTTTTAAGTAAAATTTAATTAAATAAATAAAAAAAAAAACAAAAACAAAAGGGTATATAACTTGAATTGATTTATTGTTAAAATAAAGCAATTTTTACGTGTCAAAACAGTGACATTAATTATTCTTATAAAATAAAACCCTTTTCATTCTAAAAAAAAAGTGGCAAATTCTTTTAATTTTTTTTTGTTTGAAAGTTTAATGGTAAAGTTGTGAGATTAGGTTGTGACATTAAGTTGTGACATTAAAAAGTGAACAATTTAAAATGGAAGACAAACATGAAATCATAAATATAGAATCAAAATACGGAGGTTATTCCACTTCCGATCGGAATTAGATTCTGTGACATGGCTGATAGAATCTACAATGAAAAAGAAAGATTATCTCGACATTTGAAAAAACAATGGGCTAGAGTAGAGAAATTAAAACTAACGCAAAACTGAATTTTCCAACAGGACAACGATCCTAAGCATACCACCAAAATTGCCGAAAAACTTTAGATCATCCTCCGCAGTCCCCAGACATCAACCCAAATAAACACCTGTATGATATCTAAACAAAAAAAGAAATAGGCAAAGAAACATCTCTTGCAAGGATAAGCTTAAGGCAGTAATACAGGATGAATGGAACAAAATTTTGCCAGATTTCACTAAAAAACCCCGTTGATGTTTATGTCTAGAACATTGTCAGCTGTGATAAAGTCAAAATAAAGACTACAAACTTAATATCAAATACAATGTTTTACATAATTTTAATAATTCTTTATTTTGGGTCGAAAAATCTGTTAACTTTTCTGTTTAAATTAAATTATTTTTTTATGTTCTTTTTTATCTAGTGTTTGTTAATGAGCTTAAGTTCTTATGAATTATACAGTATATAATATACATACATATACATATAATAAAATATTTTTCAAACAATATTAGTTGCTAACTTTATATTGACGCTCACAGTATAACTCTCATATGCATACACATTTTAGCCCCAAATAAATTGTACCACTTAATTGACCTTGCATTGCATATTTATAAAAGAGTTAATAATTGCAATTATAAAAACTTTATAAATTAGCGTTACAACAAAAATAAAAACATATTAAAAACTATCCAAAATATTTAAACATGAGAATGTTGACAGTTGATTTTTAAAAATTTTGTTAATTTAATATTCCATAAAATGTCTTAATTATTTTAAATAAGGTTAATTTGCTTTTGCATACGTACATATAATAATAGTGTTCATAAAAACGTTTGTCGCCACACGACCAAATTTTGTAGGTAGTACCACGACTAATACTTAAAATTCTTCTTTAATCGCTGTTGTATGGACAAAAACTAGAGCAGAATAGAAGAATAAGCTAAGACGATTAATACGAGTACTGTTAAGGTTGAGCCTGCAGAGGCGCACGGCATTTGTGTGCAATTTTCGCCATTAGATATACATATGTAAATATTGTATCATTGTTTGTTAAACAGGACTAGATTTGTAACATAAACATTACTTCATTTGTTGTTTAAATCATAAGCCGATTGAGCAAATTTACATGAATTATCTCGGTAATGAGGAAGATAGATGGTGGAATTAAATGACAAGATTATCCTATTGCTAAAGTTCTTAAAAATGTCTTCAAGAGAACAAGAAACATGTATAAGAGAGCATAAAATTTTGTTTCTCATTTAGAAATTAGAATCTAAAGAGACAATCAGTGATGTCAATTATGTATATGTAAAAATATCTTTAAATAATTTGAATAAGAATGTAAAGACCATTTTTTACGTTCAAAATACGTTGTTTTTTGCATAACAAAAACATTTAAGAAAGTAAAGCCCGATCATATAATACCCTGAGTTAGCGTTCTGCATCAATCGAATTAATTACTAGTCCGACGGGGCAAGATCTGGACTATTAGGCTGTTGAGACGAAACTTCCCAAATACTTATTTATAAATAGTTTTAAATGGGTAGTTTATCCAATGCAACCAATTGCATATCGTACAGGGAAACATGTTCAGTTTGGTCTATAATTTAACCATGAATCGGTTTATAAACGAACAACGCTTGCGGATTATTAAATTTTATTATTAAAATTCATACTTCGTTAAGAAAGTGAAGATCCACTTATTTATCGGTATACTGAGTTTAGCAACGAAGCACATTTAAATTAAATTTGGTCTTTGGTATTTGGTCTGAAAAGCTGCCAGCAACGAAAAATGCGCTGTTTGGTGTGGATTAAGAGCCGGTGGCATCATTGGACCGTACTTTTTTAAAGACGACGATTTTTTTTTTTTTGCCAAAGTGGAAAAACTAGACTTTGCTGACAGGTACTTTCAACAAGATGTTGCCGCATGCCACACTACACGCAAAACAAGGGCTCAATTGAGAGGATAGTTCGTTAACAAGTTTATTTCACGTTTGGGGCCGGTCAATTGGCCGCCAAGATCAAGTACGAGTTAACGTCTTTAGACCATTTTTGTGGAGATATCGGCAGATATGTTGAAGAGAGTATGTCAAAATTGGACCTAGCGTATGAACCATTTGCGGTATAGGCGCGGTCAACGTTTACATGAAATCATCTTTAAACATTAAAATATACATATTAATCGTTATATCGACTTAAATAAAGATTGCATATATTTCTCTAAATGTGTTTTTTTAAATCAAATTCGCAAGCTCCTAAAAAATCACACTTTACATTGAATCTACTTGCATACATCTATAAATTAGCAGCGCAATTATAATTACATATTTCGACGCTCATTTCAGATAAGGAAATATTGTTGTTATCCTTCCATATAGTTAATCGCTCTCTTATAAACTCTTGTTTATCTCTTTCTCTCATGTAAATATTAAGAAAACGAAAGAAAAATTCCATATGTTTACGGATTAGGATTTAAAATAGGATTTGGCTTAAATTTATTTAAAACATGTAGATGGATGGATGCATGTGGGTAAATACCACACAATGAAATAAACCACGTAATCTGTAGGCGCTCTATTTAAATAAATTACTCAATATATTGAAATAACATTGTTTTTAATAGGTTCAACAATGGTCAATACAAAATAATCTATTGTACTTTAAATAGATGGGGAAATGTTCTTTTAAGAAACAGCGGAAGTTGTTTTCGTTTATGTTTTTGTTGTGCCTCTTAAAATGAAATATGTGTGTAATTTGATAGTTTTTGTTTTGGAAACAATTTATGAAAATATGCAAACATGCATGCGAGTACATGTAGCTTATTTCTTTTGACCAAAATAGCAACAATTACAAATCCGCTTAGATTTATTATAATATATTACATTGTATACTATGCGCCACTTATTGTCTTTTTTCACTAGGTTGTACTGAAATTAATGTGGTTAGTCTTTTTTGTGTAATTTGATCATATATGTATGTATGTATGTATGTACACATATATGAAACGCATGTGAGAAAAAGTGAATCTTTTGATCTAAAGCGAATTTATATAAATTAAATTATGTATTGTAAACCGGTGAAAAATGTATAATATACATAAGTATTAATATTATAAAGCGTGATCCATTTCGAGGTTCCCTACTTTTTTAAAGAAAAAACACAGAAAATTCAAATTTAATGGGGATGTTTATTATCATTTTAAAGAACATTCTTTGGCATTTATTTTTTGAAGATTATGTCTATCACCGTTGAGTCCAATATTCGTTGGGTCTTTCGAGCATTTCGACTGGCAACTGGCGAATGACACGCGTGATGTTTTCCTCCAAGGCCTGAATCGAAGCGTGTTTGTCCGCATAAACTTTGGACTTTACATATCCCCAGAAGAAAAAGTTTAACGGTGTGATATCACACGATCTTGGTGGCCAATCGACCGGCCCAAAACGTGAAATTATATTGTCACCGAAGTGTTGCCTCAATAAATTCATTGATTGATGCGATGTGTGGTAAGTGGCGCTGTCTTGCTGAAACCAAATGTCGCCGAGATCACGAGCTTCAATTTCAGGCATCAAATAGTCGGTTATCATGGAATATAGACGTGGTCTATTCGCTCCAATATTATCCAATAATGAATGCTGGGTCTCAAAATGGGTGAGGGTGTTGCGAATAGTACGCTCAGTAGGCCGATTATGTGGATCATACGTTGAGAGAAGTGCACGAAACACATTCTTCACAGAACGTGAATTTTCGTAATAAAGTTGAACGATTTGTAAACGTTGTTCAGGCATAAGTCTTTTCAATATAAAATGCCAAATAATACTAAACAAAAATAGCATGACACGACTCACACATGATCTGTCAAAAAATGGCTATTAAAAAAAGTATCTCTACTTAAATCACCCTATATATATATTAGGCTGTAGGCTGTTTATTTGTAAGTTTCAATTTCCGATTATAGCTAATTCTGTTTTGACACGGTTTTGATTTAACACGGTTTGAAAATAAACAAATTTTATTATTTTTACACGATTTTATTCCATTTAGCACGATTCAAAATCTTTTGGGCTTAAATTGTTTTGTTGAATTTAAATTTTGCGAAATATGTTCATATCACAAATTTAGGGGAATTCCCTTTTAGTGCATACAATCAAATGAACTACTAGTCATACATAAGTAAATATGTATGTATGTACATGCATTACATACTTTTAAGCTTAGCATAAAAACACATTGTATACCTATGTATGTAATATAATATTCAGCCTTATTATGAGTGTCGTTTTCTTTTTACGACGACTCTTTCGTAATAGATTTAAGATAAAATTAAATTTGTTTCTTTAATCTATTACGAAACAGTCGTTGTCGTAAAAAGAAAACGACACTCATAATAAGGCTGATTATACATACATAAACCTGAATAGTTGTTCTTAAAAATCTCTGTTTTTTACTACATAATTTCAATAGGTTTTAGAGATAAGGAATTAGGTGTACTCTTTCCAGCATTGCTACCGGTTACTCGTTAATTAACCCCCTTATTCAAAAACGATTATTAAATTTAACAAACGTTTATTAATCAAATTTGTATATGCAAATCTTCTTCAGCATTGCTACCGGTACCGGTATCGCATAATAAGCTCCACATAACCTCAATATAAAAATGAAATAAAAGGTGTAATAGCACAAGTTTTAGGAGCCCATTTGACAGTTGCGGACCGCTGCTCACTACAATTATTTTCCAATAAATCCATTGTTTATTTCACACATTCCTCACAGAATGCTGATTTTCGTAATACTGAACAATACTGAATACAAATAAGATGACTGTATGACACCAGTCACGTTTGCTTTGCGAAAAAATTCTAAATGAACCTTTAAGGCGAATTCACCTATTCATTCCGAACAAAATATTTGTTCGGGCAAAGCTTTTTTTCATATGAAGTTTGAAGTTTATTTGCTTTGAATTGAGACTCCTGATGGTCAAATGGACTTCTATAAAAGTAAAACGGCTGTACGAAGCAAATGGTTTATGTTTTTGTAACACAAAAAAGGGTGGTTATATTAATTTTGCCATTCCATTTGTAACACTTTATATTGGTCATAGACCCACAAAAGTATAAGTATTCCGGACCTTTATTATATACTAAGACTATCTAGATATGTCTGCGCTATATGCATATATATGTAACAATATATGTATATAATTTTAACAATAAAACAAAAAATGGAATAATAGGTGAAATTTCTGAAAAAATAATAAGCTAAAAGATGTAAAATAGAATAATTGTGGCAAAGATTACCAGCAAATATGGAGACTCTTTGGAAAATTTACTTTTTATTGGTTGATAATTCACTAAAAATAGAAAAAATATATTTTTTCAAGGTGGTTTAACCGGTTTAAGGAAGGCCGAGAAAATGTCAATGACGATGCTCGTCCTGGTCGCCCAAGCACGTCAACAACCGATAAATACATTAAAGCAGTGAAGAAAATGATTTTGGATAATCGTCGAATCACTATCAGAGAGGTTGCTGATGATGTTGGAATATCGTTCGGCTCATGCCAAGCAATTGTTACGGATGTTTTAGACATGAACGTGCGGTAGCGAAGATTGTTCCAAAATTGCTAAATTTTGATCAAAAACAACGTCGCATGGACATCGCTTAGGAGCTGTTGAACATCGTCAACGACGATCCAAATTTCCTCAAAATGGTTATAACTGGTGACGAATCATGTGTGTATGGCTATGACATTGAAACCAAAGCCCAATTATCACAATGGAAACGTTCAGAAGAGCCAAGCCTGAAAAAAGTACTTCAAGTTCGGTCAAATGTGAAGGTTTTGCTCACTGTTTTCTTCGACTGCAATGGCGTGGTGCATCATAAATTTTTGCCACAAGGTCGTACAGTCAATAAGGAATACTACCTTGAAGTTATGCGCCGTTTGCTCGAAGCACTTCGTCAGAAACGCACAGAATTATGGAAAACTCAATCATGGATTTTGCACCATGATAACGCATAAGCTCACACATGGATGCTTGTGCGTGGGTTTTCTAACAAAACCAAAACCGTTATCATGCCTCAACCACCGTATTCACCGGACTTGGCCCCCGCTGACTTTTTCTTCTTCCCAAACCTGAAGACACCGATGAAAGGAAAGAGGAGGAGATAAAAGAAAAATCGAAACAGGAGCTGTTGGCGATACCTAAAAGCGCGTTTCAGAAGTGTTTCGAGGATTGGAAAAAACGCTGGCATAAGTGTATTATATCTGTGGGGGATTACTTTGAAGGGACAAGATAGTTATTGATGAATAAATAAATACTTTTTGAAAAAATTGAAAATAACGGTTATTTTTTGATCAGAACTCGTATAATCAATATTTGAATTTTGGGTGGAGGTATGAGAGTTTAGAAATGCTCTGCAAGAAAAACCATTAACTGAGTTGCTACATTTAGTGTTTTGCTTTTTAGAACCTCCTTGCATTAATGCAGAGATTCGAAGGATATTTAGTACTATAAAAATTGCGAAAAGAAATGGAATAAAGTTAAAATTTAAAATGCATTATTAAATATTTTATATTTAATTTTTGAAAATTGTTAAATTAGTTAAACAACAAACTTTTTTAGAAATCTTAAAAATTTGCTATTTAATTCTTAGAAGAAATCAGAAAAAGTTTGTATTGTTTTTCTGTTTCATAACTATAGCGTTATCAAATTGGCGTTAAATTTTAAGTCAATGAGTTATAGATATTAAATAATAAAATAAGGTCCAACCGATGAAAATATAAACTTGATTTCATATATTTTACAGATATGTACAGAAAAATATATGTTACATACTTTCTATTTGAAGTACACTTTTTAATTTTAATGCATCATGTTTACTTTAATTAAAAAAATTAAATTAAAATTAGTTGACCTTGTTTAGCCTTTTTTTAAAGCGATTTAATTTTTTCTGCCTTTTCATGTGATTGGCCTTATGTGATTGACAAGAAAAAACTTCATGTTTTGTACGATAAGGTACCCTGGCACCTTTATACAAATCTTATGAAAATCAATGCATTTTGCCAGCAGAATTGAATTCAACTGCGTGATTTTTTTAAGTCATTTTTTTCAAAACTCTGAAAATGATGAAAATATCCAAAGTTGGGAACTCTCAAGGAGTTTCAAGCACGATGGTTGCCAATTACTACAAAAAAATTAGTTTCAAAACCCAAAAGGTACACGTGTACATTGTCAGTCACATGAGGGTTAAAGCCCATTTAGCTTCTTTTTTCCCCGTTCCTGACAATGCTGATTAAATATAAATAAATTAGTATCAATTTGTATTTCAAAAGTATTCAATCGCTTTTTTGTTAAATATATATGTATAAATTAAACATTTTTATTTAATATCATTGGCAAAAATTTCGAAAACGACAATATAAAAATGTGTATGAATATAAATTTGAATTTAACAGATAAAGACCATGGTGTAACTATACAAGGTAAGTGCAGTAGCACAGCTGACTGACTTTGTTTACAATTTACTTACGAGTATGTCAAATGTAATACTTTTTCAAGTGTTTTTGACGGTAGTACCTTATTTTACACAAACAAAATGCCTGTTGTTTCTGTAATGTTTTGTATTTGTTGTCGATTTGCACTCACCTTGTATAATTACACCATGATAAAGACCAAGACAAAGACCAAACTTTTTAACATTAAAAACTTAGCTTTATATGGATTATTTTTTGTAAACAATTTTACATACATACATATTTCATATTTTAAACATTATTATTAAATTAGATAGAAAACACTACAACTTTTTACAAATACATATGTACATATTTACAATTAAAATACAAAAAGTGTGTAAAAATTCCTATTCAATATCTATAACATCCTCTGGTTCGGGACTTGAAGAATTAGATGATAGTGTGGAATCGTAACTTTCTTCTTTTTCACGCCTTTCGCGCCGTTCACGGGCACGACGATTTTGAAACCAGATTTTAACACGGGTATTTGTCAAGTCCAACGATTCCGCCAGTTTATTGGCATCTTCAGCACTAAGATAGTTTGAGTGTTTATAGGCATTCTCCAATGTTTGTAGCTGGGCAGGAGTAAATGGTATGCGTGGCAAGCGTCCAGGTGTACGTTTGGCTGGTCCTTGACGTAGAGATCTGGGTAATTTTGGTGGATGATAGCGGCTGTATTGTAGCCAGTCTAACACAGGCATTTCCTCCGAACACTGTTGATGTTGTTCTTGTTGCTGCTGCTTGTGATGTTCTTGCAATTGTTGTAAAAATTCTAATTTATTGTCATGATCACTTATAACCATCATGAATGGATGAAATTGTGGTAGTTTATTGATGCCGAGCGAACGATTAGTTCCTTCATATTTTTCACCGGCTCGATTTAATATATAATCAATACTAAAGTCACTCATATTTGAAATAAAATAAAAAAAAGCAGCAAATAAAAATAACACAAGACAACAAAGATCCTTTTCAAGTGGTAGCAAATGTTGCACTGTGCCAATTTTGTTAAGCGTTTGTGATTTTAAAGGATCTTTGTGAAGAGGCTGTCATGTCAAAACTCCATTTTTAATTTATTTCCTTTTAAACGTAAATACATTTGCTATTTCATTTTATATTGTTGTCTCGTTTCGAATACAAAAAATCGTTTAAAACTTCATTGAGATATTTGCGGTTTGTTGTTCTATATATAGGTATACATATGTACATACTGACATAAGGGGCGTTACTCACGCCACACAAAACTAGTTACAGTTGCAGCAGTTAAAATGTATGTACACATATATTTATTACAAACACACATATAATTTGCAGTAGTTTATCAGGTAGTAAGTAGGTATGTACATAGATCTGTTATCATCTTATCGCCATTCATACGAACGAAGAAAAAACCCTCATCAAAATGTAACGCTCTCATTTAAACAATATGTATTCGTGAAATTGTGTCGGCTTTTTTTAGGCACATCTTATGCAAAATGTTTAAATTTTTTTATACCCTTGTTGTGTGATTGATCTGCCTTGCTGATTAGGCATAAGCAGCATATTACATTTGTATTAGATGGGAAAATAAGTTAAAAAGCATATTTTAATATGTTTTGATTGAAAAATAATTATAAACATAATAGATGTAAACAAACACAAGTATAATATGATGTTAATTTCCTAAATCCTTTCAACAATACGAATGCAAAGTTATTATTCTAAAGCATTAAACACATTCGCCGCTGCAGACTACCGACTACAATATGTCAAAAATAGAATACACGCGTTTATATGAGAATGATTATTTTGATGACAGCAGGCAACACGACTGCAGGTTGTTGTCCATGCTGCTTTTTTCGTCGCTGTCCAATTAAACTAATTTCTATTTTTTTTTTGGCTACAAACAGTCTTGACCATATAACAAAATGTGTAAAGCAAATTAGTGCTTAAAAAAAATTTTTATTGTAAAATATAAAAGAAAAATACAAAATTGAAATGTTATGATCATTATGTTATTTAAAAAGATCGAAGAACAAATTTATTCTATATTAAAATGTCAGATTTCGAGATTAGCTGCTTACTATGTGGCTGTCGTTAAAGTTCCCTTTAAATGGTATGTATTTTGCAGTGTGCTTGTCAAATTTTCCACTGTAAAAGCAAAAAAAAAAAACTGCTTCTGCAAATTTCGGCCTGCATTTACAGCAGTATCGGGCACACACATACTCACTCATATGTGCTAGTGTTGAAAGCAGCAAAAAACAAACGACCGCAAATAATTGTACACTCAAATAATTTTTCAATTGCCAAAATTAAAGACATTTTTTGGATTTTAGTATTTTTATATATACAAATACATATATACAAATAATATTAAATAATAAAATAATATATATACATAGATATGTACATAAACATAATGCATAATTAAATATTTTTTGACTTACAATGCGATGAGAAATCAAGCATTGTGCATCACCATCCATGTTTTCTATAAAAAAAAATAATTTTCTTATTCTTCATTAAACATTTTGGTTTGAGTGTACTCAAAAAAATCACTGATTTACAGTGTAAAATTTTCAATTAGAACATGTTCTATTTTCATCTGACAAAGCACCTGCAACCACCTGTTTTGCAAGTCAATTGTTTATGGCACCAAAAAAATGTTTAGTAGTAAACAAAAAAATTAATTTGTATTGAAATATTTATTGAAAAAAAACGTATTTATACATATTAATTTTTATTTAACTTAAATACAACAATTTTTGGCTCCATATTGTACATTTTCTCTTTAACTCTGGCTTAATTTTTTTATTTTTATATTTTGTAAAAATTATTATTTCGAACTATATTTGCAAGAACACATACCTCTCGCGAAAATATTTACAACGAAAACAGCTGTTGTCTTCTATTGTAGATTATGTCACATGAAACTAAAAACCGACGTGTAAAAGCAAAAATTATAAACTGTAAATTGCCAATTTTGAAAGACATGCACAATTACATACATATGTATCGTACAACTGACAAGTACACTGCAAAACCAGCATAAGTAGCTGGCTACAGGGCGGCATTTATAGCCAGAGGCATTTGCAGTCGTGTGGCCTGCTGTTCATTTGATGTGACTTTCGATGTTAAATATAACAAGCAGAGCAGAGATTTGTACGATTTTTTTCTTTATGTAACTTGATAGAATATTTGGTCAAATAAGAACATTACATAATATTTTTACAGTTTGACCAACAACAAAAGAGGAGAATTTCAACTTAGATATAACAAACTCGTTTGTGGGATCGGTATTTTCTGTCGCCCTTAATGGATATTGGGGTAACCAAACGGGATTGGTTATTCAAATCACGGATTCGGGATTTTAAAAATGTAATGAGGTTTCCCGGATGTTGAGATTTTCGGGAATTTTATTTCTTATTAAAATAAATTGGTTTATTAATAATAAAATTAATAAAAATTATTTATATGATGATTGCATTAAGTTACGATTCAGATGATTACTACAATCATATATACGATTGTAGTAACTATGTATATATTTGTTGCAATCATGTTTATGATGAATCCATTTATCATAATTTGTTGCTCTTTAATAATGATAGAGAACAACATAACATAAGTATAATCTTTCATCATAAAACTAATTACCATAAACATTGGATAATTGCTATAATCATATATATGATTGCTATAATCTCGTGAATGGTAACTTAACCATATCATGGTTGCAGAAATCACATAAGTAATTGCAGTGACCATAATAGTAAAAAATGTTTAAAGTGTGGAAATAGCTGTGGTAAACATGCACAACTATATTTTTCCTCTGCGTATATTTACTTCAAATAAGTAACTTATATTAACTATAAATATGTTTGAAAACAAACATTTTCTGTCCTCATAACTATAATTTTTAAATTTACTTAAAGTTTATAAAGCTAATTTTGTATTTTAGAAACAAAATTTTGTAAACCATTAATAATTTAATAACATAATAATATTACATTGAAAAATAGATAAAGAAAAATAATATGACAATTCGCTTTTAATTTCGTTGACGAAAAACATCGCTCACAATAACCGCATGTGGCAATTATTAACTAATTATTGTATGCTGATTGCATTTCTCAATCTCCGAAACAAATAATTATACATATTTCTTATTTAATATTTGATTCCATATCATTACAGACATTATAAAGTGTTGTGGTGGGCTTTTACATATATGTTTCAGTTACATTCATTATTTCATACGTATCAAAATCAACGTTTTTAATTCATTTCTAATAACAAATATTTTAATTTCTTTATGAAATTCACTCTTCAATTTTGGTTTTGAGTAAATCATCCTTGATTTCTGGTTTACCAGCTCTTCGCTCTTCTTCAATCACTTTTTGATATCTTTTTGAGCTTAAATAAAAGTGTAACTTCGGCAGAGATTCATATCACTGCGGCAAACGCCTTCA
Organism: Bellardia bayeri; assembly: GCA_950370525.1. Taxonomy (NCBI): domain Eukaryota; kingdom Metazoa; phylum Arthropoda; class Insecta; order Diptera; family Calliphoridae; genus Bellardia; species Bellardia bayeri. The sequence goes on from OX493264.1 coordinate 96,747,505, forward strand.
CTGTCACTTTAACTGGATTTAAAATGACAACTATTTCCAAAATAAATTTTTATTAAATTTTTTCATGTCTTTAACATACTTTTGTAAAATTTTAATTTTTGTTGGTGACTTTGTAAAAAAATTTAAAACGTTTCTGACTTTTTCAATTTGTGATTTAATGTGGAATCTATTTATTTTCTCTTATTAAGAATGGTAAAAAAACATTGATTTACGTTAAGTAAAGATATTTTGTATTTGTGCCAAAAAAAAAAAGAAGATAAAAACAATTATACTTCACTGGATCTTTTTCACAAATACTATTTTTCAGAATTTATTAGTTCCGGCAAATCGGGATATCTGGATTTTGGGATTGGCATTCCTAATGCTGGCGAAAAGACTATTTGGTTGAGATATGTACTATTGAATTCTTTACTGGAACTGTTGTCTTAGATACTACCAATATGCTTTGCGTAATGCTGACACCATTTTCTAGTGGGGCCATATTAGTTCAAAAACATTATTTTAATCTTTGGACTTAAATCGCAAAGTCAACTCAGTCACAGTTACGATGAACCGGAAATATTAAAAAAAATATATGCTGGAAATAATAATACAGAATCTACAGAATCTCTCGCATAAAATTTTTTACACATGGATACGAACTACGATTTATAGATCCAACAAATTTTTAATATACAAATATTTCAGCAGATATGGAATTTCATTTCTTCTAAATTTTTCCTCACATATCATTTTTGTTTTTAGATTTATATCCCGCAATTTTCTTTTTTTTGGACTTGCAAATGTGTTCAAACTTGTTTATATAAGTCCTACATTGATTCCCTATATGAGCGACATTTCCTCTCTGGCATAGGGTAGCATTTGATTTTGCAATATATTTCTACGTAATTCATAGCGCTCAATGGGGAATTTTGGAAAAAAGGAAAATAAATCTGTAATTTCTAAACGGTCTGCAATAAAATTGCAAATGCCTAGAGCGGAAAAGATGTCGAGTTTAGGTTTGAAATTTTGACCTCATAAAGCCACCAGCGACGGCACCAAAGACCCCCATACACATCTCGGGTGTGTGAGAAATTGAAAACGGTTCCAATTCTTTATTTATAATCCGATTTCAAAGATTATACTATATATGAAACCTACTAGTCGAGTATTATAAAAACGTAGCTACTTAGTATATATTATCTCTTATAGTTTACAAGATGTTTTACTTTTATAGCCACACTAGTCTGGTTTTTTGTTAATAGCGAATCCAAATCTTACCCGATTTTTTCAAAATATTTTTTTGTGAATTAATAACACTTTAAAATACATAGTAAAAAAAGAATTGTTTAAAAATCAGCACAGAGTCAATACTTGTATGCATTTAAAGTTAATAAATTTAAAAAATGTGATTTTTGGTCATTTCTGGCATAAAAAGGTACATCTATCACTTTTACATTATTTCAGAAATTTCCAAGATGACTAATGCATAACGTATTCATATTTTTCGGAAAGCAGACTTTAAAGCAAATATTTTATATAAAAAGAATATTAAAACTTTGTTGTTAAGGGGAGCAACAAGGTCTTTCAAAATATAGCTATTTTTTTAGTGCAAATGTTCTGACATCGAATAGTAGATATCAAAAATTAAAAACACATCTTAATTAATTATTCTGCAAAGGGTTGCAATAACCCCGCCCCTGGTATAGGCATGTGATGGTGTAATTATACAAGGTGAGTGCAAATCGGCAACAAATACAACATAATACAGAAACAACAGGCATTTTGTTTGTGTAAAATAATGTACTGTCAAAAATACTTGAAAAAGTATTACAATTTACTTGTAAACAAAGTCAGTCAGCTGTGCTACTGCACTCACCTTATATAGTTACACCATGGTTTGTACTTTAATTAAATAACATGTTTAAAAACATAGATACAATGGAATTTATTGTAGTTTTCCTCGTTCAAGAATTTAATTTCAATAAAACTACAACAATTTGTTTTTGAAAAGGAAACAACATTTTAGCCAAAAATTTAAAAAAATTCAGTTTTGGATTTCTCCAAAACTTTTTTGGGAATTAAGTTATAAATTTTTTCTACATAATTGAAAAATTTTACAAAAAACTATTAATAAATAAATTTCTGCATGCTACTGGTCTAATAAGCAAGGTAAAGGATTTGTTTTCTGACAAATATTTTGCCCCATGTCTAGTTTATATTTTAGACATGACTTATGAATATAGATGACAGATTTTGAGGTTTAATCGTATTCAAAAAATGAGTATACATACTAAATACCAGGATTTTTTTAGTTTTTTCACGCTTACTCTGTAGCAGTTGCAATTTCACTATTCACCCCTATCGTGAATAAAAATTCCACATGAAATTTGTTCCCTTTTATTTTTTTAACATTAAATTTTAATAGGAAAATGTGAAAAGGGAACAAAATTCATGGTGAATTTTTATTGACGATAGGGGTGTTAAATTAAATAATGTATGTATGTAACTATACAGTCATTTAATTAACTGATAAGATTTAACTGTTTTTAAATTTGTTCAATTCTCAAGTGATGTTGTACATCTAACTAACTATCTAACTATCTAATTGTAAACAAACTCGTATGTTTATGTTCAACCTTAAAAATGACAAAAGAAAAATATTTTAAAAACAATTATACACAACATAAAATAGTGTGTGATGTGTTCAAACAATAAATATAAATAAATATAAGTGCATTTATTAATGATTTCTTGTACAAGGTCACAGCGGATCTTTTCAGACGTTCGCGTATAAACACCTTTAAATCTCAATAAAAACTAAACTATTGGTCGCATCGCGTTGAACTTTTTTAGACAATTCTAGATAAAATTTATATACTTCCCATGAACCATCAAGGAGTAATTTCAGTTTAAAAATGAAAAAGTTCCCCAGGCACCTTCTAAGCCAAATTAAATTTATATAAACTAATAAATACAGAATTTGAATCAATCATGAATACTTTTTTATATGAAAATAATATGTGAAAATAAACTATATAGGTATTGTCAGTCTAAAATATATATGGTATTAATAATATACATATCTTAATAATAAATAACTGTGAGCGTCAAAATAAATTTAACACCATATATTATTAAAAGAAAAGCTTAGTTATATTAATATAAATAATATTATATTAGAAATTAAAAAAAAAACATAGAATGATCTATATACACATGTTTCAATGTTAAAAAATGATTTCATGTAAATGTTGACAGCACTTATGCCTCAGACGGTTCATACGCTGGGTACAATTTTGGCATACTCTCTTCAACATGTCGCGAATAAATTCTTCAATATAAGCTTCCAGTGCCGTTTAACACAGTCACTGCAAAAAACAGTCTTAGGGTGTTAAATCGCACGATCTAGTCGGCTAATTAATCGGCCCCAAAAATAAAATAAACTGTTCAATAATGCCACCGGCCCATAATCCACACCAAACAGTGCATTTTTTGAACAGTTCTTGCAATGATTCTGGCTGCTCTTACGACAATTTTGCTTGTTTACGTATCAATTCAAAAAAGAAACCGTTTTTTTTGCAAAAAAAAAATTTATTTCCAAAATTTTAGTCTTACTTAAAGATAATTTTGTTGGCGAATTTCGTTTTTTTTTTAATTCAATAAACTAAACAGTTTTCGAGTTACGCGAATATTTATTGCGCAACCTCCTCTATTTTTTAAATAACGCTATATCTCGAAAAACAGTCAGCACCACTGGATTCAGCGTACTCTAATTAGCTTTACCCACTGGTGTAATTAGTAAAAAATTTAATAGAAAAAAACTTAAAGGTACAGTAGGAAGCAAAACTGTCTGGATGTTTTGCATTAAAGAAGTAAGGTAATGGAGATAATACAAATATAGGTATACTATCATATATATGTATTTTTTTTATTTAATTGAACCTTATTCTAAATTATAAAGCAGAAAAACTCACATAAATTGCTTCAAAAAAATAAAAAAAAAATTAAAAAAACACAAAAAATTCACTATTCGGACACTTTTGCACAGTACAAGAAATAAATATTATCACGATATTGCCCTGTTAAAATGTAACGCTATTAGACCCGTTGGTATTTTTTTTGTTTGTTGCGATCTCGTTATCAAGATATTATTGCTCTATTTGTGCATTATTGTTTGACCTGTGAAGTGATGAACTTGATTTTTAAATAAAAAATTAAAAGATCTTTAAAAATGGGAAAAACGCCAACTGATATTGAAAACAATGTGATAACTTTGTTGCAAAATAATTGTAAAAAAATAATTGCTAAAAAATTAAATTTAGGTAAATCCACGATAAGTAATATAAAAACGTCGTAATGTACATAGCTTGCAATAATAACCAAGGGGGTCGACTAAGACTGCTTTCTGATGGTGATGCCCGAGAGATTGAATGTTTGCTACATAATAAGGACATCAAGACCCCGAAAATGCTGCAAAAAGTGTTGGTAAGGATGTCAGTTTCTGGACAGTTAGACGCGCATAAAATAGAATTGATTTAGTAGCCAGTGTGAAAAAGAAAAAGCCAGCACTTTCCGATAAAAGTGTGAAAAAAACGCTTTCATTTCTGTCAAATCCGCAAAAATTAGATGACTGGAAACGGATTATTGGAAGCGACGAAACGAAAGTAAATCGATACCAGTCTGATGGAAAAAGAATACTATTGGCATAGGCCGCATGAGTGCATTACTTACTTACTTCCTTAATGCAAAACATCCGGACAGTTTTGCTTCCCACTGTACATATTAAGAATTTGTATTTTAATAATATAATTAATTTATGAACTTAATTTTTATATTTAAATTGTTTAAATCAAAAAATATAATAAAAATATGGAACGAAGTATTTATTCTACTTAAGATACATATTAAATTAATTATAGCTTTTCGATAATAAGTTATAGAGGTAGTACCTATTAATACATTGCTTATTAAGCAATACAATAATGCCGATAATGAAATTTTGCCTTAAGTACTGCAATTAACTTAAAGGAACGAGTTCTTATAATTAGCAATATGTATTTATAATGTTGAATTGTACCAATTTTAAGCACACATTTTCACCCTTATTATATGTATATTTATGTAGGTATGTTAGTACGAGTATATGATTATTGTAAAATAAAGGGAGTGTGTAAATACAAATTTCGGCATAATCCAACTAGCAGCAATCGTTAACAATTACAACTAGATAAAAACAATATTCATGAGTACGCAGTACTCGCAGTAAATAGAGTTTTGGTACGAGGAATTTGTTGAGGTTTTGTTTACAATAACATTGTTGACAGATCGTCAATTTTGATAAGACACATGATACTTGATGAGACGACTGACTCTATCTCTTAGAGTTGAAATTCGAAAACAATAGGAAACTACCAAAACGTTTAACTAGCTGATGAAAGGTATAAATAAATTAAATGGGAAGGAAGTACTCGTAAAATGTAACATACTTAGAGCGATGTGGTAATGATATCGACCACACCAATTATTTTTGTAATTTGTCCATCCATCCATTCATTCATCCATCCATCTAAACAATCATCCCTTTCATATACATACATAAATATACTCGTATTCTTTGTTGAGTTCCTTTAATTGTTTTAGTTTAATTTTTTGATAATTTTAAAGAGTTTTTGCAGATGCAATATTTCTTAGCCTGTTTGTCATCTGTACATTTGGCCGTATTTTCATATTTACTTTGTCTACTAATGTCCTCAACATTTAAATGAATACGTTTATTTTGCACATCATAATCAACGGTGGCACTAAACAGTGTCTTGGGTTCGGTTTTGGGATTCGTTATAAAATCAATTGCATAAGTGGTTATATTTTTTGGGGTTTTTAATCCAAATGGATAGCGTACTTTGGCATTTGTTATTTCTTTTAGTTGTACTGGACTGCATAAAGATGTTAAATTCTTGAGTTCATAGTAATGATTCATTTCCTGTATAATCAGTTGGGTAACTGTTTTAACCAATTCGCTTTTTGTTGATTCCGTCTTAAAAGGCAAACAGGTACACCAGGTTTCTGGTATGCTGGCATCGTTACAAGTGCGATTTTCTGGTATTTCCTCAAATATACTTTTGCATTTTGGACAATCTAAGGCTTGCTGTACATTATAGTTGGGTTCTCCCAGTTTCAATAGATGTTGCAGCGTCATATGTATGTCGAATGCATTGGTTAAGCGCTTTTGATTGATTTCTAAATTTTTCACTAACTGTGGATATTCTTGGCGGAACCATTTCGGCACAGACATGAAAAACATAGGTAAACGTTCCTCCAAATATCCTTGCGACAATTTCAATAGTGGACCCCAGCGTGCGCCATGATCGCTAAAAAATATTACCACAGAATCTTCAAATATACCTCGTCTTTCCCACTCTTTGAAATACTTGACCATCGTGTTGTCCATAGTGGCCGAAATATCATAGGAATTATGGCTAAAAGAATTGGTCCAAAAAAATCCGAAACTCGATTGATTTTTAAAGCGTGTGGCAAATTGCGTGCCATAATCATATACATATTCTCCTAATTGTCTACGTCCAACGCAATAATTTAATCCAGCTTTACTTTTTCTCTCCATCGATTTTTCAATTGCCAATGACATGGGATGGAAGTAATAGTCAGTTGGTGGCTCTTTAAAACCTTTCAAATTATAATTAAATGTTGTTATGACAATGGAATCTTCAGCATACGCAGTATGATAACCATTGTTTTTAAATGTGGTCCATATGAAATTGCAATTGTCAAAACCTCCGACCTTTTGTGGAACACATTTTTCGTACACCGTACTTCTTGTATAGCCCGATAGCAATGGCATTAAATTGGGTAAAGTGTTATCGCCAACCTAAAAGCCAAACAAAAATAGGTGATTAAAATTTGACAACGTTATTATTATTATGGTAATTAGTGTGTTTCTAAAATACTGAAGGTGGCATCTCATGAACAATTGGGGATAACTTAATTAGTTGATTTAAAATATGTATACCAAATATTCTAAATATCAAAAAAGAAACAAGGTAGTGTTATATTCGGCTATGCCGAATTTTAAATACCCTCTACCTAAATATAATGAGAATTCCAGAAGCTACTATAATTTTGTTTCCATATTATAAGAGATGTATATAAGGTATATACATATAAGAGATTTATGTATATGTATAAGTAAATGTCGTTATCTAAAAAAAAATTATGTCTGACATATGGTTTAAAAAAGTACACTAAACCCTAATTCCAATATCATCCAATTTTTTCTTTGCAATTTTAACGGAACTTTTCCACAATAATTTTCTGTTTTATGACTTAAGCTCTTAGGTTGGATTCACCCATTTGTTCCGAACGAAAATTTTGTCCGGGGGAAATTTTTTTTACTGAACTTTTTTTGCAGCACGCTTCACCCATTTCGAACGATTTTTCTAGAAAATCAAAGCTGCCATATGCAAACAAAATTTATTAGTTTTGCAAGTGGTAATACTGCGGCCATTGATTTATTTTTCTTTGGGTTTTAAGTGTCAAAAAAACACTATTAAATTATTTTAAAATATTGTGTAGGTATATTTTTCAAAAACAATTTACGAAATTTTTAATGAATAAATGAAATAATATAAATAATTTAATTTCACAAACACCACGGATAGAAATATAACCAACTCAGTTTATTTTTGTCTAGACAAAATATAAAATTAAAATAATTCAAGCTGAGAGTTGTTCGTAAAAAGTTTGTTCTCTCTCTCAAAAAAAAGAGACGCCAAACTTCTTCCGAACAAAAACTTTGGCTAATGCGTTACTTTGTGGTAATACGTTTTGCTGGTTGCACAAATAATTAAAATAATTTAAACTATGTTTTAATATTAATTTTACAATAACAATAGCTTTTTGAACCCGGCGTTGTCCGAGAATTTTTTATCTTTCATTTCGGACCGCTCATCATTTTTTTTTTATTTTGAATTTTACCGTTTAAGCATTAATTGGTATTCCTAAAAAAAATTGTTCTACTAAACACTCTCATGTGATCAGCAATTTAAAAATTTACCGAGCTTAAAATTTTAATAGTTTACATGGTTCAATCTGAACTTTTTATTGTTCTAATAAAGAAATCGATATTCTATATGGGTCTATTGTAATTATCAAATTATGATCTTTAACCGCTGGTAAGCACTTAATGTTTTCTGATGTTGATCATATTTATTTATGTAAAGGGCAGTCCTACAGTAGATACATACAACGTCTATTAATCGGGACATATTTAAATTTAATGAAATCTAAGTCCCAATTTACACGAAGCAATTCTTCAAGCTAAGTTCATTACCTTTAGGTGAGGGAAAGATAAGACGAATTCGCACTTGATTGTAATCCATTTCACATTGTGAAATTGGATGAAAGTATGCCAAATAGATGTCTTCATGTGATAACACACAAGGGCTAAACGACGAAAGTCGGTTACGGAAATTGGAAAATTATTATTATATTATTTGTCCAACTCCATTAACGATTTTCTTTATTTTGTTTTTATTTTCATAGATTTATGATTCCTTAGGCTTATGATTAAGTAGTAAAAAATGTGTGTTATCTTTCTATAATTAGAAAATAAATTAAATAAGTTACTGTTCTAATGAATGTTTTAATTATATAACCTCCACTGTATATCGCTATTCTATAGGTATTCATGTTTTTATGGTGGATAGAAGAAATCAAGGAACACAGAATTTTACTATTTTCACCAGAGGAATTAGGTGAATTAGGAATTAGGTGCGTAAAATTTCGTGGGATTATCTCCGATATACTTAAAAAAAATGACAAATTCGAAATTCAAAATTCAAAACATTTACTGATGTCTATTCTTTAATCTAAATTGTCAATCACATTTTGCAAAATGGCGGTTCTTCGTTAATCACATAACAGATTTTTAGTTTTAAGGCTGTTATCGATTCGATTGACCCTGTATAGTATCTATTTCATATATCTCATGATAAATATTGCTGGATAAACCATGCATATTGTCTATTTACATGATATGTAAGCGGGACATATTTGTAAAGGGTCTTTGAAATGTCTTTCACTGCAAACTCAGGGTAATAGTGGATTTTTTAAACGTGTGTTTTTTTTATAAAAATAAAAAAAAAAATAATAAAAAAAAGTGGTATAATCTTTGTTCACTTTTATTACGTCATTTAAAAATTAACCCCCTTATTCAAAAACGATTATTAAATTTAACAAACGTTTATTAAGCAAATTTTTATATGCAAATCTGTCTTAATAAACGTTTGTTAAATTTAATAATCGTTTTTGAATAAGGGGGTGAAAGTTTAAGCCATCATATTGTGGCATTTACTGTAACACATATTTAAAATTTTATACTTTGTTTTTTAATTTTTAAATTTGTTTATTAACTTTTGATTTTAATTTTATTTTCTTAATAAAAAAATTTTAATTGTTATCAATTTTCAAAAGCTATTTGAGTCGGACGTGTTTTATTTTATTTTTGTTTGTGAGTAATACCACAATATCGACCATGTCATAGAATTTAATTCCGTTCGGAAGTGGAATTAATTCCGTATTTTGCTTCTATAGAAAAAGCCAAACAACAATTTTTTCGGAATGAAGCCACTTTTAATTTGCTATGTGGAATTGTAGTTTTAAGAATTTCTAGGTTTCGTTCCGAAAAAAAGTTTCGTTTTACTTTTTCTATAAAAGCGAAATTCGGAATTAATTCCACTTCCGAACGGAATTAAATTCTGTGACATGGCTGTATATTCGCATATTATCATGTTGCAAATTAAACATCAATATTATTACATAATTAATTATTTTGCGCTCTCAAATATTTTCACAATTTTTATTTAACAATAAAAGTCTAGTTTGTTTAAGAACAGAAATACTCGTGCGCAAATTAATATCTTTGTGTTATGCAGATGAATTTCTAATTTTATTAATTTTAACAATTGTGTGAACACTATACACCCATGTATATGGGTCAATTTCAAAAAAAAAAAAAAAAAAAAAAAAAAAACGCAATTTTTGTGTCCCCGTACTTTACACTACTATTTTAGGTAAAAAAAACGTCTGTGTTTTTTTGTTTATTCAGAATGGTGTTTTGTTTCTCCCTCTGACTGCTTCCATACAAAAGCATGTTAGAATTTTTAGTAAACAAAATTAAATCAAGAAAAAAGTAAATATGCAACATTTAATAACAGTTTTTGAATTATGTATTGCGTTTCTTCCTTGTGTTTTGATTTGTTATATTCGTCAAAACTTAATTAGTGCGATCAGTTTTCAGTTTTCAATTTCAAGTTTAAATAAAGTAAATAACGTAAGGAAAGTACAAACTTTAATTATTACAAAAGTGAAAAAGCGAAAAAAAATTTATTAAAAAAAGTGTGCATTTGCGTAGTTTTTGTGAACACCATGGTAAGGGCGCGATAAAATTTCATGAGCGTCACGCTAATTTTTTTAAAAGTGAATATATTAAATGTAAAAACTTTAAGTTGACAATCAATGTTTACATGGTTTCAACTCAATTTTTTATAATTTGTGAATTTAAGAAATAAATTGCCTACATAAAAAACCCAAAATAGGCAAACATTTGATGAGCATCACTTTTGAAATATATTGCTTCATAGCTTAAAATGCTTAATTTTGATTTTATTTTTTAATTTTCAAGAGTAAAACAACAAAATTAACGGCGGCTAAAATAGCACAGAGATATCGAGAGAAAATAAAGCTCGATAAAGCGCGTAATGACGAATATAAAAGAAAGGTATAATCGTGGTATATTTGAATTTAATTTTTATTGTTACTGACTGATTCTGTTTTTGCCACAAACTTAATTCGAAATTGGTAAAAATGAATGAGAATGGAAAAAAACAAAGCCGCTTGACATTTCATGTAGTTTATACAGATTCAGAATAAGAATTCGAATGAAAATGTATGTATGTATGTGTATAAGTTCAAGAATTACTTCCTTTTTTCCATTTTTGTTAAAGACATCAAAGAATATGTACATGTTTAGTTTTGTATGAAAATTTTTGTATTTTGAAGAATTTTTTTTTTATTTACTTTTTGTATAAGAATAAACTTTTTTCGTTAAACTTTAGATTTGGCATTATTTCTTGTTTACATGCAACAAAAGATCTTGATCTTCACAAAATATCTTGAGCGTCATACTTAGTTTTTTTCCTTAAAACGCTTATAATTGCAGTTTTTTAAATACATTGTTACAAGCCTATTAATTTGCAAGTAACCTTTAAGTTCAAGTCTTTTTTATTTAACAAAAATTTACATATTTTCATCTTAAAATTTTAAAATAACTAGTCATTTAAAAAAAAAAATTAAAATCAAGTTGAATCGTGATTTTTTGTTTATAATCGAAAAGGTGATTTTCGCAAGAGTCAATCTTGCGCAAAAGAATATCGTAGTAAGCTTGAATTTCAAATGTTTTAGCATTTTTAGTGATTTTTTATACATATTTTGTGTGTGACGCTCAATATAGAATGATTTTTTTTGAGCCTAAAAGTACCACCGGATTCTTTATCAATTTCTACATAAATTGGCCACTCTTACAGGCGAATTGAAAAAACTTTAAAAATAAGCAAAACAAAACTCGTTGTGTACGTTTTTTTTTTGAAATTGGCCCATATATGTATTTACCAGTTGTTTTCAAAATATATGTCAAGAAGAAAAATACATAAAGTGTTTGAAAAAATATTAAGAACGGCTTCTACATTTTCAATGAAGGTGAATTCTGGAATCTTGGTTGCGAAATCGAAATGCGGTTACGGTGAATGGATCACGAGAGATATTAACAAAAAATGTTTTGCCTTTTGCCGGTCGTGTGATTCAACACCAATGTATTATATACTATTGTGAGTATATAAGGATTGTATCCATACAGAGGCAATCGAATCGATTACAGTCCTAAAACTCAAAATCCGTATTCACACAATGGCCAAATTTTAAAAAAAGGAAATAAATCTTTAATTTCTAAACGATAACTTGCAATTAAAAGTTTAAGTTTAAAAAATAGACTGAATTTCCTATCCATTGATATATAATATATATTTTCCAAGTGTCAAATTAATTAGGAAACAGTTAACAACTCATACTGAATAGTGTATATGTATGTATATGCTAATAAAATATTATACTTTATTCCTATTATACAAATACAATACACATATGTATATGTAAACGACTGTAAAATCCCGGACAATTGTAATTGCACTTTGTTAGACATCTACATGTTACACATGATATACGAGTACATGCAATATTTTTCTTGAATTACCTTATTATAGCCCATTAGTTCATACCATTTATTATCAACCAGATACTTAAACATTTCTGGCATATTGCGTCGAAAATTTATTCGTGATAATGTATCAATACCAATCATTAATACGCTTGGTTTACGGCGTCCCTTTGTGGCATTTTGAGACTCCTGTTCGATTACAGTTTTATTAACTTGAATAAAAGAAAATGCATCCTGCTGTAAAATTAAGTTTTTAGACTTGGACTTGCAATTAACTATAATACCGTTAATATGCAATGGAATCACAAAATTTTGATGAAAGTTAGTGCATGGCAGTAATCTGAAAAGAAAATCAATTTATTTGAAATCAATCAATTAGGTTTGAAATTAGTTTTATTATAAAATACGTTGGTTATCAATACAAAGTTTTGGATTTCGCAGAAATTTTATTAAAACTGGAAATTCAGTTGTATTTACATAAAACTAACCAAGTATGAGCCAAAACAATTTTCTTAATAGAAAATTTTGCATACATATGCAAGATTGACTCAAATTAAATTTAAATTAATCCAAATTATTTGGCAGAAACTCCTACTATATAACTCGAACCTAAAACCTATATGGTATTATGGAATTCAGCTATTAGGAACTGCCTCAGCTTTAAACGTAGACAGAATTCAAGGACGCCAAAACAAATTTCTACGAATGATCACAATTGCCGCCTGTCATATAAAAAATTAGTATATTCATAAAGACCTAAAAGTGCCTTTGGTAAAAATTGATGAAATTATGAAGAAAAATATTTAAAAAAGCTTGAAGTACACCCAAACCCAACATATTAAATAATAGTGGCTATATTCGACTAAGAAGCGGATCTGAGACAAAAAGGTAGAATACTTAGTACATATAAACAACAATAGAAAAACAATTTTAGTCCGGCACTGGCTGGATTAAATAATTAAAATTCATTCGATATAAAATTTGAAACACTTATTGTTAGTTCGTTTTTAATAAAGATACAATAAATACAAAAAAGTAAAAGAAATATTCTTTAAAGAGATTTTCGAAAGTAGGGTATTATATGGTCAGGCTTCACTTTACTTTCTTACTTTTTTATGAAATTCTTTGTCACTTGTAGTCAATATTATTTTTATTAAATTTTTAGCTGTATTTACAATAATTCCTTTACTGTGCATAGAATAGCCGTTAATTTTACTTCAACAACCCATTGGCCTATGATACCAATCCACTATTTTCCCGTCTTATCAATACGATATCTAAATATGTATGAACGTTTCAATAAATGTTGGCAGCATGTTATCAATAGCATGTTCTTAGAATAATACAAAATGAATCATATATAAAGTTGGTATTTGTTTTTGGTTTTATACTTAATTTTTCAATACATTTATGTAGCAACTTTTTTGATAACAATATCTGCTACAATTGGAGAAGCAGGAGATAGTATTTTTATGCCCGTCACCAAAAATATGGGCGGTATATTTAGTTTGTCATTCTGTTTGTAACACGGTGGTAGAAAAGTATATACATATTATCTGGGTTCTTATAAGATGCTAATATGATATAGCCATATCCGTTATTCTGTGGAAGGCACGATTGAGCTTTCAAAAATAAACATTGTAATTTTTCGCAAACATTCTTTGTTTCAACAAAATGTTTGGTATTGAAAATGGGCGAAAACGGTCCAGTAGGATCCGAGTTATAGACCAAAGTTTTAGACAACCTCGATATTTCTCAGATATTTTTTGCTATTTTCTTTAAACGTAAGGCAGATAATGTCATGAAATTTTGCACATTTTATTTGTATTATAAAAGGACATGTTCTGGTGAAAATGGTAAGAATCGGTTCACAATTTCTCATAGCCGGAATATAGCTATATGGTACATAAATGCCTTTAGAAAAGCTGTATCCATATAAATTCAGCAAATATTAGTTTCACACAAAGATAAATCACAAAATTGTATTTTGTTTGATTCGGTCCATATTTGACCATAGCCCCCATATAAAGTCAACTTCCGAAAATAACTTAAAAGCTCATAAATCTCTTATAAACATCATTGTCAAGTTGAAGTTCGACACAAATAATTCACATACATATATACATAAATGAATTTTATTCCGATGGGTCCATATTTGACCATAGCCCCCATATAAAGTCTATTTCCTAAAATGTTTTGAAAGCACATAAATCTTTTATAGACATCATTATCAAGTTAAAATGAGACAGAAATAATACACATACGAGTACATACATATATAGTAATCATAGTAACCATGATCGAACCATAATTGGTCATAGCTCCCATATAGGGAACACTTCTGAAAAACACATTAACCTACGTAAATATATTGTAATTATCAAGAATAACTGGAATAAAAAAATATGTAAAATAAAATATCGTTATTGAGATGAAAATATCGTTATATAGATAAGAAATTCACCATGAGACACAAATATAGTTAGTAAAATATTTTAAAACAATCGCCACATAACATGTAATAGATCCGGTTATTAACTCGTATAATCATCGTTATCGATACAAAATGTTACAAAAATTTCATTCAATTATGCAGATCACTCTACTGATATACAGGTTGTGGGTATATAAGATTCGACACAGCCGATTATAAATTCTTACTTGTTATAAAAATTTTCGTTAAAAAAACCCATAATTGATATACATACATACACGCAGAGAAAGAGATTTCAATAGTTTTAAATTTTTTTTTTTAAATACTATGGTCACTTTTATTATTTATATGATTTCGGCAACCACAATATGGTTAAGTTACGATTCATATGACTATAGCAATCATATATATGATTATAGCAATTATGCAATGTTTATGGTAATTAGTTGTATGATGAAAGATTCTACTATACTAGCTAAAACCCGGTGTGCTTCGCTGCCTGTATCGTAATGAAATAAAAAGTTTGGAGTTAAATAAATATAATTATTAAGTTATTAAAATCTACAGTTTTCCTTTTAAAGTAAATCTTATTACATTATCTTATTATGATTTACAATATACAAACAAACAAAGACACATTCACTTTTATATATAGATATACAAACAAACATTCACTTTTATATATAGATAAGGGTTTCAAAATTTTAACATTTACTTAATATTGTTGCTAGTCAGCGCATTGGTGTCCTAAATAGTAATATTGATAGCTGATATAGCTTTCCCTATATATAATTTGTCATCATATCTATGGGAGGTGCCACCCCCACTATTGATAGTGCGCCCATTATATGGGAGGTGCCACGCCCCCTGTCGCTACTATTCCCATTTTTTCCGCAAATATTTAAACAAACAATGGAATTGCTCATGCAAAATTTGAGTACTATAGCTATTATAGTTTCCTAAGTATTTGATACTGTGAAAATTTCAAACAAATCGGTTCAGCCGTCTATAGATCCCAAACATACAGACACACAATCACTTTTATATATAAAGATTATGATGTTCTCTATCATTATAAAATAGCAACAAATTATGATAATGGATTATCATATACATGATCGCAACAAATATATGTATACATAGTAATCATCTGAATCGTAACTTAACCATATTATGGTTACCACAACCATATAAACAATTACAGTGACCATAGCATTCTTAAAAATTTTTTGAAGTTTTTGAAATTTTTGTGGTAAACATATATTAGGGACATAGTGTAAATTGTATGCCTCAATGTTTTATTAATAAAAAAAAAAAAATATAACTAAAAATAATAATAACAAAAATGCTATCAATTCAATTCAACTATTTGTCTAATTTAAGACCTATTGAAGTTCTTACTTACATATATGTATATCAATGTTGAAAATAACAATATTCCTAATGAATTTTCAAAGTTAAGGCTCATTATCACATTATCATCTCTTTAAAAAGCTTAATAAAAAAACAGCATATTTAAAATTTCCCAAAAAAATGACCGTTGCTGATTATATATTTGTATCAGTGATGGCAAACATGGTACAATTGTACTTTTTTTTAATACATTTTAGACATAGTTAGTACCGTGGTACTACCACGAGTCATATGGTACAATTTTAAAATACTGTTGCACAAAATATTGGTATTTCAGAAGAAAAAGATAAATATATCATTTAAGTTACTATTTGTATAATAGTGCAAGCAAAAGAGATTTTATTAAATTTCATGGCATTTTGAAACTGATATCAAATTTATCCATAAGATGATTATTACAACACGAAATTTTTTGTTGAATTATCGAACAATCGTAGCTTTTGACACATTAATTTACATTAAATGATTCTGATGCTGAATTCAAAAACTAAAGCTTAAAATGTAGTTAATCAGGATTTCAAAATTGTTAGAAGTTAACTCTTCTATTTCTTCTATTCTTTAAATAATAAATGTAGTAATTTTGGAAATACAATAAAAGGATGCACTAATATATATAACTTTCCGCAAATAATCCGATAATTCATAAATATTAAGATAATAAACGCAACTAATATTCTTAAAGATTCAGAAGTGGCCTTCTAACTATATATTTAAACAAATACAAAAAAAATACCAAATAAAGAGATTATATACAGGAAACATTTTATTGTAAAACGAACTCTATTTCTTTGCATTTCTTTCCTCCTGGAACACTAGTTGCATATCGTGAACAAACGCTTTATCTGTTAGCATTTTCCAATAGAGACCAGTTTTATAGCATTTATAATATCACCAGAAGTTAGATAATGATTCTTTAAAGAAGTCTTACATCGTATTCTTTTTTATGACTAGCAATAAATCAATAGCAATCAAGTATAAAATTGTTTAAACATTCGTTATATAAGGTAAAATTAAGAATGTTGCCATAAGATATATCGAATTTTCGATAAAGTAAGTTTGTGGTAAAGTTTTGTTATTATTTATCAAATGGTACCATGGAGGTCTAAAAAGTACATTTTATTTGTACACATAGTTGGTACGAAAAACAAAAATCCATTTTCCATCACTGATTTGTATATCTATGCCGAATATGGTTATTAATTTATATTATATTTTATATTTTATAAAAAAAAAAAAAAAGATTTATAGTATTATAGATTTTAATGATTCTATAAATGTAAGTTTACCGACCCCTGATGCCGCCATACAACTCCGGACGATTTCATAACATACAACATATTTATTACTAAAGGCTCGACTTTCTACTTCATTTTTTGTAATACGCCTTAGTCGTTTTGCACTAGACAAACGCTCTACGGCAAATATGTTTGGTATACTTATCTATAATTTTATTTTATTGTACAGTGATGCCTTTCAACGATTTTCTATGTAAGTCTGTTATGATTTGCCGAGTCTCAATTAATGTTTATCTTCCCATTGTATATTTTTTACTACTTAACGTCACAACTTAATCGCCAAAATATGAAATCGCCAAAAATATGAAATTTTGTAAATCATTCTTCGGATGGTGAAGATTCTTCAAGCGTCCTAGACATATCCATTAAAAAAACCCAATTGCGCTCTACTATCAACATCATGAATTTAACGAATGAAACTTCGCGGGTGTTCTAATTGGTGGGCCAATAGCAATCAGGAGTTTCGACGTAGCTTCCCAAACATTGGGCCTGTTCGAAAATGCATCACTGCAGTGCATTTGATGCGCAGTACGTTCGGAAAAGCAAAAGGTTGCATCTCTGCAAATTCATTGGGTTCTAAAATGCATCACTGAACCAGATGATGCGCAAAAAAACAGCAAACAAGCATCACAAAAATGGCTGATGCATTGTATAAATTTTTTTAATAAATTTATTTTAATTGATTTTGTGTACTTTTTTTTAGAATAGAAAATGATGCAAAATTCTCCAGACTATTGGTGAGAGTCCGTTTGGACATGGAGGATATTGCTTTATAATATTAACATATTTAATTACTTTCGGGATTTGTCTGCTTTTGGAACACAAAGTTTAAATAATACCTGCCTTTTTTATATTTTAAGCGCCTTTTATATTGCTGATTGCACAGTTTTGAAACATTTTTGATTTCATCTAAGTCAAGAAATAAATTTATTATTAATTTCTCCAAATTTATTATTCCCGCGTTCTTAATTGTAAACAATTCATTTATAGTTCGTCTGCGCATCAGCATCATCTGATTTGCATCAGCATCACAAACTAATCACATATTCGCATCAAATGCAGTGCAGTGATGAATTTCCGAACAGGCCCATTGAGCTGCCAAAATTAGGCATTCCGCGAGCCACATCTGGATGCTTTTCCATTTCAGCAATCAACAAATCAAATTGAGAAAAATTTTAGTAGTATTTTATACTAAATGAATAAATAACGCAAGTGCTAAAAAATTCAGCGTTGCGTTTTACAAAATACAGAATTTCAAACAGTTGTATTAACAATAACGTAAGAATCAGCTGTTACAATGCAAACAATCACTTGCTAGAACGCCGTGATTTGCATAATGTAATTTAACGCAACGCTTAGAAAATTGTGGCGTTGAGTTTTACAAAATTATGAAACTTGCCATTATTTTGAACAGCACTTTATCGTTATATTTTCAAGTAAAGACAAATTTAAAGAATTTGCCACCACTTTTGGAATGACAGGGATTTTTTTGCATAAAGATAATGCCTCTGTTTGTCCTATTTTCATACGTAAAAATTGCTCTATTTTGTGAATTCAATTCTACTTAAATAACTACATACATATTTTCTAATATAAAATTATTTATATTTATATAATTAAACTTTTCTTGCAATTAATATGTGGTGTTGACTTTTAACGCTCACAGTACATATGTAAAGATTTTAATTTTCAAAATCCATTGCTAGTTTTACCATATTCTCATAAAAACCACTGCAATTTAGAGAAATCCAACAATAAACCCTATCATATCTAATCTCATCATTTTTATTGCATGTATAACATAATTAAGTGTCAAAAATTAATTCTGGAGAACTTACTTTGATTGAATACAAGGTCATAATTTAATTTAATATTTGAAAATTATAACATATCTACTCGCATGTTAGTTGCGTTGTGTAAATATTTACTAATATAATACAGTAAAACTTGGTTATAAAGAACTGTGTGGAATTGGAAGAAAATGTTATAATCATGTTAGTTTTATTATTGACCAATAAAATAAAAAGAAGGTTCACAAAAAAAAACTGTAATAAATAAATGGGTTTAAATAAAAAGAAAACTAACAGGAACTTGAAAAAAAAGTTGGTGTAATTTAAAATAAAAAAATGTTCTATGTAATCTAAAGACGGGCACTCACGTTAAGTTAAAACTGTTAGTTAAAAAAGTACGTCTGTATGTGAGTAATAACTGACAGTCAAGTTCAGCTCAGTTCAGTTTAACTGAAAAATTTTTGTATTTTTAACTGACAGTTTCAAATGAAGTGAACGTCTGTGGGGGTTCAACTGTACCGTTCTCAGTTCAATTTGTGTCGAGCGAGAGTGCGTATCATGTCGCGTAAACAGAACCAAGTGTAGATCTGAACCTTGCCTATGGCAAGTTAAACCTAGCGAGTACAATGATTGCGCCAAAAAAGATGCTGCCTACAACTGACGTAATAACCAATTCTTGCACCACTGTTTACGCTGTTTATTTTTTTTTAATTGCAATAAGTACACCGAGAGCGGCCAAACCGTCCTGCTCGTTCGAATCCATGTTAAAAACTGAAGTATTGAACTGCACGTGTTTGTACATCTCAGTTCACAGTTAAGTCTGTCAGTTATAACTGAACAGTTGAAACTTACAGTTAAACCTGTACGTAAGTAATTTATTGCAAAGATTTACATTTTAATATATTAAAACTAAAAAAATGCTCGTTTATTTACGTCATAGCTAATTTCATGCTGGCAATTATGGGTTTCGAAAACTTGAAATTAAAACTTGCGGTTTCAGCATATGTGGGCAGTTATAGGTGCATAAATATATTTTAGCAACCTTTGCACAAAGCCTGATTTGTGCTTTGGATCATTATCCTGGTAAAATCGAAAATCACATCTTATACTCATATTTCTCTGTTGCTGTTATGTTTTCTTTGTTGAGTTCAAACATACGACATGCCATCTGAACCGAATATGTTAAACTTAGATTCATTTTAATTTTTTTGTGAAGCTTCGATTTGCTCTTATTTTTCTAAAATGTGTCGCTTAGTCCCAATTTAGACGATGCAATTCTTTCAGAAAAGTTGTTTACCTTTTAGACATCGGGTTGAGGGGAAGATAAGACGAGTACACACTAGATTGTACTAGCAATTCTTGTTCTTGTTACATAAGAATGAGAGAGAAGAAAAATATGTGTATGCAAATGAGTGTATACTCTCACTCAAATAAAAGTAAGTATGAGTGATTTAAGCAATAAAATTGTGCTTTGTAAAAATCGAAGAAATTTTAAGAAACTAATTGCTTTACAGCCTGTTTCTGTTACACATTTGATGTTAAACGAAACTGGACGAAACGTCAACGATAACGTAACAATTTGCGTTTAAGTAACGCGCTTTCTATTGATCGTCTTTATTTGCGTACTGGACGTATAAATTAACAATGTGTCAAATAACAGTATTGCCAATATTTAACAATGGCTACCCTACGAGCAAAAAAAAAATAAACAGCTGGATATACATACATATGTATGTACATACATACATATGACATTATAAACAAACCATATTAGTGGCATATTCGAGTATTTTTTGAAAAATTTAAATTAAATAAGGAAAAAAATATGTTTTCACCATCATTATACATTGCTTTTATGTAAATAAGCACATAATTGTTTGTGTATATTTACCTTTTTTTAGTGTCAGTTTTCATTTTACAGTCAAACCTCGATATAACGACCCTCACTATAACGAATTCCTCGATTTAACGAATTTTTTAAATGCCCTACAACGCTCCATAAGATTTAAAACAAAATAAACCTTTCTATTACGAATACATTTGTCAATAGCCTTGTTATAACGAATTTCCATTCACTGCAGACTAACGAAATAGAAAGAATTATTTAACTCTATTTAACGAATTTTGTCAACTTACAACTTTTTCAGAATGATTTCCATCAATGAATCCATATTATATGAAACAGATACACATAAAATTATTGTGTTTGCAACGACAACGTCTCCAGCAAACCTACATTCGTAGTTGACAGCAGCAAGCATTAGACTAACGGCTGAAATATTCGAAAAAAAATTTATTGTTGCCAATAGCTTGTACGCTTGTTGCAGCAGTTGTTGTTGCAATTAGCGGAAATCGTTCGCTATAACATGGTAAGCAGATGATGATTAATATATGTACATACAAAATATTTTATTACCTCGTTATAACGAATAGAAGTGCAACTTCACCTCGATATACGAACCTTATTGTAACAAATTATTCGATATACGGTTTTTTTCTAATCCCCTTAAGATTCGTTATACCAAGGTTGAACTGTATATTGTTTTTAAAAATTGTTCTGTTTCTTATAATGTACACATGTATGTACATATGTATATTTCTTTTGAACGAAAGAAATATTTTGTTCGTCTTTCTTTCGTTTGTTAGACATTTAAAAACGCGATACACAAACCAAAAAAATGTGTCAATTGTTACGTTATTCGTCAAAAACGTCAATTATTTTTGGAGTTTATTTATGTAGTTATGCATCTTACATAAACAGGCTCTTAATTTTTTCAATAAATGGGGACTTATCATGCTTTGTTCTGCACAGTTCAACAGAAAATATTGATAAAAGTAGAAAAAAAAAAGAAAAACTAAAAATCAACAACGCTGCATTGAGCTATCGGTACAACAGAAATTGACTGCTGAAAATAAGCTGTGATATCAAAAACGACCATTTTTTGTTTTTTAGTATTAATATATTAAAATGTATATTTTTTTCAAAGCTGTGAGCCACTGTTTTCTCTTATGAAAATGTATTATTCTTGTAAAAAACAAAACACTAAAACGTCCAGACTTTGTAATTATTGTAGTTCTCTCACAATCAAGTTTTTTATAATTTAGTTTTACTATTGATAAGAAACCGCGACTTACTTAAAACTAGCATCAACTTTTGAGCCACTTCCGCTACGTATTATTTCTTGATAGCAGCACAATACATCCTCCTCAATAGAGGTTATATTATTGGTAGGTTTTCTTAAGCTTTCGGCCACTGTATAGTTAATGTGTAAAAGATATTTAGCATCGAGCTCATCGAATGAAACCGTAATAATTGGCTGATCTTTGGTGCAGCCCGTGCTATGTTGAGGTTTAAATATTTTACGAATGTCTGGTGTAAATGGATCTATAAATGGTATATGACAGCGACTGGTGTTAATGAAAAATTGTTTATCGTCAGCTGGGGAAGGAGATTTTACGTCGGGTGGTGATGTCATTGGCTTCATCGACGTCGTCGTCGTCGTTGTTGTTGTTGATGGGACAATAGATGCTGGCAGGTCAGTAATTATTATTTCTGTAGTTTGCAATAATGTTAAGGTAATTACTGTATTATTTAAATATGTTGCTGTTGTTGGTGTTTCTGTTGTAGTTATATTATTGTTTTTACTATTTAAATAAACTGTTGCTGTTGTTGTTGAAATAACATTACCATAATCATTAGTTTTAATTTTAATTTTATTCTCCTTTGTTTCTCCATCTTCATATAAATTCTTTGACGTAATTTTATAATAATTAGTAGTAGCATCAGTAGTAGTATTAATAAAAATGGCATCATTAGTAATATTTGTTGTAATACTACTACTAGGCGTTTCAGAGTTTTGTATTATTGTTTTTTGTAACTGATCATAGTTTGTTGTTGTTGCAGAATTCTCTCCAAATAAATTGGTAATATTTTCATATATATCTGTTTGATTATAATTAATATCTGTTTCATTGTGGCTTTGAAGCCAATTAATTATTGTTTCAAAATTGTTTATTACATAAATGGCTTTAACTATTATAAAACATATAAATAATAATTTAAACAACCAATATCTTTTACATGTCTTTATACAGTTAGCACTTCCATTCTGATCTGGACTAGATTCGTGTATTATCGTATCACCATCATCATTACTTTTTAATGGTTGATATTTTATTTCATGCATTTTTATTTTCCAAGGTTTTCTTGTTAAATCAAATAGTTTATTTGTACACAAAGAATTTGTTTTTGTTATATTAAATACTATTTTATATTATATTCACTATTATTATTTTTGCGTTGCGTTGCGTCTTATTTGAAACGTCTCAAATTAATAACTGAAATACAATAAAAATAATTTTTGTTGCTTGGTTGGTTGGTTTGTTTGCTTCGCAAAAAATTGTATTTTATCCATAGAATTCTTATCATCTAAAGGTTTGAGTTTTTGCTTTTTAAACGACTAGCTGAAAGGAACATTTTCTTCTTTTCAAAACATTTATTGTGGTGCTTGTGTATAATAATGATTAATATTATTGTAATATTTATGATAATTTAGGTTTGTTAAGTTGATCATATCACAAAACAAGTAAGAGTTTATATTCGACCTTGCCGAATCTTATATAGCTACCACCAAATCACCTATTATGGGGCCAACTTCATAAAAAATTGTACCGTAATTTCTATTTATTTTAGGTTTCATTTATAAGAATTTTATGCATATTCCAGTTATAATCAATAATTTACACTTTTATATTTTTGCAGCGTATAACATAAAGAGATTTTCTCTAACAAACTATGAATTAAATACGAGCACCCTAGGCAACTGATTTTATATTCAAAAAACGTCAAAATTGTCAACTCTGTATACTCTGTGGTTCTTCTCGAAATTGGAGCTTGTACGGAAGCTATGCCCAATTATGGACCCACTTTCACAAAAGTCAATAGTATAATTTTTACATGCATATAACTGATCCGTGTAAAATTTCGGTTCGAAATGGATGTTTATGTAGGTTAATGAATTTTAGGGAGTAGTCCTCATATGGGAACTATGACCTATTACGGGCCGATCGTCATGAAATTCTGTACGACGATTTATATGTAATTTTTATAAAAAGACTTATGCGCATTTCAGTGATTTTTCAAATTAAACTTTATATGACGACTAGGGTCAAATATGGAGCGATCATTAAACTGAGTGTGAATATTTCTATATACATATGTATGGACTATTTTTGTCGAATTTAAATTTGCTTCTGATGCTTATAAGATATTTATGCACATTTAAGTGATTTCCAGAAGTGGACTTTATATGGGGGCTATGGTCCAATATAGACCAATCATCATGAAATTTTCTACGATAATTTAGATGTATATACGGTTTACTTGTGTTAAATTTCGACTTGTTTGTGATTTTTATAAGAGATATATTTAAGTGATTTCCGGAAGTGGACTTTATATGGGGGCTATGGTCAAAATATGGACCGATGCAAACAAAATATCGTTTTGAGATTTTATTTTGCATGAAACTTATTATTGCAAAATTTTGTATGGATACGGTTTTTCTATAGACATTTATGTACCATAAAGCCATATTCCGGGAAGACATTTGTATGGGGGCTATGAGAAATCGTGAACCGATTCCTACCATTTTCAACAGGACAGGTCGTTCTATAATAAAAATAAAGTGTGCAAAATTTCATGGTATTATCTGCATTACATTTGAAGAAAATAGCAATAGGTAGTCTGAAATTTTTACCTATAACTCGGATCCTACTGGACCAATTTTGCCCATTTTCAATAGCAAATATTTCGATGGATCAAAGAATGTTTGGTAATTTCATTTCATTTCAATTGTCTTTTTTTCGAAGTTCTATCGTGATTTCAACAGACGAAAATATGAACGGACATGACTAGATCGTCTTAGAATCTTATAAGGACCCTGAATATATAGACTTTTTGGCTCTACGACCATTATTTCGATGTGTTACAAACAGAATGACAAACATAATACACCCCCCATCTTTTTGGTGGTGGGTATAAAAATATATATATATATGTATTGTACATACATACATACATTTTATTTTATTTAATCTTGCGTCAGTAATGATTACTTTAAAAAATCAAAATTTATTTAAAATTAAAAAACCTATTGATCAAAATAATCGTTAAGTATGTACATTAGGCCTGCCCTTAAAATAGTTTTGTCTTGAATGGATTGATTTATGTTTTCAAATGCACATTGATTTACATTTTCATCATCATCTAAAGAAACAAAAATATTTGTATGATGGAGAAATCGTTTGACATTATTATCTCATTTTTAAAAATAAAATAATTATTACGAGACCAAAACTAACGGATGGAAAATTTAAGGAAATTCGGATAAACCAGTGTAGATAATCAATAAAAAGTTTTAAAAATGGAGTAAAAAATAATAAAACGCAAATAATCCATCCCACCATTTTACAAATGGGTAGTATTTTGATATTGTCATTCCGATTGTAACACATCGAAATAATGGTCATAATAAGACAAAAGTATAAAACTTTTCTTAATTTTGTAAGTTAAAGAAAAAGTAAAACAGTTTAACCTACATTAAACAAAAAATATTATTTTAGCTCTTAGAACTGTATAAAGAAATGAATTAGTGTTTCATAACTATAAATACGGAGATATTAAAATAACTAAAAATACTAATATATATTTACAAACAATTTCGATTTTAATTAGGTGTTTTTGTCTCAACTCAAAAATTCGATCAAGTATTTATTCGCCAGATTTTTTCTTATATCTTCAGATATTATATTATATATTATATGTATATCTCCAAGCAAGTATAATAGTGATATACGAGTATGTGATATATAAATGATATATGCTTTCGGTTTTCAGCATAAATTCAATAACATAACATACCACACTTGTTCTCAATGGGTTTCTGATCTGAAGAACATGCGGGCCGGGCCGTTCAAGTACATTAATATTTTTCAAAAAAAAAAAAAAAAAAAAAACATCCCTTTTTGACGACTTACATGTATAGGTGCGTTAAAAAATAAATTGTTTTTCATTACTTTTTTCTAAAAGTGGCACTAATTTCTCATCTTATAATTTTGTGTAATCAGAAAAATATTAATTTGTTGCTTGAAAAGGACAAATCAAGAACCGCCTCCAAAATTTATTTTTGAGAAATATCGAAATATCGGTCTCTTCAGTAGCTGTTTAATCTATAAAGTTTGAATTTTTTGTCATCAGAATAAATAACTAATTTGGAAGTTTCTTTAAACGAATTCAATAATATCCTTGGCACAGACAACAGCTTTTGTCGAGTAATAGTCTGGGATTTTTTTTTAAGAGAAGTAACACCCAGGCAATTAATATACAGTCGGGCCTCGATTATCCGTCATTCGGTTAACCGATAACACCGATTAACCGTGATGGAAAAATATCAGTCTATTGTTTTTTGTTTGCAATGTTTTCAAATTGTTTGCTTCGATTAACCGTGATTACCTCTATTATCAGCAGAATTTAAAATTACTACTATATTATGTAAAAAATTGCAAAATATTTCATAATTTTATAGGAAAACTAGAAAAATATTTTAAGAAAATAATATTTAATTTTTCACATACTAAAAATATACAAATATTTCTAGTAGTAGATAATTCTAAAAATATTTTGCCATACAAAATATTTCTAGTAGCAACCATATCACAAAATGAAAATTTTTCTTTTGCAATATATTTACTACTAGAACACACGCATACTTTTTAACAGCCAGCATTATGCGAAATCGAAAAAACAAACTAAACAACTATGGCACATGAAAAAAAAACTGACAAACATGCGAAGTTGAAATATGTAAAAAACGAAATTGTCCGCAGTTGAAAATGTTAAAAACAAAAATGTGCATATATAAGATTTCCTCGCCGCATAAATATACTATTTTTGTAGCATATGTAGAATATTTACGCCGCATATATGCAATGTGCAGAAAACTGAGAAAAAAAAACTAGAAATAAGAAAAGGTTCATACAAATAGCACGAATGCATTTGAAGACTCAATAAATAATAAAATCAATAATTAATTAAAATCGTTATTAAAAATCATAAATCATAAATTTACAAAAAATAAATCATTAGCTTGAAAAAGCACCTTATATTTTCATATACTTTTAATTCCTTATCTTAATAACACACAATTCTATACAAATTATTATTTTATACACACAAATCAACGTATTCTGTATGTTAAAGTTACTATGGGTTCCTAGTCACATGGTCATTGACGGCAACGAGGACGCAGACCTCGCGGCTAAGTCTGTGTACCTACATTCCACATACTTATTCATTCCAAAATTAAAACAATTTGTAACCAGATGTGCCACCACAAAACTCAATATTTCCTTAGATCGTAAGTGGAACGAATACAACCACCACTACAAAACTTTTAACCCAACAAAACAACCTGTTAATCTACCAACATCAACCAATTGCTTGCAAAATAAATGTTTCACTAGGCTGCGATTAATACATACACGTCTTACACATCAATATTTATTGAACAAAACTGCACAGCCAATATGTTCCTTTTGCAGCTCCTCACCATTAACTGTCTTTCACATCTTAGTGGACTGCCCAGTACTCTTCAATCTACGTGCATCAATTTTTAAGCCCTCTAACATTGTTGAATTTTTTAAAACTTCAAATATTAATAACATATCCAAAGTCTTTAAAATCTTAAAGAAAATTTATTTTCATAACCAAATTTAAATTTTATTACCATTATCTAACAAAATACTAACATATACACACTTATTCAAGAAATATTAAGCCGATAGCCATTGATGCTAGTGCTTTTAGCCCTAGATTTATTGTAATTTTAATTATAATAAATTTTTTAATAAATAAATAAATAAATAGTACTAACAACGAAGAAGGTTTTAAAGCGAAAAACAAAATTGAAAAACAGATTTACGTATGACAACGAAAGTCAATTACAAAATGAATATCACGCTTTTCAGTTACTATGAATTTTTCTTAAGCAAAAACATTCAGATAGAATTAAAAAAACATTTTAGGAAAGTGCTTTATTGCATGTTTGATTAGGTTAAAAGAAGCGCTTATTGTCAGCAGAAAGTAGTCCTCCAAACCGGGAACACCTCATACAAAAATCATGCATCCCATTAGCAGGTTTGAAGCGATTTGAGGTATGAATTCATACATAAAACCTGCTCCTTTTGAAGCACGTTTTTTACTGGGTTGGTTATCAATACAAAGTTTTGGATTTCGCAGAAATTTTATTAAAACTGGAAATTCAGTTGTATTTACATAAAACTAACCAAGTATATGAGCCAAAACAGTTTTCTTTATAGAAAATTTTGCATACATATGCAAGATTGGCTCAAATGAAATTTAAATTAATCCAAATTATTTGGCAGAAACTCCTACTATATAACTGGAACCTAAAACCTATATATCAACTATTAGGAACTGCCTCAGCTTTAAATGTAGACAGAATTCAAAGACGCCAAAACAAATTTCTACGAATGATCACAATTCCCGCCTGTCATATTAAAAATTAGTATATTCAAAAAGACATAAAAGTGCCTTTGGTAAAAATTGAAAAGTATGAAGAAAAATATTTAAAAAAGCTTGAAGTACAAACAAACCCATTAGCCCGCAACATATTAAATAATAGTGGCCATATTCGACTAAGAAGCGGATCTGAGACAAAAAGGTAGAATGCTTAGTACATATAAACAACAATAGAAAAACAATTCATTCGATATAAAATTTGAAACACTTATTGTTAGTTCGTTTTTAATGAAGATATAATAAATTAAAAAAAAGTAGAATAATTATTATTTCATAGAATAATTATTATTTCACGAAAGTAGGGTATTATATGGTCAGACTTCACTTCACTTTACTTTCTTACTTTTTATATGAAATTCTTTGTCACTTGTAGTCAATATTATTTTTATTAAATTTTTAGCTGTATTTACAATAATTCCTCTACTGTGTGTAGAACCCATTGGCATATGATACCAATCCATTATTTTCCCTTCTTATCAATACGATATCTAAATGTATGAACGTTTCATTAAATGTTGGCAGCATGTTATCAATAGCATGTTCTTAGAATAATACAAAATGAATCATATATAAAGTTGGTATTTATTTTTGGTTTTATACTTAATTTTTCAATACATTTATGTAGCAACTTTTTTGATAACAATATCTGCTACAATTGGAGAAGCAGAAGATAGTATTTTTATACCCGACACCAAAAATATGGGCAGTATGTATATTAATTCTTTGTTTCACCGAAATGTTTGGTATTGAAAATGGGCAAAATTGGTTCAGTAGGATCCGAGGACCAAAGTCTCAGACAACCTGGATATTTTTCAGATATTTTTTGCTATTTTCCTCAAACGTAATATAAATAATATTATAAAATTTTAGACACTTTATATGTATTATAGAAAGACAAGTTCTGATAAAAATGGTAAGAATCGATCCACAAATTCTATATGGTACATAAATGCCTTTAGAAAAGCTATATCCATACAAAATTCAGCAAATATTGGTTTTAAAATAAAAGATAAATCACAAAACGGTATTTTGTTTGATTCGGTTTATATTTGACCATAGATAGCCCTCGTATAAAGTCCATTTCCGAAAATAACTTAAAAGCTCATAAATCTCTTATAAACATTATTGTCAAATTGAAATTCGACACAAATAATTCACATACATATATATATAAATCAGCGTACTGAATTTTATGCCGATGGGTCCATATTTGACCATAAGTCATATATGAAATTCACTTAAAAGAGCATAAATCTCCTATAAACATCACTATCAAGTTAAAATTTGACATAAATAATCCGCATGTATTTATAAATCAGCGTAGCGTAATTTTATGACGATGGGTCTATATTTGACCATAGTCCTCTTATAGACATCATTATAAAGAAAAAATTCGACAGAAAAATTACACATACATAAACCAGTAAATATTTTATAAATATCGATATCGAACTGAAGTTTGTTTATGTAAGTAAAAATTTTACTATTGGATTTATTTACTATTGTATTGACCACAGTTCCCATAGAAGGTCTATTTCCGAGAAAAACTGGAATATCAAAAAAATCTAAAATATATCGTTATTGAGATGAAAATATCGTTATTTAGATGTGAAATTCATCACAAGACAGTAAAATATTTTAAAACGATCGTCACATAGCATGTACATATGTAATAGATAAATAGATCGCATTTAAGGGATTCAAAACATAAATAAATTCGTATAATCATCGTTATCGATACAAAATGTTACACAAATTTATTTCAAGTATGTATAGATCACTTTATTGATATATGGTATATGGTATGGGTATATAAGATTCGGGACAGCTGTATATAATTCTTACTTGTTATTCAAATTTTCGTTAAAAACCCATAAGTAATATACATATATACATACATATAAGTGGACTAGTGTAAATTTTATGCCTTGATGTTTTCATATAACATTGCGCACTTAAGAAATGTTATCAATTTAATAAAACTATTTGTCTAATTCAAGACTTATTGAAGTCTTACTTATACCAATGTTGAAAATGGCAATATCTGCTCAAGAATATATTTATGAATTTCCAAAGTCATTATGACACTTAATTAATAAAAAAACAGCATAGGTATTTAAAATTTCCCAAAAAAAAAAAAAAAATTCCCGTTGCTGATTATATATTTGTATATCTATGCCGAATATGATTTTTAATTTAGCTATTTTTAATTTCTAGGTTACATATACAAATTCTATTTTACATTTCATTTAGAGTTTTTAATTAATCAAACCTCGTAAAGCTTATTGTCAATTTTTTGACAACATTAAAAAGCCTATTATTTTTATAAACAGACCATTTATGTATAACAGAATATGGTTTTATTAGAGTTTGATAACAATATATTGATAACAATAAATGAAAGTAAAAACAAATCAATTTAGATAAAAAAAATATTTATAGTGTTCAACGCACAATAGTTTAGAAACATATATGAATGATTTCTCACGGTTAAAAGCACTAATTAGAATTCAGACAAATTAATTTATATAAAAAAGATTTATATTTATTAGATTTATTGCCTGAAATATATTTCAAAGATACATTAAAGTACTCTTTAACGAACAACAATTTAGAAACATTTTATTTTGGAAATAATTACATATGTATGTATGTAACTCATGACATTATACACAGTCGCAGACAGTTAAAAATTTCAAGGATTAACATTTTAAACAAAAAAAGTTTCCGGAAAATTTAAAAAAAATTCATGATGAAGTAGTTTTTCGTAAAGAAAACGTTTTAATTGGAATTAGTGTAATAAAGTTAAGTTGCAAATTTTATTATGTACTACATATATAAAATTTGGAACTTATGTAGTTACATAGATAGAAAAATCTTTTGATTAATGTGTTGATAACTTAACACAGAGTCATTCAAAAAACTTGCCATCATATTCAGGGGTGTCATAGAAACCAATATTGTCAGAATTGGTTTTAAAAGCG
The DNA here is from genome assembly GCA_950370525.1 of Bellardia bayeri. Classification (NCBI taxonomy): domain Eukaryota; kingdom Metazoa; phylum Arthropoda; class Insecta; order Diptera; family Calliphoridae; genus Bellardia; species Bellardia bayeri. The sequence continues at coordinate 96,779,284 of OX493264.1, forward strand.
ACAAGACAAAATGCTTTGGTGTCATAGGGCACTGCTACACGTTCAATAATTATCGTGATACTAGAAATATATCGATATTTATTGAACTTTGTTGATTACACTATAATGTTGGGAAATGTTGTTAGTTATTCAGGGGTGTCATAGAAACTAGAAATATCTCGATATTTATTGAACGTGTAGCAGTGCCAAAGCATTTTTTCTTGTCGGTTTTAATACCAATTCTGACAATATTGGTTTCTATGACACCCCTGAATAACTGGTAACATTTTCCAACATTATAGTGTAAACAACAAAGTTTTCGTTTGATTCGAAAATTAATCATTTGAGGAAAGTTTTGCTTCATTTATTTAATTCGCATACTGAAGCTTATTGCGAATGTGTTCCATCAGTTTCCACGTGCGAGAGATGGTTTGTGGTAATTTTGACTCTGACAAAGATCGGCCAAACCAGCCAAACAAGTTTGAAGACCTAGAATTGAAGGCATTACTCCATTAAGATTGTTGTCAAACTCAACTAAAGCTTTCAAAATCATTCCAAGCTACTCAAGCAGCAATTCAACAAAAAATGGATCAATTAAAAAACATAAGAGATCGCATGTGAAGCCCGACAACCAGTCGAATCGACACCAAAGTCAAATATCTATGGCGCTAAGGTAATGCTCTGTATTTGATGGGACCAAGAGGGTCCCTAAAAATCTGACCAGACCATTTCAAGGAACCTGCATTGTCATCTTATTTTATTCAGTATTATTTGATAAGTAATAATGAAAAAGCTCACACCACAACATTGTTTTCATTGTCATTCAAAATTTAGCGTTCTGTTATAAATGTTTATTGGTCACAATTGAGAAATAATTTTATGAGGCCAACATCGGAATGAAATTATTTTTAAAAACTAAATGTTAAAGATTGTACCTTCTCAAAGATTTCTCGAATTATTTTCAAAATAAAAAGTTGCTCAACCATTGCGTAATGTAAAAAAATTGTTTTACTCAAGGCTATTGCCCATTTAATTCTGGGCAAATGTATTTTTAATTTCAGAATTATAATAATGTACACTGTGAGCGTCAATATAAAGTAAACACCTAATATTGTTAGAAAAATGTTTTATTATAAGGTATATACTACAAGTGCAAACAAAAATAAAACAAATTATATTGCATAATTCATAAGTAACTTAAGCAAAATATAACTCATTAACAAAAACAAGAAAATTAAGAAACATAAAAAGAATTAAATTTTAATAAAAAAAAGTACCAGATTTTTTGCGTCAAAATAAAGTAAACAGGTATTTTATATTTTGTTTGTTGCCTTTATCACAGCTGGCAATCTTCTATACATAGAATCTTTTTTAGCGAAATCTGTTTCATTCATCCTGTAATACTGCTTTTAGGTTATCCTTGCAAGAAATATTTTTTTTGCATAATTTTTATATCCAGATATTCCCGCAGGTGTTCAATTGGATTGAGGTCTGGGGACTGCTGAGGTTGTTCTAAAGATTTTGGACAATAATTGAGCAATTACTCTTTCACAATTTTAACGGTATGCTTAGGATCATTGTCCTGTTGGAAAATGCAATTCTGACCTAGTTCTAATTTCTCTACATAAAAATGTCGAGATAATCTTCCTTTTTCACTGTAGAATCTATAAATGTAAGAATCGACTTTAATCGGTGAAAAGAATATTATCCAAAAAAAATTTAAGGCTCGTTTAAATAGATTTTTTCCCAATTCAAACGTTTGATTTGGTCGTTCTTTGATATTATGTAGGCCATTTTGATGCAAAGATATTCTAAACGTACTCGCGCTTAAAGGTTTTACATAAGTTTTCGTAACAGTTTTAACTATTTTTACAGCACTAGATGTTAGGTTAGCTCTTACTTATCTTACTATTGGTCTTACTTCAGTTTTTGTAAGACGCTTTGGTCATTTTGGACCAGGCAAATTTTTTATTTCTATTGTTTGGTATACTTGCCTATAATTTGTTTAGTTTTATTGTACAGTGGCGTTCCAACGATTTTACCTATTTTATGCAGGGATATACCTTTTCTATGTAAGTTTGTTATGATTATCCGAGTTTCAATTGATGTTTAAACTACTTAACGTCATAACTTAGTCTCTTTTAATGATAAATTATGAAACTTACCATTATTTTGAATGGAACTCTACCGTTATACTTTCAAACAAAGAAAATTTAAAAGAATTTGTCACTACTTTTGGAATAACGGGACTGACATCGTTAAATCAACTCAGGAAGTGATTTTGAGTCGATGGGTTTACTTTAAGGTGGGTGGCGTTACAAACATCAGCACAAATCCAATATACCCCTCCCACTATGGTGGTGTAGGGTATACAAATTATAATAAATGAGTTTTAAATTTGTATCTTCACCAATATCGAAAATCAAATCTATATTTGTATATTTCTTTTATTATTTTCTTTTATGAACATGTATTTATTCTTATAAAAAAACAAACACTAAAACGTCCAGAGTTTCTAATTATTGTAGATCTCTCACAATCAAGATCGTTATAATTTAGTTTTTCTCTTGAGAAGAAACCGCGACTTACTTAAAACTATCATCAACATTTGAGCCACTTCCGCTACGTATTATTTCTTGATAGCAGCACAATACATCATCCTCTATAGAGTTAATATTTTTGGCAGGTTTTCTTAAGCTTTCGGCCACAGTATAATTAATGTGTAAAAGATATTTGGCATCGAGCTCATCGAATGAAACCGTAATAATTGGCTGATCTTTGGTGCAGCCCGTGCTATGTTGAGGTTTAAATATTTTACGAATGTCTGGTGTAAATGGATCTATAAATGGTATATGACATCGACTGGTGTTAATGAAATATAAATTGTTAATATTTTCATACTCGTATATATCTTTTTGACTATTATGACTTTGAAGCCAATTAATGATTGTTTCAAAATTGTTTATTACATAAATGGCTTTAATTATTATAAAACATATAAATAATAATTTAAGCAACCAATATCTTTTACATGTCTTTATACAGTTAGCACTTCCATTCTGATCTGGATTAGATTCGTGTATTCCCGTATCACCATCATCATTACTTTTTAATGGTTGATATTTTATTTCATGCATTTTTATTCCTTTACTTTAAATCCACACAATTCACTAATTAATAATTTATTTTTCCGAGGTTTTCTTGTTAAATCAAATAATATTTCTACGCAAAGAATTTATTTTTATTATATTAAATACTATTACATATTATATTCACTATAATTATTATTTTTTTATTAATGCACGATCGCTGCTTTGCGTCTTATTTTAAATGTATCAAATTTATAACTGAAATATGTATAAATGAATAAAACTAATTTTTGTTGGATGGTTTGTTTGTTTGCTTCGCAAAAAATTGTATTTTATCCATGGAATTCTTATCATCTAAAGGTTTGAGTTTTTGCTTTTTCAACGATTAGCTAGAAAAAAAAAATTTTTTTTTGCTTTTGAAAACATTTATTCCGACTGTGTATACCGAATAATGCTTAACATTATTGTAATATTTATAATAATTTATGTTTTTTAAGTTGTACATATCACAAAAAATATATGTATGTATTGTACAGCAGTCAGTAATGATTATTTTTAAAAATTTATTTAAAATTAAAAAAGCTATTGATCAAAATCATCGTTAAGTGTATATGTACATTAGGCCTGCCCTTAAAATAGATTTGTCATGAATGGATTGATTTATGTTTTCAAATGCACATCGATGGACACATGATGACACCTGGTAATTAGAACATAGTTTTTTCATCATCATCTAAAGAAACAAAAATATCATACAAATATCGAGAAATCGTTTGACATTATTATCTCATTTTTATTTTTAAAAATAAAATAATTATTACGAGACCAAAACTAACGGATTTAAAATTTAAGGAAATTCGGATTAACCAGTGAAGAAAATCAATAAAAAGTTTTAAAAAAGTGTGAAAATAAATAAATCAAATAATCAAATAAATCAAATAATCAAAATAGGTGGTATTTTTAATATTCCACAAATTTTCTTAATGGGTTTCTGATCTGGAGAACATGCGGACCATTCAAGTACGTTAATATTTTCCGAAAACAACCATCCCCTTTTTGGCGACTTACATGTATAGGTGAGTTGCCTTGTTAAAAAATAAATTGTTTTTCATTACTATTTTCTAAAAATCGCACTAAATTTTTATCTAGTAATTTTGTGTAATCAGAAGAATTCAATTTTTTGCTAAATCAAGAACCTCCCTCGAAATTTATTTTTGAGAAATATCAAAAAATACAAAAGCTTTTTTGTATTTTTACTAAATAATCCGAATTATTTGCAAAATGTATAACTGCGGTTTATTTTTGCCAATTGCTCGAAAACTTAAGCCATTTTTTTATATGAATTGAAATAATGAGAATAAATAACAGCTATACTCTTCGTTTTTCTAGTATTTTTCTTTATTTAACATAAAATGTAATTATAGTTATGAAACACTAAAAAATATTAATGCTTCTTCTCTCTTAAAGTAGTGATGTAGTCTTCCAAATTTTTAATAAAAAGAGATAATTAACCATACTCTTTAAAAATGTTACACATTGTGAAAAATTGTTTGTAACTTTGCCACAAATAGCAAGCATTAAATGTAATTATAGTAATGCAACGCAGTTTATATCTGGGTCCTTATGCAATTTTAAGGCGTTCTAGGTATGTTCTGAGGACCTAGGCGAATCAAATTTAGATTTAATTTTAGACAAACAAATTTCATCGTTTCGACATTTAAAATCGTACGTGTTCAAAAATTAAAAAACATAGTCGATCAAAACCTTAATAAGCAAAACTCTGTTCGAACTTACAACTATACATATTTTCCTCCCGATAACATTTAAATTTACCACAGTGGAATTTTAATAAAAAGCCATTCATGAAAGATTTTTTTTTAACAAAATGAAAGACAGTCTAGTTATAAATCATTAATATTCGCCTAAACCAGCGCTGCCAGAAGTAAGATTTTACCTTATTTTTTAAGATTTTTTAACCGAAAAAAGATTTTAAGATTTTTCCCCCAAAAAAAGATTTTTTGTTTTGTCTAGACGAAGGTTAGGTTCAATTAAAAAAACCTTCGTTGTTCCCATTTGAAAAATTTTCAACTAATCGATCTCAAAAAAAGTACAATTAAGTATAAGAAAATGAATTTTTCTTGTTATTTTTTTGGTTAGTGTTAAATAAAATATGAATTGTTTTTATTATTTATAATAAAAAACTACTTATTTCCAAAAATAAGATTTTTTGCTCAAAAATAAGACTTTTTTTGCGAAATTAAGATTTTTTGCTAAAAATTTCTGGCAGCCCTGGCCTAAACATTCTCGAAAATAACGGGTCCACTTTAATTTTAATGGTTAATTGGCACCATTTACCATTTAAAATTTCGCCATCGAAATTATTTCAAATGTTTGGCAAAATAAATCGAAAATATTTTGATGATAATGTACATACATACATATTAGGGATGCCAATCCCGAAATCCCGATTCCGAAAACCTGGGATTTGTCAAATCCCGAAAAATAGTATTTTTAGCAAAAGGTAAATTGTCAGTTTCTTACAGTCGTCTAAGAAAACTAACAATTTCATTTGCACACAATTGTCAAACAATGAATTTATCTGTTAACCGAAATTATCAGTTCACACGGTTGTCAGATTGTTGTGTGGTATTGTCAAATTCGTTTTGCAGCTCTGTGTGTGTTTTTTTTAAATATTGTCATGGAACAAAAAGAGCAATTGGAACCATTTTATCTGCTTATGAACGTTGGAAGGCAAAAAATTTAAGTTTACACGGTTGTTAGCCATTTTCTGAACATTTTTCGGACAACGTTGTAATATCTGACGATCGTGGACACATAGCTAAAGTCACAAATATTAAATTTTTACAAAAGTATGTTACATGAAAAAATTTATTTTGGAAATAGTTGTCATTTTAAATCCAGTTGAAGTAACAGTGAAGGCGTTTGCCGCAGTGATATGAATCTTTGCCGATGTTACACTTTTAAATTTAAAAAAAAAAAAATCCAAAATTGAAGAGTGAATTTCATAAAGAAATAAAAATATTTGTTATTAGAAATAAAAACGTTGGTTGAGAAACGAATTAAATAATGGAATCAAATATTGAATAAGAAATATGTATAAATATTTGTTTCTGCAATCAGCATACAATAATTTGTTAGCAATTTTTCCCACATGCGGTGATTGTGAACAATGTTTTTCGTCAGCGTCATATATTGGTAACAAAATGAAATCAGGATTCTCTTTACTTTAAATGCCTTAATATTTTTAAGAAGCTTTTTTTAAGATCAAACGATAATATTCCATTGCTTTTAAATTAATATAGAAATTAAAAGCGAATTTTCATATTATTTTTCTCTATCTATTTTTCAATGTAAAGCTAAGTATAGACGATATGTTGAATCAGCATTATTATTATGCTGAAAAATTTGTTACAAGTGCTTACATATCGTGTTTGTTTAACAACATTTGCTAACACTTTGTTAACAATGCCAACAAACGTACATATGTTGGTAATTTTAGCATATCGTGTAAACAGCATATTATTAGTGTTTGACAAATTTCCTGCGTATGTTGACAGATATATTATTTGTTGAAAAGCATATGCAAGCTTTTCAGCATATGGCAAATTCATATGCATATTCGATAGTGTCTATGCGATCAGAGTTGTATTTTCTAATAAAGCTGATAAGTAAACAACAATGTCGGCTTCATTGATTTAAATCACAAATTCCAATGACCTACTGTTCAATTTCTGTGCTCTCTGGTAAACTTTAACCGTGCCTTAACATTTTTATCGACAATGCAGGTTTTAATTTTTTTACTGCTGAGCTGTAACCGATATTATGAATGGCCCGTCTTGCTGTCCATCGACTAACGGGTTTGCGCATCTTTTGGTGTTAAACACTTGTCTCTTTTCAGTTATTTTTTTTTTTACTAATTGTTTATTTGCCGAAAATTACTATTATTCATTTTGTATTGTAAATTATTTTGTGTAACATTAAAACTCAATTATGTAATATTTTGTATGTAATCTTTTTGCCTTTATCACAGCTGACAATCTTCTAGATATAGAATAAACTAGTTTTTTAGAGAAATCAGGCGAAATTTTGTTTCATTCAACCTGTATTACTGTATTGGATTTGTTCTGATGCTTGTAACGCCCATAAATATTGGTCCAATACCCACCTCAAAATATACCGAACGACTCAGAATCACTTACTTTTTTCTTTTCCACTTTTGAAGGCATGCTTAGGATCATTGTCCTGTTGGAAAATCCAGTTCTGCCATAGTCTAACTTCTCTACACTAGGGGCTAAGTTGATTTTTTTTTAATGTCGAGATAATCTTCCTTTTTCACTATGCATATATGTAAAAATCGACTTCCATCGGTGAAATGAAAATTATTCCTAAAAATTTGAGGCTCGTTTAAATAGTTTTTTGTCAAATTCAAACGTTTGGTTTGGCTGTTCTTCGATATCATGTAGGTCATTTTGATGTTTTCAGTTTTTGTAAAACGCTTTGTACCAGCCAAATTTCTACGGTATTGTGTTTGGTATACTCCCGGTGGCGAACGTCATGATGATTCATCATGAAAAGTACTGACAATGTTAAATCATCAATGACAGACGCTGAATTTTCTTTGGCGTCATACATGAATTTTTTAAGCAATTGTCCAAAAAACAAAACAGACAAAATCAATGATATTCATATATGAATTTTTATCTAATTCGTCCGCGTATTAGGGAGTCCTAAGAGACAAAATCAACGATATTCATATATGTATTTTTATCTAATTCGTTCGCGAATTAGTTTCTTTTGTGTCGTTATATAATTATTTACTGATGTTTCATAAATGGGTTTTCAACCCAAATTTACAACACAAAAAGATTTATTTTAAAAGCATTTAAACATTTTTATTAAAAAATTAAGGCTCTAATTCAAATATTGTTAAAAATATTATAAGAAATAAAAATAAATAAAAAAAATAATTCAAATAAAAAAAACATAAATAATTAATTTTTTAATTGTCATTGTAATGACCTTAGACTAAAAAGTTTTGAAAAAGTTATACTATAAAAATATATTTTAATATTGTTAAATTTTTAATTGATTGAAGTATCTTGGCTTTCCATTCATCTTTTCTAGATTGGCGTTTAGCGTCTCTATTTTTTGCTTTTTTAATAGCCGAGCGGAAGTTGCAAAGAAATTTTTCAAAAGACTCGAAGCTTGTGGATTCTAATTAAAGAGAAAAAATTTTAGATTATTATTATTATAATTATATAAATATAGAACTTTTTATATGAAAAAAATCTTTAATTTTAAATTATACTAACCTTTCAAAGCAGTTATTAGGTTCGAATACAACTTTATTGCTTTCTTGCCTTTGGTTCCAGCATAATTGTACTGGGAAAGTAAATTCGGATCAAAAATTCTTTCCAAGTTTTTAGCCAAATCATCAGAAAGTAATCGGCGCATAGATATCACCTTCAAAAAGAATGTTATGTTAAAAATTTTATTGGTTTGCTTTTAATTTTTTCACATACCAAGTTTTAGCGATTTTCTCCCATAAGGTCACCTTCAAGTGATGTTAGCTCATCGTCGGATTTTATAGGAAATCGGACGAAAGATATATTATTTAAATTTCGCGACAATAAAATGCGTTTTCAATTTTCCCGTAGACTTATAGGGATTGCCTCGCTTCTTCCGTCAATATTCACTAACACTTTCGGAAAAAATTTGCCTTATATTTATGTTAGGGCTAAGCTGGTTTAAACGTTGTAAATATTGAGTCTGTTGTTTTTTAATTGCCCTTTTAAAATGTTCTTTTCGATGACATTTTAACTTACTTTTAAAAATTTTTAAAACTTATAAACTTATTTTAAAGTAAATTAATATTTCTTTAATCACTTTTATGAACACTCTTCACTGAGAACTTTACTAAAATGAAGAAAAATTACATTTAATCTTAAATTGAAGAACAAAAAAGAAAGAAGCAAAAGAAAAAAAGAACCGTTACTTTTTTTTCAATAGTTTATGTGCAGCAGAAAAACAGCTTTACATCCACTCATACATAACAGACAATGTTGCTAAGTTTCAATATTCATCAATGCGTTGACAAACAAAAAAATAATAATCCGTTATTTTTCCCCCTCAACCATTAACGAATACTTGTAGCAGACAAATTCCTGCAGAAATAGTATCGAATAATAACAGACAATGTCGATTACTTTCAACTTTCTTTTATAAGGTGAATCTACTATAAAAATGTCTACAAAACTGTCTTTAGCTGTGTCGTTGTCACGTACATACATTCATCGACATTTCGATATTTTCATACAATTTTCGCCTTGAGACGTAGTTTGTAAGGAGGAATCGTAGATGAAAATATCAAAATGACAAATTCGCTCAAAAAACGCAACCGGGCTTGTCTATAATTAGTTTTATTGTACAGTGATGCCTTCCAAAGATTTTACCTATTTCACGCAAGGATTTACCTTTTCTATGAAAGTCTGTTATTATTTGCCGAGTCTTAATTGATGTTTGTCTTCTCATTGTACACTACTTAACTTTACAACTTAGTCTCTTTTAATGATAAATTATGAAACTTGCACTTATTTTGAACGGCACTTTACCGTTATACTTTCAAACAAAGAAAAATTAAAAATCAAATCTGAGATTGTTAGTACATTCCTAATAATATAAATAATACAATGGTCATCTAAATAATAAAAAATGTAAAATATGTATATGTAAGTGTTTATGTTTTTCGGTTAATATTTTCATTCCATCAAGGCAACATGCTTGTGCATAAATGTACATACATATGTACACACATACATATGTACATTTCAATTTTAATTGCCATAAACTTCAACAAAACTTTAATAGGTGTAATGAATAATCACATAGGTACATAAATGTTCGGAAAGCAACTATGTATTAGTAAAATAATTGTAAGCTTGTCTCTTTGTTTACATAATTTTTTTCCAAAACGTGAAAAGTACATATAACCTAGCATACCATTCTAAGAGCGCTCCGAAAAAGGAGTCAGAAAAGAGTCCAACAAAAGAGCATTTTCTTAGCGCTCCGAAAAAAGGAGTCAGAAAAGAGTCCAACAAAAGAGCATTTTCGGAGCGAAAGAAAAATTTGCTTGTTACTGTCCACGCAGGATGACTCAGAAATTCCACTTAATTATGTTTGCGTTGTTGTCCTGTTATTTGTGCTTTGAACAAAAAAAAAAAAAAACAGCTGTACCACACAAGAATGATAAAAACAAGATTACACAGAACCCAAAAAAACCCTCATAAAAGACTCTTTTCTGACATTATCTAAGAGCTCTTTCTGACGGACCATTTTCGAATGTAATGACCCTCTTTTCTGAAAGTTTTCGGAGCAATTATGATTGTTTTTTGGGCTTATAAAGAGCGTTAATGCTCCGAAAAAGGTGTCAGCAAAGACTCTTTTCGGACTCATATGGCTTGCTGGGAAGTTTCTGTTAATAATTACTTTTAGTACTAATTAAAATATATTTGAACTCGTTTATTTATTTAAACACAACTTTGTTTATTTAGGACAAGACACAACAAAAATTTAGTTTTATTTTATTTGATGCTGTTTGATCTTGCAAAACTCTTGTAAGAGTAAACAATGTCAAACAAATTTGTGTTAAAACAAGTGGTTACGCTTTTTTCAGTAAATATTTCTAAAGTGTGGCCGTACCTTAAGCATTGGATTTCTATTTAGTTTTCAGATTCTTAAAACTTACTAATATATCATTGAAAATATTATAAAAATTGTTTTTCTATTATTATATTTTTAAATATTGTCAAAAAATATTTTTATTAAAATGTCCTAGTTTTGCTTGGAGTAACTGTATATAAAATGGTGGGATTTTGCAATTTTTGTCTTCATAAGAACCTTCCTCTGACAGGAATACTTAAAATTGATGCATCTAAAATATTGTTTTTGTTTATTTTGCGAACAATTTAAAACCTTTAGTCATAATAAGATTTTAAATAAATTTTTTGCCATTTTTGTTTGAAGTGCTCAAAATTTGTTTATGTAAAATACAAAAGCAAACATATAATAAAATACGTAAATTATTCACAAAAAATTCATTTTATCTATGTAATATTTACAGGTATCTGTATTAATGTACTAATTTAAATTATTTTCTCTGTTAACGTAGGACAAATAAAATTCTATTTTTTTTATTAATTGTTGAATTTTTGTACGTGTCAGCTCTTCCATGCCACAGCTCAATGCAAACAGTTTTTGAAATTCAGCTTCCTCTTTGTTTGGCGCCTTAAGGATCTTTTTCGAAATCTGTAATAATTTTAAAATATCACTTAAAGCAGACAATTTATTCCCTAGAGTTGACATCAACTGGCGAGAATCAGCCTTTAATTGTGTACGATCTTCAACTAGTAACGATTTTGGTATTCCGGTTGTTGGCATGAGTTGCGTAGCACCATTTCCCGTTGTAAGGGCCTCCATCTCTACCGAAATGACAGCATCCTCAACTTCTTCGAAATTTGTACCATATTTAAGAGTTGAACTTAGATTGATAAGATACGCGGTACCTTCATTAGGATTTGTGAAATGTTCACCGTTGAAAAAACGTACTGTACAGGAGTAGGCAGCTAAAATATTCCAAAGATTATAATGTAAGCAAGATGCAGGTTCCTTGCTACAAATACTTGAGTATTTTTGTATGTTATCAAGTACTTTTGGTATATAATTTTTCTCATGCTGTTCGTTATCTGCTAATATCACAATTTTCGAATTTTCTTTTCTTAACCACCATGGCTTAAAGTCGGGAATTAGTTTGATTATATCACCAGAGGAAACTAACTTTTTGAATTCTTCTTTTTCAGCTGAAGTTAATCTTTGCCACACTTCATCGGCATCATTAATGTCAATATTCTGTAACCTCTCCGCTATATCTTCGTCTTCGTTATCATCGTCTACGTCTTCCAAGTTTTTACCCTGTTCATCTTCTTCTTCATAACCATGTTTATGTGAATTGTCTTCTTCATCTGAATCCAATCCGTCCATGTCAAAATTTTCTGCGTCTATTCCAGCATCCGATTCCCTTATACGTTTTAATATATCATAAATTTTACGCATATCTTCTTTATTATTATCACCACCTGATGCTGTTGAACTTAATTCATCTTGAACACATTGTTTGTAAAAGTCTTCGGAACATTTTATATGTTTCTGTGATTTGTAACATGGTAGAGAACAGTAGACTATATTACAACGTGGACAGTTATATTTAAAAGGCACTGTATTACAACTGTAATTGAAATAAAAATTGAGATACAATACTGACTTCTTAAGATTTATTAGTATGTTTATAACAGAAATAGATTTGTATAAATTCTGAACAAAGCCTGCACTTCCAAGTAATTGAATATTCACAGTAATTATTTTACTTACATTTGACAATTTTCTAAAGACATGTTTTTCTTTAATTTTATTTTAATCTTAATCTCCAATACTTTGTTTATTGATTTCAAAGGAGCGATTTGTTTAAAAAAAACAGCTGTTTAACTTTCGTCACCCACTTAAAATAAACGTATACACTCGACAGGGTGATCTATAATATGAGTTAAGTTATTTTATTTATACTTTTTTCAAAACCAATTGTGTATTAAAGGTATTGCCATATCCCGAACATTCGGAAAAAGCTACCTCTATGAACTTCTAATGAATTGTTTTGTTGTTATCGACTGTATTTATTTTATTATAATTGCTAGTAAAATTATTATATAATTTCTTGTTAGATGTAAGTAACATTAATTTACAAGAAAACTATATAACTCTGAATAATATAATATTGAAGATCTAAGTTTTCAAGCGAAACTTTGCTGTTCAAAACCTATTTATGTGGTGAGATTGGTATAGTATACACATAAAATCAAAATTTCCTTTTTTTTACTACATTCCAAAATAATACGTGCAACTAATCAAGGACACGATACTAACATGTGAGCTTGAAGCAAATAATATGAAAGGTTTTATGATATTCTAAAAATTCGTCGTAGTTTAGTCAATTTAAATCTTACTTCTAGAAAATAATTGCATATTGTGTCAAATTAATTATTATTTATCAATCTGTGAGTCATATTATTAAATAATATCAGTCGTGTATATAATTAAGGACATACCACAAATTTTACATAAAAGTATTTATTTATAAATAAATCAATATTTTGTTGAAAATCCATTGTTATCGATAACAGCTTGATGTCGTCCAAATTCTCGCAATCGACGTTTTAATGTATCTACGGATGGTTTTGCCTCATTTTGGCTAAAGACTGCAGTCCGAATCTGATTTGCTAATTTATACGGATTTTTTCGACTAGTGCACAAACAGTGCATCTTCACGAACTATGGTAAGCCGTATTTCTTGAAATATTTCACCGCTTGAAAAACCACATCATAATTAATTCTAACTTTTAAAAAGTTCCTGAATTTGAAAATGTTAATAAATTTATCACTGTCTTTAATATAGTGCGCGATTAATATATTTCACAAAGAAAAAATAAAAGTATTGAATTTTAGCGTTTTATTTGAAAATATTAAATTTAACATAACGATTTAAATATTGAATCCTACTGTCCTTAATTAATTGCACGCAAAAAGTGTGTGTAATGTTAAGTTTGATAATCTCTAAAAAATCCGCAAATGTATGTAATATTAGATCAATTTAATGGTTAAATAAATAGTCCAAAAGTATGCAGAAAAATTTTTATAAAAGCTTGAAATACACCCAAACCCATTACCCCGCTACATATTAATGAATAGTGGCTATATTCGTCTAAGAAGAAGAGATACAGCCGATCTGAGCCAAGGGAAAATGCAGATTTGCGTCCCACACTCGCTGGGCTAAATTAATCAAATTTATTAGATTTAAGATTTGAAATACTTATTGTTAGTTCCGCTTTACATTATGAAATTTTTGTCGCTGCGATTCTTGCTTCTTTTGCGAGAGCGGTGAGTCGTATTAAAAGGGGTACACATATGCATGTACTCGTGGAACACGCTTTGTTCCCTCATTCGTTGTTTTTTATTTTCATACATGTATGTATGTATGTGCTAGCTACAATCAAATACATGTGTTTATATGAAATTTTTTTGTTTATTTTGAAAAGGAATTGTCAAAAAATATATATATAAAAATTCCACATGAAATTTGTTCCCTTTTCACACTTTTCCTATTAAAATTCAATGTTAAAAAAAAATAAAAGGGAACAAATTTTATGTGGGATTTTTATTCATTTAATTTCACCATGTATGCATCCACAAAAAATCTCTGCAACAAAAATCTCACAATGTAGACGCAAATACAATTTTAAAGAAGATACGACAAGAATCGTGGCGACAAAAATTTCATAATGTAAACCGGGACTTAGTTCGTTTTTAATGAAGTTACAATAAATAAATAGAAAAAAAAAACAATTATTATTGAGAATTTTTTGTAATATTTTAAATTACCAAATTATAACGACCAAGGTGAAATTATATCAGGTTAATGCAAATCGTCAACAAATAAAAAACAAGAGGAATTTTGTACATAACTCACCATGATATCGACTTAAGCCTCAGTTAGCCGACTGTAACGGAATGTTGTCGTAGACTGTATAATATTTGTGTTACCCTATTATTTGAAACAACAACAAACGCTCTTTTTTATATCGCGCACGTGCAATTATAATTGATTGTATTGACATTTATCGTCGTCTTCCTTTTTGTCTAAACATTCTGTGGCTCACCACCTAATACAACAATGCAAAAACAAGAGGCAATTTGTTGTTCCTCAGATGTTGATGAAATGTCAACAAATTTCTAATTAAATGCATTAAATTAAAAATTAAATGAGTTTTTGTTAATTTCTCTTCTTTCAAATAAGTTGCATATGCTTGCACTTACTGCATTTAATTTGTTGTAGTTAAAAAATATAATTAAAAATAAAGTTTGACAGATGACAAACATTTTATCATGGCGTACATATAAACAGCTGGTTTTATGCTGTCACCTTATTAGCTTGCCTTGGCACAAATGTATGTAACGAGAAAAAATAAAAAAAATGTGCTTTCCTGTCATTCTTTCGCTCGAGTGAATTTCTTTACAAGTTTTACTTGCGACGAGTGGAGACGGTTTTTTTTCTGCCTGGCGGTCGGTTAGCGTAGTTAAAACGAACGATCTGCTAATAACGCGCATTTTGTTTTGTAAGAACTTAACGGAATTAACTTAAACAACTTTGTGGAAAAAGCTAACCAACAAATTGTGTATTCGAGTGATTTATTATAAGTAAAATTTTTTAACTCCAACAAGTGAAAAAGATTACGTTGCAAAATAATTAATATGGAAACAACAGCTGTAAACAGCGTAGTGAATGGGAATCACTACGAGCGGTTACATCAGGGACGTTTAAATATGTACAAATCAAAAGTCGATGTTGTCTTAGGTGCCCAATGGGGAGATGAGGGTAAAGGCAAAGTGGTCGATATGTTGGCCTCCGAAGTGGACATTGTTTGTAGATGTCAGGTAAGTTGATAAATCTAATGAAAGTATAACTAATATAATTATGGGCGTGTAAAAGTATATGTATGCATACAAAGCCCGATTTTAGTATACTCGTCCATGAATACAAATTCCTACTAAGAAGAAGGATGCTTCTATTCAAATATTATTGAACAAAGTACATAAGACACAAAAGGAATGGTATGTAATACTACTGTCAATGTTCAAGGACGTTTTGAAAATGAAAGAAATCTTTGTCTATAACCCATTTACACCTCGCAACGTTTTTTGTTCTGATATCAAATCATTCGCATATGAATGTATGTATGTATATATTTATTAGTTTTGTATATAACAAAATTCGTCTACAAAGCGTCTATCAGAAATACTTTCTTATATTTGTACCCACAGTACAAAATAAAATGACGCGTAATGTTTGGATTGCATCAGCTTTTGTACAACATCTATGTACATACATACATATTTAATTTTCTTATTTGAGTCAATTCTGTATTGTTATTTTCTTATCTTCTTTATTATATTGTGTCCCTACTTTAATATTTTATTTCCCTTTTGTCTGTTATTTTGTATTTTTTTTTTTTTACATAATACCTCTACACTATTTTTATTAGAATTAGTGGTTAGCACAGAAAGTTTTCCTATTACTAAAGAATTTTTAAATTCTTTTCAAAATTATTACTTTTCTATATATACTTGTCATTTAACTCTGTTGTATGTACATATGGTTTATTTATTCTGATATTATTTTTTTTGTGTTTAATAATTTGTTTCATGGTGTAACTATACAAGGTGAGTGCAATAGCACAGTTGACTAACTTTGTTTACAATTTACTTATGTCAAAAGTAATAGTTTTTCAATTGATTTTGAGAGTAGTAAGTTTACACCAGTGTTGCCAGAAAATTAATTTGAAAATATGCTAAAACTTGAAAAACTAAGTGCTAAAATGTTCTACTGAAGAAAAAATAAGTGCTAAACTTTTTCAATGTAACAATACAATTTTCATTTCAAATGTTACAAATATAATTTATATTTTTTTCTAATTTTGTTCATAACAATTGTTGACTTGATTTAATTTACATTTCATATATTAATTCAAATTTTTCCGTGTTCATTTACTCTTACCACACCGAAAGAAATTTAGTTTAAATACTAATAAAAGTTATTTTTTAATTCGCCAAAAGTATTTTTTTGGAGTAAAAATTTGTTCGAGAAAAAAATTGTATTTTATCAAACAAATTATGGTAAAAAGCATTAAGCATAATTTTTAAAAATTTCAATGCATTTTCGAGAAACAAAATGCTAAATCTAGCACTGAAAGTGCTAAAATGGCAACACTCCCAGCATACCATTCTAGGAGCGCTCCGAAAATAGAGTCAGAAAAGAGTCCAACTAAGGAGCATTTTCGGAGCGCTCCGAAAAAAGGAGTCACAAAAAAGTCCAACTAAGGAGAATTTTCGGAGCGCTCCGAAAAAAGGAGTCAGAAAAGAGTCCAACTAAAGAGCATTTTCGGAGCGCTCCGAAAAAGGAGTCAGAAAAGAGTCCAAAAAAAGAGTATTTTCGGAGCGAAAGAAAAATTTGCTTGTTACTGTCCTGAGTCGGCACGCAGTATGACTCAGAAATTCCACTTAATTATGTGTGTACCAAAGCGTTGTTGTCCTGTTATTTGTACTTTAAACAAAAAAAAAAAAAAACATAGCTGTACCACACAAGAATGATAAAAACAAAATTACACAGAACCCAAAAAAAAACCTCTTAAAAGACTCTTCTGACATTATCTATGAGCTCTTTAAGATCCCAAAAAACCATCATAAAAGACTTTCTGACATTATCTAAGAGCTCTTTCTGACGGACCATTTTTGAACGTAATGACCCTCTTTTTTGAAGGTTTTCGGAGCAATTATGATTGTTTTTTGGGCTCATAAAGATCGTTAACGCTCCGAAAAAGATGTCAGAAAAGACTCTTTTCGGACGTTTTACACAAACGTTGTTTCTGTATTGTTTAGTATTTGTTGACAATTTGCACTTACCTTGTTTAATTACACCATGATTTATTAAAAATGATAAAAACAATTGTTGTGTTAGAAGCCGAAAATTATCTGAACACTCTTTCAAAAAAATTTACATTCTGTTATAACGCTAACATTTAAAAACATAATTACCTATTTAACTTTCCTAAAACAGTACAAGCTTATAACCAAAACAATTAATTTCATTGCACTTTATCTAAAATATGTACATATACTGCCAGAAAAGCTCTTTTAAACAATAAAACAAATATTTTTATAGATTTCGCAGAGATTCGAATTCACAAAATTATAAATAAAAACTTAAAACAAATATATTTTTTTTTAATAGAATTTTGATTGAATAATTCTATTTTTCTCTATAATTACGCCGATTATTGTTAAAGTCTTTTATCTTTTATTGTAAATAGTCGATTTTAATTTAGCCTTATACCTATTTGAATGTGAATACTTTCTTAATATGAAACAAATATTCTTAATGCAAAACAAAATACCTTGAACTTTTTGCAAAATAGGTACCTATCTGAAAAATCTTGAAAGTAATCGTTAGAATAATTTAAATTAATGAGAATCGCCTTAAACTTTTAGAAATTCAATAAAAAAAAACTAATACGAAAGCAAAATGTTTGCTTAAATTGAAAATTATATCAGTTTTGTTTTTAATATATAATACTAGCTGTCCGTTGCCCCGGCATCGCTCGGTATTTACTAATGATTTGTATTTCATATAGAATGAAAAGGAGGCTTTGGTGTCAGTTCTTCAAGTTTTTTAAAAAAATGTCTTATTAGGAATAATGAGAAGTGAAAATGAGGCAGTAAAATTTAGTTGTTTGAGTTTTTATAAAATTGTCTCATACATAAAAAATGAGAAGTGAAAAGGAGTCTGTAATGCCAGTTCTTCAAGTTTCTTCAAAGATGTCTCTTATTAAGAAAAATGAGAAGTGAAAAGGAGGCAATATATTAAAAACTTTAAATTTCCGAGTTTTACCCGGAATTTTTGAATTTTTTTTCTTTACAAACCATCTCCTGAGAATTTCGAATCGAATAAAAAAAAAATCAGCCAAATCGCTCCAGCCGTTCGCACGTGATGCCATTACATAGGTACATGGACCATTTCATTTTTATATATGTATGTGTACATACATAGGTATGTATATACATAGATTACAGAAAAACTAAAATGTATAGGTACAATAAATTTTTTGTATTTTAAATTAAAATAATATTGGCTCAACCTAATGTCTCATGTTACAGAAATAATCTTTATGAATGAGTAATTCTCTAATTTATTTTATAATAAAGCAATTATGAAATTTTTCTTAATGCCATTTATTTTTCAAGACTTGAAAGTTGTTTATCTAATCTTTGAAATTGAAAAGTACTATATACCTCTATATATCGTTAACAATTTAAAAAAAAAAGTAGACAAATTTAGAAATTATATATGTATGTACATATGTATTTTTTCAAATAAAAAGCCTAATACATACAATAAATAAAACGTATTAACATTCTTGTGTGAACAATGAAATACATACATACATATGTTTGTATGCGTGTTCACATGCACTTTAATAAACAAAAGACTAAAATACAAAACTGTATACTCTAAACAAAATATTGAATACATGCCAAACGCAACACATATTACTTTTTTACTTAATAATTTAATAAAGCAAATTATATATACCTAATACATACATATTACTTTTAAAATACAAATTTAACCAATTTTCATTTTGTTTCTTTAGGGCGGCAATAATGCTGGCCATACTGTAGTGGCTAATGGTACCGAATTTGATTTTCATCTTTTGCCCAGTGGCATTATTAATGAAAAATGCATTTCAGTTATTGGTAAGTAGTTTTTAAAAACCTAACGAGTGGTATTTTTATCATCGAATTGTAATTTGTTAAAAGTTAGAAAAAATATTTTTTACTATGTTTTATAGAATTGAGATTTATTAAAAATTAAAATAAATTCTAATTGATTTTACTTTTGAAATATTTAATGTTCAGTTTTCGTTATTTAAATCGAATTTTGGGAATTAATTTATGTTAGTAAATGTCGTTGTTGTTGTAACAGCAGTGGCTACTGAGTTGACTGCCATTGGCATAGTGATCTCTGGATCGGCCGTCGGGGGAATAAGTAAATGTCGTAGGTAGTTAGGGTTTCCAAACAAGAAAACATTTCATGGATATCTTGGTAATATAATTATAGTTTTCAAATTCTGTTCAATATGTATATATATGCTTTTATAAAGTAATATGCAGTTACAACAGAGAAACGTGCTATTAAATAAAAAATATTAAAAAAATTAGCAGACTGAGTAAAATGTATATTGAAGCCGTTTTTTAGACGTAGATGTAAAATTTAGTCTGAAACGAATTTGTCTATATTTCCACAATAAATCAATTTGTCGGCATTTCGTCAATTTTTAAAAATATTTGCAATTTTAATAATGTTCAAAATAATAGGCACAAATAATATACATATGTATATATATACCTACATACATACAAGTACAGAAGATTTTATGTTTTAAGTTTGTGTAATATTCGTATAAAATTTTTCTGGAGATAGAGCTTCCAAATTCAGCTGCAATTTAAAGAAAATATTAAAAAACTATTTACACAACTTTGTGAAGTTTATATTGAAAGTGTTAACTAATTTATCGATATATGTATAGCCCATCTTCAGAACTAAACCCAAAATATATTAGACATCCTTTTACCGCCTAATATTTCATACATACCTGTATTAACTATTGCCCCGCCCCGATTATCGTTCACAACACTAAAATGTTGTGTTGTCTCGACTACAACACAACATGCATTTTTTTAAGATTAAGCCGATGAATGTTGTGAATCGTAATCGCAGTTTACAACATACAATATCAAAATACCTATTGTGAACGGTAATCGGGGCCTATATTTTATATCATCATAATTTATATATTTTCACAATTAAACTAAATGAGTAGGTAGATTGATAAGATTTTGGTATTTTGTTTTGATCATTTTTAGCAAAACAATTCATTTTTCAATTTTACGTAAACATATTATTATGTATATTTCGCAATTTTAACAGTATGTGCAAAATTGTATAGAAAAATACATAATACAGTGCACTCGCGGTAACGTGAACTAATTAAAACCAAGGGAGTTCATGTTAGCGGAATTGTTCACGTTAGCGAATGTCATGAAAAATATATATGTATTTTAACACGCTTGAACGTAAAATTCTTTTATTATAATTTGCATTATGAAAATATAAAAATAAAATTATTAATTAAAATTCATTACAAAACAAATAGAGATAACGAGAAAATATCCATTGAAATAAAATTACATAGGAAACTCCATTTCTTCAATTTTTTGTATCATTTTTAGCTTAAATGGATCCACCAATTCAGGCTGCGATGAGAGTTTTTATCCTGGTACTTTAAGAAGCATAACTCCGTACCTTTTCTTAAATCGCTGAAGCCATCCGTCCCTAGCATTGAACCCGCCCTCGTTTTTTTTTAAGTTGGGAATGTAATTCCTTAGCTTTTTATTTTAGCATTAGCCCACTTACAGGCCAATTCTTTTACGCATTCCGATGAACCAACGGTAAAGAGTTTTTTCCATAACTGGAAATTCTGCTGATTTTAAGGTTTTCTTTTTCCCAGTCCCTGGTATGTGAGGTTGACACATTTTGAGATTGCTTCTTTTTTCTTTTTAATGCTGCATATTGTTGACTTAGCGACATCATACTTTTTTTGCTAAACTAGTCACACTTGTTCCTTTCTGCAAACTATATAAAATGTTTGCCTTTTTTTCTAACGCCAAACATTTAGATTTTTCAACACTCATGCCAAATGATTGACCACTTTGCATAAAAATAGATTTAAAATAAAATGTTGATACCAAACAAAAAAAATTAATTTAGAGGATTCCCTAAACTTTAAACATCGAATTTCATGTATTTCAGTCAGCAGGCTTAGAAACATATGCAATGAAAAGAAAAAAATTGTTCACGTTATAGAGCTTTCTTACTTTGTTCACGTTACAGAGTAGTCAACGTAAACAAAAGCATGTTCACGTTAAACGGTGTTCATGTTACCGCGAGTACACTACATACATAAATACTGACTTATTTTTTAAGTTTTTTTTTTTACTATTCGTTTAAAACTTTGGCATAGTTCCATATATTTTTTTTAATTTTCAAATAATTCACGACGAAGGTAATAGGGAAGAAAAGCGTCAAGACATATTTATAAATACAATCAATAAATGAAATGTGATCTTAACATTACGTAAAAAATTGCACATTAAATGCTTGTGAAGAATAACTTTATGGCGCTTACAGGCTTTATTACAAAACAGCCATATAATTTAAAACAATGTTTGTTTTTTACATTTTGTTTACGTTTAAAATATACTTTTCTTATAGTAACACAACCGCTGCAAATAGTTGCAAACAAAAGTTTTTCCAAATAATTACAGTTAATGTACTTATAAACAAGCCTACTTTATTTTTTATAAATACGGCAGAAAGTAAATAAATAATGTTTATTATATAAATAAATAAATGTGTAGTACCTATCTATGTATGTCTTTGTAATACTTATTAAAAAATCAGAATAAAAATTAATAGCATTCAATCATACAACGAAAGTTTTAGAATCATACTCTTTATTTTTAATAACATAAAATAAACGAAACAAATTTTAATTAAAAAAATCGATTTTTTTTTTTTGTTTATTCATGCATATTCATATTACATATTATAATTTTTGCGGTTGTACTGCTATCACCACTTTGTCAGCGCAAATATCACAAGACTAATTTTTTATTAGATAATCAGCCAGCGATATAGTAGGTACGAGTATAAACAACAAATACTACATATGTATATAAGAATGTACAAGTGTTCCGTGCATGTATACAATCTTTTATTATAGCTCAAACTGTAGTAATTTAGGGCATAACAGGTAATAAAAAAATATAATAAACATGACATGCTTTCTTAACTCATTAACCGGAGGGCTGTTGTATTAATTTGCAGGCAGGCTAACAAACAATCGAGCGCAATTCTTAAATTATAATTATTACATTTGTATATATACTTTTTTAGCAAAACACATTACTTCCGGTTCAAAATGCAATGAAAAATTTAATTTTTAAAAATTTATATTATAGAATAGAAATTTACTTGTTGCCAAAATAAAAATATTGCTTTTAAAAACATCTTGTATTGGTGTGTGGGTTGAACACCAATGGGAAATAACCTGCGCAATTAAAAGGCGGACAAAATGGATGATAAGTTCTCGTAGATGTGATGGAAGCTGCACGCACTGCTGGGTAAGGTGTTTTGTGATCTCTTGTTAAAAAACAAGTGTGTGCGCTCGCAAGAGTAACAATATATATATAGCTTACAAACGTAATTACTTAACAAAAATTCGTTACCACTGACAAATTGAAAGAGGCTATAGCGAGTGTTAGGTTTCAGTGTGAGCAACTTTCATTAAATCTACGAGGTTAGGTGTGGTGAGTTTATATAAATCAAGTAAAGAATTCTGTTAGATTAAAATACATAAATTGGACTCAATTCAATTCAATAGGTTAATTAATATGTAAGTACAGTAAGAAAAATAAATGGATCAATAATTAAGATTTTTAGTAATATTTACATTTCCGAATTATTTTATTATGTACAAATCTACTTTGTACACATCTGTTTCGAAATTTTACTTAAACAAATATAAATTTTTAAATAGATAGATACAATATCAATAAAAAATAAATTTAAAGTAAACACGAAAAACAATTTTTGAATAAAACGGTGACTATAATAATAATTAATACAGTACATACCACTCTGAATTTAATCGCTATTTCTTAGTGATTCGGTATAAAATTAAATCCAAAAGAATAGAAAGATATTGAAGTTCTGGATATAAAAATTTTAGGATTTAGGAATGTAAAAAATTTGTATAGCTCAAGTGACCTTCTAAATTTGTTAATAACATAAAATAAAATCTATTCTATACTTTCTATACTTAAAAAGCCCTCAAAAGAACATCCAAGAATTAGAAATATGTTTACTACGATTTATATATTGTACATAAAACGAATAACGAGATTTAATATACATACTTTTAATCTTTCTCAAGCAGCCAGTGTCCGAGTAAACTTTAGTGAAGTGTTAGGTTTTATTAAAAGATAAGAGGTTTAACTAAGCTAAATTTGAAAAACAAGAAACAATCAGAATATACATATAACCAAAATTTGATTATTACAAGAAATATAAATACTGTCTGCCGTATTTATAAAAATAAAGTAGGCTTGAAGTGTGCTTTTAGACAAAATTTTCACACAAAATTTTTTGAAGTACATTTGAAGTATACTTTAATTTTTTATAAATACGGCAGTGTATCTTTAAGAATAAGACTTATAAAGTCATTTACCGGGATTTTTCCAATTTTATTTTTACGAAAAATTCTACATATTTAAACCACTTTCTGAACTTGGCAACTTTGGATAAAATTAAGATGTCGTTTATAGAGTATCACTTACCGAAAGTGCTTAAAATTCTGGTGAATAATTAATTAATTTTACATTTGCGTGTAAAATTTCGATATTTAACCCCCTTATTCAAAAACGATTATTAAATTTAACAAACGTTTATTAAGACAGATTTGCATATAAAAATTTGCTTAATAAACGTTTGTTAAATTTAATAATCGTTTTTGAATAAGGGGGTTAATTTTTAAGTAGAGAAAAAAAACGTATATTATTTTTGTATTGATTCACCAAAATCGAATCACTTTTAATAATCAGTTGAAATCCTGACTACATTTTTGTAATTAAAATTTAAATCAAAAACTTTTTTTGTTCCAATTTGTGTTTTGTTCATAATTTCATACCATTTAAGTTGTTTCATAAAACCATGAAGTTATAGTTACTTGATGATAATAATCAAATACATATCTACATGAGAAGAACTTATGTTTTGTTGCCAAAAAAATGACCACTAGACGAACGACTTTCACTATAATCTCACTCCCCTTGACATTCAACAACAAATTAAATTGAAAAAATATAAATAAATTTCATTTTCTAAAAAAAAAAAATAAAGAAAAACAGAACTCATGAAACCGGACTATTATTTCCCTTGAATGTATACATATTTGTTTTCATAGTATAGTGTGAGAGTACCTATGTATAATTTTTTTTTTTTGCTTTTCTTTTCACTTTTAACGAAAATTGTTTTAGCTGTTTTATTTATTTATTTTTATTATATGCATAACAAAGACATTTTGTAAATCACATGACTAAATGAATATAACAAAAGAAAATACAATAACAGAAACAAATATTTTGAATTTTCACAGATACATATCATAGAACGTGCTAAAATTTTATTGTATATCATCGTTAGTTGTTATACGTATCTAGTTTAGACTTTTTTTTTAGTCAAATGCTTATGGGAATAATTATATTGCAAATATTTATTAATGATTATTATTAACATACACATAGGCATATATTGTACAAATGACGTCAACAATTTTCTGAACAAATTATTCATTATTCTGATAATCAAGTTCTTAGTATGTACATTAGACAGCTACATCAAAATTGTTATGTTCGCAAGTGCACCTAGAATTGTATCTTTTATAGTTAAAAGTCATTCTGCAATAAATTTTAAAGGTTCAATATTGTTAATATTTTGATTATTTGTATTTTTTTTACAATTTTGTCACGAAACTGAATAAACTAACATGTCTGTTGCACATTTACTAGACTTGTTTACAAGGGTATCTTGCAAACTTGTTCGAGCTTAGTAAATCACAGTTTATATTTTTTGCAAGGTATTTTAATATAAGGCATGAATTCAGCTAAATTTAGTAGTTTTTTCTTTTGTGTGAGAAAAATATCACTTTTTTAATAATGTCTACAACTAATTACCTATCGCTTTTCATTCTCTACTTCAGGCAATGGTGTTGTGATCCATATACCCTCATTGTTCGATGAATTGTCTAAGAATGAAGCTAAAGGTCTTCAAAAATTGGAGCATCGTTTAATTATCTCAGATCGTGCTCATTTGGTATTCGATTTCCATCAGGCTGTCGATGGTATGCAAGAAGCTGAGAAGGGTGGCAAATCCTTAGGCACCACGAAGAAGGGTATTGGTCCAGCCTATTCCAGCAAGGCCACCCGTAACGGTATACGCGTGGGTGAACTGCTGGGTGATTTTAATCTATTCAGCGAAAAGTATAAAAATCAGAATTTATTGAAAAAATCATATTCATACTTTAATTTGATTTTCTTATAGATTCAAATCTATTGTAACAACCCATTTGCGTTTGTTCCCCTCCATCGCAGTAGATGTGGATGCTGAGTTATTACGCTACAAACAGTACGCTGAAAAGTTGCGTCCGTATGTCAAGGACACAATTTGTTTTTTACACACAGCATTACGTCAGGGCAAAGCTATATTGGTTGAAGGTGCTAATGCTGCAATGTTGGATATTGATTTTGGCACATATCCGTATGTTACCAGCAGCAACTGCAGTATAGGTGGCGTCTTAACTGGTCTTGGTTTGCCGCCACAAACAATCGGAGAAGTTATTGGTGTTGTTAAAGCTTATACTACCCGTGTGGGTGATGGACCTTTCCCCACCGAACAATTAAATGTATATATTATTGGTGCATTCTTTAAGTATTATTCTTAATATTCTTCTTCGTATTGTTTAGGAATTTGGTGAATTATTGCAAACTCGTGGATTTGAGGTTGGCGTTACCACCAAACGAAAACGTCGTTGTGGCTGGTTAGATATTCCTTTGTTAAAATATACCTCACTAGTTAATGGCTATACCTGCATCTGCCTTACAAAACTAGATATTTTAGATACTTTAGAAGAAATCAAAGTTGCTGTTTCGTAAGTTTTACTTTTTTTTTGTTTTAAAGTTTATTACAACTATTTATATTTCTGTATTGTTTTTAAAATCTTTGTAGTTACAAACGTGCTAACGGTGAAAAATTGGATCATTTCCCCGGCACTATTGCTGAGTTGGCTAACATTGAAGTCGAGTATGCTGTATTACCTGGTTGGAAAACATGTACAGAAAACATTCGCGACTTTAAGGATTTACCTATAAATGCACAAAATTATGTACGCTTCCTAGAAAAAGAACTTAATGTACCCGTTAGATGGGTTGGTGTTGGCAAAGGTCGTGAATCCATTATTAATGTACATTAGCGCTTATCTACTTAGTTTAAAATCTTATAATAACACCAACACTACCCCCATCTCTTACTTCTTTTTTGTTTTCTGTCCTTCATTGTAGTTCAACTTATATATTATCCGTTTAATTTTTTTTAATATTTCCTTATATATTTTAAGAGGACGCTATTGTGTTTTATTTTATTGCCTTTTAAATGTAAAAGATTTTGTGTAAGCTTAAATTTATTCAATAATTTCTAAAAATTTATATAACTAAAAGGCGACATTTATTATAAATACTTAAATATTTGACGATAATGCAATAATAAAAATGTTAAATTACAAATATTTCTAACTTTTTATTGACAAAAAAATGTTCAATCTTCTGATATGTGGTAATCAGAAAAAACTATTTTTATTCTAATTTGTAAAATTTCCTAAGCATAGACCATGGTGTAAATATACAAGGTGAGTGCAATTCGGCAATAAATACAATACAAAAACAACAGGCATTTTGTTTGTGTAAAAAAATGTACTACTGTCCAAAAACACTCAAAAAAGTATTACTTTTGACATACATAAGTAAATTGTAAACAAAGTTAGTCAGCTGTGCTACTGCACTCACCTCAGCTTGTATATTTTTCAAAAAAAATTAACAATATTAATTACTTACACCTAAGGTAATGAGTTGGTGAATGATAAATATGGTTTGATATTAGAGAAAAAGCATTTTTGGTAAAAATAAATTTCTGAGTTAAATATTCTTCTTCGTATTGTTTAGGAATTTGGTGAATTATTGCAAACTCGTGGATTTGAGGTTGGCGTTACCACCAAACGAAAACGTCGTTGTGGCTGGTTAGATATTCCTTTGTTAAAATATACCTCACTAGTTAATGGCTATACCTGCATCTGCCTTACAAAACTAGATATTTTAGATACTTTAGAAGAAATCAAAGTTGCTGTTTCGTAAGTTTTACTTTTTTTTTGTTTTAAAGTTTATTACAACTATTTATATTTCTGTATTGTTTTTAAAATCTTTGTAGTTACAAACGTGCTAACGGTGAAAAATTGGATCATTTCCCCGGCACTATTGCTGAGTTGGCTAACATTGAAGTCGAGTATGCTGTATTACCTGGTTGGAAAACATGTACAGAAAACATTCGCGACTTTAAGGATTTACCTATAAATGCACAAAATTATGTACGCTTCCTAGAAAAAGAACTTAATGTACCCGTTAGATGGGTTGGTGTTGGCAAAGGTCGTGAATCCATTATTAATGTACATTAGCGCTTATCTACTTAGTTTAAAATCTTATAATAACACCAACACTACCCCCATCTCTTACTTCTTTTTTGTTTTCTGTCCTTCATTGTAGTTCAACTTATATATTATCCGTTTAATTTTTTTTAATATTTCCTTATATATTTTAAGAGGACGCTATTGTGTTTTATTTTATTGCCTTTTAAATGTAAAAGATTTTGTGTAAGCTTAAATTTATTCAATAATTTCTAAAAATTTATATAACTAAAAGGCGACATTTATTATAAATACTTAAATATTTGACGATAATGCAATAATAAAAATGTTAAATTACAAATATTTCTAACTTTTTATTGACAAAAAAATGTTCAATCTTCTGATATGTGGTAATCAGAAAAAACTATTTTTATTCTAATTTGTAAAATTTCCTAAGCATAGACCATGGTGTAAATATACAAGGTGAGTGCAATTCGGCAATAAATACAATACAAAAACAACAGGCATTTTGTTTGTGTAAAAAAATGTACTACTGTCCAAAAACACTCAAAAAAGTATTACTTTTGACATACATAAGTAAATTGTAAACAAAGTTAGTCAGCTGTGCTACTGCACTCACCTCAGCTTGTATATTTTTCAAAAAAAATTAACAATATTAATTACTTACACCTAAGGTAATGAGTTGGTGAATGATAAATATGGTTTGATATTAGAGAAAAAGCATTTTTGGTAAAAATAAATTTCTGAGTTAAATATTATTCTTAATATTCTTCTTCGTATTGTTTAGGAATTTGGTGAATTATTGCAAACTCGTGGATTTGAGGTTGGCGTTACCACCAAACGAAAACGTCGTTGTGGCTGGTTAGATATTCCTTTGTTAAAATATACCTCACTAGTTAATGGCTATACCTGCATCTGCCTTACAAAACTAGATATTTTAGATACTTTAGAAGAAATCAAAGTTGCTGTTTCGTAAGTTTTACTTTTTTTTTGTTTTAAAGTTTATTACAACTATTTATATTTCTGTATTGTTTTTAAAATCTTTGTAGTTACAAACGTGCTAACGGTGAAAAATTGGATCATTTCCCCGGCACTATTGCTGAGTTGGCTAACATTGAAGTCGAGTATGCTGTATTACCTGGTTGGAAAACATGTACAGAAAACATTCGCGACTTTAAGGATTTACCTATAAATGCACAAAATTATGTACGCTTCCTAGAAAAAGAACTTAATGTACCCGTTAGATGGGTTGGTGTTGGCAAAGGTCGTGAATCCATTATTAATGTACATTAGCGCTTATCTACTTAGTTTAAAATCTTATAATAACACCAACACTACTCCCATCTCTTACTTCTTTTTTGTTTTCTGTCCTTCATTGTAGTTCAACTTATATATTATCCGTTTAATTTTTTTTAATATTTCCTTATATATTTTAAGAGGACGCTATTGTGTTTTATTTTATTGCCTTTTAAATGTAAAAGATTTTGTGTAAGCTTAAATTTATTCAATAATTTCTAAAAATAAAAGGCGACATTTATTATAAATACTTAAATATTTGACGATAATGCAATAATAAAAATGTTAAATTACAAATATTTCTAACTTTTTATTGACAAAAAAATGTTCAATCTTCTGATATGTGGTAATCAGAAAAAACTATTTTTATTCTAATTTGTAAAATTTCCTAAGCATAGACCATGGTGTAAATATACAAGGTGAGTGCA
Source organism: Bellardia bayeri (assembly GCA_950370525.1). Lineage (NCBI taxonomy): Eukaryota > Metazoa > Arthropoda > Insecta > Diptera > Calliphoridae > Bellardia > Bellardia bayeri. Next base: position 96,809,125 of record OX493264.1, read on the forward strand.
ATTCGGCAATAAATACAATACAGAAACAACAGGCATTTTGTTTGTGTAAAAAAATGTACTACTGTCCAAAAACACTCAAAAAAGTATTACTTTTGACATACATAAGTAAATTGTAAACAAAGTTAGTCAGCTGTGCTACTGCACTCACCTCAGCTTGTATATTTTTCAAAAAAAATTAACAATATTAATTACTTACACCTAAGGTAATGAGTTGGTGAATGATAAATATGGTTTGATATTAGAGAAAAAGCATTTTTGGTAAAAATAAATTTCTGAGTTAAATATTATTCTTAATATTCTTCTTCGTATTGTTTAGGAATTTGGTGAATTATTGCAAACTCGTGGATTTGAGGTTGGCGTTACCACCAAACGAAAACGTCGTTGTGGCTGGTTAGATATTCCTTTGTTAAAATATACCTCACTAGTTAATGGCTATACCTGCATCTGCCTTACAAAACTAGATATTTTAGATACTTTAGAAGAAATCAAAGTTGCTGTTTCGTAAGTTTTACTTTTTTTTTGTTTTAAAGTTTATTACAACTATTTATATTTCTGTATTGTTTTTAAAATCTTTGTAGTTACAAACGTGCTAACGGTGAAAAATTGGATCATTTCCCCGGCACTATTGCTGAGTTGGCTAACATTGAAGTCGAGTATGCTGTATTACCTGGTTGGAAAACATGTACAGAAAACATTCGCGACTTTAAGGATTTACCTATAAATGCACAAAATTATGTACGCTTCCTAGAAAAAGAACTTAATGTACCCGTTAGATGGGTTGGTGTTGGCAAAGGTCGTGAATCCATTATTAATGTACATTAGCGCTTATCTACTTAGTTTAAAATCTTATAATAACACCAACACTACCCCCATCTCTTACTTCTTTTTTGTTTTCTGTCCTTCATTGTAGTTCAACTTATATATTATCCGTTTAATTTTTTTTAATATTTCCTTATATATTTTAAGAGGACGCTATTGTGTTTTATTTTATTGCCTTTTAAATGTAAAAGATTTTGTGTAAGCTTAAATTTATTCAATAATTTCTAAAAATAAAAGGCGACATTTATTATAAATACTTAAATATTTGACGATAATGCGATAATAAAAATGTTAAATTACAAATATTTCTAACTTTTTATTGACAAAAAAATGTTCAATCTTCTGATATGTGGTAATCAGAAAAAACTATTTTTATTCTAATTTGTAAAATTTCCTAAGCATAGACCATGGTGTAAATATACAAGGTGAGTGCAATTCGGCAATAAATACAATACAGAAACAACAGGCATTTTGTTTGTGTAAAAAAATGTACTACTGTCCAAAAACACTCAAAAAAGTATTACTTTTGACATACATAAGTAAATTGTAAACAAAGTTAGTCAGCTGTGCTACTGCACTCACCTCAGCTTGTATATTTTTCAAAAAAAATTAACAATATTAATTACTTACACCTAAGGTAATGAGTTGGTGAATGATAAATATGGTTTGATATTAGAGAAAAAGCATTTTTGGTAAAAATAAATTTCTGTGTTAAATATACGTTATTTTTAGTCATTTTAAATCGTGCGGTTGATTTTTCAATTTTCAAATAAACAATTTTTTAGATCCTTTTATGATAAGTTTTTATCACAAACTTTTAGTATAGTAGTGTCCATATTGCAAGTATACAAGGTGAATGCAGTAGCCCAGCTGACTGACTTTGTTTACAATTTACTTATGTCAAAAGTGATACTTTTTCAAGTATTTTTGACAATAGTACATTATTTTACACAAACAAAATACCTGTTGTTTCTGTTTTGTGTTGTATTTGTTGTCGATTTGCACTCACCTTGTATATTTACACCATGGTAGTGTCTATTGCTCAGTGTTCAAAGTCATTAACAAATGTTTATAGAAATAGACATATGGTATTAAAAAATCGTCGAAAATTACATTTTTTATGCAATGGTTTAACATACAATTAAATTTGGTTTTGATTGAAATGGAATATTAAAAACTTTATTTCAATTTAATTTAAAAGTCAAGTTTTTATTAGTAACACTCACATGTAATATTAATATGTAGTTAGTTATAATAATGAATGCAAATATAATTATAATATTATATAATAATTATATTTTGTTAATTTTATATACATATGTATAAAAGAAAAAACAAAATGTTTAAAACAAATCGGCGACATTTTAATTTTTTTTACATAAAAATCGCATTTTGCCGTAAATTAAAATATCTGGCAAGCCTGTATGCAACTCTGAAAGTATTCTGTAGGTACTTTGAGTAATCGGTATTAAATACACAATACCCAAAAAATATAAAATTGTACATCACTACTTGGAAGGTGCTTTTCCGTATTCTCGTCCATTTCTTTTTTTACTGGCTAGAACTCTGGTTCAGCGCTGCTCAAAACAAAGAGATTTGAATACCTCGACCGGATTTCTATATAAAAATGGTAATTATTCAATAATTAAACTCTACTGGTTTATGAAATATAGTAAATATATTTCACATTTGAATGATATATTTATGCACACGTGTTGAAACTAAACTAACCTCACTTTTAGGCTGCTGCTCCTAAGGATATTGAGAAGCCCCAAGGCGCTGATTCTTCTTCCGTTCATCGCATCCGTATCACTTTGACCTCCAGAAACGTACGTTCTTTGGAAAATGTGTGCCGCGATTTGATCAACGGTGCTAAGAACCAAAACTTGCGCGTTAAGGTACGTAACATCAACTAGTACATATATGTATGCATGTATATTGTACACGCCATTGCATTTACCTGGAGGTTTTGTTTCTTAAAAGATCTTAACCTAGTCATAATAGATGCTAGATTAGAATACTTAAGTCGGACATAATACTTAATTTATAACTACGAGTTAAGAAATTTTTAAAGGTTTAAGTAACAGCTTATTACATTTATTAATTTTAGCTTGGATTGTTCTAGCATTTAAATAATCAAATTGTTTTTATATTTTTCAGGGTCCAGTACGCATGCCAACCAAAGTTTTGCGCATTACCACCCGTAAAACTCCTTGTGGTGAAGGTTCAAAAACTTGGGATCGTTTCCAGGTAAATTTCTCGAATTACTTTATGTTTTAGCAAATTCGATATCGGTTTTAGTACAATTTTTTAATTAGTCCTTTAACTCTAACCAGTATCTTAATAGTTTGCTAAGATTAAACGCCCTCTCATAGTCCATTTGAAAGATTTGCTCCTTTCCTATGGCTCTCAGAGATCTACAAAAAAAAAACATTTTATCATATGTGTTTGGCATAGCAAGAAATTTGTCTAATAATAATTCTGTTTTTCTCTTTAGATGAGAATTCACAAACGCATCATCGATTTGCACTCCCCATCTGAGATCGTCAAGAAGATCACTTCCATCAACATTGAACCTGGCGTAGAAGTTGAAGTTACCATTGCCAACTAAATAGTTCATCAGTATGATGTATGAATTTGAACTTTTTTAATAAAAGTAACAATTAAAACAAAGTACTTATCAAACTTTTTTTATGTAGAAAAACTATGCAAGCAAATTTCCGAGTTTTACCCGGAATTTTTTTTTTTCTTTACAAACAGAATTTCGAATCGAATAAAAAAAATCACCCAAATCGCTCGCAGCCGTTCTCACATGATGCCATTACATACATGGACCATTTCATTTATATATATATGTAGGTATAGATAGATTAGCGCAAATTTTATTAGTATTTTATAGGAATGTATTATTTGATAGACAAGTTACGCATAACATAATTTGTTTTGAATATTTATCTAATTCTCAATTCTTACCATTATTTACAATCTTGTGCATAATTTAAACATTTATAGAATTACAAATTTGTTTACATTATCCGACTGGTTCAACATTTAACCATATTCCCCACAAGTTAAGGAAAATCGTATAATATAATAATCGTGGAATTTCATGTCAATAACGCTATAGGTGTCATGGTATAAGTGGACGAATTATGGGACTAAAAGCTTAGAAATCCAGTAACGTGATTTCTGTGTATTTGAGGCTTAGGATAGGAAGGGTTGTACACCATGTGCACTTCCACTCGGAGACCCTTTGGTCCATTGTGATTCCCATCAGTAGAAAAAAGAGTAGAAAGATAGATTTAAAATGAAAGAAGAACCAAAACCGCCTGATAAGGGGAGAAAGAAAGAAATATCCTTACGGATTGGGAGTCGCCGTAGAATGTTCCTTAAATAGTCACCCTATTCGCCTAATGAAACCCAGAATGTTACTCGGTTTGCAGCCAGCAACATTACTGAGTTCGTCCAGGAATCTATTTCCTAGCCATTTAAGTTTGTAACCCAGGACAGTTGCACGTGATGTGCTCTATTTTCTCTGCGTCCCCACACACCCTACATAAGTCCTGTGTGTTATTATCCCATTTGCCTCTGAATAGCTCTTCTAGAGCTCTCCTACAGTCCTGCACTAGGTTGGAGAGTGTCTGATTACGCTCCAGAGCCTTTAGTGCCGCCTGACTGTCCACGTATATGGTCACTGTAGACCCCCTCTCGACGTGTGCTCCTATCAGCTCCGTGGCTTGCCAGATCGCATAGATCTCCGCCTAGAACACGCTGCATTCGTTGGGAAGTCTATAAGAGAGCTTGATATCATTGTCGACCAAATAAATCCCGGCCCCTGTACCAGAGTCCATTTTGGGCTTGTCAGTGAAAACGCGCACCCCTCGAACAGGTGATCGGATCCAGCCCAGTCAACACTACTGGGGAACTCTACTGAGGGTGATACACCGAAGTAGTAGGTCGCGACTTTATAATCAGAGATTCCAGATGGATCCATGTCCTGACCCCTAAGGTCTGCCTTATACAATATCCTAGTATGACCAATCCGCAGGGGTTTTGCCAAAGAAGACTCTGATAGCCTGATTAGATTCCTTGCTGCCACACTTTCCACATAGTGCTCTATGGGTAGTAGGTTTAGGATTATATCTGTGATACCTAGACAAGCACATCTTTGGGCTTTATTAAGTATGGTCCTATAATTACGTTTCCACACTGTGCAACCATAAGTGATAATAGGTCTATACAACAGACGTGTAGATCCATTTAACCATGCCTGGTCGCATGCCCCAATTTCTACCTATTGAGATCCTGCATGCATAGTAGGCATTGATGCCCTTCCTTAACCTCTCCTGCGCATTTAACTTCCATCATAGTTTCCTGTCAAGAAAGGTACCTAAATATTTGGCTCCTCCTGATAAGCTCAGTTCCACACCATCCAATTTCGGCAATTTGAAGCTATCCACCTTATACTTCCTGGTGAATAACACTAATTCCGTCTTTGATGGGTTTACACCCAACCCGTTAGTTTTCGCCCAGGACGAGAGATCACCAAGCGAATCCTGCATGATGTCAATGATAGTTGAAAGAAACTTTCAACTAATCAGTATCACTACGTCATCCGCATAGGCGACTATCTTCCTGCCCTTAGATTCGAAGGTTTTAAGAATAGAGTTAACCGCCAGTAACCACAGAAAAGGAGAAAGAACTCCACCTTGTGGTGTACCTCTGGTAACCCTTCTTCTTATCACTTCGTCCCCTAGGGTTGAGTTGATAATCCTGCTCTCCAGCAGGACGACCAGGAAGTCGTCGACCCCATGTTCTACTAACGATTCCCTAATTGCCTCCGTTCTAATGTTGTTAAAGGCGCTCTCTATATCCAGAAACGCAGCTAAAGTATATTCCCTATGCTCCAGACTGTGCTCTATGCAACCACCACCTGGGTATCTATCTGATGTAGATCTATCAGTCGTTCTAAAGTCTTCAGAAGAAAGGACGATAGGCTAATAGGTCTAAAATCCTTCGGTTTCGAGTGGCAGGCCCTACCGGCCTTGGGTATAAAGACAACCTTTACCTCCCTCCACCCATATGGTAGATACCTATTTAGGCTTATTTTTGTTGAATTTCAATACGTTATTTACAAGAGTTTTATTGTTATAGTGATATTAGGAAGTTAACATTATTTGGCAGCTATTATGAACTGACAGCTACAAAATCCATTAAACATTTAAATTACTAACAACTATAAAATGTTTGTTCAATATCGAGATTTACTAGACAACTTTTTTTTTGTAGGTGGTTCTGATATGGGAGCTATGATGATCTTCATATAATTCGGTATAGAGAATTTTATACATGTGAATTTATTTCACGTCAAATTTCAATATAATAATTGTATATTTAAGAGATATATGAGTATTTAAGTGATTTTCGGAAGTGGACCTTATATAGGGATATGGTCAAATATAGACATACATATATTCAAAATCCAGCAGATTGATTTTGACATACATATGTATGCATATATGACCAATATATACATATATAAAGATTATTTTTATCGCATTTTAAACTTTTTAACACTATCTATATATGTACTTAAATACGAATTTGATTTTTTGGAATTGGACTTTAAATGGGGGTATAGTCAAAAATGGACTAAACCATCGTTTGCTGATTTTCAATACAAAACTTTCTGACAAAACAGAAAATTCCGTTAAGTTTATTTGTGTATTTTAAACATGAGAGTGTTTTAAATCGACAAATGTATATATATACATATATATATCATCATTCACCACCTGTGGTGGTGGAGGGTATAACAAAACAAACATAAAATAACGTTTAATGATGTGAAATCTATAGCATTATTTTATTTTCATTTTATTTATTTATTCAGTAAAAAAAAGCCAATTAGGCCAGTCATGGTGCAACTATACAAGGTGAGTGCAAATCGACAACAAATACAACACAAAACAGAAACAACAGGCATTTTGTTTGTGTAAAATAATGTACTACTGTCACAAAATACTTGAAAAAGTATTACTTTTGACATAAGTAAATTGTAAACAAAGTCAGTCAGCTGGGCTACTACACTCACCTTGTATAGTTGCACCATGGCCAAAATAATATTACATTATAAAAATGTACTTTTAATATTAAGGTTTTTACAATCAAAGTTTTGAAATGCATACGAATTTGTGTAGAATGTTAGATAAGTTAGTAAATTTGGTGCCCATAATTTTAACATGGATTGCGCTTTAGTAGTAATCTGGGACAGGGGCGCATGCAATCTTAACAAAATCTGAATAACGGACCATACTGTTGTTATTAACATTAGCTTCACGGAAAATATTGTCAACCTAAAGAAAAACAGATATTATATTTAAATTCTAAATGCGAATTTTGGTAATACTTTACCTCTCTCATCGACAAACCTTCACCCCAATTTTGCAATAAATTTCTCAATTGTCTAGCTGGTATAACACCCGAATTTTGCGGATCTGCTGCTTTAAATGCTGCTACCACTTCATCCGGCAAATTCTCAACTTTGGAATGTTGATGCATAACTTCCAGAAAATCTGCAAAACTCATTTTTCCACCTTTCTTTTTTAAGTAGTTTATTAACTCTTGAATAGTCGGCGATAAACCCAATGACCTCATTATAACAGTCAATTCGTCCAAAGTAGTTATTTGACCAGAACGGGCAAATAAATAAAAACACTCACGGAATTCTATGTGGCAAAAAAAAAAAATAACATTATTACAAATAATAAACCTAGATACCGTTATGAAATATTTTTAAGTAGATCATCCATTATAAAGCAAGCTTTCACTTCCGCTTTTAGTGAAAATTCTTTAAAAATTTACGCTTTCATTGAAATATGCATTTACAGCACAGAGTACATTTACAGTATAATTCATAAAAACTTATCAAGGGTTTATAACAGGCGTATAAAGCAAATTTTGTATATTTGTTATAAACCTTTGACAAGTTTTATGAATTAGGGGGATAGTCTTTAATTTACCATCGATATCTTGTTCCTTGAAGTAACGAGCCTATAATTGAATAAAAAATAAATAAATGAGCAACAAAAAATAATCAACAACTTTTATCTTAAGGTAGGTATTTGATAAATTAGTGATTTGACTGTTTTTCTCATCCAAATACACACAAACAGCATAATTTAATGCGATTTTAACTAGTTTATTATTAAGTTTTAATATTTACCATTATTTATTTTCAATGTAGATATAAGTATTTAAAAAAACTGTTAAATAAATATTTAAATTAAATAAAGAAATAAACTATGTACTGAACTGAAATGAAAAATAAATGAGCTGTGACGACACTTGTTGTTACACAAAAATAAAAAAAACACGACAAACCAGTTTCTGTTCAGTGTTTGACATCTAATTATTTTTAGGCAACACTTTTCAAAGGGTTTCTCATTTCTGATATGTAACATGTTTTCTAAAAACAAAATTAGTTCATTTTTAATGGTATAGTTTATTTTACTCCAAATTCACTTAACTGGCTTGTAAAAATTTAATTGTTGTGGGATCCAATAACAATTTTATTGAATGCGGTTCAAGCGCTTTTATGCTATCATTTATTTTAGCGTTAAAGTTTTAATATTTTCTTACACTGAATACACCCTATTTGAAGTTTAAATAATTTTTATGTGGGGACGTGTTTGTTTAGTTTTGTTATTGCAATCGTGTAGTTTTTTGGTTTTTTGACGTGTCAGTGGTTTTTTAACAGACAGATTGTGCCAAAGGGATCCGCTAAAATTTAAAATTATATTAAATATATTCCGTATACCAGCTATAGAATAAGTTAGAAAATGCATAACATACATTTTGTGTTGCTTGTGTTAGGCTTGGCAGCCGTAAATGGCCAACGAGTAGCTCCCGGTGTACCACCACAGCACTATGTAAGTTGCGAAATCACGAGTTAAAAAGTTTAACCCTAGATTAATTGATATATATTTCGTGTCTTTTTGTTAATTAGCAACAACCACCACAACAATATCAACAGCAGCCCCAGCAACAACAGTATCAACAACATCCTCAGCAGAATTTACCACCTGGAGTAAGTCCCCAACAATATGTAAGTTTTTATACAATGTCAATGCTTTACAAATATGTACCAAACATTAAGTCTCATTCACCTTTCAATATATGTATTAGCAACAACAGCAACAAATGCAGCAACAGCAACAAATGCAGCAACAGCAACAAATGCAGCAACAGCAACAAATGCAATACCAACAAGTTCCGGTGCAACAGCAGCCATCAGTTCAACAAGTACCAGTACAACAAGTTCCACTACAACCAGTACCAATTCAACAAGTACCTGTTCAACAGGTTCCACAAGGGCACGGTGGCGGGCACCATGCTCCTCATGGTCATCACGGTCAACAGCAAGTTTTAAACGCTGCCAATATTCAACATGAAAGGGAGTAAGTATTTACAATTATGTATATGTAAATGTTAGATTATTATTATTAGAGATATATAATGGATTGATTTTATGGTGTCACCTCTTACATTAGATGCGTTATCAAGTTATATATATAGGTATATATATATTATTATAATAATATTCTTGAACTGTTATTTTGATCAAGTATATTCTATAAAATAAAAGTTCCTTCTTTTATTGATAATAAGTAAATATATCTATGGCTATGATGTGTGAACTTTTTTTAAACCCTCCACGGGGAGAAGTGTATATGTATACAAACACTTTTGTCATTTTATTTGTAATTTTCACAATATTAATTGGAAACCTATAAAATGTATATTCCGCATTAAAAAAGTTCTATCTAGCAACTACGTTTAGAATGGCAAGAAAAAATATAAAAAATGCAAAAAAAAATTATCATATCAGATGAAATACATATGTATGTACTTACATTCACCTAAGTACGTAAATACATATTTTTTAATGTTACTAATCTTTTGACTAATGTTTTATTTTAAGGCATATCCAAGAGCATATGCAAGTACCTATTGACACTAGCAAAATGTCGGAGGCTGAATTACAATTTCATTATTTTAAAATGCATGACTCTGACAATAACAACAAATTAGATGGTTGCGAACTCATTAAATCTCTAATCCACTGGCATGGTAAGTAAAATTATTTGTTTTCGAAGTTAAAGTTATACAAAGTAATCTTTAAAAACTAAACATTGTACTTTGTTGTTTGATTTCTTTTATTTTCATATAAAACCAATGCTACATTAACTTTACCATGTTAAAAAAATTAAAACATAAACACACATATTACACATGTGTTGTGTGTGTTTCATAATATGTACTTATTTAATTTATTATAATGTCAACAAATGCTAAACATATTTATTTGGTATATGGTCTCATCATCACGGATATTCTAAAATTTATCGATTAATATAAATGTCATTCATTATAATCATGAATGAACGACATATAGAACAAGGAAGTAAAGATGCTCATGCTAATAACGGGCAACAGCCAACTGTAGAGGAAAAAATATTTACAGATGAAGAACTGGTAGCTTTAATTGACCCCATCTTACAAATGGACGATACTTCAAAGGATGGTTATATTGATTATCCCGAATTTATGAGGGCCCAACAAAAATCACAACAAAATCAACAACAACAAGCACAGAAAAGTGGCCATTAGTTTTCCATTCCATTAAATACTGTGTTCATTTTAGATTATTTTCAGTTTCCAATTCTTTTTTATTATAGATTGTTGTTTAGTCATTTTAAAGAATCTCTTTTTTTATTTTTTGTTACCTTCATTAAATTTTCCAAATGAGCATCTAATTATTTGAACTACTACCTACATTTTAAACTTTTTTCTTTTCTTTTTGTTTGCGCGATTTTTTAACTAAAAAAATTAAACGACTGATTATGAAGAAGCTCAGTTTTATAACAAAAAATATAAAATAATATACTTACGTACAATTGTTTGAATAATTGTATTAGAAAATAAATAAAATATATTTAGAATGAGATAAATTTTAAAAGAATTGGCGTACGTTTTTTTACTGCATTTTCACAAAATTGTTTTGATATGGTTGTGGTGAGCTTATTTTTTAGTTGTCGTGCGCCTAATCCTTAACTACATTTTGTTTCACATTGTTTAAATCCTTATAGTAGCTGACGATGAAGGAGCCAAGGAAGAAAATAAAGAGACAGAGGGTACTGGTGAAAAGAATGGTACTACTTACACCGATGATAATTTAGCTGACGTTATTGACTACGTTTTGAATTCCATGGACTTGAATAAAGACGGTTACGTTGATTATACTGAATATCGCAAGAGCGAGGAAGCCTCTGACAAAGGCAATAAACAATAGAATATTAGTAAAATGTTTGTACCTTTTTGTTGTTTTAATTGTATGTTAATAATGTTTCTAACTCATGACAGAGAATATGTACATATAAATAAATTCTGAATCATTTTTTACAATTCTTAACAAATATACATGTATGTTTTCTATAAAATAGGTAATAATGTATGTATGTATATGTCAAACTATCAGCCATGTCACAGAATTTAATTCCGTTCGGAAATGGAATTAAGTCCTTTTTTTGCTCCTATAGAAAAAGCAAAACGAAAAATGTTTTCGGAGGAAACCACTTTTAATTTTCGATGTGGAATTGTAATTTTAAGAATTTCAAGGTTTTATTCTGAAAAAATTGATCGTTTTACTTTTTCTATAGAAGCAAAATACGGAATTAATTCCACTGCCGAACGGAATTAAATTCTGTGACATGGCAGTATGCTTATAAAGTTTTCTATACTTAAAGTATCTCTATTATTTGTAGTATTTCTGAGTATTGATTAGTTTGTTAAAATCTTTAAATATGTCTGCTATGGAAGGGAACACAAGTTGTGTATGGTATAAAATTAAAACTTCTGGCATTTTATTATTTATAGTTCGTTTTTGTTTAATTTATATATTTATTATATAATTGAGATTAGTTATTATTGCTTATAAAAATTGCATCGGTATCAATTATAACATTTAGTTGTAATTTGAAATCCTTTTCTAAACTGACATACATAAATTATTAAAAACTAGCAACTACTTTAACGTTATGAAATATGAATAAGTTTTTTAGTTTTGTTTTATTTTTTTAAGCAAATATTTTGATACATATATAGATAAGTTTATGCTCAGTAAATTTGTCTAGAATTTAAACTCTTGAAGACGGAAGTAATAAATGACTTAATATAAAATAGAAGCTTTATTTGTAGTAAACGTGGGGAAACGTTTTATGTCGGTGTGATAAGATATTATTTTGTTTTTGTAAAGTGTATATTAAAAATTAGTGCAATTCTATTTGTATAGATTTTTGGACAATACTGTGTGTTTAGGGGGGTTTCGTGGTATTAAAAACACAATATTGCAAATGGTGCCGAATATTTTATAACTATTATTTGAAATCAATTAAAAAAAATATTAAATTCTTTGTGAATCTTTGTAGCGTACAACTGAAAGCAATATTGTGTTTTATCAGTTAAATTTTTCCAATATTCGTATAAATATCACTTATGTTTCTACAATTAACGTCAATTTTCATAATTCATTATTAGGTTCTTTAAACCATTCATTGTGTTTTCTTAGCGCGTCTGCGTTTAAAACCAGTCATTTGTTTTAATAGCTGTGAATTTTCATCATCCATATCGCTATTTGGCTCCCAAAGTCGCAGACGTTTTGGTATGTAGATTAAACCAACTAGTGTTATTGCTATACAAAAAAAATATAACGTATTAATAACGATGAACATGTATGTATTTCACTTTCTAACTTACAATTCAATACACATGGAAAGATCACATAGAAATTCAAAGTACTTGAACGAAAATGCAAAGTTTCAGTTAAATATAAGACCATAGTCAAAGCCAAAGAACAGCCTCCCATGCTAACCACTCTGAAATTAAATGAAAAATGGTATTTAAATATTAAGATGTACATGTTCAATTAAAGTTAATACATACGGCCGATAATGTATATAAAGAGTACAATGAACCAATGCTAATGCTTTTAGCAGACAGTACATGCCAATTATGCGAGATACAGTATAATCACCTATAAAAAATGGTGTATATTTAAAATCTATGAAAGTTGTTTTGATACATTATATAAAGATTAGATTACAATTTATGACATATTTCAAATATTTGAATAGAACAAACTTTTCGTTTTTAAATTAAATTCATTAAAAATAAGTAAGATGAATGCAGGAAGAATTGTTACAAATTTCTTCCGAATTGTTCAAGGATTTTTTTTGTAATTTAATTATTTAACTACATGTATATTACAAAATAAATTTAAAGCTTTTCAACAAATGTAATTAACATAAAATCCTGTATTTAATTTAATTAAATTTCAAGCATTAAAAGATTAAAATCTCAAGGTATTTACTTTACCAGTATTTTTTATACAAATTTCTGTCATTTCAACAGGTTTAGTTTTATAAAATCAGATCGTTAAATACACACCTTTAAAATGTTGTTTTTGGATAAGTATGTGAAAATTTGTTCGTAAACATGTACATACATACATACATAAATGTAGTTTTAAAATAAATTTTTTATATCACCTTCTATGAATTGTGTATCTGCATGATCTAGAAATGATCTACGCTCTATATAACTTCGAAAAGCAGCTCCCAAATCCATAAACGCTACAAATGCTATCCAGCCTCGAAAGGCATATAAAAGTTTACGCTCCATATTTGTATGGTAAGGCATTTTGACGGCTTTCTTTTATCCCTTTGGTCGAAACAAAAAGGTTGATGGTCTGCTTAAATTTTATTACCTAATACTCTTCAGACTCTAAAATTTTATTTAAATATGCACTCGTATGTCGTTTGAAGTAAATATATGTAAGTAGAGTTATTTGACTTTTAATGGATTTATGGCCACCTGAAGTTTGCTTATGTTTGTGTTAGAATATGTGAAGTGAATCTTATTAGCTCGTAACTTTTCCCTCGATTTTTCTTTTTGTTGTAAATGGTTGCTGTGCAACTTCCTGTTTCCGTTTCTTTTAATAACTGCTTTTTTGCTTCTTTTATATTTCAAGTTGACAAAATCAATATTTGTTTTAGTTATTAAACAAAAACAATCGATTTATTAAATTGTATTTGGAATAATATGTACGTTTTTTTATTGAAATGAATAGACAACTAAGATTCAATTCAGTTGTATATATTGGTTTATTTGTATTATTTATTTTATTGTTTTTGTAATTATTATTTATGTTAAACTTGTAAATTTAGCTAATTGGCTTGAACTATTTTTGGCTTCGTTTTCTTAAAATTGTGATTGTCTTGAATTCTTTATTTCTCTAATACTTTTTACACTTTAATACTTCATTTATTTAATTTTGTTTATATATTTTTCTCCGTATTCTCCGTATCTAGCTTGTCTGTTTATATTTGGTAAATGCAAAATATTTTCTCTTTCAAGGGGTTCAAATATATGAACACCTTCAAAACAGCATTTGTGTATGTATTCTCCCACAAATTTCTATAAATGAAATAATTTGTTTTCTATTCTATGGCAAAATGACCGGCAATATTGTGGTCCTGCGCATTAATTACTAAGATTTGAGTAATATTTTTAATTTGTTTATACGGTAAAGGTGTAATGCTATTAATTCATTAAAAACATTTATAAATTATGGTGGGAGTTTTACAAGATATTGTTAAATCGAGTTTTGCAGTAAATCGTTCAGAAATATATTACACATATGATATGTATAGCTAATATATAGTATATAAATTGCAAATACATTCATACATATGTATAATAAAATTACAAATTGTGAGTGGTTGAAGATCATAAAAATTTTAATTTTTGTATACTATTATTTTATACATATTTAATATGTTAAGTTTCAAATTCTAAGGTGTATAATTAAGCATAAAATTTGAAAATCATTTAACATGAAACAAATTTCGTAATTCAATTCTTTTTTATTGATATTAAAATATTTGAAATCGATTAATTATTAAAGGAGATATTTACCATTTTCGCTGTTTAGTTATTTAAAAAAATTGAATTCTTTTTTTTTTTTGTTAAAAAATTGTTTTTTGTGAAATGAATTTCAATTACCACTTTTTGGTTCAACTCACTACTGTGTATGGTCTTATAACGTTGCCAACCATTCAATTAATGCTATGATCACAGCTGTCATTAAAAGTTTCGGTCCATGTCGTTTCACCTAAAAGCAACAGCAAAGTAATTAATTTCATAATTTTAAAATGTTTGTGAGTTCTTTTTTGGCGCTTATTTTGTTTATATTTTAATAAATAATTTACCAACAATGTACAGAAACCGCAAATTTAACAAAAATGGAAGAACTAAAAGTACTGAAAGTAATGAAAACAACAGAGGTCTAAATACGATCGATGAAAATACTACAATTAAAATCCCTGTAAGCATTAACCTATCGTAACATTATTATTTTTAATTATAATTGCATGTTTACTTTTTAGCGGTTAAATGACGAACCAACCAGATCTAGAGATGTGTCTGAAATAGAAGAAATGTTAAGTAGTGAAGAAAATATTCCTGCGTCACAAGAGCCCACACAAAGATACTTGTCTCAGAGAAGTACAATTGCAGTTACGCTTGGACGGACGCAGTCACGAATTAATAGCTCACAAAGACCTCCCAATACATATTTTGAATTAGCACTAATGAAGGCTGGTGTACAATTAGATGAAGGACAGAATTTTGTATTGGGTAATTAATTAAATATTTCAAAAATAATATATATATATATATATATATATATATTAAATTAAATTCATTTGTATTACATTTAGCTTGTGACCACGTCTCGTTTGTTAATAAATTGCGTTGTTTGCTGGACAAAAATCAAAATTTCCAAGACAACTTGAACATGTTCATAACAGGTCTTCGCGATGCTTGGTCCAAATATGCCATAAAATTACTATCCGGATGCACTATAAGCATTCCGGGGGATGAGAGTGTTTATCAATCTCAAGATAGTATGATTGTAAACTTTTTTATGATCGATTTTTTGCGTGACAAGGTCCTGGAATTGCTTTTGTTAGAAATTAAAATAGCTGCCTGTCAAAGGGTACAAACTTCTAAATTAACAGATAATCCTATACCGATATTGCCTCTAATGCTGTCTCAGTTGCAGTATGTTGCCAGTACTCATAGTGAAATTATTTACGAATATATTAAAAATAATTTTGAAAATGCTTTAGAACAGTCCAAATGGGATATAATTTCTAGTGCTGAATTAATATTGGATTCTAGCAAACATGACGATTTTGCAAAAATGTTGCTGTAAGTTTATTCTTTCATTGGCAAATTAGATTAAATTTTGATTATATTCATGCATCTTACTAGAGATAATATGGCCAATAGCAAGGAGCTTTTTAAAAATATAACCATACAAACATTAACAAATTTAAGTTTGAGTCCTCAGATGCAAGGAAAACTGCGTAGTAAGGTGATGGCTTATATCAAGGAAGAACAATGTCCTAAAGCGGTGAGTTTAAGAGTTAAAATA
Source organism: Bellardia bayeri (assembly GCA_950370525.1). Lineage (NCBI taxonomy): Eukaryota > Metazoa > Arthropoda > Insecta > Diptera > Calliphoridae > Bellardia > Bellardia bayeri. The sequence continues at coordinate 96,825,503 of OX493264.1, forward strand.
AAATAATATTTTAACCATGTTTTGTGTGTAATGTAATGTAAGCGTTATGTTATTATAAAGTTTAGATATAAACTAATATTGATGTAGAAATGATTTATTCGTCTGGGTTCTACATTTGTAAAATGAAGTGAAATTTTCATTAATTTTAATTTAAGCGAAAATGATTTGGAAAGTAAAATATAATTTCCAGTTTGGTTCATCATAGAAAAGGTTTCACTTTTTTCTAGAATGCCATGAAAATTTCTATGTGGAATTTAAAACGATTTCAGTATCACTTCGTAGTGGAATATAGAACCTATGATTGAAATCCTTTTGAATTTTCCTAATAGAACATGGAAATTGTTAAAAATGCAAGTAACACTCGATTTTTAATACATTGATTTGCGGATAGCTTTCTATGATATATTATATTCACGTATTTTTTATATGTATTTTGAAGTTAATATATTTTAGCCAATTTTCTTTAATTGGTTGTCTTTTTGAATTGTAGACGATACCATTGCTAATAAAATTTTTGCTAAAGATTTTGTCCGACAACAATGAAGAAAGCATGAAAGAGGTAAAAATTATAATATTTATTATTATATGTATGTATGTATATTTAAAATGTTATTTATTGTTGAAAATCAATCCCTAGTTAATTAACACATTACGTGAAATTCTACATTGGCGCGAAGATTCTTTTGCTGGTTCATTGGCCAAAGATAAGCAATTGCAATTGGAACTATTTGGCTACATAGAACAAGGACTAATCCGTTCGAAGCAATTCTATTCGATATGGCAAAAATCAATATCATCATTGGCTTCGACGCAATATAAGTATAGCTATTATAAAATTACTTATTTATAATATCTGTCTAACTAATAAAATAATTTCAATAGACCTATAGATTTCATAATTGTATTGTTGCTTATACATATACGAGACGATAATTCTTTATATTTGGAAAACGTGGTAAGAGTTTCGAGAATAATAATATTGGAGTATAATAATTGCACGTTTTATTTTGTTTCTATTGTAAGCTACGTCGTCATATCAAACAAATGTCCACTTCCATTGTTCAAGAAATTCGTAATAAATATGCTCCCGTATTGGAACAACACTGGCATATACTAATGCAAATAATAAATTTGTATTTGCGTGATAAACATAAAACTGTGGTCGACTTTGCAAGAACATGCTGTGGGTATGTAATCGAAGGTTATTGCTATAAAATTTCTCAACTAAAAGAATTTCTTTTGCAGAACATTTTTTGAAATTTCAGAATCCGTACAAAAATCTATATTAAAGAAATTGTTACAATTAACATGTGAGCAATCCAATCAGAACACTACAAATTTTGCTTTACAAATGCTCAGAGATTTATGGCAATTATATCCTAAAATTTTACATAACTGGGGCATGTTGTTATTAGTAAGTATAATCAGTATTTTTATCTGCTGCTCAACTATAATTATTATGTAAATAATATTACAAATTATTTTATAAAAGTCGCCTGCCTCTTTTGTCATAGTCATATGTCTATCATTTCAGCCTTTCTTAGATTATATACATAAAATGTCATTGTCACAAACGCGTATCGTTATGGAATTATTATCGTCGATAGCATTTCCAGCACCAACTATAGATGAATGTATAACTTTGCAGGATCAAATTGATATGTTGGTTAAAAAACAAATAATTAATAGAAATATATTGTAAGTAAATTCGAGTAAATTAAATTGCATGATGTTATCAGAAATACTTCAAGTCGCAAGGTTACGAAATCAAAATTGATTTCTCTGGTTTATTATATTTTATCATCTTAATGTTTGTCTAAAAAAATTAAAAATGTTATATTTTTAGTGTAAAGAAGCAAGGCATCATTGGCGCAGTACAACTGATAGATTGTATAGCTCGCATCGAACAATATGTAATTGAAGCAGACGATTTTGATACAACATTTAGTTCCATTAGCGATATACCAGATGGAAGGGGTAAAATAGCAGCTAAATATATAGGCAAGTGAAAATTAAGTATTTGTAACTGTTATACCTCAGAGATTTATAAACCACATTAGCTGATTTTCAATAGCAATAACTACATTTTTCTCTGGTTTTGTAAAAAAATAAAATACATTTGAATGTATTGTTCTTTAATAATGTTTTATTTTTGCATATAGAACGCATACAATCATCTACGATACATTCTCCAGAATTATTAGCTCTATTCTATGATGAGCTTGCCATTGTTTGTTCTGCTGGCGGAAGAGACCGTGCTAATGGCCTTCAATTGGATATACCTTTTGTCATATGGCTATGTGAACTAATTACATTTTATTTTCAAAATAGTTTTGTTGCTGAACATAGTCCTGGCAAAATAGAGTAAGTTCGAGTTATAGATAATAATTTAGTTGATTTTTTAAAGTCATAATATATTTTATATTCATTTAGTGGCATTCCGTTGTCTTATATGAAATGCATAAATTCTCTTTCCGATACCAATACGGAAGATCAACAAAGTGAATTGCCACAGATTGCAATAAATATTAGTGAACTGGTTTTAAGGCCCCCGAATGAGTATGTATCTATCTATTGTATACATATATTCAATTTTAGTATGCTTTAATTATGACTTACATTTTAGAGCCACTTCTTCGATTATCGTACTATCGCCGCTTTTTAATTTTGTTCGTGCTCTACACATGCTGCGTTATGAAGGCAGTTTGGAGATCATAAACGCTTTGCTAGGTTGTGCTATAATTTTGCCAACGTTCTTCGATGATGAGAATGCTGACGCGATTTTTTTCGATTACGATGAAGAGGCACAGAAGAAAATACTCGATATCTATTTTCATTGTGTTAATTGGATACGAGAAACAGTTAGTTCTTTTGCAACACAACGTGAGCCAATGATCCGACAAAAAGTATTGCAACGTTTGGCTGATCTCATAAACATTGAGAATAAAATAAGACAGTTACTACAGAAGGTTCCCTCAGATTATATACCACCACAGTGTGAATTTATTACAGGACAAAACACCACAACAACTACTGGTAAATCTGGAATTAAATCTCGTTCTGGTGGTAATGGACTCAACAGCAATAAAAATTCAAACAAAACAAAAGCTATTCAAAATGATACAGAAATACTGAACTTAAGTGATACAAATTTAAATGAAACAACACGAGTTGGCGACTTCACAGCGAAACTGGCGGGTGCTAGTAAAGTAAAGTCTTGCACAAAAACTAATTTTGAAAATGTGTATGGTCCCAAAGAAATTTATAGGTTCGTTGCCATAATATGTTTATCATTTTTATTTGTATGAAATAATATAATAATACATTTTTACTTTTTTAGACAAATGGACACTAATATTGTATTAGTTTTGAAAGAAAAACTAGATATAAAGCACCCTTTGCCCGCAGAGTATGTTGGTTATCGTATGGGTTTATTAGAGTTTCGTTTTATTTTAACGGATATTGTAAGCAAATTAGAATCTGTTGTGGGCATACAAAAATTTCAAAGCGAACAGTCATTGCAATATATAGCTAAACCTGGCTATTTTATGTGTGATTTGTCAGATTTCATAGAAGTGATTGGAGAAAACATGAAAACTGTAAGTTTCTATGAAAAATGTACAATAAGTTCAAAATAAACAATCATAGAATTACTACGTTTACAAGGGTAGTTTAGTATGAAGAGTTAATTCTTCGGTATACATATGTGCAAAAAAAATAAGAAATTTATATTACTGTTCTAACAAGTATTCTGTATTATTCTCATAGATATCTTCAGCCATAAATGTCAAACTTGAGGAAGTTCAAAAAATTCATAGTCATCCTGATTTGTTTACGGAGGAGTTTAATTTATTAAAAGTATGTTTTGGTTTGTGTCTACGTTTATTGGTGGCGTTTTTCTCTTGGTCTGAATGGTTTATTAGTGAACATCGTGTTAATAAATTAAGAGGTAAATATACATATTTCCACAATTTTAAATACATACTACATAATTTAAAATATTTGTTTTCTTTTTCCATTCAGATTCACTTTTAGTTTTAATGGATCGGACTCAATTTCAGCGTTTAAAAGACAAGCCAGCATCTATGTTAGCAGTTGAGGTTTTCAATATTTTAATAAAATATGAAACATCTATAGTTGACCTGAAATCAGCTGTTTATTTGTATCAGTTGATGGTTATATTAAATTTACTTTCAGACAAAAACTCTAAAACAAATCAATCTCAAGAAATAAGTATGTAATATAAATTTAAATCGTGCCACAACAAAAGGAGCTATGTGTAACATATTGGTGGTCCATCTACTTACAAAACAATTTCCAAATATGTCTAAGAAAGATTTTTTTGGTCTCCTTGAAAAACACATAACTCTTTTTGTAGGCGAAGCTACAACTATTTGTTACACATATGTACATATATACATATCGTTTATAAAACTTCATATAATTTCACTTACTAGGATCTTTGTGTCGTACATTATTGTGTCGTAAATGGTTTAATTATGATGGCTTATTGGAAAAAGGTGCTCAATGTAATATTTATTTAGACGAACTAATAAAAGGCTTTCTACGTGATTCCGAGTTTAAAAGACAACGTGAAATATTACGTATTGTGAGAGAAGAATCAAAATCACTAAATGGCAAAGATAGCTCACTAAAATCGTTTCCTAATTTTAAAAAGTAAGTATATTTTTATTATCATTAATGTAAATATAGAAATAATTGAATTTTTCTCTTATATTTAAGAGCTAATTTTCCATTATTTTTCCGTGGTCTATGTGAGATCCTTATAACATCTTTAAATCAAAAGTTAATCACAAATTCCTTGGAATCAATTGATAAACTAGAATTTTGGGAATCAAGTAGCAAAATTTTAAATATGTTATTGGAAGTTGTGCAAGGTTTGGATATACCTAGAAATTTTCAAATTTTTCTCAAGGTAAATATTCATATGTTTAATTTTTCATAATGTTTATATTTAATAGATTTTCTTTTATATCCCCAGCATTCCCATTTATATTTGAAACTTGTTCTACAACATGGCTTAATTGTCTTCGAACAATATTTAAGACAGAATCCCGAACGTGTTTGTGAGTTGATAAAAACTATGCAAACTACTACTAGATTTTTACATCACCTTTGCTGCCATTCTAAGGTAAAAACAAAGAATAATATTAATATATATTTAAAATAAAATCAACATTTTATTTTTAGGCCATTAAAAACACAGCTATTGTCAGTCAGATTCCATTTTTACGTGAAACAGTGGAGAACTATGTATTTCGCGTTAAAGCCCTACTTACGGCCAATAAATGTGCATCCGTTTTTTCTATGGGTAATTTAAAAAATAAAGATTTGCATGGAGACGATTTAGTATCGCAAGTGAGTTTTTTAAACATGTTTCAAGTATTTAATATGTAACTGGTTTATAAAATGTATTTTAGTCTGGTACCTTGAGTACTGTAACTGGTCAAGATAGTGATGAGGAAATACCGGATGATGACGTTAGTGTAGATGAAACAATAATGGGAAATGATGATACGGAAAATACACGAAATGATACGGGAAATCGTAGCAAATCGTCTTCAAGAAGTAAATGTTTTTAAATAAATCAGAATGAATTGAAAACGCTATTATATTATATTAGTATGTAGTATATTATGAAAAAAAAAACAATACAACTACAAACAAATTTGATTTTTTATATTGCTACAAAAATATTGGTGTTGGTTATTTCTATTTTTGAGGTTTAATATTCAGTAACATAAAATTGTGGTAAGCAGCATCTTATTTAAAGCAGGTTAAAAAGCGTACTTACTGGGAAATTTAAAAATTTCCTGTAGTTTCAACAAAATTGACTATAGTTTTGAATACAGTTTTTAAAAAGCAAATACTTACCACCAGAGTGTATCTTTTTACTAATGTTTAGTTAAGAATACACTTAAACACTGAAAGGTGCCACACCAAAACATTGCCAACTAAAAAATGACTGGAACGTACAAATTTTGATTTTGGTGAGCGAAAAATTTCTTTACATACAAATAAATTTTTCTCTTAATCCATTTTTTTCGTAAAGCGTCTCTTATAACTAATAAAGCGTCTCTTATAATTTCAAAATATGCTAAAACTTGAAAAACTAAGTGCTAAAATCTTCTACAGAAGAAAAAATAAGTGCTACATTTTTTCATTGATGCTAGTGCTTTTAGCCCTATTTATTTCAAATGTTACAAATATAGTTCATTTACTTACCACACCGAAAGAAATTTAGTTGAAATATTAATAAAAGCTATTTTTTATTTCTCCAAAAGTATTTTTTGGAGTAAAAAAGTAAAAATTTGTTTGAGAAAAAATTGTTTTTTATCAAGCAAAAGCATTTAGCATAATTTTTAAAAATTTCAATGCATTTTCGAGAAACAAAATGCTAAATCTAGCACTGAAAGTGCTAAAATGGCAACACTGGTATAGATGTTTAAAATGAATTTGCTATTAATAAAAGATTTTATGTTTTTTGCATTTTTCTCCTAAATTTGCCGTCCGATTGGGCTGGAAACACCTATTTACCGTGAACCCACACGCTGAATCCGAATATGGACTCAGAATTTTGATAGGACAAAATTTTTTCCGAAATCCCATACAAAATTTGAGTCCTAGGTAATTTCTATATAATATAAACCCGTAAAGTATGCTGTACAAATCACTCTCATTTAATTACAAATAAATGAGAGTCTGTGTATGTATAGATGTTTAAAATGAATTTTCTATTAATGAAAGATTTTATGTTTTTTGCATTTTTCTCCTAAATTTGCCGTCCGATTGGGCTGGAAACACCTATTTACCGTGAACCCACACGCTGAATCCGAATATGGACTCAGAATTTTGATAGGACAAAATTTTTTCCGAAATCCCATACAAAATTTGAGTCCTAGGTAATTTCTATATAATATAAACCCGTAAAGTATGCTGTACAAATCACTCTCATTTAATTACAAATAAATGAGAGTCTGTGTATGTATAGATGTTTAAAATGAATTTTCTATTAATGAAAGATTTTATGTTTTTTGCATTTTTCTCCTAAATTTGCCGTCCGATTGGGCTGGAAACACCTATTCACCGTGAACCCACACGCTGAATCCGAATATGGACTCAGAATTTTGATAGGACAAAATTTTTTCCGAAATCCCATACAAAATTTGAGTCCTAGGTAATTTCTATATAATATACCACCGTAAAGTATGCTGTACAAATCACTCTCATTTAATTACAAATAAATGAGAGTCTGTGGATGTATAGATCAGTGTTGCCAGAAAATGAATTTCAAAATATGCTGAAACTTGAAAAACTAAATAAGTGCTAAATTTTTTCAATGTAACAATACAATTTTTATTTCAAATGGTACAAATATAAATTATAGTTTTTTCTAATTTTGTTCATAACAATTGGTGACTTGAAAGAAGAAGAAACTATTAAATTGTTGACTTGTTTTAATAGATTGCATTTCATATAATCAGGGGTGTCATAGAAACCAATATTGTTAGAATTGGTTTTAAAACCGACAAGAAAAAATGCTTTGGTGTCATAGGGCACATACACATACAATAAATATCATGATACTAGAAATATCTCGATATTTATTGAAATCATGAATAAAAAATCCGCGGGAGTTTTTTCCCTTTTTATTTTTTTAACATTGAATTTGAATAGGAAAAATGAGAAAAGGGAAAAAACTCCCGCGGAATTTTTATTCATGATTGGGCTGAATATTAAAGTTGTTTATGGTTGTAAAATGGTCTAGGTGTATTTAGGGTGATATTAAAAGCTCCTTGTAAGACGTATTTTAATAAGATCCAACATATTTACAAGGAAAATACCATCTCCAAAGCATTTTACAGTTTATTTTACCTCCTTCAGGAAAAAAAAATCTTATTAAAACAACAGATTTAGTTTTTTAGTCATGTTATCGTGAACATGCTCTTTAAACATATACTTTATTACTATAATTATTTCTTTAAAACCGCAAATGTTTTATATTTGAAATACATACATATTTATATGTTTTCTTATTTGCGATTTTACAAATACAATTATTTATGTTGCATACATACATATATAATTAAAAACACACAATTGTTGTACATATTAAATTAGACTAACAACTTTGCTTAAGTAAAAATTATATTTTTTTGTTGTTGTTTTTAGTTGGTTTTTTAAACTTTTTAAGTAATTTAGTATATAATTGTTTTAAACATGACACCCATAAGAAATACAAAAGAATGGTTAAAATATAAAAAAAGATGTATACAATAATATTTTATAAATGTAAACAAATTTTAAAATATGTTCAAATATAAAACAAATAATTGATAATAATGATTGTTTTTACAATCGTTAATTAAAAAAAAGGCATACATAAGTGGTTTATTTTATAATATATGTATAGGTAAATATGTATTATATAATTTTTGCTTTTTAACATTAAATTAAAATATTTGCTTACATCCTAATATATAATAACTAACAACAACTTATAATAACTTGTAATGGCATCTAATGATCAATGATGATTACTTGGTTTAGGTACATGTGAGCTTAAAAACAATAAATCTGGTCAGCACCAACTGATTTTGGTAGTCAGTCATTAGGCGCCTATAAAGATTTAGTGGATTTATAATATGATGGCATTTCACTGATAATTATGTCCTTTGAAATATTGACGTTTTACAGCTGCTTTCAGTTTCTTCTCCATTTTAATATAATTCTCCCATATTACTTCCAATTCTTTATATCTATGATTTAGTTCTATTTCTTCTCTTTCAAAGGCAGTATCACGTTCCTTGTGCTTTAAACGTGATTTGCGGCTGGCCTCGTTATTCTTCGCACGTTCAAGCAATTTCTTCTGTTCGCTTTCACTTAAATGTTGAATTTGTGAACGGTCTGGTATGTCACTATGTGTTTTTGCAGGACGTCCACGTCCTCTTTTGGTGGAAACCGAGGCATTTGTGGTGGTAGCTATAGACGAGGCGGGTGAACTTGGTGCTGTATTTACGAAACTAGTATGATTTGAGATGGAATTAACACTGTAGGGTGTATTTGGAGGAGTAAAGTCATTTGAGATCTCATCGACATTTAATTCGGATTTAATAGAGTAACATTTAGGAGAAGTTGAAATGAGATTATCATAAATAGCTTTAATGGAATCTGCTGCTGTTGTATGCATTGTATCGTCGTGAAACTAAAAGAAAACAAAAGAAAAAAAATATAAAGTTAAAAAAGCAAAACGCTATATATATACATACATATAAGCTATAAAAATGATGAACAACAACTGTTAGTAAATTATTACCTGATCAATAATATCTATAACCTTTGGTGTAGTTATTTCTGACTGTTGTAACAAAACATTTTCCCTGCAAAGTTTAGTGTCCAAGCGAAGTTTGCGACGCTTTTCTAACATATGTTGGTTGGTCTGTGAGCTGTTGCGTTTTAGAGGATTTACCACAGCTATTGTTTCCTTACAACAATCAGCAGTGCTATTTACTTCAATGTATTCAGTTGTGCAGAAAGTATCCATCTCATCGTATGCATCGCACTCATCTATATGATGGACTGAAGCTGCATCTGATGTTGTTGCTACTGGAGAATAATTGGGTTTTATATATGGCTCAGCTTTAGATATATCGTTTATTAGAGTTTGCGACAATTGAGATTGTGAATAGCCAGTAGAGAACATAATTTCACTCGGCTGAGAGTTAATGAAACAATCATTTATGGAGAAATCGTTGTCGATGTTATTAAAATCGACAGCGTCCTCCGTTTGCCATATTGCACCAAAGCTGGAGTTTTCTGTGTCATCTAATAAATCCATTTCAACTGTATCAGTGCCAGGAGCCACTGCGAATATTTCTTCAGTAATGTCATTATTTGCTGCCATATCGTTAATGTTGTTGTTGTTGCTGCTGTTATTAATATTATAGGTGGTATTATTGTTGCTAGTATTAGTGTTGTTATTATTAAACAATATATCTTCTAACATCATTTGTAATTCCAATTGATGTTGTTTTAATTTTTTATCATCACCAACTTCAGTCAACTGGTGTTGTTGATGGTATAATGGTTGTTGTAGATGCTGCTGGTATTCTTGCGCTTCCAACGGTGTTTCCTTATTTTTGTTGCTATTTTCCGTCAACAGATTTATATCAAATTCAAAATTGTCTAACGTGTCCAAAAAGTTGTTCACTTCGTTTCCTTTTTCGTTGCTGTGGTTGTTGTTACTAATGTTGTTGTTGGTGTTATTGTTGTTGATATTTAAAATTTTATTTGTAGTAACAGATGTAGTTGATGTGGTAACTTCTTGTAAGTATTCTAAAAATTATTTAGTTTTTTTTTTTGAAAAAAAAAAAAAATAGTTACAAAGAAAATAAATTAGTATCGTCTAAATAAATATTGTTTATATGTATGAATAATTAGTATCTAAAAATGTTTCAGTCTTTTGTAAAAAAAAAAATAAAATAAAAATAATTCCTATTATGTCCAACTAGTGCGATGACATTAATTATCTATAAGATAGATGAAAGAAATTTGGCAAATTTAAAATTCCAAAGAATAATGGTGTTTTCTTTTCTGGCAAAAATGTTACACGTTTTTCCCATTTCGCACCTTTTTTTATTTTTTGTGTTCTTTTCTGAAAAAATTGCAACATTGCTAAAGTGTAGTTAGTGTGTTCTTTTCTATAAATGTCATACTATAAATGTTTCAGCTTTCACACTCTGTATTTTTAGAGGGGGAGAATCGCACGATAAAACAGCTGACATTTGTTTTGTTTATGAATGTGTATTTGTGTTAAGAAACGAAACAAAAATATACATCCACGAGTGAAAGGCTTTGTAGAGAACGTAATTAATGAATACTCTGAATTTGATGTACATACATACATACTATGTCAAATTTCATAGGACAATATCTCCTACTTCTTATATATGTAATGTATGTTTATATACATATATAATTTTTATAGTTTAAGAACAATTTGCGTATTAGTTGGGAAGGTGGCATTGGCCTTTTTGAGAGATATTCATTGTCTTATTTCAAGCGATCTTACCAGGGAGCTATCTGCTTCTTCTTTTTAACAAAAAAAAACAAATACAGCTGTACATGAAAAAAAGTGTTACACTGTTGTAATTTTATATTCTATTTTGGCCATTAAAAATGCGACATCTTTAAAATGTGGGGTAAACATTATAAAAATGTACATAATAAAGGTGTAACATTTTATTTCAGAAAAGAAAACACCATAAAATATTAAAATACCTTATAAATCATTCAAATCATTTAACATTTTTAGCGGCAACAGACAGACTGTTAGCATCATCTCTGTGGTTGTTGAATTAAAATGTTATAGGTTGCTGTTCGAAAACATAAATGAAGCATACTTTAAAGCGGCATAAGATAAAAAGAGATAACTAGTGCTCAAACAAATGAAACGAATACATATTGTGTATCGATGTATTTTGTAAAATACAAAAACAAAAGAAATTATTGTGAAATTAAAAAAAAATTAAAATGCGTATTTTTATTTGCAATGTTTTTAAGCTGAAACCCATAATAATTTTTTATTTGCAAAAGTTAAACAAAAAAAGAAGTCATGTGCAATTTTTCACAATTATTCCGCTAAAAATTTAAATGATGCATAACAATGCAATAGATTTGTATTTTTTATTTTAGAAAAAAATGCATTCATTTAAACAAACTTGTTCTACATATGTATGTACATATGTATTTGGAAATTGTAGTTTCATTAAACATTAAATTTTAATAATTAATAAAAATCATTAATTACCAATATTTTAGTAATTGTTCAAGCTTGGGGTTTTTAAAAAAATTAAACCTTGAGCTTGAACAATTACTAAAATATTGTAATAAAAATGGTCAAATAAACTATAATAAAAAGTTATTAATTAAATGAGAATTTTTCTTCTTGCAAGTATTAATTGTAAATTTTTTTTTAAAACATGTTCAAATAAATTGTATATTTAACTAGAAGTAAACTTCGAATAAATTCTTTTCAAAAAAAATTTACATTTATTAATTAACATTAAAATCAAATTTTTGTTTGTTGAACCAAACTCATCAAACTAACTACAAGTACTAAATGTTTAGAAAATAAAAGCCGGACAAAACAAAACCATGCATGATTCATGTTTATATTTTTTTCTTGCTTTGCAAAATCATACAAAAACAGAGAATGAAAATGATAAGTAGCAAGAGAAAGAGAACAAGAGAGAGTGTTTTGTCATATTTCTAGAAGTTTTGTATCTTAAAGATACACACACATACACTTATGTATTCGTAAATATAATTGTGTATTTTCCATGTGTATTGTGCATGCACAATCATGATTTTTTAGCTACGAAATCTTAACAACAAAGACAAAACAGCTGATGAAAATAGATATAAAGTATACGTTAAAAAAGGAATAGTTTTAGTTTTAAAATTTTAATATAAAAATTTTCAGTAAAAACTTTTTTGTTATAAATTTAATATTGGACAAACATGAATTTTATTTTAGAAATAAAATTGCAAGAACTTTTTTAACATATTTAAAATTTAAATTAAAAAAAATCATTAAATTAAAATTATTCACTAAAATTAACAGAAATATTTGCAACAGTTAAGCAATTTATTCTGAAACATTTAATTGAAATTTGTTACTATTTTTTCAAAAAAGGGCTTTCAATTAAAGTCAAGTTTTGTAATTCCAATTTATAGTAAATTTTGTTAAAGATTTTCATTTACAAAATAAATTGTTAACAAAAAAAAAACATGATATGTATATTAAAAAAAATGTATTACCTTAATCAGTGACCAAGATAAACCTTTCGCTAACACGTTTACTCTGCGACTAATAACAAAACTACATCTCATTGCATTTTTAATAACAGAGAAGAAATGAATAAAATCAACGAAAGAGCACAATATATGGCACTCATTCAACAAATGAGAGAGAGAGATATTCAGAGAAATACATAGTTTTCATTTTGCCGAAGGGGAGCAGAGCACAGTGTAGTTGTACTGTATGTTGTCTTTGTTTGTTTTTTCTTGTTATTTTGCAAATAAATTTACCTCCAAGATCATTGTAGTTAAAAGTAGCCTCTTTTTTACTAGAGATGAAACAAAATAAACTTGTGTTCCTTCTTTGTTTTTTTTAATATTTGTCGTGCCTATTGATCTCTTTTTAACAGTTCTTTTTCGCACCGAAGAAACAGTAATTATTTAAAGTGTGTAAAAGAGATGAACTAATATTTTGATTAGACGTAACAAGTGTCATTTCCTCTTTCGACCGTTTAAATCTATAATTTTTGTTAATATTTCATAGACATATTTATACATGCATATCTATGTATGCAATGCACACATGTGTAACTTCATTGTGAAATTAAGTTAATTTGTATAATAGGGGGAGGTAGGCTATTGGTTGTAAACCATTTAATTGTTAGTACCTACATATAACTAACTCATCTTGTATTTAATAAATACAATGTTAAGAAGAATAAAACAAAAGAAAAGTATTTGTTAGGATAAAAATCAAATTGAATTACTTTTTTGTACTTGAAAGCATGATCTACAGACAATATACATACATAGTATGTACATACATTAAGGACAGAAACGTAGCCCTTACAGAGCCATGAACATCGGCATACAAAATGTTATGATCGGACTAAAAATAGTGACACAGTAAACCAAATACTAAAAGGGCGGTATTTCTGGAATTGTTTTTATATTATCTTTAATCCTAAGGGGTGACTGACAAACCTTTTTTGTATGGAGGGCTAACCACTCTAGCGTAAACTCCACAACATTACTAGAAAATAGGGTCCTCTTGTTTTCACGAAATGTGTTGTTTTTTATATTGGAAGCGAGACAACTTCAAAAATTAATTTTTTATGGGGTCAACGTAGGGACTCTGTGAAGGTGACTCCATAACATGCGGCTAGTTATATAACAACCATGACCTCAGAATAAGGTTCATAACTGTCTGTATAACTGTATAACAGTCCACATGTTATGGGTCCCTACGTTAAATCCATCAAAAATGTTTGAAGTTATCTCGATTCCAACCTTAAAAAAACACATTTCGTGAAAACCAGAGCTAAAGCGAATTCTTGCAGAGGAAGAGGAAAAGTAGGAACCCAATTTTCTCGTAAAGCTATGGAATGCACGCCTTATTAAATCAAAGATCTACTTATGAAATACTACCGGTAATTTTTAATTATATTATTAAAAGCGTACGAGTTTGGCTTTAACCAGACCATTAATTACATGTTATTGCATTGGTTTTAATCAACTTGGAATCTGGTTCAAATAAAGTATCTGTTTCGCTATTAATCCCATGAATAAACTATCTATTGAAATTATCCAAATAAGAGAAATGTTGAAAAAAACTTGCTGTACGAGCTTCGCTTGGAGCTAACTACTGTACATATTTTATTTATTCATATTTGATTTCAAAATGTTCATACATATATTTTAAGAAGCCATCAATTACTAAACTTTTATGAATTTAACCGAAATATGATTCAGTCTATCATTTAAAGATTTTAAAATTGTGCAAAGAATTATTTCATTTAAATTTATATACATATGTATGTATAAATTTTGCCATTCTGAAAAAATCTATTCAGTACAAAGTCTATTAGTTTTTACAAAATGTGGCTAATGAATGTTATTTCAAAAATCGAAAAAACGATTTTTTTCTAAAAAAAACTGGGTTTTTATTGAAAACATGTACATATTTTTTATATAAATTTAAAAAAAAAAAAACAATTTTTTATAAATAAAAACTAGGTTAGAAAAAAATTAAGTTTTTCATAAAAAACACGCTTTTTAATAATTCCCTTGGGTCTGTATTTATATAAATTAAACCATTTCATGATAAAGTTTTGGTTTAAGAGTTTCTCTGGTATTTTTTGTTTTGAAATGTAAAATGTATTTGTTTTAAAGAAAATTTCTAAATATTGAAAATAAGTTTTTAGAGGTTTGTGGTGAGAATGTAATATCACCAGGAAAGTTTTAGTGTTTATACATTAAACAGTTAAAACAGATAATATTAAATTTCTGGAATTTAGTGACGTTTGTGTAAAAATCTTACATCGAATTAATTAATTCAAGCTTATTTTATTAAAATCTTAATGCAGTACTAAAATGTTTAGCAATTCATTCCATACAATTATTCTCAAAATAACAATCCTTTAGCTTCATTCAAAAATATTTCAATAGAATTTCTTCTTTGTTTATTTAATTAATTAATTCTTCATTGAAGTTATCATTAATAGAATGAATTGAAAAGTAATTGTCTTAAAGTCCTTTTGTACTAGTTTTGAATTGAAAAAAATTTTATCATTCAATATATTTTATAAAGATACATATTTAATATGTAATGGATTTAAATTAAAGAAAACCTAAATGTTTCAATAAGGAATTCATTCTATAAACAATTATTTCTCAAAGGAATAAATTCAATTGAAAAAATGTTTAATCAATTCTTGAATACATTTAATGATTAAGAGTAAACATTTTATTTTATTTTGAAAATTTAACATGTAAATATCATTGTTATTTTTTTTTTGAAATAGCCTAAGAATTACCAAATAATATAATTAAGCCTTTAAGGATTAAAAAAGAAAACATTATTTTGACCATTTTATTGAAAATTACTCAAAAATTTGCTGTTCATACAAACATTATCAGCCATGTCACAGAATTTAATTGCGTTCGGAAGTGTAATTAATTTCGTATTTTGCTTCTATAGAAAAAGTTAAACGAACAATATTTCCGAAGTGAAACCCCATAGAGCAAATTAAAAGTGGTTTCATTCCGAAAAAAATTTTCATACAATATGTATGTATTTTTGCATTCTTTTCATTATACCTATGCAAAACTAGTTTTTCCTTTAAAATCCCATAATTTATGTTTTTTTTTTTATAAAAGTTTGGGTTTTTTGACCGAATACTGATCTTAGAAAATGAATATTCGGTCTTAGATACATATTTCGTGTTAAAAACATTTATTTTTAGTAATTACCATTAGTAAATGTGAATAGGTGGAGCAAATTAATGATTATTAAAGGCTCTTTGTAAAGTCCCTGTTTTTGAGTCAACAAACAATCTTAGCTAGATTTATATGGGCTTTATACAAACAGATCCAGTCAATATATCCATGAAATAGTCTTTAATGTATGTGCATACATATACTCATTCTAATGATATGTTGAGATTAATTAAATACATTTATTTAATTGAAAAGTTTAAAGGTCATAGAAGTCTGTGAATATATTTAAGGAACATAAGCGATTTCTTTGGTTAATCTGTAATCTGTAATTTTAATTAACCCTTGAATTTTCCGTTAAAATGCTGCTAAAGATAAAGTCATCAACATTTACGAGAATTTCATATTAAAAATGAGCAAATTGTGACCAAAGAATAATCAGCACAATCATGAATAAAAATTCCTCGGGAGTTTTTCCCCCTTTTTCCTATTCAAATTCAATGTTAAAAAAACAAGTAAGAGTGCTATAGTCGGCTATGCCGAATCTTATATACCCTTCACCTTTGTTGTGGATCCATAATTACACTATATACATACATACATACATATATATATTATATTAATACACTTTGTTTGATAGTTTTTTTGATACAATTTTCAAAGATTGTCTCGGATTTTTGCTCATATCTCCATTAGTTATGGACGCTGATTTTAAATAGCAAACTTCTCGAAAGCATGTCTGACAGAATTATTAAAGATTTGGATACCGATGATATCTGTGGACTTCTGAAAATTGATTTCAACAGACAGACAGACGGACATGGCTTAATAGACTCCGCTATCTATAAGCATCCAGAATATATATACTTTATAGGGTCGGAAAATTATATTGTGGAAATTACAAACGGAATGACAAACTTATATATGCCCTTCGCATGAAGGTGACGGGTATAAAAATAATGATTGGGTCGAATATGTATGTATATGTACTAGTGTGGGGCGATTTGAAAATCTTAATGGGCGCGTTTCTGATTCTTGGGACTAGACTATATGTCTACGGTGAAAATCGAGCCTCCCGATTTTGACTTAAAGTTTTTTCTCAGACTTTTGTCACGTTTTTTTTTATATTTTGGCCTATAACAGCCAAACCATTGAGATTTTTAATACTATTATATACAAAAATTGTAGCCAAGACAATAATTAATAACTCTCTAGTAGATCGAAAAAGCATTGGAACGCTCCTTCAGGCAGTTTTGGTCTTGCGAAAGTGCAAATTTTTCGTGAAAATATTCATAAATTATAGCGCAAAATCATAAAAAATTGCTTTTTTCCTTCCATACTAATCGCCCCACCCTAATATGTACGTCTCTGATCCTGTTTTGTAAATCGTGTGATTTAAAAAACGAATAATTGAACATAATTTTTTGTATTTTTTTGTACTTGAAAGTAAAATGCGAAAATAGCTTGTATTCGACTTACAGAACATTGAAATTTGTGAATTATTTTAAATTATTATTTTTTATTTTATTCGGTTTACAGAATAGGGGAGTAAAACCTATTAGATTAGCAAAGTTTAAAGGTACTATATTTTGCATACTGATGTCGAAAACGTATAACCAAATAAATTTTAATTTAAATGTGTTAATTAAATTAAAATACATTTTTAACCCTCCGATTAGTGAGAAGGTCCCTAGGGACGTTTTGCCTTTTCAAACTGAAATTACTCCAACTTCGGCTATTACAACCTCCCCCAAAGTTACTCTGTATCCCAAGAGTATTTTGTTGCGCATCTTTTGGAAAAAAATCAAGCCGATCGGATAATTACTTTAGGAGTAATTGAGGTTTTAGTGAGAATAGTACGCGGACGTGTGAATAGGTCCGTATGGACCTTGTACTGAATTTCACTAATAACTGCATGTTTTTGGGCAGCATTATAATTTTTTTATTGTTTCAACACATAATTTACTTGTTCTGAACACAAAGACATTAGAGATGATGATAAAAACAAAAAATTCTAAGAAAAATTCGAAGACATGAACTTTATTGCCTTCAAGGAAAGGCACAATATTCTAATTTTATACTACTAGCAATAAACCAGTTCTTAGAATTTTTTGTTTTTATCATCATCCCTAATGTCTTTGAGTTAAAAAAATTGAAAAAATTATTTTTGTATGTAGAATTTAGTTATAAACAATAAAAACAAAATAAAAAATCAAAAAAAAAAATTTTATATGAAAAAAAACATGATTTACAAAAAAGGTCCGTGGGACCTTTTCACACGGCCGTGAAGTTCAGAACTGTCACTCATCGCAGGGTTAATAAAGTTTCGGAATAGGTACATACTGGAAAATAAAAATAAAATATCTAGATAAATAACAAAGGGAGAAATAAAAGTCAAGGCGTTCATTGTTATCACTTGGTTATGACTAACATTTGGTTAATTCTGTTTTTAACCAATACATATTAACTATTTCGTGTTTTGTTGACTCCATTTTGTAGACATTCGGTCAATTGTTTTCTGTGTTCGTGTAAACAAAACGACGACACTAAATTTAAAAAATTAAAAAAAAAAAAAACTCTTTTGTAATGCACTTGATAAGAATAAGAAAAACGATCATTAAATTCTTATTCTGACCTACGAAGCTACAACAGGGGGTTGATTGGCGTTTGTAAAAGCACAATTGCTTGTTGGCAATCAGTGCTGCCAGTATTTTTTTTAGAGCTTATCCCCAATTTTGGTTGTCATCCCCAAAAATCCCCAAACTGATTTTTTTTTATCTAATTTTTTTTTTTTGTAAAATTTTTATTTTATGTAAAAAATAACATATTTATTTAATAAAATTATTTTTTATCGATAGCTACATATATTAATATTCAAACTAATTCGATTTGTAATTATAAATCTTGTAAAGAAAAAATTATACCAGAGTTTAGCATTTCCAAAACTTCAGAATAAAAATCTTCTGATTCATCAGCCTCAGAAATGTTGTTGCACATATTGCTTGTATTAAAAAGCTTTAGCATTTCAGCAGATGGATTAAATTTCTTAAAACAAATTGAATTATTTTTAAAGTATGTGTTTATTCTGAGAAAGGCTTCCAATAATTCATATTGCATTTTGTTACGTATTTTTGTTTTGGTAATTGAATATAATTGAATAATTGAAAAAACGCGTTCAACGCAAGCGTTACACTTTAAAAATATACACGTATATGTACATTTCAAACCTTTTGCCGAATCTTCGCGTTCCCAAGAAATATTCACCCCTATCGTGAATAAAAATTGCACATGAAATTTGTTCCCCTTTCACATTTTCCTATTAAAATTCAATGTTAAAAAAATAAAAGGGAACATATTTATTGTGGAATTTTTATTCACGATAGGGGTGTATGATTTTTTTTTAATAAAATTAGTATTTGCAGCCATTTTAAACAGTAAAAAATATATTTTTTTTAAATATTTACACACTTCTTCTTTATTAGAAACCATCCACCATAAATAACAACACATATTTTTAGACTTGCCAGTTATAAATAAAATCCCCAAAAATTGATGGCTTCCCTAACAATTCCCCGGATCCCCAAGAGGAAGTTTTTATCCCAAATCACGAAAAAAAATCCTCAATTTGGGGATAAATCCCCTAAACTGACAATGCTGTTGGCAATGGCGGTATAATTTGCGTATTATTTGGGTAATCACCGGCTCTCATTATCTTGTAGAGATAAACAAGAGACCACTCAACTCCCACCTGTAGGCAGAGAGGATTTGTAGAGCACAAAAAATATATGTATACATGTGTATCACTGATGGCAAACATGGTACAATTGTACTTTCTTTGTTACATTTTAAACACAGTTGGTACCGTGGTACTATCACGAGTCATATGGTCCAATACTCTTGCATCAAAATTTGGTATTTCAGATGAAACAGATAAATATAAATATCAGCCATGTCACAGAATTTAATTCCGTTCGGAAGTGGAATTATTTCCGTATTTTGCTTCTAAAGAAAAAGTAAAACGAACAATTGGTTTAATTCCGAACATTCATTCATTCATAAATAAGAACATTTTTAGATAATCGCGACAATTAACGCAATAATGTTGCTATAAGATATATCGAATTTTCGATAAAGTAAATTTGTGGTAAAGTTTTATGATTATTTAACAAATATTAAAAATTGTACCATGGAGGTCTAAAAAGTACATTTTATTTATATAATTGGTACGAAAAACAAAAACCCATTTTCCATCACTGATATGTATGTATTTAGAGAACAAAAAGAGAGAGAGCATTTATTGTAAAAAGTATTAAAATAAAATTGTGTTTGCATTGGAAATTGAAATAAAAAAATAAATAAATTGATTTTATATTTTTCTTGTGTGTGTTTTAAAAACATTTTAGTTATTTTTCATTTTTATTTTTCTTTTAAAGGTACTATTTTTAATTTTCACTCCTCTTATCTTTTAGTTTCTCTGCCATATTATTGTGGTCGTGTGCTTGAATTTCACAACAATGTTAAAAGTGTCGTAAAATACACTTGACGTTACAAAATTGGACTCACTATTCAACAGCAAATATTGGTAAATAGAAAAAAAAAAGAAAAACGAAATACCATTGCATCGGTACGTACAGTAGAAATTGACTGCATAAAACAAGCTGTGACGTGAATAAAGGAGAGCTTTTTCTTCTTTTTTTTGTGTAATATATTAAAATGTAATGTAAAATAAATGTTTTTTGTTTGTTAAGGTACGGTTACATTTGGCAAATGTTTACTCAAAAAAGCGTAACCACTTGTTTTAGCACAAATTTGTTTCACGTTGTTACAAGTTTTTTTTAAAATAAATAAACGAGTTTAAACATACATACATACATATGTTATTTAGTGGCAAATATTTGCCAAGTGTGACCGTACCTTTAGACTATAAAATTCTTTCCTTTAAATGCCACCAATTTCTTTTTTAAGTTCCTGGAGCTTTGAAAACAAATAAATGCACTGCATAAAATAAGCTGTGAGTATTATGTATTTCTAATAAAATATAATATACATACATATGTATAGTATAAGATAACGAATAAAATCTGGGGGGTTACCCCCTTATTCAAAAACGATTATTAAATTTAACAAACGTTTATTAAGACAGATTTGCATATACAAATTTGCTTAATAAACGTTTGTTAAATTTAATTTTAATTTTGTCAAGACAAATTTATTAAATTTATAAGCAACAGACACAACTCTGAGAAAAACATGTCAACTCTTTCATAAAACTTATGATTGGCACGACAAAAGCAGACTTACATATGTTTTTTCACTTGTAGTTGTTACTTAGTTCAAATTAATTTAGACGATAATGAATCGAACAAATTATAAGGAAAATATACTCATCAAAATTCACACAAAAAATCAAATATTGCTCAGTGCAATTTGCATGTACTCTACTGCCTTACACCTGTAGCTTGGCACCACACTCTTGCATCATCTTTATCATCGATTTTAACATCCAACCATTTTTTATGGGCCATCATTTGTTCCATGGTTTTCACTTACGAATGGTTCATTGCACTGTGATTTTTTATGTGATATTTTTGCTTGTTTTATACCTAAAACTCTGAAAACTCTTTTGTGTCCGGGTCAAAAAAAAAAAAGTAATAAAAGTCAAATATAGTGAGTGAATATTAAACAGTCCACGGTCCATGAATGATATTCATGATGAGTTTATGTCGTGCCTTTTATAGATTAAAAACACATTTATACACACATAACCATGATAAGGACAACTCCGACGCACTGTCACTCATTGAAAAGGTAAAACTAAGATATAGAAGCAAATTAACTTTTTCGCAGAGATCGAGTGCAGATTCGAGTTTACCAAACCATGTACATACACAGTACTCACCATCTATGAATACCGGAACATTTATCTCTTCAACTGTAGCAGTAGGCGGCATTGCTCCACTCATATCCGCTTGTGAAAGGGACATATCGGCACCTGTCAACTCTATGCCGGCCATTGATGTCAATGTCAATGGTATTTCTGATTGCGCTTTGGCTTGGGATTGTATTATTTTGCTTTTGTTCTCTGACAAATTCAAATTGTTTACTGTACTTTTCGCTATGATATTCTTGACGCCCTCTGGCTGTATTCGCAACTGATCGCTGCTTGTCTCCACTGATGTGTGAGACAACGGATTGGTATTTACTTGTTGGAGCGTTATTGGGTCCTGAATCACCTCCTGTTGAGTGTGATCGGAATATTGAGGACCTTGACTTTGGTTCTGGTATTGAAGTTTTTTGTGTGAGGTTATTTTCGAATCTTTCTTTAGCACTTGGTTTGCGTTGCTTTTCACTGAAAACGTTTGCACTTGAGACCTTGGTAAAAAGGGTATTCTTATGATTTTTGTTTGCGTCTGGCTTGTCACAGTTGCCGTTTTCTGAGGGTGGTGGAGTTGTGATAAATTCAAATTTCTCTGGGAGGAGGGTTGCACTGTTTGAGTCGCTAACCGAACCAATTGCAGTTTCGAAGGCCTGGTAAGCAAAAATATTCTTGGTTTCGAATTTTGTTGTGGTATTTGAATTAATGTTCTTTGACTCTTGTTGTTGTCTTGATTCTGCTGACTGTTGTTGTTCCTGTTCAGTAACTTGTTCTTGCTTACTGTTGTACTCATTGGATTTGTCAACGGAATTTCGATTAGATCTGGCTGTTGGGGTTCCTGGATCATCAATATTATGCTTTCTGACTTTTCTGAACTTGTTGTTATCGTAATCGTATGTTGTACCTGTTTCTGTTGCTCCGGTTCTAATTGCTCTATTTTTGTTAATCTGCTTATTGTTGATTTGGGTTTGGGGCCGTGATTGGCTTGATTGGATTTCAGTGTTGAATGCCATTTTGATCTTGGCTTTAGGGGTTCAATAGAATTGTATTTATTTATTCAAAATCCCAACATAAGGAGAATATATACATAACAAACGGACAACAGATATTTTTTTGTGTTTTATAAAAGAATACAAGCAAGCACAGTTCAAGGAGAGTTTTATTTAATGATTTTATAGCGTCATAACAAATACGATTTTGGTTTTGACAACAAATTTATATTTGGGAAATAGAGTTGACATAATGAGTGGAGCAATTGCGTTTTGTGGAAGAAAAAACAAATAAAAAAATACCATATTATTGAAGGTCCTTTAGCAAAAAAGGCTTATTTTGACAATTATATATATAAAAAAATATACAATTTGGTGACAAATGATGTAGAAGTGGATGATGGATTTAGTCAAAATGTTGCTTTTTTTTCGCTTTTTTCGGTATTTTTTCTTGTGGAATGTATGTTTTTATTTGTGTTTCTTTTTTTGTTTTTTAATTTTTTCTCTTTTTTTTTCTTATTGTTTGTTTTATTAATTTTTTCTCTTTTTTCTTATTTTTTGTTTCTTTTTTATATTGTTTGTTTTTTTATTTTTTTTCTCTTTTTTCATATTTTTTTTCTCTTTTTTCATATTTTTTTTTCTTTTTTCATATTGTTTGTTTTTTTTTTGCTCTTTTTTCTTCTTGTTTTTTCATATTTTTTTTATATTGTTTGTTTTTTTAATTTTTTTTTTTAATTTTTTAATTTTTCTTTTTTTTTTATTAATTTTTTATATCTTTTTTTTTTATTTTTTTTCATATCTTTTCCTTTTTTTTTATCATTTTTTCTGGGTGCATTAATTTTAAGGAGTGGGTTGTTATTACATGGATTTTACCAATCGGGTACTATATTTCTTATTCTAAATTATGTATATATGTATTTGCAAATGTTCAAGTATACTTACTTTTAATTCACCGTTGGAAAGAAACAATGAAATTGTAAGGGACCTCTAAACTTGCTCTGAAAAGAGTCTTAGTTAGATGCAACTTCCCTTCAAACTGTAACGAGAAAAAAAATAAAAATATGATTAATAAAAATATTACTTTAACGACTAAAAATTAAAGGTTTTGCTATTAAACACTATAAAAGATAGTTCTTTTCGTCCTTTTACCTTACGGACAAACTTAATATATTTTCTAAAAAATCCGTCATTTAAATTTTAATTCGAAAATGTTCCTATTTTCGGTTATATTTTAAAAACTTTTTCCCCTTTTGTATTAATTGTAAAAAGTACTTTTGATAAATTTGAAATAAAAAAAGAAAGAGTTTACATTTTATAAACTATTTGATTAGTTTAACACACAACCTTATCAGGAATTATTGAAAATGTTAGAACGTTTAATTTATGTCCCAAAACGCATTCATAAAAGGTGATGATGTTCATAAAAAAAATCATACACAAAAATCATTACCCTGTATGAATACGGTTTGGCATTCGCTTCTGTGTTTTATGAATACGCTTTTAAATGTATCTTCGGTAAAAAAAACAAACTAGAAAGCTCGAGAAGTCATTATATTCTTGTTTAATTCCTAATTTTCCCCGAAAAAAATCTATATGTTATGCGAGATTTGGCAATCTTGCAGTTAAAATTTCTTTGACAATTCTCCAAAAATTTATTTGTTGGCTTTCGATAATTATAAAGAATTTTGTACAAAAATTAATAAAATATCGTGCAAAAAAACAATAAGTATTTTAAAAACCGTGTGTGAAGTGTATTTTAAACCCTTAAGTGAAAAAAAAAAATTGATTAAAAACTTCAAGTAAATTATAAACTGTGCACTTCACAGTGGACATATGTATGCAAAACGATGGTAAAAATCAAGTGAGCAATTATGCTAAAAACTAATGTTGTGCTTGTTTTTTAATAAATCTTACTTTAGCTGTGTCCTTTTATTCGTTTCAAAAAAAAAAAACAATAAAGAGCAAAGTAAAATATGGATACAATTTTTTGCAATCGGCCGGACTCCATTAAGATACATAAGGAGAGAATTTGCTCTTTACATTTTAAACATGACGATTTTGAAAGAAATTTAATATATAAAATGGGTAAATTGTACATACGTATTTTTTTGTGCAGTTCTTAAAATTAAAACCTAAGGGACCCCTTCACGACCGTCCCCATCATCAAGAATTTAAATTAAGACGTCGATCGTATTCTAGAGAATTTGGCTTGGGTTATATATGTCATAAATTAAAAAATAAAGACCCTAGTATTACCATTAAATCTCTAGAAGACTCATCATACTCATGAGTTAATCACTTAAATGAAGGTGGCTTAAATAATCCATCAACCTCACTAATGATTACTTTAAAGTCTTGTGATCAAGTTTTTATGAAACTAAATGGGGAAAAATTACTTGCTACAAAAAAGTATGTACTTGCAAATACATTTAGAGGAAGCAAAGGACATAAAAGAAAGTGAAATGGCATGAAAACAACTTTTTTTAGATGTACATATTATAATAATGGCAATAACATAATTATGTACATTAGAATAAGATCAATTAATGTGGAAATTAATCCAAATATAAATAGCCGAAAAAGAAAACATAACAAAATAAAGTTAGAAAAAAATAAACTTCAAAAAATATTATTTTTTATAAAAATTTAAATTTTATAGGTAGGTATATTCTTTCAATACTTAATAATTTTCATAATCAGGGGTGTCATATAAACCAATATTGTCAGAATTGGTTTTAAAACCGACAAGAAAAAATGCTTTGGTGTCATAGGGCACTACACATACAATAAATATCATGATACTAGAAATAGGTATCTCCCTATGACACCAAAGCATTTTTTCTTGTCGGTTTTAAAACCAATTCTGACAATATTGGTTTCTATGATACCCCTGAATGTTATAAATAAATAAAAACAATTTCCTTATAAAATTGTTTAAGGGAAAAAATAAGAAAATGTCCCACTGTCATGTTGACTTAACTTTTAAATGTCAAATAATTTCGTGACGTCATTTGACCAATATGCACAGAAAACAATTTTTGAATTCGGGATGGCGTAATCTTTATTTCTATCATTCTTGAAGACGAATAAAATATTTTATTCGTTCAAAAGAAATATGTATGTATATGTACATTATAAGAAACAGAAAAATGTTTTAAAAACAATATAAAATGAAAACTTAAACTAAAAAAAAGGTAAATATACACAAACAATTAGGTGCTTATTTACATAAAAGCAATAATGATGAAAACACATTTTTTTTACTTATTTAATTAAAATTTTTCAAAAATACTCAAATATACCAATAATTTTGTTTGTGTATGTATGTACATTACTTATGTATATCCAGCTGTTTATTTTTTTTTTGCTCGTAGGGAAGCCATTGTTTATAATAAATTAAAATATTTAATATGAACAAAAGTAAACAAAACAACTATGTATACATATTGGCAATACTGTGATTTGACACATTGTTAATTTATACGTCCATAACGCAAATGAAGACGAACAATAGAAAGCGCGTTACATAAACGCAAATTGTTACGTTATCGCTGACTTTTCGTCCAGTTTCGTTTAAGTTCAAATGTGTAATATAAACAGGCTGTTAAATACATTCCAAAATTAAGCCAAAACCATCAACTATTTATTCTAAATTGCTGAAATTTTAACTAAAATTCGGATATAATTTCCGTATGAATAGACTTGTATGTAGTTTGAAATTTGAAACGATCAGCTACGATAACTTTCAATATCACAATTATAGTACATATGTATGTATATAACATTTTTGTTTTAAATATTTTCACTTTTTTTTTTGTAAAAAGTTTGATAGATAAAACAAGATTTCTTAGAAATCATAAAAATAAATTCGTAGAAAAAATAATTAATTATTTGCTAAATACAATACATTTAATGTACTTAGGTACTTAGGTATATGACTTTGCTTTTTATCCATAATTTATTCTATGTATAGGTACATAAGTTTATTAGCTGTATGTATTGGAAAATAAATTGAATAGATAAGCAAATAATGCACAGTGACGCTAAAAAATATTATTTTTATACAAATTATACCTATATAGGTAATATATTTGTATTAAAAAGTACATTTTTTTTTTTTATTTTTGTAAACGTTTATTTTAACTGTAGATTTAATATTTCAGAATTTTGATACTGAATTCAGACCTCAATTCAGGTTTGATGTTTCTTTTGGAAATTTTGGTTTTGAGGTGTTGATATTAAGAGTCTAATTAATGATGATGTCATCTAAAAAGTTTTATTCTCAAGCCATGAATCCAATATCAAGTTTTGAATTCTACTTGTATTACATTTTGTAACTATGGAATTCTATAATAAAATATTTTTATTTTTTTAAAATCTTTAATATTTATTGGCAATTTATTGTTTAAATTTTATAAAGTTAATGCTTTTTATTTATTTTATAAATAAATATTCTCATAAAGCCTCATAAATTTCACAATAGAAACGGCCTCAGTTTTATATTAAAAAAATGTTTGATTATTTTCCGTATATGGAAAAATATTAAAATTTTAAAAATTTACAAATGTTTGTTGCAAAACCTTTTATTATAAAAAAAATTAATAAAAGTTTTTGTTAGGATCTTCTTTCTTAGGTCTTGACGTGCACACTTGAACAAAATGTCTGCATAACAACAAACATATATTTTTTCATGTTGTTTTGTGTGGGAAAAACGCGTCTTTGTTGATCTTTATAGTTTTCTTCGAAATTTTTTAAAATATTTTTTAGAGTCTACTGTTTTTCTTAATTAAAAATTGTTAAACTTTTTTAAAAATTTTATTGTCAGAAAATTTATGATATCAGCTTGAGTTCATTTTAATTAATAATTCAAAGAATATCATATATTTTTATTTATATTTTTAGACAAATGCATTTCAATGTGTTAATTGTCTAAAAATATAACTTTACAATGGTAATTCTTTGAATTATTAATTAAAATGAACTCAAGCCGAAATAATAAATTTTCTCTAATAACAAATTTTTAAAAAATTTCAGAGTTTTATGATGTCAAGACATAGTTATTCAAACAAGTACATACATACATTGCCATGAGTTGTCCACACAAAACAAATTCATGTGCGAACAAAATACACTGTTGGTTGTGTGAACAGACTACATTTGGTACGAAGGTATTAGGTTACTTTGCTATTAATTTAACAAACGTTTTTTTTGTTCTCTTCATTTTATCATTTACACAAATGTGCGAATAATATTATTAATTACTGTAGGTATTTGATTAACTTCATTGATTAAGTGTATGTATTACTAACGTAAATTATTATTATCTCTATTGTTTTGCAAAACTAATTGCCATTAAAAAGCTTTTATAAGTATTAAACAAATACTGTTGTCTACAATTTTATATCAAATAAATATAGTAATTAAAAAAAGCTTTTAAGGTTTTTCCAAATGTTAAAAACAATTCCAACTACCTATAAAAAGTAATTATAGATAATTACAGTTACATTTGGGAAAAATAAAAAAAAATAAATAAAAGTTTTACACACAATGTTATATGCATGGTGTTAAAAACAACAACGATTGCATGAAAATGTAATTTTATTAAATACAAACACGACAATATGGCAGCCGGCCAAAATGGCGTCATGTGTTTATATCGTATAGAACAAGTTGTTTAAGTACATACAGTATTTTTGAATGCAAAGTGCAAATTTAACTACATACATATTAACAAAGGAAATAAAAACAGACGATATGAATGGTTTTGGTTTAAAACCTAAAAAAAAAAAACAAATCAAATTCCACAAAAACAAAAATATTTACAATACCTATAATGTTCTAAAAATGTAAACAGAAAAATTTTAAAATTGTATCCATATTCAATATGTATACATACAAATTTCCATACATCCATTTAAATATATATGTACATACTTGTACATAAACATACATATATGTACATACCTACATGCATATGTAGTCTAGGTATAAGTAGAGTATTTTTGTATAAATGTACCTATGTACCTATATATTTGTCACAAGTGAAAGTAAAAAAATGATCTCAGATAACAATTACGTCCATATGTTGGTTAGTTAGGTTACTCTTTCTAAATGTTTAATAAAATGAAAAGAAAATAATTTAAATTTACTTACAATTATATAATTTAAGCAATCGCCTTTTTGCAATTGGGTTTATTAATAAACCCTTGTAAAAAACAAAACTTTACGATCGCGGTTTGAGGAAATTTAACGAAAATTTCCTCTAAACGTTTAAAGAAAAAAAAAAACAACTTAGACTTTATTTAATTGCGCAGCGTTGTTTTAAACAACAAAAAATTACAAAAGAAAAAAAAACACACACGTCTATACTATATGCACGTTAGTTAGTCTACGTTTCTACGACTTGTAAAAAATTTTATTGTAAAACTTTTCACTTTTTATTATTTTTTCTTGTTTTTGTCTTCTCTTATTTAGCAAAACTTTTTAAGAACTAATACTTTTCGTTTTATTTTCTTTTTTATTTTACACTTAGAATTTGTTTAAAACAAATTCACTTCTTTTATTAAAAAATCACTCAATTTTAGGGATATTTCCATCTTTTAGTACTGTTATTATGAAATTGAAACACTTGGGTATCGCCCGAATGCGAATTTAAGACAAACAGTTCAAATTGTACTTTTGTCAGCAGCTAAGTTTCGTTGTGAAATTCATTTTTCAATACAAATGTTATGCACAGTCAGTCATTCGGTTTGGTTGTGTGTGCGTTTTGAAAGCTTTTTCGTCACACACGTAAACACACAGTTAAACGTCATGTGGATTGTGGTTGGTATCCGTGTAAGCATGAAAGCTCTAAGATTCTACAGCAGAAAAACCCCAATGTTTTTATTAAAAATACTGTTTTCTTTGTTTGTGGTACGTTTCTTTTAAAATCTTAAGTTTAGGTATTTGACATGCTGATCATTTAAGGTATACTTATTTACATCAGCTTTTTTGTTTGTTATGTTTGTACCAGGGACAGCGTTGTCACAACCAAAAAAAATTTGTAACCAACATTGAAATAAAAAATAACCAAATTGAAGAAAAATTAATCAAATTTTTTTTAATTCATTTATTTATAACAAATTCAAGTTTTAATAAAAAAGAAACATATAAAAATTGCTCAAAACAATAGTTTAGTGCCTAAAAACTTTTACAAATTTGTAAAAATTGTTACAAATATTTTTGGAATTTATTACAAAAAAATTCTTTTATAGGTATATAGGTACAAATACGTTAAAAAATTTCTTCAAAATTTAATTTTAAATCTTGTCATGCTAATTTGATAGATATTTACTAAATAAAATAATCTTACATTTTTTATTATCAATAAAAATAACCAAAATGAAAAAAATTACACATTTACACACTGCAAATAAAATTAACCAAATTTGGTTAAAATTAACCAAAACGGCAACGCTGATGTATGTATATACATACATGTGTATGTAAAACTAAAGCATTTCAGTCTGGTAAAGGAGAAACAGAAGCTGAAGTAGTGCTAATGTAATATTACTTTACCTCTTCTGTAGCTATACATTTTGTTTTATTACTAAGATAATTATAAAAATATATTTTCTTCAGAATTATTTTTAATTTCCTCCCTTTATGCCTCACATGAAATTAACATTTAGTTGCATCTTCATCCATTTTTACCATTTCTTCGAATCTACGATCTCACAAGTTTTGAAAATTTTTTCGGAAGATATGGAATTCTATTCCTTCTAGATTTTTCCTACATATCGTTCTTGTTTTTTAAGTTTAATCTCTCTATTTTCTTTTTAACTCCCCAGTTAAATCCGGGGATTGTGACAGTCACTACATAACACGAACTTTTGATTGAACCAAGACTTAACTAGTTTAGATATGTACATGGGATCACAGTCCCGCTTTTGCTTGGACCAGCACTCAGGGAACGACCCCAACTCATGAAATGCATTGTGTTGGAACTAGGAAAATATGTTATGGGAGGGAGGATAGAGGGAGTATTGTTTGTGAACATTTGATTTGAATTTTCCTATATTGAAAGTGGCAAGGAATACTTCTGCTGGTAGGTTATTCCACATACAGACGGTACGGCTAAAGAACGAATTTTGTGCGATCCACTGTCCAGTCGATCTTGAATGAATGGGCCCTGACTGAAGAACGTGTATCACATTAAAAAATACGTGTTTCCTGAACAAGTTCCCTAATTTCAGCGGAACACATTCCATTATAGTATCGATAGAACAGTGAAACACAACCCACGAAGCTCCAATGAATCAATAGAGTTGGATACCCTACTGTCACCGATAAGCATCTTCGCTCTCTCCTGCAAGTGGTCGAGTAACTCCAAAATAGTCTTCGAAGCACCGGCTCATACATGAGAGTTGTATTCCATTTTCGGTCGAATTTAGGTGGTGTAAATAGTAAGGAGATTAAATGGAGTGAAGTATTTTCTACACCGTTTTAAAAAACCAAGGCACTTGAACGCTTCTTCTGACAGTTGAAAAATGTGGTTGCTCCAGCGGAGATCACACTGGATTCTCATGCTTAGAACGTCAAGAGCGTCTGATTCTTTATTATTTACAACGCCCGAATATATAGAATTGGAAATTTGACATAGGAGGTCATTTATAAAAATGAGAAATAAAGTAGGAGAAAGAATTGAATACCTATAAAAGTAGATTTTTCTCTGTCATAGGGTAGCAACATTTGATTTTGAAATATTTCTACGTAATTCATAGCGCACATTATTGTATATATCCAATAAGTTGGATCAACACCAGATAAAGGGCAACTAACCAATATCATTAAAGAACCTCTTCCATGCTTTGCGGTTTTTTGATTCCATGCTTCAAATTCTTTATTTTGTGGCCATCGAACGAAGGTTTTGCCACCAGTAACTACCCATTAAAAATTTAAGCTTACCAATTTCAATGATATTATTATTATTTACTGCTTCTTAGTAAGGCTCCACAGTACTTGAACACAGGAGCAACTAGGTTAGGTGCCCGTTTAGCTTCTTAAAATCTTAAAATTTTGTAGTGAATACCAAATTCATGTTCGTTTCATCTGACCAAAACACATTTCCCCAATTTACCCAATTGTAGATGTTTTCTAGCTATTATTATGTTTGGTTTTGTATTTTTGATATGAGGGTGCTTAACACAGGATCAAGAATACTTTATTGGAATATTTCTCAAACACTTTTCTCTCCTAGTGGTGTAGTTTATAAAAATATTGTTATCTCTAGTGGAATTCATTTAAGTAGATATTTTTTCGTAAATTTTCTACAGAATCTTTTCTGTTAAAATTGATAATAAATAATGAACAAGAATGGTGAATGTGTTTAGTTTTGCTCCATTATTACTTTGAGACACTGTATGCTTAATTTAATTTCGCACGTTATAATGGTTAAAGTTATATTAAGACTTTCTTGCTAATTTTGTTGGCTAGATATTAAACATTTGCGATACATATTATATATTCGGTTTACTTTCAACAAATTTCAAAGTTATGACAGATATTGATATTAGACATATCTATACAAACATGCACATTTTAATAGATAATTAATAAGCTGGTGTATTGAGCTTCTTTTTGTTAAAGTACTATGTTCTAAATACGTATCAATCATATCGAACTGATAAGGTCTAAATTTGTACAAAATTTCTCAGAAATAATAAAATTCTTAGAAATATGATTAAAAAAAGCAATGTTCGTACTTGTATAATTGTAAAAATAGTAAAAATATTGTTCCCGAAATAATTCTTTTAATCGTTTCGTATCAGTAGCCAACCTTAGAAATACACAAATTTTTGTTTTGCTTAAAGAGCCATAAATGTAATATACACAATCTAATACAATCTTTATCAATTTATTTTTAGTTATTAATTATTTATACTAGTTCAAAATTATCAACTATAGCCAACCTTTTCCAAAACGGAATCAGAGCTTTTGATTTTGAGTTAGTTTCAATTTAAACGCTCCTAGGACATTGCTTTCATATAAAGTTTTAGAATTTTAACCAATCATATGGCTCCGATAAAGCAATCAAGTCTCCTGTATTGTGTAGGTGCCCTTTCTTCTAGGGCTAAATTCTACTTTACAGCAGTTGTGGATTGTATACATTTTCTTATTTTGTAGCATAGTTTAATTTGCTATATGTTATGTAAGGAATATTATACGTTTGTAATTTCTTTTATAATATCGAAAAAAATATTCATCTGAGACTCTATAAAGTATATACGTATATATATTCTTAATCCTTATGAAATTCTAAGTTGATTGATCTAAGTCTATCTGTCTGTGTAAAATGCTCTCGCGTAAAAAATACGTAATATGATATTCCAAAAAAATTGGTTTTATTTAAGCGGACAGTTTGTTATTGAAACAGTGCAAAATCGGCAGAGTAGAAGTAGGGATAAGAACCAAAATTTGAGGCAACCTCCAACAAAATTGTATATACTCGTATTTGAATTTTTTTACTATTTCGTAACTATTTTGTTACACGTTGTTCCTATGATAAAAAGACAGACTGTAATGAAAATAATAAGAATCAGGCCATGATATCTCCTAGCTCCTATGCAATTTTCTTCCCGAAATAGAGCTCAATGCTACATAACTGTAATCATGACCTCATATGAATACCACTTTCGAAAATTACTTAAATATGTATAAATCTGTTACAAATATAATTGACAGATTAAAATTCGTCCCAAATAATTTATAAATATGTAAAAAATCGCTGTACCGAATTTTACGATGGTCAGCATAGAATTGGTCATAGCTCATATAAATATGTATAAGCACCGCATCCGAAAAATACATTTATCTTCATATAATAAATATAAACCAAAACTCTACACAAATCAATTCAATTCAATATTTAAATCGTTATGTTAAAGGTAATATTTATTAAATAAAATGCTAAAATTTAACACTTATTTTTTATTTTTTTATGTTCGTGGTGTTTTTTACAATTTGTGAAATAAATTAATCATTCTCTAAATTAAGGACAGTGATAAATTTATAAATATTTTTGTATTCAGGTAGTTATTAGAAGTTGGATTACATTAATTATGATTACACAGAGTGTTTTTCTTGATATGAAAAGTTCTTAATACTTGCTTAACATAGGTATAAGCAAATCCTGTGATGTCAGTAAGATTATGTATAGAAACAATTATCGGGAAATCGCAACAGCCGTGAATGTTTTAAAAGCAATGAATTTTAAATCGGTAAAATTTTTCAGAAAGTATTCGAATACAGAAAAGGTTGCCCGTAAAAAAAGAAGCCGTCTTACGAGAAAAAAATCGCAGAAATCAGCAAATGAGATTCGGATTGCAGTCTTTAGCCAAAATGAGGCAAACTGTCTATAGATACATTAAAACGTCGATTGCAAGAAGTTGGACTGTTTGGAAGAATTCCATTAAAGAAGCCATTATTGTCTGAACGTAATCGAATGAAGAAACTCAAATTCGCAAAGAACTACCTGGATGTAGAATGAAAAGGAGTATTATTTTCCGACGAAACAAAAAAAATTTCGCCGGCCAAAGTTGAAAGAATTTGATCCAAAGTACACCCGCGCCACGTGGTGTTCGGCCGCTGCACAAAATTGGGGGAAATGTGGATAAGTTTCAGTATGCAAGAATTCTAAGCGATACAATGATGCCGTATGCTAATGAGAACATGCCAGTAACATGGATATATAAACAGGATAACGATTCGAAGCATACGGCTCATCACGTCAAGCAATGGTTTTTTAACAATTCGGGTATTGTTCTTGGCTGACCTTTATGCAATCCTGCTCTGAACCCCATTGCGAAGTTATGGCAAGTTATAAAAACCGAAGTTAGCTCGGTAAAAATAAGCAATTTTTCAAAATGCTTTCAACCCCATTGAGAACTTATGGCAAGTTGTAAAAACCAAAGTAAACTCTTTAAAGATAAGCAATTTTAATGATCTCTTTGCTGAAACAAATCTGGGAAGCCATTGCGTCCGTTTTGGGTAGAAATATATTAATAAGTTTGTTCCGATTTACATGCATTTATACATATGTATATATATATATGTAAGTATGTATCTTGTTCCCGTTAACATTTAAATGCACAAAATCTGGTGAACTAGGTAAATATTTTGAAACAAAATGCACAAAAATTGGTGCTCATATTACGTTATTGTAGGTACTCAATATAAAGCTCATGTTAAATTAATAAATGTTTGTATTATAGGTATAAACAATTATAATTCAAGTATGTACATACATATGTGCATATATATTTAAGTATCTACAGCCGTCATGATTTTAAACATGGTGTGAGAGTTGTGAAATAAATAATAATAAGTAATGCTTTATGTAGGAGAATATATGGTTATTCTTAAACAGTGTTATGGTTGTATGGTTCAACAATATTAAAATTAAACTGTTTCCTTTTCTTAAAATCTGTAAATTTTATATTTATGAGTTTAAGTGAATGTCTAGCCGTCAAACTTTTTAATTTATATAAAAATAAACACAGTTAGTTACATACACATTAACTATAATAATTTTTATATTGATAATTCAAATAATGTAAAAACACACTGTTTGTAGTGACATCTACATTGTACATGCTTGCAATTTCCCTCTATAGGAAGAGAGATGTGTTCAACAACAAAAAGCTTTGAATACATACAAGTTAATAATAGGGGGAATTAAATAATTTACATACATATGTACATAAATATTTAGTATTGTTGTGTAGGTAAGACTAAATGTACATACATATATATATGTACAAGAAACTTTTCAAACACATTCAACTAATTCTTGGAATTGTCAAAGCTTTTGTAATTTCTTTTTATTATTGTTATATACTTTTTTTAATCTCATCATTTGTTGTGGTTAAAATTCTTGTATCTCTTTCATTCCTACACAAATGTATACGAAAAGAAAAATTAATGGGAGCTGCTGTTTGTGTTATAGATACTAAAACAACTTAGTTAACAAAGCAAAAAGTTTTATGAATGAGTCATCATCAACAAGTTTTACAATACATCTACACATAAAAAATTAGAGAGAGCGACATATATGTTACACCTTGCTTCTCCACATACGTCTCTACGACTTACTGACAAATTAGCAAAAAATCCCCTTTTCAATCTCCTTTATTAGGTCGTAATTGTTTTAATTGGTTTTAAATGTCGGACGAGCGAGCATTTAGATTTGCATTTCTGAGTTCTACTTTTGTCTCAACTCTGGTTCCGATGGACGACTTTTGCCCATTTTCAATAATAAACATAGAATATTGCAGATAAACAGAGAATATTGCATCCACCTAAGGCATTATCTTGATGTCATATCGTGCCTTCTCAACAGACTCACGGATGGATATACATACATAGCTAGATCATATTTGAATTTTATAAGGACCCATAATATACACATGTGTATACCTACATACCTACTTTTTGTTTCTACGAACAATATTTATATGTGTTATAAACAGAATGACAAACTAAATACATACAAACATGTACCTAAGTACATATCTATCCCTTTTGCACAGTGTAGAACAACAATATGTCTTTTAGTTAATTGTTTGTTTATACAAAAATACAATCACATGTGTATGTAAATGTATACACCTGTCTGTCTATCTCTCTTTTGTGTATAATTGTTTTATTTCATGATGTGTCCGTTTTTTTTTTTTTTTTTTGGCAATTGGTAACTGGTACTACCATTATTTTTACAACGATATTTTTCTCTACGAACGAATTAATTACAGAATAAATTTATAAATAATTTTGTTGCTAGTTTTTGTTTTGTAAATAACGTGATGATCAGATCTTTTGTATTATGGCGGTTTTTCAATATGGCTGTTTATTATTTTTGCACACGATGAGATGCCAAAATTGTTTATAGTATGTACCTACTTAAAATGTTATTGTAACAAAATGTAAATATTTTTATTTGTCAATTGTTTCTGTTTGTTATACCTAAACAAATGCATATTACGTTATAGCAAAAATAAGAACAATAATAACTATTTAAATTATACAGTGTTTAATGAACTTTAAGAATAATAATAATTTAGTTGGTTAATAAAATTAAAACTTCATATGTATTTCTTAAAAATTACTATTTTGTAGGAATTTCAAATAAGAAATTATAATCATGCAAATCTGAATAGCTCTCTCATGTTATGATGATCTTTGGTAATGAGATTTTAATGTAGCTCTAAGTTCTATCTCGGCACTAAGATTTAAAAGAAGATAAGTGAGTTGTTAAATACGATCTGAGGCTATAATTATGGATACTTTATTATAGTGAATGGTAAATCGACTTCGATTATGGTCGTTAATTGATTATTGCCTTCAAAAATCGATTATTTTGTGGTTGATTTTACACTACCAACTTTATACTGAAATCGACTTTTGGTCTCGATTAATCGAAAAATCAAGCTGTAAAACTAAAAGTGCGGTTTTTTTGGAAGTCGGTGTGCAAGAAAAATTAAAAGTAAAATTTAATTAAAAGTGAAAAAATGGCACCAAGCCACGTTTGGCAATATTTTAAAAAAAATCTAATGGGGCTTGAGGAACCCTAAAGAAGGGACCACTTCCAGCTTCTTCTTTTTCCGAACTCCTAATCTCATATAAATGTATGTTGGACGGGGGACTAGTAAAAACGTGACAATTGCTGAGTAGTAAATTAAGTGGAGATAAAAGTAATAAATTTTTTTTTCGAGGGGTCGAGCCCTAAAAGTTTAAAATATATATATACCTTTCCAGCGATATATACATGATTATAAAATGTGGACCTACTATGGGTTAAATCCGAAAAGGATATTCTTTGACCTATATTTTTTTAAATCTAAAAAATTTAAAAAAAATATGTATAAGTGTTATTTTAATTGATTAATATAAATAGCCAATACATTAATAAAAATACATTAAAAAAATAAAATTTTTTAAACAGAAATATGTATGTAAAACATATTTTTTTAAGTGCGCCTTTTTAAAATAAAACAATTGAATAAAATTGCACGTTTTATTTTTTCAACAAAAACAAGTTGTAAACATTTTTGATTTTTTAGTTTAAAAAAAAAAAAATTATAAAAATATCGTAATCGACCAAGACCAAAAACAATCGACTTTTATGTTCGGTTAATCGATTATAATAATCGAGTTGATATGATTCTTTACTACGTAAAATATTGTTCACATAAAATCCTGGACACTACAGAACCTTTTTCAAACACGTCAACAGTCTTCCTTAAATTTTTTAGCCCAATTCAGCTTCCTGCCATTTGAAAAAATCAGTTCGACATAAAAGAAAGGTATATGAACATTCCAAATTGACCTCAGCTTTGGTTAATTGAACAATATTCACAGGTATTTAGAATATGTATATAGTATGTACTAATTTACAACAAATCTTTTGAACAAATTCAACAAAAATTTCAAGTGAAATCAAACATTGTACTAAGTAGATAAACAAATAATTAAATAAATTTAATAAGAAACGTTTTTTAAATTTTTGTACTTTATCGCGAAGATCTCAAGTATATGAAAAAATTGGTCAATAGAGACAAAACATTAAAATGAGAATGTTTTCCTAGAAAAAAAAATAGTTTATTTCAACTTTTTGCAAAAGAATAATGTCAGCTTAAGTCTGCCTGAAAATAAATTTTGATCACATTTTAATATGTACAATATTTTTTTAATCATTTAACAAAAGTTTTAATGGCATTTAGAACATTGGTATTTATTTTATTGTTATTTTCTCCCATTCATTTATCACTTTACGCTCATTTAGACATTCCAAGGTGGTGCATTGGGAGCAAGTAGTCAACAAAGTGGACTGACTGTGAAAAATAAAATTATCCCCTAAACAGTTGCGTGTTGTCAAATGACGTTGGTAAAAAGTCTAAAAAAATCGATGCACAGACAATCGTAGGCGTATCTACCGTAGATGATTCATGGTATATACACGTAGAAATATTAGAACTTTGTTTTTCTTAAACTTTCGTATACATACAAACATAAATATATAGAACGTACTTAATGTATTTTGAATTTTAAAAACATTGGTCTATTTAATAATATATATTACTTTACAAATAAATTTGAATTTGAAAAATAGCTGTTATCTTAGTTTGTTTCAGACCGTTATATCTATTACATTCGTCATTACTTTTAGAAAAGTAAGACACTATTATTGTCGTACGCCAAGTTCTTAAAGTAAGTAAGTTCTTTATGCTAAGCTGATTACCTTTTAGACATCGGGGAGAGGGGAAGATAAGAATAGATACACACTTGATTGTACTAGCAATTCGTGTTACTCTCTTATTCGTATAACATATGTATGTGTATACAAGTGTGTGTTGTATACTCTCAAATATAAATACGAGCAATTTAAGCAATAAAAATTGTGTTGCGTAAACACCGAAGAAATCTCAAGGAAAAAATTGTATCAATCTTTTCAATAAAAATTGCTTCGTGTAAATTGGGATTTGTGATGACTATCTTTGCCTCTAGACTTAAATGATTTATAGTTTATAACTCGACGTAATATGATCACTTAAAAGCCAAAGTAATTACACCTTGAATGCGCTAAATTAACAATTAGTTAATTTAAAATTTTAATATAAGTAGTCAAGATGAAAAGTTCAAGGCAAGAAAGAACGCACTGCCGAGAGCTGAAGCTTTCATCTCTGTGTGTCACGATATTAGCAAAAAAATGTTCGGAACAAGTAAACACAAAACTTCTTCAGATTCATTATTATCTTATTTGAAACCAATAATACATATCCTAACTACTTCTATAGATATATTCCTAGGAACAATGCATATTATAGTTTGGTAACGGATGCATTATCTCTACTTTCGAACAGGAAGATTAAAATAAAAGCTAATATTTCTTAACTCATCTTCGCAAAAATCTTATTTTATAGTAAAATAATTTTCAGTTTTTAGGCCGAAGCCAAATCTAACATTCAGCTAAAAATGAGAAACAAACCTGTTAAGCTTTCACACTTTTCTATTAATTTTGTATATAATTTATTTCTCTTAATTTTGAAACACGTTTCTTCTCTTAATTAGGTGTCCTGTAGCTACTCTTTATATTGTGGGCTTCATTAATCTTTATTGTTCATCTTAAACAGAAAAGTTTTTTTTTAGGAAACAGTTTTTCTGGATGCTTAGACATTTTACAATTAATTGTTTCTTTTTAATAATTTTATAATAATTTATGTTTTTTTTTTAATCGGTATTTGGTAAAATTTTGCCCTATGGACCACAATGTGTAATGAATCAAAATTTTAGAATCATTATTTGTTGAAATTAGATAAACTTTTAAATTACTGTTTATGAATAAAGACAAATCGAGATCAGTTGTATAACTGATATTAAAAATTTAATACAAACTTTAAAAATGTAAATCAATTTAAAACTCCAAAAATATAAATAACTGTTACAAAGTATAATATTAAAAGGACATGCTGAAAATTACTTGGTATAAACGCACGTACATACTTTAAAATTTCGTTTGAGTATTCTTTATTTTTGCCGGTGTTTTTTAGCAACTATTTATATTAAAAAGTGCATTAAATTTGTTCTGCAAAAAAATTGTTTTTAAAAATCGCATATTGATGCACTACGTGGCCCAATAACTGGTGTACACAAGATATAAAAATGTTTTATTTTATACTCTTTAAATACTAATGGCCGAATTCATAGTCTTTAGTTAGCTAATGACAAACGCTTAATGATTAGTAGTTTAGTTTACCAATGGTTAACAAATGACCGAGAATTCGGCCATAAATGTAGTTTTTATGTAGCATGCATATTTTTTTGTAAACTATCTTTACTTACCGCACATCATATTGTTGTTAAACAATGATGACGTTAGATACAATTTCATTGATACACCTCCTCTACCTCTGCGTTTTGTTACTCGACCTGTGTTGCAGTTGTTGTGAAGACGTTTAATAGAAAGGTTTTTTTTATTTAAACTTTTAGTTGATTTGTTGAAAAAACTCAACATAAGCATTCGTTTATTAAAAGAAATGTTGCCGGCGGCGTGTAAAATGTTTATGTCACAATGGTGCCAACGACCAAAACACATACGTTTTTGACAAAATAATTGCGATTTTTTTAAAGTTTGTTGTTTGCAGTGTAAATGTTGCATAGCACTCGCAATAATGTTGCGATACAAGTTCTGTTGAGTAATACTTGTTGCGGTGCAAGTTTTTATTAAACAAGTTTTATTTACTGTTGCTGTGTTATTTGCTCTTGCCAACAAAGAAGCAGCAATAACAGCCAACATAATAGAAACACGTAAATTAAAAGTTTACTTCTTTGCTTTCTTCAACAGGAGCGTGATTGTTTAAAATTGTGTATTGTTGGGATATGATAAAGCACGTGCTTATAGGTATGTATATAGGTATGTTTGCACTTAAAATCAATATGCGTCTATCGCAGTATTTTTTTTGTTATTAAAATACAATGTGTCTACTTTCTCACTCACCCTACCAAATTTTTCTTCACTTCGTTTTTAATATTTTTCCGCAAATTATATAGGTAAGTATGTAATATTAATTAATAACGTTCTTTGAATATAAAATCTTTGTAATATTGTTCGATAAAAGCCATTAGTTTAAAATTTTAATAGAACTACTTTTATTTTATGTGATTATTATTATTATTAATGAAATTAATTTCATCAATTTATTTTCTTATTTTTATAGAATTCAATTAAACAAAGAAAGTACACACACACACATCTAAACAAATACACTTTTCTTTTTTAATTGTTGACTTTTTGTTTGACAGCTGATTGGCACTATCTT
The DNA here is from genome assembly GCA_950370525.1 of Bellardia bayeri. NCBI lineage: Eukaryota > Metazoa > Arthropoda > Insecta > Diptera > Calliphoridae > Bellardia > Bellardia bayeri. The sequence continues at coordinate 96,867,256 of OX493264.1, forward strand.
ATGTTTTATTTGTGATTACAATCGAGAAATTTGCTAAATATTTTTTTATTTAAACGCTTGTTTTTACGCCCGTAAAACTGTGAAAAACGTTTGTCTTATTAATGAAGTTCACAAATAAACTAAAATTTAATTCCGACAATGTTCGTTCGTGAACTGTTTGCTGTTTATTTTTGCAAAATCGTGTTTTTTTTTGTATATTTTGTTGTTGTTAATTTTATTGACGTAGACTCTACGTCGTAGAGCAGTATTTAAAATTTAAATACCGCATTAATACCATGTACGAAGAGAAAGAGAGAGAAACGTAGGATTGCCATATTTTTAAACTCAGCAATTGCCTTTCAAAAATTAACAATTCACTAGAGCCCCGATTTGTGTCGTTAATAGGGACCGGGGAAATGCGACGCAAACCGAACCGACGCAAATCGAATCATTTGTTTCTATATTTTTCAACTTTTTGTTGAATGGATCCAAAATTTAAAAATTTAGCAAGCAAAATCATATTATTATTAAAAAACGTCTTATGGTATGTTTGATTATATTTATTTCAGCAGGGTTTTGTTATTATTATAAAGAAATAATTGAAAATATATTTATTTCTAAACAAAGAATAAAAAATATTTAAGGAAAAAAAAATTTCCCTTTTTACACGCAAGTAGGCAAAATATTTATATGTAATTATGGTATACAGCGACGCAAATCGGAAGCAAAACGACGCAAAGCAGATTAATAAAACATTTCAAAGCCGACTCAAAGCGGATTAAAACACATTTAGAAAGACGACTCAAATCGAAACGACACAAATCGGGGCTCTAGTGTACATGATTTTCTCTAATATGGTGTTCTTACATGCATTTTTAATTGACATTTTTTAATTAACGCTAATTGAATTCAATTATCCATACAAAATTTCAATTAAGATAATTTCTTCATTAAGAGTTAATTGTTCTAATAATTGTAAAAATTTAAAATACAACCCTTGACTAGTAATAACTAAAATGGCAGCTGTTTCGCTTTTAAATTAATAACGAATATTTTTAGACTGAAAATTATAATATTAGAACCAAATACAGTGCACTCGGGAAAACGTCAACTAATTAAAACTGCGGGTGTTGACGTTTAACAAATTGTTGACGTTTAAAAAAAAATCTGTTACTTTTTCTGTTGTTTTTTTCTTTCCAACACTTGGAAGAGAGGCTTCTCTCTATTTATTCCATAAAATTTTAGAGTAGGTAATGTAAAAAAAAGGGTTGAGGTTTTGGTATGTTGACGTAAACGAGCGTTGACGTTTTCCCGAGTGCACTGTAAATGTATTCTTTTTTGTCAGCTGCTGTCAAACGCTAATTAAATTAGCAATATTGAGCATATGTGAACACTTTTTAATTAACCAATAATTGACTCAATTAAAAATGCATGTGTGAACACCATATAATGCATCTATATTTACATGATGTAATAAAAATGTATGTTACAAGTTTCTTTTGAATTAAATTACTTAAAACTCTTTACGAAATTTCAATTTAAAATCATTCCATTATTTTTGATTCCACAATTTGTCTAGATAAATTCTCGCATCTGGTAACATTATTTTAAATGATGAATACTTTTTTAGTTTTAGACAAGAGTACAGAGAGTACAAACAAATTTAATGCTCTTTATTTTTCTTGTTTTACTTGTGAGATTTACAAATGAAAACGTTAAATCCTTGTACATACTTGAACGTACATATTATCTATAATTGTTTTTATTTTTAAATCAGATAGATAACATTCATTCACATAATTGCATATTCTACAGAAGTACGAACATATGTACATATATTCTTTTGAGATTCGCATTATTATAAATAATAAATAATGTTGCTATCAAAATATATAAATACTTTGCGAGTCAATATAAAGTGAATATTGTTTAAATTTTTTTATTATATTTACTAAAAGTACAAATTTAAAACAAAATGTAATTCATGAGTAACTTAAGCAAAATATAATATAAATATTAACAAAAACTAGAACAATAAGGAAGATAAAAATATAATTAAATTGTAACGGAAAACTACCAGAATTTTCGCGCAAATAGATTAAAATTATATATTTAATATTTTTTTGTATTCTTTTTGTCTTTATTACAGCTGACAATCTTTTAGACATAGAATCAACAAGTTTTTTGTGAAATCAGGCGATATTTTGCTAAGTCATCCTGTATTACTGCTTACAGGATTTTCTTGCAAGAAATATTTCTTTCCTTAACTTTTTTGTCCAGATATTTCCACAGGCGCTCCATTGAATTCAGATCTGGCGAGTACGAAGGATGATTTAAAGTTTTTGGGCAATGATTGAGCAACCACTCTTTCATAATTTTAGAGTTATGCTTAGAATCATTGTCCTGTTTGAAAAGTCCAGTCTTAGTTTTAATTTCTCTATACTAGGGACTACATTGTTTTTTTTTTAAATATCGAGATAATCTTCCTTTTTCTCCGGCCCCTGATGTCGCTATACAACCCCATCCCATTACTAAGCCGCCGCCATGTTTTTCAGTCTTAGTAACAGATGTATTACTTAAGGCTTTGAATGTCTCAAACATACTGGCTGGTTTTGTTACCATCAAACGTTTGGCTAGTTGTTCTTTAGTATAAAGGGTTTCTTACGTGGCACTCTAACATGTAGGTCATTGTGGTGCAACGTTCTTTTAATCGTACTAGCTCTTACAGGTTTTCCAGAAATTTTCGTATCATTTCCAGATTTTTATAGCACTAGATGTTGCGTTTGCTCTTACTTCTCTTACTATAGCTCTGACTTCAGTTTTTGTAAGATGCTTTGGTCGTTTTCACACCAAACTAATTTTCTACGGTATTGTGTTTGGAAATTGGAATTGGAGGAATTACCACTACCTTTGGAATGACAAGGTTTTTTTGCATAATAATGACGTGTATTTTGACGTGTAAAAATTGGCCTATGTTAACAAGAAATCAATTATGATATTTACTTTGAAATCCCATTTGGTATATCTGTATTAGATCAATACTTGTGTTAGCTTTCCTTTGTTTTAGGTAGATTCTGGCAACTTTTTATAGCATGACTTCGCTCATTTTCTCTCTCTATAAAGTTGAGTTGGCAAGTTCAAAATTATGATTCAGAAACATTTGTGTGTGTGTGTGTTTTTTCAGTAAAGATTATTTTTGCAAAATCATTGTGTTGTATATTGATTGCACAGATATATATATATATATACAATAACAAATTCTATGTTTGCTTGGCATACTTTAAATCTCTCTACTGAAAACTGAAGAAGAGTAGTGATTTACTTGCGGGCGGTTTGATTACCAAAGCGTTTCTATAGTCATTGAATTTAACGAATGCGAACGAATGATATTCAATTTTACATACCTACATAATCGTAAAATGTGGTGTAAACTTGAAACATAAATACTAATAGTCCATATGTATGTTTATAAAACGCAAAGTTTTGTCTTTTTCTGTTGCTGTGCGCAAGTTTTTTTTTTTTTGTCGAAAAAAGAAAAAAGTTTTTGGGGGCAAATCCAAATGAATGAGCTGACGCAAGACTTAAACAGTTTTTCAACAGATGATTTTTGTATTGTACAGGGAATGCCATCAGCTGGACTTGATGCGAGTATATGCTTTAGGATAACGCAAACAATGAGAGATGCTAGAGTGTGTGTAGCAACATGTTTATACATACAGTGGTGGACATGAGGTTAGCAAACTTGGTATATGTTGCAAATTAAAGCAAATATTTTATGTTGTTTGTTATTTTTTAAACCCATTATTTTTCAAACGTGTTGAATGCGACCATAAGATCACACCACTTTTTGTTTTTTAATTTGTTGTGTTTCGTTGGTTTTTTTCAAACTACAACTACCCCAAAAAACTCTGGACAGTAATTTTGCAATAAATAAAAATTTTATTCACAAACACAAAAAAACTTTATTAAAATCCTTATATTTTGCAGGATATCCTTGTTTTTAATAACAGCTGCACATCTGCTGAGCATACTTTTCACCGTTCGTTAATTTTCTTTTGGAATTGCGTATTAAGCATTTTTAATTTCATTCCACAAATCGGCCAAATTTTTGTATCTGTTATGTGTTGCTACACATCTTTCCATAGGTTCTCGATCCAATTGAGATACGGAGATTGAGCTAGCCATTTCAACACATCAACACATCATTCTGTTCCAAGCCACTGCTTAAAGTGCGTAAGGTGTGTTGCGTGTCATTCTCGTGCTTAAAACGTTACCTTCGAATCATTGTATGTATTTAAATGATCTTTGTTAGCAACTATGAATAGTATAAGATTGACACGTACTGTAGAACCATTGCTGTATCTATCTACATTTTCATTAAAAAATATTTTTCTCGTTCGTCTTAAATAATCAAATACATTCTTGTTTATCGAGTTCGAACTGCGGTTCATATTGTTTGACCGCTTTTAGATCTGGGAAAACTAGTCTTACTAATTCCACCTGATAAAGCGATCTACTTTCATTATTTTATCAATTTTCTAAGATTCAAAATGTTTTATTATTGTAAAACCTATTTACCGCCTTAATGCAATATATGTATGTGTTACTTGCATATTGATTTGTGTACTAATTTTGCCAAGTAAAACAGCAATTTTCTTTTTTGCAAGACTGTTTTGGCAGTTAGTTTGGTTTATAATTTAACCATGATCGATTTACAACGCTTGCAGATTATTGAATTTTGTTATCAAAATTCATGCTCGGTCAAGAGAGTGCATCCTGCACTTCTTTAATTTTGCGACGAAACGAATGCCACACAGCACGCAAAACAAATTTGGGTAATAGTAATTTTCACGTTGGGCTCGCTCAATTGGCATCCTAAATCGTGTGATTTAACTCCTCTAGACAAATGTGCCAATCGAAAATATTTCAAAAAATACCTGATATTTAGAAAATATTACTTTCTTCGATTAAAAAATATAACAACTATAATAAAAAATTTTTTAATTAGTTTTATCGAAATATGTAAAGCTAAGTTCTATTGACCAGGTTCTGAAGAACATATAGTTAATTATAAGATTGGCCAAAAATTTCTCACCAATAAAAGTTATCTCCACTTCACGTCTATCATTTTCTCGACATTTGATAAATTGAAAATACAAAATTAAAAATCCAAATTCCAACTTTTTTTTTTATAGACGACTCTACATACATAATATTCAATGGTTTGGCTTTTTCTATACACCAATACCTCACTTTGCGTCGTGGTTACTTAAAAAAAAAACACGACGCAAAGTGAATTAAGACTTTGTATAGCAAATCATATAAAGATCCAAGATAGGTTCTAGGGTTACGAAAGTACTAAGTAGTCGGTTTTCTTTCACAAAAAATTGGTCCAATGTTTGCTGAACAGCTGTTTTTCAACGTAAGATAAATTTCCTTGCATCAATTGTCTTTATTACTACCACTAGCATTATTGTTGGATATTGCTTTACTTTTTATGTCATTAAATAGCTTTTTGCTTTTGTCTGAAATAACATTTTACTTAATGGTATTCTCTGTGCAACTTGATTTTTCAATCCAAATAGAAAGCAAGGACTCCATTTCGATCATCAAAGCACTTCTTGTACAGGTCATCGTTTTAGTATCTAAAGATGTTGCAGATTTTGCAAAAATTTCAAAAGACTCGAACCAAAAACAACGCAACCTAGAAAATCTAACGACACACAGTGAAAATTAGTACTAATTAAACAGCAATGCAACTTCGAAAAAACGCAAAACGAAACGACGCAAAGCGAGGTATAGGTGTATATTTATAGATGCCATTTAATTCCATTGCAGCAAGTGGTGTTGTCTCTCATAACATAAATATTTTGTTTAAAATTTAACCATGCCAAACATGTTTGAAGGAAAACGAGTTTTGTATTTTTGTTTGTTAATTTAATAAAAGTACCTTTAAAAAAATATTATCTAAGTATATGTATGTTGCAAATTTTGTATTACAAAAGACACGGTGTAATACAGTTTTAGACTTAAAGAAGAGAAAAATAGACACAGCGAACTCAAGCTGAGATAAAACTAATTAAACTGCAGAGATTTCAGCAAAGTACAATAATTTTATAATGAGGTGCCATAATAGAAACTCCGTTCTAAATTTTCTTTCTGGTATAGAATGTAAATTATATGGTGGAAATGTACTTTTAATATCTTCAACTGGTACCATCATATTTAATGGACATTACAAAATGAAATAATTCTAATAGAACATAAACGATAAATCAAAAAAAAAAAAAAAATTATTAAAGTCAATCAGGATATACATACATAAGTACATATGTATGTATATCGCACCCTAAATACAAAAGGGGCACAACTCAAAATTTTCCTAAGCTGACTACTGCAAAAATTTCTTTCACATCTTCTTTAACTGGAAAATACAGTTATGTCTATTTTTATATTAAGTGTGTTACTTGCGCACGATGAGCTTTTTTTGTCTCTCCTGAAAATTTTAGTACTTTGAGTTGTGACCCTTTCGTATTTAGGGTGCGATCTGTACAATATTGGAAAAAATAATAAGGCTTCTGCATTTTCGATGATTAGTAAAAGAAAAGCTTAAAACCGAATAAATTTGTCAATTCTTACAGTTAAACTGCTGATGATCTAATGGTGAATCTACACTGATAACCTTTCTATGAATCTCTTTAATGTTCATTATGTAAAATATTTATTTGCTTGGAAATAATAGAATTAGTAGTTAAAAGCGTTTTTTTATGTTCGCTTATTTTTCATTTGCCTTTAGTCCAGAAAAGTATTAATAAAGCACTGGACTTTATTTGAAAAATAAATTATTTTAAAGCTTCTCAAACAAGGAAAAAGTAAGAGTGTAATTTCAATATGATATATTATTCCAAAATAAAGGGATTTCCAACAAGAATATTAAAAGCAAAAGAAACTTATTTTGGTCATCTGAAGAGCTCAAAATTGAGTTCTGTGCATCTGCTACTAGTCGCACAATTAGAATTAAGCTTTAGAAAGCTGGATTAAAAGCCTATACACATCTACACCGGAAGAATTGGGGAAATGTGCATTTATCATATAAAATGAATATAAATTTGTTTGGATCCGAATGGCAACAAAATAAAGAATTTGATCAAAGCTATTCCCAAAAAAATTATTGGTTAATGAAATGAGGTTGTTTTTCTTCAACCGGTGTCGGTCCAATTTATTGGATAGATGAAAAAAGTGCGCTTTCGATAACGTAGAAAAAATGCAAAATCAAATGCTATCCTATGTCAGAATATATATACTGTAACTATGGGAGTTCATGCCCAACTAGTTAAGTCTTAGTTTAAGCAAAACAAAGTCCATGTTATGGATATTTGGATTTGGGGCTTTACATACGCTCTCTTACTCTCTTACGCAATGGATCCATTTTTCATCACAAGTAAAGATTCGGTGCTAAAATGAATATCCTTTTATAGCGTTAAGCAGCATTTCGGACATGGAAACTCGTCCTTAAATTTTGCTTGGCTTCACTGCATATGGTACCAAATTTGTCGGAGTAGCTGTCAATGATTTTGCCAGCACTTGTTGAGTTTAACAACAATCTTAATGAATTCATACATCCAATATATAGTTATCAAACTTGTTTCGCTGACCTGGGCGATCTTTGTCTTCCGTATCAAAACCACAGCTTTTGAAAGTCACGAACCATCTTTCGCACGTTAAAACGGATGGAACACATTCATCATAAGTTTCGGTGTGCTTCAGTGGCATTTTTTTTTTCAAATTAAAGACATCAAGTATTAAACGATTTAAGTAGGTGCCATTAATAGCACACCTCAGCAGAGATCTTATAAAACTGGTTAATGTTGGACATTTTCAATACAATTCCAAAACGTGACGTTTCGTATAGAATACAACAAAGAAGAAAGAAAAAAATACACAATAAAAGATCAAAAGATACAATAAATGGAATGAGAACAAACCGCAGGAGAGTTTTGTTTTTGTTTATCACAATAAAAACCTCTTAAGTAGCGCACTCTTTCTTAGAGCCGATTTAAATTGAAGAAAGTCAACTTATATATAAGATTAGAATGTAAAAGTCAAGTCAGTTTCATTTCAAATGCGAAGGAGAATGGTTTAATAAGAAAACTAAAGAAGTAAAAGTAAGATTTAATTAATTCAATAGTGTTTGAATAAATATAATATGTATTGTTTTATTTTTCTGATAAACAGGAACCTAAACAACCATGAATTGTATTTGGATATTTTTCATTATTTCTTCTGCATTGGTGACTTTGATCAAAGCAGGAGAAATCCAAAATGTTTTATTATTATTGGCCGATGATGCTGGCTTTGAAATGGGAGCCTATTTGAACAAATATTGCCAGACGCCAAATTTGGATAATTTAGCTCGTAAGGGTTTACTTTTCAATAACGCATTCACTTCAGTCAGCAGCTGTTCCCCAAGTCGTGCTCAGATTTTAACCGGCCAGGCTAGTCATGCCAATGGCATGTATGGTTTACATCAAGGTGTTCACAATTTTAATGTTATACCGGGCGTGAAATCCTTGCCAAATGTCTTAAGGGAACACACTAAAGGATCAGTATTGAGTGGTATTATTGGCAAGAAACATGTGGGTTCTAATAGTGATTTTAAATTTGATTTTGAACAAACTGAGGAGCAGCATTCCATCAATCAAATTGGCCGAAATATTACCAATATTAAAATGTATACGAGAGAATTTCTGCAAAAGGCTAAAAACGATGACAAGCCATTCTTTTTAATGGTAGCCTTCCATGATCCTCACAGATGTGGCCATATCACTCCACAATACGGAGAGTTTTGCGAAAGATGGGGTTCAGGTGAAGAAGGCATGGGCAGTATACCCGATTGGAAACCAATTTACTATGATTGGCGCAATTTACAAGTACCAGCCTATTTACCCGATACTGATGTTGTGCGCCAAGAGTTATCAGCCCAATACATGACCATGTCCCGTTTGGATCAGGGTATTGGTTTGGTACTAAAAGAATTACAAAATCTTGGTTATGATGAAAATACTTTAGTTATTTTTACATCCGATAACGGGCCACCATTCCCGTTGGGTCGTACAAATCTCTATGAACATGGCATAAGATCACCGTTTATTTTAGCCTCACCCAATACCGAGGATAGACATTTACAAACTACCGCAGCCATGGCCAGCTTATTAGACATATATCCAACTGTTTTAGAGGCCTTAAGAGTAAATCAGGAAAATTCAACGCAACAGCCCTATATTAAATCTCTATTGCCGCTTTTGAAGAAGGAACCACAACCTGTGGAAGATGATGCCGTCTATGGTTCACATAATTATCATGAAATAACCATGAACTATCCCATGCGCATGATACGCACTAGACGTTTTAAACTTATACACAATCTCAATTACTGGTCCTACTTTCCCATTGATCAAGATTTCTACACTTCTCCCACTTTCCAGCAGATACTAAATGCCACAATAAATCATCAGCCATTGGCCTGGTATAAAAGTTTACTTTCGTATTATCAACGTCCTGAATGGGAATTGTATGATATTAAAAGTGACTCATTGGAACGTTACAATCTGGCGGATAAGCCAAAGTATAAAACAACTATGAATGAGTTAAAGAAACGTCTATTGAAATGGCAAGATGATACTAATGATCCATGGCGTTGTGCACCACATGCTGTGCTGCAGGCTCAAGGCGTTTTTAAAAATAATCCAGTTTGTTTGTCCTTGGCGCACGAAGTTCTGAAGAAGCCTTTAACTCATTACGAAAAATATGTCTTACTTTAAGTTATGAATGAACTTTTATTTTAAAATAGTTATTTAAAATCTTCGTTGCGCCAACAAAAAGTCTCAGGAGAAGTTTTTAAAAATGTTTTATTATTTAAACTTATACTTGCCAAACTAATCTTTTTTGCCATCCTGAAAAATTGTTTCAACCACATACGACTTTTTGTTGGCTCTTCGACAATTTGTATTTAAACCTGTTACATCACATTCATTTACTAAATAAATCAATAAAATCATAAATAATTAAAATCTATATTTATACAGAATTGCGATCTTTTTAAAATGTTCTCCACAAATAGTATTTTTCTCATATATGTAGTTTAGAAGTTAACGTGAAAACGAAAAATGGGTTTTGGAATATTTATGCTGAAATAAAAAGACTTCAGTCAATGTTCAATTATTAAGAAAAAAAAGTTATTAATTGAAGCGGAAACTTCTTAGCCTAGAACAAAAAGCGCTGTATAAACATGAAAAAGTTAAGTGTTTTGGAAACTTCCATCTCTGCTATGAACATGTTAAATTTCTTTTCGAACTGGCAACTCTTTGTTATAGAAATAGGTGTTAAAAAAAAAATTCGTGGTGTTAATAAATATTTAAATAAAACAGGCTTATCAGGACAAGAAATTCATAATGATATGGTGAATGTGTTAGGTAAAAGCTCTCCTTTATATGCAACAGTAAAAAATTGGGTTGCTGAATTTAAACGTGATTGTACAAGCATTGCGGATGAACCACGTAGTGGACGCCCAAAAACAGCAACAACAACAGAAATTGTAGCGTGTAGCCAAAGTACATGATATGGTATTAAATTATCGACGAATAAAAGTGCGTGAAATAGCTAATATCATGAGCATTTCTAATGATCGAGTCCATTTAATTTTGCATAAGGAACTACAGATGAAAAACCTTTCTGCAAGAAGGGTGCCGCATTTGTTAACAGTCGACCAAAAACGCATAAGAATGAAAATTTCTCAAGCTAGTTTGGATCGTTTTTAGAAAAATAAAATGGATTTCAAGCGTCGTTTTATAACTGTTGATTAGACATGGATCCACCACTATACTCTAGAAACAAAAGAACAATCCAAGCAATGGACTGAAGCTGGAGGAAGTGCCCCAAAGAAAGCAAAAACAATTCAATCGGCTGGAAAGGTTATGGCAACGGTTTTTTGAGACTTTAAAGGTATTTTATTCATTGACTATCTGCAAAAGGGTAAAAGAATAAATTCAGAGTACTATTGCAACATTTTGGATCTATTAAATGTAAAAATTCGACAAAAACATCTTGGACAACGCACCAGCGCACAAGAGTGTTTTAATAATGGCTAAAATCAACGAATTAAAGTACGAATTGCTTGACCACCCACCTTATTCTCCCAGTGACTTTTACCTGTTCCCAAATCTATAAAAAATATTAGCTGGCAAGCATTTTACTTCAAATGAAGATACAATTACAATTATAAACCACTATTTTGAAGGCTCTGAGGAAAACTATTTTAATCAAGAGATATAATTGCTAGATAAGCGTTGGAGTAAGTGTATTGAAGTTTCAGGAGGTTATAGTGAAAAATAAAAATGTTTATGAAAAACTAACTATTCTCTCTCTCTGTGCTGGGCTACGAAGTTTCCGAACCGCCCTCGGATATACAAATTAATTTTTCCAAATTAACTTTTTCGCTAAATGTGATTTTTCAATTATAGTAAAGCTCTTAAAGTTGCTATCAAAATTACATTAGCAATTTTGAGTAATTTGCCAACATTGAATGAAGTTTTGAGCTGTTCAGAACTGGAAGTGGTTTAATTTGGCCAGCCAAAAAAGTTTAAAGATGAGAAGACATTTATTAGAGGCATTACTCCATTAAGATTGTTGTCAAACTAAACAAAAGTTTGCAAAATCAGTGGGAGCTATTCACGCAGCAATTTCAAAATGTTTGCGAGCAGCAGAATTTATACAAAAGCTGGGAAATGGTACCCCATGAATTGAAGTCGAAAGAACTTGAGGAGTGATTTTGCATGAACGAAATGCTGCTTAAACGCTATAAAAGCAAATAATTTCTACGTCGATTACTATAAGCCGAAGCGTTAGAAATCATATGTAAATCACAGCCGACATAAGGTGCTAAGGTATTTAAAGGGACCAAAAAGATGCAATATATTATGATATGCTGAAATCTGGCCAGACCATCACAGGCATCCCGTACAGGATGCAATTGAATGTATATTAAAGCAGACCTAGCAATCACCAAATTTATAATCATATTATTCAAACTTGCTTTTATATCCCCTCATACGAGAATGTTTCTAATTAAATTATTAAAAACCCTATTCTTCACTCTACTATACAGCTAAATATAATTGATTAGCTAAATGTCGGGAGCAAACATTGTTACATTCAATTTATTAACTACAAATTAATTTTTCATATAATTAAGTTTTCTTTACTTTTGATAAGCCTGTCGCATAACCAAATGAATATTTATGTAATTAAGTTTTCTTATAATTAATGTTTGTAAATCTTAAATTATGAAAAAAAAGAAGTCTCAATAAAGTTAACTAACTAACTAACTAACTAACTAAATATAATTGCATACTTACATTTATTAACAGTGCCCTAAATTAGGCAACAGCTTCTGACAAAGCTTTAACTTAACAATGATTAAAATAATAATAAGAAGACTACACAAATCAACAGCGTTGTTGTCAACTTTAAAATTTCAAAACGCACCAAAATAGAGAAAAAAAGCGCACCGCGCACCAATAAAGAATTTTTCGCACCAAGTTGACAACGCTGCAAATCAACTCAAGAGATTTTGGCTGCAGTCATTAAATCGTAAAATTGGCAGTAAAACTTATTTGAAACCTATCCAATATTTTTAATTGAAAAGTTCAATGATTTTATTAACCATGAAATTGTAAAAGAAATGTTAATAAAATTTATTATTATAAAAGAAGGTAAATGTAAAAAATCAACTTTAAATTATAAGTTTGTTTGGAAAAACCAACACGCTTAATAAAAAAACTAACGCAATAAATAAAATTTATTTATAATGGTTGCAATAAAATGTCTTATTATTATTGTTATCCTGGCATCCTTGATGTGTTCAGATATTGTAGAGGCCGCCGCTAAGAAGCAACGACGCAATATAAAGCACAAAAAATCGCCACAGAATGGAAAACTAAAGGCCAACTTGAAACAAAGTAAGTTCTCTATAACTAATACTACTTATTAAATTGTAAAATGCAATAATAAAATAATTAATTTATCATCAGCCCCAAAACCGAATCAACGCAATGGCAAAATGAATTATTATAATTCACATTTCTGGCCATCAGCCAATACATACTATCGTCCTGTTACCACTGCACCTTTATTTCTACGCTCGCCTTCCACATCATCTTCGTCCATGTTTTATCCCATGCACTGGGCTAATTCCTACATCAATCCCTCCACCTATATGTCTTCAAATAACTTAAGGCGTACGGATGATTTTTCCTCTGCTCCAGTGTCTACAGCTCAGTCGTCAGTGATGTCAATGCCGAGTTCAAACACGCCCATGTCATCCTTGATGTCAATGGGTAATTCACAAATACCTACTCTCTATGATATGAGCGCATTTACGGGCAATTCTGCCCTATTGGAACACCCCTTCAGCAATCCCAATCAAAACTTATGGTCAGTCGGTGAAACGGTAGCTTCGACATCGAAACCAAAAATGAATCCATTTAATAGTTTTAATTATAACGATGATGGTGGTATTTTTGGCGGATTTTTAAATCAATTTTTAAAATGAGAATAAAAAAGCTATTTAAAAATAATATAAGGATTTTAAGTTATTAAGTCAGAGTCAAAATTTTGTATACAGCGAAGAAATTATTGTTGTTTAGAAGTTATATATAAAAATGTTTCTCGGATAGGCCAACTTTTATTAAACAGTTAGTTGTCTTTATCTTTTCCTCTTACTGAATGATATGTTATAAGTTTTATCTAACAAAAGAGGAAATGTTATTAAAAATGCTGTCAATATTTAGTGTACAGAAGGTTAAAATCGAATAAAATAAGTAACGTTATGAATAGATCGTACATTAAGCAGTGCTTTTAATGCAATTATAAATTGAAATGATTTTTTATACCTATTTTTTATACTATAGTAATAATTTTGTAAATATTAACTTTTTATCCTTAATAACTTTTAAGGAACGTTTACACTATTAACTTTTAATTTGTTAACACTATTAACAATTGTGCAAACTGTTGTTTTCTTATTTCGGCTTGAGGTCAGATTTAAACAATAAATAAAAACTTTTTTCTTTATATTTATCTATTATTTAATTTTATTTTTCCAATATTTCGGTCAAAATCTTTGACCATCATCAGGGAACTGGTGTTTATTTAAAAATACAAAACAAAAATAACATTAAAAAAAACACGAAATATTTTATACAAACAAATTTAATATTTACATTTAAATAAATAAACAAAAATTGTTCTTATTCAAAGCTCCGACACATTCAACACTTCACTTTTAAATCTTTGATTTGTGTTTGTCTATTGCATGTTTATAAATTCTTGCACAATTTTCTGTGTCTCTCTTAAAATTTAGTGTCTTTTCTGTCTCTTGATCAACTATATGTAGCATCCCTGCAAGAAATGTGACGGTCATTTGACCGGTCAAATGACCGTCATTGCGACAGATATATCGGTCATCTCGTAGAACAAAGTTTCTATCATTTTCTTAAGGCCAATATGAAAAAAATGATGGAAACTTTTGTGTACGTGTCTGAACTGCTCACTCTAATACTATTTACTGATCAGCGTTGATAGAAATATTGGTCACATTTGATTAAACAACAATGATGGATATATCGGTCATCGCTGACTTGTCAAACTTGACGGATATATCGGTCATCGCTGACATATCAAACGTGATGAATTTATTCGTCAACGTTGATGGAAATAAAACACACTTTTTTCAATTCAGTCATGTGTTTATTATAATAAAGTAAATAAATAAAATAATAAAGTAATAAATAAAATAGATTAAATAAGAAAATAAATAAATGTAATTATAAATAAAAATAAAGAAATTGAAATATAAAAAGAAAAATTGAAATTTAAAAAGAAAACAAATTGAAGTTTAAAAAGAAAACAAATTGAAATTTAAAAAGAAAACAAATTGAAATTTAAAAAGAAAACAAATTGAAATTTAAAAAGAAAACAAATTGAAATTTAAAAAGAAATCAAATTGTAATTTAAAAAGAAAACAAATTGAAATTTAAAAAGAAAACAAGAGTAAAAAACAAAGTAAAAATTATGAAAATTAAATAACTTAAAACTATTTTCTTGATTTTAAATATTTTTTTTGTTTATTTCTATGGTGGGCACGCTCCACCGCCTTCTTCATACTTCTCTCAAATTCCAGAGCACCTTGCTTTTGGAAAACAGCTGCAATTTTTAAAAAATATTGAAACATATTAAATATTATAGGGATTAAAATATATGCATGCATGTATATACCTCTTAAAACTTTGTTTACAAGCATGAGGCTTGCCAAGGAAAGTTTTTCCCACCTTCCATCCCAATTGTATCGCTCTAACAGGTCATCCGTAAATGTTGCACGGATAACGCTGCCGACATCATCTGAAAGGCCTTTGGATTTTATGAAGAAGGAATTCTGTGAAGTGTTAAATAAGAAATTAAATACATATATAGTATATTAAATTGCGTATTTTTGTTACCATTGCCTGAGCGAAATCAGAGGAGTCCAGCTTCTCCTCTACTTCCTTCACGCCTTCAACGGTCCTCAAGGGGAAATAAATAAACACTTATCTTTTTTAAAAGCACTTTTTTTAGGATTTATTAGGTTTTTTTTAATTTTATTTACTTAAGAAAAATTTTTGCTCTGTTTTCAATTTCAAACAAACAATATATGCCATTTTCGGGGATTTACAGAAATTACTTACACTACAAAAATAATTATGATAAATATGTAAAAAATGCAACCCTATTGGTCAACGTTGATGAATTTTTCTGTCATCAATGACAATCATATGTTTGTTATAATATAAATGTATTTGTAAAAATATTTTGTATGTATTAGTTTCAGTCATACATTTCTTGCAGGGATATAGTTGATCAAGAGACAGAAAAGACACTAAATTTTAAGAGAGACACAGAAAATTGTGCAAGAATTTATAAACATGCAATAGACAAACACAAATCAAAGATTTAAAAGTGAAGTGTTGAATGTGTCGGAGCTTTGAATAAGAACAATTTTTGTTTATTTATTTAAATGTAAATATTAAATTTGTTTGTATAAAATATTTCGTGTTTTTTTTTTTAATGTTATTTTTGTTTTGTATTTTTAAATAAACACCAGTTCCCTGATGATGGTCAAAGATTTTGACCGAAATATTGGAAAAATAAAATTAAATAATAGATAAATATAAAGAAAAAAGTTTTTATTTATTGTTTAAATCTGACCTCAAGCCGAAATAAGAAAACAACATTAACAACAGGTCAACTATACATAGGAATAAATTGTGCAAACTTTTATCTTTGACTGGATTTAAATAAAATTCGTAATAAAAAATACAAAACCGGTGGCTTTGATATTTAACACAAGAATGATTTTATTTTCTAAAATGGTTCTTAAAAACTATTTGACATATAAAAAATATCCCAAGCTTAATGACAATTTCAATAATAGTACTTGACAATTTAAAATTTACTAATAATTTTGTAAAAGTATAATAATCGTTTGAGAACTTTAAAGGTACTTATTAATTTTTTGTAAATTAATTTTTTAAGTAATTCAAAATTTAAACTAATTTCTAATAATGACTAAACACAGAGTTAGGAAGCTATTTAAGGAACCGCAAGGATTTACCAGTGGAGTTTAGAGATTTAATAGTGTTGTATAGAAGCAACGCAAAATCTAGTGAACAGAAGCCGGTCAACTGTTCAGAAAGTTATTAAAAGAAGTTAAGCTCGATGAAATACCAAAACTGCAAAACATACCGGTCGAAGAAGACATTTCTAAGACAAGCGGTGACCCAGTAAGCACATTCATGGAAGGGTGCCTAGAAAAAATTTAATATTTCTGCAGTAAACCGTACCATAACACGAGAAACTAGAACAAAAAAATTATTTTAAAAGAAATCTATTTTTGCTCATTTGCTCAGAATAGAGTATTTATTACAAGGGCGGGTTAGACCGACATTCTTATACATTCTTACTTTTTTATTTTGTTACATGACAACAATTTTATATTTCTCTAGGAAAGTGTGTTGTGGAAATTTTCTGCAATGTTTTCATCTATAAAAACAAATTTGTGAATAAGTAGTATATATAAATAAAATACATATTTTAAAGATTCAACACAAATATTTTGTCTCATTTCGGAAATGTTTTAATTAAAACGTTTGGCATTTCGCCAAATATGATTAAAATAAATCACGAGACTTTGAAAAAAAAACAAAATATCACACCTGTCATGTGCTTTACTATAGAAATTTTAGGTAATTTTGCACAAATGCAATGATTATGAGTTTGCAAAAATTTTAAATGCAGTTCGACTATATTATGTGTTAATCCGGTTTTTCAGAAATTGGTTCTATATGAGAGCTTCTAATATAAATCAATCACCGACAAATTTAGTGGCATGACTTTTGTGCATATATATAAATATTTTTGTGTTAAATCTTAACACTTTATAAACACTTTTAAAAGATTTATACATGTTAAAGTGATTATCGAAGGGGGTCTTAAATGCGAGCTTTGACTGACCGTTATAAAATTAGGTGACATGAATTCTGTACATATAAAACCTTTTTTGTGTTGCATTTTATTTATATACCATAATTTTTAAAAGATTTATGATCGTTAAAGTGATTTTCAGAAGTGGACCTTATATGGGAGCTATAACTTTCTATGGAACGATCATCAAAAAATTAGGCCAAATAATTTGTGTACACATGAAACATAGTTATTGTGTGAAATATTATTATATTTCGATAAAATTTGGTGCGTGAATTATGCAAGTATCCAAAAAAATTTCACCACAAATGAGTGGTAAATGAAGTCAAATCAGATCTATAAATTTTGAGCAGATCGGTCCATAATTTATCAGAACTCTCATATAAGGCCCACTCCCGAAAATCACATTAAAGAGCATAACTCCCTCCAAAATGTTGGTATCTAAATAATATTGAACACAAACATGTTTCTTATATATAAAAAGAATATGGTACAATTTAATGATGATTGGTACATAATTAGTTATAGCTCCCATATAAGGTCCACTTCCGAAAATCACTTTAACGACCACAAATTTCTTAAAAATGTTGGTATGTATCTAAATAAAATTCAACACAAATAAGTTTCATATACTATATACAGAAATGATGACACCTAATTTTATAATGGTCGGTCCATAATTAGTTGAAACTCCCATATAAGAGACCGTAATTTACTTTAACCTTCATAAATCTTTTAAAAGTATTTACATCGAGATAAAGTATAATATACATAATATTTATATTCATAGACATCATGACACTAAATTTTTGGATGATCGGTCCATAATAGGTTATATCTCCCATATAGCGCCCATCTCTGAAAAACTTTTTATACATATACTGGGTGTAGGGTATTATATGGTCGGGTTTGACCGACTATGCTTGTTTCAACATAAAAAACATTCCTTGTAGCTTTACTTGCTTTACTTTTTATGTCATTAAATAGCTTTTTGCTTTTGTCTGAAATAAAATTTTACTTAATGGTATTCTCTGTGCAACTTGATTTTCAATCCAAATAGAAAGCAAGGACTTCATTTCGATCATCAAAGCACTTCTTGTACGGGTCATCGTTTTAGCATCTAATGATGTTGCAGATTTTGCAAAAATTTAAAAAAAAAATTACGAACCCAAAACAACGCAACCTCGAAAAATCTAACGACGCACAGTGAAAATTAGTAGTAATTCAGCAGCGACGCAACTTCGAAAAAAAAAACGCATAGCGAGGTATTGGTGTATTTTCTTTTGGAAATCGAAAAAAATTTAAATTTATGTTATTTTTTTATATTTTCACAATTAAAAACGGCACATTTCATTTTAAAACTTTTATTTGCATTAAAATTTATATAGAAGTTTTTGACTGTTGACGTCACAAGAAGAAATTTTGCTCTCAATTTTACTCTCACAGTTTTTGTAAAATATACTATAACGGACCTGCGCAATGTATAATCTTTATTATTTGATTCATGGTGATTCATTAACATTGAATATATGTATGTATGTATTTATGTATAATAATAATAATAATTGTTTATTTAAGACTAATTATTAAATGAAAACTAAAGAAGGTTTTTAATAAGCATAACTTTTTTTCTACAATAATAACTCTATTTATGAGAAAATGTATTTGTGTTATTTTAATTTTATCCTAAAGAATCGCTGTCAAACTTTTTAACGGTAGTTTATTAAGCTTCAAAGCTATAACGTTCAAAATGTGGTGATATATTTCAGTTGCTTGGTTCGAGAAGGTAATGTTGCCCCTTTTCTGCCTTTTTTTATAAAATCGTATTTTTGTTACCAAAATGAATATCTAATTGCAGTTAAATTTGATTCCGAATTATTAAAAATATTTTAAAGTCCCGCCAATTGTATATAAACATTTTTAGAAATAGGTGCAATACTTTGTAAGGGTACGGCCACATTTGGCAAATATTTACTCAAAAAAGCGTAATCACTATTTTTAGCACACATTTGTTTGATGATATTTATGCTTACAAGTGTTTTGTAAAAGCAAACAGCATCAAATTAAAAAAAAAACTAATATTCTAGTATGTTTTCTCCTTAGAAAATTAAGTTTTCTAAACAAGAATTGAAACAATTTTTGTTTAGTAGTTACGTTTTTTTTTTTTTATAAATATTTAGACTTAAATTATGTACATATATTATCGACCAATATGTCAGATTGTATAATAATTTGCTTTACTTATTGAGCTAATCCATATACTACATACATACATAAATAGACAGACAAAATTTGTTCCAGTGAAGAAAGAGATTTTTTAAATAAAACGAGCCAATATTAAATACACACAATTCTTTGTTGGAATACTTCTTATCAATTTATTTAAATAAACGACTGGGGAAACACCCATGGGGAAACAGATTTACGATCTCTGATCTATTCTCAAAAGGGGATTCTAATTATAAACTATGATTTCTAATAAATTTCAAATCATTAGAGAGTATATTCTGCATTCTATAGCATTTTGTTTTAACTTAATTCCACATTTTTAATAATAACTACTATCTGATGAAAACAAAGGATTAAAATTATTTGGTAAAATATAAATATCCTCGGGACGACCATTGAAATAGTATGGACGTTTAAGGGCTGTCAATTTTGAATCCTGATGAGAAGACGATGAAGTTGAAGCTGGTGGCGACGAGGATGAAGCTGAAGAGCCAGGATATGAGGCATAATTTGATGGCGAAGATGCGGTGGTAGGATGTTGTGTATTAAAGTAATTATGTGAGGAAGCTGCCGGTCTATAGGCATTAGGTGGAGGAGGTGGTGGAGGACGTGTGTTAAAGCTGGAAGGTATATTAGCAAACTGCAAAGGATTTTGTATGTCATTGGGCGGTGCACTCATTTGATAGATATTACTGGGTTTACCATTGGCCAGGAAATTTATGGGTATATTAAAAACGGAGGAAAACGAAGGAAAGGTTGGCAACGACTGATAGGGCAACATAGTTGGATAGCCGGACATAGATGGGTGCGTGTTGCCTAAACCTAGACTGGGTAAAAACATGTACGGTGTAGGAGGCAGGCGCACATAATAAATAGGAGAATTACGTGGATACGAAGAAGAAGAGGAATGTTGTGTGGAGCCGGGACGTCTTGATGAACCAGCAGCACCACGTGACATGGAGTCTTCATACTCATTGCCTAAGTGCGGTAGAGTTGAGTAGCCGGGATAAAACATTTCTGGTGACATAAGTAATGGATAGGGTACATAAACCGGCTGGGGATAACTCATGATGGGCATAAAACGTGGTGTGACCGGAAATGGTGTGGGAAAGGCCTCAAATGGATTGAACATATGTGAGAATAGGCCAGCCATGGGAGAAGGTGGCGAGTTATTCGGAGCATAAAGTCTTTCATATAAATTCCAAGGGGGGTAGCCCATGCTGTTGATAGATGAAGTTAATGTTGCTGGGGAGGGAACAATTGGCGGCGGCGGCGGTGGTGGTCCCTGGTATGTGTGGACATGTGCTTCTCGTTTTAATTCATTGAGCATTTGATAGGGCTCGTTCAAATCATCGTCTGCATTGAAATGTTTTAATACTTCTTGCATTACAGCCTCCTTATCATTAACAACATACTTAGCTGCTGCAGGCAAATGAGCTAATGATGAGGATGAAGGCAAAGATGATGGTATGGCCTGTGATTCTGTATTGTGGTGGTGCCCTGCATTTGAACCAAGTAAAGCGCTTTTGCTATTAGCTGGGTGTGCCGCTATGCCAGATTGCAGTGGTTGTTGTTGTTCTGACAGAAGCTGATGTTGAGTTTGAGAACGCACATGATGTGGATGTTGCTGATGTTGTGCAGATGTTGTTGCTGCTTGATGTTGCTGCTGCTGTTGTTGTTGTTGTTGTTGCTGTTGATTTTTCAATTGAGCCATATTGGCTGCACTTGTTGCCATCACATTATAATGGAGCAATATTAAAGCCACAAATAACTGGTCATATACATTATTCTTAAGCCACATTATCTTATTTATTTTGTTGTTTAACTATTTTTGTTCATTAACTGTTTTTTGGTTTATTGCTAAACGCAGACTGCTGTATATTAAAAGTAAATTACATTTAATTTAATAATGTATGTAGGTTTATGAGTTGTTTTATGCAGATTTTGTTCTTTTCTTTTGTATTATTGTATTATTTTTTTCTTATCATATGCCATCATATATTTTGTCGGTTTTTTTTCACATATTCGTACATATGTACATGAACTTTTAGCATATTTATACTTATGATAGTCTAGTTTATTTAAAGTTTATTATAATGCCAGATTTTATATTACTTTATCTCGTTCAGATTCATCTATTTTTGTTTTTAATTCATCTACATAGAATTCTTGATGTGAACGTGTCATGTCAATATTTAATAAAACGTGTTTATTTTTAAACTTTACCAACTAAATTCAAATAGAGTAGTAACCTAATTTTCCATTTATAAAGAACAATTTGTATGTAATATGTTAAATAATGCACAGTGGGTTGGAGTATTGTGATCATTAATACTTGCAAATGTGCCAACTTTAAATCTGTTATTGCACCGACAATATACTGATGAAGCACGATTCTAGACCATTGTGCTCTTATGCTCAGTATAGGGTATTATATAGTCGGGCTTCAGAAGAAATTTTATATTTTTGTAGGAAAGCGTGTAGTGGAAATTTTATAAAAACGAATTTACAAATATAAATAAAATATTTCAACAATAATTCAACACATTTCGTCACATTTCGCCAAATATGATTAAAATAAATCACGAGACTGTGAAAAAAATCAATATATCACACATGTCATGTTCTTTTCTTTAAAAATAAATTTTGCAAAACTTTAAGTTTAAGTAGTTGCGACGAAAATGATTAAATGTTGATCAATGAGTTTTAAAATTTTTCTTGTGAATAAGCTTATATTTATACTAATGAAGAGCCTTCCTAGACCATTGTGTTCTATTTTTTCGAATTCTATGATTGTTTTACAATGCAAGATGCTTATCTATATATATAAAATACAATGTTTGTATGTTTGTCCTCTATAGACTCTAAAACTATCCAACCGATTTGGCCCAAACCGGTTTCATTTGAAAGGTTATAGTCCAAATTAGGTTTTCGGCTATATATATTTCAAGTGGGCGTGGCCGCTCCCACATAAATTGAATAACATCATATATCTTGACTATTGTGATAGCAAGAGTTTTGAAACATTGCGGTATCCCATATGTTACTGATTGGAATAATTAGGAACAAAATGGGCGGGATCGGACCAGTTGGAGTGGCAGCTCCCATGCCAAGTAAATATTTAATTAATATCATATATCTACAGTACTATAATAGCCATAGTCTTAGAAATTTGTGCATGTTGATTATTTGTTAATGTGAATAGTCATGGGAAAAATGGGGGTGATCGGACCAGTGAGCGTGTCAGCTCCCATACAAAGTAAATCACCCCTATCGTGAATAAAAATTCCACATGAAATTTGTTCCCTTTTATTTTTTTTAACATTGCATTTTTATAGGAAAATGTGAAAAGGGAACAAATTTCATGTGGAATTTTTATTCACGATAGGGGTGAATGTTTAATCTATATATTTATATAAAAATGAATGTTTATATGTAAGTCATTTATAGACTCCTAAATTATGCATCTGATCATATGATGATCTTCGGCAAAGTTGTTGTGCATGAGACTGGGAAGGTTTCTGAGTTGGTACGACCACGCCTACTCTAACGCCCACTTTTTTAAATTGATTAATTTCTTCTGCATGGGTTTTTACAGAATTACTTCAAACAATTTGTATACACATCTTAATGAAGCGAGGTAAAAATAAAAATTTTATGTGCCAAAGCTTCTTATTTCATTTGACCACTCCTACTTTTTTTAAATGTGTAATTGATTCTACTCGGGTTTTAACATATTTACTTCAAATCGAATACACATGTTACTCTAGGTGAGGTAAAAATTAAGATTCATACTCCACGCCCCATCTTTTACAGGACAACGCCTGCTGGGAAGACCAGATCGCTGGACCGATCTTACTAAAAATTAGACGTAATATAACTAAGACTCCGGTATGACTAAGAATACTTCTTTCGACCGCCTACTCTTTTTTCAAAATGAGAAAAATCAATAAAATTACTCAAAATGAATTGAATATGTATTTGTGTAATGTCTTTCTTTCAAATTTATTTTAATTGGTAGCGTAGCAACGCTAAATACACCTGTATGTAGTTCTGAATGTATGTCCATACACATGTATGCACTACTCCTTAATGGACCAGGAGTACTCCAAACATAATCCATTTGTATGAAAAAAACAAGCACATTTATTATTACGATGTCCTAGGACTGGACCATATTATCCAGCTTTGCATAACACGGGACTAGTTCTAAAACTACTCCTTGTAACTACTTCAAATGTTTTACAGCAACGATTACGGTCGTTAAAGCCCGAATAATTGTCGTGTAATAAGAAGTTCTGCTTTGAATATGAAATGGTTCATGAGTGCATTACATAGGACCATGATGTAGTCACTCCATTTTGACTACAGTGGGCAACGTACTCCACAGGTTTTTGCAGGTCATGTGTATATTAATTCCAAGAAGAGAGAACTATGTACATTTCCAATATTCCGTCCCAGCTATTAGGGTTACGGTGTTAGGCATGACTTTTACAGCTTATACTTTTACCGGTAGTTGATATATGGTGGATTCTGTAATTTGTATCATGCTGAAGTTCTTATAACATTATTATGTAATAACTTTTATTTTTTATTCTTGGTTTCAAAAAAAAAAAAAAAATTATTTTGTATGACATTTTGTTTCTCAAAATAATAAGAAAATGTTGCTTACGCAACCGAATTATTTTTAGTTATACAACCAAAGGATGATGAAAACGAAATATTTAACTGGAAGTTAAAAAAAAGTAATCGTTAGCTAAACTGACAGTTAGTAAACTTTTTAGTTAAACATAACATATTAATTTTGGAGAAAATGGCCGCTAATGTTACTTTATAACGGATTTTCTTTCAGATTCTTTACAAAGAGCTTTTGCTGTATGTATTATATTCAGATTTGCTGCGATGTGAATTGAGAACGATTTGAATCAAACTCTCTCTCTTTCTCTAAGTTTGATGTCAAATGTATGGTATCAATAACTTTCTCTATAGAAAATAAAAGTTTATACTCAATTTAAGAAAAAAAGGAGTATTGTGAAAATACAATTTAAAAAAAATTTGAAAATCAAGCTCAAACTGAATTAAAATTTTAAATGAAAACTTATGGTTTAGGTATGAAAAACGCTGAGAATAGGGATGCCAAACTGGTCTGGTTTTTTAAATCCCGGAATTCAAGTTTTCATAAATGAATCCAGCGATTGGGATTTTCAGGATTTTGTTTTATATTAAAACAAATTGGTTTATAAATATGAATATAACTATGTTTGAAAACAAAAATTTTAAATTGAAAAGTTTATAAATCATTAATAAATAAAAAACATAATAACATTATATAGAAATGTTAGATTGACAAAAATAATATGTCATTTCGCCTTTAATAATAGTATCGATCGATAAAGCTTCTTAAAAATATTAAGGTATCTATCTTGATTATTAAATTATGTTAAAAAGCTGACGAAAAACGTCGTTTACGAGTACATCGTTTGTAGACAAAATTGTTAGCAAATTCTTATATTCTGATTGCTCACCCTCCGAAACAAATAATTCTTATTCAATATTTTATTCCATATTATTACAGATATTACTAGGTGTTGTGCTGGGCTTTTACATATTTAAATTACATTCATTATTTCATTAGTTTCGCAATCCACGTTTTTAATTCATTTTTAATAACAAACATTTCTATCTCATTATCAATTTTGGGTTTTTTCAGAAATTTGGTTTCCTTCTCTTTTGGTTTCTTTTAAGGAGAGATTTCACCAGATCACTCTTTGATATCTCTTTGAACATAAACAAAAGTGCAAAATCAGCAGTGATTTACAATATCACTGGGACAAAGAACTTTGTCTGTTACTTTAACCGGATTAAAAACGACAACTATTTGTTTAAGTAAAACAAATTCTTCATCTCTTGAAGTTTTAGCCTTTTTTTGCATAATGGTGGAAATTTCCATTATAACATTGAATGCGTTCTTTTATTTCTATTTAGTATTAAGCTAATGATCTAACATTGTATGATGATGGAAATTTCAATAATATTGGGTGATTTAAGTAGAGATACTTTTTTCAATAGCCTTTTTTGACAGATCAAGTGTGAGTCGTGTCATGCTGTCATGTTATTTTTGTTTAGTATTGTTTGGCATTTCATAATGGAAATACTTACGCCTGAACAACGTTTACAAATCGTTCAACTTTATTACGAAAATTCGCTCAACGTATGGTCAACATAATCGGCCTACTGAGCGTACTATGCGCAACACCTTGTGCACTACTGAAGCCGCTCGACCTTCCCAAGCGACATCGTTTCGCTCTATGGGCTCTTGAAAAGTTCCAAGAAGATCCAACGTTGTCGAAGCAAAATTTGTTCAGTGATGAGGCCTATTTCTGGCTCAATGGGTATGTAAACAAACAAAATTAAAGCATTCGGGATGAAGAGCAACCTGAAGAGATTCAAGAACTGCCACTTCATCTAGAAAAAACAACGGTTTGTTGTGTGCCGGTGGAATCATCGGTCCATATAGCCTACATAGTTTCACGTTTTGGGCCGGTCGATTTGCCACCAAGATCATGTGATATCACACCGTTAGACTTTTTGCTGGGGGGATATGTAAAGTTTAAAGTTTATGCAGACAAGCCCGCTTCGATTCAGGCCTTGGAGAAAACATTACGTGTGTCATTCGCCAGCTACGTCGAAATGCTCGAACGAGTCATCAAAAATTGGACTCAACGGATAGACCATCTGCGACGTAGCAACGGCCAACATATGATAGACATAATCTTCAAAAAATAAATGCCAAATGTTTTGTCAAATGATAATAAACATTCCCCATTTTCTGTGTTTATATTTCTTTAAAAAAGTAGGGAACCCAGATCACGCTTTACTATAAATATTGATTTACTTCACCAATAAAGAAGAAATCATGCAAAGAAGCGTTAAATCAATTAAAACTTTTTATATTTTGGAATTTCCGAATTCCAAAATAGTGCGTTCGATTTAATTTATTAATTTTAATTCTTTCACCTTTATTTCTTCGACAAACGCATGGTGTAACTATACAAGGTGAGTGCAAATTGACAACAAATAAAACACAATACAGAAACAATAGGCATTTTGTTTGTGTAAAATAATGTACTACTGTCAAAAATACTTGAAAATGTATTACTTTTGACATAAGTAAATTGTAAACAAAGCCAGTCAGCTATGCTACTGCACTCACCTTGTATAGTTACACTATGGACAAACGTTTTAAAATTTAAAACAAATACTAGTTTTCGGGATTTGTTAATCCCGGGATTTTCGGCATCAGGATTTCGCGATTGGCATCCCTAGCTGAGAAGTATGTTTAATATCAAAGGAGTTTATTTTTTGGAATGCTTCATTTTTAAAACTACATACATACATACATATTTAGAAAAGCTAATTTAGTTTAAGTTTAATACATTTTGAAGATTGTTCTTTCTAGATAACAATTATCACATTTTTGTTTATTAATATCACAATAAACAACTGCTACACAATATTGTATGTATTAATTTTTAAGTTAATTATTTATTTAATTTGTTATGAAAAACAAAGTGCATAACTACACATATTTTAGCATGTACGATCGTGTTATACATATGTATGTGTGTGAGTATTTCTCAAACATAAATTACCACATAAATACATACATACATATGTTGTAATATTTTTATGTTTAAGCAGCTGTACAATTTTAATAATGATTTAAAACGTGATTATCAAACATTTAATCATTCGATTGTCACATTGTTGGCAACTGAGGCGTAATTTCTTTTGAATTTGTTTAAACGAAAATAAGTGAATGGATTGAGCGCGAAAAGTGAAATTTATTATGATTTTTATCAAAACATCAACAGCCACCACAAGTCACATACATGAGACTGCCCAACACAATCACCCCTATCGTGAATAAAAATTCCACATTAAATTTGTTCCCTTTTATTTTTTTAACATTGAATTTTAATAGGAAAAATGTAAAAAGGGAACAAATTTCATGGGGAATTTTTATTCACGATAGGGGTGAATATAAAATTTATTTACAACAAAATATATGATTTTTTTGCACTTTTTTTTTTTTTTGTTTTTTAATTTTTCTAGCTTTTTTGAAACTTACTTTACTTGTTATAAGTAAATTACTTGTATTGTGTTGAATTGAATTATATTTATACGGTTATACGTTTTTTTTTAAGAATTTCCTCTTTGTGTTCTAAACACTACGGCAGATGAATTTCGAATAACTTTAAGTTGCAAATGTAATAATTCTTTATATAGCAAAATTCAGTTCCAACTTCTTTAAAATTTTTGCAAGTGAGTACCAGCCAGTATTATCTACTTTCCATTACATACTTCAATATTGTAATTGCCAACCAGGCAATCACTAAAAGAAAAGAGTTTATACGAGTACATGAGCATGCGCACAATTTTACTCAAGCCTGTATGACAAAAAGTACTTGAAGAAAATCAAGAATAGTTTTTTTATACCCTACACCACCATAGTGGCGAGGGTATATTGGATTTGTGCTGATTTTTGTAACGCCCAGAAATATTGGTCCAACATCCACCTTAAAGTATACCGATCGACTTAGAATCATTTTCTGAGTCGATTTAACGATGTCCGTCCGTCCGTCTGGCTGGCTGGCTGTCCATGTAAAGCTTGTGCGCAGAGTACCGGTCGCTATTTTGAAGATATTTCGATAAAATTTGGTACGTGATGTTTTTTCGGCCCAAGGATGGATGGGATTTAAACTGGTGGAAATTGGTCCATTATATCACCTGGCCCCCATACAAATGTCCGATCATAAATGTTTGAATTATGCAAGAATCCAAACAAACTCTCTCAAAAATGTCGGTATCCGAATAATATTTAACAAAAATATATTTCATATGTATACACATAATACGGTACAATTCTATTGTGGTAGCTTCCATATAAGGCCCACTTTCGAAATTCAATTTAAGCTCCATAAATCTTTTAAACGTGATGTTTTTTCGGCCCAAGGATGGATGGGATTTAAACTGGTGGAAATTGGTCCATTATATCACCTGGCCCCCATACAAATGTCCTCCCGAAATTGGGGTTTACCGATCATAAATTTTTGAATTATGCAAGAATCCAAACAAACTCTCTCAAAAATGTCGGTATCCGAATAATATTTAACAAAAATATATTTCATATGTATACACATAATACGGTACAATTCTATTGTGGTAGCTTCCATATAAGGCCCACTTTCGAAATTCAATTTAAGCTCCATAAATCTTTTAAAATTATTTATATCGAGATAGAGATTAACATACATAATATTTATATTCAAAGACATCATGACACTAAATTTTTGGATCATCGGTCCACAATAGGTTATATCTCCCATATAACGCCCATTTCTAAACAAACTTTTTTATATTGTTATATACATATACTGGGTGTAGGGTATTGTATGGTCGGGCTTGGCCGACTATACTTTTTTACTTGTTTTCTTTCTCGTCTTCTTATTGTATTAGTAAGGAGAGCGTATGCGTGTGCTACAAATAATTTTATAGTATTTGCGCATGCGCACTAACTATTTATTTCTTTCAATTTATTGGTGGTAGTAAAAGATGTTAAGAGTCTTGAACATAAGTCTCTAAATACACCTAGAAATAGACGTACTTGAAAACGGAAACAGTAGCAAAAGACATGTCACGAATCAAAATAACTAAAATGTCTATTGTGCCCTTTGGGGCAATTGTGGCACTTATTTACGTAGAGTAAATAATAGACATCAGATAAAAGTCTTTTGTTGTTAATTTTATTGAATAAGTATCAATATCCAGACTTAAACTATAATTTAACATATGAAATTGATACTAAACACAATTGGAAAGCTAAAAGTAGATAGATAAGTAAAAGTTTTCTAAGTAATTGTATATGAATTAAATGACAATTTTGTTATTTAATATTATTGAATGATTGCCCTACATTGAGCTGCATTGTTTGTAAATTTTGGGCACTTATTGGCTTCCGAATAGCTACATCTTTAAATATAAGTTGAATGATTCTTTTCATTCATTTGAAGTGACTAAGAGACTTAGCTATTTTCATACATTCTTCATACTTTTTGTGAGACTTTCAAAATGAAGTTATTCAGAGTTAATAATTAACTGAACTTACACTCATTTCAATTACGAAATTCATGGATTTTCAGATGCTTTAATAAGAGCATATGGCTGCTGCATCGGAAACTTCTTGGCCTAGAACAGAAAGCGTGGTATAAACAGAAAAAAGTTAAGTGTTTTGGAAACTTCCATCTCTGTTATGAACACATGTTAAATTTCTTTTCAATGGAAAAATTAGAATATCATATATATAATATTTAAATAAAAAAGGTTTATCGGTACAAGAAATTCGTAATGATATAGTGAGTGTGTTATTTGAAAGTGCTCCTTTATATTCAACAGTAAAAAATTGGTTTGCTGAATTTAAACGCATGATGAACCACGTAGAGAACGTCCAAAAACAGCAACAACAATAGAAATTGTGGCTTGTAGCCAAAGTACATGATATGGTATTAAATGATCGACGAATAAAAGTGCGTGAAATAGTTAATATCATTTCTAATGATCGAGTCAATTTAATTTTGCATAAGGAACTACAGATGAAAAACCTTTCTGCAAGAAGGGTGCCGCATTTGTTAACAGTCGACCAAAAACGCATAAGAATGAAAATTTCTCAAGCTAGTTTGGATCGTCACTATACTCCAGAGACCAAAGAACAATCCAAGCAATGAACTGAATCTGGAGGAAGTGCCCCAAAGAAGGCAAAAACAATTCAATCGGCTAGTAAGGTTATGGCAACGGTTTTTTTTTTGTATATTTTAGCAATAAATTCAGAGTACTATTGCAACATTTTGGATGAATTAAATGTAAAAATTCGACAAAAACGTCCTGGCTTACAAAACAAAAAAATAATTTTTCATCAAAGCAACGTACCAGCGCACAAGAGCTTTTTAACAATTGCTAAAATCAACGAATTATAGTACGAGTAGCTTGACCCAGTGACTTTTATCTGTTCCAAATTCCTAGCTGGCAAGCGTTTTACCTCAAATGAAGATGCAATTACAGTTGTAAACCACTATTTTGAAGGTCTTGAGGAAAACTATTTTAATCAAGAGATAGAATTGCTAGATAAGCGTTGGAGTAAGTGTATTGAAGTTTCAGGAGATTATTGAAAAATAAAAATGTTTTTGAAAACCTAACCATTCTCTTTCTGTGCTAGACTAAGAAGTTTCCTAACCGCCCTCATATTTACGTTAGAAGTATAATGGCTAATAATATTACATGTCGTCTACTAAAGGCAAAGTCTAAAGTTGTTTCTTTGAAAACTAAAAAAAACTGGATATAGGTCCTATTTAAATTAAATTAAATAGATGGGTAAAGTCCTGCATATTTATTTAAAGTTTTTCTTATCTTATTATCCAACAATTATCACGAGCCAATAATTATAAAAATTTTGAATAACAAAAAAATTTGCTTTTTAGATTTTTATGGTTTATAAAGACTGTATATCGCTTTCATCATTGTAGGAGTTTAACTGAATCTAAAC
Organism: Bellardia bayeri; assembly: GCA_950370525.1. NCBI lineage: Eukaryota > Metazoa > Arthropoda > Insecta > Diptera > Calliphoridae > Bellardia > Bellardia bayeri. The sequence continues at coordinate 96,898,637 of OX493264.1, forward strand.
AAAACCTAAAATTTTGTTTTGAAACATCTATTGGTTTTGTTAAACTAATATTTAGTTTTATCTCCATCCATTTTAAACACTTGTTCCTACTTACGATTCCCATTAATTTTTTTTACCCAAAGTGCGGTGTTTTAGACTTTAGTTTGTCGTTATAGGGCTATCGTAGCTATCATTGATAGCTTGAAAATCTGAAAGAAACTTTTGTTTAGTGCCGAGGTGTTTAAGGATTCCGGTTCAAATCATTAAATGGTATGTACTTCTTGTATTCCTAATGCATGTTCCTTGTCAAGTGCAACAGATGGAAAAGTAAATTAATCTTCACTATTTGAATATAAAAAAATGAAAGATCCCACTCGATCAAAAAGATCCCAGAACCACTTAATACAACATTAACACTAACATTAATTTCATATTATCTAAATAACAAATTAGTACAAGTAATAGTTTTCAAACTATCAAAAGTAAAAAAAAAATATTTGCGACAACACAGCCATTTTTGTCGAAAGTCAGGCGGCACTCATGTCATTCAAATCCCATACAACAACATTTATTCTAATGAGAGGGCGGACGAACTGGCCAAAGAAGGATCCGCTTTAGATGTCTCAACTGGCGTTTCAGTCTTAATACCACTTGGGACTATTAAAAGTGAAATCTTCAGACACTACTTTTAAAGGGCTGGGATTTGGTGGTGTAATCTGGACGATTGGTTAGCATGCGAGCAGACGCGGACTTCCCTTCAAGGATCACTGCCGCAGTTGCCAGGACCGGTAGAAAGAGGAAACAGTATTTCATTTTCTCTGTGAAAATCCGGCTCTTCAAAACTCTAGACTTAAGTTTTCAACAATCATATACTAAACAACCTACCAGAGACATCAAGTATCAGATGGTGTGATTTCATCGGATATCTGAACGCAACAGGCTGGATATAGTACCTATTATATACTAGCATCATCCGTTCAACGAGTGGTGTGGTAGTTTTCAAAATGGAATCAAAAGATTCCACTTGCATGCTTGCAGGCAACCACGTAAACCAACCAACCACCAGCACAAGTTTTATCTTAGTTTACCCTGCACTAATAATTTGTATGATCGCCAACATTGTTGTTGTCACCCTTCCAAAGATTCGCAGAATAATTTAATTTTGAGTGTAGCATATAAACAAATACTAGCAAACAGATTAAAACATCCTTTCGTGTTTAGAAATCAATTAAGGAAATGTGTGTAATAAATCGCCTAGAATAAAACTCTACCCTATTATTACGATCGGTCACATGATCTTCTAGGAATGAAGTGCACTAAGTACATTACGAATAAAACAAACAAATGCCACTGTAAGTATAATTAATGCAAACAATTTGTTTAACAACCGTAATAACGGTATGATCATAAAAACGAAACTGATGATGTGAGGTTTCGTAAAACATGAAGTTGCCATAATTAGAGGGACAGTTAAGGAATAATGAATATGTATGCGGATATTTAGAAGACAGGAAAAATTGGCAAAATGAATAATAAACATAGTTTAAATAAACTTTAAACATCCTTAATATTTAAAAATTTTTGTTAAAGCTGGGAATATATGTCTGTACATATACATATATAAGTATATTTCAAAGTGACTTAAGTTTTTACAATAAACTGGACAACATGTTGATACTATTCCCAAGTACCTTGAGACAAAGGGTTTAAGAATAATCTACAGATTTAATACAATTCGTTTGGTTAAATCAGCGGTTAAGAACTTTATTATCCATGATGATCTTATGGAGTATCTATGCTAATAAGCTTTCTATAATTCTCTTTAAAGATCATAAGTTAATTGCCCAAATTGTATGGAAAATGTTAATTTGTTCGCAAAAAAATAATAAGAACAATATCTTCAATTTTGTTTTTAAGACATTGACTCTTTATTTCAATAGGAAAATAATAGAATCAATAGCTAAAACTATGTTCGCTAATATTTTCAATTGCTTTTAGTCCTAAAAAGTTTTAGTAACGAGCAAAGCAATACTAATGGATTGTTTCAAAACTAGGGGTTAAAAAAAAACCAGAAACAAGAGGCAGGTGGGTGCAAAAAACAACGACTTGGTTTGATCGGTGTTTAATGCGTAAAAGCAAAATAAACCCATCATCTGAAAGCCGCACTATTACAAATATGCCTCAGGGTGCTGGATTTTAAGCCTGTAGTCAGGGGAAGGTAGCTTTATTGAGAAAACGGAATGTTAAAAGTAGCTTGTGTTTTGCTTAGAAACATCTACTCCCAGAAAATTAAGGAAATGTACTTGTGTCAGATAAATTAGTTTAGTTCTGATTGAAAAACCAAGATAAAGATTTTGACTCCAGGTATAACCAAAAATCTTGAAGCCTGGAAGAGTGTCGTCAATGATATGGTTTTGTTCTTATTCATCTGCTGTCGGCTCAATTTACATTACATAGAAATGTTACTAAACCAAAAGCTACCATATGTCAGAGAAGAAATGCTGCTCCTACTAAAATTCTTGCAGGAAAATGATCCCAAGCACACAACTAAACTAGTTGAGACTTGTTTTAAGGTAAGCAAAGTCCATGTTATGGAATAGCCGTCACAAAACCCAGACTTAACCCTGCCGAATCTTATATACCCACCACCTATATATCAGCAGTGTTATCTATAGTATATATACTTGAAACAAATTTGTGTAACATTCTATATCTATAACGATGTTTATATGAGTTATTTTATTTTTCGGGGCCCTTATATGGTATCTATTACATCTTATGTGACGATCGTTATAAAATATTTTACTGTGATTTCAATGTTTTTGAGTCTTATGGTGAATTTTATCTCAATAACGATATATTTTAGAGTTTTTTTTTGGTATTCTAGTTAAAATCGGAAATGGATCTTATATGTGAGCTATGGTCAATAATGGACTGACCTTTGCAAAAACCAGTACTAAAATGTTTACTTACATATAACTGATCTATATGAAGTTTTGGTTCTACATATAACGTAGATAATGTGTCCGTTATATGTGGATTATATATGGATTATTTGTGTCGAATTTCAACTTCCTAATTAATAAGAGATTTAGGTGATTAACGGATGTGCACTTTATATGGGAGCTATGGCCAAATATGGACCGATGCAAACTAAATATCGTTTTATGATATTCTTTAGCATGAAACGTATTTTAGCTGAATTTTGTATGAATACTGCATATCTATAAGCTTTTATGTAGCATAAGCCATATTCCGGTAAAAAATTTTATGAGGGCTATGAAAAATCGTGGAACTATTCTTACCATATTCAACAGGACTTGTCATTTTATAATAAAAATACAGTGTGCAAAATTTCATGATAATATACGCATTATATTTAGAGAAAACAGCAAAATATATCTGAAAAGTATTGAGATTGTCTGAAACTTTGATCTATAACTCGGATCCTGCTTGGCCGATTTTGCCCATTTTTAATACCAACGATTTTGGTGAAATAAAGAATGTTTGGAACAAATGTCTTTTTTCGAAGCTCTATCGTGCCCTCAACAGGCAAACTGATGGACAGACGGACGGACATGACTAGATCATCTTAGAAATTTATAGGAACTCGCAATATACATATATAGTTTTTGTTTCTACAACCAATATTTTGAAGTATTACAAACTGAATGGCAAACTTAATATACCTCCCTCCATCTTTCTAGTGGTGAATATAAAAACATTAAAATCTCTTGCTAGATCATCATAATCATCAGCACACAGATATTATTCATCATATTCAACAGTAGCAAATTATATTTATAAAAGTAACAACTCTCTTTTTTCCTCTCCTTATCTCTTATGACAAGATCTAGCGAAAATAAAATAACGCAAAACACACCTTGATCTAATCAACTCAAGTCAAAGTTATTTAATGTCTGAATGTTACGACAGCATGCATTACATTTAATTTTAATTGTCTTTGCTGAAAATGTTAAATGTAATTTGGAAATTGTCTTGTTTTACAAATTATAAATGACAATATAACGCAGATATCATGTAGGAAATTTAGGAAAAACTCGTGTGAATTGATAGATACACGATTCTTGATTATGTTAAATTTAACGCCATTCCTTTATCAGTTCAACACAATAACAAAAACACAAATATAAAGTCAAATACTACAACAAGAATAACTCTGCAAAAATGATATGCGCTAAAAAAAAGGTAAACAAACATTTCGTCTGTCCAGGCTAATTTCTACGCATGTCTTCTTATATTATCTCCACATTTTATGGTGGCTTACACTCGAAGCAAAAAGTATGATGACACACAAAGGGCGGTGATGAGTTCTTTTTAATTTGTGTTCAGTACTACACCGATTAGTGTAAAATCATATCTAGATCGTCATCGTCATCATATGTTCGTTTCGTTTCTAAGATCCATACTTCACTATATCGGAATGACAAACATTGATATTTGTCTTGTTGCCATGTTAATTATATAGACTTCCACATTTTCAAACCATCGCGCAGCATCGGTGAAAATATATACTTACATATGTAGCTTCTAAAAACTTTCTATTCCCATTTCATTTAAATAGAAGTGTGCTTTTTTACTTTTACAACAAATTCCCAAAAAAGTATCTACTATTTTTTTTCATTGAGTGTTAACACATTCATGTTGGTAAAATATTTAGTTTTTCCTCTTGACTTGATCAGTTTATACAGCATTTTGGTTGTATTATCCAAAGGCACGCGTGTATGCCCATACTGCTATTGGCAGTCTTTTTATTTAAATCTAATTAGCTTTGTATGTCCTTGTGCACGTGATATGTAGTGTTGTGTTGCTTGCAACATATGGGAGTCTTAGCATGGCTAAATTACTCTACAGTTAGAGATCTAAAAATAAACTTTTTTACTCATTTACCTCTGCTAATGTAGAAAGAATTTGGGAATGCTGTTTTGTTTACATTTTTACGGATAAATGATTGTATTGTCAGGAATTTGTTATTCTTAGGTATTTTAAAGAATTTGTAAACACGTTTAAAAAGTTAATAAACTTTGTATAAATAAAATGTTTGTTTTGGAAGATTATACACACAAGATATATGTACATATGTGAAAATATTAACAATGAAACACATTTTAATTGTTTTGGCGAAAATTACTTTATGAGTTTGTATTTTCGAATAATTAATATAAAATTTTGTTAGCCTCACTTTATATTTGATACGAACTGTTAAATTTATTGATGATGTTACTTTTCAATGCCTTAAGCTAGATTTACACGATTGAAATTTTCTTCAAAATTGCTCTTAAAAAAGCTTCAAACTGTACGTCGCTTCTGTGGAATATTATTTATCAGGTCATTGCTTTCTGATTTTTCCCACGTATTGTTTTTAAGTTTTATGATGACTCCACAACATTGACTTAAATTAAAACTAAACTAGTTTGGATGTTGGGATAATTGTCCTGCATTTCTTTTTTGGCATAAAGTAGCATTTGATTGATGCAGAAAACTACACAAATTTATTATTGAAAATGGAGGGAAAAATTGAAAAGGAGTTAACAAAAGTAAGTGCATATGTATGTGACATAACCAACATATGAACATGTAATTTATAAACCGTATGTAAAACTCAAATTTTGACATACACATGAAATCACATATGGGTAGAAAAGTGACATTCCACATGACAAATACACATAATGTGAACACAGCTTAAATTAGGGACTGAAATGATACGTTTTAATTTAATCCATTGAAAGTCATAAGTTTGTGAGCTCTTATTCATTACATTTATATTCCAAATACTTATATTCTTAATAATATATTTAAATAAAATTTTCAATGCATTTACCAATAATCAATTAGTTATGGAAATATAAATAAAAGTACAAATTAAAAATCATTTGACTGGCCAAAATATCCCGTACGTCCCCAGACAAAAATTAATAAAATACAACAGGTTCTTTTTTCGAAAATTTGTAAATGCTAAATTAGATAGAATCAATTAAAATGCTTCGTATAAGAGAATAAGTATACAAATTGTTTGTGTTTGTCCAATGTTTGTACAATTTTTTCTCTAAATATGAATATTCAGAATTTGCTCACTTAGCTCAAAAGTCTATTTCGCACATAAATCTGTCTCTTGAGGTCCGCTCTTTTCGATGTTATGTTCCTGTGTGAACAACGCTGTCAACCCCGTTCCTGGTATGACATCAAATTGTTCACTTTGCGAACAATTTCTTGAAGATGTTTTGTTTTTGTTCGTACAACGTTCCCAGAACATTTATCACACATTTATTCACTATATCTGTCATCAAATGTAATTTTTATACAAATAGACCGCCATTTTAGAAAATTACAAAAAATAAACATGCACACGTTCACCCCAAACAGAAGAACAAAACGAAGAATTGTTAGACACAAGTAGGGCATAAAATGAATTTCTAATTAAGAAATATTTTTCATTCTACTATCAATAATTTAAACTAGAAATTAATGTTAATAATGTTAAAAAATAATGTTATTTCAATTTTGATATGAGTTAACGTAATAGTATCGCTTATTTAATTAATAGAACAAGTTGATATGTAAGAAGAACCTTGTAAAAAGTACATATTTGTTGTTTTGAATTTTTTTTTTCAAGTAGTTAGTTAAATTATGTTCCCAAAAAATGTGTTTATTTATGTTCTAGTTTTTAAAAATGTTGCTGGCAACATATTGCTAAGTTGATGATACCTTTTAGGTTGAGTGCCGGCAACAAGACGAGGTGGCCGAGTGGTTAAGGCGTTGGACTGCTAATCCAATGTGCTCTGCACGCGTGGGTTCGAATCCCATCCTCGTCGGAAAGCTTTTTTTTTGTGAACTTTTTAATAATCGTTCGTAATTGTGGTACATACAAAATAAATCAGCCGTGTCACAAAATTCAATTCCGATCGAAAGTGGTTTTGATTCCGCAAATTGAGTCTTTAGAAACTTTTTTTTTTTAATTTATTCGTAGTTTACTTCTAGTTAAATATACAATTTATTTGAAAATAATTGTATACACTACTTTTTAAATAAATTGTATATTTAACTCGAAGTAAACTTCGAATAACTTTTTTTAAAACAATTTTACAATTAATTCTCGCAAGAGGAAAAATTGTCATTTAGTCTTTAGAAAACGAAAAACGAATTTTTTTTTCGGAATGAATTGTTATTTTTTATGATTTTATACTGAAAAAAAAATCATGCTACTAATTTATAATGACAAATAATTAATTGATATTTAAATAAAATGTTAAAAATTTCAAAGTTGATGTCAGCAACAAGAAAACTATTGTCGTTTTCAGATGCATATCTTAAATTTCTTCTTCGTAGCTTTTCAACTGCGTTTTGATGTCTTTGTTCATTTAAAACAGCAACAATTGAAATTCCGGGCAGAATCACTTTCTGAGTCGCTTTAACGATGTCCGTCTGGCTGGCTGTCCATGTAAAGCTTGTGCGCAGAATACAGGTCGCAATTTTGAAGATATTTCGATAAAATTTTGTACGTGATATTTTTTCAGCCCAAGGACGGATGGGATTTAAACTGGTGGAAATCGGTCTATTATTTCTCCTTGCCCCCATACAAATGTTCTCCCGAAATTTGGGTTTACCGATCATAAATGTTTGAATTATGCAAGTATCCAAACAAATTTCACCACAAATGAGTAGTAAATGGAGTTAAATCACATCTAAAAATTTTGTGAAGATCGGTCTATAACTAGTCGTAGCTCCCATATAAGGACCACTTCCGAAAATCACTTTAAAGAGCATAAATCCCTTAAAAATTACGGTATCCAAATAATATTTAACTCAAATATATTTCATATATATACAAATAATACGGTACAATTTTATTGTGATCGGTCCATAATTAGTCGTAGCACCCATATAAGGCCCATTTCCGAAAATCACTTTAAAGAGCATAACTCACTCAAAAATGTCGGTATCCAAATAATATTTAACACAAACATATTTCATATATATACAAATAATACGGTACAATTTTACTGTGATCGGTCCATAATTAGTCGTAGCTCCCACATAATGCTCACTTCCGAAAATCTCTTTAACGGTCATAAATTTCTTAAAAATGTTGGTAGTCTGTAAAATTCGACGCAAATAAGTTTCTTATATACAGAAATAACGACACCTAATTTTATAACGGTTGGTCCATAATTAGTCGAAACTCCCATATAAGATCCTCTCCGTAATTTACTTTAACCTCCTTAAATCTTTTAAAAGTATTTATATCGAGATAAAGTTTAACACATATAATATTTATATTCACATAAATCATCACTCTAAATTTTGGTCCAAAATAGGTTATATATCCCATATAACGCCCATTTCTGAAAAACTTTTTTATACATATACTAGGTGTAGGGTATTATATGGTCGGACTTGACCGACTATACTTTCTTACTTGTTTTTTTTTAAGGTTTTCATGTTATTAATCAACAGTAAGAATTTGAATAGAAATATTTTGTTTGGTATTAATTTTATACATAAAATACTTTCTTTTTATTTAATAATAGCCAGTTTTTAACTTAAAAATCAAAGGGTTTTTAAACTTAAGTTCTGTTTTAATACCAAATTCGTTTTTATAGATCATATTTAAATAGAACTTAAATCACTGACTACATCCATTTAAATATGTATGTACAACTTAAGTTGTTAATATTACCGTATGATTTTTACAGTTCTGCAAATTATGAAAATTGTGCATTGAAGTTTTTTTTAATTAATTTGTTTTTGTGACCAATATTTATAATTATTATAATTTTTAAGGAGTTTTCTTCAGGCTAATTTGGTCAAATGTTTGTTTCCAAATGTAAATAAAAAACTTGTTCGATTTTTATTTTTTATTTTATTTACCCAACGTTTCGTTAGTTTTATTCTAACTTAATCAGGGGTCTCGTTCTAAATAATAATAATTTTTATTATTAATTAGTTACTAAAATACTAAAAAACGGGACATCACATTTTTTATCATTTGATAAAAATATTCAATAAATAAACTCACCGCGAATAAAAACATTGTGTTATTATGTCAGTAATATTTTTAAAACGGGGCCCCTTCGACTCAAGTGTTCGCACGTAGTGAACTACCACGTAAACCAACCAATGTCATTAATATTAACTAAAACAATGAATTCAGATGAAGAGGATATGAATGATGCAGATTTTGTCTATTTAGTTTATAACAATTTGTAAACTTAATAGTAAATCAGCTGTTAAATGAAGAAGTTGTTTATATTTTTTTGACTGAAAAAAATGAAACCATATTTAAATAAAACTTAAATTTAAGGAAAAATTAACTAATTTCGTATTTAAATATCAAGTTAAAAACTGGCCATAAGTGTACGATTCTAATCCACATACAGTGCACTCGGGAAAACGTCAACTAATTACAACCGCGGGTGTTGACGTTTACGAATGTAAAGTTTTTAAATAAAAAACATATCGATAATGTGCTTTCTAGCGTTTTTATTTATTATAAACTAAAACCAAACATAAACAAATTTAAAAAGGAAACAAAAAAGGCATTCAATCTGACTAGAACCATAGAAGACAACTGAAACCAAAAGAATACATTTTAAATGAGATCATATTTTTATATCATATGCATTTAAAAAAAATCTGTTATTTTTTCTTCTATTTTTTTCTTTCTAACACTTGGAAGAGAGCCTTTTCTTAATTTATTTCATAAAATAAATGTGTGTGTGTGTACAAATGTGTGTATTTTAATTGCTGCTACGTATATTCAAAATTTTGTTTTATTCAGAGTTGACGTTTTAGAGCTTTGTGGTTGGGTTGACGTTTTAGAGTAGGCAATGTAAAAAAAAGGGTTGACGTTTTTGGATGCTGACGTAATAAAAATATGTAAAACAACTAATTCAACTTAAACACGCCCCTGGTTGTTTTCACTTGAATCGATAACAACTCTAAAAACGTACATATCGGTAATACAGTACTTTTTTATTACCGACTCTTTCATGTTAGTATTCATACACCAAGGTCGCCACAGACGAGGTGGCCGAGTGGTTAAGGCGTTGGACTGCTAATCCAATGTGCTCTGCACGCGTGGGTTCGAATCCCATCCTCGTCGAATTGCTTTTTTCTTGTTGGAAAATAATTAAAAAATTATTTATTTTTTTAAATATATTATGTTAATTTGTTAAATTACAATCTATGTCAATAAATTAAAACAAAAAAAAAAGACTTCTCGACGAGGATGGGATTCGAACCCACGCGTGCAGAGCACATTGGATTAGCAGTCCAACGCCTTAACCACTCGGCCACCTCGTCATATGATGAGCTTTGGCTCAAGTTTTCATTTGTCACTTAAGGGGTTGTCATATTTTCCAAAGTTGCTTTAGGAAAAATTAAATTTACTATTATGTATACAAAAACAAACTTATGTATATTATTGTTCTTTTTGCTATAGAACGTGTTCACTTATTAATTAATAATAAATGTATAGCTACTACTATAATGTATAATATAGTTTACCATCAACACTAAAATGATACAGGGGTTTGTGTTAGAGGTGTGCGCGTGATGTGATTGTATCGTGCCGTGCGTGACTACATTAAACATACACTTTTTAACTCAAGCATCTGTTAAAAAAGTTATCCAACTAACCACCAATACCGATAAGTCGAAATTTTACAGATTAACTTAAAACAAGAGTGTTATATTTGGGGATCTTATACATATACCCACCACCAATATAATACGGGCGCCGATGTTTGTGTATTTTATATAAAAACATTACAATCTCACCAAATGTTCTGTTTCGGATTTGTCCAACAATCGGTCTAATATTAGTATTCAGTATTATCGTAATATTTGACCGAATACCAAAACATTTATAAAATTTCTGAACGATTAGAAAATTCAAAATTTTATGACAGGAATAATTATAAGATAGCCCATAAGACTTATAACACATTAAATAGATTAGATAGTAAAATAAAAGATAAAACAGTAAAATTAGATAAATCCAATATTGTTTATAAAATACCGTGTAAGGGTAAAAATAATGAAAAATGTAATAAAATATATGTAGGTACAACTAAGAACAAATTGAAAACTAGATTAGCTGGACATAAATCTGACCAAAAACACAAACATACTTCTTCTCAAAAAACTGCAATGTGATGTTACATTGTTACAATTTAGATCATTCTCCAGATTTTGAAAATACCACCATATTAAATACAGAAACAAATTATAAAAGACGATTTATGTTAGAAATGTTACAGATTATTAATGTACCGATAGAAAAGAGAATTAATTTTAAAACAGATACAGACAATGTAGCTCAAAATTACAGACATTTAATTTATTAGAATAAGTTTAGAAACTAAAAATATTACATATATAATTTTTCATTTACTATTCCAAACAAGTTTTATATACATATATATATATCATAACTGTATATCATAATTATAAGCTTTTCATTTTCTGTTAAAAAATTTTTTCATTTTTATACATACTTCAATTATTATTTTATTGTAATTCAAAACTTATATTATCCCTGAAGAAGCTATCCATTGTGATAGCGAAATATTGGAAATTAATATATATAAATAAAATAAAATATTTGTATATAAAATGCAATTGACCTTATTGCTTGAAAGAAGAAGAAACTATTAAATATTAAAAAAGGTCAAATAAACGAACTAAACATTTATAAAATAAATAAAGATTATGAAAGTTTAAAGTAAAAACATATTTTGTATATGTTCACATAAAATTCGGTATTGTAATATTGTATTTATGTAACAAGAAAATCATTTAAATATTTTTGAAATGCTATTTTTGTACTCATTTACATATACATATATACATATGTATTTAAAAAACGCTAAAAGCATAAAGTAAAAAAATTTCCTTGCTAAAACTTTATGATTTTATTTTGATATATCGGTAACTTTATTTAAATGTCAAGAACTACAGTACCACTCCGTGTCCAATATTGTTCAATTGATCGAGGTTGGCGACACTTAGAGGGTGTTTATATATTTTAAATAACTTGGACCTGTTTTCTTCGTCAACAATAAATTGCAGCTTTTGAATAATGACAGGGCCAAAACTTTATATGAGCCAGCAAACGTTTCTGCCGACCCAAAATATAAATATACAAAAATGGATAGATTTGGTAAAAAGGCAATGATTTGACAAGCAATTTGCAGTTGTGGTCTGAAGAGCACACTTTTCAACTAAGAGTCCAAAAATTTATAGAAAATAATTAGATCTATTTGGTAAAGTTTTGGCCCAATTGAGTTTTCTGACATTATTCAAAAGCTGCAATGGATTGTTATCTAAGAAATCAGGTCGACGTAATAGAAAACTATATGAAATACCCGTAATTATCCGTAATTATCCACAGCTTCATCAATTGAACAATATTGAGCTATTGTCAAATGAAAGTTAAAGCGAAGAAATTATAACGATTGGGAATAAGTATGCAGCGCAAGTGAATCAAAATCTTGTGTAACAGTTACTGCAAATCATCAAACAAAAAAAAAAAAAAAGACGGACAAAATTTATATTGAAGCTTTTATTAAATCTTAACAAATGAGTATTCATAAATGTCAATTTTTGATTCAAAAGTATTCAAACGCTTTTCTTGTTATATAAATATTAAAAGATTTATGCGATCGGATTTTATATGAACAATATTATGTCCGCTTTCGTTAATAAAGTCCAGATAATTTTGTCTAAGGAAACAAATCCGATGATTTTCACACAATGTATCACATACGGTGAATATGAAAGGAATGATTTGTGTGAAAATTTATGAGATTTTTCCCAATATGTAATAAGTTTTTACTAATAACAGTGAAATTTTCTTTCTAAAATACGAAAAAAAAAACAATGAAAAAACTCTCCGACGAGGATGGGATTCGAACCCACGCGTGCAGAGCACATTGGATTAGCAGTCCAACGCCTTAACCACTCGGCCACCTCGTCTACATAAAATCTGATAGCAAATAACTGTTTTGTTATAACCCAACCAGTAGTTCTAATATGTTTCTTAAATTCACCACCATTCAAAATGCAGGATAGAGAAGTGATAAGGCAGTTTCCACGGTAGGTAACAACTAACTCAGTGTGAATGGTGGTGAAAATTTTCAAACTTTTGCAGTAGCGAACTCTGCTACAGTAGTGGACATTAGGTTAGCACATTTCATATATGCTGCTTTCAAAAGTATTTTTTTTTATGAATACATACATACATATATAAATAATACATATTAGCTGTAATTTTTGCCCCATTATTTTTTATTGCTTGCATGCATTTCAAAAGAGCTCTGTTTTGGAGATATGCCTAAATCTTAGGATTTAATCTGAAATTTTTCTTTGGTTTGGTTTGTTTATCTTAATGAGAGTAATATTTTTATTTAGTTCTAAATTACTGTCCAGAGTTTTTTTTTGTAGTTGTGTTCTGGAGAGCACACCACCGAAACGCAACAAATTAATAAAACAAAAAGTGAAAGTGATCTTAGTGTGACATATTTAACACGTTTGCAAACTAAAGAGGGTTTTAAAAATTAACGAACAACAGAAAATATTTGCTTTAATTGGCAACAGATACCAACCTCGTGTCCACCACTGTATATGATTCTGTATAGTTATATTTTACAACTTTTAAGGTAAATTAAAAATTTAAAATAGATAATATATATGTACTAATTTGAATTGAATTTTAATTTCCATATTCACATTTATAAAACTTATTTCGAGGAGAAATTTGTGTAAAAAATATGATAAATACATTTAAACTAACCAAAAGCAATTGTAGTAATAAGAAATATTTTATTATTTGATTTACATATTTACTTTTTATAATCTCGCATAAACACAATTGTCTAATTAATTCTTGTAGTCATGTGGAATATAATGATAATTGCTACAATTTTCAAAATATTTCCAGATAAACATATGTACATACTCGTACATACATATGTACATAATTGTTTTTGTGTTAATATAGACAGCCAAACAGTAAAAATACAATAAAAACAATTGTATTTGCAGAGATAGTAAATTTAGAAAAAGTTTAAAGAAATTTCTCCACTTAGAAAAAAAAGAAGTTATTTTTAAGCATGTGTATTTTTGATTTTGTGTTTCATTACGGGTAATGACTTCTTTATTCACAATTTGTTGATTTAAAGCCACAAATTGTGATTTAGAACAAGCTGTTTGGTTTCTTTGATTTTATTTGTTTACAAATGTTCTTTTAAAAGGATTCAAAAAACGAAAATAAATAATTTTGCTAAAAAAAAGACGTAAAAAACCAAAAACTATGAGAAATAAATAATTGTCGTAACCAGCTGTGCAAATTGCTAACAATGAAGATATTAATTATGTGATGGAATCTCTTGTGGTTCTCTATAATATTTAGATGTTTTCATTATTTGTTTTGTTTATATCGAGCCAAACATTTATGTGTTAAGTTTATTCTTTCTATAAGAGTATTTGTTGCCATCCATTATGCTGATTTATTTGAAAATGTTTTATGATTTGTTGAGAGAATTTAAAAGATGTTGTTAAAATTAAATATGTATTGTATATGAACTTGCTCGTTTTCTCCTATTACGTGTATTACTTTTACTACATTATAAGTAGCTAATGGATACGTTAGTTTTGATTTAAAACTTGTTAGATTTACCCCCAAGTTTTAAGGATTTAGAACTATTAATGAATGTCATAGTTTGCAGTTTATAGTTTGGTTTATAAAAAAGTGTGAGTAAGTTGTTTTGATCGAAGTTTATTTCATACTGACTCATTTGATATCGTACTTTCGAACATTTCTTATTTTTTTTTTAATATAAACTTGGTTGGCGAAAAATTAATCCCTCAAATTGCCAGGTTATCGATCGATCGATTCAAGTAAGTCCCAAGTACCTTCATATAGGAAGCTGGCACGCTTAAATCTTGTATTAAAAAAATTTGAATAATTTCTTACATTTTTATGTAAAATATGAATGTATTCTCACAGACTCAGAATGATTTGATATAAGATATAACAGTCTTTTCTATAGAAAAACTTCTGTAGAAGAGTATTTTCTATAGAAAGTATTCATCATAAAAGTATTTTCTACAGAAAACCTTGTGTATAATAGTATTTCCTTTAGAAAAATATGCGTATCACTATTTTCTTTATAAAATCTTGTGTATAACACTATTTTCTTTAGAAAATCTTGTGTATTACAGAAAATCGGGTGAAGTACTCTATTACGAAAAAAAAATACAACTTATTAATCTTAGTGCTCTGAGGTTGGAAAAAGTAATATTTTAAGATTATTTTAATAGTGAACAAAAATTTCGTTTCCCTGTCAGTTAGTACGAGTATTAAAAATGGTTTACTTTCTTTTGACACGCATTGTAGATATATTAATATACTCGTACTCATTATTAAAAACCCATAATTACATAATTCAGGTGGATCATTAAAACCAATTAATTCTATAACTTTTTAACTTTCCACATTTTGACCTTGGCTAACACAAATCTATATTTCTTTCAAACTTACAAGAAGACAGTAATAAAGAAAACTGTTTGAAAGGAGAACATTAAACAAAAATCATCAAATGATTTCTTTACGATTTATTAACTCATGCCAATAAACGCACTCGAACGAAGCAATACAGAGATAAAAAGAAAGACGAGTACATTTAAATACCTCAAAATAAATAAATATAGATGATAGTGGTTGTGGCAGAGGTGGCCATAATGGTCAATAACCTTAAAAAAAATTATGGTTAAGATATCTACAAATGCCTACAAGACGTACTAAAGAAAAATAAATAAAAGAGAAAAAAATTAAACAAAACAAATGAGAAACAAGGAGGGGAGCCAAAGAGGTGTAAAAGCAGGCTAATGCTGTCACTTATAATAACAGCAACTACAATAAAAATAATAAAAACAAAATAAAAAAAAAAAAAACAATTTTAAATGGTTTTCAAATAAATTTGTATGGGTTTTCTTTAAACGACCTTAACATTGATTCCAGTGGGCATTTTTATTTATTTTTTTCTTACAAAGTAAAACGCTCACAACAAAAGCAATAAAAAGGCGTTTAGTTAGTAGAAAGAAATAAACAAAGAAACCCATATAAATATGTAAGTATTGACTTTGAAAAAAGTAACTTTTTCTTAAGAACTAAATGAAAATAAAATTTAATTTCAATTTAAAAGCGTCGTATCAGTAGATAAGATGATAGTAATCGTTTGGAATTGTTGTAAGTCAACAGAAACCGTATAGCTTTTTATGGCTAAATTTAAGTCATTTGAATATTAATGCGTTTCCCAAAAGATATAACTTAGTAGCCAAGAATTGTTTTGAATAGTTTGAAGCCTTCCTAGAATTTATTTTAAAGACTGACAGTTTGTCACAACATCGGATTAGCACTGTTTATTTTATTAGGCACACTTTACAAAAATTTTCAAGAGAAATGGAAAATTAAATATTCAGACAAGTTTTTCGGAAGAATAAATTTATTTATTCGCCCACAATTATACAAATTTAGCATTACTAATATCTAATATTATCAAATGATATCAGGCTTATTTCACACTCAAGACTCTGTTTTTTCCCCGCCATTCTATTGTACGTTTTCCTAAAGTCAAACTTGGAAACGTAATTTACTAGTAACAGCAACGTTTGCCCTTAAGTCAAATATGAACTAGTTATGTGAATGGTTCTTTGGGAGTAGAGTTTGGTTCAAGTTCTATATTTTATTTGAAATAAACATGTTGGGTAAATTGACACCCGTTGTGGACACTCAAGAACTAACCCAAAAGAACTTCTTGGTGGAAAGCGAAGAATTTAAACATAATCATGCTATGAATCGGAAGTTCCCATTGTTCGGGCTCTGTTAATTAATTGTGATGTTAGTTTTTTACAAAAGTTAAGATACTAAGTGATATGTTTAATTATTTTTAATTTAATAAAAGGTAATTGGAAGCACTCATACAACACGAATTATGAAAATCAGATGGAGGAATCAGAAATTGCTCCATTCAAATAAAATTTCATGACACACCCTAATTTGTCAATTATTTCTCTTTGTACGTATGTACGTATGTATGTATTTAAGACAGTGTCTGAACAAACAAAATGTTATTGTTACAATATGAATAAATAGAAACGCCATGGGAAGTTGGCACCATGGGTGGTGTTGAGGAGCAAGCACTTGAATTATTAATATTTTATGTAAAATAATTTAAGGTGATGTGAAAAACATTAGTCAACAAGGAATAATTGATGTAAATATTTATACATTTTGTTTGTGTTAAATTAAGTTTTTCTGATTTTCGTGTCCAATTAATAATAATAAAATACAAAAATGTTCTTGTTAGTTTAAGTGATCTTTCCCGGCTAAATGTGAGACTGAATCTAAAAATATGTTTTCATTTTAAATCAGCTTTTCTCTTGTGTTACATAATAATAACTTCCGTAAAATGTTGCAAAATCTACAATTAAGGTTCTGTCTGAGAGCATGTAATTAAAGACACATCAAATTCTGTGCATTTGTTCATCTCTGTTGCCTCTCTGTTGCATTTAAAGAAAACCGTCCCCAGTGGGACAACAGTGGCAAGCAAATAGTTGCTAAATGGTAAGAAATTTCATTCAATAGCTGCAGGTGAATGGATTCATTTTACGATTTAATTGGTGAGGAATAATGTTTATGTCATTTCATTAACAAGAATCTTGTTTATTTAATGATTTCTATTTTTATTTTTGTTTTAAATTGTACTGTTGCCAGTATGTGCTATTAAATAAGAAGTTAATTATGGTAATTTGCAATTCGAGAAATGTATGAGGTATAAAAAGCTGAAAAATTCAACATTGATGTGACAAGACAAAAGGATTTGAGTTTTGTATGAAAGGCATGAATTAAACTTAAAAGTGGAAAGTGAATTTTTTTGTGTAAATAATAATAATAATAATAATACAATACTTTTAAAAGTATTTAACATGATGTCAAAAGAAACTTCATAAGTTTTTATTTTTAATATGTTGACTTTGAATTGGAAATAAATTCGTTAAGAAAATATTATTATTTATAACTTTTAATCCTCCTTTTTGACCAGTATTAATAATATCAAAAACACAACGACTTAATTTTAATTACTCCATAATATGTCACTGACTATCGAAAAGTTTTAATTTATCCTGTCGCAAGCCCTAACTCAACGCTCTCTACCTTCAAAGAACCAGTCACATAACTAGTTCTATGTCAGAATCTTAAAATATTTGATAGTTGTGCTGCATTCCCGTTAAAGGGTGTATTTGCAGGTAAGCCAAGACTTTATAGTTTGTTTAAATTCATTAAAATTTAAATGGTAAAATTCAAAATCTTTGTTTTTTTAGTTAAAATATTGTTTTTATACATATGCCTCTTGCTACTAAGTGACCACAAAGCTCTTAAAGGCCATGGTCTAAAGTTTCTTTTGAGGAAAAATAAAAAAAAAACTCCAAAACCGAAGTTGTTTATAAAAAACATTTTTTGTATAATAGTATTTTCCATAGGAAATCTAGTGTATTTTCTATAGAAAATCCTGTGTATAACAGTTTTTTTTATACAAAAATCTTGTGTATAACAGTTTTTTATAAAAAATCTTTTGTATAACAGTATTTTCTATAGAAAATCTTGTATATAACAGTTTCCTCTGTAAAAAATCTTGTGTATAACAGTGCTTTCTTCAGAAAATCTTGTGTATAACAGTAATTTCTTTATAAAATCTTATATATAACACTATTTTCTATAGGAAATCTTGTGTATAACAGTAATTTTATTTATAACTGTATTTTCTATAGATAATCTTGTGTATTACAGTATTTTCTACATGGAATTGTTAAAGAACTTTTCGATTCGATTGGCACTTTTTAAAACAAAAAAAAAAACAAGTTGACAACACTGCTGTGCACTAGCAACAACTATGCTAATGAGCTACACTAATAAATATTGAAGCACTTGTTATTGTTTTGCATTATTTAATCGCAATTATCTCAAACAAATAATCGCCAGTTTAAAATGGTTCATTGATTTTTTTTTGTTTTTAGCAAAATCATTTTACACCCAATTAACCTTTTTTAAACACTTTCACAAAGTGCAAATATTGAGAAGAGATCAGCGGCTGTGTTTATTTTTTCATCTCCATGCTCCATGCTTGGTTGTATGCATTTCTTCGATTGCAACTTTTATTTATTTCTTCATTTCAATTTGGGTTCTCTTTAAATCAATTTAATGATTTTTTGTTTTTATTTATTAATTTTTTGTTTTATGTGAATGCATTCTGTATTACTTTCCATCAAGATGAATTCAATGCACTTTAAACAGGCAAAAGAAATAAAAAAACAACAAATTTACAAACAAATAAAAAAATAACAATAATAAAAAATGTGTAGAATGTTAAAACAAATAAATGAAAGTATTAATCTACTTTATATTATTATATTTTTGTATTTTTTAATTGTTAATGAATTTGGTAAATATACAATAAATTGTACTTGCAGTGTATTTAGCAAAGATATAAATGCCAGCACACAGCTACTTGTCGAAAGGTTTGAAATACTTTCAGATTCATAAACTGCATTTTGGAGATAAAGATGGAGAAACACAAACACAAAAACAAACAGAAAACGCTAAAGCTTCTTAAATATGTATAATGATTCATTAATATTTAATTGTGTAAATAAATTTTCTGCATTATAAAACTGAATTTTTATAAAATATTTTAATTATTTGTGCTAAAAACAAAATATTTTTTAAAAAATTGTTAGCTTACAAAGTATGTGGATTTTGATTTAGAGTGGAAAGTGTTTACATCAACATGATCGGACTGATGGTTTGATTTCAAGCCTTTCATGCCATCAATCATTCTACTTAAATTTGTTTTCATACTTATATACACATACTCGTATGTGTAGGTATGTAACTTTCAAATTAATGTCAGGGTTTAAAACACATTTAATTTTCAAAATCACCAAATTTTTGTTTCATTTTCAAACAAAAAAAAATATCACAATTTTTGAATTTATGATTTAATTTTAATTTGTGGTTTAGTAGGACACCATAGGGTCTGCTAACGTCAAATTATATTGTAAAAAAAACTTAAAAATTGGCAAATTAATATATAATTGCTGAATGTTAATTAAAGAAGAAGACTACTCTAGGGATTTTGGACGCAAAGTATTTTTCAAATAAATACCTATACTATCTATAGATACTTTTAAATATCAATGCAGACAAATGGAATGTGTTAAATACATTTTAAGTGAAAAAAATGTACACCTCATCACCTGAAACACCTCATTTATTTTGAAGCAAATTTAAAGACATATTTTCTGTTTTTAATTTGTTTAATATAAAGAGAAAGACTACAATATTAAATGCGTTAAACATGATATCATGATGAGTATTGATACAGATAGTTTGATATTGAAACCATGATTATGAAACCGTATTGAATCGAATTGAAGACAAACATGAAAAGGAATTCAACATAAAGAAAAATGATGAAATTTTGAAGACAATGATCTTTTAGTAAAGTGGTGCATAAGACGTTGCCATGAAGAGATGATGGTTTATTAAACAAATATTTGGTTAAAAAAAAAGATGTTTGGCGTTAATTGTATATAAATGTATAACTATACTAAACTAGACTTACAAATAAAAGCGTTGGTATAAATCTTTTAATACGAGTATTTATGTAACAAAAGAAAAAAAAGAGACGATACCGTACAATTTCTTGTCGGCACATGAATTTGTCTTGTGTGGACAAGTTGCGATAAGTCTGCCATCATATGTAATTTTCACATAAGAAAACAAATAGATTTTTTTTATCCCATTACAAAAGAATAGGCTGCCAGTTTATTTCAATGACACTCTTCGGGAATAAAGTGTAACTTTATATTAAAGAATCTGTTAGATTAAGATTAACCTCGGAGTTGTTCAAAAATTTCGCATAACCACAAAGTTCTTTACAGAAAAATAAACTTACATTAACATACAGTGAGCGTCAATATAAAGTTATTACCTAATATTGTTTAAAAAACGTTTTGTTATACATATACACTATAAATTATATAATACAAATTTAATAACATAAACATAAACAAAATAATTCCATTTTAACGGAAAATTACTTTAACACGTAATTTAAAGAAAATATAATGAATCTTTATTTATTCAAATGTACAAAATAATTTAAGTAATCACTCAGTCTTTTTACTACTCTTTTACAATTTACTTTAACACACACTTTAATTATGGTTTAAGAATGTTTAATGTTTACTCAACGAAGCCTTACAATAAACTCACTCTGAGTGGCCCTGTTTGATTTATTTATAAAGCAGCGCCATATTCTAGTCATTTTCGGCGGCATCTATACAAGACAATAGAAAGTTCCCTTCTATGGCCGTTAAAACTTAATGTTGCCATACTGCGTGTTATCAACAATGGCGCATATTCAGAAATCGTAACTAAAGTCGAAACTTAAACAGAAACTAAAAAATAGTTCATAAATAGTTAAAGATCTCATTCACAAATCATAACTAACTTAGCAACTGCTTTCAGCTGTTAAAAGAAATGCAACACTGCATTTAGTAGATTTTTGTTGACGAAAAACACATCTCTAGTTTGTTTTCTTTTTTTGATCAAAATGGACACAATTAGCAAAGAAAATAAGGTAAGTTTATTATTATTGTTAGAAAAAATATGTATTTATTGCTTTGTGTACTTTAGAGACTCAAATTGGTCGCCAGATGAAAAAATTGGTGGCCAAATATGTTAACATCATCGACGACAAGAAATAAAATCAATCAGCTGTTCTTTAAATGTATTTGTTAGTTGACATTTAGTTATAGTTTTACCTATAATTAAGTTGTAACTTTTTGTGCTGAAAGTAATCAACTAAGAATAACTTAAGTTGATACTTAAAAAAGTTTAAACTTAGATATCATTTCTGAATATGCGCCAATGTTTCTATTTCTACTTCTATTTAAACTTTAACTAATGCGAATGTTGATAATCATGTTGTATGTTGATAAACATTCTGTATATTGATACCAGACGTTACAAACCGTCAAACTTAAATTGACATATAATTTCGTTATTTTCTCTTAATAATATGTGGTGTTGATCTTATTTTAAAGCTCACTGTATATGTGAACTTTAAAACACAATTTTTGCATCGAATCATTACTAGCAATGAGAATGAATCCATTACGATAACCGTAAGAAATCGTATGTGAAGCCAGGCCAACCAGGTGATTAGACACCAAAGCCAAATATCCATGGCGCTAGGTAATGCTCTGTATTTGGTGGAATCAAAAGAGTCCTATCTATTATGAGTTTCATAAATATGAACAAATCATCATTTAAGCGAGTATTGATTGAAATGCGGCCAGATATGAAAGCATTATATTCCATCATGACAACGTGTTGCAATACCTGTTAAAAATTATTTAGAAAGAAGTAGTTAGGAAGGTTTCCCTTACCCGCCATAATCCAGACGTTGCCCCGTCTGACTACTATTTGTTTCAATCGATGCATAAATCATTCTCCGAGTATCCGAAATTGGCTTGATTTGTTCTTGACCTCAAAAGATGAGCAGTTCTTTTGGCGCGAAATTCCTTTTGTTCCAGAAAGATGGTACAAAATCATAGCTTATAATGGCCAACATTTTGAAACAATTTATATTGTACAAATGCTTCAAAATAAAAGTATCACATTTTTAAGTTATATTATATAGTTTGTATATGCGCAGAAGTCATGCTACTAAATCGTATTATAATTGGTACATAAAAGTTCTAAACATATAGCGCCCACTTAGGAAAAACTGTGTTTACTCAAATACTCGGGCTTGATTGACAATACTTTCTTAGTTGTTTTTTCATTTATAATTGTCAAACCTTGCTCTTTTCAATACATTGCACATTTTAATGATTTTCTTATAAATTCTTTGATTTATTTTGTTTTAAAAAACTAAGTTCTTGTTGAAAAAAAAACCTTTATATGAAGTGATGCTGACCTTTAGAATGGTCAGCATTTGTAAAATAGACGAGCTCTAAATGACATGGGGTTCATCTTTGTAGACCTGTATTCTGTAACAATGTGGTTGCAAGTTAAATTTTCTAAAAGCTTAGGCCACATTACTGATTTATAAATCTATTGGTTTTTAAGCAAACTAGAAGTTATTAAACTACATATTTATAACTTTTAGCTGAGATTTTTTTGAATCAAAAATTCCATCCTAATTAATTGAAAGCTATAGAATAAAGCCTTAAATAAATGAATTAATAAAATCGCATGTTAACACATACTCTCAACAAGTTGGTAGTAACATTTTAACGGACCTTTACAACCATTATATAAACTTAGTTCAAAATTTACATATGTACATATACAAGACAGACGTTTTTAGCCAGACGAATGGAAAACGCATTAACAAACAGTAGCACAAGTAGCAAGCTACACCATAGCAGCAGAAGCTGTAATTTGAAATCTTAGTAATTTGTTCACAAATCGTATTAAAAACAAAAACAAAACATAAAATAATACAAAACACTTGAACTTGCCCTTATGGATTACAATGTTAGCAAAGCATCGCTGACCACAAATAACATTCGCAGTCATACTGGCAAGAGAAAAATTAAATAAGAAATTTCAAACCAAAAGATCGACTTACCTTGAATTGCAAAGTTGAAATCTTTTTTATTGATGGATGATAATGGTGAGAAGTTGTCATGTTTTTTGAAAATGATGCTGTAAATAAACAATAAACATAAAAAAAGAAATGTTGTTTTATTTCTGAATTTCATATTAAACTAAAAATACATAAATAAATCTTGTAATATGAGATTTTAAAGACCGGAAGATTTTTTAGCGCTAGCTTGGTTGCAAACATTTTAATTTTCTAAAATTACATAAATAAATTCTGAGTCATAAATGTTTGTAGCAATAATAATACAATAGTAAATAATATGTATTACATGTGAATAAGTGAAATGTTTTTATGTTTATTTGTTTCTAAAGCAAAATACCAATTTACACGAAGCAATTCTTTAAGCTAAACTGATTACCTTTTACTCATCGAGGTGAGGTGAAGATAAGACGAGTACACACTTGACTGTACTAGCAATGCGTGTTACTCTCTTATTCGTATTACATATATAGAAATGTGTGTATACTATCAAATAAAATAGGAACGATAAAGCAATAAGAATTGTGCTGTGTAAACACCGAAGAAATTTCAAAAAAAAAGTTGTATCATTATTTTCAATAAAAATTGCTTAGTGTAAATTGGGACAAAGTTTTAAGTACAAAAGCAAGTTTTGAAGTCTTTAGCAGTCTGTGAAGAACCTTATATGCCATTCGTCGTTGAATGTATGTTAAAAAAAATGTATGCAATTTTTAATTGCTGCAGCCAAATTGGACCATAAATGGACCTATTACCTTTACATATATGTATAAATCTAAACAGCTAAAGATTTTATTGTCAAAAAAATAAGTTAAAATGCTAAATTCTGTCGCTTCATTATTTACACAAAAGCTGTTTAACTTATTATTTTAAAACGCTAATGTTGTTATAGGCAAGTAATTATTTTAAGTGTTCATGCAAATGAGTAGAACGTTAGCAGTTAAAAATTGGCCGAATATTATTATTTTTGAAAATGAAATAATGGAGCAAAACTCCATTTCTTTTCATATATTATGGATGTACATATTCAAAATTAATAATCATATACAACCTGTTCACCAAAGAAACATATGCTCACCATTCTTAGTCCGCTTTCATACTCTTCAATTCTGACTCGTCAAGGCAAGTATTTTTGGATGAGAAGCGAAAAGAGAATAAAAGGGGTACAAACTTAACGGTACTAGGCATTTTCTTATTTCTTTTTTTTTATCCTTCATGCTTGTTAACTTGCTTTAAAAAGTACAAAAATTGAAATGGCAAGTTCAAAAGAGAATTGAACAAAACTTGTCAGCTAAAACTAAACAGTCTGAAACAGGACTTACTACCGCACAGATAGTCAAAAAACAATATTGTCTTCGTACAATTGTAGAGTTTCAATTGTAGAAATCAAATTTGCATCTTGAAATCGGTAAACCGATCAATTGGATGATTTCAGAATCCGAGAACAAAGCTTGCAATATAATTACAGGAATTACCTTGGTAGCAAATAGAGTCCAACCGTCAGCAATATTGTATCAATTATCTTGACAAATTAAAAAACTCGACGTACAACCTTGTTCTGCACAAAGGGAAACACGACATTACAAAATCCACAAGTGTCCTTCTGACACTATGTGGTGTTACATTTTTTTTCCGACAATTTGTAAATAAATGGCTACGAATCGACAACGTATTATTGTTAAATTAAACGCAGGCGTATCTCACAGCGTGTAGAAACAAGCGCCGCTACTGAATTAGTTTTTTACAGTTGCGCCGCCGCTATTGTTATAAGTTAACGCATTAAGAAATATGCATGATTATATTTTTAATTAAACCACCGCCTCCAAGTTATTGGCTTGACATTTTTAATTGTGTTTTCATTTAAATAAGATTTATTATGTTTAAATTGTTTAATAAGCGTAAATAATGGACCAAAGTAAAGGAAATAAATGGTATTAAGGCCATGAAAGTGTTATAGTTTTTGTTAGTGAATTTTTAGTGTAACAAATGATACCAATTAGAAGATCCAGTGACGCTTTACAACTGCAAACAATAAATATAGCTGCCATTTTGTAGATTTAAAAAGTATGTAATCTATGCTTTCAACATCGATATATAATACAATTATACATAATAATTGTTTGATTTTATAGAAACACAAGTAACATTTAATAGTTTGCGATATTTAAAAAAAGACGTACTGGAGGAATCAGTGACACCATTAAGCTGCGTTTAGAATTTCGGGGAAAACTCTCTGCCTAGAAGAAGTAATGTTCTTGTAAGATGTTTTTTTTTACAAATTTAAATACCATAATGGAAAATTATTTTAGAAACAAGTTTATTTAAGTATTTGTAGTTATTATAAAAACTTATTTTTATTTTAAATGTAGGGTGTCAAAACAATCACGGTACGGCGCGGTAACAAATTGACAAAAGCCGTGGTCAATTCTTCGTTACAAAATTGACACCGTTCGTGTACGATTTGTGTACATACGGAGTTGATACACTTCTGATGCGTTGATTTTTTTCTCTGGGTGGGGATATATCTAGCGGATGCCTCAAAGTTCCTTTCTGAATTATCCAAATAAGATTTCGAACGTTAAAGTCAGATTTTAGCTCCGGGACGACCAATGAATATCGCCAAGATACTTAAAAAATATTTGTCATCATGGCTCTGTAGGGTTCTCAGTTAACCAAAATTGTTTGAAACAAAAAAATCCTAGTTAGACAAAAATGTAGGAATGTAAAAATATAGGGTGTTTCCATTAGAGTTTTCTTTAAATTAGTTTTGTTCTAACAGATTATTTTTGTACAGTATTGTTTGACAATTCATCATGGAAAGACTAGCTAGGTGTAGCTAATTTTGCGTTCCGGACCTATCAACTGACTGCCTAGAACGTAAGATATCATACCTTTGGACTGTTTTTTTACTTTAGGCTTATGTTAAGTCAAAAGTTTAGATATCAGTAGCAATGCTGGCAAAAGTTACCGAAAATTGGCTTCCGAAATCATCTTTAAAACTGAAAAAGTAAATGCCACAGATTGTTCTTTCGGGTCACAATAAAGATTCCCATATATTATATTGTGTTTTATTTCCAATTAAAAAAAAACACACTAGAAATGAATTACTAAATGTTAAAAGTGTCCTGGGACACGGTATTTTGTATAACTCAAACTTTTTCTAAATGATTAATTTAAATTGTGTAATTTCTATTCATTAAAGGCTACCAAAGTTAAGAAAACTTTGTTACCAACTGCAAAGTATAAACATATTTCTAAGTTGCCTTTCAATTGCAAAATAAATGATGCTAGAAGTCCTACTTTGATACTCGGCTAAATTCAACTAGGAATCATTTCCCCTTTAGAGTAATAAACTTTTCAGCGTCATCATTAACACGATCAATATGCTAAACGGAATAAATGCCAGTCAAAGTTATATATGTATGCTTGTATGTATGTATGTGTTCTCACAAATAAATTAAAGAAAAACTAACTACATACAGTAGTAGTAGTAAGTAGTAAAATAAAACCAAATGAAACTCTTGCAATTGATATAAAATACCATAAAGTAGCTATCAGATTTAAGTAGTATATACAATAACAACAACAACAGCTAAACAATTAAACACACATGCAACAATCAGCAAGCAACACCTTACACCCTGCTACAGATACAAATGCTGTTGATGGCTTTTACAAAAAGAGCAACCGTTAAAAAAAATTAATGTTGAGTGTTGCTGCTTCTTGGTAAAAACTACATACTAATAAATTTTATATTTCATTATTGCTATTGCTTGCTGCTAATGTTGCTGGTTGATAATGCTGTTGCTACAGCTACAGCTACTGTGATTCTGTAACTGTGTGAGTGAATTTTGATTTTAAACCCCACTCAGTTAACATCTTTTGTTTTAGTTGCTTCTTATATTTTTTTTTGTAAATCACAATATTTTTTGTTTGTGTTTGCTTATATATTTTTTTAAAAGAAATACAAAATTATTTTGCCGCAAGATCTCATTTATTTGCTACCGCTCAAGGTGTTCACATCTCAAGACACAAACAAAACAAATAAAAAGAATTGAGATAAATAAATTATAACAAATTGTCGTGTAATTGTGAATAAAAAGAAATATTTTAATATTATAACGAAATGTTTTAAACGCGAGTGTTTTAAAAATTTAATTTAATTTAATAACACACGAATTAAACATAAATTAATTAAAAAAAAAACAAATTTAACAATTAGTTAAAAATTTCTAAAAAAAACAGTAAAAATAAATAAAGTGAGTGAATTAATTGGTAATTTATTAAGCAAAAAACTTTCCTTGGAAAAATAAAAGAGAAGATTTAGACAACAAACATGTATTTGGCATACAACCCTCAAAGTTTGTTGCTTAAGTCTTTAGTTTGTGAATAAACGTATTACAGCTCATCCTCATCTTCATTAACAAAAGACTAAAGCAACAAACTCTTTTTATGGATTATTTATTTCAAAGTTTATTTCCTAAATATTTACTCAAAAAAGCGTAACCACTTATTTTAGCACAAATTTGTTTGACGTGGTTTACTCTTACAAGAGTTTTGCAAGATTAAACAGCATCAAATAAAAAAAATAAATATTCTTTGTGTCTTGTCCTAAATAAACGAAGTTTTTTTTTAATAAATAAATGCGTTCAAATATATCTTATTTAGTGGTTACGTCTTTTTAGGCAAATATTTGCCAAGTGTGACCGTACCTTAACCCTTTAGTTTTATTTCATTTATGTCAGCTTCGTGCCTAAACATATCATATTTTGTGTGTGTTTTTTTTTAATTTTTGCACTTGAACCTTTAATCCACGAACTTTTTATGTTGTTTTTTCCTTATCTCTCCATTTTAAGTAATAATAGTAATAATGGCTTTTTTAATGTTCTTAAAATCAGTTCCTTTTATGCGTGTTCAGACATATGATATTTTAATGACTTTATACAATGTTAATAGTATTTTAAATGCCTGAATATTTATGTACATATACAGTGCTGGAGCCAATATTAAGCACCGTACTTCTCAATTCATTTTGGTTTTCAGTTTTTGTTAATATATATTTCAATAATAAAACTTTTATATAAGTTTTACCAAAGTATTTTACAGTCAGATTATCACTTATTCAGTAAAAAAAAATTGATTTTGTTCTTAAGATGCTGCACAATAAAAGCAATAAGAACAATATATTTCCTTCAGAATTAATTTTTTATTAATTTCTACCAATAATATTAATATTCAGTTAAACCTCCATTCATTTTTAATACTTCTTCGCATCTACGATACATAGCTTCTACAAGTTAAGTTGTGCACATATTTCGTAAGAAAAGAAATTCCATTCCTTCTTTTGTTTTTAGGTTTATATCCAGCTATATTCTTTTTTAGGACTCTCCTAAGGGTTTAAATCCGTGGATTGTGACGCTCACTCCAAAATATGAACTTTGCCAAAACCAACACTTAAGTTATCATTGTGCTGCATAAATTCCCATAGGAACAGTATTTCTTCTCAGGCATAGGGTAGCATTATTTCTAAGTAATCTACAGCGCACAATTTTCCATCTATCCAATAAATTGGAGTGACACCAGATAAAGAAAAATCACCCCATCATTAATAAAACTTTCACATGCTTCACGGTTTTTTTTTTGGTTATATATGGGGTCAAATTCTTAATTTTGCGATCTTCAAACAAGGGTTTTGCTATGTGATCCAAATAAATTTATCTTCGGTATTATTATTAAGTCAATGGATTAAATCGTTACAGACGTTTTAAAAAGTATATGAATAATAACAATTTATTAAAAAATAGTATACGGTTTATTATTTAATAAACTAATTATTTTATGTTTCATTACATTTGTTGTTAGAGAAAAATCAATTATTTGATATAGATTGTTAAATTCACAATATAATCTTCTTAATACAGTGGCTTGAAATAGCGTGAAAATCGTTGAGGAACATTAAAAGTAACATTATTTACAAGAAAATCGGAGCAGACTTTACCATTAATTATATTGATCATAAATATTACATTAATCATAGTTCTTCTACTATGTATATAGAGTTGATAATTTTATTAATTTAAGTCTATCAATGTATGATGGAAGGTTAATATCAGGATTCAAAGGTAAACTACGTAGAGTTATATTCCAATATAAATCTTTTTGAGGAAATGTAGAGTTGTTTTGTGACATAGGGATCATTAAATTCCTTAGCCCATTGCTTTATAAATGCGAATACACCTCTAGCTTTATTTACGGTCAAGGTGATATGCGAGACAAAATTTCATTTGTTGTCCAGTAAAATTCCCAGATCAAGAAAATTTTCAACAAATTCAAGCCGGTAATCATCAAAGTATAATTGGCCCCATTTACATTTTTTTAAATTTAATTCCATTAAGTTTTGACTGCACGACAAAAAGAAATTGTTGAGATCGGATTGAAGATATAAATGATCCACAAATTGAGAGAAACAAAAAAATATTTAAACATCATCAGCATACATTAATGTTACAAAAATTTAAAACATTTAGAAGGTCGTTGATGAACAGGGAAAAAAGAATTGGACCAAGGTGGCTGCCTTGAGGAACACCAGATCAGTACAATCCATCAGTATTGCAATTGCACTTATAATTTTTTCTTGTTTCGGAAGTTTTAAAATAATTTATTTTCCAATTAACTCCTATGGTTTGCAAGACACGTTTCTGCACTAAGGACATTTGAAAACAAAAGCGGTCATAGAAAATTGATTTTAACAACTATTGATTCTATTATTTTCCGGTTGAAATAAAATTAAAAATTGTAAATATTTTTCCTAATATTTTTCAACCATCAAATTAACATTTGATCAATTAACTTATGACCATTAGATTCATAGAAAGCTTATCAGTTTAGATTCACCATAAGATCATCAATAGTTTGACATTCACCCGTATCGTGAATAAAAATTCCATATGAAGTTTGTTCCCTTTTCACATTTTCCTATTAAAATTCAAAGTTAAAAAAATAAAAGGGCACAAATTTCATGTGGAATTTTTATTCACGATAGGGGTGAATAAGAATTAACAAAGCTATTTGTTTTTAAGTTTTTCTTCTTAGCATCACGGAAATTAAGAAGCCGTTCTTATTATTTTTTCCAACGCTGTATATACAATTGACGTTTATGTTATTTATACATTTAATAGCATACAGCTTGATATGATAATTAACAAACTTAAAAAAGAAAAGTTGTTAATAGTATTTTTATAATTAATTTTTAATGACATTTCCAAGAAAAATAAGGATTCTAAAAGTGAGTTTGCTTTTATGTCAAGTCATATATTTTCTTTTAAATATTACAATCAAGGTTTAGATAACTAGAAAAAGTACAAGTATAGATACTAATTTTTATAATTTATTATAGAAAGGTGTGAAACTTAAGCTATGGCCACAATTGGCAAATATTTTCCAAAAAAGACTTAACCACTAGGTAAAATATATTTGAACTCGTATATTTATTTAAAAAAAAAACTTCCTTTATTTAGGAGAAGACACAACAAATATTCAGTTTTAATTTATTTGATGCTGTTGATTTGACAAAACTCTGGTAAAAGTAAACAACTTCAAACAAATTTGTGTTAAAACAAGTGGTTATGCTTTTTACACTAGTTGGTGAGGTTAAGTACTTAGGAGTGTTCTTGGCACAAGAGACTGCAGAAGGGTCTCAATGCTTTCTATGCTAGTAGGAATTCTTTAAATAAACATTAGGGGTTACGACAAAACATAGTGAACTGGATCTATATATCGGTGGTAAGACCAATTATTACTTTTGGTTGCATTGTTTAGTGAAAGCAATGAAAATAAATCGAATTTATTAACACCTATGAGATTAGACCATACGGAGATGCTATGGAAATTTAGTTTTCAAACATGAATCCAAAATAATGCAATCATATCGGACTTGATGATGGAAACAAATTGCAGGTACTAGGGATTCCGGATAGAGATCAGTGGAGTAACTCTGCCAGACTGCACGATGGTTATGCGGTATTTACTGACGGATTAAAAATGGATATACATAGGTACAGGTTCAGGGATCTATATAGTGGAAACAGACACAAGAAAGTCATTCAAATATCGGAATGAATGTAGTGCGGAGGTACTGGCAATCCTGAAAGCTATTATTGGTGACTTTCTATGTGGACAGTCGGGCAGCGATAAAGACACTGGATAATTATAGGGTCAAATCAAGACTGGTAAAAGACTGTAAGAGTGTCCCATGTTCGTCTGTGTTGGGTTCCAGGACATTGTGATATAATAGATAACGAAATAGCAGTTGAGCTTGCGAGGCATGGTTCGGAAAAGTGAAACCACCACTGTGTTATTACCACAAGCTAGTGTTAGAAGGGTACCAGGCTTCTATTAAACCTAGATAAAAGTAGTGTTAGAGTGATAATGGGTTTGAGCACGGGTCACTGCCCTGAGGTGAGGACAAATATAGCACCTTTCTAACCAAACTAACTAACTAACAGAAACTATAAAGGATATTGCAGAATTTGCTAAAGCAATGATCAATCACGAACATATACCGAATATTCAATCCCACTCTAATAATTATAGGTATTCACACAAACTCTTTTAACTATGCATGTACTTGATTTACTCCAAATCATGTGAAAAATTCAATTTATAAAACATTTGTTCAATTCACTACTGATGTTGTAGTGTCGTAGGAGTTGTAAATCGTCTTTACAAGAGTTGTACAAATGTTGTAGCAAATTTTCTATATAAATGTTTTGTACAACACCTATGACATTTTTACATATGTTGTATGATAATTTTAGTTTTGCCAAAAAGTTCATATCTATATATTTAACCAAAATTGTACCGGAAAAGGACAATTTTTAACTGCAGCTGAGTTGGAAGTTTCGTCTTAATGCATTCTGTATTAAAACTCTGTCGTCTTTATTTACAATTTGAGCAATGGTCATCTAAATTTAAACTTTCTTATTCATTTTCGCAGCTGGTTTAACAACAATTAAACCATTCTTATTTAAACATTTTTCTGAATTTCATTCATCTTTATCAGACAGATGATGAAGAGAAGAGATTGTTCGACCAATGCCGAAATTGTTTAGTATTTGTGTTTGCATTTTTAATTTCATATATTAATTTATGATTTACTTTTGGCATTTTGCAGGCATGATAACATAAACATACGATGTACAACAATACAATGTACAACATACAACAACAGTTGTGAATTAAACAATTATATTGCTTTACCTTTGGTAATTATCTTATTATAAGCGCGTCAAATTAATAGAGAAAATTCAAATAACACAATGCATGTCAATGACAAGATTTGCTCAACACAACTGATTTCGTTCATAGTAAGAACATACTTTTTAAATTGTAATTTTGTATTTCCAAATACATATGTATGTATGTAGGTGATTGGAGATTACCCAGAATTTTTTGAAATTGTTCTTAACATTTGAAAATTCCTGTTAAACATTAATGATATTGATTAGTTTCCCCAGATAAAATTCCCAGTAAAATGCAATATTTTTTTTTACCGAACTTGACATTTAGGGGATTTTAATTAAAATTGCTTGCATACTTTTATGACTTTTTGAAATAATACTAAATAACCTTGAATAAATATGCAAATAATCATGAAGTGATTTTAAGTATTTGCTGTATTTTTAACAAGTCATGCATTAATATTTGTGTCTTGCAGCTTAATAATTATGAAATTACATGACAACATCTTTTTAAGGTTATTTCAAATAAAAAATAACAAACAAAAAAAATACAATCAATACAATTATTTGGAGAATTTCAACATTCATTTATAAATTAAAAATAAATGTTATTAATTAAAATGTTGAAGTAATTTGTACAACATTTTTTTTTTTGTAAATTATTAGTTTGTTAAAGAATTTAATATCATAAAGATTAAAATAATTGTAGAAATTACGTTTTAATAATTTTGTTATTATTTCACACTAGCACCAGACCAGTGTGTTTTCAGGGGAAGAATACGATAGTTGGTAACTAAAATTTAGTTTAAAAATAAACTTGTAAGTAATCAGAAAAACTTTCGAAAAAATTATACAAGATGTTATCAGAAACATGTTATACTGTAACAAACAACCGTTTTAATTTTTTCAAATTATTTACAGGCTGTTCTTAATTAATCATAATACATCAGGGTTACAGAAAAAAATTTCAAAATTACATTCCCACACCAGCTGTTATATTGTTTGTTTAGAATGATCGCTTAGCAGTTGGCAAATCTTCATTAAGTTGTTACTTCTTTGCTACATTGCTGTAAGCGTTTACCAAATGTAGCTGTTATAGATTTTGTTCAATTCGTTCATTTGTTAATATGTATTACTACAAACAAAGCAGAATTTTTTGTTAATAAGAAATTGACAATCAGCTATCTTTCTCCTGTCATTTTACGTCAACACACTTTTTATGCTCCGTTTAATACTTTTTTTCATCCACTAAATCTACAAATCTCATGTTAATCCGTTGTCATATTTAATATAATTGTTTTTGTTTGTTGGCTTTATTTTATAGCAGACTACACACAAAACGTTCTCTATGTAATTATTGTAATGAATAATGAAAATCACAATTTTTAATATCATATTTCAAAAGGTTCTTTTTTTACAGATTTAAATTAAGA
The DNA here is from genome assembly GCA_950370525.1 of Bellardia bayeri. NCBI lineage: Eukaryota > Metazoa > Arthropoda > Insecta > Diptera > Calliphoridae > Bellardia > Bellardia bayeri. The sequence continues at coordinate 96,933,032 of OX493264.1, forward strand.
TTTTTAATGCTTTTTTACATACTACATATGTACATAAATAAACGAGAAAACTATAAATAATTGTTCCCCTTTTAATATACAGCTCACAGCTTATTTAATGCAGTGCATTTTTTTCTTTTCAAAGTTCCATTGAAAGAAATCTAACAGGAACTTAAAAAAGAAAAATATTTTATTGCAAAAATGTGCATTGTAATAAAAAAAATGCTCGTTTTTTTAAGTTACAGCTTATTTTATGCAGGCATGTATGGGTTTGTAAAACTTGAAATGAAAACTAGCAATTACTGGATTTAATATTTGTTGTGATAGCCAAACATACGACATTTCATCTGAACCCAATATGTTAAACTTAGATTCTTAGGCGAAGATGACCGAACTCCAAAACAAAGATTTTTTGCAAACATGTTCTTTGGTGAATTTTAGCCTGCACAGTCTGTTTTTTGGGTTAATTTAAATTCATGTTGGCGCACGATACGACCAACAGTTTCAACGCAACATTGTTTGCTCAGGTCAGCTTCAACTTGGGAGGTCAATTGTGAAACTGATAGCCTTGAATTTGCCCTTATTTTTCATAAAATGAACCCGATTTTCATGGATGAAGTGCTCATTAATTTTTTGGATTGCGGAAGCATTAATGTTAATCATTTTTGCTATTTTTCGCTGTGAGTGGACATTTTGAAAATGGTTAAAAACCAATTCTCGTTGTTCTATCGTTGTACGCGGACTAATTTAAACTATTTTAAATTGATATTTTACGTTATAAAATCGGACTCACAATTCAACAGAAAATGTTGATAGAAGTAGAAAAAAAGAAAAACCAACAACGCTGCATTGAGCTATCGGTACAGTAGAAATTGAATGCATAAAATAAGCTGCGACGTGCAAAAACGATTTTTACAATAAATGTTTTTTTGTTTGTTAAGGTTCGGTAACACTTGGCAAATATTTACTCAAAAAAGCATAACCACAAGAGTCTTGCAAGATCAAACAGCGTCAAACAAAATAAAACTAAATATTTGTCATGTCCTGTCCTAAATAAACGAAGTTTTTTTTAATAAATAAACGAGTTCAAATATATTTTATTTAATTTGTTTTTGTGACCAATATTTATAATTATTATAATTTTTAAGGAGTTTCCTTCAGGCTAATTTGGTCAAATGTTTGTTTCCAAACGTAAATAAAAAACTTGTTCGATTTTTATTTTTTATTTTATTTACCCAACGTTTCGTTAGTTTTATTCTAACTTCTTCAGGGGTCTCGTTCTAAATAATAGTTCTGTGATATTAGCTTTAAGTTAAACTTGACTTAAGTTTTGTGGTCGTTTATTTATTTTTATTAATTATTTGATTATTTATACCAAAATTCTGTTCGTGATGTCCCGTTTTTTAGTATTTTAGTAACTAATTAATAATAAAAATTAATATCCAATGATAAAAAACATTAAAGCTATTATTTAGAACTAGACCCCTGAAGAAGTTAGAATAAAACTAACGAAACGTTGGGTAAATAAAATAAAAAATTAAAATCGAACAAGTTTTTTATTTACGTTTGGAAACAAACATTTGACCAAATTAGCCTGAAGGAAACTCCTTAAAAATTATTATATTTTATTTAGTAGTTACGTCTTTTACGGTAAATATTTATCAAGTGTGACCGTATCTTTAGATTATAATTTTTTTTTCTTTTAAATGACAATTTGCCAATTGTTCCAGTACTTTACAATAGTATTCTTGGTTATTCGAACTATTAGCCTGAATAAAAAACTTTTCTCTTAAAAGATAAATATTAGTTCAATTCCTTCTCTAGTTAATAAACAACAATTTCTTTTTTAAGTTCTTGTTATTTTTCTTTTTTATGGAGCTTAAAAAACAAAAAATGGTATGCATTAAATAAGCTGTGAGCCACTGTGTATAAAAAAGCAATAAATTTAAAAATCTTAATCAGCAAATATTTTATGGCAATATTAATTAAAATTTGTAATTTATGAGAGACGGCGTTATGTTAGAGCGACCGATTATTAATGGCTTTGTGTAAGTGTGTGAAAGAGGAGAATAAACTTTATGTAAAAAAAGCCCTTAACAAATTAAATTATTTAGTACGAAATTTTTAATTAATTATTATTTTGATAAATCAGAAATTAGATTGTACTCGTATTTTAATAAAATGTTTTAAGATAAAGTTTAAAAATTACATGTATGTAAATAGGAAAAACGACTAAAATAAATTAATTTAATTGTTTTAAATAGATATTTGTTGATACAAACAAATCATACGATTAAAGGTCGGATTTATTATTTTTTCAACTGCAAATGTTGAATTGTTTAAATCATCCACAACTGTCACAACAAACATTGTCAGGTCATGCCATGCCATGCTCTTCGAATATGCTCGACATATTACAAATGCATCAGTGAGATGATTTCAAATAACAAATTAAATCAAGACAACTAGAGGAAAGCCTTGAAATCAGCGGATTCTTCATTTTCCGTTGTACCAATCAATTTAGAATTTGTTTCTTCAAAACTGAAATTCTGTAGTATTTCAGAAGTTTCTTATTGTATTTCAGAAATTTCCATTTTATTTGCGTCGTTAATAGGGACCGGTAAAATGCGACGCGAATCGAATTACTTTTTTCTATACAAATGTACTGACTTTTTGTCAAATGGGTCCAAAATTTAGCAAGCAAAATCATATTTTTATTAAAAAACGTCTTATAATACGTTTAGGTCCCTATTATGAGCTGCATTCGACAATTGATATTCGCTGGCTATCGATAATCGACTATCGAATGTAAAATTTGTATTATGAGTTGGCATAACTATCGAAAATTTTGTTGTTCAACGAACTTTTTATCGAACATTAATTTGCTGTCGACGCTGTATAAAACTGTACAAAATTTATTAAAAGTGTAAGTATTTGGTTTTTTTTTTTGTTTTTGGTCAACCAAATACTACTTGTAAATTACTTTTGCTAATATCCTGCAGTTCTAAGGTCGTAAGTACAGAACAGTAATTGGAGAAGCTCGTTTCTCTCATGGAAGAAGACCCACTGTTGGCAAAAGATATTTGCTCTAAAGTATACTCACGTGGTGGGATCTATTTCTAAAATGTTGGAAGCATCCCTCAGCCTTTTTCTGCTTTTGGCCTGTTTTAGTAAGGATTCATCTTCATCTGACGAATCATCAAACCATAATTCCGTGGTGGTCATTTCAATAGAAATATACTATTGCGAATAATTCAGAAAGAGTTATTTTCACAATAGCGTTTTTTCATCGAATGTGCACCATAATACCAAATGAAAAATAGTTCGATAAGCATTTTCGACTACAGTCGAATATCGAATTTGGCTCACAATAGGCACCTTAATTTTATTTATATCAGCAGGTCTTTGTTATTAAAGGTTGATTCAAGTAGAGATACTTTTTGCAATAGCCTTTTTTGACAGATCTCGTCATCGTGTCATGCTGTCTTGTTATTTTTGTTTAGTATTGTTTGGCATTTCATAATGGAAAGACTTACGCCTGAACAACGTTTACAAATCGTTCAACATTATACCGAAAATTCACGTTCTGTGAGGCATGTGTTTCGTGCACTTCGTATGGTCAACATAATCGGCCTACTGAGAGTACTATTCGCAACACCATCAACCATTTTGAGACCCAGCATTCATTATTCGACCAAATAGACCATGTCCAGCACGCTGTAAAGAAAATATAACGGCCGTAGCTGATAGTGTATACGAAGACCGTGGAGAGTCTATCCCGTCAATGGCTACCGTTTCGTGCCATGATAACCGAGTATTTGATGCCTGAAATTAAAGCTCGTGATCTCGGCGACATTTGGCTTCCCACACATCGCATCAATTAATGGATTTATTGAGAGAACACTTTGGTGAGCATATAATTTCACGTTTTTGGCCGGTCGATTGACCACCAAGATCGTGTGATATCACATCGTTAGACTTTTTCCTGGGGGATATGTAAAGTCTAAAGTTTATGCGGACTAACCTGCTTCGACTCAGGCCTTAGAGGAAAAATGCTGGAAATGCTCGAACGAATCATCGAAAATTAGACTCAACGACGTAGCCAACATTTGATAGACATAATCTTCAAAAAATAAATGCCAAAGAATGTTCTTTCAAATGATAGTAAACATTCCATATTAAATTTGAATTTTCTGTTTTTTTTTTAATGTAGGGAACCTCGAAATGGAACACGCTTTGTTATAAAGAAATAATTGAAAATATATTGGAAGAAATGAAAAACTATTTAAGGAGAAAAAAATGAAGCAAAACGACGCATAGCAGATTGATACAAAATCGGAATAAAAACGACGCAAAGCGGATTAAACCATATTTAGAAAGGGGACGCAAATCGAAATGATGCAAATAGGATAGACGCAAATCGGAGCTCTAGTGTACATATATTTCTAAAATTTACAATTATATTTCAGAAATTTCCAATTGTATTTCAGAAAATTTAATTTGCATTTCTATTAGAAATTTCTTAAATATAATAAGAAAATTCTGAAATACAATTGTAAATTTCACAGTATATCTTACCACTCATATTAAAGTAATTTACAATGACATTATCTAAAGTGAATGGTACATACTAAAACCTAAGGCTATTTTATTGTTTATTTTGAACATTATACTCTAAACTTAATATAGAACAACGGCACACAGTATGGTAACCATTGCTTTAGTGAAATTTTTAAAAAGAATTTTTATAATTGAAAATAATAAAAAAAAAAGAATAATGGTTAAGGTTCAATGAAGCAAATTAAAAAATTTGCATAAGTTATAGTATAGAGAGTATATGAACGTTTCTATAGGGTAAGACACTGAAGTCAAATTAATAACCTCGGGCAAAATTACACACATAAATTGTAGCATTATTTGTTTAAAAACTGAAACAGCACAAAGGTTTTAGAACACAATATCAAACAGAAGCTTTAATAAGAATGACAGCGGCAAGACCAATAAAAAAGCTTTAATAATTATAAGACTCTGCTTAAGGGTTATTCGAAAGGCAAACACAAACAGAAAAAAAACCGCCAAGACCACCAAGTATGTTTAATATTCATATTTTTTTTTTGGCAACGAAAAGAGAAAAACATTCAGCAGCAAACAAAAAAAAAACTTAAACATTCAAGAAATCGATAGTTAAACGATGGTTGTTAAACGATTCTAATATGTTTAAACTTTTCATTAATTAATCACTCATTATCTCAAGTGTTTATAAAACAAAAGTTAAAAAAATAAGAATCAAACATATACATTAGGGCTGTAACCAAATTGTTGGCATAGCACGGAGTGGCCAAGAATGTTTTAGTAATGAAAACACCATTTTGCGAAAAAAAATTCACGCAGGGAAGTAAATTTCTAAAACATGACAAGACATTTTTTTCGAAAAATTTTTTATTATTTTTTTTTTATGTATTTATACAATATTCATTGATAAATATTGATAAACTTTAAGTTTAATATTCGCGATGATTTACACACGAGGGCGGTTCGGAAACTTCTTAGCCTAGAACATAAAGCGCGGTATAAACAGAAAAAAGTTAAGTGTTTTGGAAACTTCCATCTCTGCTATGAACACATGTTAAACTTCTTTTCGATCTGGCAACTCCTTCATAGAGAAACAGGTGTTCAAAAAAAGACGTATCCGCGATTTTTTTTACAATGGAAAAATTAGAATATCATGTATATAATATATATGGTGAATGTGTTAGGTGAAAGTGCGCATTCATATGCAACAGTAAAAAATTGGGTTGTTGAATTCAAACGCGGTCGTACAAGCACTGAAGATAACCCACATAAATGATCGATGAATAAAAGTGCGTGAAATAGATAATATCATGGGCATCTCAAATGATCGAGTTCATTTGATTTTGTTGATACAACATATGAAAAAGCTTTCTGCAAGATGGGTGCCGCATTTGATAACAGTTGACCAAAAACGCATTAGAATGAAAATTTCATAAGCTTGTCTGGATCGTTTTAAGAAAAATAAAATGGTTTTAAGCGTCGTTTCATAACTGTTGATGAGACATGGATCCACCAATATACTTCAGTTACAAAAGAACAATCCAAGCAATGGACTGAAGCTGAAAGAAGTGCCCCAAAGATGGCAAAAGCGATTCAATCGGCCGGTAAGATTATGTCAACGGTTTTTTGGGACTTCGAAGGTATTTTATTGATTGACTATTTGCAAAAGGGTAAAACAATAAATTCAGAGTACTATTGCAATATTTTGGATCAATTAAATATAAAAATTCTACAAAAACGTCCTGGCTTACAACACAAAAAAATAATATTTTATCAAGACAACGCACCAGCGCACAAGAGTGTTTTAACAATGGCTAAAATCAACGAATTTAGCTACCAATTTAGCTACCAATGACTTTTACCAGTTCCCAAATCTAAAAAAATTCCTAGCTGGCAAGCGTTTTACCTCATATGAATATACAATTATAGTTGTAAACCACTATTTTGAAGGCCCTGAGGAAAACTATTTTAATCAAGGGATATAATTGCTAGATAAGCGTTGGACTAAGTGTTTTGAAGTTTCAGAAGATTTTATTGAAAAATAAAAATGTTTTTGAAAAACTAACTATTCTCTGTGCTAGACTAAGAAGTTTCCTACCCGCCCTCATATCTTGTATAACTTTTATTGCTCGCTCTGCACATATATTACACCTTTGTTGCAAAGGAATTGCTGAAGTTTTTTTTTTTCGTTTGTTTTGTGATTTTTTTTAATTTTGCATGAATTTTGATTGGAAATGCTGTATTTTTGAAAACTACTTTAAAAGATCATAATCTAGGCATTTAGTGATGGACAATCTAAGAAATTCGGATCATTGCTTATACTTTTATATCGCTTTAAAAAGGTATTTTACTCAATTTTTTACATATAACGAATTTTGAACCGCGATGAATTGTAAGCCGTAAGAAAATTTTAAATCTAATCTAATTCCAAAATAGAATTTAAGTGATATGTATAGGAATACCAAGAAATATTAGGTGTATATTTTTTAAAATTTCCGTGAGATAAAATTGGCTGTTTTTAAACTTCAACCCGATCCCTGCGTTTTTTTAACAAACGGAAAAAATTTGCATATTTTTTTATTAATAACTTTTGATGTTCTACTCGGCTATACTATGCCGTTTTTGATATTTGCAAAAAGTTTAAAAAAGTTATAGCCCTAATATACATACATGCTTTGAAATACGATATAATTATTGACGATTACAGTTTAAAGATAAAGATACGATACAAAAAATATATACTCGTATATTGTTTAATCATTGAATAAATATAAACAATAAACATACAAACGAACAACTTGAGCATAAACCTAGTGGCGCTATGTTTATTATTTTAAGGCGTCTTAAAGCGGGCGTTGACTGTGGTTTAAGATGAAATGTGGTAGAGAGTAAAATAAATACAATAAAAGCATGCGCGTGTGAATTTTAGCGATTCTTTTTTTGAACTAAAATTATTTATAAAATGTTATAAGAAACATTATATTAATGGCAACCAACCAACATGCTAAAGATGTCTCAGTCTTTTAATTTATTGAAATAAATATAATTAATGCTTGGTTGCACTTCAACGATCTTAGGTAATTTTAAATCAATCATTATTTCTTGTGGCAGAGTTGAGAAGGAATTATTTCATTAAAATGTTTTTTTTTTTTTTTTTTTTTTTGTAACCATGCAGTCTTGTAACAAATTTTTCGTGTGAAGTTAATGGTTTCAAAGTTAACAACATGCTGGTAAATTGCTGAATCATGATGTTTAATCTAATTTTTGCAACAGCTTTATATTAATTTTGAATTTAAATATTTATTTTGATCACTGAACTTTCCTTAAAATTTCGCAAAGCTTATTTTTCTTTTATTTTAAAGAAAATACAAGCGAATTTGTGACATATTCACTTAATGGAAACATAATCTCCATCACACAGGATTTTTTAACTAGAATGTTTTGTTGTTTGTTAAAGATTAAGGTTTGACAATTATAAATGAAAAACAGGTAAGAAAGCATAGTTGGTAAAGCCCGACCATATAATACCCTACACCCAGTATATGTGTAAAACTGATTTTCAGAAATGGGCTCTATATAGGAGCCATTACCTATTATGGACCGACCATTCAAAAATTTATTGGCATGACTTCTGTGCATATAAACATTGTTTATTTTAAATTTTATCTCGATAAAAAACACTTTCAATTTATTTATACATATTCATACATATGTTAAATTATTTTTGAAAAGAAAAAAAAATGATTTTCGGAAGTGGGCTATAAATATGGACAAATCATCATAAAATTGGGCCGAATGATTTGTGTATACATGAAAGATATTTGTGTGAAATATTTTTTGAATACCGACTTTCTAAAGAAGATTTAAAAAAGATTTTCGGAAAAAGTCCTTATATGGTAACTATAGTCAATTATGGACCAATATGCACAAAATTTGTAGATGTGATTAGGCTTCAGTACAACTTATTTGTAGAGAAATTTATTTGCATAAATCAAACATTAATGAACGATAAACCTCTATTTCGGAAGGACATTTGTAATGAGGCTAGATGAAATAATGGATAGATTTCAACCAATTTCAATCCCAACCATTCTTGAGCCGAAAAATATAATGTACCAAATTTGATGGAAATATCTTTAAAATTGTGACCTGTACTTTGCGCACAAATTTACATGAAGAGCCAGCCAGTTGGACGGACTAATGGACGGATGGTGGTGTAGGATATAATTATATCGGATAGAACACGCATACAGACGTCGATTCTTTTATCCAAAAGTATTAATCACATTTTGGGCAAAATGCTGCGTCTATTTATCTGATAACGTCATGGATATTAAGTTTTAAAACTATAATCGATTCGATTGGCTATGTAAAGACACTATCTTTAACATAACCCTAACCATAAAATCATATTTTTAATATTGACTATTACATCAAGAAATGGAGTTGATTTCTCGACAAAAGGAAAAACATACAATATTTTATTTAAAATCAAAGCTATAGAAATACAAAAAGGATTTATAATTGTTGATTAATTGCAGGGGATAGGAAAGCATACTGTAACTTCTGGTGATTTTCTAAATGTGACAAAACTGATCTCTATTGGAAAATACTACCATGTTAAATGCTAAAGGAAGAAAGTAATTAAATCATGGAGTAACAAACAATTTTATTTTAATAATAAAGGAAAAGGTTTCCTGTAAATTATCTTTATTCAAATAAATCATATTTAAAATAATTTATAGAACCTATAGAAGACTTTATCTTATGATATGCATTCTAAGCTCACAGCAATTAAATTATTTAAAAAAATAAATCTGGATATTTCGAATTTTTCGATTTAACGAATAGACTTGACAATATATCGTTTGATAGTCATAGTTTAAATAGACTTCTGAATGAATGAAGAACATTATTTTCGTTTATTATAATTTTCATTTCTATACTTTCATTATCTATTATAACATTTTTATTTAAGAAGTTCGGGTAATTTGTAAAAAGTTAACCTTCATAAATATATATTCGTGCATCCGCTAATTTCATTTCAAAAATTACAAAATTTATTATTTTAAGAATGCATTGAAGAAATAAAAGGTTTAACTTCTAAAGTTTCTGAAATTAAGATTAACTCAAAATCATTTAATGTGAAATATAAATTATAAGGCTTCCTTGGTTCGATAATTCCACCAACAACTTCTCTTAGTGAAACCCATCTTTTAGATGTAAATAAAGATCATATAGATATCAGTTTCAAAATGTTGACGAAATTTAAGAAAATCATCTCTTCGGCTTACACAAATGGTAAACTAAATCATATATTTATCTATTTCATCTAGAATATCAATTTTAGATGCAGCAATAGTTTTGAAAGTTTACCAAATGACTCGAGGTAGTACCACGGTACCAACTGGGCCTAAAATGTATAAAAAAGTGCAATTGTTCTATGTTGGCCAACATATTGATGCACATAGTTCTTACGGGACATTTACATTGTTCCTGGCACTTCAGGAATTTTATTTTAATTTAGATATTCTTTCCACTCAATAAGCTCATAAATTCATATCAAGACAACAGGATTTCACATAACTTTTTTTGCGCAATTGCTTTTTTTAAAGGTGAATTCACCCGTTCGTGAATTTGTTCGGAAAAAGTTTTTTTCATATGAAGTTTGACGTCTCTCTTTTTGAGAGCGAGGAAATATTTTTTACGAACAACTCTCAGCTTGAATTGTTTTAATTTTATATTTTCTCTGGACAAACATGAATTAAGTTGCCAATAGATTACATTTCTATCTGTGGTGTTTATGAAATTAAATTATTCATTTAATTTATTTAATAAAAATTTCGTAAATAGTTTTTTAAAAATATACCTACATAATATTTTAAAATAATTTAATATTTGTTTTTTGACACTTAATTAAAAACCAAAGCAATTTAAATCAATGGCCACAGCATGGTGTAATTATACAAGGTGAGTGCAAATCGGTAACAAATCCAACACAATACAGAAACAACAGGCATTTTGTTTGTGTAAAATAGTGTACGTACTACTTTCAAAAACACTTGACAAAGTATTGCTTTTGACATAAGTCAATTGAAAACAAAATCAGTCAGTTGTGCTACTGCACTCACCTTGTATAGTTACACCATGGGCCGCAGTATTACCACTTGTAAAACTAATAGATTTTGTTTACTTATGATTTTCCAAAACAATTTTTTGAAATGGGTGAATCGTGCTGCAAAAAAATCTCAGTAAAAAAATGTTCTCCAGACAAAATTTTTGTTCGGAACAAATGGGTGAATTCACCTTAAGTTTTTCAAGTGGAATAAGAATTAGTAACTTTAAAGAACTGTTTCTTTAAATTAATCATAATTTGTACTATATTATCGCGCAAGCTTAATTCTTTCTGAGTTTATCTTTTAAATAATAACATTTTAATGAGTTGTAAATGAACAGATTTTCGAATATAAGCAATTAAAGGCTCAATTAATGATTGTGTTTTTGTCTCTTCTTATTTAGTCTGATTATAAAAAGAAAAAAAAAAAAACAAAAAACAAATTAATGTATGCGTAGTAATTAATCATTAATTTTATGGTTTCTTTTCTTCTAAATCTGTTGCTTGCTGTCTTTTATGTTTGAATATGAATTAATAATTTTCTTTATTTCTTTGTACAGGTCTTTGTTGAAGGTTGAAATATGACACACTTCTATTATAATTGACCAGTCGCTGTCAGTTTATTGTGTGATTTTTTTTCTGGTGCAAATAGTGAAATGACGATTTTGCAAGTGTCAAATTTATTTATTTGAATAATAAAGTTGTTAAAAATTTTTGGTAATTTATACTCGTATATGTATGTTGGTAGATTTTTCTAGATGCTGGTAGAAGTTAAATGAATGTCTTTACAACCGTTTTGTATAAAAACGCTTTCAATTCAGTGTGTAATGAATGAAAAATGGGTTAAGGCTTGAAAAAAAACACTTTCAAAAAGTTTAAGAAATTAATCATTAAATATAAAAGATTTTTGTAATTGTAACAAAATTATTATTTAATAACTGAAATATACAGTATAAGTAAAATAATTTTGTTTATCTTAAATATAACTATACTTTCTTTTCATTTCATTTCAGTATGTTGTTTACACGACAGTATATGACTTTCTGTTTAATATCATTCCTAACAATGCTTGCCACACCTGCCTTTCTAGTCACAGCCTATATTATTGATACGACTAAACTAACAGATGCATCCTCATCATCATCTGTGAAATCAACAGCCTCATCCTATTTAGGTACAAAAGTTCTATTTCAAAGTCCCAGTGCGGAGAATATTTACAAAGAGCTTATTGTCTCGTCGAAGCCTTTAAATTTGCGCAAATATTCCAATCGGCCCAAGACCAAGAAGACTAAAAAGGATTCACGTATCTATTATATACCCATACCACCACTGCCATATCGTTTTATACCCGGTATTGGTTATGACTATCAGCCAATGAAAATCAAACCTCTGCTTGTGGAACCAGAAGCGTCTGTGACCATGGAGAAAATGAATTATTCCGGTTATAAAATTCCAAATCCTTATAAACAATATCAACAGCAATTACAAATGTCCTACTTTAAACCGTTGATGGCAATGCAACAGAATTATCAAATTAACACAACACCGGCACCAGCACCAGCCCGAAAACCACCAGTGGCAGAGAGTAAAGTTTTTCGTGTGGATCGTGATGATTATTATTTCAATGGTCGGCCATTTAGATTGCAAGTGGCGCATGCTGGACCTAAATACAATTTAACACCGCAAAATTTAAAATCATCATTTTATTTCGATAAAAATATTATTTATTAAGTTATTTTTTTTTCATAGTCTAAATATAATGTAAATTAAAAGATGCAAATTGTTTAAGTGTTTCACTTATTAAATGTTGAAATGTAAGTTTAATACGATTAAGTACTAAGTTCGTATTTTTGCGAATTAGTAAAGAATTCTATAAGAACTGGTAAAAAGGTAGGAACACACACAAAATTGGTGTTTTTTACTACATAAACATGAGTATCCTTGATTCTCAATCACGAAACACCACAAACACTTGCACTAAGAACTCAAGCTCCATCAACAAATAAGGGAAATTTTATATTTCATTTAAGTAAATGACTCAAATTCGAAATAATATATTATCTTCGAAAAAAATGTTATTAAATGAACCACTAAATGAATATTCTAGAATCTACCATTACTGTGTCATGCTTTTCAATTAAACGATCCTGGTTCGACAAGTTAAAGAAGAATAGTGAAAGACCGAATTTCTTGAAATTCATTATTATTTTGTTTTCATGTTTCAAACAGCCCAACTACCATATTTATTGATAGATAAAAAAAAGCATCCACTTTTGACAATAAAGCCCTTCCCATCATAATATAGAGCAACTGAAATGTACGTGCTCAGAGGTCTCACCATGTATCTCTCAAGAGCTTAAGAGATATTGTCCAAAAGAAATTGATAACATTCATTCAAGCGATATCAGCTTCTGGGATTTACTTCTAACTAGATTAATAAAACGATTCGCCTAGCTGAGCTCAAATAAATCACGCTATCAGCGAGCGAATTTTCAAATAAATAATTAATTCTACTGGGCGAACTAGGTAATCAGCATACTATCAACAAGAAGAACATATTTCGGACGATATGGAATTCCATTCCTTATTGTTTTTTTCCTACATATCGTTTTTATACCATAGTGGGGAGGGTATATTTGATTTGTGTTGATTTTTGTATCGCCCAGAAATATTGGACCAAGACCCACCTTAAAGTATACCGATCGACTCAGAATCACTTTCTGAGTCGATTTAACCATGTCCGTCCGTCTGGCTGGCTGTCCATTTAAATCTTGTGCGCAGAGTACAGGTCGCAATTTTGAAGATATTTCGATAAAATTTGATACGTGATATTTTTTCGGCCCAAGGGTGGATGGGATTGAAACTGGTGAAAATAGGTGCATTAATTTACCTGGCCCCCATATAAATGTCCTCCCGAAATTGGGGTTTACCGATAATAAATGTTTTAATTATGCAAGTATCCAAACAAATTTCATCACAAATGAGTAGTAAATAAAGCCAAATCACATCTACGAATTTTGTTCAGATCGGTCCATAATTACTCGTAGCTCCCATATAAGGCCCACTTCCAAAAATCACTTTAAAGAGAATAACTCTCTCCAAACAATATTTAACGCAACTATATTTCATATGTCTAGAAATAATACTGTACAATTTTATTATGATCGGTACATAATTAGTCGAAACTCCCATATAAGATCCTCTCCGTAATTTACTTTAAGCTTCATAAATCGTTGAAAATTATTTATATCGAGATAAAGTATATTCACCGACATCATGACACTAAATTTTTGGATGATCGGTCCACAATAGATTATATCTCCCATATAATGCCCATTTCTGAAAAACTGTTTTATACATATACTGGGTGTAGCGTATTATATGGTCTTACTTGTTGTTTTTAGGTTTATATCCCGCTATTTAATTTTTTTAGGACTCACCAATGGATTTAAGTCAGGGGACTGTGATGGCCAATCCTCGAACATTGTTTTACTTAAACCAAGACTTGAATAGTTTGAATGTTTGCTGGGGATCATTATCCCGCATTAATTTCCATAGCAACGGAATTTCTTCACTGGCATAGGGTAAGATTTGTTTTTTCAATATTTCTACTTAATCCACAGCACACATCTAATAAATTGGACCCGCACCAGATGAAGAAAAACAATCCCATATCATTAACCAAAGTTCTACATGCTTCAAGTTTTTTTTCAATGTTCCCTATTTTTAACATTCTGTTAAAATAAAGTTACCTTCCCCAGACTACGGGCTTTTGATCCAGCTTCCTAAAGTATATTTCTAATTTTACGACTAGTAACAGATGCATATAAATCAATTTTGAGTTCTTCAGATGACCAAAATGTGTTTGTTTTGCTTTTACGTATTAGACACTTATCTGGTTTAACTTTTCTGTGAATTGCTTGAAAAACCTTAGTTTTGAAAGAATCCATCAGTATTGCAATTTCTCTTAAACTTATACCTTGGTTGCGAAGCTTTAAAATAATTCCCTTTTGAAATGAGGTGCAGTACTTTGAAAAACAAATTGTTAACAATTTTCTGGACTACAGGCAATTGAAAACGTAAGCGAACATAGGAAAATCGTTTAACTATATTTGGTATTATTTTTCTGTTGAAATAAAATCCAATGATGTCTTAAATATGAAATTTAAAATATTGCCACAAAATTTAAAGAGATTCATTGAGAGCTTATCAGATATATGTAGATTCACCATAAAATCATCAGTAGGTTGATAGTAAGAATTAACAAACTTCTTCGCATAATTGAAACAGATTAAAAGAAATATTCAAATCATAATAATAAAAACATTAGAGCAATTTTAAAAACATATTCTATGTGCACACGCATAAACGAGTTTCGATCCCTACCACAGATTGTAATCTGACTTTAAAAAATCTCTAAATGCTAATTTTCTGAAAGAAATATCAATCAAACTTTTTGAATACTAAACAACATTTCAAAGGAATTTTAATATTAATATTACCACCTCTGAACCAGAATAGTAAAATTAATCAACTATTTATTTGTGTGAAGAATTTTATCTAACATTTGAATAAATCATGATCGATTATTGTTTCTGATCAAAACTTTAACCTAATTTGGTTAATTAACAAAAAAAAAAAAAAAAAAAAAAAACACAACTGGTTGACAGATTTAAGTTTGATGAAAAGATTATAAACAATATTGAAAAAAGAAAAACAAGTAAGAAAGTAAAGCCCACCATATAATACCCTATACCCTGTACATGTGTAAAATAGATTTTCAGAAATATGCTCTATATAGGAGATTGTTTGTGTTAAATTTTATTTCGATATCAAAAGTTTTAAAGGATTTATGCATGTTAAATAGATTTTCAGAAGTGGGCCTTATATGGGAGCTATGACTAATTATGGACGGATCATCATAAAATTCCGCTATATAATTTGTGTATATATGAAACATATTCGTGTTGAATATTATTTGGAAACCAACATTTTTAAGAAAGCTCTGTATGCTGTATGCTCTTTAAAGTGATTTACGAAAGTGGGCCTGAGCTATAGACAATTATAAATCGATCTGCTCGAAATTCGTAGATGTGATTAGGCTTCATTTACAACTTATTTGTGGCAAAATTTGTTTGAATACGTGCATAACTAAAACATTTATGACCGAATAACCCTTATTTCGGGAGGACATTTGTATGGTGGCTAGGTGAAATAATGGACCGATTTTAACCAATTTTAATCCCAACCGTTCTTGGGCCAAAAAATATCATGTACCAAATTTTATGGAAATATCTTTAAAATTGTGACCAGGATAACATGGACAGCCAGCCAGCCAGACGGGCTGACATCTTTAAATAAACTCTAATAAACTAATATTTGTGGGCGTTACAAATATTTGCATAAATCCAATATATATATGTATATACATATATATATGTATATGGTGGTGTAGGTATAAATAGTTAAAAAGACAACAACAGTTGACATATTAAACTTCCATAAAATGGTTATTCTAAATACGTTTGGGACAAATAAATATTAATTAATAAATATTGGCAGTATACGCTACAGCTAACTATTAAGGTGTAATTAGTTTATTCGATTGTTTAAGACAATATATAATACGTTAGCAAACAATTTATTTAATTAAAATTTACACGAAACAATTTTATTGAAAATATTGATACAATTTTTTCCTTGAAATTTCTTCGGTGTTCACACAGTGCAATTCTTATTGCTTAAGTCGCTTGTATATTTATTTGAGAGTATACAATTAAATGTGTACTCGTCTTATCTTCCCCCCACCACGATATTTAAAAGGTAGTCAGCTTAGCTTAGCTTAAAGAATTGCTTTGTGTAAATTGGGACTTACTGAAGAATTATTTTTCTTTGCTATTACCTATATTTGTTGAAAAATGTTTTCACTAACTTAGTAAATAATAAAGCAGGGTATACCACAAAGTCTTATTCACCTACTGATGGCTAAACTGTTTATTTAACGAACCGACTTAAATAACAATATAATTAATAAAATATTTGATAATTTTCTTAGTTGACATTTATTGTTAACAAAACAAAATTATTAATTTTAGCAAATTGTTTTGTATGTTCCAGATGTGATGTTATTTAACTCTTTCACTCCCACAAAAATAACATGATACAATAGTTAACCAAGGAAACTAATGGCAGCCAAGGAAACAATTGTTATTCAACTTAAATTGTTTTAGTATTGATTAAATTTTTCTCCATAGGAATTATAGTGTTTGTTAAAATAACAATAGTGGCCACGTTTTAGAAGGAAAAAAATATTTCACAACCTTCAATAAAATACAAAATATTTGTAAACAATACATAAATTATTTAAATTTACTTACATATATTTTATTAAAAAATAAAAACTATGAGTTGTGAGCTCAAATTGCCCATCTTGATACCAACGGCCAGATCTGTAGATGAATGTGATCCTACAGACAACAAAACACCAAAACATTCAAGTCAAACGTCTAAATCGTCCAACGAAAATGATCAGCAGTTACGAACCCCAGCAGACAACGAAGAAATTGTTGATATTGAAAATGTTACAGTGAAATTTCGTTTAAAGGGCAACCAAACTATAGCTCAAATTTATCCCAACTGCATGACATTGTCTGAAGTTAAAATCGATATTGCCCGACGTTTTGAAATTGAGCCGAAATTGTTGATTCTTAAACAAGGCCCTCAAATACTATCGGATTTGTGTTCCATACGAGAAACCGACAATGATGAATATGGTATCTACGAATATCAGCTGGAGTTGAATGTGAAACTGAAAACCCTTAAAATCCAGCAGCATTCAAATGCTAATAAAGACGAGGATTCAGAGAGACAACCTAAATTGGACTTGAATGTTTATTACAGGTAAAGAAGGGATTCATTTTATTTACAAGTTTTTTTTCTATTAACATTATTTTGCATACATATATGTACATATGTATGTATGTATATTTCCTATTATAGCAAATACCGTTTGCCCGATTTCATTACGGTCTACATACCAGCTGAAGATTCACGAAATGGCAAAGCTAAAAATATTGTTGTCGAAATACAGAATCGCTCGATTGTCAAACCGTTTTTATGCGGTTATGTGAATAAAACTACGGGTATTGAGTATCTGGATGCTTTCACCCAGACGGGACCCTTCATTAACAAATGTAGATTCCAAAACTATGCTAGCCGTGATACACAGACCCGTGAACTGAAACCAAAACTAGTTGTAAGTGTCATTCGATAACAGTATTGATTTTTGTGAAATGTATGTGCTGTCTGTTTGTCCATTATTTTAAGGATACAATGCATGATCAAATGTCACAATGTTGGCTAGATGGTAACAATGTCCGTTATTGGTCTGAGGCCTCGGACTACTATATAACTGCTGGTAAATATACAACACATGCTCAACAAGAAAGGCGTATAAACAGAATGGGAAAAATATGTTTAATACAGCGTAATTTCCGCCGCTGGAAGTGGATGAAATGGATGAAGCAATGTGCCCAGGAGTACAGGTGATATTAGCAAATTTAGAATTCTTAAAATAAATACTTAACAAGCAAAGTTTGTTATATTCGTCTGTGAAGAATTTAATATGCTCACCACAAATGTATTGGGTGTATGTATATCTAACTTAAAAATGATATACATCAGTATCTTTTAAGAGCGGTTTTGCCTTTAGCAACTTATACAGCTATGGACAAAGAAATAGCGCATCAATCTTCTATGAAGTACTAAACACATTATATTGAATAATGAAATGATAATAACATGGAATTCTATGTTATTCTATTGATCCACTCTGCTTTTCTAAAAAAAATCATTGAAAATTTCCTGTTAACTTTTGCAAGTTCTTTATTTTGTCATATTTCGTTTGAAATTAAGTTTTTTTGATTGGACAATGAAGTTATTTCGATTTTAAACAAAAATAGTTGATGCTAATTTGGGCCTTGTCTAATTTAACAAAAATATTCTTTATCATTTATCACTTGAGAAAAAAAGGTTATTTGGGAAGTTCACCAAAAGTGTAGATGTTCTAGAAAGATGGTTTTTAATGTCATTATGAGCCTTTTCGGAAATGCATCACTGCACTGCGTCTGATGCGCTTCTGTGATTAGTTTGCGATGCTGATGCTCATTTATTGCATCAGCCATTTTTGTGATGCTTGTTTTTGTGTTCAACTGCTTCACTGTTGCATTTTAGAACAAAATACATTTGCATTTATTCCAACTGTTGCTTTTTCTAACGTACTGCGCATCACATGCATTTCTGAAAAGGCCCTATATGTGTTAAATCAGATGCAAATTTGCTTAATGGAAAGAAAGATCATAAAAATCCACCGCGAAAGACAAAAGTTCGTGAGGATAAGGCAATAGTTAAAAAAAATAAGCTAGATCATTTCAAAACATCGAGAACAATAATGTCTAAAATAAATGAGGAATTTTGGGTTAAATGTTTCCAGTAGATTTGTACGAAGACGCCTCAATGAAAATCAGTCTTATGGTGTAAGTAGGAAAAAAACACTTCTGTAAAAAAATAATATAAAGGCACGATTGTCTTTTGCAAAATTACTACATCGGAACAATTACATATATAAAATTCTGTAAAAGAGTGATTTTCACAGATAAAGCCAAAATTAATCTGATTGGTCCTGACGGAAAAACGTTTGTATATCGAGAAAAAAACAAGAATTTAATCCCCGTTACACTACTAAAACATAAAAGTGAGCTATTTCTCTGTCCATAGCTCGTATGTATCTGTCATTTATTAACACTTAGTCCGCTGTCACACTTTTCAATTCTGACTCTTCAAGGCAAGTGTTTTTCGGTGAAAAGGGAAAAGAGAATAAAAGGAGTACAAACTTGACGGTACTAGTCAATTTTCTTATATCCTTTTGTTTTCTTCTTTCATGCATGTTGATTTGCATGAAAAAGTAGAAAATTGAATTGAGGAGTGTGAATCAAATGGCAAGTTCAAAAGAGAATTGAAGAAAAACTTGTCAGCTAAAATTGAAGTGTGTGAAACAGGACTTAAGGTACGGTCACACTTGGCAAATATTTGATAAAAAAGACGTAACCACTAAATAAAATATATTTGAATTCGTAAATTTATTTAAAAACAAACTTCGTTTATTTAAAACAAGTCACATCAAATATTTAGTTCTATTTTATTTGATGATGTTTGATCTTGCAAAACTCTTGTAAGAGTAAACAACGTCAAACAAATTTCTGCTAAAACGAGTAGTTACGCTTTTTTATAGAACATTATATTGTACACCAAAGTTTTTTTTGTTCTAAAATATGGAATTTTGTGTCAACAAAGCGTCATATGTGGGAAGTTTTGCTTTAATTCTTTAATTAAAAAAAAGTGCCGCTGATGCACACCGATTGCTCACAGAATCTTATGTTGAATATGTTCCATCGGTTTCAACGTGCGAGAGATGGTTTGTGCGGGTTAAAAGTGAAGATTGTTGTAAAACTCAACAAAAGAGCTTGCAAAATCATTGATAGCTACTCAAGCAGCAATTTTAAACATTTGCGAGCAGCAGGATTAATTCAAAAGAAGGAAAATAGGATACATAATGATTTGAAATCGAGAAACCATTGAAGACGATTTTGCATGTCCCAAATGCTGCTTAAACGCTTTAAAAGGAAACCATGCACCGCATCATTACTTGCGATAAAAAAAATGGATCCATTACGATAACCCGCAGAATAAGAGATCGAAAGTAAAACCAGGCCGATCTACAGTCGAACCGACACAAATGTCAAATATCAATGACGCTAAGGTAATGCTCTGTATTTGGTGGGACCAAAATTGTCTCATTTAAGAGCTACCGAAATCTAGTCAGACTATCTCAAGGAGCCTGTAGCGAATGTAACTGATTTGTTTAAAACGAGCATTGGTCGAAAAACGCTCAGAATATGGCGCCAAACATGAAAGCGTAATAATTCATCATGACATCGCTTGGCCAAATGTTAAAAACTATTTAGAAATAAGTGATTGGGAAGTTTTGCCTTAATATCTTTATAGCCCAGACCTTGCCCCGTTCGACTACTATTTGTTTCGATTGATTTTTTCGATTAATTTTGAGCAGGGTATCCGAAATTGGCTTGATTTATTCTCAGCCTCAAAAGATGAGCAATTGAGCGCGGAATTCATATCATCGTTTTGTTGCAATATTATAGAGGTTTGACATTTAATGGAATTTTCATATAAAAATATCGTTTCATATAAAAATATCGTAGTTCAGCAATACAAGGGATCACAAATGAAGCTCTTTTTGTCGTTTTAACGCTTAATTATAAAAGGTTCAAAACTGTTGGGGATTTTCGTAAAAATATCGGTTTTTGGTAAGAAACTTTAATTGTCATATATTGAGCTCATTTTGCGTTTAATCTCTTACCCCCTTATTCAAAAACGATTATTAAATTTAAAAAAACGTTTATTAAGCTAATTTTTATATGAAAATCTGTCTTAATAAACGTTTGTTAAATTTAATAATCGTTTTTGAATAAGGGGGTTAGTTACAAAGTTAAACAGAGTTAAAGAATTTTTGGGAGAACATCTTTTTTCTCTGACGATTAAACACAATCATTTACAAAGTTGGAATGGTTGAAGAATCTTATGAAGAATCATATGAAAAATTGAACTTTGGCATATGCGTGAAACTTTTATTACCAATAAAGTGGTTTAAAGATTTGTTAGAATTATGTATCATATAAAAGAACGAAAGTTTTCACATAAACATTAAACGATCAAGTTATCTTCAATGAATGATTTCAATTCCACAGACGTCTTGTAGCCAACCGTTTGGCTGAAGAGGAGGCCTTTCAAGAGAACCAACAAAGACGTATAAAACGCGAACAAAGAGTCAAACAATTTCCCCGATCCAAAGATGATTTCGATTTGCTGTATGGCGAGGTGCAAAAATGGAAACTGGCCGAAATAAAACGTATTGCCAGTATGTATGAGGGCGCCTCGCGTATAGCGGAAATCAATATATTATTGGACAAAGAAATAACACTGTTGAGTGGCATCGATCGTCAGAGGCAATTGGTGTTTGAGGCAATGAAAGATTTTCGCCAGGAGCAATTACTAAAGAAAATGGGTGAACCAATTAAATGGATTGGCTATGGAGGTGAGCTCTAAATATATACATACATACATGTTTCCAGAGACGTTATTTATGAAGTAATTAATTGTTGATATTTAGATACCGTGGTTCACTTGGATCTGTTACGCACACAACGAGTACGATTTTTAACGGAAATTTATAAAGATTTACAAAAACCATTGCCCAAAGATAAACGTTTGGATTTGATTAATAAAGTCCGAGAGATTTTGTTAAATGAACAGCATTTTCCAGATTTTGGTGAGGTATTATTGTGTTGGTAAAATAGTTCAACCTGTTCTGTAAACCGAATTCATGTAATATGATTTCGTTTTTAAAACGAATGCACATAGTTTGGTCTTCTGTAAATCGTTTTTCTTTTGATTGTAAAAAATCTTGCGATTTCCAGAATAGCAATGATTTCGTTTTTAAGAAAATCACTCACTCCCTTTACAGTCTTTGTAGAAAGATTCATTTAATATAAGTATTATACGTTCTTATTTTTACATGCAGCTTTATGATTTATTTGATCGCGAACGAAATTTATTGGTGTACACGAAATATTGCGATGTTGAAATTTTGCGTAAACGCCAAAATATCTTATTCGTGGAGCTGATAAAATATGAAAGAGAGAATAAGCCACATAGTAAGTAAAAATAATGTAGAATATCTGGAATACTTTTCAACCGATTTTGATTACGATAAAAACATAACTTTTGCCTCAATGTGTGCCACTTTCTTGTAGTAGTAAAATGTGCTACTAATGTGAACACTAACAGCCGTCTTCTAATGAAAAACGTTTGTGTGTAAATTTACATAAGGGAAAAATAGCCACATTTTTTATATTCTACTCCACTATAGTAGGGAAGCTATATTAGGTTTGTGCTGGTGTTTGTAACGCTCGAAAATATTAGTCTGGCACAAATCTTAAAAATCACTTTCCGATTTAATGATGTCCGTTCGTATGTCTGCCTATCCTTAAAGATTTAAGGAACTGAACTGACGTGTGTCTATGACGATATAACTCAAGCCTGTTCATAAAATATAGGCCAAGGTACCATTCCACTGCTGACCTTTCAAGAAAGCCGAACTGAGGAAGAAAAGGCAAAGACTGGAACAAAGTTGTTATTGGCTTATTCGAAAAATATGGAACAGAGACATACATCTTCAAAACGGGCTACTAAGACTGAGGGGTTATTGTGTATTTCGATTCGAAATCAAAAGCTCTTGAAGTACAATGTAAAAAGTATACAAATTTGTACGATTTTCTTTTCGAATCGAAATACACAATAACCCCCTGATAAGCCACTACAAAAACCCATGATAATTCGGGCATAAAAATGAAAGCAGGAAATATTCCATCCTGCACAAGTGCTTTCATAAGGAGAGTTTGGGATTCATAAGCTCTCAACCTCGGAAAGATAAGAAAGTCGACAAGTCTGGATTGCGGTAAGCGGGTCACATATATCGGAATGATACAGATGGAAGGTTTAGTACCGTTTTCCGACAACTGATTGAATGCAGGCTCGTCTATTGAATTGAGTTTTTTTTCTGGCAATGTTTGGTGATATAAAGGATAGTAATTGGTCATATATATGGGTTAATTTTGAAAAAACCAATGCTTATTTAGAAGGTTTTACATAGCATATTATATATCTAAAGGGTGATTCATTTAGACCTTTTTTGAAATAAAACACTATAAATAGAACTGGATATCGGAATCTTTATTATTGCCCGAAAGAATCTTTGACATTTATTTTGTAGATTTAACTTTATTAAAATGTTGGCTGCGGCTAAGACATTCCAATGCTACCAGTATTTCGCGAGCAGTATTTACCTTTAGGTATTGAATAGTAGCTGGCTTATCATCAAAGATTTTTGACTTCACATAACCCCAATGAAGAATATTCTCCTCACTACGGGCTGGATGTGGTCGCGTATCATCTAATAATGTATACTGGGACTCAAATTTACAAATTAGCAATAGTGGTCTCAGAAGGTCGCTGATGCATAATAGCATTCTGATTTACGTAATACAGCTGAATACTTTGAAGACTTTGTTGCGGTGCGAGTCTTTCATGTAGAATTGACAAATTATACTAAATAAAAATAAGATGACAGTATGACAACAGTTACAAATGATCTGTAGAAAAAAAAAACAAATAAAAAAAAGGCCCATTCTTATTTTCAAAATGAATATTCTAAGCTAATTTTTGTTTATCTCCAGAACAAGGAAATCGAATGTGTACGGTTTGCAAACAAGTAAAACCGTATACACACTTTGCCATTCGCACCAGACAATACCAAGTGGACACTTGCAAGAAATGTTACTATCTCAAGGTCAACCAACAATGAAAACAAATTAAATATAATCAAAACTCAATGCGATTTAATATTCTAGGAGGCCTGTACGGAGAATCTTGTTTACAGTGCCATATTGCGTAGTATACAACGTGAGGAACGTAAAAATAAATGTACTGGTTCATTTGCTTTTATAATGCAATTGGACGATGTGCGTCATATAGTGGAACAGATATGGCATGGACATTCTATTTTAAGTAAATGTGAAAATTTAACTAAATTAAGGTAATAATGTTTGACTTTTATATAAATGAAATAAAAAAATATTTTTTAATTTAAAAAAAAATCTTAAATCTTTAAAGATTGCCACGCTGGAATAAAAATGAGGAATGGTCTCCTTGGAATTGCATTTGTTTAACCGAAACTGAGA
Source organism: Bellardia bayeri (assembly GCA_950370525.1). Taxonomy (NCBI): domain Eukaryota; kingdom Metazoa; phylum Arthropoda; class Insecta; order Diptera; family Calliphoridae; genus Bellardia; species Bellardia bayeri. The sequence goes on from OX493264.1 coordinate 96,957,572, forward strand.
CCATAAATCACAACCGTGTAGATGATTTAGATGTGGTTTACGATCATAAAATACGTTTAGAGGTGGGTAATCGCCATATGTTGGCCAGAAATGCTTTTCATAACTTAGCTGCCGTTTCGGTGGAGTTCACCGAAACTGGCAAATGGTGGCAAACAGGTTTGAATAAACAACGAACTGTGCGCCTAGAAGATTTAAGCTCTAAATCTAAAAACCTTAAACAAGATCGTAATTACAAATTGGGCAAAATTCTTTAAAAATTATGCTGCTATAAAACAAAATCATTTTAATATTTTCAAAAATAAAATTAAATTAAATTTATTTAATAAAAACAAATAAGTTGTTTGCATGCTTTTTTAACGTTTTGTTTTTGCTTAATTTTTGCAAAAGAAAAAAGCATGCAAATAAATAAAATAAAAATTTAAACTGAAATGTTTGTTTAGTTGAGTCATTTTAAGAAGATGTTTAGTTCGTTTTTGGGGGGATGATACTTATGACTTTAAGTTAGCAACAGCTTCTCCTCTTTTTTATATTTATTATTAATTTACCAATTATTTTAAATTTTAAACTAAAATTTATATTGTTTTTATTTTCATTTTGTATTTGTACTAATGAGCGCTTTAAATTTACTTTCCAAATACTGCACTCTTTTTAATAATTTATCACTGGTATTGAATTCATTGTACGGCACGGGTATCACTTTGTAACCACTCTTCTCCAATAAATCAAAACTTAGCGATGTTATGCCACTGGCTGATCTATGAGTGCCATGGCATATGTCATGATAGTCGACCACCATCAGAGCAACTCTTTGAAAATTAAAAGAAAAACAATTATTTTCAGCAATTTAATATGAAAAGAAAATATTTAGGGACTAAATTCAGTGACACAAACAAATAATTAACATGAAATTATAAATTTTGTTAGAATTTCGTCATTGCCATAAAGTTCTGAAGAATATGGGATGTACTCTAATCTATTTTTAAGAATATTTCTCAAAAACATTAGAAAACTGAGTATTTTTCTTCTAAACAAATTTGTCATTAGTGTTACTGTCTTTAGCCCTTGATACTTACTTGATTCCATTGGCATGTTCTTTATCTAGGGGCAAAGTATTACGTTTAGCATCAAACATACACATGGCATCTGTAATTATTTTTTAGATTTTTTTTTTTGTTCTTTTAGTTAAATGGATTATTTTTTCTAAAACACAAACTTTGCAGGTAATAAAGTTAAAATAAAAACGCATATTTTACAGCAACTTAAAACAAATAAAAGCAATTGTGTGTAAGTTATAAAATTAAGGAAAAAAGTATAAAAGACAAAGATAAATGAGTTAAAATGAAACAGTTTCAATGTTCTATTGAGAAACCCCATTAAACAAATGTGTTAGTGATAATAAGGATATGTTTTATGAATGAATTATTTATTTATATATTTTATATACGGTGCAAGTGTTCTTCTAATTAGTTTCATTAATTAGCATATAAATTTGTAGCAAATAAATTAATTTTTACCAATACAAAATATTTGATTGCAAAGCAATTAATAATTAATCAAAAGATTTATAAAAATTATAATTGCAAAAAAAGACGTATAAATTAAAATTGTAAATATTTTTGAATTGCTGTTACAGTGACTCACATTAAAAGTCGGGTAAGATGATTTTAAAAATTTACTTTCAATGAACACTTGTGAACTATATCTATCAACATTTTAAAACTTTACTGGTTCTTTTCACGGACGAAATCGAATTCAATTTATTTGAGTCCGATGGCCGGCATTATGTGTGGCGCAAACCTAATGAGGAGTTTTGCCCTAAAAATACTAAGAAAACTGTAAAGTACGGGGCTTGTCAGTGATGGTATAGGTTTACATGGCTGCTTCCGGTGTCGGAAATGTTCATTTTATAGAAGGCATCATGAATAACAACATGTATCTTGATATTTTGAAGATAAATGTTAAACAAAGTGCTCATAAATTGGGGATTGCCAATAACTTTAAATTTTACCAGGACAATGACCCGAAGCACACGTCGCTGATAGCGACGAATTGTACTAAAGTCCTCAAAACACCTGCGCAAAGTCCAGACCTTAACGTAATCGAGCATTTATGGGATGAACTCGGACGTCGGATGCAAAATAGATTATGTATCATTAAAGACCAACTCAGAGCTGCGTTACTGGAAGAATGGAACCAAAGAAGTCCTAATGTGTTTAAAAAACTGGTTGAATTGATTACAATAAGACTCCAAGCTGTCGAGAATCAAAAAGGATACGCAACAAAATACTAATGTTATAAACCTTTTGTAAGTTTTTATGAATAAATATCTTATAAATAATTGAATTTCATAACCTGACCGACTTTCAGTGTGATCATACTATTAAGTTTTTTTTTAATTATTTTGTTTTTGTTTCTATTATTTGTGTTTAATAATAAATTTAATTTTTGAAAAAAATTTAAAAAATCCTAAGCACTCTTTTTTTAAATAGGGTTTAATATTTTATAAACAGTTTGCCCGACTTTCAATGTGAGCCACTGTATATTGAAATATCATATGAAAGTTTTGCATTAGTTCAAACCGTTTACTCACCGAAGCTTATGGTGAATGTGTTCTATCGGTTTGAACGTGCGAAAGATTGCTCATAAGGTTCAGAGACACAGAAGACAAAGATCGCCCAAGCCGGCCAAAAAATTTTGAAGTCGAAGAATTTGAAGTTTTCTTATAGCGTCGATAAAAATGCCGTCAATATTTCCATTTTTTTTGTACTGACAGTTTTCGTGCAATAATTATCTTAACTTTCAGTTAACAATTATTTATTTAACTAAACAAAAATAATTGAGAATGCGAGTTAATATCATGTAGGTGTCTTTAAAACTACGTTATTATCAAGAAAGTTTCAGGAATTACAAAACCTTGGTTTTGCAATGCAATCCATTAATAATATTCAACAAATAAAATTTAAACCACAAGTACGCTAAAACTATGTTCAGATCAGATAAATGCAGGATGTGATAAAAAATAATGGTTATAAATGAAAATATGTACAATATTGATGATCCTAACTATTGTAGTGAAGATGTAGTGGTATGGTCATGTCATGTCTGCCACTGCATTTTTTTTTTTTTTTTGCTACAATGAATCCGATCATTTTTAAGCATATATTTTCTAAATTAATGAATGAATGTAGGTATGTATTTACGCTTAGATTTAAGCTGATATGAACAAATAAAAACGACAGATTAATAATAAAAAAGCAATGAAATAATAATGCATGCATTTTATACCAACTAAAAATAAAAACATTCATATAAACTTACCAATTAAGAAACCCATTTTACTATCTACCAAACTATTGACATGGTTGTTAGCGGGCAAAAGACTCTTTAGTGCATCCTTTAAACCATTAACTAGAACTTGTTTGGGTTTTGGATGTGCCATAGGCACATCATACACCACACTATCGTTAGGAATTACAGGTCCCTTATAGTCAGTAGCAATTAGTTGGGCATAACTATTTAGGTTTAACAACTTCATTTTGGAGGTAGCCGTAAGACCACTTTTATCAGCTTGTAATTTGTCTACAAATGTTTGGGCCAGAACGCTTTCTAAATGTTTATCATCACATAGACCCAGCATGGTTAATGCCCACACATGATTAAGCCAATCAACATTTTTTGTAAAGTCTTGTTGTACTATGGTCTTCACAAGTTTTTGGCGAATATCTTCAATATTGGCTGGTTTGAAATTTAAAATAGCAGACGTTAAGAACAGAGCACTAAGATCTTGTGGCCGGCAAATTTCGCTATGTTTCAATGTCCATTGTGCTAAAGTTTCCAAAATGTCTGTAAACAAAAAATTAAAGTTTTTGTTAAAGAAAAGCCACCTAATATAATGTTTTACGTAACTAAAACTTACCCAAATCTCTATATTTTAAAATACCCAAACTTGTTAATATCGACCCAACTACAGCCGATTTGTCGTTATTGTTTGGTAGTGCAACTTGTACATCGGCACATACCTTGGCAGCCAAAACAGAATCTTGAAAGTTTAATGTAGCCATGGCAAAGAATATATCAGCACACTGTTTTAAGTCCAAAGGTTCAGTAACACTGCTGATATTAAAAGCCAAAGAGCGCAACAAAGGTGTGCTACGACGTTTACGAGCAGCCAACGTGCTCATAACTTTTACCATTTGTGGTAAGCTTATACTAGCTATTAATTTTGCCGCCTCATCATCGCCAGCTACACCCAACACCGTATTAAGATCATCAGTTCTGAAACCAGAAATACGTTTTGGATCATTCTCGTTACCATTACCGTTGCCATTTTTAACCGTACGCCCCAGCATTCGGCAAACTTTCAAAAAACGAGAGTCATTTTCAAATTCATTTAATTTTACACGATTTACTGTGCTCCATTCAGCCAGAATTGAAACAATTCTAAGAGCATGTTTACGGGTCAAAGGAGTATTGCTTTCGGCCACCGACAAAAGACCATTGATTGTCTTTGCATTATTGATACGTTCTTCAACATTGTCTTTTCCAGAAACAGCTGTTGTATTAGAAGTACCAGACGACGAATCATCTTTAAGATTTTCAAAGGCAGCAGCTATTAAAGAATCTATAAAAAATGTAGGTATCATCATCAATAAAATATTTGAACCAATCCGAATTATTTTTAACTAACTTTTTTGTTTCTTTTGGTTCTCTGCTTCCTGCATGCCTAAATCCTTTGTTTCTTTACCGGCATTTCCCGATGCAATTTGGTTAGAATTCGAAGAACTCGATGATGATGCCTCAACAGCAGCCACATTGGATGATGATGCTCTCATGGCATAACCAGTGCTAAGTGTGGCCCTTCTGAACATCTGCGTGGCAGTGGTTGCGTAAAATCTTAAACCCAACATCTTTATAATTCTTTTGCCTTAAACAATTCCGAATTAACGCCGCTGGAATTGGTAGAAAAGTTTACATAACCTTTTTGTTTTGGTAAAAATCTTGACTTAATATCTAATATTTGTTAAAGTATTTAATCAATTTAATTTATTAAACTTGCTGAATTTTATGTTGTATTTCACTTGAAAATAAATTATATGCTTTTTGTTGTAGGTTTAATTGAAACTTTGAGTAAAAATTTACTTTTCTTAAATATTAAATAAAAATTCTCCACACGGGTTGTTAAGAATGACGGCAGACAACTGGTTGGTTGTCTAAAAAGAAATGTCAAATTGACATGTTTTTAGATTGTCGATAATGCAGTGTTCTGAGAACAATGCTGTCACAACAAGTAGTATTTTATACGTTATTTTTAAAATTGAAAGCAAACAAGATCCCCATAACACTATATTTTTTACTGTTAATAATCACTTTTTCTTTATTTTTTTGGTTTACAATGTTAATAGATTATATCATATTGTATATCAGATTGAAAGGTATTTTAAAACACATTCCAATGATGTCCACATTCCTCAGATAATTTTAAACTATAAAGAATATTTACTATGAACAATTTATTATTTTTTATTCGAACTGTTAATTTTAAATTTTTTTCGAGTTCATCGAGCCCGACTAAAATAAAATATCAAAAATTTGAATATTTACTATTTTATATAATGACTGTAAAGTCATATAACTCCAAACTAATAGAGCGGCGGCAAACGTTTTCATTTTTTTTATTTATAATCAGAGCTATCTACTACACACAGTAAATCTTTAAGATTTATTAATGCAAGTAAATTACCGAGTATATAGGGCAGCAAAAGAAGTACTAAATACATACTAAATTCAAGTCTCTCGGGCATTTTTCCGATAATTTTAGTCATTGTGGAAAGATCACTAATTATATTATAAAACTTCGTAATCTCCTATAAAGTGGAATGGAATATTAATTATTTTATTTAAAAAATTAACAAAATTGTTTCAACAAACAATTTTGTCTTTAATGCATTGGTAATGCTTTTGTTTAAGACAGATACAATTATTATAATTGAATTAAGACTTATAACGGAAATTATTAATTTTAATATGCTGAACATATTATATAACTACAATTTTGATTTATATGTTTAAAATTCGTAAATAATTGTTTGGCCTGACGTTGTATATACCCCTAATTCTAAATAAAATATGTAAATATAAATTATTAATTCTTTCATTCGGTTATCGTTGTTTTTTTCCATTTTCAAAATAACGTTTCTTATTAGAGAACTCTATTACCTCCAACTTCTATACGAATCCGATTAAATGGACTACAACTCTGCTAGCAATATTATACAACCGTTAGAAATGAATTACTACTTTAAATAACAACCAAGTGCCTGCCAACTTCACTTGTAAAAAAATTTTTTGATGGCGACAGCAATTTTTCGTCAATCATTTTAATTCTACAAATAGTTTTGCATTTTTGTAAATTTCATTTAATTTTTTTAACATTACTTTTTGTTGCAACCTAAATATAGAATAAAAGTATTAAATACAAATTAATTAAAAGCAATTAACAACGAGAAAACCATAAAACGTGTGCAGTGAACCGAAATTAAATCATCAAAAAATAGAAAAAAATTGCATTTTTTTCCTTCCTATCAGTTTAAACTTGTGTCATATATTCGATTGTGTGTGAAAAATTAAACGAAGCGAACGATAAATAAAATACCAAGCAAAACGAAATAAATTCCGTAACAGAGTAGAAAAACACTTTCAAAATAGGTGAAAAAATGGTAGACAAATTTATAAATATGTGGAAAGTGCGTGAATTGGCTGACAAAGTGTAAGTGAATAATAAACTGAAGTAACAATAATAATGTATTATTGGGAAACAAATTTAATGTATTTTGTGATGGGAGTTTCCTACTTCTCAAACTTTCATTTAGGGAACGTTTTGTAGGATGAGGATAGTAAATGAAATTAACAAATATGTGTCATAAATTTGGTCAAGGTAACAAACTATATAGCAATAACTGCAAACAACAACGAAAAGAACTTAAACCACGCTTACACACAAACTAAATAGTACAAGTCTCGCAACCAAGTGTGGAATTGAAAAGAAATAAAAAACAAAGCTCTTTTTAGTCATTTGTTGTTTTATATTTACGCATACATATACAAATACTTATGTACAAGCTTTTTATTTTTTTTATGTTATTTTTAATGTATGTATAGCACACTTGCACTAAGTGTGTCTAGTTGTTGTAAATTGGGTGTTTTAGCCTTGCACTGCATGTAGTTGTAGTGCCCAACATCATCAGACATCAAACAAACAAACAAATATATGACCCAACAAGCTGTGATGAGAAAATAGTTAATTACTGGTTTTTGTTTTCCCACCTTGTTTATTTTAGTTTTGTATGTTTGTATGTAGGTATATGTGTACATATTCCAATTGGATTTTTACTTTTCTCTAATGTTTAACGCGTGCAAATATCTAATCACTTGTTCTGTCCTACAGACACAGCAGCAAATATATGCACACTTGTACATGAGTAACTTTCTAACCACCTGTTTCTTACAATATGCCATTTAAGGACTTTTACCATAAATTTCATATAAAATAGATGTTTAATAGAAAATTTCCTAACAATTGCCAATAAATCACTTGTATTGATTACACTCGTCGACAAATTAAGTAGTCAAATTGTTTTTAATTAAGTAAAATGTTAACCACAATGAAAAAAAGTTTCTTGCTAAAGAAGCAACGATGTTATAGCAGTTGTAGTTCCGAAAGAAATTATTATAATAAACTAAAAATGTTTCAAAAATATGAAATCATCTTAAAAATGTATATATTTTTATCTACATAAATTATTTGTATATTATAGCAGAAAATATAAAATAGGTACAATAAAATTAGTTCTTGCTTTAAAAAAATTGTTAAAGCAGTGGTTTACCTTGAAATATTGGCTAAGTGTTATTGCTCCATCTCTTTCTTAGTGTATAGGTCTATTTAAATAAAATAAGAATTTAACCATGTTGTACATTAAACAAATCTTTTATTTTACCATCTAATACAAAAATTAAGCAATTATTTTATATTTTCACAATACCTATTCACATTACATAAAATAAGTGGTCGCTTCTTCTTTTGTTTCCAATTCATTTAAATTCGATACGGACAATTTTAACCAAAACTTACAATACAGTGAAAGGATTGAGTGATCACAGCACTCCCACGACAGCCTTTTCTACGCACCGGAATGACCCGAGATCACTCGACCAAGTACTCTTAACTCGGCAGCACTGCTGTTACAACAACAACAACTCGTGTTCTAATTTGTTTATTATTATGATTTGATTATTTGTTTTTTCAGTTTTGTTTTGCAAGCATTTCGCATAAATAATTTATTTTTATAAAATTTTGGGATCCTAATATAATAACCAAAAATATGAATAAATAAAAATATCATCGATAAAGAAATAATACTGGTTTTAGTAATTAGATCTTTAAATTGACAAAGACAATCTGTGAGAAATTCGATTATTTTAATCGATTAATTACTGGAGGGAATGTCTTTTGATGTTATGTAGGTAAAATTATTACTTTAAAATAATACAAATTTCGGAGATTATGGTTTCATTCAGCGTTTTTTCGAATCTAACATTACTTTATACGACAGTTTTTTGTCACAAAAACTCTCTTATTGTCTTGGAAATAACGGAAAAATGAGCTTCCTAATTTAAAAGGATTACTGCCATTGTTTTCATATCAAATCCATTAATAATAAAGACAAAATAAAAACTTAAACACAATAAGGCTTAAATTTATGTTGGGTATACCTATGTCACCGATCGTTAATTTTTTTTTACCATTTATACACTCTTAAAATCTAAGTTTATTGATATATGCATTTTGGGAAAGAAGTTTTCAGTTAGGTAGTTATAGAGCTTTAAAGCTCAGATATATATACATACATATTACTATATCTCAGAATAAGTGCTTTGAAATACCTTTCAAATAATTTGTTAACCATTTTGTTAACCCATTAATAATAAATTTTAAAAATTTTTCTATTTCTAAACCTAAATACTCGTGTCTTCTTCATCAAATGAAAGATTGAAATAATAACGAGACTTGTAAAAAATTCACCTAAGAAAAAGTTCGTTTTTGAATTTTGGCTTTAATGGGTTCATAAAATGGACCATGTTATACATCATTTGAAAGGTATTTCAAAGCACTTTCAAATGTTATATACCCAGATCGGTTTAGAAATCGTAGAGATATAGTAATATATATCTTAGCTTTAATGCTCTATAACATTAAAATCAAAAGCTTCTGGACATAAACGTTTTTTGAAATAAACATGTTTTTGACGCTCATTAAAAAATAAAAATAAAAAAATCGGTCACCCAATGGTCTATGTCTATGTCTAAAAAAAAGTTCAGGATGCACTTTCTTAACCGAGCATGAATTTTGATAATAAAATTTAATAATCTGCAAGCGTTCATTTCATTTGTAAGTCGATTATAGACCAAACTGACCATCTTTAATAGTAGCATGTTTTGATGGGTGTGTACTGAGAGGAAGTGTATATGTAGTTCTAATTTAGTTTTGTACGTTTGTCCGGGTTTGCTTATATGAAGCACGCCAATGTGTTAGATGGATAAAAAGCCGCAGTTTTTTGAAGAAAATAATTTATCTTTTGTTAGAGCTAAACAGGCGTTTTGATAGTTAAATTGGTTCTTATATTATTTTCAAAAAATGTTTCCTTATATACTAAATATTTTGAGTGACTTTTTGAAGTCGACTCAAACTTTAACTCAATTTATATTTGTTTTTATATCTATTGTTTATTTACATTCTTCGACTCATAAGTCGATTCATAACCTACTTCAATTTTATACATGTTCTTATCTATTTATTACAATTATTACTTTGGATTCACATTTCGTTTTTCTGCTTTAAGTGCAAGACATAAGTGGGTCATTTAAAATGTGTGAAAAAATGTGGGTCATGTAATTAGATCTTCATATACAAAATAACGTGTGTTGACTATTGTTAAGTGTTGGTTGCATTTATGAATTATGCAATTCATATGCACACTACAATCTTGCTAAAAAAAAAACACCCTTTATTAAGATGAATACGAGATTTTGACATTTAATCAACATAGAAATGATGTTCAATAAATGTATGAATTCTATACTTGACAGAAATTCTTCGTTCAATAGAAATACCAATTATACAACAGAGGAATAAAGTTTTATTTTTAAAAAATTAAATCAAGTGCGTCCAAACGAATGTCTTTTAAAAATTTTTGAATTATGTAAAACAATGTATGTTTCTATAATAATAAGAGAATTTACTATTTAATACAAATAAAATGATAATTATTTTATTGCTACTACGCGTAGTTTTTGTTCGAGTACAATAAAACTATGTATCTGATCTTTGCATAAGAGTCCTTAAAGCAATTGAAAACGTACAAAATACTTAAATCATTATTTTTTAAAGAATGTTATTTGATACAAATGAACAACATTTCTAAGTATTTATAATGAATGTTATTGGATGCAAAGAACTCTTTATGATGTTGAAAGTCAATTTTGGATAAAAGTTGTGGGTTAATATGAAGTATGCTGTCTGGAATATCTTTCAATATTTGCTGCTGGAAAAATAATAGTTCAAACTTAAAAATATGGATTGACTGAGGACAATATTTTGAAATTGTTATTGCTTAAATCAGCGATCGGTACTCATGGTCACCAGGTGCAAAACTGGGTCGATTGTTTACCTTTACACAACAATAATGTCAACAATGTTTACAGAATTATAAAAAAAGAAACAAAAATTAATAGCTGGTTCGATAACAACTAATTTTATAATTCAGGATCCATTTGCTTATCACCGCTTTAAGTTCTTTAATTATGAAACACAAATACCACCCTAAACATATAAGATTTTAGACTCTTTGGAACACACTTGAACACATTTATGTTGAAAGGGTTGCTGGCATATTTTAAACTACTATAAAAAATAATTAGCTTCTGACCAAAATCGATTACATATGTAATTACGAAACCGAACGAAACCATCTGCCACTTTCGATCAGAGTGGTATTTTGTGGCAGGGGTGTAACTTATTTTAAAATACAATAATGAGCTTTTCTATTATTTTTTAAATAACTTTAAAATATATTTGCTCTTTCATAAAGCACTTGAAAAAATAAGAACTCTCTATTTCTAAAATTGTTTGCTAGATAAGATTTTATATTATGACATCAAGCTTAATTTATTGTATGTAGGTAAAAAACAGATCAAAAACACAAATACATATTACGAGTATTATTCTAAAAAATATTGTAAAATGTGTCAAACACTACAACACCATGGCGTGTCTTTTAAACAAGATAAATAAATCATTAAATGCTTTTGAAAATGTATAAAAAAAAATGTTTGAGTAATATAATAATAAAATTAAAACAACAATAACAGTAATAAAATAATATTAATAATTAAAAGGTAAAGTGTAAATAAGAAAATAAAACTTTGAAATTAAAAAATATTGCAAAACTACATTTTTATCAATTGATAAAACAAATTGATAAATATTTTTTTCCTCTACTATTTATTGAAACTAATCAAGTTATTTTTAAACAAATACAAGTGCGCCTGATTTGATATACTATTAAAAACTCATCATATTGGCATTTTAAAAAGTCACAAAACACTAAATTATAATTCATGCATTTAAAATAATGTCAAAAAAGAACTTAAATATTTATAAATAACAACTCGTATAATTACCAGCAGCACTCTAATTAAGTTTTAAATATTAAACAAAAATTATCGAAATGGTTGGTTGTTTTAAAAAATTCAGTTACGGAAACAAACTGTATTTTATTTCCGCCACGCTAGGATGATTTAAGTGGGAAGCGTAGGGGGAGTTGTTTATTTTATAAAACAGCTTGTTATTGGTTTTTAGTTTTGCTTTTGTTTCAAGTTTGTTTTCTTTTATTTGTCTTTCTTTTTCATTATTCGTTCGTTACTTATTACGTTAATAATTGGGATGAAGTTTTTTTAATTGTCTACAAACTCATGTATTGGAAATGTATAATTTGTTAAATACTCGTCAAACTTATTAAACTACAAAATACAAACAATAATTAAACATACAAATATATATATACATATGTACCTATTCAAATTTACTTAATATATACAGTTGATTCTGAAAGTGAGTGTCACCTTACATTTTTAAAATTGTTCTTTCTGGTAATTAAAATCGTTTGAGATTTTAATTCAAAATACATATATTATCAATGCCTGTGGTACCCTTATTGAAACCACTAAATTAAAATGTCTTCAACATTTAAGTCACATAAATTTAACACAAAAAGCAAGTGTCCCTAATTTTCACTTTAAAAAATATAACGTAATATTTTGCAGCAACAATAAGTCTAAAATGTCATAGAAGCTGTAGCAGAAAATGTCAAATCATTTTATTAACGGTTGTTGCCAAAATAGTTTATAAATTAAAAATGGCTTGAAAATTTCATCAAAGCGAAAAGAAACCACGGAATCAGAACGTAAAATAATAATAAAATTGCGAAAATCGAACAACTCGTTGCGTTAAACTGGTGAAATAATAAAAATAATTTATTCTACTATTGAAAAAATTGTTAAGAAATATAACAAAACAAAAAATATTGCAAATAAGCCAAGATGCAGACTCCCTCAGGCCCTTTCTAATGGTGAAAAAAGATAAATTTCGAGGGAAATAAATAAAAATCCTAAGGTACCGGCAACGAAAATAATAAAACTGATTAATACCAAGTTCAACAAAAGCGTTTATCCAAATATAGTACGAAAATTGCCTCATGAGTCTGGGTACAACAGTCGTGTTTCTCGTAAGAAACCCTATGTCAGCAAAGTAAACAAGATCAAATGACTTAAATACGCCAAAGAACATCGAAATAAATCGAACGACTTTTGAAACAGAGTGGTTTTTACGGATGAGAGCACATATCCGTAAAACCAATCTGTTCCAAAAGTCGTTCATTAATATATGTACATATATGGAATCGATGGAAGAGTATAGTGAGGAGTTTAATGAAAAATATTTGTGTCTAATTTTTAAACATGGGGTGGCATAATGGATTACAGGAATTATGATGTATATAGACATTTTAAAAACTTATCTCCATCCCATCGTGCATAAAATGAGTATTTCAGAAAACTTCATATTTACACAAGACACCGACCCCAAAAACACGGGTCATAATACTAAGTTATAACTATTGTATAACACTCCAAAATGTATGGAAACTCCCCCAATCGCCCGATATTAATTCTATTAAAAATTTGTGGGATCATTCAAACAGAAAACTTAGAGAGGGAGAGAAAGAGAAATAGGAAATAGGACTAATCTAACAATAGCTTTACAGGTAAAATTGAATAAAATTTCACCCTTGGTGACCCAAAACTTGTGGATTCTATTCCCAGAAGACTAGAAGCTCTAATTAAGAATAAGGGCTCCCATATAAAATATTAAAATTTTGGTTCTATGCTATTTTTATTGCAAACAATTCAAAATGAGCACTCACGTTTTGCAGTTAAAAACTGAACTATTTCTAGTTATACGTTTTTGAATTTTGAATTAATTAAACTTTTTATTTATGTTTTTTGTATTAGTTTTAAATATTACTAAAGAACCGCTCATGTGTTTTCAACTACTTTTGTTCACAATATAGTTAGCTTTAAATATGTACTTTTAAATTTAATTGATTGGGTGAGCACTCACTTTCTGAATCAACTGTATATTATTATTATTATTTTAGTTTAGTTTTGATTGTTACTATTGTTGTAGTTGCTGTGGTTTTATTGTTATTGTTTGATTAAAGTGTGAGAAACATCAAGTTAATGGTATTGCACGGTGAAATTTATATATTTACATAGTATACATGCCTATACTCGCACATATATACATACAAACAAAATACATATTATCTACAATTGTGTAGGAAGTTATTCGGTAAATAGTAGAAGTTAAAAATATGAACACGTATTATCAAAAAGTATAAAATGAAAGTAAGTTAATGGGCTTTGCAAGAAATTCAGTCATAATTGACGTGAACTTTATTTAGATATTATATGTACTTATCTTTAATAAATATAATGATTTGAAGAAAGTTCTTTAATTTTGTGAATTTGTTTGCATTTTTTGTTTAATTCTTCAAAATTGCTGATAAAAAAAATTTACAAAACTGAAATGCTGTGAGTAAGGCAACAGTTGTATTACAACTCTTTTCAATACACTCACGAGTATTTTGGTTGACTGTTGAATATAGCGTATTCATTTGACGATTAAATAAAGTGATGATCTGAGATGTGCCTCGCTTGGCATAACCGGACCTACAAATAGCACACCGCCGGCGGACATGAACAGCATACGATGTGGCTAACAAGCAAGTTACTCGGTTACGCAAGTTAGTGAGCCATAGGAAATTAGGCTACAGAAATATAGAAATCATTTAAGATGACGAGTTTCGATTTTGAATTTTGAATTATTGAAAATAACAGATTGTCTACGATTTTCAGGTAGGAGCGCACCCAATTAAGAAAGTTACCTGTGAAACCAATACTATACAGCTTCAATATTAATAATTCATGGTTAACTTTATCAAAAGCTTTGCTGAAATCTGTATATATTACGTCCGTTTGTTGATTTTTACTAAAACCAGAATTTATATATGATGTTAGTTGTATAAGATTTGTTGACGTTGAGCGTCCACGGTAGAAACCATGTTGACTTGTTGAGATTATGGATGACGTTTGTTGAGACAGTATATCCGTTATATTCCTTTCAAATAATTTTGGGATAGCACTTAGCTTCGTTATAGCTCTATAATTCGTTATATCATTACGGTTGTCGGAATTAATATCCGACAAAATATGTGTTCGCAGAACGTTTTTTCATATGAAGTTTGACGCCTGTCTTTTTAAAAGAGAGAAAATATTCATATGAAAAAAAAAACTTTGTTCGAACAAATATTTTTTTCGGAAAGAATCGGTGAATCTACCTTTAGTTCTAGAATTTCAAGTAATAATGTCGTGAAATTCCATGAAAATTTTTTTTTTAATGACATCATGACGAATTCCAATCATATATAGATTTATGAAAATCTTTACTATACATACATACATATATTATTGATGAATGAAATAGAATATACATACATATTAGAAATTAAAAATAAAATACAAATAATATGGGACACGTAACTACACCAATTATTCTATTGCTTTATATTTATTTTGTTTATCTGTTATAAAAATTAAAAAATATAAGATTTATATATTACAAAATAATTAACTCATATTCAAATATACATACATATGTATGTACATATGTATCTTATCTCACAGCCTATTTTAAAGCAAGTTTTTATTATACTGTAAATATTTTTTTGCAGCACCAATGTGGTCATGAATTATACAGAAATCGAGGGCAAAGTAAGAGAGGCAACCAACGATGATCCCTGGGGTCCAACAGGTCCTTTAATGCAGGAATTAGCTCATGCAACGTTTTCCTATGAAACATTTCCCGAAGTCATGTCAATGTTATGGAAACGTATGTTGACAGACAACAAAACCAATTGGCGTAGAACGTACAAGGTAATTTTATTTTAATATTTATATTAGTATTACTTTTTTTTTTTGTTAGCAAATGTGTAATTTCGTTTTATATACAGAGTTTACTATTGCTAAATTATCTGGTACGTAATGGTTCTGAACGAGTGGTTACTTCGTCAAGAGAGCACATTTACGATTTGCGTTCATTGGAGAATTACACCTTTACAGATGAAGGTGGCAAGGATCAGGGCATTAATGTTAGACATAAGGTATTTGGTGTTTGAAAGACTAAATACTTATTTATGTATGTATATTAAAAAAAACGTTTTATTAAAGGTTAGAGAACTTATAGACTTTATACAAGATGACGACCGTTTACGTGAGGAACGTAAAAAAGCCAAAAAGAATAAAGATAAATATATTGGCATGAGCAGTGATGCTATGGGCATGCGCAGTGGCGGTGGCGGGTATAGTGGCGGTGGTGGTGGCGGTTACAATGATGGCGGCTGGAGAACTTCGCGTAGTGATCATGGCGATAATTGGTGTAAGTTAAACGAATACCAAAATATTACAAAGATTTTTATTATTCTACTAACATCAATTCTTTCACAGATTCAGATTCACGTTCGGCAGATCGCTATGAAGACGATGATGCTCAATATGAGGGTGAAAAAGAATTTTCCGATAGTGATTCACCGAGTCCTAGGTATAAGGAACAAAGTATAATCACCCCTATCGTGAATAAAAATTCCACGTGAAATTTGTTCACTTTTATTTTTTTAACATTAAATTTAAATAGGAAAAATGTGAAAAGTGAACAAATTTCACGTGGAATTGTTGTTCACGATAGTGGTGAATATGTATTGTTAGTTTTAATACGTATATATTATTGAAAATTTCAGAAGAAACTATCGTTACAATGATCGCGCCAGTCCTGCTGATATTGCCACGGAAGTCAAGCCAGCGGGCAATTTAAACATGAACATACGTCCCAAATCAGCATCTTTAACAACATCGGCCAGCATGTCAACGGGTCCAGTTACAAAGCAACCAACCCAACACAAACCTCCGGTGGGCAGTAAAAAAATCGATATGGGTGCTGCTGCTAACTTTGGCAAACAATCGGCGGCTGTATCATCGAATGCGGCCGGCATACACTCACCCACCCATCGCGACACACCCGGTGAAAGCAATGCTGATTTAATAGGTTATTCCCCCATCACTAACAATAATACCATGGGCATATCATTGTCACACGAAAGCAATAATACAAATACTACAACCACCAACGCAAATAACAATAATGCACTCGATGATCTATTTAAAACCTGTTCGCCAAAGAGTGAAAAGACTCTAAATAGTACTGCTATCATTAATGATGATATTGATGATTTCAATCCAAGAGCAGTTGAGCAGCAGCAAAATGAATTCGGTGATTTTGCCTCGGCATTCGGTGGTGTGTCAGCGGAGCCTCCATCGGCTAGCCTATCAACCATTACTTCTCCGGTAAACGATGATTTTGCTGATTTCTCTGCATTCCAAGGTAGTTCCAGTACTAGCAATAGTGCAGCCTTAGCATCTAGTATGGGTGGCTTGGGGGGTAATTTGTTGACAACAGCCACACCGGCCAATGATGCTTTTGATTTATTTAATTCATCTTCAGTTGCTGTTAATTCCACAAATGCAACAACTAATTTGGGTGCTACCACAGCAACAGATCTTCTGGCTGGTCTAGGGGATCTATCGATACATCAAAGTATGCCAATGGGTAAGTTTTATCAATTGTTTGTTATTATATATTCCATTCTATTCTATTCTAGTTGTTTAAGCTTAATTTTCAGTTATTTGTTAAAATTAACAATAATGCAATGATTTTGTTTTTAAAAAGAAAAGTGTAATATACATAAAATATATACTTTGGCTAAGAAACATACAGGCACATTTCCAACTAAAATCAAATTTTCTAGGTTGTATAAAGAGTTTATTATTGTATTATTGTAATTAACAAAATTTGACACAAACATTTAAAATGTATAAAATGCGTTTAGATGTGAAAGAACGAAAGAAATACGATAGAGTGCATGTAAATTAAACATAAGAAACGTTTTCAATATGATAAGTAGTGTTTGAAAGTTAAACAATTAATAAATATACAAATAATACAAGTATTTACGTAGACTTTGTAAAACAATACAAATGTTTTATTATGATTAAAGAAAAAACAATACAAACATTCATTTAATGGAAACAAATGCCAATTGGAATCCTTCCATTTTTCACTTTCAGCCGATGATGATGGCAACGGTGATGGTAAATTCCCCGAAAACATAAGCCTTGAATTACAAAATAGCATACAACAATTGAACACAATTAGCACTATACAATCCGGCCAGGAAGTGCTGAAAGTTAAGGAAATTTTACAATTACTATGGATGAAAGATTGTCTACCAGGTTTTACAACAGCCGAAAAAATCTGTAATTTGGATAAGGACAAAGCGCCCTGGCATTTAATAGCCACTCATGAATATGCAGATCTATTGCAAGCTGTGATCCAATTATTAACCACTGAATGGCCGGGACAAGTGTTGGACAAGCAGGAAATATTTATTTTCAATATATTCAAAGTTGACTATAATTTCGATTTTATTATGGAATCCTGGTCATGTTTAATGCACAAATTACCCCATTCTCCCCACAGCATAATGACAATCTTCGAATTTCTTTTGGTAGATGACAATTTTTTGTCGATAACCTTTTTGCAAATATGCAAGGAAAAGTCGCGTCTTTTGCAACAATTTAAAACAACAGTTAACACTTTGCCCGAACCTGCATTGGAACAGTTTAACATAAGGGTCAAGGAGTTTAAACAGTTTCTAATCTCTTTACCAAGCCGCTTAGCTAATGCAGTCATGGGTCAAGTTAAGGATATCTTCAAAGTCAACAATTATGCCAAAACTTTAATGCAACATTTACTCAAAACCCTGTGGTTTTTGATACACTGTGATGAGCAGGAACAAGACTATTTTGATTTAAAATTTCTCTCGGATCTGTTAAGCCGTTTAGTTTTAGACTTTTGCAGCAATCCAGAAATTGATTCAAATCTTTACAAGTTTTTAGAAATTTTACAAGAACTGTGTCACTACCCAACAGCCCAAAAGCAAATACAAGAAATATTTTATTTAATGGATGATAATAACACATCTATATATCGACTAGCCCTATGTATGCTTAAGGGCCCTCTAGATGTTCATAAACTTTTGGGAAGTTGTGTTAAAAACAATGAACTCTGGCAATTTTGCTTCCTATACAAATTAGCTATGCAAAGAATACCTGACGAAGATCCAGCTTTAATTACATTAGCAAGCTACATTTCCTCAGTAGATGCTGCCTTGTTAAAGCAACTTTTTGAGAATCTGCTAAATGTTTGGGCCAAACGTATATGTTTGCAGAAATTATCCCAAAAAGAGCATTTAAATCTATCAAAACTTTTAATAATAACAGCAAAATATTATTATTTGGATGATGAAAATTACAGCACAGAGGATCAAGATTTAAAACGTTTGTTACATCAGGGTCTGCGCCATCATTTAGAATGTTCAGATTCTCTGCAACGTCATATTGGCATGAAAACGGTAGAACTTATATTTAATTTTATAGCGGTGCCAAATTCTCAAGAAATGGAACAATTGAAATTTGATTATAGCGGGATTTTAGAAACTCCCAAAGGAAACACACTAAAACAAATTGATAAGTTGGCTAAAACCATACAATTACCAAAGGATAACCCTGAAAACAGAGATTTCAAACATTTAGAGTCATTATTGGAAACTTTTATGAGCCAGAAAACCAGTGATGCTGTAATTACAAACTCTAATAAGGTCTTACTTGCAAAAAAGTTTATCAAAGACAACGACATGGACAATTTCGAAATAACCCCTCCTCCCTCAAAATCACCCAAAATGGAATTAGATTCAGATGATGACGATGACTTAAAGCCCTACAGTATGTCAAATGACACGGAACAAATTTTGGATAAAAGTCCCAAATTTCTACTGGACTTGTTGGCCACACTTTCAACCAAATGTGAAAACTATGAACATTTTGAGGCAGCATTATCAACAGCAGAGACTCTAATTCGTTCACAATTGCCCAAATCGGATGCACGTTTAGCGGTAGATTTAATGCAATTGTTTCTATCGCTCGATATGCAGTTTTATTATGAAAACTTTGAGGAAACTAAATTTAAATGTTGTGTTGCCATCTGTGCAACTCATCCAGCAGAATGTGCCGAATATATATGCCGACAATTTCACACAGACAATTCGTGTTACAATGCCAATTTACGCATTTTAATGTTACAAATTTTAGCGGAAGCCGTAAAGGAATTAACAGGAGCGGTAGAAATGGAGACCCCAACGGAAGATTCTATTGCAGCCGCTACTAATCATACACATTTGCGTAAATTCCAACTTGACAATGAACAAAAAAAACGCTTAGCTATAGCCCAACAAACTATACGCTTAAGACTGCGTGAAAAAACTAAAAGATATTTTACCAAAAGTAAAAAATCCCACAGTCTCAAAACAAATCGCTTTCATCCAGTAGTGGGCACGTTTTTCTTTTCTCTAGTTCGTGGTGAGCGCACCAAACAAATGCTGTACGTTAAATATGATCGTATAGCTCATGACATTGATACAATGTTGTTGGTCAATTTCCTGCACACACTTTCCATTATCGTTATGGGAGCTCAAAATTGTCCCATACTTCCAACCATGGCAAGAGAGATTTTCGATTTGTGTTCCTTTGTGCGCTTTAGTTCAGAAGCACGAGTACGTTTATCTTGCCTAGAACTTTTGGGCATTACCTTAGTAACCACACCAGAGTATGTATTGATTGAACAATTCAATGATCGTCTTTTGGAGTTGAGATATTGGCTGGAAGATTTCATTAAATCACCTTTAGTTGGAGGCGAATCATCAGAGGAATGTCGTGAGCTGGCTTCACAAATTTTAAGCACCTGTTACAAAATAATGAATCCCGCAGATATGGAAGAGTAAAGTGCTTTTGTGGTTTTAAAACTTAATAAATACTGAAATTTACAAAAAAAAAGTATTTTATCCAAAAAATTTGTAATAAATTTTAACTTTGACTATTTAAAAAACAGTTTTTATAAGTGTATTTTTAATTTTAGGTATTTTGTTGAAAGGAAAATCTTACTTTATGCAAAAGGAAATAGGAATTACAAAAAGCTTAAAATGAGGACACATTTTTGAACTTATATGGTATTTCATTTAGCAGAGACTGAAAATAACACACCCACTTTAACTTTGGTGGTTAATTGACACCATTTACCATTTAAAATTTGTTTTTTGTGTTATATCACTGAGAAAGTGATTTATAAAAGAACATTTTAAGTTAGTGTTTGAGAGAAACACAAAATCAAATAACGGAAGTAATCAAGATGAGTCATTTATAATTAATTTTTTTTTTCGTTAAGGTCTGGTTATAACTTTTATTTTCGAACTTTAAAAATAAATGGCAAAAGTTCGTTTGATTCAAATCAATGATTATGCCTGAATATAAAGGTTATAAATAATTGTAGGTAAAAAAATTACATAATTAAACATAAATTTTGCAAACAAAACAAAACCCACAATTTGCAAAGAAATTTAAAATTTCACAAATTATAAATTAAAAAAATTCAAAATTCATTAAGTCCATAAGTAAATAAATTGCAATGAGACAACATTTCAAGAATAAGTATTAAATAAGGAGGACTGTGCAAGAAAATAAACACGCAGTTTCTATTTGGTTGTCTTGTAATTAATTAAAATCAAAATTATGTTTTATAGATCCGAAAAAAAAATAAATATAATGCTAAAAAAAAAGTCGGTCAATGATGTTCAAAAATAAAGTAGAATAGCCATAGTAATTAAATTTTTAACAAAAGAATCTGAAAACCCTGAATTCTGACGGCATATCTATGCTGATATTCTAGCTTAAATTTCTGGGCCTCTTGATTTGCCAACTAGATTTCTGATATCTGGAAAGTTTAAATACCTTCTATTGCCTTCCCAGAATAACCGTGGTTTCAAGGAAGCATATAGCTAAATAACTGAACATACGAATCAATCTTTAGATTTATCCAAACCGTTAGGCATAGTCGATCAGTCTATGTCGATACACATCCCGAACTAATCTACAAAAATTCGGTGGTATAGCATTGAAACGCCACCGAAGTAAAATAATTAAATAAAGGCTATAAATCAAGCTTTAAAAATAATAAGCCTACTCACCACCAGAGGCGCTGCACTAAAACAAACATAATGCGCAATTGCAGAGTTGTAATATAAAGCTTTCTTCTATTTTCACCACCTTTACTTCTTCAACCTATCCCCTTTCCAAAGAAAGTAACGCAATTATATATAGGTATATTAACTGCCTGAGTGTTACTTCTCTTAAAAAAAATGGTGTCTAACGCTGTATTTCCGACTCCCTCAGTGTCTGGAGTTAAGAGGCTAAAAAAATAAACATTGCAAGACAAAAGATGTTAAGATGGTTCAATAGTGTATGCATTTGATTGCAGTATATTATCAACAGAAGGACTATATTTCCAACTATATTTCCAATTTTTTTAACATTACAAACTTTTTGCATTGTTTTTATCTATTATGGTTTACCCTTCCACCTTTTAGACCCATCAACAACTGGATCGAAGCCAGACATATCGAAAGACTCATTCACATTTTTTATCTACAACAATCAAATAAAAATTATAAAAATGCCCTAAAATATTTCGATACCAAAAGGTACATATACGGAAATTGGTTACTTTCCTTCTAATTATTCTGTCCCAGTTCATATTTAATTGGAGACCAATGGTGATCTTAAGAATTAGATGAGAATAATTTAATTCAAATTTAATTCGGTTTCCAGCACACTAGATAAGTTTTTCAGTTTTATGCTCTTGCTGAGTTTAAGTACCTATACTGTGAATGTTTCAATAGCAAAAGCAATACACAATTCTCATTCCTGTCGGTCAGGAAACAATGTTTTTCCTGGAAAAACAGATCCTTGTGATACTTGGCCATTAACCCAACCATTACATTTTGATGATGGATCGCTAACCACGATACATCCGAACGATTATTCGAAGTTAACACAATTGTATCTAGCACAGACATTCCATACACCTGGTAGTTAATCCAACGATTAGATTCTGATGTTGGATCGCCGTACACGATCCTGCCAATTGACACAATGACATCTAGGACAACAGTGAATTAATTCAAATGCAATAAGGTCTAAGTGAACAACGATCTTAGCTAATGAGTGTCTTCTTTCCATATATACAGAATCTACATAAGTTCGAATATAGATATATGTACATACATATGTAAGATTTCTGATAATGTTACTTGTTGGGAAACTTTGATAATATGCTTGAGAAAAATCCCGTTTCAGTAAGTAGAATACTACACTAAGTAGCTTGTCGACATGGTTATCATTGATTGTTGTGTCAACTCATTCAATAGATTTCATCGGGCGTGTCGGCAAGTTACAAGGCTATAAAATCAAGATTTAACATTAATGCGCCTACTCACCTCCAGAAGCGCTGAAATTCTACACTAAAAACAAACAATACGCGCAATTGCAGAGTTATGATATAAAAAGCTTTCTTCTTTCTTCACCTTTACTTCTTCAGCTATCCCCTCTCCAAAGAAAGTAACGCAAATATATATAGGCATATTAATTGCCTGAGTATTAGTTCTCTTTAAATAAAAAATGTTCAGTATCAAGAGATAAATCAGAAGCCGGTTTAAATATACAAATCTAAACAGGATGTCAAATTTGACAATTGAATTTGAATACGTTTGAAAATGAATACTACAGTGAGTTTGCACAGGTTTTCCATATGATACATAATTTTAATCAAACATATTTTGAATAGTTGAAATTCTTAAAAAGCATACAGCTTTACCAAAAGTACATTTCTGGCGGTGTACATACATTTATTAAAGATTTCATTGAGAGCAACGTTTCGAGACAATTGTAAAACGTTATTTTATGCTAAAGATGTTATTTAAAATAAATAGAAACAATACTTAAACAACATGTTAATTATAATATAAATATACATACATATGTACATATTTATGCATAAATCATCAAGGAAGGCATAGTTACATTAACTCGAAAACAATCCTGCATATATTGATGTATGTATATATTGTTTTTCAAACATATTCCCACAGCTTATATTTCTAACAATGGAGTTATGTCTCGTATGTCTTTTTTCTTGGTAAACATTTTTTTACTTTATGTAAATTACATATCATTTGTTTTTATTGTTATTAGTGCCAATTAAATTTACACGAAGCAATTCTTTAAGCTAAGCTGATTACGTTTTAGACAACGGGGTGAGGGGAAGATAAGACGAGTACACACTTGATTATACAAGGTGGCGCAAAAGTAAACTTCCAATCAGGCGATCTTGCTGGTCAGTGCAAATCGCCAAAACGGGAGAAATGCATCCTTCAGCATATCGGTTGTGGCACGTGCATTATGTGCCGTTGCACCTTCCTGTTGGAACCACATGTTTTCCAATCCCAATTCATCAAGTTGCGCAAAATTTATAGCATTTTCTGATAGGAGGATTATTTTTGCGCCACCTTGTACTTGCAATTCGTGTTACTCTCTTATTCGTATTACATATGTGTATAGAAATGTGTGTACACTATAAAATAAAAATAAGAGCCCTTTAAGCAATAAGAATTGTGCTGTGTGAACACAGCGAAAATTGTAAATTGTGAAAATTGTATCAATTTTATTCTTTTAATAAGAATTTCTTCGTGTAAATTAGCACTTATTGTGATATTAAGCTTATAAATATACATATATAAAAATAATACATAAAAATTAGCATTGGCTGCCAGGGCCATCAGCTGATTTGTTTTTAAATTCATTTACTTGCACTTTAATTTTGTTTTATTGATAAATATATTTTTACAACATTTATTTTTGATTGATTGATTTATTAATTAATTTATTTTTGCTTATACCAAATACAAACAAACAAAAAAGCATTTCTCAACATACCGGGAATAGTACCACCGCGGACCCATTAGGTAAACTTGAACATAATAAATGCTTCAAACCAAAAACGCACGTAATTTTGATTTATAACAAAGGAAAGACTCCATCCATCCAGCACACTCTAAAATATCACTATGTAATTAGTTTTAAAAAGAGTCTTTCCTTTATTAAGAAACAAACAAATGATTTAAAACTTTCCTTTTTAATGCTTTAGCACAACTAAACACTGCTGTTTAAAGCTTTAGTCCAATAGTTTGCTACTTATATTGTTATGTATTTTAGCTTCTTTTCAAATTGTAATTGCAAATTCACTTCATTCTGCCTACATACTACTGTTATGCAAAAGTATAATTTTTATTTTTCTCAATATTTCTTCTTAGTCCTGTTTCACACTCTTCAGTTTTAGCTAACCACTTTTTGTTCAATTCTCTTTTGAACTTGTCATTTCATTCACACACGTCAATTCAATTTTCGTACTTTTCATGTAAATCAACATGCATGAAAAAAAACAAAAGGAAATAAGAAAATTTAATAGTACCGTCAAATTTGTACCCCCTTTATTCTCTTTTACCTTCTCATCCAAAAATATTTGCCTTGACGAGTCAGAATTGAATAGTGTGAAAGCGGACTTACTTATAGAGGTTTTTCTCGAATATTTTTTTATTTAAACTTTTTTGTATGATTTCTTTCTACTATTTTTAGACAATATACTTCCACCAATTGCCACACCGGGCAATAATCTATTACAACCCGTAAGTGCTAACTATAATAATTCACAACAATTGTCATTGACCACCGTCGATGAAAATGCATCAACTAATAACAATAATAGTGCGTCAACACAAGTAGGTGCTACCTGGGCAGATAACTTGAAAGCGGGCAACTTGAAACTTGATCTGGATAATTTGCTATCGGGCAAGGCGAATAAAACGAATGCAGCGGCACCCTCTATGAATGCGCTAAAAGTGCAAACGCCTAATGTAGCACAACAAATCACAAATTCACAACAAGTGCCACTGTCCATACAGACGCCTGCGATGGGCAATTTTGCTGCATTTGGTGCCCAAACGACTACGCCGCGCATTTCTCCCGGTTTGGTCGGTGGCGCCCCCACATTATTCAATACAACATCACCAAACATTCCATCACAGCCACAACAACAGCAGCAACCATCACAATTTGCTAATTTTAATCAACTGAGTAACATGATGCAACCGCAAAAGGGATTTGTTAGCAATAATAACAACAATAACAATAATTTGCAATCCTTCGATTTATTTCAATGATATCTAATGGCTTAAATTTGTTTTCTTTTTATTATTTTTAATTAATAATTTCTTTTTGTATTAATTTAAATTTCAAATGCAAAAAATATTATAATTATTATTGTTTTTTTCATGTACTTTTGTTTTATAACATAAATTTTGCTTTAAAATTATTCCTTTTTTTGCAATCTTTATCATGTTCCCAACACTTTATTTAGCAAATATATAATTTACAATTATAAACAAAAAATATACTATATATACATATTATGAATTAATTATTATGATTTACATACATATATTAGTATTAATATACAAAAGAAAATGATTTTTTAAACACAATTTATTATTATAAACTGAAGCCTTTGTTTTTTTTTAAATAATTTTTAGAATTCGATTTCAATTAATGACAGGTTTTCCCAGTTAGGTAAAGAACTAATTTGTTTTCTTTAATAGCAATTGCTGTTAAAAATTATAATATGATTATTAATACATATGTATGTATATGGTTTTTAAGTACCTATTAGCTAATATTATCTTTAGATTGAAATCCTCTAAATTTGTACTCAGGATAAGTAAAAAAGTCACCTTCATTTAATTTGTCCTGCGAGTTATTTGTGAAACAATTGAAAGATACCCAAGCTATTAATTAGTTTTGTAACAATTGTTGTTTTATATTTTAGTTTCAAACAAAAATTCCATAAAATTAACTTCAAAGTTGTAACGTGGTTTTGTCTTTGGTTCAGGTAGTTCAGTTGTGTCAACTTACTAGGGTCAACTTACGGATCCACAAACCTTAAATAAAAATTATCACTATTATATCGCTTTTGGGGTAATATACATAAGTATAAGTATATATCTTTATTTACAAATTCAGCAATTACTTTATTTGCAATAAATTGTGTATATGATTAATTACTGACAGGTGGTAATTCGGTGGATGAACTCGGCTTTCACGGGATACCAGCTCTCGGTTGAACGGAGCAATAGCAGTCGCTTATTCCGCAGTACACAGGATCGACTTAAATACTAACTAAATAATACAATTACCTTAAAACTATATTTCTTAATCTACATAGACTGACGGCGTAACCACAGTGCGAAAACAAACAACCGAAGTTGTTGTGCCGAAACTATCAACCGAAGTTGTAATGCCAAAACAAACAACCAACAACAAAGTTATTGTGCCGAAACTGGCAACCGAAGCTGTAGTGCCAAAACAAACAATCGAAGTTGTTGTGCCGAAACTATCAACCGAAGTTGTTACAATTGTTTTATAATTTTGCTAAAATACAACCACAATATGTATTTTTATGAAAGTTCGCAATTTCAAAATGGTTAAAAATTTAAGCTTTAGAAAGTTGAAATTTTATAACAAATTTTTAAGCACGAAAATTTGTTTCAATTTTTAAGAAGTCAGACTTTGTAGGAAAGTAACGACAAATCAATTTAAAAATGTTGGTCTGAGTCAGTGGTTGCTAATTCAGCTACACCGGAAGTTGTTTCTCCAGGAAGGTACAGTTAATACCAGCAGACCTGTTACAAAAACTAGCATTTAATGGAAGTAGTTCGACAGCTGTAGCCAAACTTTCAATGCAATAAGACCTGCTTAAATTCAGCATAGCAACATTTTCAAAATTGCTAATTCAGCTACACCGGAAGTTGTTTCTCCAGGAAGGTACAGTTAATACCAGCAGACCTGTTACAAAAACTAGCATTTAATGGAAGTAGTTCGACAGCTGTAGCCAAACTTTCAATGCAATAAGACCTGCTTAAATTCAGCATAGCAACATTTTCAAAATTTAATTTTAACTATTGCTTTTGCTGTAGAAATATTTACAGTTTATAGCTCAGCAAAAGCATAAAAGAACAAATCAAAAACTGTGGGTCGAATTATTCATTCCGTTCCGCGATTGCGGAAAAAATTATTAGTGCGGACGCATAATTTCTTTCCGCTTAGTTTTCCTTTCCGTGCGGAATCAAATAATAATAATTTTTAAATGAATTGCTTCGACTGACCGCGTCAGTAAATATGTAAGATCACATAGTAAAACTACATACAGCCAATGGTTTTATTTTTGTTTTGTTTGGCTTGAGCTGCGCTCTTGCTTGCTCAATAAATTTTTTTTTGTTAGTCATTGGAAATATAATCGTTTATTGTGCTGAAAAAAATGTAAGCTAAACAGAAATTTATGTGCTTTTCCTAATTTACAGTCAGCAATTCAAACGCTGGTTCATTAAAATAAATAAAAAGAACTAAACCTTTTTATACATACTTCCCAAAAGATAAGGGTTATTATTGATTTTGTCAGTCCGTTTGTAACACATCGAAATATATGTATAAAAAGCAAGAATGCAGCACAGCATGGTGAAATTTATGAAAATTAAGTTTTCCTGTAATTGAAAATAAAAAATTAAACATATCGATTGGATCAGATAAATGTTTTTTATATTGTACAAAATGCTAAAAATCTGTGACTTGTTCAATTTGAAATAAAAACTTTTCCTTCAACATTGAGAAAAACATACATATGTAAATAAATAAAATTTGATTTTCCAATTAAAAATTCCACATGAAATTTGTTCCCTTTTCACATTTTTTCTATTTAAATTCAATGTTAAAAAAATAAAAGGGAACAAATTTCATGTGGAGTTTTTATTCCCGATACGGGTGATTGTAAAAAAGACATTGATCGTATGCGAAATAGGTGATTGGTTCCTTATATCTAAAACCTATTGAATATAAGCACAGCAATTGGAAATGAGATTATCCAATTGAATTTTAGAAAAGACCAAATGAAAATTTGAATTTTCATGTAAAATTCAGAAAAGAAAACTTGCACAATTTTCAATATCAGAAAACAATAATTAGTAATGAGATTTTTAAATTTGGAATACAATAAAAACATTCCAATTGGGATTTTCTATTTTCAAAATTCAGATATCACAGTTGAAATGGAGAAAAGAACAATTGAAAAATGTACACCTAATTCTGTTTTTACACGGTTTTGATTTAACACAGTTTGAAAATAAATAAATTTTAAATTGTTTTACACTATTTTATTCCATTTAGCACGATTCAAAATTTGAAAGAGCTCTTAGATAATGTCAGAAAAGAGTCTTTTATGAGGGGTTTTTGGGCTCAGAAAGAGCTCTTACATCATGGCAAAAAAGAGTCATTGCAATTTTAAATACAACAAATTTAAAGGTCGCATTTATTATTTTTTTTAATTGTTTTCACTTAAACAAAATTGGAATTCAATTACAAATAAACTAAATTAGAAATGGAAAAAAATTAAATAAATTGTATTTACAGTAAAAAAAAAAAATAACATGGAATCATTTAAATAAAATATACCTATAAAAATGGAAAAAAAATTAATTTTTTAAGCAAATTTTTCTTTCGCTCCGAAAATGCTTTTTAGTTGGACTCTTTTCTGACTCCTTTTTCGGAGCGCTCCGAAAATGCTGTTTAGTTGGACTCTTTTCTGACTCCTTTTTCGGAGCGCTCCTAGAATGGTATGCTGAGTAGCTATGCTTGTGTAAAAACACATTGTACCTACATATGTATGTATGTATGTATATGTGATTAAATATTATAAACCTGAATAGTTGTTCTTAAAAAATCCTTATTTCAATAGGAACCAATCACCTATTTCGCATACGATCGATGTCTTTTTTTACAATCACCCCTATCGTGAATAAAAATTCCACATGAAATTTGTTCCCTTTTATTTTTTTTACATTGAATTTAAATAGGAAAAATGTGAAAAGAGAACAAATTTCATGTGGAATTTTTATTCACGATAGGGGTGAATGTTTTTTACACGGGGTTTTCCTGGAACCAATTACCGTGAAAAACAGAATTAGGTGTAATTAAAAACTACCTATAGGTTATAGGTTATCTTGAATGATCAATTTGAATTAGCATTAAATTGAAGGTGTCGTCTTGTCATTTCGTTTGTAATAGTTACATTTTTCCTTTTGCAACATTTACATGTTTTTTGCTAATACAATATTATATGTGCATTAGGGTGGCCCCGTTTGTATGGAGAAAAAATAAGGTATCGATGTTCCCGACTAATATGAAAATTTGATTCATTTTAAGACTACGTTTCTCAATTTTCTTGTCCTGGGGTCAATATTTGGTGAGCTGGATCGAAGGATAAAAATGTCCTTTTTAAAGGTTTTTTGATTTTTTTCACATTTCTTCCAAAGGAACTATATGTAAATTTGGTATCATATGAAAGGTCTTTGAGAGGCGCATTCAATGGGTTATCAAAAATTAAAAAAAAAATTTTAAATTCAAAAATTTTGAAAATTTCAGACAAAATTTTATTTTTTTTTTATTTTTTCATAGAATTTATTTAAATAAATAGTTGAAATTTCTTGATTATAAACATCATGCAATTTAACCCAATTTATATTTATTTTTAAAACATAAAAATTATGTTAGAATTAGTTACTTGCAGCGCTGGTAAAAGTGGGCATGAAATATTTTTAAAATTAAATTATGTATTAATTTCATATAAACATTTTATTTATTTGACCTTTACTTAATTTACAAGGATGCTATGAGTTTTTAAAACCATTTAACAAACATATTTGAATTTATTCCGAATTATTCTTAAAGATTAATACAAATAAGATTGAAAATCAAGTCGTAGTCAAAACTAAATGCAAACGAAAAGATCAGAAATAATTTAACGAATACATAAGTACATATACATATATACATATAATTTAATGGGCAGGCAATTAAAAATATAAATTCATACATACATACAATTTAAATGATTTTAATAATGAAACATACATAAATATTTTAGTAATAATAACTATATTAATCCATACATTTATTTATGTGAGTACAATATATTTACATTTAAGAGTTTAACATACATATAATTAAATTAAATACTAATAAAAAGAAAATTTAAAACAATATTATTATTTAGTCATTTGTAATTAATTAGTAAGTTAATTAAATTAATTATAATATAATAATTGTAGTTATGTATGTGTATAAATCAAGGTTGTAAATGTGTTTTTTTTTTCAAATTTTGTTTCATTAATTTACTCTACTCCTGTGCAGTTTTAAAGAAATTTATTAAAACAAAACTGGTGATTAATAAATATTTACATATGCATATACAAAGATAAATCAACCTATTCTGAATAGTTTACTAAAAATAAATAA
The DNA here is from genome assembly GCA_950370525.1 of Bellardia bayeri. Taxonomy (NCBI): domain Eukaryota; kingdom Metazoa; phylum Arthropoda; class Insecta; order Diptera; family Calliphoridae; genus Bellardia; species Bellardia bayeri. The sequence continues at coordinate 96,988,697 of OX493264.1, forward strand.
ATAAATAAATAAATAAGAACTTTGTATTAGACATTCGTTTAAGTACATATTTCCTTTGAAAATTGTTTTATAACAAATGAATATCTCATATACATATGTACAAACACATATTTTATTTAAAGGGATGGGTTAAGGCGAAACACAAAATGTTTTTTATGCATTACTACATAATGATATCGAATGCAGTAAATTGAAAGAGTAAATTACGAATGCGGTTATTCGGCCCAGGAATATATGTATTAAAGTATTATTCACATCAAATCCGGTGGCATAAATATTTTAATATAATATTTCTGTGACGAAAATTTCTATTGAATAGTTTTAAAAAATACTATTTAATTTATTAATATTTAAGAAAAACTAAAATTTAAAATTTAACATTTTAGTTTTTTGGAGGGTAGTAGTAACTTCACCAAATATGGTGAATAAGGGCACGTTTGTCATTCCGTATAACACTTGAGTCCATTCAGGAAATAGAGGAAGAGATAGAGATGAAAGACAGAAAAAAGAAATCGTGTCTAGAAGTGAGGGTCTGTACATAGATGATAGAAAGTTATCCCGGTCAATTAATCGACCATTTAATGGTCACCATAAGTGATTTATGTAACCAATTGCGATAGCCAGTAACTGTTCTTAATGAAGGCCTCAATACGCACCAACTTCACATACAATAGTTCAGAGAGTCTGTTATAGAAACGATGTCCTTGAAACCTAGTACGTAAATTTGCCAATGATGGATAATGGCATAGAAGGTGAAAAATAGTTTCTAGCATGATTGTTGAATTTACAGTGTGCAGTAATCACCGACAACAATTTGGAATCGTTGTGATTTGAGCAAATACGCTGTACGTTATTTAGCCTTGGCCATATCAGTCTTGTGATTACACAAGTGGGTTCGTGCTTCCATCTTGTCTGAGCGAGTTCACAGAAAAATCCATAATTTGCTGCTTACACGTGGATAACAGAATTCCGCGCCTTTTTTTTCGCCAAATCTTTTGTAACACAGTTACCTATTATTATGTCTCTAAGTGCAATCGTAGAATGCTGTAAGTTCCTGGTTTCTTTTAAAAATATTTATTTTTGTTTACGATCTTATATCGTAATTATGTACCTTATATCGTTTATTTAAAATACTTTTTGGTAGCTTTAGATTTTTCGGATTTGTTGAACCCGACAATATTGGATTTTCAAAGAATTTTTGCAAGATTTTTTTGAATATAAACTAGGTTGGCGAAGAATTAATCCTTCAAATTGCCAGGTTATCCCACGTTCGATTTAAGTAAGTCCCAAGTCGACCTATACCTTTATATAGGAAGCTAGAACGCTTAAATATCGCAACTTTTTCCACCACCCAGAGCTGAATTACGATTCTTTTTTTTCATTGCTCAGCAATTTTATTGACCCAATAACTAAAAAATCGTTGGAAAAAATCGAAAATAAAAACACCAGGTTTTAAAAAAAATCTATACTGGGGCCGGACAATGAATGCTTTATTTAGAATACATGGAAATATGTAAAGATATTCACATCACATATTGAAAATGCTGAAATTTCAATAAAAATTCAAGGAATAATTTGGCTCAATTCATGTTGAATTTTTTATCTCTCCTATTAATTTGTCCATGGTTTCCAAATAAATGAAATGGAAAATAGACTGTGAAGTACATAATAAAATATGCAATTAATTTAAAACTTGAAAACGTTTTTGACAAGGAAGTAGCGTCGCCTGTAGCCTAACCAAGGAGTTACTACAAATATAGTTTTATAAATGATTGTTAACATAAATTGGGGTTTGGCTATTTAAGTTGATTTAATTATTTTATTATTAGTTTTGTAAAATATTACTTAAAATTGTATCCAGTTGTTTAAATTGTATTGATTTTATGTCCGCACAAACAAGTGCAATATTCAATAAATTAAACAAATAAGTATTGATATATGCAGCATTTGTAGTTTTATTTTGAATTACTAAGTTTCACTAAATATAATCCAGCAAAAAATTAATGTAGTTCAGGGTTTAAGCTTCTCCAAATTCATATAAATTTAAAATTATTTTTTACTGCGATTTGAAAATTTGTATATGTCACTTTAATTAAGTGTTTTTAAATGCAATTATTTGTTCAATCTATCCCTAGCTCTGCTTTTCTAAAAGGGAAGTCTTTCCGTAATATGTATTAGTGATTATTCCACATTTTTAATAAAACAATCATTAGATCTCAAAGAACTAAATGGCAGAAATAAATATTGGAAGAGTCAAAGTTAAAATTGTATTTATTGGGGGATTTAATTGAAGCTTTAGTTTGTATGTAATGTGGTAAAAAAGTATAAACGTTTGAATCGAATTATAGATTAATCGCCAAGGCCTTCACTTTCCTCGTAGTGATTGAAAATCACGATTCCAGAACAATTTGTCACAAAATTTAAGTGATGTTACCACAAACTGTTGGTTCCTTTTTAACACTAATATACATACTTTTGTCAAGCTTTTTTTCAAAGGTTTTCGATTTTTTTTACACATCTGATGCAAGTCAAGCATTAGAAAGTTGTGACAAAATTTTTAATTTGTAAAACTGTATTTGTTTTAATAATTTTTTTTATTATGTAATATTTTTTAATGTTTATACTAAAAACTAACATGTAAATGCTTAGCGATACGAAAAACTATAAAGCCAACATATACCGCACATTTTTTTTTAAAAAGTAGTTTTAATTCAATAGTATAATGTTTGTTTGTAGTTTTGTATGGTAAGTTGGGGGTTGGGGGGATAAACTTAAATCTAAGTAAAAATTTAAAAAGACGAAGAAAATTAATTGCATTGTTAATTTAGAAAAACAATTATTCATTCTTGTTTTTATTCTTCTTCTTTTTCTTCTTCTTCTTGGATTCACCATCACCATTTTCTTCTGCTTCAGCAGTTGGGGCAACTTCCTCGGAATTAGTCTCTTCTGCTTGGGCTGCTGTACCATTGCCATTAGTTTCATCTAACTTGCGTTTCTTATTCTTCTTCTTTTTATTAGCTGATTGGTTTTCTTTAGGTTGTTCTTTAGCAGCAGTTTCGATGGCCTCTTTCATTACTTCGATATTTTTGCGAGGAATTTCACCTGATTCGTAGAACTTCAATCGTTCTTCGACCTGTTGTTTAAGAGTGTCACCGAATACGGATGTAGGCTGTTCCAAGAAACAATCAATACGAGAAGCAATGGAACATTTGTTGGCCAAGAAACGTGAGATACGACCCTTATTTTTCAAACCAGCGCGACCAATGAACGATGAATGGTAGAGCAGACCATATTTGGGAGTATTGGAACGAGTTTTAAGGGCACGGAATAGAGCCTTTTCGGCACCCAAAATTTGTACAGTGGAAGCTGGATATTTAGCCAAATTTGTTAAACTGCCAGCATGAGATATCAAGCGAGCACCAACCTGATCTCCAATCAATGACTGTAGATTAGGAGCCACACATTCCATTTTATTGTGCAAATACGTGCCCAATTTCTTACGATATTCGGAGAGTTTTACCACACGTTCAGCAAACATTTCAATGTTCATAAGATCTACAATTGAAATATCCATTCCCATTGACATTTTGGCAGCATCAATAATAGCTTGTGCCTTGGCCGAATCCATAACAATTTCTTCCAATTCTTCGAGTTTATCTTGTGTCAAAGTTTTACGATCCTTAATAAATTTAGCAGATTTAGCAAACATATAATTGTCAGGTACAATTTTGACCAACTCTGGGAAGTGGTAGGAGTACCATTCTCTGATACGCATAGAGAATGTGTTTACATCCTTATCCAATTGATCCAAGAGCGCAATGGACTGAATGATCATGTTATCGGAACGATGAACATTAAACTTGACCTTGGCACGAGAATAACTGTGACCCAAACCCAATTGAGCAATACCAGCTGATTTATCGGTGAAACCTTGAAAAAGAAGAAAGTAATTTCATATAGAGATCTTTTGAAAACATTTGAATATCAATCAGGTTTTCTAAACAAACTAGGTAATTAGTTAATGAAACCGAATTTCTATAAAATCACATGGAATTTAAAAAACTAATATGTATGTACCTATGTAGTTTAAAAAAAATTGTTTGAAATTCGAATATATGTAATAGATAGTAAATATGTATGTATGTATATGCATATTTAATTATTATATGTTATGGCATTATCACAATAGTCCCTACGCATTATGTACTTTGTAGTAATTTATTATTTAAAACCTGTTTATTTTTTATTTAAAAACAACTCACCTTTAACTAATTTATGAAAATGGAAACGAACACCACGAATAATTTCAGGTACAACACCCGTTTGACTACACTGTACACCAATGGCTTCAGTAATGGCCGCACCTAATTTGGCATCAGCAATACCCAAAGTACACTTTTTCTTCTTCAGTTTTGCAAAGAAATCATCCAAAAATACTACCAAATCTTGGGGCACAATACCTTCGGAAATAGCATTGATATTTTCCAAAGCAGAAATGGCTGTCTTGAAGGGAGCAAAGCCAGCCAATTTAACCAGTGCACTGAATTTGGCCAAATCGGTAACAGAAGACTCCACTTGTGGCAAAAACATGGAGATCTCTTCGAATTCCTTGACGGAGAACAAAGCGAACCCAGCCGCATGTTCGTACAAAACATATAGTTGAGACTGTAATTAAGACAATATTCGTAATTTAGAATATAAGGAGAGTAAGGGCAATGGTGCTCCATTTTTTTAGGTTATACTTTGTTTACAAATTTATTGTTTTTTTTTGTAATTTTTCATACGCATATCGCTTTTAATAAAGTTTTCTTTACTTACCATATTTTTTTATAAAATACGTCTGATATTTAATTGAAAATTTATTTTATTTCTTTTACACTCCACTATCAGCTACAATTTTATTCCACGTGCGCGTTTAAAAAGAAATATTCAATATATTTGACACAAACCTCGTTGTTTTCATGTGTCAACTGTACAATTTAGTTTATACAGTAACTGTCAAACCGCCATACACTTTGAGAAATGAAAAACGTGACACAACAAATAAAGAAACTATAAAAAAATTACGTAACGCTAAATAAGTAGAAATTGATTGACTAAAAATTTAAAAAAGTTTATAATTTTCTCTCTTAATACACATAGCTGTGCTGTTAAACCAACACAAAAATAAACATCATAGTATCTGATTGCCCAACTCTGTTCTAAACCCATAAAAAACTGTGTTTTTTGTGAAAAAGTGGAAATATCTTAAAGGAATCTTGAGTGTATGGTGAATGTACCATTATTATACTTAAAGAAATCGAAATAAACAAATTTTGAAATTATAATTGAAGTTTCTAAAAAATTAAAATAATTTTTAAATTTTCAAATCAATTTTTTAAAAGAGCACATTACCCTAGGTCTTGACTAGCTATTATAGACACAAATTTGTTAATTTCTTCTGTGTGGAGAACACGTGTCGATACTCATGTTCATAATTTTTTTTTTTTTTTTTGTAAATTTTAAAAAAGGGTGGTCTTTTTGTTTGATGGTAGACTTAGTGTGCGAACAAATGTTGTAGCAACGTTGTTCGAACAAGATATTAAAATCTGCGAGAGCTGTCCAACCAAGTCAAAGGAATTACATACTTTTTCAATCCTTGACATATTTCCTTTTTAGACATTTTCCATTTATTGAGAACGGTTAAGCTTTCAAAGCATTTTTCAATTGTGAAAGCTTCTAAAAGAGTTCATTCAGTATAAAAGTATTAAAACCAATATTGCTTTGTGACTCTTATTGGGTCTTAGAAGTTAAGCTTCTAATTGAAACATTTTATATTTTACAGTGTATATTTTTATTTATCGGTTTCTTACATTGAATTTTTACAGTACATGTTGCATTGACATACAACATCATATGACTAACCATGTGTTGTACTGTTAAAAAATGGGGGAAATTTTGGTCGGGTAAATTGCGAATTGAATGCAATCAAGGTGCAATGATAAATTGCCACATAAACGTCAAATCAATAAAAGTGCGAAACAATAAAAAGGAAAAAAACTTTCAAGCAGAAGACAACAAAGAAAGATAAAGAAGAAATAGTTTTTCTTCACCAAGGTGGAAGTGCTAGACAATATATTTTTTTCGTTAAAATTCTCATAGTCACCGCGTTTTTCATTTTAATAAAAATTAATATTTATGTTGAAGAAGACGAAAAACAGGTTTAATTAGTCGTAAAATTTAATCTTCCAAAAAGTGTTTTCAACGACAAATTGTATGTGTTTTTTGTGGAAATTTTACTGTTTCATTTTGAAAAAGAAAAACACACATACAAATTAATAAATTCGTCACATAAGCTAAAAATAAAATTACCGTCTACTACACCATCTTGATCATCATCGTCCCCACCACTACCACAATTAGTTGGAGGTCTACGTTTTTGTTGTTTGGTATCTGTCTTATAGTCTCTCAGACAGTCATTCTTATAGTCGTCAAGACATTGCAGTGCATTTAATTCTTATTCTACGAAATTGCAAACATTTTGTAGGAGAAGAACAGACCAAATATAAATCTTGAAAGATTTACATATTTTTTTCTCTTGGATTGTTTTATCGAAATTTGTTTAAAACACAGTCACGCAATGGAGTTTTTGTTGTAAGTAAGATTTGACAAATTTTAAATGAAATAGGTATAAAATTAATCAAATTAATAGAAATTCGTTAAGTTTTGTTTTTGTTCATTTATTTGTTTTCTCTTTTCGAGATTATTCCATAATTCCATTTAGAAAGTGCAGCAACCTTCCCTATATTTCCTTTTTAGTTATTTTTTTGTTTACTTTTTTTACCTTACTCTGTTTCTATTGGTCAAATTGCCAGATTATTATTTTCCGAAATGTGTAATTGAGTTAGTGGGGGGAAAGATTCCCGGGAATCGAGAAAGAAAAATTTTATTTCCTGGAAATTTTATTGAAACTGAAAACCTAAGTAGAATGTTATTTTTAAAGCTTTATTTTCTAAAATTTTATCAATTAAAAAATAAAAGCAATACTTTACAATTTAGTAGTAAATGTAAAAAAAACAATCCCGAAAATTCCCAAATTTTCAATTTTTTTATACAATATGAATAAATTAAACAATTATATTTTATTTTCGAGATTAAGGTCTAATATTGTTTTTATTTTTATTTTATATTTATTCCGATATTTCGCTACAACAATGTGTAGCATCTTCAGGGAAACAATAACCTTTATCTCGAAAATAAAATATAATAAAAATGTCGAACAATCAGTTAAATAATCAATATGAATATATTTTTGAAACAATTTAGGAATTTGAAAAAATTTTAGTTTTATATAAAATATATAAGCGCAAGGAAGGATTAGAACATGCAAAGTGAGTAATTTTCTATATAGCTCCAACCTTGCAACTGTATCGCAAAACACTACAAGAAAGAATGCAAGAATGTTCCAAACCATCAACAATATTCACCATAGAGCTGATTTGAATGGTAAAAGAACCTGAAGGATGCCAATAATACAGGGTGGGCCAACTTGGACTGACTGATTTGAAATGCTACTCGTCGACGAGCTACTCAATTGAACATCTCCAGAACATCACTACGACGTATTCTAAAAGTTGATCTGAAGATGTTTCCATATAAAATTCAATTGGCCCAAGAAAAGTTATAAGCAGTTCAAATCAGTCAGTCAAACTTGGCCCACCCTGTACTTGAAAGAAATTGCCTTCACAGAATCCATTAGTAAAATTTTTACTTACATATAACTGATCGATGAAACATTTCAGTTTGATATCAATATTTATAAGATAAATGTGTTTTTCGTAAGTCGTCCCAATATCAGAGCTATCACCATTTATGGGCCGATCACCATAAAGTTGGATTATTTCTGTTAAATTTCAAGAGATTTATGAGCATTTAAGTTATTTTCGAAAGTGAAATTTAAATGGAGGCTATGGTGAAATATGAACCGATCCAAAAAAATACCGTTTTGTTGTGATTTATCTTTACGTGAAACTAATATTGCTTTTCTAAAGCATTTATGTACTATATAACCATATTCGGTAAGACATTTAAATTTTTGTCTATAACTCGGATCCTACTGAACGGATTTTGCCCATTTTCAATACTAAACATTTCGTTAAGAGTTTGGGAGAAATTTTATTGTTCTAAGTCTTTTTCTCGAGGCTCTATCCTGCCTTAGAATCTTAAAAGCACCCAAAATATATATACTTTTTAGTTATTTAATATGGTTTTTGGGTTTTGATGGAAAGTGTTGCGAAAAGCTTGACAAAATTCAGAATGACTATTTTTTGGCAGCTGGAACTGGCTTATAACACTTTATTTAATTTACCATTATGCATATTTGGGTCTTAGCAGCAATCTCTATCAGGACAAGGATCCAAATCATTAGAATAATATAAGGTCATGTTTGTTGTATACAGTCCATATGTTATAGAGACACCAGCCTAGAGTCTACGTTTACCCCATCGAAAAACTCTGGTGTTATCTTGATGTCAAAAACAACACATTACGTAAAATCCAAATATAGAACCCACATTTTCTCGTAAGCTTGTGGAAAGTGAGCGAGTTACAGATGGTTATCAACGCTTATTTTTAATTACATCGTTATTAAGAGGTAGCATTATAGTGATCATGAGTATGATCACATGTTACTGCTCCGTAAGGATTAAGACAAATTGGTGATATACCCCACTACGTAGCATATGTGAAGCCAATGTTCAGGACTTTAACGCCATAAGATTAGGTGGTCAGGTTTTTTATTTGCATATGGGACTGGAAGATGCTAGAGTCTGCAAGCCATAGGCGAGATTTCGGATTAATTTTGTGAGATTTTGAGATGATAATTTCTTTATCCCGGTGATCTGTCCTATGGAATTCCCTGGGATTATTTACCTAAGATCTGTTTACATATTAATCATGTTCTTTACTTTTAATATCTTGTAATTGATATTTAATTTTATTTCATAGTGGCTCCCGATCAAGTAAAACATTTAAACCCAAAAAGAATATACCTGAAGGAACTCATCAATATGATCTCATGAAACATGCTGCAGCCACATTGGGTTCGGGTAATTTACGAAATGCTGTAGCCCTGCCAGATGGTGAAGATCTTAACGAATGGGTAGCCGTAAATAGTGAGTACTGCAAATATTTATGTGGAACATTAATTTTAAAACATTATAAATTTTCAAAATAGACAATGACACCTCCCAAATTTACTCATACATTTGATCAAATTTCTGCAGGACAAAAGCAATAGGTCAATAATATAAAAACTTTCGTCATTTCAGTACTTTGTCCTACTGACAATTTGACCGAATGTGGCAGAAGCAAATTATATTATATTATATGTATATTTCTAATTTGATTTTACTGAAACAATGAAAAGTTCAACATAAAATTTATTTGCAATAAGGTTTATTGTAATAAATTTATCATGTTTTAGAACTAAGGTCTCCATATTTGAAAAATTAAAATGAATCAAGATTAAACAAATATTAATTACTCTTTTTAGCTGTGGATTTTTTCAATCAAATTAACATGCTGTACGGTACCATCACAGAATTTTGTACTGAAGAAAGTTGTGGCATTATGTCAGCTGGTCCCAAATACGAATATCATTGGGCAGATGGTTATACAGTTAAGAAACCCATTAAATGTAGTGCACCCAAATACATTGATTATCTTATGACCTGGGTACAGGATCAGTTAGATGACGAAACCTTATTTCCCTCCAAAATTGGAATACCATTTCCAAAGAATTTCCTCAGTAATGCTAAGACTATATTAAAACGTTTATTCCGTGTTTATGCTCACATATACCATCAGCATTTTTCGGAAGTTGTGACATTGGGCGAAGAGGCCCATCTCAATACATCCTTTAAGCATTTCATATTCTTTGTACAGGAGTTTAATTTAATTGAACGCCGTGAGCTGGCGCCTTTGCAGGAACTTATTGATAAGTTGACAGCAAAAGATGAAAGGCAAATATAGGATTCAATGCAAGTTGTGGGGGCTTTGAATGGAATGGAGTTTTGAGTTTAAATAAACTGCTTTTTATTTTATAATTTTAATTAATTTTCTTTTAACCTTTTGATGATTTGCCCAAGAGTAGTATTTAATTTTTTTTTATTTTTCTTTTTTTTTTTTGTTAAATTCATTTTTATTATAATTTTTTAAAAGCCACCGATGACAATGGAAATTTTCTTGTACAGATATACTAATTAAAATTAAAAAAAAAAACTAAAAATGATAATAAAATTTAATTTATACACAAATACACAGTTTCCATTTTATTTCGGGTTTTAAATTTTTGCTTATTATTTTATATGTAATTAGTTAGTTACTTACAGAAGATAACGTCGTTAGTTTTTTTTTTAATTATAATAAAAATAATGTTTATTTTACGAATTGTCTTATTTTCTTGTTTTAAGAACTCTTAATTTTTTTTATTTGCTCTATTTTTATTTAGTTAATTAATTCTATTTTTTTATTTAAAAACCCTACTTTAAACAATTTTATTCAGTAAGAGACAACATATTTATACATAATTAATAACTGCGTTTGATGAGATTTTGCCACTGCTTAAATTTGATCATACATTTTAAAATGAAATTTTAAGTAAAAATTATATTCAACTTTAATGAAAAAAAAAATGTTTTATAAATAGAAAATGCTTGGCATATTATACAATGATAAACCACATACATACATACTGTTCTACAAATTCAATAATACTAAGACTTTTAAATTCGAATATATGTATGAACTAATTTACGGGTCAAATATTTTATGCTACGCTTTGTTGTGACGACACAAATGTGCTATGCCAACTCAAGTATACAATCATGTTATGTCAGATAAATAATTGTATTTACCATAATTCATTTTATATATTTCTTTAAAAGTAATTAAAAACATCAGCTGCAGGCTTTAAATTAATACAAATTATACGAAATCATTTTTAAAGCATGTATCACATATGTAATTTAGCTATGTAATGATGAACTATAAAAATCATCTGTTCTCCATTGATATATGACAACCGATTGTTAAAAATATGCTACAATTCACTTGAGGTGTGTTCATCATTGTCCTTGCATATTGATAACGTTTAGGAATTCAACACAGACCTTTAGTTTTTAATATTAATTTTATCATTTGTATCGATATGGTTTATATCGGTTCTTACAAATCCGTTAAGCAAATAAATCCAATCCCAGTACTCAAACAATCTCAACTTTTTGTCAAGATTTAGCACTTGGAATGATAAGCCAGAACTCATGCTTTCTTATAAAAAAAATTTATGAAATATTTAAACAAAAAAGCTTAAATATGGCTGTATGTATTTATATTCAGGCCCATTTACAAAATGTCTGTTTAACTCGTTTCGTAACTGTCAGTTGCCAAAATAAAAGTGACAGTATATTATTATAGTTCTGATACAGTGCAAGATAGATTTCAGGTAATATCCTCTTAATAAAAATAAAACATATTAATCAGAATAGGATTGGAACAGACCAATTGTTACGAAAAATGTTAAAAAAGCTTAAATATGGCTGTATGTATTTATATTCAGGCCCATTTACAAAATGTCTGTTTAACTCGTTTCGTAACTGTCAGTTGCCAAAATAAAAGTGACAGTATATTATTATAGTTCTGATACAGTGCAAGATAGATTTCAGGTAATATCCTCTTAATAAAAATAAAACATATTAATCAGAATAGGATTGGAACAGACCAATTGTTACGAAAAATGTCAACTTTATTGTTAAAAAAAAAACGCTTTATTTATTTATAAGTTCTACGACACTACATACCTACTACTAATTATAAAACTTTTTTTAATAAATACATACACACAAATATACAACATCTTTTTTTTATTTTATTGCATTTAAATTGGGTTTTTTGTTATTGATTATTAGTTGTCTTTAAGTATGGAATTATAATCCTTGTAATCTATAAAGTATAAAAAAGAACTTTGTAACGAATAATCAGTTTTTGTTGAGAACTGCTTAATTGCAATTTATTATAGTTGGAGAAAGATTGACAATTGTAATAATACATAGTTTTTGTATTAAATTGGTATTTTAAGTTTTGGAATTGTATAACATGCTGTTAAAACGAAACAATTTCAGACGTGTTTATTGTTTAGAAAAATACATTTTAAAAGATTTAAAAGCATTAATAATTTGACAAAAAAAATTTAATATAAAATAATTGTATTCTTCACTAGCAAGCACTGGAAAAATGCAAGCTTTTTGATAAATAGCCAATGAGCCATTATTCAGAAAATATATGAGCAGAGGATTAATGTCAAATTTTAATTTATTAACGATATTTATAAGAGATTTATGCGTAATAAGGTGATTTTCGGAAGTGGATTGTAGTGAAATGGCTACGGTTAAATATATTTACATAGTATATATATAGCTGAATTTAGTATGTTTATTTCTATGCAATAAACATTTATGCACCATAGAGTAATATTTCGGGAAGATACTTGTATGATGGCTAGGAGAGAGCGTGCACCTATTCATGCCATTTTCAATAGCGCTTGTCCATTTATTACAAAAAAAACGTGTGCTAAATATCATAGAAAATAGCAAAGCATTTATGAACATTTTCATATTTTAGTTCAAAACTGTGGATTGAATATAACTGATTTCCTAAATCTCATATTGATTTTCAAAACATCTGAAATAAACTCCCTAAAACGCTCTTCAATTTTGATATTGCATTGATTAGCTAATTCAAACTTAAATTGGTATCCTTCTCTTCTAATCTTTTAATTTAACAATTGTTTAAGATAATTTAGTTGGTAAGTATTTGTATATTTAAGCGTTTATTTCATTTCACTTTAATTTGCCTTAAGCCATTTTTAATTTAATCTATTTTTTTTTGCACCTAAACTAAACTGCCACAATATATCCCCCGCATAAATAAATAATCAATACAATAACGATTGGCAATTGTACTGACAACACTATAAAATTAATTGGTGATTTTATTTGTGCATGTAAATATTTACAAGAACGAATTTGCTTAAAGGTTAGAAACTAATTAAAGCATTTTAGTATTAAAAGTGCACTAAATTGTGTTATTCAATCGTAATTGACGTATTAATTGTTTAAAATTATACAATTCAATCAATTTATGCCACACAACCCACACATTAAACAATACATAACAAACGTTTACAGTACAGAACGAAAAATAGATCAAATGTTATTTAACAGTTTACATACAATGTTAACAACGGTAATAAAACGTCGAGTTTTTTGTAACAACTTACAACAAGAATGAAATTAATTAGTACATAACATAAAATAGAAAAAAATGTTATTTAATAGTTTCCATAGAATTGGCAATAACAGGATAAGGGATTTTGTCACTAACTTACAACTTACTTAATGAAATTGAAACTTATAGTAATGGTCAACAGTTTAAAATCATATTTTATATAAGAATATACAACATGCATACATACATAAAAAAATCTAACAGAAGACTTGATAAAATTTAATTAAAAAATATAATAAAATGAGCACTTATATTTTATACACACAATTATAATAAACTGTATCTTTAAAGTTTGTATGTAAGTTTTATACCTATATACATAATTTTATGTAATTAGTTTTAAGTTAATAATACTCGTAAATAAAAAATTAAATTATGATTAATATTAATCATTGTTAAATTCAACAAGTAAGAATCTATGTACATAGGTATAATGCGGGTAGCGATGTTTAAGCATATTCTATTAAAATATATATATGTTCGTTTATGTAAATACAATTTGATTTAGACATTGCTATTAGCAATATCTATGTATGTATTTGTGAAATATTCTTTATAGGGTTGTACATAACGCCTATGTACATCTAGAAAATTTAAAACAGATCCGTCCATAATTTACTATAGCTCTCATATAAGGACCATTTCCGAAAATCATTTTAACGAGCATAACTCTCTTAAATATATTAGTATCAAAGTAATATTAATCACATGCAGTGGTGGTCATATAATTAAGACATTCATCAGAACAGGGAAATGGGATCATAAATCTGAAAATAAAAAAAAACAAGTAAGAAAGTATAGTCAGTCAAGCCCGACTATATAATACCCTACACCTAGTATATATGTATAAAATAATTTTTCAAAAAATTGGCGCTTTATAAAAAATGTAAATATTACGTATGCTATACTTTACGCCGATATAAATACTTTTAAAAGATTTATGGTGGTTAAAGTGAATTACAGAGAGGATCTTATATGGGAGTTTTGACTAATTATGGACCGACCATTATAAAATTAGGTGTCATCATTTTTGTATATATGAAATTTATTTAATTAATTTGTTTTTGTGACCAATATTTATAATTATTATAATTTTTAAGGAGTTTCCTTCAGGCTAATTTGGTCAAATGTTTGTTTCCAAACGTAAATAAAAAACTTGTTCGATTTTTATTTTTTATTTTATTTACCCAACGTTTCGTTAGTTGTATTCTAACTTCTTCAGGGGTCTCGTTCTAAATAATTTAGTGACAAAATTTATTGTTTTATTACACAGTTTTAACTTATTATATAGTTTTACTTACAGCTTTAATGTTTTTTATCATTAGATATTAATTTTTATTATTAATTAGTTACTAAAATACTAAAAAACGGGACATCACGAACAGAATTTTGGTATAAATAATCAAATAATTAATAAAAATATAATATACAATAAACGACCACAAAACTTAAGTCAAGTTTAACTTAAAGCTAATATCACAGAACTGATTTAATTAGTAATTGCAAAGGAGTATTGAAGTTTCGTGTTGTCTTTGTCTTCTTTCGTGTTCATTGTTGTTTTTATTTTTTGTTGTATGCGTAAACTCTCCAGTGTATACCTTTCTGTTCGTGATGTCCCGTTTTTTAGTATTTTAGTAACTAATTAATAATAAAAATTAATATCTAATGATAAAAAACATTAAAGCTGTAAGTAAAACTATATATAGATAAAATTTTACACAAAAAATATTTATAAGCGCAGAATTCATGCCACTAATGTTTTGAATGATCATAATAGATCATAGATCCCATATAGCAACCATTCCTGAAAAACTGTTAAACACGATGCACATATACCGGGTGTAGGGTAATACTTGTTCTTTCTAAACCTCTTTTATTCAAATTTTACATTGGTTAACAAATAATTGTCAGGTAGTTGTTGATCATTACTAACTTATGCGGAACAGTATTTCCTTTGAGACTAATTTATTTTTGTGCATTTATTGTCATTAAACGTAGCATGGAGATTATATTTTTAAATTTATTTTTGATTGTAGTGATTTTGCCTACTTTGAATACCAAACATTTATGATGAACAACAAAAATTGGGGGAAATTGTTTAAATCCCGCCTTATAAGTCTTATTAAACGGAAAGTGAACAATTAAATTTCAATGTTTTCTAAAACCTATAGCACATACATACATCTTCTAACTTGAACCTATACAAAGTTTTAGAACCACAATAAATTATGATAAGAAATAAAATATTTATATACATACCTATTTACATACTTATAAGTGTTTGCTTTTAATAAAACTATTACAGGTATTTCTGTTAATCGTTTTTTTATTATATATGTATATGTACATGTATTCAAGTCACACATTATCATATTATTAGGTCATAATAATTTGAACTATGAATTATTTCATATATTTAGATTTATATACATAAATAAATATACATATATTTATGCATTCGTATGTCTACATACATTATACATACTTACATTAAATTATAACAATTCATTCGACTTCATAGGTACATATGTACAAATATGTACTATCAGGCATATGATTGAAATCAAAATCGAAAACGAATGAGTTTTGGAAATACATTTTAATGCATTTATAATCTAATTTTTAAAATTTTTGTTTTAAGATTCTCTTAAGTGGCCCAATATCTTAATATTTTATGTGATAAAAGTTTTTCAATACAGAAATATTACGAAAAAAATTGACTTCTAAAACTCATTCGTTTTTGATTTCCATCACATGCCTGTATAAACTATTTCTAATTCGAATTAATTACACTATATCGGCTTAATTATTTCTTAACATTTAAAATACTCTTGAACTTATCATCTTCGACAAAGAATTGAGCATTTTCTTCCACAATACGTTTCCATTTCAATGACAGCTCGGCATAGGATGGTCCAGTTCCGCCCAAATCCGTGGGTAAATTATTACATTTAACACTGCAGCCCTTTTTCTGCACTACCACACGAGATCTCATCTTCGGTGTCATAAAGAGGCGGAATGTATTTAAGATCAAATTAACATGTAACGGTGTGTTAACGAATTCCAATAGTTTGGGTTGGCATGGATACGCTTGCCAACTTTCTACAGAGTGTTTTATTAATTTCGGATTTAACTGCAAAGCATGACCCAATTGCACACCGCTCATATCGAAGATGGCAACAATGCCACGGGCACAATTATCCGGTTCCATTTTTAACAATATGTCCAATATCATTTTACTAACTTTGAATACATTGTTTTGCAGATGTAGTTTGGGATCGTGAACGGCAGTTCGCACGATTACAACTTTTCTTTGTCCCTCGTCTAAGCCATCTATAGGTAGAAATACGCCCAGCTCAAGTAGTTCCTGGACTTCATTGAAAAATGGATCACGATTTGAAAACCATTCGGGACGTTCGGCACGCATTTGATAGAAACTGCAAGACATGTACAATACTTTAATTATTTGATTACAATATGTACATACTTGTATGTATAATTTTAAAACGAAAGTAATTTATCAATCATATGTCAGTGAATAGCAAATTTGTTAATAAAAAGCAATAATTAATTAAAATATTAATCACTATATGCTAAATGTTATAGGTACCTTACATTAGGAAGAAATTCAATAAGATTATTACAATTGTAATAATCTGAATACAAGCTGAATTGTATCACTTTACCTGAAACTAGCATACTCGTACATGTCAATTCATGGTATTCTCATGGATTAGGTTTTTCGCTTTCAGTTAGTTACCTTACTTAATATAACTAGAAACTTCTGAAATATAATTGGAAGTTTCTGAATTATAGTTAGAATATTCTAAAATACATACTATTACAAATATTTAAAATATAATTAAAAACTTCTGAAATATGATTGCAAAGTTCTTTCAGAAATATAATTGAAAATATGTACTGTAGTTTTTATCTATGACCTTATTGACATATGGAAGCCCTAATGTGCTAGCATAAGTTGGAATAAGTAACTCGCAATTATTTTCCATCGGCTCTAAGGATGAGTATTAAAACTGATGGGATACATAATTGTCATAAATACCGGCGGCCTGGTTTTAAACAATGACTGTATTATATTACCAGTCTTGTAATTGCACAACACCTTTTGAGTCTTTATACTTAAGGGGGATCGGTTTAACCTGACTTGGTGGCACAATTCAAGTATGTTTCACAGACGGATATAAACAAGAAAATGTTAAAACTGGGTTGAAATTGCCTAAAATATCTAAGGAATTTATTTCTGACCAAAACCTAGTTTCGGAACACAGCAGAGTGTACAACTAATCGAGTTGAAGTATGATTTATCGGTTTTAATAGTATTTCTGAGCAAGTCATTAAAATAATAAACATTGTGGAATACATTCCCGGATTGAATCAAATTTTTCATAAATTGTGCAAACAAACTGAAGTTTAAGACCATAAATTCGAGCATACAAGGCTTCAGAATAACAACGTTCATTAACTTTATCAATTGAAAATTGATTCTGTTATCCTACACCACCTCAGTGTGGGTATATTGGATTTGAGCTAATGTTTGTAACGCCCATAAACATTAGTCCAACACCCACCTTAAACTATGCCGATCGACTCACAATAATTTCCTTGGTCGATTTAACGATGTTCGTCCTATCGGCTGGGTGTCCATGTCAACCTTAAGAGCAAAGTACAGGTCGCAATTTTGAAGATTTTTCGACGGTAGGTATTGAATTTGTTTGAAATCCGTTCACTATTTTACCTAGCCCCCTCTCAAATAGTTCTTTATTGGGCATAAATGTTTGATTTATACCTATACACGTATCCAAACAAATTTCGCTACAAATAAAATGTACATGAAGCCTAATCACATTTACAAATTTTGTGCAGATCAGTCCATAATTGACCATAGCTTCTATATAAGGCCCACTTCCAAAAATCACTTTAACGACCATAAATCTCTTGAAAATTTCATATACACTGAAACCATAACACCTAATTTTATAACAGTCGGTCCACAATTAGTCTAAGCTCCCATATAAGACCCCCTTCGAAAGTGTTTATATTGAGATAAAATTTAACAGCCGGGCTTGACCGACTATACTTTCTTGTTTTTTTCTGCCCTCTTTTTTTTTAAATATGTTGATATGCATGTAAATAACTCCCTTCGTTGAAAGTGGTTATAAAATTAAAATAATTTTCCAGATCTATCATCACAACAAAAATGGATAAACTTAATAAACAGGTTTTTAAAATTCTTTAAATTGATATGTAATAGATATCCAATATGAGTTCGTAACAAAGGTTCCGAAAAAGCAAAATATTTTTTCAAATTTGCGCAGCCATTTTATTAACATTTAACATAATTTCCTGCTCCCTTTGTCAGTAATTATCTATTTGATACCAGTTTATTGACCAAAGAAAATACCTATGATGACAAATGTGAAATTTGGGACCTCTATAAAAAGATAAGCAGAACCGATTTAAGTCACGTTAATATTTAATTTAAATGTATTGTTGTGGATTTCGTTGATTTATTAAGCAATTGCTAGCACATATATTTTACGTATTATTTATTTGCTATATTAAATGAAACAAAAATAACAATTTCTTACAGTTTTAACTTCTTTTTTGTACGATCGACATCATACTTGCAGTTCCGTAAGAAAAACGATAAATTTTCGAAATCAGTACAGGCATTTACGTTGGGATTATCGGCCAACCATTGACAAAGAATTTGAACTTTATGTTGAACTCTATCGGGATCATTGCAATTCGTATAATCGCATGGCGAAATTTTATTTGCGTTTTGCAATAACATTTCAAAAGTATGTACCTATGTAGGTATTTAAGTTCAGTTCTCTTCGCACTAAACAAACAAATACAGATACACTTATTCTAAAGAGAACAAATTTTTAACCAATATTTGATAAATAGATTGATGATCTTTATTAATTAATTAACAAATTAATTTATTAAAAACTAGAAATTTATTAATTGATTTTCACTTTAATTTCGTTTTTTTTTTTTATTTAGGCATTTTCGTATTTTGTTATGGAAAAATTTTATTTACTACAAATTGATAACAAGAACGCAAAAGAATGATTGTATGAGAACCTTAACGTGCGAGTTGCTTTCGATTAATAAACATTTGTTGGCTGTATTAAACAATATAAATATAGTGGTTTTGCTTTTGAAATAATATTTAACTAAGTGTTCGTTTTGTTTTATTACACTTCGATTCTCTTCGGCAGGCCATAAGAGAATGTAGTCATTTCGTTATCAGTTGGGCAGTGTTGCCATTTCAGCACTTTCAATGCTAGATTTAGCATTTTGTTTATCGAAAATGCATTGAAATTTTTAAAAATTATGCTAAATGCTTTTTAGCATAATTTGTTTGATAAAAAAATTTTTTCCTCGAAAAAATGTTTACTATTTTACTCCAAAAAATGTTTACTATTTTACTCCAAAAAAATAATAATAATAATATTTGAACTAAGTTTCTTTCGGTGTGGTAAGTAAATGAACACGGAAATTTTTGAATTAAATATGAAATGTAATCTATTAAAACAAATCAACAATTGTTATGAACAAAATTAAAAAAAAACTAAAATTTATATTTGTACCATTTGAAATAAAAATTGTATTGTTACATTGAAAAAATTTAGCACTTATTATTTCTTCTTTAGAACATTTTAGCACTTAGTTTTTCAAGTTTTAGCATATTTTGAAATTCATTTTCTGGCAACACTGCAGTTGGGAGCTTTTAAAACAAGAATTATTTGTTGTTTTTGTGTTTCAAAATGAATGGATTTTTTTTTTTGATTCAAATATAAACTTATAACTTATGTACATCCTTGCGGGTATTTCAATATTATCGGTTGATTTTAATTTGGTATCCAAAGCTTTGTAGTTGGTCAACACAGAATATTTTATTATTTGAATGTATTTTTTAACCTTACGATCCACTGTTCTTTTAATTAATTTAAATATTATTACTTAACAATAAAAATACTAAACATCAATGTATTACTCAAAACGTAAGCAATGTAAATTATATTTTAGTTAGAAAAAAAATCGTGATAACTGTGGGAAATCATCGGAGGAGAATAAAATCCCAATTATAAAGATGTGCATACTGTATTGGTTGGTGCGAACTTGAATATGAAGATATTTTAGATCTTCAAATCATTAAATCTGGCTGAAAGATTAAGTTTTTTGTTCTAAGACCGATCCCAAAATACTTTCAAATAAAATATTCGAGCTTTTAAATCAGATTGTATTTAAAAATGAAGGCTTTACAACTACAATTTAAAAATTTTAACAAAGATCAAGATAATATTATTAATAAAAAAGTTTCTTCATTATCTTCGCTAATGGAAAGATTTCCAAATTTAATAATTGAAAATGATTCTGAAAATTTAGACGATAAATTTAGAAAACTTCGTCATTTAGATTTCACAAAATATTTCCAAACCTTAGAAAATGTTAACTGTGAAGATTTTTGGGCCACAATTTCTAAAATAACACGTGCAAATAACGACATAGCTTTTTCAATATTGACGAAATTTGTTTCCAATATAATATTTAAATAAATTTAAATAAAACTAAGTACAGGAACGGGCTTGACAATGCAACACTAGAAGGTATTTTGGTTACACAGGATTATTTACTAGTTAAAAAATGTTCTTGCTATAATTTAAAAATTGATGAGGATATTATAAAAAAAAATATGAAACCTATTATGTTAGTAAAAGTAGATTTATGTATAATAAAATTACTGTCTGTAAATTTTTCAAAACCGAAATACATTACACCTGGTATATAAAAAAAAAATTCGAATATTCATAAACGTTCTATTTTTAAAGAAATCTATTTTTTTTTTGACCTAGAAAAAGATACAGTGGTGAACACAAGGTTAGCAGATACCTGTTGGCAATTAAAGTAAATATTTTCTGTTGTTCGTTATTTTTTAAAACCTTTTATTTTTCAAACGTTTCACGCCACCCCACTTCTTGTTTTATTAATTTGTTGTATTTCGGTGGTTTTCTCTCCAGAATACAACCACAAAAAAAAAAAAAACTCTGGATACTAATTTAGAACTAAATAAAATTATCACTCTCATTAAGATTAACAAACCAAACAAACCACAAAGTTTAATTTAAATCCTCATATTTGGGCTCCATCAGACTCCACCAGCAACCTTTTGGAATTGCAAAGCAAGCATTTTGAATTTCCTTGCAAAAATCGGTCAAATTTTTGGGTCTGACTGCTGTTATGTGTCGCTCCACATTTCCTTTCAACATTTCAACACATCCATATTATTTTGTTCAGAATTTCTTTTTAATATTTTCGGCGTTGACACTAATATTCAAAAACAATCAGACTTACACATGTACATATGTATGTACTCGTATATACATGTATGTATGTACATTTAACATTTAAATGAGTTTTTTTTATCGAAAACTGATTAATTAGTTTTTGTCGTCTAAGGCAATCCTCAAAGACTTACTTTGCTGAATCATTATCAAAAACAATCCTCCAATTGCTAGCTGGGCATATGTGAATAGGTTCTGAATTACATAGGCCTCATTAATCTTCACTGCTAAGTAGTAATAATGTCCCCCTCTTAACAAATATCAAGAAATCTTTGAATTTAGTTTGCTTTATATCTTGACACTTTCAATGCAATATTTTATTGTACATACGAGTATAGGTACGCAAAATTACAACACGCTTTTCCCTCTCATTGTGATTTTCTCAGAATTGACTTTCATTTTGAGACTAGTTAATCAATAATACCTTGATATTGACAAAAGAATTTTATTACCTATAACACTTTGTTTAACTTGTAAATGAACTTTAATCAAAAAGAGAACGAAAATCAAACAAAAGTAAACAATTGTGTATTAGACCGGTCCTAATAAATGAGTTAGGGAACTTTAACAAAATAGATTTATATAATTCTTTTTGTTTCAGATGAATTATAGCAGAGTAAATTTTTTACTACAAACTTCTAAGACTTTCTCCCTGGAGTACTAGTAACAAATGTTTCATATGGAAGCCAATTTCGAAAAACATCAGGAATTAGATTTTTTGAATAGGGCTCTTCCTATTATAAAAAACTGCAAAAGGTTGTCAAAATTTAGAAATTTTAATTTTCTTATGTCTGTAATTTAGAAACTAGGTATAAGAGATAAATATTACACGTAGGCATGTTTTTTTAAATATGAAACAGGGACTTTCAGAAAAATAGAGATATTAAATGTTTACTTGTAAAATGCGCCTTAATTTGTGTGGGGTACATTTCAAAAGTTAAACTCAAATGTCTAAGAAACATTTTATCCCGATCGGAACAGTCGTTTAGAAATGTCAGATTTATTTGGCAACAATAAAATTTAGTACAAAATTATGTGTTAGTTTTGGAGCACTGTATTGTATGTACATATATGTATGTATGTATATTATATGTATGCAATGAAAAAGTATTTGTTACGAGTATACTCGTAGGTATATATACTTATATAAAATATGTAAATGAAGGTAATTCAAAATAAAACAGTAGGTAGCCACAAATGAGAACAACTAAGAAATTTACAGGTATATATAGGGTGATTCAGTTAGAGATAATTTTCGCAATAGCCTTTTTGACAGATCACGTGTGAGTCGTGTCATGCTGTCATGTTATTTTTTTTTAGTATTGTTTGCCATTTCATAATAAAAAGTAGAGTTGTGCCCGGTCGTTCATTTCAGTGACCGGTCATTTTCGTTCATTTATCCAAGACTGATTCATTCATTCAATCGTTCACTTTGAATCGGCATAATACCAATATTCGGTATTCCTCCATATTTTGACAGAATACCGAAACTTTTATAAAGAAAATTGATTATTGAATTTTAAAATTAATACAAGGGCCAGGTGAAATAATGCTAACACCAGTTTCAATCCCATCCGTCCTTGGGCCGACACGCACCAAATTTTATTGAAATATCTTCAAAATTGTGACATGTCTCTGCTCACAAGCTTTACATGGGCAATCAGCCAGACGGACGGACATCGTTAAATCGACACAGGAAGTGATTCTGAGTCGATGGGTATACTTTTAGGTGGGTGTTGGACCAATATTTATGAGCTTTAGAAACATCAGCACAAATCCAATATACCCTCCCCCACTATTGTAGGGTGTAATTAAGAAAAATCCTGCATACAAGTCCCAATTTACACGAAGCAGTTCTTTAAGCTAAGCTGATTACCTTTTAGACATCGTGGTGAGGGGTTGATAAAACGAGCACACACTTGATTGTACTTCAGGAATGTCAGCGTCATACACAATTGTGTAAGCAAGTCTCATGTACGCTTACGCTCTTTTATTTTGCGAGCGTAAAATATAATTGTTTACTGCAAAACACTCTCATTCAGCGGGAAATATCACACGTCTTGTTTTGAGGCCTCTAAAGTTTAGATTCTAAACAGAAATAATATATATATTTATTATCTTTGTTTATATTTTGTTTTATTTCTGTTTTTAACATTTTTTTTTGAATATAAATAAGGTTGGCGGAGAATTAATCCCTCAAATTGCCAGGTTATCTCATTATCGATTTAAGTAAGTCCCAAGTCGACCTATACCTTCATATAGGAAGCTGGAACGCTTAAATCTTGTATTAAAAATTTACCATGTGACTAATGCACAACTTCGAAGAACCGTAACGCGGTACAGTTAGACGACGCCAAGCAATAACCAATGCAAAAGTAAGACGCAAATCTCTCGAAGGCAGCGAAAAAAGGACGGCCTGATTGCCCTTAAGCGATAATGACAATGACGCGCGAGTTCTTTCTCCACCCAGAGCTGAATTACGACTGTGTGTTTTTAACATTGTACAATGATTTAAAAAATTTTTAATTAGGCCTCGTAATAGGCCTCGCAACCGCAGTTTTCTCCCGCTGAGAATGTAAGAGACACGAGTAATCACACCAACACAATCATAATTGACACCACTGTTGTACTTGCAATTCGTGTTACTCTCTTATTCGTGTGTGTGAACACCGAAGAAATTTCAAGGAACAAATTATATCAATATCAGCGTTGTCAACTTGATGCGTTTCGCACCATTTTTGGTGCGAAAAATTCTTTAGTTGGTGCGCGGTGCGCTTTTTTTTAAATTTTGGTGCGCTTTTTAGTTTTTGGTGGCACCAAAGCAAATTCAACACAGCTTTTTGTTTCAGCATGAGAAAAAAATCTTACTACAACAAAATACCCCTGTTTGAGTACCATTTCATTCAAGAATGCAAATTTTTTTTTGTGTATTTTGGTGCGTCTTTTAATTTTTTTGAAAATGTGATGAAATCTTTATTTTTACTAAATTTTTAATTGCAGCTTTTTAATAATTCATAACTCATAAAATCTATACGATGAAAAAAATGTATTTTAAATACGAATGTATGATAAATGATATTAAATTCTTCAAAAATCTTTGTTTGAAAATTAAATTAACATTTTAAACATGTAAATAAAAATTCTTGTATAGCCTGATGGTTTGGTCTACTGAACTGTAGACAAACAACCAGGGTTAGAGTACCAGTGGAATCCTAACAAATTTTATCGGACAAAATCAAATAGAAGTACATTAACTAGTAAACAAAAATATTTATATAAAAAAGTACCAAATATGTACTGAAGTTTGCTTTTTTACCAATTAGTACTTTAGTTCCGAAAATCATATTGTGAATTAAATTTTTAGTGGTCAAATGCTTATTTTATCTTTATTAGCTCATTTATTAAAAAAGCTTTTACTATTATTACTTTTACTAATAATCGTTGATAAAAAGTTTTTTATAGAATTTATGATATTAAAAAATTTCAAATTAATTCAATAAATATTTGAACCAAAAACGAAATTCCATACTTGGTGCGTTTTTTTTTTTTTTGTAAATGGTGCGACTTTTTTTCCATTTTAGTGCGTTTTGAAGTTTCAAAGTTGACAACGCTGATCAATATTTTCCATAAGAGTTACTTCGTGTAAAGTTCCTTTTTAAAATATAACGAAATTTTCTATACTACTTTATTAATACAACTTTTCTCATTTAATTAACAAATAACACAACACTGTATTTATCCGCACGTTATTGTTTATGTTTACATTTTTGTTAAAATAACCAATGTGTTTGTGGTGTTTGGTTTGCTTGTGAATATACCGGATGAATGGTGTGAAGTACCTACCGGTTAATGAGCATTTCTAAATTAAAATATAAAAAGATCTACTTGCACAATGGAGCGTACCGATATTGTGTTGCCAATAAATTCTGACCTCAAATGTCATGTGTGCGGAGAAAATGAATTTGAGGAACGTGAAGGTTTTTACTACTGCCAGGAATGTGGTACAAAACAGGAACAAGTACGCATTGTAGAAGTCGACCAGGATGATGAATTTAACCAAGAGAAATTTAAGGCAAAAAAACAAAAAATTAATGTGTCAAAAGCCGAAAAACGTAGGTTTGGTTAAAGAGTTTAAAAATAAAAATATTAATTAAATACATATGCTGGTCTTTATAGCGCAACTAACTTCTTGGGAATGTTATAATTATATTTTGCGTGGTTTCGTGGAGGAACTGCTGTCATTTGGAGCGAAAGAGGAACTTAAGCTGATGACTCTGCAAGTATGGGCAGCATATTTAAGACGCATGGAGGTGGCCTTTTTCAATCGTAAACAACCAGATTTACCTAAATTTGGAATAAAATATTTACAAAAGTAAGTGAAACAGAAATCAGCAATTACATATATGTATATACATATTTACAATTTTTTGAGCACTTGCTGAAACCGACATACTATGGCTCTTATTCCGTTAAGTTTTATGAATTGAAAAAAAAACGTTGTACAAGGTTTGGATGACTATACTTGAAGGATATGACGTACAAAGTTTTACGTTGAAAAGTCTTCACCTTAAGAATTGGTGGTCATCTAAAATTCGAAAAATTAAAAAAAACGACTTGAAACTTGCAAGTTTTTTCATCCATTACGTTTTCTTTGTAATAGTTTTTAGCTTTCAGATCCAAACCAATACAAAATATAGTCACTAGACTTCGAGGATATATCCACAAAAAAAAATTTTTTGATATCGCTGCTGGGTGAAAAGTTGCATGTGGTTTACAAGTGAAACGAAAATTTTCCGAATTTTGAAATTTTTGAAGATTTTACATAGGGCAGAATTAAAAAAAAACTGCGTAGTTTTATAAAGTTTGAGGTAGTATATCAAGTTGGTGTCAGCGCACCAATCGTATTACGGAGATCACAAACTTAAAAGAAATTGTAAAAATTTATCTTTTTTGCGTCTGACAATCTGAATTGTTTTTTAAGTTGGGTATTGTATTGCGTGATGTGAGTAACTTCATAAAGGCGAAAACGCACTTTAAAATTTTTAAACGCAAAAATTTTATGAACTTTTGAAATTTTTTGCAAAAAAAAAAAAACATTTTTTTAAGTTTAGGTAACTAAAAATATTCTTCGCGACGGACTAAACTGATAAAGTGCAAAAAAAAAGAATTTTTTTCAACTCGCGCGTGCAGCAGCAGTTTTTCCCAAACACATTTCGCTTTGTGACAACTAAAGCTTGATACAGCGCTGAAACGTACATCGAATAGAAGACTTTACTGAGCTTGATACTGAAATTGAAAACGCACGAAAAAATTTTAAAGATTTAAAGTTTTATGGAGGAAAAAAATGTTTCTAACCTCAAAAACATCCTTGTATGAAATATTTATTTAATTTTTAACTTAAAACCGCAGTAAAAATGATTAACGCGAACGGATTTCACATGCTCAAATATCGGTTTATACACACGCAAATCTAAGTGCCGTAAATTTTTGAAGTTGCCCATATGTATGTTGTTTAAGTCATCAAAATGTTAATTGTAAGAGCGGGTAATTTTTTATAGTAATTTTCGTTTAATATTTCAGTGATGCTGAAACTATTTACAATCACTCAAAGGAAGCTCGCAAAAAACGTCAACGAAGACGAAGCGAAGACGCTAGCTGTACTAGTGGTGGTGAATCACGAAGTGGTAGAAATTGGAGTAGAAACAAAGTAAGTTTATACGACAAAAATAATTTGTAACTACCTATAAATTTTATTAAAATCAAATCAAACAAACGATTCTTGGACTTCAAATTAAAGTGACTACGTACAACAATTTAAATTCAATTTAAATAGTTAAGGCTTCATAAAGTTTCCAAAGAAACTACTTCTAAGTGAAATTAAAATATTTATTAAATATTACAATTTTTAGCATTTAAATGACATTTTTATTTCCTTAAGGTTAAGCAATAAATTTCTTAATTTTCTTAAATTTAAGAGAAATAGAATTGATCGGGGAATAATAAGGGCAACAACAAGAAAAGTGTTCTTGACTGAGGATCTTCTCCAACAGTGCCATCTTTTGCATTGTCAATGTCCCAATGTTCTAAATTAAAATAGAGATTAAGTTTATTTCACTGAGCTCAATATTAAGCTATTCTTAATTATTTACCTTCATCTTCATTGATTTCATCAAATTGTTGTTCACTGGCTTCATCAGCACCACTTCCTACATCAGCATTTTCCGGCAAGGCTGCTGCATTGGTATAAATAACCATGCAACAGATTGCTAAAAACAAAGCGAAAATAATGGAACGCATTCTTTCTTTTGCAAAATGAAATTGAAATTATTGAATTGTTTTAAATAAAGTTGGACTGTATGATTTTGTTGCAATTGCTGCAACATTTTATAGTAAAATTTTGTTATTCCAGTGAAATAGTTAATTATTTACTTATCTGCATGTCAGTGTTTGCGCTGTTGAAGATAAATAATATGTCATTATGTTCATTAATCATTGTAAAAGGTTATTTTTTTTTAAGATTTTGTTGCAATTTTACAAGGTTGCGTATAACACTACTTAGAAACTTTGGAAAAAACTTAAATACAATTAGATGTGTTGAAAGCTACTGGCAATATACTGAAAAAAGTAGAATTGTTTTATTTCCAGGCTCAATCTTGCAATGCATTAGTTGCTGAGTTGATAATCGTTGGAAGAATGAGACTCGGGTTGTTTCCGCTGGCTCTTCCGTTGGCTCTAGGAAGAGAATAAAAGCTTTTTTTATATTCTACTCGTGTTCATGATCATCAAAAGGACATGATTGTATGAACAGCGATTTTATTTCACCGGGTGCATTCATGTCTTAGAAGTCGTAATAACGCGACATGACGTTGTGTCACTTGGGCCGGTAAATCATTCAGAGTCTTGATTAATACAATCGGTCGATTGCATATATTTCCACTTAGAAGATATGCAGAGATTGAGGTGTGAATTCCATGGATTCAGTAATACCAAGAAAATCTGGTATATGGTATATGTTCTATGTTCAGAATAAAACATGTCTAGCATTTCAATGCCCATAGTTATGCACCAGAAATCAGAATATGTCTTAGCTACAGATATACTCAATTTTAATTCCCTTAATTATTAGAAGTTTTAAACTAAACTGCTTTAGTATACTTCTTATATATGTATATTCGCAATCGTTAAAAGTCAATTTAAAGATACATATTTATTTATCTGTCCACCAGTCTACGTAAAACAAATCATTATTACTTGTTTTTTTTTGTATCAATATTTAATGTATTTTCTTTAACTTCTCAATTTTTTTAGCGCAAATTAGACGAGTCAAATTATTCTCTAACATCCGCCACCTCTGGAGGTTCCGGTTTAACATCATCGACTTCGGCCAATTCAAACAGAGCCATTAAGATTGGGTTTAATGCAAGGGCAAAATCATTCTTTAAAAGAAAAATGCCCGTAAAACACTTAGAAAAACATGCTGCGGATGCAGAAGGCAACCTGAAATGTCATAAGCAACCTAAAGCTCGAGAAATCAACCGTGCCGATTATACTCTAATGTTAGTTAACACTAAACAGGTCTATGCTGTTTTAGCTATCGCTTTAAATTTAATAGAAGATGAAATACAACTTAGCGATTTTGTACGTTTCATACATGAAGGTCATATTGGTACCGCAAATGTTTTGCAATATTTTCCCGAAAATATTGCCAACAACGGCAAAGAAATGTTAAAAAAAATTAATTTTTACAAATGTCCCGATAAATATTCCGACAAGGTAAGTGTAATGGAAAGTCTGCATCAGAAATCTATACTAAACATTTATATGGAAGATTAAAAGTTGTGATAACTTGAAAACTGAAAGATTGGAATTGGATAAATTCTTCTAATTAATTTAAATTCAACTAAAATGTTACATTATTTAACTTTACAATTTTTCTATTTTTACTACTCCAGGCTCTAAGAGAGCATATTAGTTTAATCTGTAAAAATATTGGAATAAAAAGACCCAAGAAACCGGATATAGTTAAACTAGTACGAAGATACGCTACAGAATTATGTTTACCAAACGATATAACAGATTATATTGAGAGATTAATAAATTTGCTGCCACCGCAATTTGATGTTCGTACGATTGGATATTATCCTGGCTTCGAAGCCAGAGCTATGGCTTATATTATATTCAGCTTAAAGCTATTATTTGGCTTAGATGGTGACAGGGAGCATCGAATGTCATATTCCGCTCAAAAACTTAATTCGATAATTGAGGACTTAAACCACAAAAATGGGGAAAAACAACCAGCACTTTTTGTTTGGAGTGAATGGGTGGAATATATTGAAATGCGCAAAGTTATTGTCTCACAATATAACTCTTCATTTTGTGAACAATTTAAACAGTGTCAAAGCACTACCCAGCTGCTAGAACAAATGGCCGAAGACATGCGCAAAACAGAAGATGGAAAAAATTTGCTAAATGACACAAACGGTAATCTTCATTCTTCACAAAAGCTTAAGATCTTTAAGTCACTGTTCGAAAGATTTCAGGAAACCTACAAACCCACTGATAACGATAAAAACCCAGTCCAAATGATTGAGTTTAAACCCACGTTTACACCGGCTTTTTCATACTTAAAAAGTATTTTCCTAGTCTGCGACAGAGAGAGGAGTACAGAATCATCTAATAACTTAAAAATTCCCGACTTTATGCGCACAGATCATTCCCAACGTGATATTAACTCATATTTACAAGTAAAACCCTTAATTGACTACTTTAAGACACACCGACTGAAACTGAACGTACATACTTTAGCTGCCAATAAGAATAAGACACATGTTGGTATATTTCGAGCACCCCGACCACCATACCGAACTAATATGAAAGTGGAAAAAGCTTGTTTTTATATAACCGAAGATGAATGGGCAGAAATTATTACAGCCGATGTTCCTAAACGTACAGATGATTTGGGATTTACAACTGAATATAGATCCTATCACGATTCTTATTATGATAAACAAAAGCGTTCATCGGGAAAATATGAAATTTTCAATCCATACATGAATTATGATTTAACTCAGATACAAGATGATACGGATGAGGAAGGTGATAATGAGAATGTAAGTGAACATTTAAGTTAGGTTAAGTTTATGTCTTTCTTGTCTGGGTAGCAATATGTGGTGAGATGCAAGGGCTCAAGTGCTTTCTGTAGAAAGAAGTTTAAACAATAAAGAAATTCACAATAAAAGATTGGGTTAGATTTGTCAAAACATAGATGATAACTGGCTGCAAGGGCTTTACTCTAAGGAATTTGGTCGTTGTCATACAGTTTATTCTAGATACATTTGAATCAGAGCGAGTTACTTTGTGAAGGTTAATGTGTTATGCACACTTTCATTCGGATACTTTAAAGGTCCATTGAAGCTTAGTTTAGAAAGTATAATCCCAGGTGATTCTATAGAACAGACCTCTTGGAGAAATTAAAGATCCACCATCTCAAAAGATACATTGTTATCTACTATTTAGACATCCTAATCCTCTTTATGAACAAGAATATGTCCTCCGTCCCGAAATCCTCTAGTCCATTGTGGAATTGACTACCTAGTCATTAATACTTATGGCGCTGAAGTCAGTGGGCAGTGGCAAATAAAATGCTATACTGTTCCTCTTCATCTTTGCATATTTTATAGAAGTTCTTACCCTTACAAGGCTGTGATCAAGCCCACTATCACTCTTACACTACTTTTATCTAGGCCCAATCCCGAGTCCCGATATCCTGCAGTCGTTTTTACTTCCGATGATACATGACCGATCAGTATCAAGTAGGACTTCTATCCTGTGGTTGTAGTGCAGTGATGGTTTCTGTAGTTCTGAACCATGTCTGGCAAGCTCATCTGCTATTTCGTTATCGGAGCGAGCTGCGTAGTTAGGCTTCCAAATAATTGAACTCTAACTCTAAAAAGTACGCAGTACAATCTACCTATAAATCTTTTAATGCCTCCAACGAGGAGGTATAAATGATTGCCTTCAAATGACCCAATAGTGTACACAGAAAAGAATAACTGCGCGAATGGTGTGCAGTATTCACACACTTCTGCATAGAGCTTGGGTGCATTGCAACGTGTAGAGAGTCTGCACATAAACGTGAAAGATAATGTTCTGGAATTGACATGAAGGTGTGAGTGTTGGGGCTAAAGCCTCCAATCTGCCACTATTTTAGGGTTACAGAATACAGAGTGGCAATGGTCATAATGGCTCAAGCTAGACATTGCAGGAATTATATATCTGTTTGTATTGGAGAGGTGCAGTTTTAGAATCTTTGTGGAAGTAAAAATCTCCACCGTTCCATAAGGGCTATGATATAGTTAATGAGACTATGGGAATCCCGACTTTTTTAGGATGTCTAGGAAATTAAAACTGTGAAAATATCTTCTGTTATTACCCGGATACTGTAGTATTATTAAATAAAACTCGTCCTTTATAAAGTATTCAATGTTTGTTAATAAAATAATATATGTAGATGTTTCTAGAAGCGTGCCCCTCGAATGAATAAGTACAGAGCCGTTCATATACATACATAATCTAATATATACAGAGTTGACATATGTTTATACTACATCCCCTTTCTTTAGTCAACTATATAATCATTCAAATAAGAAGGTGGATTTATAATTCTGCCTGTTCTAGAAATACCTGACTAGGATCCAGCTCTATTTCCGTTTAATTCAACCGGGGGAACTGTATTCTCGTTTACAATTTCATTTTGGCTATCAGACTCTCTAATGGTAACATTTTCAATATCAGTATGCTTATTAAAACTAATCCTATCTGAGTAATCGTAATCTTGATATTGTTCCATCCTAGCAGGTACGAGATGCCAACGATTTCTTCGGTATGTGCCTCCGTCAGTCTTCACCATATAAGAGCGAGGATATTCCAATTTTTTAATAATGATACCGTAGCTATTCAAATCTGTTATCCCAACTCTTTCCCCTTTTCTTAGTTCTGAAAGTTCTACAGATTTGTGTCTCCTGTTGTAATTTATTTCGTTTCTCTCTTTAATTTTCTCTTCACGTTCTATAACCTTCTGGTTGTCTACTTTCAATAATTTCGGTAATACTGGTAAATATGTTTTTTTATCTTACTGTCCATCATAAGTTCTGCTGGTGAAAATCCGTTTTCCAAGGGCGTAGATCTATAACTAAGCAAAGCTTCATAATAGTTGTCTTTATTCTTATACAGGATAGATTTTGCAACCATCACCGCCTCTTCTATTGTTCCATTTGACTGACTGAAATAAGGGCTATTCGAATTGTGGGTGATATTATAATTTTTACAAAATTCTTTAAAATTATAAGAGTCGAATTGAGTTCCATTGTCTGTTCGTACAACGGAACAGATTCCAAATGTCGCAAAGTACCTTTTCAACTTATCAATTACCTGCCGATCAGTCAATGATTTTAATTTATAAATTTCAAAATATCGTGAATAATAATCCGTGACTATCAAATACCATGAGTTGTTCTGTTTGCTTTTGAACAAGTTGGCTGCTGCTCTTTCCATAGGTCGGGAAAGGATCTTGTCCCTGAAATATGGTTCCTTGTGATCAGCACGATATTCTATACAAACATTACAATCTTTTATTAATTTTTTCAATTGCTTAGATAAACCTAACCACCAAACGCTTGTTTGAGCTTTACGACGACATTTAGTCAGACCTTGATGTCCCATGTGAATAAATTTCAAAACTTCTTGCTGCAACTCAACTGGTATTATTATTCTACTACAATACAAGATCGTCAGCGACAGATATATCATTTCTATACTGGTAATACTTAGCCAAAAATTCTGGTATCTGATTTCGCGATGACCATCCACTGTAGCAAAAAACTCTTAACTTTTGTAGAATTGTATCATTTCTTTGCACCTCAACTTTGCATGTTGGTTTTGGAAATTTAATTATCGCCTCCACTCTTTCTGGACCTACTGACACACCATTCTTTGACAACACATATCCCAGATATGTAACCTTTTCAACACCAAATACCGATTTATTTCTGTTAATTCTAATTCCCTCTTGGGATAAACGTTCCAATACTATCATTAAAGTTCTATCATGTGACTCCTTGCTATCACCAAATATAAGTATGTCATCAATGTGTATTAGCACTTTTTTAATTCCCGTTAATATCTGACTAAACTTTGTCACCAAGTACTCAGGTGCACATGAAATTCCAAAGGGTAATCTTTAAAATACAAATCTGCCAAAGGGACATATAAAACATGTTTGATAAAATCCCTTGTTACAATCAATTTTGGAAAAATACTTAGCTTGTTTAATTCTTGCCAGTTTCAGTTCAACTTTTTCAATAGGAAAATAAGGTCGCATTACTGCCTTGTTCAATTGTGTATAGTCTACGCAAAGACGTATCTCTTTGTTCGGGGTCGGTTGCACGACAATCGGACTTACCCATTCCGTGACCTCCTCAATGGGTTCTATAATCTTTAGTTCCATTAAACGATCTAATTCCTTCCTTAGTCTCGACAAGAGTGGTACTGTAACATTCCTTGGTACAGATTGCACAAAAGGTTCATAATTGGGTTTAAGTTTTATATCAACCTCACCACGAAATCCGCCTATGTCCATGAAGAGATTAGGAAATTGTCGTAACATTACTTCGTATTCGCTATTTTTTGACACCGTAAAACACTTTTCCGGAGGAAATAGTACCTTCAATTTTCGTATTGCACTAATGCCTAACAATGAAATCTTCAGACTCTCCACCAAGTAACACGTAAATTCATGGAATTCGTCAGTATACTTTAAAGTCAATTCAATACTGTTAATAATTCTGAGATTATTTCCATCAGCACCCTTTAGTTTCGGATGATTTTGTATTTCCATACCCGATCGTACTTTTCCCGAAACAAATGCAGAATCCGAGGGCAAACAAATACAGTCCGCACCTGTATCCGCCAAAAATTTTATTTCTCCATTCAATTCCTTAGCGAAACACTTCACGTGCTAAGATTTACCATCACCCTTTAAGCTGGAGACAGTACCTAAAAAATATTCATCTTGGTCATCTACATCACCGTCACGATTTCCTAACTCAACACTACGATTACTCTCACAAAGTGCAATAGTATGATTTCCATTATTATTGTTAACAGTTTTTACATTGTTCCTCATATTATTATTACTGTTACTACTGTTATTATTACTAAATACATTTTTTCTACATACTTTACTGAAATGTCCAATGCCCTTGCACCAGTCTATTTGTCTATGTCTATGGAAAACAAAATCATTACAGAGACTATGATTTAAAATATTATAATATTTATATATTATTATAATATAATAAGAGATTCTGAGCTTCTCTCATAGTAAAGGAAACAAGAGTAACAGAAATAAATTAAACTTAAGATTTCTATTTCAGTTTTATTAAGGGTATCAGTTGGATTAATAACGGGAGTGCACGAATTGGTGTTATTCTTGTCTCCTTCATTAGTAGTAAAGCTCAGAACTACTTAGTATTTTTAGCAATGTATAGGCCAATATGTATTTTGAGAAAAGAGACTAATAACACAGTTCAACAATTAAATGACACAGAAAACTTTGCAAATTTATTTAAATAACATATCTAATTTAAATAATTATTCGCTTTACTTTCAGATGCCAAATAGAAATTTAGCAAATTTATCTAATTTGAGTTCAAAAGCCAATAACGATGAACTGCAATCAATGCATTCATTTGAATTATTCAGCGAAAATAATATGGAACCTATCGACAACCAACCATTTATAACAGAACCAAGACGGAATTTAGAAAACATTGACTTATTTGAAGGTATAAGTGATGAAGAATCGTTATTAAATGCTGGTGATGATGACGATGGAAACAAACCAGACGATTCAGTATCATCATCACAGGAATTTCCGACACTATCATTCGAATCCGAACCTACAACTCCAGCTAATCTCGAGGAATTTATTAAAGTAGAGCCAGTTTCTCCCAATCACTCTACAAAAAATGTATCATTAGATAGAGGCAATAGCAGTAAAAGGAATAAAGAGAATAAAACTAAACGCAATAATAATCTTAAATGGCACATTTCTAACATGGACTGTTGGATGATGTTCGGCAATCTTACAATGTTGAATAAAGGACAAAGATCGCAATTACAAGATAAATTTCCTCGTTCATTTAACTGGCTGCTGGAAACATGTGCCCAAACTATTAATGTGGAATGGTCAGCGGTGTACGAACAATTGTTGTGTATAGAACTAATGTTGTGTTTAGGCATCAATGATCCCAAAACTATTAAAAATTGTGTATATATAAACTGTCAAAATCCCATTAAGGATATTCAAACGATTTTAAATACATATAGGGAAATATGGTAAGCGAATATTAGTTGACCATTTCAAAAACATTTTAATAAATAAATACAACTCATGTTGGTACACGCATTCTACTGAACTAAACTGCAAAACATTTATAGAGAATGTCCTTCATAGAACTATATTTACATATATATCTATATTTACATATATATCTATATATGTAAATATACATATATGTGAGTATTTGTATAATGAACTCATTAACTTCACGCACTATTTCTATGTAGTGAACTAAACACAAGTTGGAGCCTGTTGCTTTTATGCATAACCTACACGAAAAGACATGGGACTGGTTTCATACTGTTAACATAATTTAAAAAAAATCGTAAATATTGTATAATTTTTAGTTTTATTTACAAACAAATAAATTATTTTGAATAAACACTTTAATACCAATAAATTAATTAATTAAAATGTTAACTAATTAAATTGACCCAAAACTGGATTTGTAAAGCAAATAATCTTCCACAAGCTCTAGAATTTGTATTTTATTTTAACCTTAGATTTTAATAGAATATTCCAAAATTACAGTTCCTTTTTATGAAACACCCCATAAACATTAAATATAAGCGTGCTGAATTTATGGTACATTTTAAAACTTTAAGGCGTCCCTATGTCTATATGTATATGTATCTGCATATATTTACTATATATATTTGTGTGTTTTTAATTTCTTCTTTTGTATTATTATTTTGCTGTTTCCCCCATTTTCATATTGGCGTTAAATTCAATTCAATTCTTTTCCATTTTTTCATATAATTTTCTTATTGATTTTATCTTTCATGCGGTGTTAGTTTTGTTTATTTTTCAATAAAACAAAATCAATTTTTATTCTTATTTTATATTACAATCGAATCGAAAATATTTTAGTTCATGAATTTCAAATTATTAAATAAGAAAACAAATCAGCCACATGTGTATATTTAGACAAGTAGAATAGAATACGATAATGATTCATCTCATAAGGTTAACGACTTTGATAGATTTTAAATATTTAATGGAGGCAAATGTGTATGAAAATAAATAAGGATACACACTTACCATTATTTTTTAATTCAAATTTTGGTTAAATCTATTGATAATTTAAATGTAGACATAAAATTCGGTCACTCTACACAAACTTTTTTAACATAACTACCTTTATTCATTCAAGAAGTTTAATCAGTCGGAATATATGTATGTATATACATATGTAAGTGTGAGTGCTGAGCAGTAAAACAAATCCCTTTAAAATCCAACATTACGCGTGTAATGTATTCAAAAAGCTAAAGCTTTCAAAATGTATACAACTATAATAATATACAGCTATGGACAGAGAAATAGCCCACCAATGTTTTATGAAATGCCCAACGTATTACTATATTGAACAATGGAATGATAATAACATGGAATTCTCTGCTATTCTATTGCTCCACTCTACTTTTCCAAAAATTCTTTGAAAATGTCCTGTTAACTTTTGCACGTTCTTTATTTTGTCATATTTTGTTGAAAATTAAGTTTTTTTTTTTGGTTGGACAATGAAATAGCGCACAGTTATTTTGATATTAAACAAAAATAGTTAATGCTAATTTCGGTGGTAAATTCTTGTGTAATTTGAATTTGTTTATCATCAATTTTGTCAACCAAAATGGGAAGAGGACCGCACTGCTCACTTGAGAAAAAAAGTTTATTTGGGAACTTCACCAAAGAGATACAAAATAAACAAAAATATCTGAAATAATTAGATGTTCTCGAAAGATGATTTATAATGTCAATAAATAATTTAAATAAGATGCAAATTTACTTAACGTAAAGAAAGATCGGAAGAAGCTACAGTGAAAGACAGCAGTTTTTGAGGATAAGGCCATAGTTAAAAAAAGTAAGCTAGATCCTTTCAAGTCATTAAAGCCGACAAGTATACAACAAAGTTTTAACCAAATTCCACAACAGTCTTATTATGGATGATGTAAATATAAACCAGCGAAACGAGGGGATGCCGACCCAATATAAAATTTACATACAAAATTTTTAAATTTGTTAAAAAGACAATGGTTTTGTTAGCTCTGTGCAAACGTTTGTTGCCTCTTATTAGACTTTTACACTCTTTAGTAATTAATGATTTGTCCCAATTTTGCCTCCTGGTATTTTTTAAAAGTTGAAATGGATTGAAATCGAAAAAATCAGTAAGACGTAATAGAAAAATTGTATGTATGTACATTGTCCCCCAGTTTCATTTAATTTTATGAGTTTTGATCGAACTTTTCTTAGATTCTCTTTGGTAATTTAAAGTTTTACAGTCTAATTCATAAAAACTTATCAAGGGTTTATAACAGACTTTTAAAGCAAATATCCATACAAAATTTGCTTTATAAGCCTGTTATAAACCTTTGACAAGTTTTATGAATAAGGGGGTTAATTGCTAAAAATGATATCCAAAATTTGTATTAAAATATTGGTTATTTATGCAAGTCTCTGAACAACAAAACGATTTTGGTTAAGAAATAAGCGTGTCACACATTATACTGTTTTTATTACACAATCATTGTGTGGAGTAAGGATATATTGGATTATTGCAGATGCTGTAACGCCCATAAATTTGGTCCAACATAAAATTTGGTATATAATATTTTCGCCCCAAGGACGCTTGGTATTGAAATTGGTTGAAATCAGTCCATTATTTCACCTATGATACGAATGTCCTTTCGAAATAGGGTCAGAGCTGTGTCGTTCATGAACGAACGGGTTAAAATGAACGGATCAGTTCATTAAACGGAATGAGCCGGTTATTTAACTGAACGGGTTTCGTTCAATAGTGTACGGATCAATTTCGTTCAGCTGCTGTTTATCAAAAGACAAGAAGAAAATCACATTCAATAAGGGTTGTATTCATTCGTTCAAAGTGAACGAATCAGTCTTGAATAAATGAACGAAAATGACCGGTCACTGAAATGAACGACCGGGCACAACTCTATTTAACATGTACCTATAAATATTTTAAAAGTGTTTATTAATTTAACAAAAAATATTTATATGTAGAGAAGTCATGCCACTAAATGTTTGGATGCTCGGTATACAATAGGTAATAGCGCCCGATTATACTTTCTTAATTGTTTCAATTAGCCTACGATCCTTTATGTTCACATTAGACAATTATTAAAGGATCTATAACCTATTTTAGAATTCCATGCAGAATTACTTGTTCCAACTGGGTCTTATTATAGAGTATGCTTCTTCTGCTCCTTAGTTAAGTAAGGGTATGTATATAAAAACAAACAAAAAACACAAACAGAAAACAAAACCAACTACAACAACAAAAATACATATACGCAACACGTATTGTTGTTTTCACTCAAATTTTTATAATTTAGTTTTCTACAATACGCGAAACGAATAACATCGTGACTAATAGTAATAATAAAAAAATTTAATTTAAAAAACAAAATCATAAGGCAAACAAATATGTATTTATTAATGCTAAATAATTGCGATGCTCTAAAATGGTAATAAAAAAGTGACAAAATATTAAAACAAAAAATGAATTATCTAATAGGAAAAAAATAAAAAAAATTAAAGTGCAAATATGTGATAAATATGGTTGGGGGGGTTGCTAAAAATACATACATATGTATGGTTGTACATATTGTTGTTTATGCGGTTGTTTAGATGGGTTCGTTACAACATAATGATGACATAAAATTACAACAACACTAACAAGTATTTAAGAATGCACACTTAAAGTGTATGTATGTACATATGTATATGCAAAAGTAAGAGGAAGATTTCTCTTGTCGCAAATGAAGGACAATAAAAATATTGAGAGACAACTAAATAAACCTACTAATTTTTGGCGGTCAAAGTGAAAAGAAACAAATGTTGAAAAACAACCAATTAAAAGATTTCAAAAGAAATTTTTTGTGATTTTTTAAATAAATAAAACCATAAATATTTTTAATTAATACACGTTTTACAAAAAAAAAATACATTTTATTAGCGTTAAAATAATAAAATATGTACCTATGTGTAAAAAATATGCTAACAGTTGTTTTTAGTAACGCCATTTTTGTTAAATTTATAATTTAAAAACAAATTAAGCAATTTTTTGTAAATCAAATCAATGTTTTTTTTTTATCTATTTAAGGAATGTGTGTTAAATGAACAACCGTTAACCCTTCTGACTTTTCTCTTAGAAAATAAAAATTATTTAGTACAAATGTATATGTATGTACATAGGTGTTTGTTTTGTTTGCCTTTTTCTTCAATATTCCTTAACATTGCAAGTGATGCTCTTTCTATAATTATGCCAGAGATGGAGAATATGATACTTTTGATAATATAGAGCTTTATTTTCTAACACTTGCATATTGGAATATGTTATTCACGTTGAAAGTTTTGTCATTTTAATTGTTGAAATATCTGTAATAGACGCTTTGACAATTGTGACAATGAAAAGAATTTCAATCGAAAATCATAAGCAAATATTATAAATTCACTTAAGAACAAGCCGCATAATTACACGAAATTCAGCTGTTGATTAGCCTGATCATACGATTTCCCATCATTTTTACCAGCGGTAAAAATACCCATTACTTATCGCTGATGTCAGTAATATTTAGTAGCAATCAGTAATGATGCTGTCGCTTATATTTCTGCTTACATTTACACACAAGTGTCATAGGCTGCTTAATTAGTGCGCTCTCGCTTAAAATGTAAGCAGCGATGTCATTAAGCGTCATTTCAATTTAACTTACATTATAAGTGGTGTTCTAAGCGAGCTTGATGGCATGTCAGTCGGATTTGCAATTGTAAGGCTAGAATATGAGGTGGTACCACTAATCCTGATGATTTTATAATTGAAAGTCTAATGCAAGTTTATTTAAAAGAATGCTTTACTTTCAAAAATAAATAAATGAATTTCACCTTAGGGATTAAGGCACATAAAAAACAAGTAAGAAAATATGGTCGGTCAAGCCCGACCATATAATACCAGTATATCTATAAAATAATTATTCAGAAATGAGCGCATCCAGAAATTTAGTGGTAGAACTTCTGTGCATTTTGTGTTAAACTTTATCTCGATATACATAAATACTTTTAAAAGATTTATGGATCTTTAATTGAATTACGGAGAGGCTCTTATATGGGAGTTTCAACTAATTATGGACCGACCATTATAAAATTAGATGTTATTATTTTTGTATATCAGAAACTTAATTGTGTCAAATTTTATTTGGATACCAACATTTTTGAGAGAGTTATGCTCTTTAAAGTGATTTTCGGAAGTCGGCCGAGCTACGAGTAATTATGGACCAAACTGCACAAAATTTGTAGATGTGATTCAACTTCATTTACCATTAATTTGTAGTGAAATCCAAACATACTTGCATAATTCAAACATTTATGATCGGTAAACGTTGTTCTTGTTTTTTTATATTTTTCTGAAGCCGCTATAACGGTATTTTTTTTTTTGTCTTTGCATTTATGTGCATAAACACACAACTCGTCACTTACATTCTAATCGGAGTTTTAATTAGTAGAAATATAATTCATAATTTTTTTTAACATAAACCCAATATTACACTCCGCTTATATTGTAATCGAAGTTATAATTACTAGGTGATATTTATTAGATTATACCTACATACATATGTATATAACATTCTAACTACTTAAATCGCTCGCTTAGAATGTTATACTGATGTCATCAAAAACAAAAAACATCATTTGAATCCTAATATTTAGTATGATATCCTTAGTTTTTAATAACAGCTGAACATCTCCTGGGCTCTCTCTCCACCAGATCCATACAGAGCTCTTTTGAATTGCGTACCAAGCATTTTCGATTTCATTCCACAAATCTGTCAAATTCATACTGTTGTAGATTGAGCTGGCCATTTCAACACATCTTCAATGCATATAGTGCGTGAGGTGTGTTTTGGGCCGTTGTTGTGCATAAAGCGCCACCTAAGTTGCATATTGTCCTCAGCTTAGGGAATAAGTATATTTTAATAAGCATCCTGATTATCGTGCATCGATCCTATGTATAGGACCAACATTATGCCCAGAAAACACTGATCACACCATAACTGTGCTGCATATTTGGAGAACGCCATACGTATCTTTTTTTTTATCGAATTCGAACCACAAAATTTAGTTTCATCGCTGCAGAGAATATTCATCCAGAAAAAGATCTGTTTTTCCAAATGCTCATGGACAAAAGAAATTCGGAACTGTAACTTCTTTTTTGAAACATGTGACTTCTGCTAAACAATGATCCACCAAAATTTTTTTGAATTGAGTCTTTATAGTTCTAGAGGAGATTTCAACAACGAATTTTGTTGAAAGAGCTATTTTAATTGTTTGGAGCTCATAAATGGAACTTACTGCAACTGAGGCCTTATATAATACAAAGTCATCTTTACAGGTTGTTTTTTTGCTACGTCTTAGAACAGGTTGTTTTTATTAGTGCCATAGGTTCGAATATGGTCGAATGCATTATAGACCATCTTCCTTGAGAACATAAAAATAGTTGCAATCTTACTAATAGTCCTCTCTCTCAAGATTTGATGTGGTGAATAACCTTAAAATGTCCCGGTATGCACCACTTTGTTTTAGCCATAAAATATTTTCAGAATTCACCCATTTGTTTTTAACAAAAATTTTTTCCGGAGAAAAACCTATTGGCAGGCAATCCAATTCATTTTTGTCCAGAAAAAATATAAAATTAAACCAGTTTAAGTTCGTAAAAAATTGTTTCTCTCTCTCAAAAAGATGTCAAACTTCATATAAAAAAATTTTTTTTGAACAAATTTTTTGTTAACGAATGGGTGAATCCGCCTTTTCTGCGACATTTTCGGTGAAGCAAAAACTGGAAAATGTAGTTCTGCTTATAAAACTTCATAATTGCGGCGTTAATTGCGCGTTAACAATAGAATTTCGGGTTCGGTTTTAACCGTAACCGAGATTTTTAAAGGCATAAAATTTGGCGATGTAATTTCAGAATAGTGTATAATTCTATGAATTTAAGGACCCAATTCTACATTCTTTGTTTAATTGTCTCCTCTATTTTAAGCTATAAATCGTTTAAACCTTGAATACATGTATTAAAAGAGTATTAAACTAATTTTTAACTGAAGAACTCTTCTTTCAATCTTATTTTTAATTAAAATTTTAAGAGTCAGGGGGATTTGTTAACAAGTATGTTTTGTGCGATTTAATTTATCTGTATTTACTCGTATATGAAAAATAAACAAAAACAAGCTGCAAAATATTCAATATCAAATAGACAAATAATGATAATTAATGTACATACAAATAAAAACAACATCAAAAATAATATCTAAAACAAACAAATACAATATTGCTAAAGTGCAAATAAAATATTAATAAAAAAACAAGAACAACAACTGCAATTTGTGTCATTTACAATTCAAAAAATTATTACAACAAACTACAAAAGAAAAACAAATAAATTAAACAACAATAATTTTTTAAACTTTGTATAATTCTTTAATTAATATTCTTCATCTTTATAAATTGAAAGATTTTTATCGTTTTCCATTAACTGTTTAATAAAGTGAGTATTTGATCGATGTATAAATTAATGTATGTATTTATAAATCTGTTATTAATGTTACTTAATTAATAAAAACCAAAAATGTTCTTGAAATGCACATGAAATTTGTTCCCTTTTATTTTTTTAACATTGAATTTTAATAGGAAAAATGTGAAAAGGGAACAAATTTCATGTGGAATTTTTATTCACGATTGGTAATTACTCTTTAAATTGGAATTTTTTAAAAAAAAAAATTTTTTTTAAGGAGAAGTAACACTCAGGCAATTAATATGCCTATATATAATTGCGTTACTTTCTTTGAAAAGAGGATAGATTGAAGAAGTAAAGGTGGTGAAAGTAGAAGAAAGCTTTATATCACAACTCTGCAATTGCGCATTATGTTTGTTTTAGTGCAGCATTGCAGCGCCTCTGGTGGTGAGTAGGCGCATTATTTTTTAAAGTTTGATTTTATAGCCTTTATTTAATTATTTTACT
Organism: Bellardia bayeri; assembly: GCA_950370525.1. Lineage (NCBI taxonomy): Eukaryota > Metazoa > Arthropoda > Insecta > Diptera > Calliphoridae > Bellardia > Bellardia bayeri. Next base: position 97,032,822 of record OX493264.1, read on the forward strand.
TTGGTGCCGTTTGAATGTTATACCACGGAAGGAGGGCGCTGTGATAAATATTACTTATAATAGGATAGAAAAAAACTAATAATTATCAAAAACTGATGTTGTTTGAGTGGCAGCGGCTGGGAATCGATGCCGGGCTACAAATACCAACTCAAGCTTAATTGGCTACAGCAACTTTTAATGGAGAATATGAAATTAAATTTGAGAAAATTTCATATGATATTAAGAACATCAATTTAAACATAGTAAGTTATACAATGGGAGGTGTAGTAGCACAGCTGACTGACTTTGTTTATAATTTACTTATGTCAAAAATAATATTTTTTCAATTATTTTACACAAACAAAATGCCTGTTGTTTCTGTTTTGTTGTCGATTTGCATCATGCTTCGTATTGAGATATCAAAAAGAACATATTGCCTTTCACTTTTCAATAGGACCAAAACGGTTCTATCCATTATAAGATGTTGAAATCTGGCCAGACCATCACATCGTACCTGTACAGAATGCAACTGATTTGAAAACGCACAGAATATGCGGACAGATGTAATATGTTACAATACCTGTTAAAAACGACATATGTATTTAGAAAGTCCCGACCTTGCCTCGTCCGACTACTATTTGTTTCGAACGATGCATAACGCTCTCTCTGGGATACACTTCATTTCACAACAGGTTATCCGAAATTGGCTTGATTCGTTCTTGGGCTCAAATAATGAGTATTTCCCTAGAAGTATAAAATCAAAAGCCCACTAACATTTTTTCAAAGTAAATTTAGCACAAGGAAAAGAACAATAAATTTATACATATATTATGCGTTTTTTTATAATTATTTTCATGTTTGTACTTGTACGATTATATTTATAATTATGTATATATACATACATATGTATGTACGTATATACATATATGTAAATATCTACATACCTATGTATGTATGTATATTCATTTCCCAGTGCCATTTCGGTTCTATTATTATTATTTTTGTTTAATTTGCTGTATTTATTATTATATTATATTGTATTTATTATTGTAGTTGTTGTCTGTTTTGTATTTGATCTATTCCTATGTTCATATGTGGTTTTTGAGGTTAACACAACATGTTGTCGGCATTGCTAAATACTTATTTTGTACGATTTTATTATTTTTTATATTTATATTTTGTTTTATAAACAACAAACATTTCTTTGCTACTTTCTTATAAAACAAAAAATTAAGTGTTAGAAATTAAAAATATTTTATAACACAGTTGCATGGTGTAATTATATAAGGTGAGTGCAAATCGGCAACAAATACAACATAATAAAGAAACAACAGGTATTTTGTTTGTGTAAAATAATGTACTACTGTCAAAAATACTTAAAAAAGTATTACTTTTGACATAAGTAAATTGTAAACAATATCAGTCAGCTGTGCTACTGCACTCACCTTGTATAGTTACACCATGCACAGTTGTTTGAAAAGCATGGAAATTAATTGGAGTTTTAAAAAACCGAAAACGGTTTTGTTAGAAAAACCAACTGGTTTCAAATATTTTTTTAGTTTCTATTAATTCGAAAGGCCGGTTATGTTGGTTTCGTTTAATTTTTTTTATTTAAAATCTCCTTTTATACTTTCGCTCTAAAAATAATAACATTTTTTAACTATTGTTATAATTTTTAAAAATATTTTCTTATTTTCATTTAAAAAATCTCTTAAATTGATAAAAATTTTTTTTTTTGCAAATACTAACAAATAATTGAGCAGCTCCAAAAAGATTCCAGCTACAAAAGAATAAAATCTGTATATAAATTAGATTTTTGTAGTTTTCATTAAAGTTTAAATTATCGTTACTATGAAAATATCGTTATCGAAATTATAGAATAGCGTTACCGTTTTGAACCAGTAGCCAAACTTGCATTTATCAATGAATTCTTTGCTCATATCTCATTTTTTATAGACCGATTTATAAACGTTTTTTTATTTGATTCTAATATATGTACATACATATGTATGTAGATCTTGAATAAATATTACAAGTGCAGTTTTGAATTTATGGGTCAATTATGTATAGCAACCAAAATGGAGATGGGTTGCCAATAGGCAACGCAACTGACATGCAAGTGTTATTATATAAGGCAACTTTCGTTTCTAATATTTTTTTTTTGAATTTTCGGGTAGAAAATATAGGTATACGCCGTATTTATAAAAAATTAAAGTAGACTTCAAGTGTACTTTAAGAAAATTGTGTATGAAAATTTTGTCTTAAAGCACACTTCAATCCTACTTTATTTTTTATAAATACGGCAGATAGTATGTATGTACAGTCAGAGACTAAAGTTTAAATACACCTCAAAAATTGATTGTTTAAAGAAAAGTAAACGTTTCAGGAAAACTTAAAGTATACATTTTTATTTAGTTTTATAAATAACAAAAAATTAAGACTTCATTACGAACATAACGGTAATTCTTAAAAATACGATAAAATTCACTAGACAAAAGTTTAAATACATCTTGCAAAATAAAGAACTCTCTTTCATTTCTCAAAAACAAAGTACAATTATATTTAATGTTTTGGTGAAATTATGTTTTTACAAGCCAGAACTTGTTATTAGAAGTTTTTTTATTGTCAGCATTATAAGTTTTGTCGAAAATTATGGGCTAAGGTAAAGAAATTGAGTCCATCATTAAACATTTAATAATAAAACGTTTCAACGAAGGAAAATCCCATCGGGAAATAGGAAAATTATTAAATGTGCCATTAGAAAATATAAGGAAAATGTCTCCGTAGCAAATATTCCAAGAAGCGGTCGTCCAAAAAAAAAATACTAGTCGTGATGTTCACCACATCGTAAAAGAAGTGAAAAAGAATCCAAGAATAAGTGCACCAAAACTTGCAGATGATATCGCTAATAACTATAACAAACATGTTCATCCAAGACTTGTTCAAAGAGCATTGCGAGAAAATGGATATAAAAGCCACTAATAAGTGAAAAAAAAAAAAACAGAAAACTTAGACTGGAGTTGGGACATAAGTACAGAAACAAAGACACTGGGTTTTGGAAAAGAGTTTTTTTTACAGCCAAAAGCAAATTTAATTTATTTGGAAGCGATGGCCGTGCAAAGGTCTGGAGCAAACCAAACACTGCCCTTCAAACCCAAAATTTGGTTCCTACGGTAAAACACGGTGGTGGCAATGTAATGGTTTGGGGAGCGATTGGAGCAGCAGGGGTTGGAAATTTGGAGTTTATTGATGGGATCATGAATCAACATACTTACAAGAGTATATTGGAAAGAAATTTGCAAGCATCCGTCGACATCTTCGGCCTTGGATCCCGTTTGATCTTTCAACAGGAAACAATCCCAAGCACACCGCACTTTCTCTGAAAGAGTGGTTGCTTTATTCTGCTCCCAGACAGCTCCCTAGCCCACCTAAATCGCCAGACTTAATAAAGCCCAAATTAGTAGCAACTTCAATAACGAGTAAAGATTCGCTAAAAGAAGCTCTTAAAAAAATCTGGTCAGAAATATCGCCTTCTAAAACAGAAAGCTTGGTACTTTTTATGCCACGCCGCTTGCAGGCAGTTATTGATAGCCATGGCGGTCCAAAAAAGTATTGAAATGTTTTCTATTTTAATTTATCTAAAAAAAATTATTAACATTCCAAGATGTATTTAAACTTTTGTCTAGTGAATTTTATCGTATTTTTAAGAATTACCGTTATGTTCGTAATGAAGTCTTATTTTTTGTTATTTTATTTTGTTATTTATAAAACTAAATAAAACTGTATACTTTAAGTTTTCCTTAAACGTTTACTTTTCTTTAAACAATCAATTTTTGAGGTGTATTTAAACTTTAGTCTTTGACTGTACATTATATACCAGATGACAGCATTGCTACAACAATTGCAACAAGCCAAGAACAACAGGCATTTTTGTTTGTGTAATACTTTCGTTACTGTCAAAAACATCTGGCATAAAATAAAGAAAACAGAAAGAAAGAATAAAAAAACTAACACTAAAACAACTCAAAATACAAACACACTATTTAATATAAAATAGTTCTTTAACACTTTTAAACTATTTTACGCAGTTACAACGACGACAAAAGCTCACTTTTTCAAAAACAAAATAATTTTTTAACTTTTTAGTATAAACTTTGACTATTTGTAAACAAGGTTTTGACATTTTCATGGTATCAAGAATTTCACCATGAATAGAGAAAAAACTAATCAGCTGGCGCTATGCTGTCATCTGGTATATAATTTCACCATGTACATATCCAAATATAAATAATTTAACAACAAAATTAATAACATTTAAAATTTACCAATTCAAATAAAATTAAAGCAACCACAAATTCTCGGTTGCCATGTTCGGCAACTGAAGTTACCACCTGACACTTACCAGTTGCCATCTGTAATATGTTTTTGGCAACTGTCAACTCCACTAAGGTTCGGTTGCCATTCGTTGCCATTATTTATTATTATACACAAAAACAAATAAATATGGTATTCTACCATTAATATAACAGAAACAAAAACAAAATAATTAAAAAAACCTTAATAGTATGATCACACTGAAAGTCGGTCAGTTCATTAAATTCAATTATTTATCCTTTTGATTCTCGACAGCTTGGAGTCTTTTTGGAATCGATTCAACCAGTTTTTTGCACACATCAGGACTTATTTGGTTCCATTCTGCCAGTAATACAGCTCTGAGCTGGTCTTTAATGATACATAATCTGTTTAGCATCCGACGTCCGAGCTCATCCAATAAATGCTCGATTACGTTAGGGTCTGCGCAGGTGTTTTGAGGACTTTAATACAATAATACAACAACCAGTTCTTCGCTATCAGCGAAGTGTGCTTCGGGTCATTGTCCTGGTAAAATTTAAAGTTATTGGCAATCCTCAATTTATGAGCACTTTGTTTAACATTTGCCTTCAAAATATCAAGATACATGTTTTCATCCATGATGCCTTCTATAAAATGAAGATTTCCGACACCAGAAGCAGCCATGCAACCCCACACCATCACTAACAAGCCACCTTGCTTTACAGTTTTCTTAGTATTATTAGGGCAAAACAGCTCATTAGGGGTGCGCCACACATAACGTCGGCCATCGGACCCAAATAAATTTTTTTTTTATTTTTATTTTTACTTTTTTTTTTAGTAATTATTGAATCTGCCTTATTTCCTTAGGCCTAACAATAAGTATTCAAATCTTAAAACTAAAATTAAATCTAATTACTCTCTAACAGAGAATTAATTGGTTATTTGCCGATAAGCTCTACGAAGCCTCGACTGCGTCTGGCTCTGAGCTAGAATTCTAGCAAACGGATTCGGGTGGTTGGGACCCAAATAAATTGAATTTGCTTTCGTCCGTGAAAAGAAAATGTAAATTTTTAAAGTGCTGATAGATACATATATTCCACAAGCATAGCTGCCATATTTGACGATTTATCGTCATTTTGACGATTTTTTGTTTCAAAAATAGCAAGGTGACGATTTGACGATTTTTTCATTGAAAGTGACGATTTTCTGAATTATTAAAATTTTCTATCATTTGTTTGTTTTATTAACGTTTTTGTTACCAAACTCTCTCCTTTTTAGAGACAACAACTATAATTCTCATTTAATATCATAAATATTAAAAAGAACTATGTCATTTCAAAACCAAAACTAATTAAAAGTAGTGTTTTCTTAACTGACAATTGTTAAGTTTAAGTATAATAATGCCAAATAATATTCAGTCAGGATAGTAGAAATTACTTATTTATCTGTAAACATAAAATACAGTTTTAAATACTGAATTCTATGAACTAAAATTTTTAGAGGAAACAATTTCTGAATTTCAACGGGGAAATTCTACAAAAACTTATAACTATTTTAATAAAAGGTCGAAAGAATAACAAAAATACGGAATTCTGTGAAAATAAGTACCTGTTGAATTGGATTCTATACTCAATATGTGATTTAATTCTTAATAAACTAAATTGTTTTGACATTGTAATTTAACCCGAATTAATAAAATATGTTACATTCAGATATTTATTTATAAAATACTGTAAGTCTTGTTTCACACTCTTCGTTTTAGCTGACCAGTTTTTGTTCAACTTGCCTTTCATTTAATACAATACAATTTTTAATACAAATTAACACGCATGAAAAAAACAAAATTAAATAAGAAAATTGACTAGTACCGTCAAGTTTGTGTACCACTTTTGCTCTCTTTTCCCTTCTCATCAAAAAATACTTACCTTGACGGGTCAGAATTGAAAAGTGTGAAAGTGGATTAAGATATTATAAAAATATTTTTTGTGATTTCTTATTTAAAAAGTTAAAATTTATGTATTTTGATATGTATTGTAAAGACACTATATAAACTTAAATTTTTATGTTTTCGTTTAAATAAAAATTTAAAAATACTATTAGAAATAGTGAATTTATTTTTCCGATTTTTAAAATTCGAAATGACGATTTTTTTCTTTTTTATCGGGATTTTTTCCGAAATTCATCTGGCAGCCCTGTCCACAAGTGTTCATTGAAAATAAATTTTTAAAATCATCTTGCCTGACTTTGAATGTGAGCCACTGTATGTATGTATTTAAGGTGCATATACACTACGTGTTTTTATACCCTTCACCTTCATGAGAAGGGTATATTTAAGTTTGTCATTCCGTTTGTAATTTTCACAATATAATTTTTCAACCCTATAAAGTATACTATATATATTCTGGATCCTTATAGATAGCGGAGTCTATTAAGCCATGTCCGTCTGTCTGGATGTTGTAATCAATTTTCTGAAGTCCCCATATATCTTCGGGATCCAAATCTATAATAATTCTGCCAGAAATGCTTTCGAGAAGTTTGCTATTTAAAATCAGCAAAATTGGTTTAGGCCAACCAGAGTTATGGACCAATATGTGAGACAACCTATATAAAAATTTGATATTTTTTGTCCATTTTATTGCAATATTTCGAAATATGTTGCATATAATATCATGAAATTTTGTATACATATACATGATACATGATAAAAGAAGAAAGCGTGCGGAAAATAGAAACAATCGGTCCATGATTTCTCATAGCCCCCATACAAAAATCTTCCCCAAATATTGCTCAATTATGCATAAATGCCTATAAAATTGGAACATCAAGACAAAATTCAGTAAAAATAAGTTTTATGCAAAAATAAATCGCAAACGAAATTTTCTTAGTTCGGCCCATATTTGACCATAGACCCCATATAAAGTCCACTTCCAAATAATGTTAAATGGCTAAAATTTGACATAAATAATCTATATAGGCAAATAAATAGTTGTACTAAATTTGATGGTGGTCGGCTCAGAATTGGTGATAGCTCCCATACAAGAACCACATCTGAAAAAGACGTTTATATATTGTATAAATATCGGTACCGACTCAAAACGTTGCACAGATCATTGACATATATACAAAAATCATTCCACAAAATTTTGTGAATTTCGGTCTATTTTTAACCGTTTTTTCAGAAAATCACTTTAATACTCATAAATCTTTTATAAATAAGGGTACCAATCCAAAATTTTACACGGATCATTTACATATGTACATGCCTAAATCAAACTGCTTAATTTTGAGAATATCGGTCCATATTTGACAATATCCCCCACATAAGGTCCACTCTCAAAATCCACGTTATTACTAATATATATCTTAAATATACCATTATTAGGTTGAAATTCGACGTGAAATATCCTTATATGCATGTAAATAACTGTTCCAAAATTTAAGAAGATCGGCCCATAATTTGTCATAGCTGCCATATGAGAACCATTTCCAAAAACCAAATAAACCGACAAAAATGTCTAATAAATATCGATATCGAACCAACTTTTATATGGATCAGAAATTTTAATCCAGAAATTATAGTAGTATCGGTTATGCTGCAATTAAGCTACTGGATTTTGTAGCTGTCAGTCAATAATAGCTCCTGAATTAAGTCCACTTCCGAGCATAACAACCAACCATACAAATCTTGTAAATAACGCTATTGAGATGAAATTCAACCAATATAATCCTAAAATACATAGAAATCACATTAGTGGATACTGGATTAAGAAGCTATCAGTCCATAATTAGTCCATTTCTTCTATGCCACACATAAATCTTTTGTAAATAATGTTATTGAGATCAAATTCATGATCATGAGAAGGGTATACACTATATAAGTTTGTCATTCCGTTTGTAATTTCCACAATATAATTTTCCGATCCTATAAAGTATATATGTATATTCTGGATCCTTATAGATAGCGGAGTCTATTAAGTCATGTCCGTCTGTCTGTTGAAATCAGTTTTCTGAAGTCCCCCGATTTCTTCGGGATCCAAATCTTCAATAATTCTGTCAGACATGCTTTCGAGAAGTTTGCTATTTAAAATCAGCAAAATCCGTCCCTAAATAACGGAGGTATGAGCAAAAATTTGAGACAACCTCTGAAAATTGCATCAAAAAAACTAAGTGTATTAATATTGTTACGAATAATTTCATCAACAGATGGCGTTGATCACACAAAGTGTATTAATATTGTGACGAATAAATTCATCAACAGATGTCGTTGATCAAATAAAGTGTATTAATATTGTTACGAACAAATTGATCAACAGATGGCGTGTTTATCGACATAATTATACATCCACAACAAAGGTATAGGGTATATAAGATTCGGCATAGCCGAATATAGCACTCTTACTTGTTTTCTATAGGAATGTTTGTAAACAATAGTCAGTTGTTTTTGACATTACAAACATGAAAGCAAAAACAAAAATACCATGTTGTTTCTGTTGCTTTTGTATTGTTGGAATCTCGATGTGACCTTGTATTGATTTCACCATGGTATTCACCCATTCGTTCTGAACAATTTTTTTTTTTTCATATGAAAAGAAAACCTCTGAGAGAGAGAACATATTTTGTTTAAATGAAAAATGTTTTTATGGGAATTCCAAAAATTTTAAGACGCATTGAATATTTTGTTTTTCAAGTAATACCTTTTTACTATTAGAACTTTATTAATTAACTTTTATTTTTCCCATACACAAGCGATCCACCCTACTTTGTAGTCAATGCGCGGGCTGTTACTATAGAAATAATTGTTTTAATAATTTTACTTGTGCGAAGTAAAACAGGGTTTCTTTGCTATTAGAAGTTGATTTAAAGAAAATTTTTTTTTGCCCCAGCCTAATGTACAACTATATATATTTATTCTCTGTTATGGTTGTCCGAGCATCATATACGATCTCTTATGCTCGTGAAATAGTAATGGGTCCATTTTTATCGCAAGTAATGATGCGGTGCAAACATGATTTCCTTTTATAGCGTTTAAGCAGCATTTCGCAAACGCTTTGGTATTGCTGATATTGAGAAGCTCCCAAAGATTTTGCATGATCTTGAGGGGTTTGACAACAATTTTCATGTAATTTTTGGTATTTAAACTTTTTTGGCTGTTCTGGGCGATCTTTGTCTTCCGTGTCAACCACTTCTAAATCGCACAAACCATCTTCCATAAATCCATTAACATTTTAATAACATTTATTATAACATATGTAAATAAAAAATTAAATCTTTCAAATCCAAAAATAAATAACTAACAACAAATGATACAAACAGAAATAGCTACGCATTTACATTGATTGTAAAGATCCAAAAAGAAAAAAAAAAATAACATATAATGATACTGATAATGTAAACAAGTAATTATACTCGTACGTACATATGTATATATCATATCATATTATATCGTATCTTATCCTATCGTATCTAACTAAAATAGTATAAATCTATGTATTTCAACGTAATTGTATACAATAGAGATAATTCTGTTGATGATGATGGATAATGGCATTAACTAGACACACCAGAAAATATTTTTGAACTACAAAAAAGTTTTTTAGCACTCTTAATAATATTTAAAGTATAAAATATTTGTTTTCTTTTTATCTTATAAACAAACAACTACGAAATTAAATATATGAAGTAGATTTTATGAAATTTATTACAAACATCAAAACTATGTATGTGTATGTATATAAAGCAAATTAGCTGACAATAATAGATAATCGAAGAGTAGGTTAATAATAACAATAACAATATGTAGTTATAAAACAGAATGATAAATACTTAATAGAGGTGTTAGATAACAGGCTTTTTAGTAACAGATAATGATTGATTCATTGCTGGATTTTAAAAAGTTTTGTTTTACAAATTATACACGCTTAAATAATACAGTAGCGACAGTTTGATTAAGATCAAGTAATTATATAGGTTATTAAAGTTAACTATTATATTTTATTTTTCTGTTACATTATTCGAGTCATACAGCCATGTCACAGAGTTTAATTCGGTTCGGAAGTGGAATTAATTTTGCATTTTGCTTCTGTAGAAAAAGTACAAGGAAACATTTTTTCGGAATGAAACCACTTGTAATTTGCTATGCGAAATTGTAATTTTAAGCATCTCTAGGTTTCATTTCGATTTTAGTTTTACTTTTTCTATAGAAGCAAAATACGGAATTAATTCCACTTCCGAACGAAATTCAATTCTGTTACATGACTGATAATTATAGACTCGTTTTAAAGCTAATAAAATTCTCCCTGTAGAATCAGTGTTTTATTATACATATGTATAAAACTTTTATTATTCAAGCATTTTCACATAAAATTATGTTAGCAAAAAGTTTTGAAAAACAAATTCATTAATTATCTATTAGGAGTTAAGAAAAGCTTAAACAACATTTCCATTTCATATTGGACAAGTCGGCGTAAACTTCAAGCTGCCTACAGCTAATCAAATTAAGTTTGGCAATTATATTTGACTATTATTTATGTGTGTGAAGATAAATTCGAATTTAACTAGCACAGACAAAAACCAACATTTTTAACATTGAGCAAAATTTAAAATTTTTAAATCCAAATTACTCGGATTGCAAGATTATTTCAGATATCCCACTAATACAGTTCCAAGAAGTACCCTTTGGACCACCATTTCTATATAGTGTGATGTGCGAACCATTCACCCAGTTTCCAAAATGGTCACAAATCCTTTCCAGAAATATCATATTTTTCAAATCCAAATTTCTCAAATTCCAAGATTATTTCAGATATCCCACTAATACAGTTCCCACCATTTCTATATTCCAAGATTATTTCAGATGTCCTTCTATTAATTTGATGTCAACAATTATTTTTTTGTATCTTTTTTGTTTCTGAAATTATTGCAAACATATAATTCAGACAGATATTTGTATTATAGTTCAATTAGTTTGATTGTTAAGTGCTTAACAGTGCTCTGTTGGCTGTAACTTTATCAATGTTAAAAATTTTGGTTTATGTCTGTGCTAGTTAAATTCGAATTTATCTTCACACACATTAATAAATTTTATTTTATATTTCTCTAAAAGTATTTTTTGAAGTAAAATAGTAAAAAATTTTTCAAGAAAAAAATATTTTTTTATGAAGCAAATTATGCTAAAAAGCATTTAGCATAATTTTTAAAAATTTCAATGCATTTTCGATAAACAAAATGCTAAATCTAGCACTGAAAGTGCTAAAATGGCAACACTGATTACTCGTAGACTGCTGTAAAAATTCAATTAGAGATGTCGCCCACAAATTTGTTGTCTGTTTCTATTATTTCATAAATATAAATATATTTTCTTCTTTGTAAACTTTAATTTTAAACTTCAGTGCCGAGGCGCCAGGGGTTAACAATATTCTGACATCCTTATATTTTAGAAAACTTAAAAAACATTGAAAGGTGTCATTCTAGTTTTTTGTTCAAAAAAATCTAGTAGATGCAAACTATGTATATAAATTTAAACGTAAAATAAACAAGTAAACCATCACAGCGAACATTAAACCAAATACATACATATTTTAGATCTTAAAGTTTCTTTCTCATGTGCAAAGAAAAAAAATAATCAAAATAAACATTTAAATGAAGAAAACGAAATGAAAACACGTTGGAAAACAAAATCCAAAAATAATCATCCTCAAAGTGAATTAGCAGATGGCGTCGATGATTTTCCTATAGTCATCTGAACATATGCACATGCACACACAGTCGAGATACTATTTGTAAGTATGAAGTCGTACATATGTAAATATGTATATGCAGATGTGCTTATTTTAGATGCTGCATTCAAAAATAAATATGTAGGTATGTAGATGTTTTTACAACCAATACACTGTGGTCTGGAAGGGTAAATTTTTTAGAAATTTGAAGATTGCCGATTAAAATGGGGTTCAAATGACAGAGAACAAAATTAATGCTTGAAAGCAATGAAAATCGAAAAAGTCCAGGGGGTTCTGTGTACTTCGATTCGAAAAGAAAATCTTTAAAATTTGTATACTTTTTACATTGTATTTCGAAAGCTTTTCCTTTCGAATCGAAATACGAAATAACCCCACAGCAGGCTTAAATTTCTGTTGGGTATATGCCACCACAAGAATATTGTTTTTCAAAGTAAAACAAAGAATTTATATGACAATCGTTCAAATTTTTATTGTTTATATTTTTAAGGATTCTCATTGATACTACCCAGATTGTTTTATTTAGTCATTAAATTCTTCACAAGAAAATATTTTGTTTTACTAGAAAATTTACAAATTTTTTTAAAAATAATAATCAGCTGTCTTCGTAACTTCATCTTATTAAATACACATTGGGATTGTTGTGCACCACGAATTTTGAGTTTTAAGGCTGTATTCAATTGCCTCTATATACATAGTCTTTCAGCCTTATGCTAAAAAAACTCTTACTTGAGGATTGAAGTTCACGTTAGTTAACAGACTAACACGTTTATGTTAAAAAATCATATGCAAAAACAGTACGTTAACTATCGTATACATTTAATAATTTTACATGTTGATACTGGCAACACTATCACTCGCTTTTGTCTCTTTATAGTTAGTGTTTAATACCCAACAGTTTTAAAGATATCACCAGGTATATCAGTATTTAGACAGATCTCCTAGAACTGGAATGACTGCTGAAAGCTACTTTACTTAGGTGAAGGTGTGCAGAAGGTGGCAATTGTATCTAATCCCCTATACTAACTTACTGCATATCGAACTGTTTATAATAATGTTTATAATAAACAGTTCGATATCTACATTAAGTAGGCGATAACCATAAACCAAATAACAATATTTGGTTAAATTGTTTGACTACAAAACATGAGATGATTACACTACAAAATACATCCAATTGATCTAGCAATGACAATGACAGGGGCGCCTCACAAGTAAGTTCGTGGATAATCAGTAGTGTTTTTTTTTTAAACTTCATTTACATATAACAATTTAGTTCCAAGTACTGCAAGGTACATTTTCAGTACACCAGTAGCGCGCTTTGCGTCGTTTCGTTTTGTGGTTTTTTTTTGAATTTCAGTCGCTGTTTAATTAGTAATTTTCACTGTGCGTCATTAGATTTTCGAGGTTGGGTTGTTTTTTGGTTCGTCTTTAATTTTTGCAAAATTTGCAACATTATTAGATGCTAAAACAATGACCCGTACAAGGAGTGCTTTGATGATCAAAATGGAGTTCTTTCTTTCTGTTTGAATACCATTAAGTACAATGGTAATGTTTAATGAAATTAAAAAAAATTATCCAACGACAATGCTAGTGGTAGTAATGCAGACAATTGCTACAAGGAAATTTAAGGGGCGATTATCGTTCACAACACTAAAATGTTGTGTTGTCTCGACTACAACCCAACATGGATTTTTAATACGATTAAGCCGATAAGTGTTGTGAATCGTAATCGCAGTTTACAACATACAACATAAAAATACTTAGTGTTGTAAACAGTAATCAGGGCCTTATTTTACGTTAAAAAAAACTGTTCAGCAAAAATTCGACCAATTGTTTGTGAAAGAAAGCCGTCGACTTTGTATTTTCGTAACCCTAGAAACTATTTTCGATCTTTACATTATTCATTACATTAATTCACTTTGCGTCGTTTTAATTTGCTTGGTTTTTTTTGGAACGTAACCCCGATGCAAAGAGAGGTATTGGTGTATTATACATTTGACTTTATTGTTGAATACTTGTGAAGGTGTAGATTCTACTGCCAAATAAAATCTGTTCATTGTAACAGTTTGTTTGTATTTATGTGTATTGATTCATGCAATCTTATACATACAAATTTTTATACATAAATAAATATGTATGTTTGTTTATTTAGTTGTAATTTTGTTGCCCATCACCAAAAAGCTGCAAAGTATTTGGAGTTTGTCACTCCGTTTGTAAAACAAAAGGTATACAGAAACAAGTAAGAGAGCTATATTCGGCTATGCCCTTCACCTTTGTTGTGGATGCATAATTATATAATGCATAATTATGGCGATAAACACGCTATCTGTTGATTTGTTCGTAACAATATTAATACATTTTGTGTGATAAACGCCATCTGTTGATGAAATTATTCGAAACAATATTAATACACTTTGTGCGATAAACGCCATCTGTTGATGAAAATATTCGTAACAATATTAATACACTTAGTTTTTTTGATGAAATTTTCAGAGGTTGTCTCGGATTTTTGCTCATATCTCCGTTATTTATGGACGGATTTTAATGATTTTAAATAGCAAACTTCTCGAAAGCATGTCTGACAGAATTATTGAAGATTTGGATCCCGAAGATATCTGGGGACTTCAGAAAATTGATTTCAAGAGACAGACAGACGGAAATGGCTTAATAGACTCCGCTATCTATAAAGATCCAGAATATATATACTTTATAGGGTCGGAAAATTATATTGTGGAAATTACAAACGGAATGACAAACTTATATATACCCTTCTCATGAAGGTGAAGGGTATAAAAAATTGTCCAAAAAAAATTTAAAAAAGGTTAAAATGAAGACGGCTCTAAACATTGAGGCATTTTTATTAACGAAAAATTGCACCAAATATGTAAATTAATTTTCACCTCAAATTTTGTATATAATTGCCGTTAGAAACAAAGGTAATTAACAATTTGAAGATTTTATATTCACTTTTTTTTAGTATATATTACAATATTAACCAATGAAATTTAGCCCCAAAGTTCAAAAACAAAATTTCTTGGGGTCTTTTTATCATTTATCTTAAAATGCAAAATTAGCACAACAAACCTGCATTATAATTCCAACAAAAATGAAAAAAAGCCCAAAAATTTCGTGATTTTAATTTTTTTTGTCTGCCATTTTTTCTAGGGTCATTTTTCACAGTGCCTAATATTCGAAGACGATCTAGCTATGTCTGTCCGTCAAGGCACTTCCTTAAATATTTTTTTTGGCTTTAGTAATTTATTTCAACCTTTCTCTATCTATAAAAGTTATTTTAATTTAAATATGTACCCATGTATCATAGATGGGTATATATTTCTGTTTATATTATTTGTTGCCAGTTATTTATTTTTAGATTTGGAAGATTTTAGTCATGGTGTAACTATACAAGGTGAGTGCAAATCGACAACAAATACAACACAAAACAGAAACAACAGGAATTTTGTTTGTGTAAAATAATGTACTACTGTCAAAAATACTTGAAAAAGTATTACTTTTGACATAAGTAAATTGTAAACAAAGTCAGTCAGCTGTGCTACTGCACTCAACTTGTATAGTTACACCATGATTTTAGTTTTTATTTACATACATATGTACATACATTTGTACTCGTATATAATAAATGGCATTTGACATTTATATTTAAAAGCTTTATTTCACAATTTAATTTTGTTTACTATTGGGTGTTTAACATAAAAATGCGGGATTTATAACAGTGGAATATTTTTTAAACACGGTTTTTGTTTTTGTCTTTAGTAGCTTACGAGGGCAGTTCCGAAACTTCTTAGCCCAGCACAGAAAGAGAATAGTTAGTTTTTCAAAAACATTTTTATTTTTCAATATAATCTCCTGAAACATCAATACACTTAGTCCAACGCTTATCTAGCAATGCTATCCCTTGATTAAAATAGTTTTCGTCAAGGCCTTCAAAATAGTGGTTTACAACTGTAATTGCATCTTCATTTGAGGTAAAATGCTTGCCAGCTAGGAATTTTTTTAGATTTGGGAACAGGTAAAAGTCATTGGGAGTTAAATCAGGAGAATAAGGTGTGTGGTCAAGCAACTCGCAATTCGTTGATTTTAGCCATTGTTAAAACACTCTTGTGCGCTGGTGCGTTGTCTTGATGAAAAATTATTTTTTTGTGTTGTAAGCCAGGACGTTTTTCTCGAATTTTTACATTTAATTGATCCAAAATGTTGCAATAGTGCTCTGAATTTATTGTTTTACCCTTTTGCAGATAGTCAATCAATAAAATACCTTTGAAGTCCAAAAAAAAAGTTTCCATAACCTTACTAGCCGATTGAATTGTTTTTGTCTTCTTTGGGGCACTTCGTCCAGATTCAGTCCATTGCTTGAATTGTTCTTTTGTTTCTAGAGTATAGTGTTGGATCCATGTCTCATCAACAGTTATGAAACGACGCTTAAAATCCATTTTGTTTTTCTTAAAACGATCCAAACAAGCTTGAGAAATTTTCATTCTTATGCATTTTTGGTCAACTGTTAAGAAATGCGACACCCTTCTTGCAGAAAGCTTTTTCATCTGTAGTTCCTTATGCAAAATTAAATGGACTCGATCATTAGAAATGATATTAACTATTTCACGCACTTTTATTCGTCGATCATTTAATACCATATCATTTACTTTGGCTACAATTTCTATTGTTGTTTCTGTTTTTGGACGTCTTCTACGTGGTTCATCCTCAATGCTTGTACGATCACGTTTAAATTCAGCAATCCAATTTTTTACTGTTGCATATAAAGGAGCACTTTCACCTAACACACTCACCATATCATTACGAATTTCTTGTACCGATAAACCATTTTTATTTAATTATTATCAGCCCAATAATGAATAAAAAATCCGCGGGTGTTTTTTCCCTTTTTATTTTTTTAACATTGAATTTGAATAGGAAAAATGGGAAAAGGGAAAAAACTCCCGCGGAATTTTTATTCATGATTGGGCTGTATATACATGAATTTCTAATTTTTCTATTGTAAAAAAATCGCGGATGCGTCTTTTTTGAATACCTGTTTCTATATGAAGGAATTGCCAGATCGAAAAGAAATTTAACATGTGTTCATAGCAGAGATGGAAGTTTCCAAAACACTTAACTCTTTTCTGTATATTCCGCGCTTTCTGTTCTAGGCTAAGAAGTTGCCCTCATGTCATTTTGACATTTCTGTCATATATTCTCACTTAGTTATTGACCATTTTAGTGTTAACAACAAAGTTTTTTTTTTTTTTGCTTCGGAAATGTCGGATTTTGTGCTAACAAAGCGTCATGTGCTTTACTTGCTTTATATAAAAAAAAAGTCTGCTGAAGAATACCCATTGAATCTTATGCTGAATGTGTTCCATCGGTTTCAGTGTGCGAAAGATGGTTTGTGCGTTTCAGAACTGGTTGACATGGAAGACAAAGATGGCCCAGGCCAACAAAAATTTTAGGTATTACTCCATGAAGATTGTTGTCAAACCCAACAAGATCATGAAAATCATTGGGATCTACTCAAGCAGCAATTTCAAAACGCTTTGAACAGCAGGATTCATCCAAAAGCAGGGAAATTAGATTACATATGAATTGAATCCGAGAGAAATGCTTCTAAAAAAGGAAATCATTTTTGCACCGATTCATTAGTTGCGATGAAAAATGGATCTAATACCATAATCCAAAGCATAAGAGGTCGTATTTGAAGTCTGGCCAAGCAGCTTAATCACCACCAAAGCCAAATATCTATGACGTTAAGGTAATTCTCTGTATTTGGTGAGACCAGAAGGGTCAGTGACTGTAGCTAATGCAACTGATTCGTTTAAAGTGAGCATTGGCCGAAAAACCTCCAGAATATGCGGCCAGATATGAAAGCGTAATATTTCATCATGACAATGCTTAATGTTGCAATACCTGTTAAAAACTATATAGAAAGACGTTGCTGGGAAGCTTTGCCTCACCCGCTTTATAAACCAGACCTTGCCCTGTCCGACTACTATTTGTTTCAATCGATGCAGAACGCTCTTTCCGGTATACGCTTCAGAATCAGAAATTATACTGCAAAATTTTGTGAATATCGTCCCATATTTGATCACGCCTGTCATATTAGTTACAACCACTTCTGAAAATTTTTTAAATACGTATAAATCCCTTACAAATATCGTTATTAGTATGATCGGCCCATAATTAGTCACAGCTTCCATATAAGGACCACTTCCGAAAACACATTTGCCTACATATCTTATAAATATCGATACTAAATTTTACACAGATAAGTTAGATGTACACTGTCGGACAAAATAAAGTGCGGTTTTGTAAACTTCTTCATTCCGTTTTGATATTTTTTATATCAATATATAAACATTGCAATTTTATAAAGTCGCTCATTTATATTTCTGATGTAAATATATTGAAGTGCACAAGAAATCTCCACGACATAGTAAAATGCGGATTTCTGTTAACCTTAAAATAAGAGATGTATTCCTGATTTTTTTTTTTAATTTGTGGCAAATTTTTAAAAAATAATAAATTATAGTGGATTAATTATTTTTTAGTTTAATAATTCTTAAGCGTAACGACTTATTTCAGCACAAATTTGTTTGACGTTGTTTACTCTTACAAAAGTTTTGCAAGATCAAACAGCATCAAATAAATTAAAACTAAATATTTGTGTGTCTTGTTCGAAATAAATGAGATTTTTTGAATAAATAAACGAGTTCAAATATATTTTATTTAGTGGTTACGTCTTTTTTAGCAAATATTTACCAAGAGTGACCATACCTTTAAATGAATATAAACAAAATAAGGCTAGACCCAGAGTTTTTCGAAATGAGGACTTTAACCGAAAAGTAAAAAGCATATTTGGTACTAGATCGTGAAAATGGGATGAAACAGAAAGCTTTGAGTTCTAAGTATAGAAATAATTGCTTTGTATAAAATAAGAAAGTCAAACAAAAGCCTAAAGAACTTATGTGGCAGAAAACGTAAGACCACGAAGCTAGACGATGATCATATTGCAATTCTAGCAAAAAGAATATATTTTACGACAGCCAGAGATATAAAGTAGGAACTAGAATTAAATATTTCGACTCTAACTAAAAAGTACGTACGCCTCTTCTACGAGCTGCAAATATAAAAAAGAAGCGGTTAGACTTTGCAAAGAAGTACATAAATATTAGATAAAATAGTAACTGAATTAAAAATAAAACTATAATTTATAATTATTAGAAAATAATTATGAATTAAAAATAAAACTATAATTTATAATTATTAGAAAATAATAAATACTTGTACATGTTTTAATCAAAAAAAAAACAGGAAATATTTGAAACCACACTTTATTTTGTCCGACAGTGTATGTATTAACCACACTTTTGGATTTTGCAAGAATCAGTCCATAATTGGCCATAGCTCATATCTAAGATACACTTCCGATAACTGAAATACCCATGAAACTCTTGTAAATATAGTTACAGAGATGAAATTATATTGTTGATGGTGAGTAAAATAAAATTCGGCATCACCCAATATAACACAACACTATTACACTGTTACTACTCAATATTGGATCTCGAGCAAAATACAATGTTAAACGTGCCAATATATTTTAGCCAATATTCTAACGATGCCACCACACATGTATTATGGTTTATTACACTCGCATCTACATCTTTTGACTCTTTCCTTTAACTTGCAGTTAAGAATTGAATAGTAATGGTTGGCGGTAGAATTTAGGAAAAATCTATATAAATACAGATTTTGGATAAATATTTGACTAAATTAAGTGCAAAATTAAGGTCACTTTTTTATTGATTATATGTTATATTCTAAACGTTACACATGCAATTTAAGACAATTAAAATATTTAATAATAATAATAATATAAGTAATATTTTAAATTTGCTATTTTAAGAATTAATTTTACTTACAATGTACATACATTCAAACAAACATGTGTATAAGTTTAATTTATTCATAAAATAAAAATACCTTCATTATTTTGTTGTTGCTTGATTGTAGGGTGTGCATTCATTTTGAAACAAAGTATACTCTAATTAAGTAGAAAATCATTTGGCAAAGTTCACATGTGTTTTTTAATTGTAAAAAAAAACATTGCACAGTGGAGCAAGTTGGCTACCGATTCGAAATGTTTAAAGATAACGATGACGCTATTTTAAATTAGTTCAGTAATGCCTTTTTAAGGATAACGGCAATATCGGTTTTTTATGCTATTTTCATCAAATACAATATTAAACACTTGAAATGAGTTCTATTTCACCCGGTGCAGAAAGTGTAAAATTTTCAGAATATACTGCGAGCTTCAAAATAAAGTCAACACCACATTTTATTAAAAAAAAAAACTTAATTATATTAATATAAATAATATTGGATTAGAAAATTATATTGCATTTTTTATATATATACATATGTATGTACTCGTATATAGGTATTTAAGTAGAATTGAATTAACAACAAAACAAATACAAAAGCATATACAAATTTAATTGATTTATTGTTAAAATAGAACAAATTTAAGCGTCAAAATAAAGTAAACATCCTTTTGCAAAAAATCTGTCATAATTTATCTTTAAAGAGACTAAGTTGTGATGTTAAGTAGAGAAACATTTACCATGAGAACACAGACATCAATTGAGACTCGAAAAATCACAATAGACTTACATAGAAAAGGTAAATTCCTAAGTAAAATAGGTGAAATCGTTGGAAGGCATACACTGTACATTACAAACAAATTATAGATAGGAATACGAAAGACAATACCGTAGCACACTTGCCTAGTGCAAAACGACCAAAGCTTATAAAAACTGAAGTAAGAGCTATAGTAAGAGAAGTAAGAGCAAAGCCAATATCTAGTGCAGTAAAGTAGCTAAAAATGTTACAAAAACAATTAAAATATAGTTGCATCAAAATGGCCTACATGATAGAGTGGCACAAAGAACAATCAAAGCAAACGTTTAAATTTCATAAAAAATATATAAACGATCCTAAAATTTGGCTTACCAAGAACGAAGCCTTTAGTAATAAATATTTTACCACTACGATAAAACATGGCGGCGGCTCTGTAATGGCCTGGTAATGTAAGGCAGCATCTGGGGTCGGTTGGTTGATTCGTTTACGTGGTAGTTTACTACGTGCGAACACTTAAGTAGAGTCGCAGGGACCCCGTTTTAATAAGACCACACCACTCGTCAGATTTAATGTTGTTTACATCATAATGTAACTAAAATGTGTACAAAAAGTTGTGCTTGCTAGACTCAACCTGTAGCTGTGAGATATCTCAGTAGGTCATTGTGTTTTGACCGGGCTACCTCACCAAGGTTGTTCAGTGTATAGTTTTCCATGAATTTATGTCTCTTGATACTCAGGGATGGGTATTAGTAGAGAATGTGGAAAATCGTTTCCTCTTTTTCCTATCCTTGCAACTATGACAATGGTCGTTAAAAGGGAGTCACAAGCGATTAGCGTGCTTGGCTAACGTCCAGTGTCCCGTTAATACTGCCAGCAACCTTGATATATCCTTTCTATTTCGGGTTATCAGTTGCATAGTACGTTTCTTGCTAAAAGATGGCCATATCAACTTGGCTACCCTACATGTGTCTAAATTACGCCTTACGTTGTAAGAAAATGTCTGAAGATGATATCTTTGATAGTCCCCAGTGGAATTGCTACTGAGACCGCATCGGAGATATCTAAGGCAGATCCTATTCTGGATAGTTCGTCTGCCCGTTCATTGCCGTAGTGGTCCCTGTTCGCAGGTATCCAAACCAAGGTAATATCAGATAGACGATCTAGCCTTGACAGAGAATTCCTACATTGCCTAACTAGTGATGATTAAATTGTGTAGGTATTCAGTGAGAGGAGTGCCGCTTGACTGTCGACAAAAATACCTATACCGCGGATATTATGTTCATGTAGTGTATTACAAGCTGCCAGGTTGCAAAAATTTCCGCCTGTAAAACAGAAGACCCCAGAACCAACAACGCAGCTCATCTTGGAACCGTCTGTATATATCCTAGGTCATATTTGTACACGAGATTACCCCTACTCCACTCACTCCTGGAGGGAATTAAGACCTAGAATACATTATCAAAATCTGTGTATGGAGTCAGATGGTTCGAGAACGATCGAAGGCAACTGTAATCTTATATATAGGATCTACAATGAAAAAGGAAGATTATCTGGGTATTTAAAAAAACAAAGTAGCCCCCAGTATAGAGAAATTGGAATTAGCGCAGTACTCGACAATGTATCCGATATATACCTTCAAAATTGTGAATGAGTGGTTGCTCAATTATTGCGGAGATCATCCTTCACATGCCCCAGACCACAGTCCAATTGAGCACCTGTGGGAATATCTGGACAAACTACAGAAAATACTGTTTTACACCAGATTTTCTATAGAAAATTCTGTTATACACATGATGTTCTATAGAAAACGGTTATACAAAAAATTTACCATACAAATTACTTAAACTGTAACAGAAAATTATTCTGAGTTTAAAAATGTAAATTTCGCCTAAAAATAGTTTGAGAGTATTAAATGAGTTGCGGGCATAGCTGGCAGATTTTACGATTAATCGTCATTTTGACGATTTTTTGTTTTACAAATAGCAAAGTGACGATTTTTTAATTGAAAGTGACGATTTTCTGAATTATTAAAAATTTCTATCATTTGTTTCATTTATTATTGATTTTGTTACCAAATTTTATCTCTATTTTTTTGAGACAACAACTATTTTTCTCATTTAATATCATAAATATTAAGAAGAAAATGACATATTTCAAAAACAATACTAAGTAATAGTAGTGTTTTCTTAATTATTGACAATTGTTAAGTTTAAGTATAAAAATTACAAAATAGTAATAGAAATTACATATTTATTTGTAAATATAAAAAGCAATTTTAAATACTGAATCTCATGAACTAAAATTTTTAGAGGAATCAATTTCTGCATTTCAACGGGGAAATTCTACAAAAACTTCTCCTATTTTAACAAAACGTCAAGAGAATATTTAACCAAATAAATTTAAATAACAAAATTACGGAAATCTTTAAAAATAAGTACCTATATGATGGATGAATTGGATTATATACTCAAAATGTTATTTAAAACTAAATAAACTAAATTTGTTTGACATTGTAATTTAACCTGATTTAATAAAATATGTTAAATTCAGCTATTTATTTATAAAATACAGTAAGTCTTGCTTCACACTCTTCAGTTTTAGCTTACTAGTTTTTGTTCAATTCTCCTGTGAAGTTGCTACTTCATTTACAAACGTCAATTAAATTTTCGTACTTTTTAATGCCAATCAATATGCATGAAAAAATAAGAAAGTTGGCTAATACCGTCAAGTGTATACGCCTTTTGTTCTCTTTTCCCTTCTCATCCAAAATACTTGCCTTGACAAGTCAGAATTGAAAAGTGTGGAAGTGGACTAAGATATTATAAAAATATTACAGTTGTGTTTAACATTATATTTTTTGTGATATCTTATTTAAAAGGTTAAAATGTATGTATTTTAATATGTATTGTACAAGAGACTATCAGCCCAATCATGAATAAAAATTCCGCGGGAGTTTTTTCCCTTTTTATTTTGTTAACATTGAATTTGAATAGGAAAAATGGGAAAAGGAAAAAAAACTCCCGCGGAATTTTTATTCATGATTGGGCTGTATATAAACTTGAATTACAAAATACTTCTAGAAATAGTGAATTTTTATTTTATTTTAAATATAAAATTATTTAGAAAAAAGTACGATTGTATCTAATTTTCCTTCCCCAATCATAATCATAAATATTGTAAATCACACAATTAGTTAACATGGTTGTTTAGATTTTATTGTAAAATCAATCAAATATATTCGAATTAACCACGTTTTGAAAGGACAACACCACTTGTCAGACTTTATATTATTTAAGCATAAGCAGGAACCACTGAAAGAGTACTAGTTTTAACCTGTGACATTGAAGTATCTAATAATGTCACTCAGTTTAGATGTCAACATCTCAGACATCTCATCCATTATATGTTCACCTAAAGGTACGGTTACATTTGGCAAATATTTGCCGAAAAAGACGTAACCACTAAATGACATATACATACATATTTGAACTCGTTTATTTATTTAAAAATACTTTTCTTATTTAGGCCAAAGCACAACAAATATTTAGTTTTAATTTATTTGATGCTGTTTGATCTTGCAAAACTCTTGAAAGAGTAATCAACGTCAAACAAATTTGTGCTAAAACAAGTGGTTACGCTTTTTTGAGTAAATATTTGCCAAATGTTTAATTACATAATAAGCAAGACATTTACAAGGAAGCTGAAAAACGGTCGTTCGTTCTCGCGTTATCACGACAATTGCATTAATGCTTCGGAACAACAGCAACCACACTTGGCCAATGATTTTCAATCCAGCTGGTCACTTTACCAATCGTCAAATAAACCATTAAAACTGCTTCGAAAAATCTTTCCGATTACGACTTTCAGCAAGCACAGAACGTATCTCGTTTAATTGGTGCAATATTTTTCAGGATACTATTAAATTTGTATAATTTATTTGCAGCTTTTTTAAGTGTCTAAAGATTTTTAATTTAATTAACCTGTGCGGTATTGCAAAGTATATCGTTTCGAGACATTTCAGAGCCTGCTCTGTTAATCTCACCTATCCGTGTAATATTGTATGCTTAAATGCTTAACGACCCAGCTTGAACCACAAACATTACCAATCGTAATTTTGCAGAAATTTTCAATTGTATTTAATAAATTTCCATTGGAAATTGGAATATTTTGAAATATAATATAATATGATATTTCGGAAAAACAATTAGAAATTAATATTTTGAAAATTTACTTCTTTAGTAATTTCCAATTTTCTTACAAGTCCACTGTGATTTAGCAGACATTTTTTCATCATACAAAATCTACCTGCCACATTTAAAAACTAAGAAGTTGAATGCAATGCATAAAGTTTAGTGTGCAACAAACTAAACAAAAAAACTTTTAAAGAATTTTAATTGATGTTTTTAAATTTAATAATTGATGTTCTTCTAATAAGGAAGCTGTCTTATAAAGATGATGATGTTGAATAGAAAACAAAATTTTGGGAAGTCTAATAAAATTTAAATCAAAAATTGTTCTACTTATATTATGGTTGGTGACACAAAAAAGGTTAATTGAAGCAATCAAAGAAAGATTAGAATTTCACTGTTTTAATATAACCTCACAACAGTTGTGTGGCATAACTAGCATTAACTGATTCATAAAATACCCTTAGCTATATAGTGTCCATCACTCCATTCATCCTTTTTCTTGGTTTGGTTCATTTTTAAATCACCTCTGGAGAGACAAGTTTTATCAATAAGTATTTGTTGACCAAGAATTCTTCGTCTCGGGTCTCCTCAGTTACAGAAAAGTTGTTCAGTAGTCTTACCTTCTTCCTCATCATTACAGTTTCAGCAGAAGTCGTTGTAAGGGATTCTTAAGCTTTGTGCAAGTACATCTAGAGACCAGTCTCCAGTAATAAATCTTGAAGTTTGTGTAAAATCAGCTGTTTCGTTCTGACCTCGTTCGAATTTATGATGGTGCCGGCTTTCGTGAATACTTCAGTTTTGTTATTACCATATAAAGGGTTATTTTTTAGCAACTTTTTTTCAGGCGTTTTCGTTTCGTGTCACATGTTAAATGGTTAAACACGTTCTATAATTTATCCATGAACCGACTTACAAACGAACAACGCTTGCAAATTATTAAATTTTATTATCAAAAATTCATGTTCGGTTAAGAAAGTGCATCGTGGAATTTTTTATCGGAAGATTGTGTTTAGTTGAATGGAAAGTAAACAAGCAAAATTGTCGAATTTAGTGTGAAAAGCAATTGCAAGATCTACCAATGCATCCCGAAAAATGTACTGTTTGGTGTGGATTATGGGCCGGGGGCATCAGTTCGTCGTATTTATTCAAAGACGACGAAGCCAGGAACGTTACTGTGAATGGCCCGCGCGATAATTACAATTTTTTTACGCAAAATGAAAGAGCTGGACTTGGGGAACATGTGGTTTCAACAAGATGCTATTAAGCACGCGAAATAATGGCCCAATTGTGAGGCGATGAACGGTTTATTTTACGCTTTGAGCCGGATAATTGCCTGTCTAGATCTAACGTTTTAACGCCTTTAGACTATTTTTTGTGGGGCTATCTACTTATATACATAGCTGCATACATAGAAAACTAATATTGTAGAATTTATTTGTGAGATATCGGCCGCAATGTTGAAGAACAATTCAAATAAAGATTTTCTATTTCTCTAAATGTTGTGGGTTGTTTTAATGAAATCCGAAATCTCTTAAAAAATATTGATCAAACCATGTCCTTTGTCCACAACTTTTGTTTTGGAACAATCCAACAGTATTGAAATTTCTCTTATACTTTTTCCTTGTTTTCAAAGCTTTAAAATAATTTCTTTTTCAAATACACTGCAGGGCAACACCCTGGACTAAAGGCAATTGAAAATATAAGGTGTTTTTTTTTTTTTTTTTGATGTATAGAACTTTAAGTTGGCGGCCATTTTGTCAGCTGTCAAGTAATTTGTGTTTTGTTTGGTTGGCATTTCAACATGAATGGACTGACGCCTAACCCTGCCTTTACACATGCAAGTACTTGCATGCGAGTGCTGTGTACGTATTATATACGAAAACTTATTCGAAAAACTCGACTAGCTCTGCAAGTGAAAAAATGTGAGTGTATTAGTAAAAAAATGTGAGTGTATTGAGTTTTTCGAACTTGCACTTGCATGTGTAAATGCCGGGTAAATAACGCTTCCAAATTGTGAAAATTTATTTTGAAAATAATGGTTGTGTGTTTTTTTAGATGTAAAGAACTTTGAAATGGAAATAATACAAAGATGAATTTTTTAAATTTGACATGAAATTTACATTATTCGATAGACAATCTTCTGGCATTACAATTTAAATTTGATTTCTGGCGTATGCCTTGCTCGGACGTAGTCTAATCTGGAGGTTAAATTTTCGATGACTTTTGCAAACATTTGTGGCCGCATTTCGGCAATAACGCGGCGAATGTTGTCCTCCAAGTTGTCAGTCGTTTCGGTCTGATCAGCATAGACTAGCGACTTTTAACATAAATTACTTGACAGCTGACAAAATGGCCGCCAGCTGAAAAAGTGTGACCAATTTAAAGTTCTATACATCTAAAAAAACTATATAAGCGAATATTGAAAAATGGTTTTAACTATTTTATGTATCTATTATTTTCAATGATGTCGCAAATAGAAAATTTAAAATATCGTTCTTAGTATTTATTCGGAGCAAATTAACATTTTCAACAAAATTTAGGCAAATCCGTTAAGACCATCAAAAAAATTCATACAGAATAGTATATAGAAGTATAGATTCAACATAAGATAATCAGTAGTTTGACAATAAAGATGGAGTTGGTTGCGAACAAAAATTTTGTCCGGAGAAAATTTTGCAGCACGATTCACCCATTTCGATTTTTCTGTAAAATCAAAGCTGCCATATGTAAACAAAATCTATTAAGTGTCAAAAACAAATATTAAATTATTCTAAAATATTTTTCAAAAACAATTTACAGAATTTTTAATGAATAAATAAAATGAATAATTTAATTTCACAAACACCACAGATTGGCAACTCAGTTCATTTTTGTCCAGACAAAATATAAAATTAAACCAATTCAAGCTGACAGTTGTTCGTAAAAAATATTTCCTCTCTCTCAAAAAGACAGACATCAAACTTCATATAAAAAAAACTTTGTTCAGAACGAATGGGTGAATCCACCTTAAGAATTAACAAATTTAATCGTTTTCAAGTTATTCTTTTTATTATTATTTTTTTACTTTTAAAAAATTTTTAATCGAAGTTTTACTTCAAGTTAAATATACAAATTGTTTGAAAACAATTGTATACACTACAATTTATTTTTGTATAGTAGTGTATACAATTGTTTTCAAACAATTTGTATATTTAACTTGAAGTAAAACTTTGAATAAAAATTTTTTAAAAATTTTCAAATACTCCCAAGAAGAATAATTCTCATTTTTTACTTTTATTTATTTATTGTATCTTCATTAAAAATAAACTAACAATAAGTATTTCAAATCTTACTTACTATATCTAATAACTTTTAATTATTTAGTCCAGCCAGTGCCGAACGATCCACTGTATTTCTTATGCCGCGGCGGCAAGTAGTATAGGTGCTCAATCACCTATGTATATACAATGTCAAAGCCGCGGTAGAGATGACGAAACTATTGCCATTAGCTAAACTGAGCTCGAAACTGGGAAACTGATTGTTTCACCCCAATAAACTAGCAGATGAGTCTTATCTAGAGCCACGGGAACAGTTAGCAGCAAATTTCGGACCACCAAATTATCTCCAGGTGCTGTTGCCGAATCAACAGATCCATTGAGGGTAGTGATGACAGATTGTCTTTGTGTTAGGATGAGGTGGTGGGATGAACAAAGTTCTGCGGCGGGAGGTGTCGATGGCTTTCGTGGTCGGTCGGCAGATCGCTAGGCTAGTGGGCAGTAAGTAATGGAGGCTGCATCCGGCTAGAGTTTAACTTTGTTGATTTGATCATTTTTTTTTTCTTGGCTAGTGACAGTTTGTTAAACTACGGATGGAAGGGATTAGATAGCCCGAACTCTCTAACAAGGTGTTTGTACAGTGATGTATGAGAAATTGTGAATTGCGTGTCTTGCAAGACACGCAATTCAGCATTCAATGCGTTGGTTGATCGTTCGTCAACCCGGTGTGAAGAACACCATGCGGTTCTGTCATTTTACATGGGTTTGGGTGTACTTCAAGCTTTCTTAAGTATTTTTCTGCATTTTTTGGATCTCAGTTTTTACCAAAGGCACGTTTAGGGCAATTTTGATCATTCGTAGCAATTTGTTTTGGTGTTTTTTAATTACATATTTCTACATTTGAAGCTGAGGCTATTCCCCAAAGCTGTATTCCATAACACCATATTTGTATTATTGAAAATGAAGAAGCCCTTCTTTTTTTTTTCAACACTGTATATACATATATGTATGTAAATGTTCCTTGGAGAATTTATTGTATAATTCTAAAAATAATTTTTGTTATTTAGTAAAAGCAGAACTGAACGGGGATCAGCATTGATGCATCCGAAAATTGAAAATTCAGATGCCGTTAGTATTATTTTGTCCAACAGTGTAAACAGTACTTAAAGACAATCAAACATTTAGCACGTTGACACCACCAGCCAGCACTTTGAGTGCAACCTCAAGGTGTTGCCACTGATTGTTGGACACAAAAAGTCGATAAGTTTAAGCTATTAAATGAAACGTGTATGTATACATATATCTGTAGTATGTATGTATATACAAAATTTCGAAATTAATTGGCTTATATTTCATTATGTGCACACAAATACATACATACATATGTACATATGTATGTATTTCTAGAATGCTAGAAAATAAGAAAAAGTGTAGAAAAAAATTAATTTCAAACAATGAATTCACAATGTCATTGATGCGTTTTGTTTGTGGGTGCCAGCAGCATTTTATGAGAATGTTGTCTGGATTTTATTCCTTGTCATTTATTGTTTTTCAATTTTCATAATCTCCATAATGTGCCGCAAATAAATTGTATTCGTTGTATAGAAAGAATTCCATCCTGTTTGAAATTTAGACTGGGTGAGTGCAATGTTAAATCAATTATTTTACAACATAAACATTTATGTTCAGATTAACCGAGTTAGTTTTTCTTTATATTTAGCATTAAAGGTAAGACAATACGAGTAGAAATAGTAATGCCAAACGGGACTTGTTTTTCAAATTCCGAGATTCGGGATTTTATAAATGAGTCCCGGGATCGGGATTTTTGTGTCATATTGAAACAAATTGGTTTATAAATAATAACAATTTATTTCAAAAAAGTTACTTATATGGCCAATTATAAGTCGCCTGTTCCCGTGTCGGAACACCATCAGCATTATTTGTTTACGCTCCAGGCAATAAAACAACAAATGTCAAAAGCATTGCAATGAACAATATTATGATATCACAGCAAAGCCATAGAAAAGAAGTACATATTTATGTATTTATTTCAATTAGTTACCTAAATATCCATTTCTCAAAATGTAAATAAAAAACCATTCATTTAAATTGCTGATTTAAATAAAACATACCCCAAACCTGAAGGCACAACAACGTTTGCCGGACCAGCTAGTGTTAAATATAAATAATTTTGAAAACAAAAATTTTATATTGATTAAAAGTTTATAAACCAATCAACGTTTTCAATTAATTTCTAATAACAAACATTTATATTTCATTATTAAATTCACTCTTAAATTTTGGGTTTTTTCAACAATTTAATTCTTCTTTTTTTGGTTTCTTTTAAGAAGAGATTTCACCAGATCACTTTTTGATATCACTGCGACAAAGAGCTTTGTCCGTTACTTTAACCGCATTTAAAATGACAACTGCTAGTTTAAGTAAAACAAATTCTTCATCTGTTGAAGTTTTAACCCTTCTTTGCATAATGGTGGAAATCTCCATCGTATTTTTTATTAAGATTCATCATACTAAGATTTTTTCCTTTAATTTTGAACATGAATTATAACACTTGATGTATTTCACCGATAAAGGAAAAAAAAATCATCAGCAAATCGGAAGAGTTAAATCAATTAAAGCTTTTTATATAGGAATTTCTAAATTCTAAAAACTGTAGACACATTGAGTTTGGCAATCCAAAATTAATTTTAATTTCTTTTACCTTTTTTTCTTGGACAAACGTTTTTAAATACAAATTTTTGTTGATGACTTTCGGGATCTCGGGAATAGAAAGGAGTAAGATATACATATGTAAAGAGTTATTTTAAATAGTTTATATAGTTATCTTTATATTTTTTGGTGGACGAAGTCAAATTGAATACATTGTAACAACTACAGCAAAACAAAGTTCTTGTTGAAAAACTCTTTATTAACATTGATTACATTCATTCGTGTCTTGAAACCATTAAATAAAGTAAATAATTAATTTAATCATTTCTGTATGACATAATAAATAAAACAAATAAATTCTTTTGATCTTCTACACTTCCCAACTACGAAATCCAGATGTTTTTTTTAAATATTGCTAGCGTTTTCCTAAATTGTTTAATTAAATAAAATGTCGTTTCTAGATTCAAAATTATTTACACAGCTATTTAGTAGCTGTGATTGATCATGAAGAAAATACAAATTTTATTTACGCATACAAAAATCAAAATATTTATCATGCCATATATGTGCGACTAGGTATGTAGGTAGATATGTAGATAATTTTTTAGAAATTTCTGCAAAAAAAAAAACGATCTAAGTCGAAAAAAATGAATCGAACAAATTGGAAAAGAGATGTCGTTGCGGCTTTAAAGTCAAATACCAGGAGTAGTACATTAAAAAATTCTGAAAAGTTTCATTAATAAAAAGAAAGCATACGTTATATTTAAAGTGTGTTTTTTAAGAGCTTTCGGATTTGATTAAAAAAAACACCTCAAATTTAGAGAAATGTCTGAAATCTTTTTTTGTGTCGCTCTGTCGATCTATATAATTCAATGTTTAAAGTTGGTTTCTTTAAAATGTTGACTGCGGCTAAGCCTCATCTGGTTCGTACGCTAGGCATATACTCTTCTAACATATCGTTAGGTATCTCACGAACAAATTCTTCAATACACCAATACCTCGGTTTGCGTCGTTTCGTTTTGCGTTTTTTCGAAGTTGCGTTGCTGCTTAATTAGTACTAATTTTCACTGTACGTCCTTTGATTTTCGATTTTTGTTCAAGTCTTTATTTTTTTTTAAATTTTTCTGCAACATTATTAAATGCTAAAGCGATGACCCGTACACGTAGTGCTTAAATGATCCACCTATTTTCGATCTTTACATGGTTTGCTATAGAAAATCTTAATTCACTTTACATCGTTTCAATTTGCGTCGTGGTTTTTTGAAACGTAACCCCGACTCAAAGTGAGGTATTCGTGTATTGGTTTTCAGTGCGTCAACCGTTGCGGGCTTGCCCCTATAGATATGAGCCTTAACATAGCCTCACAAAAAATAGTCTAAAGGCGTTAAATTCGTTTGAGCTTTTGGCAATAAACGGTCCATTTGAATAATTCCTATTAGCTGCATGTTGGGGTATTGAAAATTTAAATTTTCAATTTTACATTTCACATTTATAGCTTAATAAATTCTGTTTTAGAATGCAACTTGACAAGCCGCATTCAAGGCCGTATGTCACATTTCCCAGAACTGCTGGGTAGACTTAACAGAATTCACTTAAAGTTTAACGAAATTTGCTACAAATTTTCCATTTGCTTTTAAAATATTTGCTGTTGGTCACGGATAATTCAAGTGTATGAGAGAGAGATTTTATGAATTAATATTTGTTTGTATAATAAAGTGTGAAGTAAAAAAGCAGAGCAATCAGTCTCTACAATATATGTGCCTATCCATATGTACGTACCAAAAATACACACACATACATACATATATCAATACTAATTGCAAAGATTTGTATTAATAATAATATTATTAAGTATGTAACAAATAATTAATTTTTTCACTTCTTAGCGTTAATTTTAACATAAATATTGTATTTATACCCTGCACCACCATAGTGGGAAGGGTATATTGGATTAGTGCTGATGTGTGTAACGCCCATAAATATTGGTCCAACACCCACCATTAAGTAAAACCATCGACTCAGAATCACTTCCTGAGTCGATTTAACGATGTACGTCCGTCGGTCCATCTGGCTGGCTGGTTGGTTGTCCATGTAAAGCTTGTGCGCCAAGTACAGGGACAAAATTACCGCATTCGTGATCGAATGATCTATCATATCGAAAAATGATTTCGATATCGAAATTATGATAAAATGTACTAAATTTCTTGCTCGATATCGAATGCCATAATCTCAAATAAGAAAATTACGATCAATTTTACTCGATATCGAATGCGGTAATTTGGACCCAGGTCGCAATTTTGAAAATATTTCGACAAAATTTGGCACATTATATTTTTTCAGCAAAAAGACGGAATGGAATTGAAACTGATGGAAATCGGTCCACTGGACCTGGTCTCCATACAACTGTCCACCCGAAATAGGAATTTAACGATCATAAATGTTTGAATTATGCAAGTATCCACAAAATTTCACCAGAAATGAGTGGTAAATGAAGCCAAATCACATCTACAAATTTTGTGTAGATTGGTCGCTAATTGATCATAGCTCCCACATAAGGCCCACTTCCGAACATTACTCTAAAGAGCATAACACTCTTAAAAATGTTCGTATCCAAATAGAATTGAACACATATATGTTTTATATATCCGAAAATCATTTTAACGACCATAAATCTCTTAAAAATGTTGGTATCCAAATTAAATTCAAAACAAATAAGTTTCTTATATACAGAAATATGGACATATAATTTTATAATAGTCGATCCATAATTAGTCGAAACTCCCATATAAGACCATCTCCGTAATTCACATTAACCTCGATAAGTCTTTTAAAAATATTTATATCGGGATAAAGTTTAACATTCATAATACGAGTATTTATATTCACAGAAGTCATGGCACTAAATCTTTGGATGATCGGTCATGTCATATCTCCCATGGCCGCTATATTTCTGAAAAACTGTTTTATACATATATAGTCGGGCTTGACCGACTATACTTTCGTACTTGTGAATATTATGTACATTCTGTGTGTGTTCTATGTTTTCATCTTTTTCAATGAATAACAAATAAATTAAATAGATTAAAATGTTTTAAAACTTGGGCTGATCATCGTTTGCAAAGCGTAGATTTTGTCTTGCGAAATTAATAGCTAAACCAAGTTGTTTAGATAAATAAAAATGCTTATAAATGTTTAACCACAAAATTAAATTAATAAATAAAGGAGTATTTCAACAGAAACTTTGTTTTCAAGCAGAGGCATATTAGAACGGCATGAAAGTTTCGACATTTTACTAATTGAAATTGGTGAATTTGTAAAAGTTACATTTTGCAAAATTCGTTACATTTCAATTAGGTATGCAAATTCCATAATCCCGGTTTGATAAATCCCGAATTCCAGGATATTTTACAATGAAATTTGATAGGTTCAAGGAAAAGCTGGGTCTTGACAACAAATACCATTTTGTAATAAGGCTTATAATCTGAAGTCCTGATTGTTGTATAATGGTCCGCATGTTATGCAGTCACCTTCACAGAGTCCCTACGTTAAGCCCATAGAAAATTTTTGGAGATATCTCGATGCTTACATAAAACAACACATTTGTTTGAAAATCAGAGCTAAAGCAAATTCTTGCAGAGGAAGGAGATCAGTAGAATCTCCATTTTCTCGTAAGCGTGTCTAATGCACGCCTACAACAAGTTAGAGATGGTTATCAAAGCAAAGGTCTTCTTATGAAATACTACTGATCATTTTTGATTATATTCTTAAAAGTGTAAAGAGTTTGGCTTTGGCCCAAATTTATATCATGTAATTTCATTTCCGTTAAATACATGTTATTGCATTGGTTTTAATTTAATTTGCTATTTGATTCAAATAAAGTATTTGTTTCGCTATTAATCCCACGAATAAACTTTAAATTCATCTATCGAAATTATCCTACAAATTAGGAAAATATAGAAAAAATCTTTCTGTACGAGTTTTGTTTGAAGCTACTGTACGTTTTTCCAAGAGAAACTTCTTTAAGCCTTCGTCTTATTCTAGGTAAACTTCAATACCTTGCGATGACTGCACTTCAACCTGTATTTGCCTGGAAGTTTGACGGATCAGCTTGAGAGATTCTTTGATCATGATTTTCTCTTTTGTTTTTTTTTCGGTATTTGGGAGCTCTTGCAACATTTATAGTTATCCCATACTGTTCCTCTGGAGCAACCAAGCAAATGAAAAATTTGTAATACGAATTTAACAGAGGTTTTTAGGTTCTTAATAAGTTTTCGTTCTACTTCGAAACAATTTGGTGATTTACCTAATATGTATATTTACATATATTCAATATAAGTTACTTTTTTGAAACAAATATGTAGTTTATATTACTAATAAACCAATTTGTTTTAATATGAAACAAAAATCTCTCTGTTAGGCAATTGCAATTCATTGATAGATACATTTGATGTGCCAACACCGTGTTCGACCGGTTCGTTTAAGTAAAAATATGGCAGCCGTGTGCTTCAGTGTTGAAAGACATCCGAATTTATCAATTCCTTGACGTTCTCAATAACAGTAGCAAACCATAACGACCGTTTTACAAGGTGCAACTAGTGTACGAATATCAGCCATGCGATCATTCACTTCGCAGTACATTCGCTGAATGAATTCAAAACAAGCCGCTGGTTTTTTCTGTAAAATAAAGTCATTTGTCTTAAAACTTATAATAGTTGAAATAAACATTTTTAATGATTAATGAATGTTTTAAAAACACAAAGTTCTAGTTGAACTCCACTGTATGATAAAAAAAAATTAAATATTAAATTGCTAAATTTTAGCCGGTTGTAACGAATCTTCGATACACCTTGTTAAATCATAGACAGTGTATTAGAGAAAATGTATTATTTTTGAAAAGGGACTTAAGGAACATAAAAAATAATTCAATTTTAACTGAAAAGTAACAGATTTTTCGCGTCAAAATAAAGTACACATATTTTGTTTGTAGTCCTTTTGTCTTTATCACAGCTGACATGATCTAAAGTTTTTGGACAATTCTTTCACAATTTTTGGAGGTATGCTTAAGATCATTGTCCTGTTGGAAACTCCAGTTCTGAGCTAGTTCTAATTTCTCTACACTATCGTCCGTTTTCATTGTAGATTCTATAAATGTAAGATTATCAACCCCTGGTGCCGTCATACAACCCCAGACCATTACTGAGCCGTCGTCTTGATAACATATTTATTACCAAAGGCTGGCGAACCATATTTTTGGGGAGTTTTTTACTCCAAATATATCAATCTTACTTTTATTGATGAAAAGATATTATTATTAAAAAATAAAAAATTTAGGCTCGTTTAGATATTTTTATACGAAATTCAAACGTTTAGTTTGGTTGTTCTTTAATATAAAGGACTTCTTACGTGCCACTCTACCATGTAGGCCATTTTGATGCAAAGATTTTCTAATCGTACTCTCGGTACGCGCTCTCAGGTTTTACTAAAGTTTTCGTATCAGTTTCAGCTATTTCTACAGTACTAGATGTTGGGTTTGCTTTTACTTTTGTAAGACACTTTGGTCGTTTTGCACCAGGCAAGTTTTCTGCGGTATTATCTTTGGTATTCTTGTCTATAATATTTTTTATGTACTGAAACAGGTATTTACCTTTATTTTTTTATCTTAACAATAAATCAAAAAATTTAATTCATTTATACTTAAATAACTACTATTTATAATATTTATATTATAATGCCAGAAGATTAACTTTCGAATAAAGTAAATTTCATTTTATGTCAATTAAAAAAAATCTTTTTTATTTTATTAAATTTCAAAGTTCTTACATCTAAAAAACCACCCTATATTAATATAATACAGCTTTGTGTTGACTTTATTTTGACGCTCACAGTACATATATGGAAATAATGAAAACTGTTAAATAAAATCGAAAACAAATTGTCTTTTGTTACTTTGGTCAATACATTTTATAGAAAAAGCTGTTAATACAAAACATTAACCACAAAAGCTCTTATTAGTATGTATTATTTTTATTTTTAAATTTTCAATATAAAGTTTGAAATATTGATTATAATATACTATATACATATATACATATGTAGGTATACATATATGTATGTACATACATATATTACTTAATAAAATTAATAATAATACAAACAACTAAATGGAATTGGTTAATATCAGTTTATACCTACCAGAAGCAGTAGTTATTAGCGAATATATAATAATACACGTTTAATTTGTTATTTTCAAAAATATGTACATATGTATGTACATATGTAGCTTTTAACTTGAGTAAAATTAACCATAACATTTTTATAATTTCTAGAATTAATCAACATTGCGTCCCACAACAATATAAACAACAATATCAGTAGCATTATTAATAACAACAATAACAGCAGTGATAGCAGTAGCGGAAGCCCTAACAAAACAAATAGTCCCACAAAAACCTTTAAAATGGGTCGTTGGGGCAGACAAAGTCCCGTGCCAGAACCGGAGCCGCCACCACCAGCGTCTCCACCACCGCTGCCACCACGTCACAACACATTTATGCGTCAGTCGAGTTTTACGAAAATTGGAAACATGTTAAACACGGCCATAAATATGAACGGCACAAAAAAACCTCAAAGTGAGCAATTCTTTTTTATTTTTTTCCATTTTTCCATTCCATATTCTATTTTATTTTTATTTGTCTGTTTCGTTTTCTATGGGTGGGTAAGTAAAGGTACCCTGCAAAAATCTATGGAGTACGTGGTCCATTGTAGCTAAAATGTAGTGACTACATCATGGTCCTATGTAATGCACTTGTGAACCATTTCATTTTCAAATCAGAACTTCTTGTTACATGACAATTATTTGTGCTTTAACGACCGTATTCGTTGTTTAAAAACATTTGATGTAGTTACAAGGAGTAGTTTTGGGACTAGTCCCGTGTTATGCAGTCCAGTTCTTATGTTCTTGGTCCAGTCCTAGGACATCGTAATGTTAAATGGACTAGTTTTTTTCAAGCAAATGGATTATGTTTGGAGTACTCCTGGTCCATTGTGGAGTAGTCCATACATGCGTGTATGGAGTACTCGCTTTTTTTGCAGGGTAGCTTTAGACGGTATGTATTTTGCAGTATACTTGTCAGTTGTATGATACATAAACATACATATATATGTAAATGTGCAGTTTATAATTTTTGCTTTCACACGTCGGTTTTTATTTTCATCTGACATAATCTATCATAGAACACAACAGCTGTCCTTGTTATGATTATTGTCGCGGGAGTTTTGTGTACTTGCAAAAATAGTTTGTAAAAATGGATTAAGAAATGAAACAATTTTAACTTGCAGCATTATTGCAATAATAGCTTCTATAAAATAAAATATTAAGCAAGAGTTAAAGAGAAAATGTGCCATATGAAGCCAAAAATTGTTGTATTTAAGTTAAATAAAAAAATAATATGTATAAATACGTTTTTTTAATACAAATTTACTGTTTTGTTTAATACAATTTTTTTAATATAAATTTGCTAATTCACAAACACTATGTTCTTGGCGCCATAAACAATTGACTTGCAAAACCGCTGGTTGCAGGTGCTTTGTCAAATGAAAATAGAACATGCTCTAATTGAAAATTTTAAATTGTAAATGCAGGTTGACATTTGCAGAAGCATTTTATTTTTGCTTTTACACGACGTGTATGCAAAATGCAGTGGAAAATTACACAAGTACACTCCAAAATACATACCGTCTAAATCGAGCTTAAGTAAGTAATTATTATTGTTTATTTAAACAACATTTTTATGCAATTAACACTTGTTAATTTTTTGTTTTTTATTTTAATCAACATTCTAATAAGATCAACGTATTAACTACAAATATTTGTTTAACGTAATTTTTTTTATTAAACCTACTGGAAATTTGCCATGCTTTTCATAAATTTTTAGTATTGGTTGTTGTAATTATTTTTGTAATACATACTTGTATTGTTTGTGTTTTTAGCCTAGATAAGAACCCATTTAGAGGAGTAGTACTATGTTACTTGCCGTTATTTTGTTATTTTGGCACCTTAAAAGACTGAAAGATGAAAGAGAAAAACTTCTTCCAAGAAAAGGACCTTTTTAAGTTAAATACACTAAAAAAAAGCACATTCATCATTCCTACATACATTTAGGATGAAAAATTTAAAATGACCTTGAATTTGTTATGAATTTCTAAAAAACTAACCACGATTTTTATTCACCCCTTTTTTAAATTCACACCAAGTGAAAAAAAAAATTGTAGGTCCGAGGGGGATTTCCCCCTGGTTTTCCACCGGTTTCCTTCTTCTCCCTTTTATTTTTTTCCTCCCTTTCTCCATTGCAACATCTGTTGTTTGTTATTTTGGCTGTGGCGCTTTGTGTTTTTTGCTTTTTCTTTCTTGCTGTGGTGTGTGTGTGTTGGTGTGGGTTGCAGCCAGCACGCACGCACGTGTTTAAAAATTAAACCGGGTTCGTGGTATACGAACTTTAAATAAAGATTAAGGGAATTTTTTATAACAACTTGAAAGCGTTGTCAGTTTAGGGGATTTATCCCCTAATTGGGCATTTTTTCGTGATTTGGGATAAAAATTTCCTCTTGGGGATCCGAAGATTTGTTGGGGATAACAACAATTTTAGGGGATTTTATTAGAAGAAATATTTTAAAAAAATATATTTTTTACTGTTTAAAATGGCTGCAAATACTAATTTTATTAAAAAGAAATCATAATGTTTCTTGGGAACGCGAAGATTGGCAAAAGGTTTGAAATTACTTCATTGCGTTGAACATCAGAAAAACTCTGAATTATGAAGAATTGCATCCACAACAACAAAGGTGAGTATAGAATTCGGCATAGCCGAATATAGCACTCTTACTTGTTTTTTTTTTTTTGCTCTAAAAAAGTTCTTTTAATTTTATGTTGTTTGTTTGTATATGATAAAAAAAACGACAGGATCTAAAAAGTCCTTTCTTGCTTTCTTTATTTGTTAACTAATTCAGCAACCACATTGTAAAACTGTATGCACATTGCCTACTCTTAGGATGACGAATTTTCAATGACCTTGAACAATTTCGAATAACGGTATATTTGTGGTGAATTTGTTAGCTAATTCAGCAACCACCCCGTAAAACTGTAAACTGCAATCCATTGCCTGCTTTTAGGATGACAAATTTTCAATGACCTTGAAAAAAAATTTATATTCACCACGATTTTTATACTCACCACGTTTCGCAGGGTCGGTCGACCTTTTTTTACTGCCTCCCTCTCCTCAGTCCGACCGGCCCACTTTTTTTAAAATTTCTCCTGCTCGTCGTATGTCGTCGTCGTCCTTTTTGCATTGTTTGTGCGTGTGTGGTGGGTTTGCGTTTTGGTTTGAAAAGCACCCCGGATGTTCTATTTATGCGAACTTTTTTAGAAAAAAGAATATGGGAATTGTGGTTCTTTCTGTTTTTAGACAAAAAAAGCATGCATGTGTTTTTTTTTGCAGTACTTTTTTAGAATTTGAACATGGCAATACCCGAACTATTTTTCCCTGCATTTATATTTAAACCCAGAAAAAAGAACTTGAAATTGTCTGCTGGCAATGCTGTTGGAGTTTACGCCATAAACAACAGCAGAAAATAAGTTTACTAATGTCACGACGAATTCGCACACACACAATGATGATGAAGAGCAAAAAATAAAAAGGCACGAAGCGGTTGTTAAAGCATTTTTAGTTCATTTTTCTAAAACGAAGACGCGAATTGATGAAATATTGTTTTTTTTTGCAAAACTAAAGAACAAAACGCTCTAGTAAAACGTTTAAAAGTAATTAAAATGTATAAAAATTACACTTAAAGTTGAAAATAGTGCAAGTGCTAATAGTTAAATAAAACAATACAAATTAAAACGTAATAAAACCAAATTGCATAAGAAACAAACAGCGGTATTAAATTTAACACGAAAAATTGAAGAAAGTGCATAAAAGAAACTCAAAAAATATTTATCAACTTTTTTGTGTAGCGAAAAACATAAAACCAATAATTTTTTTGCGAAAATTTATAAATAATTAGAGAACAAACACATTCCGGTGTGGAGGAATTTTTAGCAAAAAATTAGTTATTGTTAAATTTTTTGAGCAAATAAATTTGTCGGGTTTTTTTGTGTGATAAATTCGCTGTAAAATGCTTTTTTTTTTGTCATTATTGCAAGTTTTTTTCTTTTGTTGTTTTTTTTTGTGCGAGAGATGTCGCCGTCATTTTTTTTTCGTGTCTATTGAGCAGTGGTTGTAGTTTTTTTGGATTTGTCATATTTTCTAGTGCAAAAAATAACATAAAGGCAATAATTTTGATAAAAAAGAGTGCAAATAATATAAGAATAAATTAAAGTGTTTATTTAAATGAAAGTAAAATGTATTGAAAATAAAAAAATTAAACTAATTGTGCGTGTATGAAAAATTGGAAAATTTCTATTGCTTTCTCTGTAGTCACGCGGTGTTTTTTTTTTTTTTTTTTGTATAGGCTTTGTTGTATTAAAGTTAATTCCTACGTCTTTTAAAGAATATAGTTTTCTAGTAAAATTTCGTAAAATATTAAACTAAGTTCGATAGTTTTCAATAATTTAAACAAAACAAAAAAGAATGAATTCACAAAATGTATATATTTTTGAAGGTTAGGCGCCGCTATTAAATCGAAGTGCTAAATTCGTATAGCGTTGCCAGAAATTTATTTTGATTGTCCTTGTTAAAAGCAATTGTTCTAAAATGGGAAATTCTAAAGTATGTACACAAATATAACTAAAAACTAAATTGACGTTTCAAATTAAAATTTTGTAAGGTACATATCCATACGTACTTTTGATAATTAAAACTATCTCAATCGTACTATGATTGTTCACCGTCCCACTTCATCATCCCATTAGTTTTACCTATCCTTTTGTTATTGTCTGCGACGTTTGACTCTTATAAAGCATTCCATTAAATTCTTTGAAGATAAAGATATCAAAAAGTCAATCGCTGGGTCTTCTAGATAAGGTCTTATAGATCGGTTGTGCCCATTGATTAAATAGAAAAATTCATTATATTGAATATTTCTTTTTGAATAACTTTTAAGCGGTGTGACATTAGAAAGCAAGGTTATTGTCCAAATTTATTCATATCTTACTAATTGCTATTTGAAGCTCTAACTTTGAAAATAATAATAAAGTCTTCATTGACAGGTATTTCGGTTCGAAAAATAATTTTATATTTAATAATAACCAAGCTTTATATGAATAAAGATAATTTACATGCAACACACTATGTTACGAAACGACATGGGTTATCGTGTTTATGACTTCTCTCCTGATTTTTTTTAAAGTTTTACACCGTATTATTTTTTTAATATATTTAGAAAGTTATAATTTGAAACAAATCTACAATTCAAAGCTTTGCTTTAAAACAACAAATAAATGTGTTTTGTGGTCGATCAACATTATTTAGAGTTCTACGATTTTTTGTATTTTTTACACAAAGGATTTAAACTCATCCCTTTTTCATAAAACTTACAACAGGTTTATACCTAAGAAGTTTATCAAATAAATTTTGTATGGAAATTTGCTTTATAAACCTGTTGTAACTTTTTATGAATAAGGGGGCTGGTTTTTAATGTTTAAATTTACTTTAACTTTTTTCTCCATAGTCCTTAAAACAATGTACCTACTACAAAATACATACATGCATATGTATGTAACAAATTGAAATTTCTGGCAGCACTGTATCAATTGTGATCGTAAAAACCGAAGCGCTTTTCAAAACGAAACTTAAAATAAATACCTATGTAGCAATGAAATACTACTACAACAATTTCAGTGCAGATTAATGAATTAAATAATTCATAGAAAGTAAAAAAAAATTACAGTATAACAGTTATTTATATTTTTACATTATTTTATTATAGCCCTAGCAGTGTACTCACTCCTTTATTTTCCGGCCATCGCAAACACAAAAAATACTCTGTTAAACAACAGTACGGTTTACATTAATGTTAAATAGATATCAAGTGTAAAATTACGCCAAGAAAAACAAGAATCACTTGAGAAATAAACAAACAAACAAAACTCAAAAAAAGTGCTTTAAAAAAATTAAATTTTTACAGTAAAAACAAAATCTCTTAATATTTTCTTCTTCCTCCTCCTCTATCTTCTTATTTCTGGCTGTTAAAGTTTTTGTCTATCGTTTTCTCCCTCTTCGTTTACATCAACATTCGTACTGTTATTTTGGATTTGGCTGCCTATTGAAAAACAATTTGTTTTACTTTTTTGGTGTCCAGCAAACTGTTAAACTGTCATGGCCGGTAAGTTTTTATGTGGTTGTTGTTGTCTGTGTATGTATGCGAGTGCGATTGGGTGTGTATGAGTGTTGTGTTTTTATTTTTTAAGCTGTTGCCTTTTATTACACTCTTCGCTACACGTTTTGTGGCGCAAAAAAATACTAAATACATATGAAAACAACAACAACAATTATACATACATACATATGTAGTTAGAATTGCTATGTAACCCTGTCTGTTGTTGTTTTTGTGTTTTAAATTTTGTTTTATTTACATGCAGATAAATTTGTTGTTGCTGTTTGTTTAAGATCTTATTAAAATTGATTTATCGAAGTAAAGCAAACAAAATCTTAAAAATTTAAAGAAACTATTGTAGCTTATTATACTTACCTACTTATAGGCATATTTATTTGGGAATTTAAATACTCACTGCATTGCCTGCATACATAGATACATATGTATGTATGTATATCGAATCTCAAACATATTAACCCCCTGGCCCACGATGTCGAACGATAACGTTCGCTTAGATAAGACTTAAGACACAAACTTGATTGTGGAATAAACAAACTTGATTGAGTAAAAAATATATACGATAAAAAGTTTGTGTCTTAAGTCTTATCTAAGCGAACGTTATCGTTCGACATCGTGGGCCAGGCGGTAAGAATTCTTTTTTTATTTTTGAAAATTTGTCAAATATTTTTAAATGTCTCTATTAAATCTTTATGATTATTATACATATACCTATGTACATACATAAGTTTATTAAAAAAAATGGATTTTACGTATTTTTTTTATAAAATTCAAATACTGTTAACTAGTTTGAATGTGTGCCTGGGATTATTGTCCTGCATGAATTCCAATACGAGCTGCTTTTTTTCTCTGGAATAAGTTAGCATTTCATTTTTCATCATTTCTAGGTAATCAATTACCCACTTTTCCAACTAATCAATAAATTAAACATATGCTTGAAGAAGAAAAAGAACATTTTATCTGACCAAAACACATTTCGGCAAGTTTCCCGGTAGAGATGTTTGAAAGCAAATCACAACCCATTTTTTTATGCACCACCAAAAAAAATGGGGTGTAGGTATATTAAGTTTATCATTCCCTATGTAACACATCGAAATATTGGTCGCAGATCTTCAAGAACATAGGTATATATACTCCATATACAGGGGTCTTACAAGATCCAAAGTCGATCTGGCCATGTCCATTCGTCTGTTGAAGGAATGATAGAGCTTAGAAATAACATGTAGAACAATGACATTTTTCCCAAAAATACTTTATTTCATCGA
This sequence comes from Bellardia bayeri, assembly GCA_950370525.1. NCBI lineage: Eukaryota > Metazoa > Arthropoda > Insecta > Diptera > Calliphoridae > Bellardia > Bellardia bayeri. The sequence goes on from OX493264.1 coordinate 97,077,227, forward strand.
AATGTTTGGTATTGAAAATGGGCAAAATCGGTACGGTATGATTTGAGTTATAGACCAAAATTTCAGGCTTATACTATATTTTTATAGTACATTTATTTATTTATTAGTATTAATACTGTTATGGCATCAGAAGGCCATAATCGGCTCCAATCATACTACTACTAGATTACACACAACAGATCAGATATTTTTTGCTTTTTTCTCCAAATATAATACAGTTAATATCATGAAATTTTGCACACTTTACTATTATTATAAAAGAACAAGTCCTGAGAATGGTTTCTCACAGGCCCCATAGAAATGTCTTCCCTGAATATGACACTATATTACATACATAAATGCGTATAGAAAATTCAGCTAAAAACGTTTAATGCTAAGGGAAATCCTAAAAATATATTTTGTTTGAATCGGACCAATCATGATTGCAAACATAGATGACGCCATATGACAACATTTAAATATTTAACATATGGGAATAAAATACAGGTAACAAATAATTAAGAGTTTAAGAAAACAATTATTAATTTTTTTTATGACATTAACATTTAACGAAAAATCAATAAATCTGGCAACGCTATGCCTGAATAAACGTGGAATAATTTGCTGCTGATCATTTGTTAACTTCTTTAATTAAATAAATTGCAATTAACTTCTGAAAAACAAGCTTCTTAAAAGGATTACGTGTTTTTATAATTAAAAAGTTAAATTAAATATAAAAAGAAGAGTTTTTACCTATTGCTGTTTTTAAGCATCTTTACTTTACTTGCTATTACACATACATAAATATTGTAATTAAATCTAAATGTCTCCGGCTGTGAAAATGTTTAAATGTGCTGATTGTAAAGAAAATATAACCAAATGCCATTCTAGCATTCTTAAGGCGAACTGTCTCTTACATGTAATTCTTGTAATAAAAACCCTCGGGCTGGACTTGAAAGATTGTTACAAAAGTGATTTAAATACTAAAATTGATGCCTTTATAAATAAAGTTGACCACGAACAAACCTCTATCCAACAAGCTTTAAATGATACTGTCTCCAGTTGGCTTCCTGGTTAAAAGAATTAAAAGCTGACATTATTGACTGTAATAAAATGATACGGAACGTTGATAATTCTGCTTCGTAGAAACTATCTGTCCTAGAGGGGGAAAATATTGTTTTGCACAAAAGTCTGAATCGTGCCGCCATTGTTGTTAATGGGTTGTCTGCTGGTGTTGACGATATTTTCTCTGTTGTCGTTAAAATTGCATCTATTTATGATGTGCCTATTACGAACTATGATGGTAATCAAGTCTGTTACTTCAACAATCGCAAATCTATTTTGATTAAGCTTAACAGTGTGTTTTTGCGCGACAAAATCATGAAAGACAATCACAAATCTCGATCTCTAAAGGTTAGTGATGTTATTGGAGGTGATATTGATCTTAGGGTCTACTTAAATGACAATTTTTCTCCGGCTGCTGGCAGACTTAATGCTTTTTGTAAAAAACTATTAGCAAAGAAAATCGTAAACAAATACAAAATTTTAAATTACGATAAGCTCAAATTTAAAATAACTATGAATGGTGGACAAGAGGAGGTGCTTGATTTCGCTGGATGTGTTGGATTATTAAATGATACTGCTTAGATTTAAAATATATTTGGTATTTACATTTTAATCTTCCTTTTTTTGTATTTATTTAATCTTTATTTTTCTTATAAATCATTATTACTATTTGTTGTTTTCAAATGAGAAGCTGTATATTATATGAATTTATTTTTGCTCAGTACAATTACAATAATGTTTAATAATAATTTTGTTTCCTTTTCTCTTTTCTGGTTCCCCGCCGTAATATTTAGTTTTGATGTCGGTTAGACAAATTCCTGGTCCATCTTTCAGTAACAACTCTTATATTAAATCTGTATTAAGTCCATATATGCTTATCATATATGCTGGTCATATAAACTGTCAGAGTATTAAACCCTTTGCTGACTATTCTAAGATTGATGAGTTGAAATCAATATTAAGTAATTCAGTCTTGAATGTGTTTGGAGTTACTGAGACTTGGCTCAAACCTTATATTTCAACTCGTTGTGTAAAAATTTCTGGTTTTAACATTTTTCGCAATGATCGCATAAATACAAGAGGTGGAGGAGTTGAAATTTACGTTGCTACAGGATTTAAGTGCAAAACTGTATTTAAGATTTCGGAACATGATGCTTGTGAATCTCTTTTTATCGAAATTTGTTTTAATAATATTGTAATCTTGTTTGGTGTAGTTTATTTACCTTATGGTGATTTAGTTGCTTTTGAGAATAGTCATCAAGATCTATTTTTGAAATACTCTAATATCATAGTTTTTGTTTGACATTGTTATATCTGGTAACATGAGAGCGTTGTGTTTGAGAAATAATTTGTTTACGGTTCATAACTCTATACCTACCCATTTTGATGTGGCCCATAGTTCTACATCTCTTATTTACTTGTGGTTGGTTAGTGACATTTCAATAGTAAAATTCTCTGACCAATTACAGTGCCCATTCTTCTCGCATCATGCTTTGATTTTTGCCTCGTTTCGGTTTAGTGTTGAAAAAACTGATGAATTTTTTGAATTTAGAGATTTTTCTTCTACTGACTGGGATGGTTTAATAATGTTTTTAAATTGTTTTAACTTTGAAGGCTTCTATGGCGGTAGTGTTGATGACCAATGTATACTTATTTCGTCACTTTTTGTCTCATTAATGACTTTTGTCCCTTTGATCAGGAGAAAACTCCCTTGTACAGATAATAGTTGGATGACTTCTAAGGAGGTTGTTTATGCAAGATCTCTTAGAGACCTTGTTTACCGTTATTTTAGACTTCATCGTTCTGAAGATAATTGGAAAAAATATTGTAGGTATCGGAATAAGGCAAATAATATTTTACGTAGGGCTAAGAGGAAACACTTTTCTAAACTCTTTTCAGGCTTAGATACTGCTGGGGTGTGAAGAGTTTTGAGATGTGCTGGATGTATTGGGAGAGATACAGTTGGTTTTTGTGAAATTTTAAACGACTTTTTTGTTTCTGGAAGTGGCTCCAGTGATCCTGACATTGTTAACTTTGATAATTTCTCAATTAATATTAACACTTTTTCTTTTCACTGCATTAATGAGCTTGAGTTATGTGAAGCCTTAGAGAAAGTTAGATCATATTCTGTTGGAATTGATAACATTCCTATATGCTTTATTAAAATGATTTTTCCACTTGTTTCTAATTATATAATTGATTTATTTAACAACATTTTGACGACATCTTCATTCCCTAGCCTTTGGAAGACTGCTTATTTATTTATTTTTTTATTTTAAGACCTATATCTATCCTACCAGTGTTATCTAAAGTTTTTGAACATATTATTAAGGAGCAAATACTTTCATCCACTTTGGTGTGCATTTATGATGGCCAATATGCCTATCGTAAAGGGTTCAACACCACTAAAATGCTTCTGGATATTACGGATCACATTAGGAAAAATGTTAATGCCAGTGAAGTGAGTACTTATATCTTTAGATCTTTCTAAAGCTCTTAATTCAATTTCTTTTGCTACTATGGTTAGAAAGCTGAGGGATGAATTTAATTTCACTAGTACTGCTTGTCGTCTTACTTACTCTTATTTGACAGATAGGTATCAATATGTTGTTTTTGGTGGAAAATGTTCTTCCTTGTGTACTCTTTTATCCGGCGTTCCACAGGGATCTGTATTGGGTCCACTTCTATTTATTTTGTATATGAATAGCTTACCATATTTTATTGCCTCTCCGATATGTAAATCTTTTATATATGCTGATGATATTTTCTTGCTTTTTCGAAGTAGTATTGATTTCCCTGATGTGTTACAAAACAATATTAATTTTTGTCTAGAACGTGTTTTTGAGTGGGCTTCTTGTAATTCATTGACTGTGAATCCATCAAAAACTAATGCTATTATGTTTGGCCCTACCATTCGTTTTTTTCTAAATTAAATATTGTCTTCGATAATGTTAGTGTCAACTTTATTGAGCAACTCAATTGTTAGGTGTCATTTTAGATACTAAGCTTTCTTTTTGTACTCACATTGACACTTTAAGCTCTAGAGTTTTTGGTATTTTACACAGAATATACTCTCTTAACTTATATCTCCCTATGCATATAAGGTATAAATTGGCATATTCATTGTTGATGTCACAGATTTTGTATGGACCAAGAATGATAAAATAAAGATTACGCCAACACGCGTACAATTTTAAAATGTTCCGCGCATTTTGGAACTGTGACGTCACACGTTCTATGTTTCTATTGGCTAATTTTTTTCTCACTTGTTTTTTTTTACTGTTGTTTTGCTTGCATTTGCTCACTGAACACTTCATGTTTTTATTTTTTGTTGTTTTTTTCGTTTGTTTTTCTTTTTTAAACAGCTTTTATTTTAGAACTCTCAGAGACATTTCAATTGCAAGGTTGCCAACTATCACATAAAACATACATTTTTCGCAAGAAATTTTAATTCTAACACATGAAACATTCTTGGTAACCCTTAGAATGGAACTTCTACGTCACATAACGGGAAATCATGCGCATGGCGTAATCTTTATTTTATCATGGTGAAATTAAATACAAGGTGACAGCATTGCTACAACAATTACAACAAGGCAAGAACAACAGGCATTTTTGTTTGTGTAATACTTTCGTTACTGTCAAAAACATCTGGCATAAAATAAAGAATACAAACATGGATAAAAAGAGAAAACAATAGTAGTGAAAAATTGTTTATTTTATTTTCTTAAACAATTTCGAAACTCGTCATGATTTTGTTCGGGGCATTTTGATTAATGAGGAAATTCTAGACAGTCGTATCTGTGTTTCCCTCTTGCCACGCGAACTGTATGCTTGAAAGGTGAACAATTGGCTGACTTATCAAATTGTCAGCAATGACATCATAAATCGTTGGACATACCCCTTAGTACCTGATATGGGCATTGTCGAACTGAAACAGATGTATATCTTCCACAAAAATAATATGTATCTATAAAAGCCCTACGTCTAGTTTGGTCAAGGTGTCACTGGGCGAAAATGTGGTGGTACATAAAAATAGTGTTCAACGTTGACCTTCTTCGCATTTGATCTTCTGTAAATATTTTCCGCATAGAATCAAGCGCTAAATTTGCTTGAAGGAGCTTACATTTTAAATCTTTATTTTCAGATTCCAATTGGCGAATTTTTTCTTGATAATTTGTTGATACTGTATCAAATTGAAGGACTAAAAGTGAAACAGCAAAAGCAATATTAGAAGCTCTTCAAAAAATAATAAAATAGATAATTTATTAATATAATTAATTATATTATTATATAATTTAATTATGTATATATATAAAAGGCACAAAAAAGAAATAAATACATTAATGAAATTATTGATAATTTTAATCACTTCTCAGTTTGAGATTCTTTTTCTCTCTGAATTTGCCCATGACACTTTGAAGCTGCAGTATTCGAAAATTCTTCCATGGAAAATAAATGTAAGCCATGTGAAGGTTTCTCTGATGGATTAACTTCGGATGACATTCGAAATTCTGTTAAGCATGATAGCCCTAAAGGCACAACACTATGCATTGTTGTTTTGTTTTGCTGCTACACTATTGGCATAGCGTTGGGCATTAACAAACAACGAATTCCCGCAGATATAATGTCGGAAAGTACCACTTCCAGCTACTCCTTTTTTACGGCATAAGATGCAACAACGCATTTTTCTGCAGCAAAACAAAATCACTTTTAAAGAGGAATCTTAACATTTATCTTACAGAAAAAAACAAACACTTTTAGTAAAACAACTCAAAAAACAAACACACTAGGTATTTAATATAATATAGCTTTTTTAACACTTTTAAGCTATTTTACGCAGACAAAACGGCGAAAAAACTCAATTTTTCAAAAACAAAATAATTTTGTAACGTTTTTATATAAACTTTGACTATTTGTAAACAACTTTTTGACATTTTCAATTTCACCATGAACAGAGCAAAAAATAATCAGCTGGCGCTATGCTGTCACCTTGTATTTAATTTCACCATGTATTTTATCATTCTTGGTATGGACTAGAAGTTTTTTCTGGGACCTATTCTATTCAATTGCGTAGGATTAATCGTTTGGTTAATTCAGTTGTTCGTTTCGTATACAATGTAAGGCGCCGTGAACATATTTCAAACTTCGTTCGCAGTTTTCTTGGTTGCACATTTGATGATTTTTTGAAATATAGAAATATTATACTATTTTACAATGTTATCAAGGATAGCAAACCACTTTCTCTATACAATGCTTTCTTATTTATGCGATCTACTAGAAACCCATAAATTTTTATACCCAAAATTAATTCCTCTTTTTTTGAGAGATCATATGTTGTTAGAATTGCTCGGTGGTGGAACATATTACCACTGTCATTGCGCCTTTTTACGCATTGTAACGGCGCATTTCGAATAAAACTTTTGCGCCACTTTTCTGAGTCAATGTAATGTAATGTTATTTAATGTTTTTTATTTTTTTAATATACATACATATGTATATGTTGTTCCTGAATGGGACCTTATAAAATATAAAATAAAATATTTGTTATTTTTTTTCTATACATATTTATGGTTGGGGAACCTATAGTAACTTATTATTATTATTAATATTATTTTTTTTATTATTAAATTAAAATTGCAGGTAGTTTTTATTACTATGTAATATATTTTTTATTTTGGCCGAGAAGGCTTAATATTACAAATAAATGAAATAAATAAAAATAAATAAATAAATCTGTACAACTGGTTAAACTGATTACACATTCTTCTTGGGGGATCAGCGTCAGCATAATTGGTTCTATAAAATTTCACAGATAGAGGTGCAAAATTACGGTATAAACGTTGCGGAATATTGAAAGATATTTTATTGATTAGAAAACCAGAGCATATAGGTATCACCATTAATAACATTCAGGATAAATGATATATTCAGCATAGTTCTACGACTTTTTAATGTAGGAAGCTTAATAAGAGCTAGCAGTATATGATGGTAAATTAAGTGGGTTGAAATAGAGTCCACGTAGACAAAATTTCTGGAATTGTTTTTGCACAGATTCAATTGTATTGCTGTGAGTAATGTAAATCGGGTCCCCTATTATTGAACCGTATTCCAGTATTCGTCGAACAAGTGAAGTATATAAACCTTTTGCAATAAATGGATCATTAAATTCTTTTGCGCATCGTTTTATAAAGCTTAGTGTACATCTTGCTTTATTTATTATCGTAGAAATATGTGGAACGAAGCTCAGTTTAGGGTCGAATAAAATGCCTAGGTCTAAAAAATTTTGAACCATTTCAAGTGGAAACCCAGTGGTTACCCAGAAAAAAATTTCTTGAAATTGGATTTTGGCTTGCAAAGCGCATTACTTTACATTTCTTTAAGTTAAGTTCCATCAAGTTAAGCTTGCACCATTCATAAAAAGAATCCAAGTCGGTTTGGAGACGTAAGTGATCAAAAGGTTGGTTATAGGTCAAGAAAATGTTTACGTTGTCTGCATACATTAAAATATTAGAGAATTTAATTACCTTAGGCAAGTCATTAATAAAAAAAAAAAATAACAGCGGACCAATGTGACTCCCTGGTGGTACTCCAGAACAAACGTTAATTTTATATGAAGACGTGTTATTAAAACAAACGATTTGTATTCTATTCGACAGATAAGATTGTATCCACTGTATGCTAAGATCTGTAAATCCCAATTTTTGCAGTTTCCGTACGAGAAGTAAATGATTTATTTTGTCAAATGCTTTACTAAAATCCGTATACATACATATATAACATCAGTTTGCATCCTTTGAAAAAAGCCGCGATTGATGACTGTTGTTAGATGCAAAAGATTTGTAGTAGTAGAGCAAGATTTTTGAAAAACATGTTGAAATGAAGATAATAAATTTGATACTTGATGGTTTAAATTATCGGTTATTAATTTTTCAAAAAGTTTCGGTATAATACTTAGTTTTGCGATAACTCGATAATTTTCGACATCAGATTTGCTGCCCGATTTAAATAATGGAACAATATATGATTCCTTCCAGATTGCTGCAAAGTATCCATTAATAATAGATTTGTTAAACAGAAGATTTAATGGAGGAGCTAAGACTTTGGCGCAATTGATTAATATATTACTGGGGATATTGTCAGGACCGGAACTATATGAGAGCTTAAGCTTTTTAATGCCATTTAGGAGTGTAGAAACATCAAATGATGGTAAGGATATGGATTGATTTTCATCTAATATATATGGGCACTTGACTGTATTATCGTAATTTCTATTTGAGTAGGTGGTTGAAAAAAAGTCCGCAAACATATTACATATAACTTTAATATTGTCAGATTCAATTTGTTGATACGACATTACAGCAGGGTAGCCGCTTGTATTTTTCTTTGTGTTACCGAATTTGTAGAATGAATATGTAATTGTGTATATTTGGCTCGGCTAACGGTGTAGTTCAAATAATCAGAAGAATGTCCCGAACGCTTAAGTTTATTTTTCTTATTCTTTGCAACAGGCAGCTGTTTGTTATTCCACGGTGGTCCAGAAAATGAAATAAATGTTTGTTTTGGAATACATAAGTCCATAAAATAATGAAGTTTATTATAGAAAATTTCAAATATTTTGTATTTCCTTGTTGTATTACCAGTTTGTCCAGTCCAGTTTCTATTACCAATAAGTTCATTTAACATGTTGTAGTTAGTTCGTTTGAAAAAAAAAACCTTTTCACTAATGACTGACTTTGACGGAATATTTCGAGGTTGCATAAACATAACTACTTCCATAGTAGGATGATACCGGTCTTCAGGTGTTGTTAGTGGAGGAAAACGTTTAATAGAACAGTCGTCTTTATCATTTACAAATATTAAGTCCAGAATTTTTGAAAAATCATTCATTATGCCGTTAATTTGAAAAAGACCTATGTCATATAATATATTAAAAACTCTCTCAAGTTTTCGTGGCAATGTGTTTGAACGTAATACATTCCGTCAGGTAAAAATTCCCAAGAAATATAGGGTAAGTTAAAGTCGCCCATGACTATGACAGGTTTTAGTAACTAATTTAATAGATTCGCTATGTTGATAATATAAAGATGGAGGGGACGAGGGTGGGATATATGAACACGTTAATATTATCCGTTTGTATTTTGATATCGTAAATTCGATATCAAGCGAAGAGTTGTGCTTAAAAACTTCAGAATGAAGAATACTCGAAACCGCAATCAGAAGTAAACATTTTACTATTGGAATTTGTAATGGTCAGTTCATAATTGAACACTGGTCCCACATAAGGCAAATATCCGAGAATAACTGGAATACCCAAAAAAAAAACTTACGTACATATATCGTTATTAAGATGAAATTCACCAAGATCATCAAATACATAGAAATTACAGTAAAATATTTTATAACGATCGTCATAACATGTAATAGTTCCCATATAAGGAATCCAAAAAATAAAATAACTAGTATAAACATCGTTTTCGATACAAAATGTAACACGAAATTGTTTAAGTATGTATGCATAGAGCACACTACTGATAAAAAAAAAGGTGTTGGGTAAATCAAATCTTACTTCTTAACATTGTGTTTGCTCGGCTTATACGGGCTTTTATACAGATTCCTGAAGCCTATTTATAATTAACCATTAGTAGATAGATGCACATAAATCGAGATCTGCAGATGATCAAAAATGATTTCTTTTACGTATTAAACACTTATCACACCGTGTCTTTATTTTTTCAGGTTTTCAACAAAAGATTCTATAGTGTGGCCTGATACCATGTTTTTCAAGTTAAACTAATTACATATATGGTTTTTATTATTTGTTTATCATTTAGAATTTATTTAAATTTCTACAACTTCCTCCTCCCCCAAAAACCTCCTTAAAAACATATGTAAATAAATAAATTTTAACTAGTGAGAACAAATTATTATAAAAATAAACAAACACAAAAACTAAAATAAAACTATCTACACATGAATACGTACGACAATCATTTGGTTTAGTATTAATGCAAACAAAATAGATAAATATAAACAAAATAAATAAATAAAAAAATTGTAACCATTTAACAGCACTGAGCATGATAAAAATTAAATCGAAATCCCTTATTAGACGTGTGATAATAACTTTGGGGCCTGGTTAATTAAATAATAAAAATAAATACAATTATTTACTTAAAAAGTTCGCATGACAATGTGATTTAAGAAGAAAAAAAGAAAAGAAAATTTATTTTTTTTTGTCTACAATTTGAAATAATCTGTAGAATTTTATCAATGTCATCTGTTTTTTTGATTAGGAATATGTGTGCTGAGGAACTCAAACAGACAATTTAAATAACAAATTTTCAATTTTTTTTTTTAGAAATGAAAATTAAATTAAGTTTATTTATTTGGGTTCTTTATTTTTTCCTGTTATAAAAAGATATGTTTGTTTATCTAAGGAGGTGTGTTGCATATTTTGTGATAATTTTTTTGTCCAATTGGGCTATAAACTAAATATAAACTTACGCTGTAGCTTTCAAAAGAGTAAAGTATGATTTTTAAAAGTTTGTTGGAATATTAAGTATTGCTTTCCGTTTCACCAGTATTTTAAAATAAATAAAAGGATTTTTTAAAGATCTGCAACAATCAAAAGTCTGCTTCACTAATTAATCTAGTTGAACTTGCATAATGTGTAAATAAAGTATATTTTAAGGTAATTTTCAAGGATACTACACCATTTTTAATTGCGAATGTGAATCTTCTTAATTTCACATTGATCAATATCATTTAGAATTTTCTCAATTTCATTTCGAATTTTCTCTATTTAAACTTGGTTATTAGTCAATTGTGCTTGACCGACTATAATTTCATACTTGTTTGTTATTTATTTTTAATAATTCAATTTGTTCCCTTTTATTTTTTTTAGCATTGAATTTTTATAGGAAAAGTGTGAAAAGGGAACAAATTTCATGTGGAATTTTTATTCACGATAGGGCTGATTATTAACTGAAAATATCTATTTTCCTTTTGATTGTTTTATTATATATTTAGATAAATCCTTTATAAAAACATTAGACGAAATCTTGAAATAAATCTTTTTTATTCGAACATTTTATTTAATTTGCTTGTTATTCTTCTAATATGAACACAATGTGTGTTTCTTCCCTTCCTCAACAGACGTAAAGCTAAATCATTTTGTATTATTATTTTATAAATACATTTATATGCACATAAATATTTGAAATTTTTATCTTTGCATTTGCCACTGTGATCAACATGTATATGATTTAAAAGACATTTTGTAATGCATGAACAATAGTCGGGCGAATGAATAGAGGGATGGAGGTTAAAACAATATTTTGAATGTAGAATTTCATACAAACAAGAAAAGGCTTCGCATTTTGATAAAAGCTTGTGGACAAGACAGTTTTGAGGGTTGCCGGTGAATGGAAGTATAATTGATTACGATGACGTCACTGTTAATCAAGAAAGTAAAAGTATAGTTAAGGAAATGCAAAAAAAAAAAAAGAAAACTGATGACAGCAAATTGTTGGTGTTGCAAAGTTTCATTTTTATAAATGAACGTATTTAAAGGATTTAAAAATAATACCCCTAATGAATGTTAGTTAAAAGAAATATCCTAAATAGAGTCACCTATGCTTATTCATATGTATATACATCATTGCCCAAACCGCTAAAGCTTTTAGAGTGGTTTTGTCGTTGGCTGGAGTAGCTAAGTCGTGTACATGGTCTACTTACGGATCCACAAACCTTCAGTGATAACACGAATTATTTACCCTTTCTCACGGTTTGAAAAATTCTATTCTTTATTTAAAATTATAAATTACAAAAAATAACATAAATAGCAATAAAGATTGTTAGAATATGGTTGGAAGTCGTTCGGAATATATTGGCTTTCACGCTTATGACATTTCGGCGTATACCTCGTTATTTATTCTAGATTATGCAAGTATTTTATATGGATCAGTTATTCGTGACAAGGCTCAGGATATTAGGATTTGGCCACCATAATTGAGGTAGTATTAATATGAGTATCTATGGTATGTGAGTACTAATAAACAACAACTATGTTAATGTATTATAGAATTATGTATGTAGCGACACTTTGTATACGCTACGTTACAAATGAGGAGTAGAAATCTTTTTTGGTACATTTTTGAAAAATTCGAATTTTTTAGGCCTAAAAATTGTATTGTAAATTGGTACTTTTTTATTAAAACCTATTTTCTCAATAAAAAGATCTAGAAATATTACAATCTAATTCCAGGTTTTACAAATAATTACAATAACAATTTTTTAAAATTATTTCTGCCTAACTGACAAAACTAAGGCCGATAGAGGTCAAAACGGGTAAAATTTGTATCTGTGTAACCCTATGGTACCATCTGTATCTGCTTAATAAATAAACATGGAAAAAAATTAACACTCATCCAGCTTAAAACAATAAAGAGCAAAAATGTTTTTGGTAATTTTTAAAATTCGAATTCTTAAGGCCTGAAAAACGGATCCATGGTACTTTTTTATAAAATTAATTTTCTAAGCACATTGATGTCAAATATCAACACGTAAGAGAAGTTGTTAAATCTCACGTTATACGTTATATCTCAGCAGATAGTATGACTGCGGATATATTTACTAAAAATTTAACTAAAGCTAGACATGTGAAATTTGTGGAATGTTTTGGATTAAAATAAGAATTTTTTAAAATGTAGAATATTTATTATTATATCGAAGGATATGCAGATTTGTGAGGGAGTATTGGATTAGGTCCCCAAAGTACAACTCTGCATCTTTTTCCTATTACTCTTTATGTTAATATCATTTTCTTTAAATAAGTTTTTTGTCTCTATTCTTTGTATGAATATTTTATTCTTTTGTAATAACCATGCAGGAAATGCCAATAGTAAAATTATACTGATTAACTAATGACGATGTCACCATTACTACTGACGAATTATACCCTTACTAATGCTATCTACTATTGACATTTAGCACAGGCTTGTCCTACGAAATCTACCAGTAGACTACGTCAGTACTGACTAAGTAGTTATTTTGGGACCACTTTAGTTAGTCTACACTCTGAAATAGAAAATGAAACTGCATTTTTTGCTAACTTTTAGAGCTAGTTTTTTACTTGTCAGTTAAACTCAGCTTAACACACTGTTATATTAAACCTCAAATATATTTTGCCGGGATTTAACTACTGATTGTGTTTCTCAGTAGTGGATTACCTCCTGTCAATTTTGTTAGCATTGCCGTACTGTTCAGTCAAAATGCATATGGCATTCCTCCTAATTTTTTATATAAATAGGGCAATATCTTAAATTTTCGCAAAAAATCAAACCAACGTATCCTAAGGAATTCTAAAAATTACAATTTGCAATTGTTTGAAATGAATTATTATTTAGTTTTTTTTAGAGAATTTTTGTTTTTTTTTAAATAAATTAGTTTGTTAGGCGAAATCTTTGAAAGAATTCGGCGTCGGTATAAATGCAGAAATGTTTTGGATGTCCTTATTGTTCGTATCTTTCTAACAATTGACATATTTAAGTTATTATATGTGTTTGAATCACTTAAATCCTCATCATCACTAGAATAATCCATTTTTTTTTTTAATTTTTGTTAAAATGTCGTAAATTTCTTTTCACTTGTTGAATTGTTTATATTATTTTTCAGCTGTTTGTATTTTGACATTTTATGTCTAGGTTTAACTCACCAATGACGCTCAGTTAAACCTAGATTATATATCAAATAAATAATAACTGAAAAACACTATTTTTAGTTTAAGCGAAAAAGGTAGATTATCTTTATCCCAGAAACTAGCTCTTAGAGTATTATTTATAATTTCTATACAAAATTTGCTTTAAAAACCTTTTATAAACTTGTTGTAATTTTTATGAATAAGGGCATAATTCTTTATTGGCTATTAGTGAAAAATAATAAATAAAGTCAATACAATTCCCCTGGCATTCGCATTGATTGCTTCAATGATTTTGGTGCCGTATATGCAGGTATGTATTATGTGTGATCGATCAGATACAAATACGATGACGCTTCTTTGTTGTAGTCGACATTGACTTGTAAACATTTTGTTTTTATACTTTTTTTCAAGTGCATTTAATTTTACATACAATAGATAGTTAGGCACATATTCTGCTGTTTTTTATTGCGTCATTTTTTGTGCTGTTATTGACCATAAAAATACAAAAAAATAAATAATAAAAACGTGCAAACATAGTAAAAACAACAAAAATTATTGATAGCTAAATGCAATGAAAGAGTGTAGACTCCTACACACACACATACACACACTCGTATTCTTCAAATAATGACAAGATGGTGGAACAGGAAACTGGGTGTTATCTATAAAACATTAGAAGAAATATAATGATAATAAGAAGATCAATTACCAGCAAATAAAATGGAAATTGTTTTTGCTCTTAGAAATTATTATATTTTACAAATACACACATAAATACACATAAAGTGAGTTTCAGTCACATCGTCTATCAGTTACTGGTTGTATTACACTGTACAACATTTTTCAGGTGATTGATTCAGGACTCAATTCTGATAATTTTTTATGAAAGTAGCCCCAAAAAGAAGAACTTCTGCATCATTCGTTTGGTCATGTTACATCAAATAATAATTTAAAAACTAATTTAAAGTTAGTAGTATCGTATCGTCATGTTTTAGGCTCTTTTGTTTGTCATAACTCGAGAACCACTAGTCCGAATAAGCTGAAACAAATTTAAAAAAAAAATTAAGAATTTTAAGAATTCCTTTAATCTGTTTATACAACGTTTCGCTACATAAGCAACAGTTTCGCAGTTATAAATAAATGTATGAAGAAAAAAACTATTTCCTGCCTAAAAAATTTAATTTTTTTATTTTTAATTCATAAAAATACCAAAACGGTAAAAAAGTGTCAAGTCCTATTACTTTCACGTAAAGTCGCATAACCTATGAACAAAATGAGACATAAATCATGAAAATCGATGAACGCGTTTCGCTTTTACTCACAATTAAGTAAAGGTATGAATTTCAAAAATTTCCTCTAGATATGCACAAAATTCTTTTAAAAACCGGAGAAAAATGCACTTGTACATTTTGTGCATATCTCGAGCAAATTTTTGAAATTCATACCTCGAGTTGTGACAAACAAAAGAGCCTAAAACGTGACAAATTCCCTATGCGATACTACTAACTTCAAATTAGTTTTTAAATTATTATTTGATGCCAAACGAATGGTCATGCCAAACGAATGATGCAGAAGTTTTTCTTTTTGGGGCTACTTTCATAAACAATTATCAGAATTGAGTCTCGAAATCATGTGTTGTACTATGTTAAGCCTCAGTTAGCTGACTGTAACGGAATGTAACTGCAACAGTAAGAAACATATGATGGATACTGTTATGCGTAAAGTAATGCAAATGGTTATGGAGATGTAAAGAATTTCCTTACATTTTTACGTCATTACATTACATTCCGTTACAGTCGGCTAACTGAGGCTTTAGTCAAGGAAACGTTATTATACTTTTGCTCACATACTCAATGTAAAAACCTTGCCGTTCATGGAATTAACTTCGCATTTACGACTATCGTCACTAGTTATCCACTATCTCACTAACTTGTCTGACGAATTTAGAACGCTTTTAAATGTTATTCTCTTTATACGAGTACAAACATAACAGAAAAAAATGCGAAAATCGAACATATGTAACTCACCAAATTTGAAAATAAAGGTTATTTTTTGATCAGACCTCGTAATGTCGTAACTTTTGAAATTACTACTGATTGCTGGAAAATATTCGAAACAGCAAAACTGTAACGCTAACTTTAATAATTTCATTTATGTTCCCAGCAAAAATATAATTCCAAATTAAGTAATAGGAAATTGTAGACCGGACTACTTACAAATCTACTAGATAATGTACTTGTTTCGAACTTATTTTTGTTCGAGATGTCCTAAAAGTAATTCGTTATAATTTTGCTACTTTCAATTAAAAAATTAATAACTTATTTTTGTACTTAAAAGTTTTCTAAAAATAATAATAATCAGGGGTGTCATAGAAACCAATATTGTCGGAATTCGTTTTAAAACCGACAAGAAAAAATGCTTTGGTGTCATAGGGCACTGCTACACGTTTAATAAATATCGTGATACTAGAAATATCTCGATATTTATTGAACGTGTAGCAGGGCCAGGGCAGGGCTTTTTTTCTTGTCGGTTTTAAAACCAATTCCGACAATATTGGTTTCTATGACACCCCTGAATAATTTCTAATAATAATATATATGAGTAATTCTTTAATATAAACGAGTAATTAGTAATTCAAAAAGTGGCGAATAAAGCTACGAAATAATGAAGTCTAGGGAAGTCATTACAATTACGACTTTAAGTAAAGTTTTTGCTGGAGTATTTGTAATGTATGCATTTATTAAGAAATTTTTATTTACGTTATTTCGTGCCTTCATTTTAACAATACAAAGCTTTGTTCACATAGAATCCGGTCGCGATCAAATACTATTGAGCCACAAAAAAAGCCAAACTAAAAAAAATCTGTTTCTTTTCTATTCTATTTCTATAATAAATTCTATTCTATATTAAATTCTATTAGTTTTCTATTATGATTTCTATTTTTCTATAGTCATTTCTTGAATATCATTGTAGCTTTTGAATCACTTTACTGAATAATACTATTCCAAAATGTGTTTCTTTTACGTTCAACCTGTGCAATTTCTGTGAATTGTTTGAAACACTTTTACTTGTTTGAACAATCCATCAGTATTGCAATTTCACTCATACTTCCTTCTTAAAAAAATAGTTTTCAAATAAAGCACTTTGCAAGACCCATTATTAACACTTTTCTGGACTAAAGGCAACTTAAACACATACTATTAAGTAAGTGCTAAAGAGCTACATTTAAGTTTGATCTTTGAGATCATAACAAAGCAAGAACAATTGTTCATTTTAGTAGTGTACGTGTGTCAACATCGCGTATGCAGAGTCAAGCATATGTGATAGGAAGTTTCAATTTTTGCCCATGACCGTCTCAAATATAAAACTGAAAATATCGTGTTCAATATTTTTTCCTAGAATATTTTCTCAAAAATTTAAGCAATTAAAAGATATATGTATATAGAAAACTTATCAGTATAGATTCTCTATAAGATTTTTTCGTTTTTCTTCTTCAGATCATTGAAAATTAAGAAATAATTCTTATTATTTTTTCCGACACTGAATGCAATTTTTATTTGTGCTTACGTGTGATTGCAAGTACATATTTCTATTTTATTGCCTTGACCAGGAAAATTCTGTTTTATATTGTGGTATATATGTATGTATGTTTGTATTTATGTATTTAATTTTGTATACTCAATATTGTTTTTGTTGTGGAAGTCACAACCATTAAGAACAATAACAACAACTAGATGAAAACTACAATACATAGTGTGCATAGAAAACATAACATATTCTACAAATTTACTACATATTTAATTTACATTTTGCAAATGTATAATTCTTTTTGTTTATGTAAACCATATGAAAAAATAGAAAAAAAACCGCAACAACAACAATACTCGTATATACTCGTATATGCATACATATGTATATGTAATTTATTAAGTGTAAAAAGTGTCTTTTTCAATACTTTTAGCAATTCATTTTTTAATATTCTTGTACACACATATTTATTACAATTCGCTTGTTTTTGTCTTGTAATTTTAATTAGCCCATAAATTATACAGCCACTCTACACTTATGTTAACGGGGTTTTAAAACAGAACTTTGTATTTTGAAACAAAAAAAAGAAGACCCTAAGAATTTATGTACATATATGAAAATTATTTAAATGTTTATTGTATTGGAAAGAGTAAGTTTGACAAATGTCTATTCTTTTATCAAATTTTTAACATATTCGATATCATGATCCATTCACCATAACTGCATTTCAGCAGTTATTTTGCTCGTTGACGTATCTAGACAAATTAAAAAATTCCAACGTTCTTGTTATTCCAATATGCGTCTGTTGAAAAACAATGTTCTAGTTGAATAATTCGGTTTTGTATGAAAACATGATGTTATTTTTTAGTACAAATATAAATTGTAAATTGCATTTGATTTTATGCATTAAGGTTGGTCATTGGGTCATTGTCTCAGAAGCCCTTAAAAATAGATACGATTTACCTAGTTTTATAGTCTACATAATAAACCATAGATTTTACTTACGTTAAAATTATTATTTGATTAACTTAAAAAAAAGTAATCAAATTATTAGTATATGTAAGTTAAAATATATTCGAACAAAAAAAAATAGTATAAGTGTGTAGTGTTCATTTGGGCGTTTATTTAAAAAATACGTGATTTTTTTAAACTTTTAGCTTTATTATGAAATATTTGTACAATATTAATTTATTCAAAGTTTAGGCCATTGTTAACTACGATAATTTATTATCATTCTGAATGAATGATAAACATATGAATTCCTAGCAAAAGGAACTGCTACTCGTCTTTTTAGGCCAATAGACGAATCTATCCAATTTCTGATACCCTATTCTGAAGTGAAGTGTATGCCAGAGAGAGAGAGAGAGCGTTCTACTTCGATCGAAACAAATAGCACTCGGACGGGGCAAGGTCTGGACTATAATGCGGGTTGCCTCACCCACTTCTTTTTCAATAGTTTTTAACAGGTATTACAACATATGGCTAAGCGTTGTCATGATGTAATATTATGATTTTATGTCTGTTCGTTTTTCGCCCAATGCATGCTTTAAAAGAAAAAGTTGCATTTCAGCAGCTCATAATAAATAAGATTACCTTAGCGCCATGGATATTTGGCTTTGGTATCGTGTCGGCTGGGCTTCAAATACGATCTCTTATGTTTAGGGTTATCCTAATAAATTTTTTATCGAAAGTAATGATTCGGTGCAAAAATGATTTCCTTTTATATCGTTTAAGCAGCATTTTGATTTGTTTCAACGTTTATCGGCTACAATTCATATGATATCCAATTTCCCTGCTTTTAAATGAATATTGCTGATTGTAAACGTTTTTAAATGACTGCTTGAGTAGCTTCTAATGCCTCTAATTATTGGTTATCAAACTTTTTTGGGTGATCTTTGTCTTAAGTGTCAAAATCACTATTTGCTAACCGCAGTAACCATCTCTTGCATGTTGAAAACTATGGAACACATTCGCCATAAGATTTAATAAGCAATCGGTGTGCATCAACGGCATTTCAAAGAAGTAAAGCATATGACGATGATAGATTTGTACCTTTCAAAATGGCATGAGAAGTTTATTCAAAATTCTTCTGAATTGTTTACACAAAACACCACCATAGTGGGGATTTGTGCTAATTAATCCCCAATATAAATTTAATTGACAGTAGTGAATGGTATGAAATGTTAATAATCGATTTTCGGTTATTCGATCAACCATTTTCAACTCGATTATTATAATCGATTAATCGAACATAAGAGTCGATTTTTTTGGTCGATTACTATTTTTTATAATTTTTTTTTCTTAAACTAAAAAATCAAAAATGTTTTTGTTGTTTGTTGTTTTTGTTGAAAAAATAAAACATGCATTTATTCAACTGTTTTATTTTGTAAAGGCGCACTTAAAAAATATGTTTTACATATTTCTGTTTAATATTTTTTTATTTTAAAAATCCGTTTACTTTATTAATTCGGCTTGAGGTCTCTTTTATTAAAAATATAAAAACTCTTGTTCGTTTTTAATTTTTATTATCTTTATTAATTTCCAATATTTCGAACAACTTTGTTTGGTTTAATACAGTGTTGTCCGATGTTAATGTCTTAAGTTTCTTTCACTGACTCTTAAATCTTATGAGATTTTTTCAGATGCGCTGATAAGGTAGTTGTGCTGCCACAAAAAGCTAATTCCTACTTGCAAATGCAGCACTTGGCCTTTTTCCATTATAGGTACATTTTTTTAAAATATTGCCAAACGTGCCATTTTTTTACTTTTAATCACTTTTAACTAAATTTTACTTTTATTTTTTTGCACACCGACTTCCAAAAAAAGCGCGGGGCTTTTAGTATTACAGGTTGATTTTTCGATTAATCGACACCAAAAGTCGATTTTAGTATAAAGTTGGTAGTGTAAAATCGACCACAAAATAATCGATTTTTGAAGGCAATAATCGATTAACGATCATAATCGAAATCGATTTACCATTCACTAGTTTACAGCGAAATTAGCTGCTCAACAAATAATTTCTCACATTTTTCATAGAGCATTAATTTTCTGAAACAATTAATTAATTTGGAGACGTTGTTGCAGTATGAACCTTTTCGTAATCAATTACCAAACTTATTAAATTTAAAAACAAGTAAGAGTGGTATATTCGGCTATGCCGAATCTTATATACCCTTCACCTTTGTTGCGGATGAATAATTATATACATACATATATATATATATTTTACATTATATAGTTTTTATGATAAACTTTTCAAAGGTTGTCTCGGATTTTTGCTCATATCTCCGTTATTTATGGACGGATTTTGCTGATTTTAAATAGCAAACTTCTCGAAAGCATGTCTGACAGAATTATTGAAGATTTGGATCCCGAAGACTTCAGAAAATTGATTTCAACAGACAGACAGATGAACATGGCTTAATAGACTCCGCTATCTATAAAGATCCAGAATTTATATACTTTATAGGGTCGGAAAATTATATTGTGCAAATTACAAACGGAATGACAAACTTATACATATATACCCTTCTCATAAAGGTGAAGGGTATAACAAGAGGACACTATGACAGTAGTGACGTGCGAGCTGGTCTAAATGCATGACCATATATTATATTAAGTGAATTTGCAATAAAAATTTAAAAATATTGCCTTTAATCTGTCGTTCTATTTATCTATCATTCCAGCTTACAAAGAATGATAAAAAAAAAACATTTCTATAATTTATTCTGACAAGTTTTGGATGTTAGGAATTTTTAAATTTTCATTGTCCATTAGATAGTTTTTTGTTTGTTCTATTTTTAAACACAAACCAAATCACTTTCAATAAATGTTACATTTTGTAAAAAATTTGTGTGTGTGTTATTTTTGGTTACACCCAAATCATGTCATTTGTGTAACTTTGATACGAGTAGAGTAGTAGAAGAAGAAGCAAAACTACAAAAACGACAGACTAAATAAAATCTACCTTTGAGATTTACACATCCTTCTATTAGTGTTGTTGTTGTTGTTTCGTTTCTATCAAAATCACACATGACGTAATAAGAATAACTACGTAGTAAATATATTTTTGTCAATAGTGTAAAAGAACTATGACGTTTGCATAAAAACTTACATACTTACTTACATCGAGATTAGCCCTCAAAGAAAAAATATGCCAGGGGAATAAAGTTGTAGTATTCAATGATAAATCTGTAGTTTGTATTTGCAAAGAAATTAAGGAAAGAAAACCTCAAGTTTTTATTTATTTATTTTTTTTGATAAATTTTTCTCTTTTTTTTTTAAAACATGATTGTCTGGTGACCTCATTGGTTTGACTGCTACAACAAATTTTAGCTACACAACTCGCAACTTTTTTTTTTTGGCATGATGCACAAAAGGACAAATAAATAAATACTTGTAGTACTAAGGATTTTTCATTTTTATGAAACGTGGATAAATTGTTAAGTGTTTAATGCGTTAACTTTAAGGTTTTTTGTATTGTTAAGAAACTAAAAAGGTGTGTTGAAGATATATGTATAATAGTAATTTTTGATATTGTGCCGGGACTTCTGCAATATATCTCGGAAACTTGAGAGCACTTTCAACATTCTGATCATGTTGGGCATTTTAGCAAAAATTTATTTTCGGTTTTATCGATTTCTGGCCTTATCAACCAATAGACCGACGGACATGGCTATATTAGATTTTTACAAGGACAAAGAATAATTCTGATACAATCGTTTATACAAAACGCTTTGATGATTTTTGGATACATTTTTTACAGCGCGATTTTTTAATTACATTTTATACGTAATTATATTTATTATATCGTTATCAATAAATTATAACATAATAATACAACATATTGTTATTTATTTCACAGTATTATTAATATAAGGAAGACACACAATTATTGTGAGACATTCGTGTATACGCAATTTATTTAAATTATTAAATTAATTGCAAATTAATAGTGTCCCACCGAAAAATTCGAAAAAAACCCGAACATTTTTATATTTACTACATATTAATTTCCCAAAGAAAATATTTATTTTAATTTTATAACATCATTTTTATAACTTCAAATAATTTTAGAATGCCCTAAAGTAACAACGCTAAATTGTGGACTCAATAAATCCATCCAGGTTTTTTCATCTTAAACAAATATTTTTGAAGGAACAGTTTTATCGTATTCTTAAATATTTTTCAATAAAATATACACTTTTGTATTCTATTAATTATATCGTCCCATCAATATAACAACAGCGTATGTGCTCATACGCTATTATTTTTTTTGTTGCATATTTAGAATCTTCATCAATGTCTGGTCAAAATTTCGTTAAATTCTACTTCCAAAAAGTGGGTCAAAATGTCGTTGGAAAAAATACTGTATAATTTCTTGTTCAAAAATTTCCTTCAATAAGTGTGTAAGCTCATATGCGCTATTTTACTTGAAATTGCCACTCCAATGTTGTTAAAAGAATAATAGTGTAGTCCATTTTAGCCTGTAGAAAAAAAAAACCTTATAATAATATACACTATTGTTTGAGAAATAGTTTCATTCCGACCATTTCTATACCCCACATACAACGAAAGTAATTGATATTGGAGGAACGCGAAAATACAATAAAGGGCTGTCCATTTGTAATCGAAAGCTGCCTGATCTCCAAAATTTGAGCAAAAAGAATGTAATTCCTCGTGGCTCGCAGTAATTTTTTTAACTTACAAGCGTAGGTATACCATACAAAATAAAATAGTGTATCAGATACATCATACAAATTCCTTAAAGGATGCGTAAAATAAAAAAAAATTGGCCAATTTAAAGACAAGAAACGGTATTATGTATTCACCGAAAAAATATGAAGAATTTTTATTTGCCGCAATATTGAGGTTTTAATAGACATCCGATTTGACAAAAACTTTAAACTCTATTTTCTCAAAACCCCAAAAAAATTATACGCTATTGATATATTGAGGGGACGATATATATATTTGTAACACCTTAAAAATTCCATAATCTATTTTTCTTTTTCATAAGAGTTTCGGTATTCGGTAAAAATATGGCCGAATACCGAATATATGTAAGAATTATGCCGATTTATGGCTTAATCCGAAACTGAAACCGAATACTTGGTTGGACTTAGCAAATTAATTACAAAACTTTAATTATCCTTTCTTAACAGTTGACCTTTATAATTTCTATTAACTGAAAAATATATATATTTTTAACGTAATTCTAGTTCTTAAAAACCTCTCAATGGAGCCATAATCTCAATAGTTTATTTTAGTTTTAAATAATTTCATATCACAACATCAGAAGGCATTACCAACCGCAATTTCTCGTTACAAATTCTTTCTCAATTTTCTCATGTATTGTATAAAAACAAATTTTATTTTTATTTATACTAATATCTTTAAATATTACATACCTTATAGTTTATTTGAACTGTTTTATTAATATCTTAATAATTGTTCAAGCTAACGGTCTCTTTAATTAAAATCTTTATAATAATAAATAAAATATTAATCCTCTTATTCAAAAACGATTATTAAATTTAAGAAACGTTTATTAAGCAAATTTTTATATGCAAATCTGTCTTAATAAACGTTTGTTAAATTTAATAATCGTTTTTGAATAAGGGGGTATGATTTTATTAAAAACGACCGTTAGCTTGAACAATTATTAAGATATTATCTAAATTTATTAATTTTAAATTAATTAATTTTAATAATTATCAATTGTTCCAACGTAAACGTCAACGTCATAATTGTTCACATCATAATGACAACAAAAAAATAGTAAAAACAAAACACAACAAAACAAAGAAACAGAAACACATCAAAAAGGAACCAAACAATACATTCGTATTCTTCTCGTATAAAATCCATTAAGGTTTTTTGTTGTTTTGTTCTTCTGCTTCGTCTTACTTTAAGTGGCAACAAACATCTTTAGACGAATTTAATACGACTGTTAGTAAGTATCTGTGTTTGTGTGTATGTAAATGTGTGAGTTGCAAGAAAGAATCATTTCTTTATTGACAGAAATTATAAAATGTTATTTCATTTATTTTGTTGTTGTTGCTGTGTGTGCATTTGCCATTCAATAATGTAATAATAAGTAAATGTTACATACATGCTCATAATTTCCTTATCAACCGAGCTTGTTAGAACATACTATGTAACAGGGTTGTCAAAAAGAAGTTTGCTTTTCAAATGCAGCATATTTGTGTGTTATGCTTAATTGGGCCATTTTTTTTTTTTTTTGTGGAAAATTTGTCTGAATATTGGATTGATATAGCTATTGGGAGACGTTAATGACTAAATGTTGGCCTATTATTGATGATATGTATACCACAACATTACAATACACATCTCAGCAAGCCATATGAGTCCGAAAAGAGCCTTTTCTGCAACCTTTTTCGGAGCGTTAACGCTCTTTATGAACCCAAAAAACAATCACAATTGCTCCGAACACCTTCAGAAAAGAGGGTCATGACATTCGAAAATGGTCCGTCAGAAAGAACTCTTAGACAATGTCAGAAAAGAGTTTTTATAAGGGTTTTTTTTGGTCTCTTAAAGAGCTCTTAGATAATGTCAGAAAAGAGTCTTATGAGGGTTTTTTTTGGGGGGTCTGTGTAATCTTGTTTTTATATATTTTTTTTCTTTTTGGAATGTGGCACTGAAATACCGAAACGAAGAATTTATTGCAAATCAAATTTCCCGATTGAATAATTTCTTTAAATTCATCTGTTAATTGGCAGTCCGTTTATGCGTTTTAACACTACTTGTTTACTTTTAGTGGGGTTAGGTTTAAACAGAGCCAATCAACAATGGGTGAATCACGGATGGCAACCTTACCTCAGCTGGTATTAAATTTTAAATGTTATTAATTTTGTTGTTAAATTATTTTATTTTATATTTGTTGCCGATTTGCACTCACCTTGTATAGTTACACCATGGTATATACTATATATTTTTTTTTACCCGAAAATTCGAAAAAAAAATATTAAAAACGAAAGTTGCCTTACATAATAACAACTTCCATGTCGGTTGCGTTGCCTATTGGCAACCCAACTCCAGTTTGGGTGCTATATATAATCGAAAAGAAACGGCATATGTGTAATCTTACTCTTTTATTTATTTGTTTTGTTTTGAAGAACAAAGTTCTTGTTGAAATCGCCTTTACTACTACTATCTTGTTGTTATGCATTTATTATTATTAGGTAGGCGTGGTTGTGTTTGATTAAGTGCGTACATTAGGGTGGCCCATTATTTTAAAATTGTTGAATGTTTAATGAATGGTAATAAAATTGTTTTAGCAAAATCAGATAAAATTTTGAGATTGCAGCCTTTATTTCATAGTTGTAATTTTAGGTTATGATGGTTTGGCCATTTTCAGAAATTAAATTAAAAAAGTATAATTCATTAACCCCGAGATGTTGGAGTATAAAATATAAATAGTTTCCGACATCGATAACGCATTATATCTTGTATCTATTGCACACAAAATATAAGTGATAAATTTTATCATGTACAAAATATAAGTTCGAACAAAATTTTTCCGGACAATCCGAAAAGTGTAAAATAAAAGGCAACTCTAGTGTGCACGTTCAAATGAATATGTATCAATTTATGTATTTTGTTTAACTTGTTAACCTTTCTCCTACAAACAATCTTTTTAAAGAATTAAATCATTTACTAAACAAAATTTCTAAAATTAAAATGTGAAAACTTTTAACTTCATCTATGGGTTGATTCATTCAAATTTTTTAACTATAAATAAAACACCCCGATCACTCTTTCCAGTATGGATGGATTGATCTTAACCCACACATTCCACCACAGACGCAATAATATTCTCACTACCGGTGGGATGTGTTTGGTATTGACAATACTGATGATGCAAATGCACAGAAAATAGTTCATTGATGAATTGTCAAACAATACTGAATAGCGAATAATTATTTTAAAAACTGTTAAAAATTATATGTAAATACATATTTATATTTTTATTTAAAACTTATAAATTTTACCAAATTCTTGAAACAAAAAAGCCAGTGACAATTTAAACAAAAAAAATAAATCTGAACATTTTTCAAAATTGAGTTGTTCTTTAAGAAACGTTAAAATCTAAATGGTCAGAATCTAAATTTTTTGGAAATAAGTCTGCCATTTCTAAATGGCTGGTCCGATCGAGACTATCGGACCACAAGTATATGAATAACCTCGCAATACTCAGAAAATGAGACGAAAATTTCAATAAAGTCAAATGTTTAAAGAAGAGGCCAAAGATCACAGTTTTGAGTTTTTATATTTTCTTCCAAATTAGCAAAAAGCGGGATTTTGGCTTGAAAATGCGGAATATAAAATTTTAGCGGAATAAGTCTTTAAACAACGGGAGAATACCGCCAAAAGCGGGATGTATGGTCACGTTGCTCATACCACAACTATATCCATATTTGGCAACCTTCCAATAAAAAAAAAAGTTATTTTCAAAACATTTACGTACACAACTTTGTTCATGTTCTCCTGTGTGGGAAAATCGTTAAGATATTAATTTTTATAGTTTTTTTTTTGTATTTTTTAAACATCGGCCATTTTGCGTGAAAATTACATTTAATGGCCGACATAGCAGTGCGAACAAGTGTTTGAACAAAAACATAACATCGACAAAAGTATTCCACAAGAGACAAGTTCATGTGCAGACAAAAATTTATCCGCGGTGTAGAAAAATGTAAGGCTTGTCAAGGCGGTGAGTTAGGAATTATCAACATATGAGCTTTTATATATATTTTATATAAGTTTTTGGATACTAAAAAGTTAAAAAAATTAGACCAAAAGCGAAACCGCGTTTTTTAATTTACATTACGTTAAATAAGTAATTAGAAAATAAAATAAAAAAACTGTCGCATGAGTCTTAAATTTATAAAACTATTCAAATAACAAGACAATATCATTAGAATACAAAAGATTTTAAGCATCCCTTTTATAAATACGGATTAGTTTTAATTCTACTTTCACGCTCGACAAGTAAAATAGTCGAAACATGGCTTTAACTTTATTATTTGAATACATTCAACTTGAGCTTGATTTAAAATTATTTAATTTTTTTAAAGGATATTAAACGTTGTCCCTTAACAACTTTGGCCAAAGCAAGGGACAAGAGTGGTTCTTATTTATGAACAACTTTTTATTTTGTATGCTTAGATTTTTTTATGCAATAAACCTCTAAACTTTTGAAATTGTATTAATAATACATTCAAAATTCTGCATATATATAAACTATATGAATATAATAATGTTTTTTTTTATAAAATACGTACATATTTATGTATATAGTATATGAAGTTATTGTATATGAATATCTGTAGAGTCCCTGCAGGAAATGTCAATAGTGAAACTGTACTGATTTACTATTGACACAGTCACCAGTACTAGTGACTTAGTATACCCCAGACAATGCTAATTACTATAGACATTTAACATGTGCGTGTCATTGAAAATCCACTACTGACATGGTACTATTGACAAGGTAGTTCTTTTAGGACCACATTGTCTACAATTTGGTACTTCTCTGAAATAGAAAATAAAAATGCATTTTTTTTGCTAATTTATGGACTTATATTAGAAAAAAAAAATTAAAATACTAAAAAGTACCTAATTAAAAATAAATTCGAAAACACCCGGAGTCTTTGGCGGGAATCGAACCCGCAACCTATAAACTATAAACGATAGTACAGCACACTATCGCCTAGTCTATCGGGGCTCACAATTGAAAAAAAATAATTGTATAGTAATAACCATTGTAACAATGCTGTTGACGATGTCGACAAACCGTCATCAAAATAGTAGATAAAAGTGGTGACATGGGGACACTTGCCCCCAGGTTTCCTTCAGGGGTGTTTTCGGATATTTAAACGTGGTATGTATGTACTTATTTCTATCTATCTATCTATCTATCTGTAAGTGTTTACGGGTGGTTCGCAATAATAAAAATTGTGTATTTATTTTTTCATTTCGTCGTTCTTTATGCTATTTTTAGACTGCTGTGTTATTGTGTACGAAAAGAAAATGAAAAAAGCATGTTGTTGTGTCAACAGTCAATAGTAGTAGTGATAGTACTGGCAGTAGTTTTAGTTCGAGTAGTAAAATGTGAAAACTTTTATATACATACATATATTTAGTCATACATATGTATGTTTTGTATATTTGTATAGATACAGATACATGTCAAAGGTAGCTGAACTTTTTAGTACATATTAAAAAAAATTTACTACCACAAAACAAAAAAAAAATGGAAATTGTATCGAAAAACATATATGTATGTATATGTTTGTTTGTATGTATTTATGTATATTTCCAAAAGAACAATCGATTACACTTTTATTGTGAAAACTAAAAAAAAAAAAACTAAATAAATAAGAAATAGATTTCTTATTTGTCCTTGCGTTGAATATTTGTGTAGTGAATCCATTAAGACTTAACATTTTTAGAAGTAGTTTAGTTAAACAGACCGCCCATCATAATTAAAGCTCACTTGGGTCCATGTTCCTTCCTCTTCATTGTGGCAGCTTCTGCAGAAATCATGTTACGGTTATCCTATTATTCTAGCATGATTGCCAAATTTGCACTGTCCAGTGAAATTTGCATAGTTGAAAGCATCGTAGGCTGTGCGTTCTCGATTTAATCTATGCCAAATTATTCTCGTTCCCATCTTAATTGAGCAATCTAATTGTAAAAATTAGCAGTTCGCGATTAGGAAGTTTGTTTCTCCGTCAGGTAGCAGGTAGTTCATCGGCAATACAGTCGCCTGTAATATCTCGTGTGTCCATGCACCCATATGAGTGTGATTGTCGAATGTCTCGCCATCCTACTCAATGACGAGCGTTATTCCTGAACCAATCTAGATGTTGTGTATAAACCTGTTAGCGATTTTATTGCAGCTTGGCTATCATTATACATATTTATGATTTGCGGTAAAAATAATAGCAGCACGTCAATTATTTACAAATTACATTCTATAAATCGTTACTCATTACTATTTAGAGTGGCATTGCTTTTTGTTTTGTTGCTTTAAAGAAGAGTCAACAAAACTATAACTGTAAATTTTAAAAATTCATTATTTCTTTTTGTAAATTTTTACGTTTTCTCTTTAGTTTGGGTTTGCAAGTAGTAGAAATAATAGCAGTTTTTCTTTGTAATGTAAAGTTTGTGAAAAGTAAGAGAACTTTCAATTTATTGGTATACAAATATATTTAGTGTGCTTTTTTATGTAGGGGGACGGGCAAAGCACTGTTCGGAGGAAAAACGTAACATTATTAGAAGATTGATTTATAAAGGGAAACAAATTATTCTTGGCTGCTCAGCTAAAATGATACGTAACGCTATATTATTTGAAGAAAAATCCGAAACACGTGGAAGAAAGTCATTAGTAACTCCTGCTATCATAAGAGCTGTTAAGCGTTATAGTTGCAAAGATCCTTTAGCGTCAGTCATAGAGATTAAGGATAACGTGTGCCCAAACCTAAGTGCTGAAACGGTACGTAAAATACTACGTGATCAAAATTTGCACGCAAGTACTCCAAGAGCTGTACCACTTTAAAAAAAAATACATGTCAAACGAAGATTGGAATTTACAAAATTACATGTAACATGGCCTGATGGAAAATGGCGCAACATATTGGTGTCTGATGAATCCAAAATAGTTTTATGTGGAGGAAAAAGATCTCGTAGATATGTAAGAAGGCCTCCAACAAAGAATATGATCTGCGGTTTACAGTTAAAATCGTTAAACACGGTATGGTATAGGCATGTTTTTCCTATTATGGAGTTGGTCCGATATATTGGATAAAAAATATTATGAATGCCCCTTAATATGTAGATATTCTTAAAAATGTTGTGCTTCCATTCGCCGAATATTAAATGCCTCTTAAATGGATCTTTCAACAAGACAATGATCCAAAACATACTAGCCGACTCGCCAAAAATATTTTTCAATAGAATGGAATTAATTATGGTGTGGCGTGCGCAGTCTCCAGATCTTAATCCGATTGAGAATTTGTGTTGTGATGTTAAGAAAGTAGTGTCTGAAGCAAAACCGAAAAATAATAACGAGCTTTGGAAAACTGTGCAAGAATTCTGGAAGCAAATTTCAAATGAAAGATGCCGAAAACTCGTTAACTGTATGAAAAGACGCTGTGAAGCCGATTTAAAGAATAAGGGTAGCTCAACCAAATACTAAAACATCTCTTTTCATACTGATTAACTAAAAATTTAAAGAAGTATGAAGTAGATTAAATTTTTTCTAAAAATATTAAAATCTGCTGTTTTTCTACTGATAATTTTTTTTTAAATTAATACTTTTTAATTTCTGATCTCTCAGTTATAAGTTATTTTTTAAGTTTAAATGTAAAATTGAAAAACACAATGAATTAGAAATTAAAAAAATAAAACTTGGTTTTTTTATTTAATAAATATCGCAGCGGATATCCTTTCCTGCTATTCTGTTATATCTGAGCCAATTTGCTCTCTTTTTAGAGCCATCCGTAAACTCGTTATATCATGGGGTAAACTCTCCGTTAATTCCGTTGCATTCGGGATGTAGGAAATGAAGTTTCTTTAAAAGATTGCTTAAGTATTAAATCGTTTGGGTAATTCCCAATTAAACCGAATTAATTATTGTTCTCATAAAATTCGGTCACACTTTCGTTAGTATGTTAAACATAACACCGCTATTCTGTCAAACAAATTAATCAGTCGGAGTATATTTGTGTGAACGTACACTACTTACTTTGCACGAAAGAAGAGTTTCGAAATATTTAGTATCAGAGAGATGCAGACGAGAGATCCGAACAATTGTCTATCTCATAATACTAATAATCATATATTAAAAAATCAACTTACTTACCTAATTTAAATAAAATTTAATTTACACATTAGTAATTTACTTTTTCTAAGATTGTATTTCATGTATTTGTATTTTCTTACTCTATTTTTAGGTAATGGAGAAGCTAGTTGGTGCTTCTCACAAATAAAAGGAGCCTTAGATGATGATGTCACCGATGCAGATATTATATCCTGCGTTGAATTCAATCACGATGGCGAGTTGCTGGCAACTGGTGATAAAGGTGGACGTGTCGTTATTTTTCAGGTAAATTATTGAATTCTGCTAGTCTAATGAACTTTTTGAAAAAAAATAAATAAATAAATAATTTGTTTTCAGCGTGATCCTGTATCGAAGACGGCAAATCCACGACGTGGTGAATACAATGTCTATTCGACATTCCAATCGCATGAACCCGAATTCGATTATCTCAAATCATTGGAGATCGAAGAGAAAATCAATAAAATTCGATGGTTAAGAAGAAAAAATCCTGCACACTTCCTGCTCTCGACCAATGACAAAACGGTTAAATTGTGGAAAGTCAGCGAGCGCGACAAATCCTTCGAAGGCTACAATACCAAAGAGGAAAATGGCCTAACAAGGGATCCACAAAATGTGACCGCCTTACGAGTTCCTTCTGTTAAACAAATCCCTCTGATGGTCGAAGCATCACCCAGACGTATTTTCGCCAATGCCCACACCTATCACATCAATTCGATTAGTGTTAATTCAGATCAAGAGACTTATCTATCGGCAGACGATTTACGAATCAACCTCTGGCATTTGGAAGTGACCGATCAAAGTTTCAATATTGTCGACATCAAGCCGACCAATATGGAAGAGTTGACCGAAGTGATAACAGCTGCTGAATTCCATCCAACCGAGTGCAATGTGTTCGTGTACTCAAGTTCAAAGGGCACAATACGTTTGTGTGATATGCGCTCGTCAGCACTGTGCGACCGGCACAGTAAACAATTCGAAGAGCCCGAAAATCCAACAAATCGTAGTTTCTTTAGCGAGATCATTAGTTCAATAAGCGATGTGAAATTAAGCAATTCCGGTCGCTACATGATCTCACGAGATTATTTGAGTATTAAAGTATGGGATTTGCATATGGAAACAAAGCCCATTGAAACGTATCCGGTAAGTTGATTGATACAGATATGTATATGAATTATTTATAAAACAAAGATTTCTTTCAATTAAAACTCGATACCAACGTTT
Source organism: Bellardia bayeri (assembly GCA_950370525.1). Taxonomy (NCBI): domain Eukaryota; kingdom Metazoa; phylum Arthropoda; class Insecta; order Diptera; family Calliphoridae; genus Bellardia; species Bellardia bayeri. The sequence continues at coordinate 97,109,590 of OX493264.1, forward strand.
AAGCCAAATTTGTTCGCGAGTTTTTTATTAATAAAAACTTAGGACTTTTTATATATAAAACCAAAGTGTAGCGTTATTTTTTTTAAATCTAGTTTATTTCTAAAACTCCATTAAGTCGTATAAAGTCAGCCTTTTTGTGAGTGTCGAAAACGACTTACATATATGCTACAAAATTCTCATGTACAATTTTACAATATTGATCGTTTTTCCTAAATGTATTACGATTGTCGAATAACAGAAAATGTTCAGGGGTCAAATTGCGACATTCGGTAGCGTATAGAATTTCGTATTGAATAATATTACGATACGAGTCGTATCAGCTCATTACTGCCTTCAATATGTATCGAATCGTAATTTTTAAGAAATTGTAATAGATTTATAAACATGCCAACAAATTATTGAATTGAAAGATTTTTTGTTGATGACTTCATACAGAAATCTTAGTGATCCTCACATTAAAGATTTAAATCCATAGGCACGGACAAACAAATAAAAATAAAATGGAGAAACGTTACAAAGTGAAACTTGTGTGTTTTTGCGGTAGAAAATCTTAATTATTTTGCATAAAATAGCCATCCCGGGATTCGGGATTTCATAAATGAATCCCGAGCTCCCGGAATCTGGATTTTCGGGATTTTTGTTTAATATTAAAAAAATAACAATTTATTTCAAAAAGTTACTTACATATGTATGTACACATGGTGCAACTATACAAGGTGAGTGCAGTAGCCCAGCTGACTGACTGCTTATAATTTACTTATGTCAAAAGTAATACTTTTTCAAGTATTTTTGTCAGTACATAGTACATTATTTCACACAAACAAAATGTCTGTTGTTTCTGTTTTGTGTTGTATTTGTTGTCGATTTGCACTCACCTTGTATAGTTACACCATGTAGGTACATATGTTGAAGATAAATATGTTTGAAAACAAAAACTTTAAATTGATTAAAAGTTTATAAATAAAAAATATAATGGCATGTATATTGAAATATTAGATTGACAAAAATAATATGTCATTTCGCCTTTAATTTCTATATTAATTTAAAATCAACAGAATATTATCGATTGATAAAGCTTCTTAAAAATATCAAGGTATCTATAGTAAAGAGAATCTTGATTTAATTTTGTTACCAGTACTATATATGAAGCTGACGATGTTTTTCGTAAGCTTCATATATTGGTAACATCGTTTGTATACAAAGTTGTTAGCACATTCTTGTATTCTGATTGCATAAACAATCCTTTCTCACCCTCCGAAACAAATAATTCTTATTATTTTTCTAATATTTTATTCCATTATTACATTCATTCGTTTCGCAACGTTTTTAATTCATTTCTAATAACAAACATTTCTATTTCATTATTAAATTCACTTTTCAATTTTGGTTTTCTTCAAAAATTTAAAAGTGTTGAGTAAATCATCCTTCTTTTTTGGTTTCTTTTAAGGAGAGATTTCACCAGATCACTTTATGATATCACTTTGAGCATAAATAAAAGGGCAACATCAGCAGAAATTCATATCACTGCGACAAAGCTTTGTCTGTTACTTTTTAACCGGATTTGAAATGACAACTATTTGTTTAAGTAAAAAAAATTCTTCATCTGTTGAAGTTTTAACCCTTCATTGCACAATGGTGGAAATTCCCATCATAACATTGAATGCATTCCTTTATTTCTATTTAGTAATAAGCTAATGAACATTGCATGATAATGGAAATTTCCACAATATTTTTTTTTTTTTTTGCTAATCCCCAGGCCCACGATGTCGAACGATAACGTTCGCTTAGATAAGACTTAAGACACAAACTTGATTGTGGAATAAACAAACTTGATTGAGTAAAAAATAGATACGATAAAAGGTTTGTGTCTTAAGTCTTATCTAAGCGAACGTTATCGTTCGACACCGTGGGCCAGGCGGTAAATTTATATTATTAATATTTATATGCATGTATACTAAGATTTTTTTTAACCATTTTTCCTTTTATTTTGAACATGAATTAATCGCCTTGATTTATTTCGCCAATAAAAAAAATCATGCATAAAGGGTTAAATCAATTAAAGCTTTTTATAAAGGGATTTCCAAATTCCAAAAACTGTACTATAGACACATCAAATTATGCGTTCCAGTTTGGCAATCCAAAATTAATTTTAATTCTTTCAAATATATTTCTTCGACAAACATTTTAAAATTTAAATTTTTGTAATAAAAGTTTGAAATATACGACCTTTTCTTTGTAGGATTCCAAATTTATAAATACTCAAGCTCGAGGTCATAAGTTTTAAATGTTTTTTATAATTTATTTATTTAAATATTTCCAATATTTCGATATTCTTTGAATATCTTCATCAGGGGTAGTCTAATGTTTCACAAATTATAAATAAGAAAACGAAAAACACCAAAAAAGTAAGTAATAAATTTGGGATTTAAATTTTTGTTTTCGGGATTAGTACCATTGACGTATCGAATGACATCTCGAATGATGTAACTTAGTTGATTATTTAATATCGAATACCATCATCTCAAATTTCGATACTATTTATTCGATATCGAATGTCATACACAAAATCGATACATTTTGCTCGATATTAGACCCTAGTACTTTGTATTGGTTTGTCGAAAAAATTACTGATACCAAATAAAAACGACTATTTGCAGTTATTTCGGTAACGGTAGTTCACCAACAAATCTTTCACAAAAACAATTTATTATGATTTATTGCTGGATTATTTTTTTATGAATTTTGAAATGATTTAATTTTTTACAATTCCTCTTTTCTTTGTCTTTCAGGTCCACGAATATCTAAGGGCCAAATTGTGTTCTCTCTATGAGAATGATTGCATTTTCGATAAATTCGAATGCTGTTGGAATGGCAAAGATACCTCAATAATGACCGGTAGTTATAACAACTTTTTCCGTGTATTCGACCGCAATACAAAAAAAGATGTCACCTTAGAGGCCTCCAGAGACATTATAAAACCGAAAACGGTGCTAAAACCACGTAAAGTTTGCACTGGTGGCAAACGAAAAAAAGATGAAATCAGTGTTGATTGTTTAGATTTCAATAAGAAAATATTACATACCGCTTGGCATCCGCAAGAGAATATAATAGCTGTTGCAGCCACCAATAATCTGTTCATATTTCAGGATAAATTCTAGCCTACATTCATCTTCTTTTATAATATTGTTATTATGTACTTTGTATACACTATAATAACTTTCCTCTAAACAAACAAACAAAAAAAAAAACAGAAAACAAGCCTTTCAACTTTAGATTTTTAAAAGAAATACAAACAAATAAACAAAACATTTAAACACAAATCCAACAACAAAAACAAAAACAAGTATCGTTTAATTTTCTATTACATCAAATTCTTATTTCTAAAAGTCTTAAGTTTCTTCACCCACAACACTCTCTAACTTTCACTATTTTTTTTTTTTGTTAATTTTATTTAATTTAAGCAAGAGGATTTTTATTAAAACAAATTCATGAAAAGGGTCTAGTAAGATAGTTTTAGTGTGAATATTTTAATTTTTTTTTTAGTTTCAACTAGAGTATTTCCACATAATTTTATGGTATACACATACATATATTTTAAAATAAATCTTATAAGCTTATTTAGTAATATCAAAAGAAATCTAGAAAAGTTTAAGTGTTTACGTTAAACACTAAAATTTCGATTTTGTCAATACAGTGTTTTTCTTAACATTTCTTTATTGTCTTCTACTTTATGTTACTAAATCTGCCTGTGATTTTATCATTTGTCTAGACCTTTATCTAGTATTATTTGTTGAATAAAAATCTTCAGTAAATCTAAAACTTGTTGTAATTTTCTTTTTCTTAAGTAGATTTTCCTTAATTATTTTTTCTGAATCTTAAAGCTTTATTGTATTCTATTCTATTCTTCTTTTTTATATCTCATTGTCTTTACTATAATTATTATAAAACAAATATCATATGCCATAGTGTCAAAACATAAAAATGCCTTTTTTTAACACGAACTCTTTAACTTTTTTGTTTTTTTTTTTTATAGGAAATACTTTATTTTATATAAAACTCAAGAAGAAATCTAAAATTTAAGTAATCTAGCGTTTTATTTTGTAGGTAAGCGCTATTTTTTGTAATGTTATGAAAAGAATATGAGTAAAAATACTAAATTAAAATAAAATAAAAATAAAACAAATTATTATAAATAAATAAAATCAAACTCCTTCTCCTCAAACCGCTTAATACCCCTATTCTATACATTCATCAGAAAGAAAAAATAAAATAAAACAAATGGAAAAATATAAAGAAATAAGAATAAACTTTAATAATAAAAAATCTTAAACGAAAAAAATTTTATTTTTGATTTCCATGATTATTTTTGTAAGTTCAAATTACATTATTATATTAATTAACATTTTGTAATTGTTAAAAATTGCTGAAAAGTGTTTTTTTTTAACCAATGAAATGAAAACAAAAATATTCTTTACCAGTAAAGAAAATTAAATTATATTGCTTAAACTAATAAAGTGAAAAGTTCATAAGAAAAAACCAACAAAATAAATTCAACTTTTAAACTGATAAAACTGATTTAAATAAAAACAACAACGGTTTGACTGTTAAGCTTTAGCTACTATATAAGTCATAATTTTGTTCTTTTTTATTATTTAAAACATTTCATTTTGTTTTACTTTAAATATTTATTTAATAAATCCTTAAAAAATTTTATTTTTAAATTAGTGGACTTAAATCTTTTAAGCAAATAAAACAAACAGAAAAAAACAGTCAAAAATTAAAAACAACAAAATATAAAACGAATTATTAATTTCAAACATAAAATAAATACTATATACAAACAAATTTACAAGTAAATTTATCAGCTTAACTCATTTGATATTAATTTAAAAATCAATTAGGTGCTTATTATGAGTAAAATTTGATTTTCGACTATGGCCGAAAATGCTTATCGAACGAATTTTCATTTGGTATTATGGTGCACATTCGATGAAAAAACGCTATTATGAAATTCACTCTTTTTGGGTTATTCACAATAAATAGTACATTTCTATCAGCACTATATTTGTTTACAAATTCTTAAAGAAAAATAAATTAAATTTAAAATGACCATCATGGCATTATATTTTAATGATTCGTCTGATAAATAGAATTAAGGTCCTGTGTAATGCCCTCCCATTTTTTGGCTGCCTCAACTTTAGAGCAAATACCTTTTGCCAACAGTGGATCTTCTTCCATAAGAGAAACGAGCTTCTCCAATTGCTGTTTTCTACTTACGACTCTAGACCTGCAAGATTTTTTAAATAAATTTTGCACAGCAAATTTGTGTTCGATAAAAAATTCGTTGAACAACGAAATTTTCGATAGCGATGCCAACTTAACTCATAATACAAATTTTACATTTGATAGTCGATTTTCGATAGCCAGCGAATAGTCACATTCTACACAAACGCCTAGACTACGGTTATCCAACGAACAAATCGCATAGAAAAGTTCGATGGATGGGACTGGAACTTACACACAATTACTTAGAAAACTGACAATTTTTCAAAATTATTATTAATCAGTGATGGGCAAACACATACTATCATATTTATATTTGTGTTTTTTTAAGCGGCAGAGAGCTTTGTGTATTAAAAGGGGAAATCATAAACACTCAAAAAAATTGCGTATTGAGACCTTGCTTCAACAACTGTTTTATGTTTGATCTCTGAGATCATAACAAAGCAAGTAACAAATGTTCATTTAACGTAGTGTAAGCAGAATTTTGTATAAAAATTTGTAAGTACACCATGTTATTCTGATTTTCTGAAATTCAAGTTCTAAAAATAGTTTATCAGGCATGTGATGGAAATCGAAAACGAATGAGTTTTAGAATTCAAAACTTTTATCACATAAAATAGAAAGAGATTCTTAAAACAAAAATTTTAAAAATTAGATTATAAATGCATTAAAATGTATTTCCAAAACTCATTCGTTTTCGATTTCCATCACATGCCTGTATAAATATTTTAAAAATATGTACATCGATTTCCAATATAGAACTACACATATATATATATATAACCTAACAATGGACTTACTTACCTTTATAAATTAATAAAGTGAAATAGTCAGAAGCCAAACTAAGCAACTGAAATATGTACGAGTACACATACATATTTAGAAACTGAAATACTTGGATGACCTTTGTTCAATTCCATCTAATTTTAACCGAATACCATCATAAGAAACTAATATTACTTTAAAAATGTCAAATTCATCACTAAACCACTCCTATTGTTTTGAAAATAAAGATAAACATGTTTTTCCTGTATTTAAAAGGATAATTAGCTGTATTTTAACATCGAATCATTCAGTAATATTAAAACACTTTGTGCTAAGGTTCATTAAAAAAATATAAACCCTGTATAAGATCAGACTTCATGGACGTAATTAGTGATAAATAGGAATTCTTGTGAATAGAATGAATGGTACAACAGTCATGTGGTAGCATTGCTGTTAAAGTTCTAATAAAAAAGACCAATCCGCTATTATTGATCTAAATTAAATTTTTGTGATGAAGATGTTATTTGAGGGCTATGTTTCTGGTACCATTTAGAGTTTAATGTATTTCAATCGAAATGTATTCTGAAATATACTAGGAATTATGTTAAGAGGCCTTAGCAACATAACTTAATGAAAATCGGGAAAATAATACCTAATGGGCTAATAATAAACCAGGGAGATTATTTTGCAACACGTTTCAAAAAGAAAATCTTTCGAATTTGTATTTAAAAAATGTTTGCTTTCGAATCGAAATACACAATTGATTTTCTGACAAAAATGTATTTTTTTTTTTATTTCAGAATAATTTTCCATTAAAAAAATTAACATTAATCTACATACATATACATAAATATGAAATTAAGGTAAAACAATTTGTATTCAAACACTTAAAAATTATTAAACTTAATACCATGGTGTAACTATACAAGGTGAGTGCAGTAGCTCAGCTGATGACTGACTTTGTTTACAATTTACTTATGTCAAAAGTAATACTTTTTCAAGTATTTTTGACAGTAGTACATTATTTTCCACAAACAAAAAGCCTGTTGTTTATGTTTTGTGTTGTATTTGTTGTCGATTTGTACTCACCTTGTATAGTTGCACCATGCTTAATACCTAACAGAAATTCGTCAGTCAATTGAAATTATGGATGTCATACAAACAATCAGGCATGTGATGGAAATCGATATCGAACACGAATGAGTTCAGGGGGGTTATTGTGTATTTCGATTCGAAAGCAAAAGCTTTCGAAATACAACGTAAAAAGTATACAAATTCGAACGATTTTTTCCCTAAATTTAATAAATAAGATGTCAACATAAAACAAAAACTTGTGCTATATGTAATATGTTGATTTACGTGGCTGAAATTGTAGATTCATTTGGAAAAGCCGTCCAATTAGATACTCCTATGCTTTTATTAAATTGTAAACCGAATCCGGGTAACGTTTTCCTTATGAAAGCCAATTCACATATTATACAAAATCGTACGATTTTAATTTTTCTTTTCATTTGGTTTTAGAAAGCTCTGCATTTTCAGAACTGGCACAAGTTTTTTTTAACTCTTTAAACATATTTGCAAAAACTCTTTAAAATTCCTACAAAATATGTAGTATGTTTGCTAATCATGTTAATTTCCAGACGTTACAATAGTTATTTTGCCAATAGACCTGGGGGGTTACTCTCTATTGCGATAAGCGTACAAATTTATACTCTTACGCATCGAATTTTCTTTCGCATCGCAATAGAGAGTAACCCTCCTGTTTCTTTTGATAAACAATAAAAACCCATTGAAATAGCAACTGAGAATGTCTGTTGCTAAATATTGACTTGATTGCTGGATATTCAAATATTTTATATTCTGGCCAAATAAAACTGACTACACCATTTTTAGTTGTATTCCAGAAGTTTCTAATTGTATTTTCCAAAATTTCTGATTATATTTTAGAAGCTTTTTAAATGTAACTGGAAATGGTGTAGTATAGAAGAAGGAAACAAAATAATAGAGTCCGACCGAAACCGGATTTTTTCGGCCGAAACTGGTATTCGGTCAAAAACTCAATATTCAGCATAATCCGAAAAACACCGAAACTTTTTAAAAATAACTATGTATTTCCAAAAAAAGAAATTATTTATTTGAATTTATAATTTTGTAAAAATTTCGGTTGATATTAGGCCGATTTGTGGCCTAATCCAAAACCGGAACCAAATACTCGGTCGGACTCTACAAAATAATATAAATTTATTGCAATGCAATGCAGAAACTCGCTGTCAAGAATCTTAGTATGTTGTCAAAAAAATATATTAGTAGAAATAACTGTATGAAATTAATAAATGTCGAAAATAAGTCAGTTGTTAGAAAATCGTTAACGGAATTGGTAATTAGCAGAAATAATATCCAACATTGCACTTATTTCTGTGCCCAAGGAGCTGAATTTTTTCAGTTATTTTACCGGTAAAAAACACAAATATGTAATTATAAAATTATAACATACACATACATAAATAGTTCATCAGATTAGACCATACCATGCCATTTCATATTTTTTGTTAAAGACGACTATATAAAATAATAAACGTGGATCGCTCAATGCAAACGAAACTGCACAACAAATTGTATTTTGGCTGCAATGAGTGTTTCGAAGATTGTACAATAAATTCAGCTAATTTCAATTTTTTTAATTAATTAATAATTTAAAAAAAGTGATTTGCATGATATTTTGTCCAAAAATAAATATACTGTCATGAGATGTCATGCATTTGGAATCAATTATGCAACAATTACATGGTTTGCTATAGTTTCAGAAATATATATAATCAGTCATTATGTTATTTAGATTTCTGATAAAAAAAAAATTACATTTGCATATAAAACTGACCACAACTGATATTTATTTAATTACAATTAAAACTTTGTGATTTAACAAATTCAATACAATTTACAAAAAAAAAAAATTAAATATATCGATTTCTGAAATATATATTATTGTATTTCATCTTTGAGAACTTAGGCATATAGTATTCTTAAATCTTCTTATATCACCCAACGTTAATAAATTTACAAATCAGTAAACATATAATTTTTAATAATAAGAAACCTAATAATGAATGAATAATGAATAATTTCCATAAATATTATTTCCAAAAAAATTGTGTATTTTTTCTTAACAATAAATATATTTCTTTAAATTAATTAAATTCATTTAAAACTAACAATACAAATATTTAATATTGTATATTTTTTATAATCATATAAACCATCAATACATTATTTTGCACTTGAAGTTTTTTGTAACAGCCTCTGTATTTAAAATTAATTTTGTAAATAATTTGAATAAACAATTATAGGACTAAACAAAAACAAGTTAAATATAAAAATACGAACAAAAAATATACACAATAATGGAGAATATTATTATTAAATATAATAAGATATTCAATTAAATTAACAAACAACAAAATCTTAAAAGAAAATTACACACAGTTATACACTCGGCTACATTTTCATACATTAAATACAATATAAAAAAATTTAAAGAAAATTAATAATAACAAAATACACGCATAAAATACATTATTAAAAATATTAAGATAAATAAACAACAAAAAAAAATTGCTAAAAAGAACATTTTATTAAGAAAAGAAAGACAGAAATTAAAACAAAAACAAAAAAAATAATGAGAAAACAAAAAAATCTACTATCTAGTTTTGCAAGCAAATAAAATTGAATAAATTAACAATGAAAGTAAATAAAACAAATGTTAACAATGACAAATTATGATAAAAATAATCGGTAGTTTTATTATACAATCAATAGATTAAAATCATTCAGTGTATAGTAGATTTTGAATGAAGGTAATGTGGAATTTTTTTGGAATATTAAAATTTATTTAAAAAAATTACATTTGATTCTTACTTCTTATAAAACATAAGACTTAAGACACAAACTTGTAGTAAATAAATAAACTTTAAAAGACTTAAGACACAAACGTCAATATGAGAGAATTAATGGGCGAAAACAGCAATCAGTGTTGCCAGACAGTATTTATAGATTTTTTTTTGACAAATACAATTTTTTTTTTTTGGGACTAACAAAATATATGGTATAAAAATATTTAAATTTCACTCACTTGTAAAATAGCACGATTGTTTTGCAGAAGAATCTGGGAAAACATTTAATATGTATGTATGTATATGGGTTTAATATTTTAAAATTTTTTCCTCAAAAATGTCATATGCGGAATATTTTGCTTTACTGTCTTAATTTGAAAAAAGTGCCACTGAATCACACCAAGATCATGCAAGCCAGCCAAAAAGTTTGAAGATAAAAAATTGAAGCATTACTCCATGAAGTTTGTTGTCATATTCAACAAGAGCTTGGGAGCTACTCAAGCAGCAATTTCAAAACGTTTGCGGGCAGCGGAGAGACCTTGAAAGACGATTTTGAACGTCCGAAATGCTGAGGCGTTATTTTTATTTCGATTCGAAAAGAAAATCGTTCGAATTTGTATACTTTTTACACTGTATTTCGAATCACAATATACAAAAATCCCCCTGCTTAAACGCTATAAAAGTAAATAATTTTTGCACCGAATCATTAGTTACGATGAAAAATGGATCCATTATAGTCCAGATCTTGCCGCTTCCGAGTACTATTTATTCGCTCTGTTTGAGTTACGCTTCAGTTCGGCACAGGGTATTCAAAATTGACTTGATTCGTTCTTGGCCTCAAAAGATGAGCAGTATATTTGGCGCGTTGCCTACTTCATATTGTAGAAATGTTTCCAAATAAAAGCTAAACATTTTAAAAAATCCCACATACATACATACATATGTATGTATAAAAATTAATTTAGTAACTCTCATAACTTTTTTATTTTGATTAACATTTATTCAAAACTAAAGCCTCTCCTAAAAACACGATTATGTTTTAATTTTAAACTGAAATAAGGAGAACAAATTAAATCTGACACTCAAAAGAGACCGGTAAATAACTACATCTTTCTTTTATTTACTCTTAAATTTAATTGCTTGACAAAACATGACAATTTTTTTTCAAGAATTACAGTTATAAATAAATTAAAAATTCTACTCACGTTACTCTCAGTTTTTTTTTTTTTTTTGGTTGTTCCTTTTGTTATGTTTTAGGTATGCGAGCACATTGACCATTTAACTTAACGAATGTGTACGATGCAAGACAAGACAAGCCAAAACGAAGTAAAAATAATAAACCAACATTTAAGCCAAGACTTGGTTGAGTTAAACACACAATCTATCTTAGTTTTAGTTAAAGAATAACCACGCTGCGGTTAACACGCGAATTTGAATGAATAAAGAAAAGTGAAAAGAAATCCGAATAAAAAACGCTTAATAACAACGAAACAAAAAACTGCTAGCGGTAAAGAAGTGGGGGGACGGACGCATGTGCACATACCAAAACCAATAACAAAGCTAAAGTGAAACAAGTTTTTGATCGGTACAAATTCGCATGATACAAAAAAGTGATGACGCAGAGCAGTAAAGCCAGTGTACTCGTATGATGGCTGTAATTTTGTGTTGTTTTTGATTTTGGTGTATTTATGATAGTGCACTGAAATTTCTTAATATCTAAAAGTGATTCATTAAATTATTTACCAAACGAATGAAAACATAATAATGTCTTTAATAAAATAATAAGGAAAATAAAGAAAATTATAAATTTCAAATTTAACTACAATACCTTAAGAAATAAAACAAAATAAGTGGAAAAAGATACCACGTAGTCTCAAAAATACCTATCTCGTATAGATACCTATACATACATATGTCATTTTGTATTGTATCCATACATAAATAATTTTCTTTATTTAGTTTAATAATTTCTGTGAAAATGATATTGAATACGTTAACGTATTCAATAAGCGGAAGTCGTCGCCGTAGTGTAACTTTAAACAATTTAACAAACTTCAATTGGTGTTTATATGTAATTATACTTGTATTATATTTACAATCTCCTTCACAAACTAGTAAGTTTTCAAACAATAGACTTAAAAGCAACTGCAGAATTATTTCTTCTGTATTTGTATTTGTAAATCTAACAAGTTTCCCTTTCAAGTTTACTCTAGTAAAAACAAAAACAAAAGAGCATGTAGAAAAAAAAAGAAATTCACTTTCGTGCGAAACTAGTGAAACTGGTCTACAAATGTTGTATAAAATTTAATTTGGTTGTATCATGTTTATAAAATGCTGCATATAATTTGATACTTTTTTTCGCTAATTAATAAACACACTCAAATATTTTTGCAATTTTTTAATATTCACTGTTGGTTTTAATAGATCGCCTTTAATAGTATTCATAAATTTAAAAAATAAATTATAGGTTTCTGAGAGATTTTTTTTAAGAAGTTGCATATGAATAGAAAATCTGCGTTTTATATAGGTATACATACATACATACAAACATATACATACATAGATATTTTTTGAATGACAGAATTTTTATATTACTTAATAAAAATATCACATGTACTTAAAATTCAACTATGGTCAATTTATTATAACCACAGAATGGTGTTTATACTGTCTAACATCAAAAATGCTGGATGAGAGTATGTACAGTGGTGGACACGAGGTTAGCACACTTGCCAATTAAAGCAAATATTATCTGTTGTTTGTTATTTTTTTAAACCCTTTATTTTAAAAACGTGGTACAAGCCACCACATTTTGTTTTATGAGTTTGTTGCATTTCGATGGTATTCATTCCAGAATACAAATAACCGAAAAAAAATCTGGTCAGCAATTTAGCTTTATGACCTTAGAAGTATACTTTGGGTTGTGCTGCATGTTTGGAGGACGCCATATGTATCTTTTTCCATCAGAACCGAACCTAAAAAATTTTTTGATTCATCGCTGAAAATTATTGGTTTTTTTAAATGCTCACGGGCAAAAGAATGGGTACAGTTAAATTCTATTTGTATATTTGTTACCTCATTTTTATATGTATGTATGTATATGAAAGGAGAGCTCTTCAGAACATAACTGTAATTTGCTTGTCAAAGCAGTTTATTTTTATCAAATTTATAAATTTGTTTATATCGTTTGTTGTAACATAAAATTTTTGTTTGAAGTCATTTGTTTTTTGAATTTTCTTTAAACATTGTCATCATAAACAACACCATTCACTACGATTTCGATATTTGGTAGATTTGAAATACAGTATCTCACGTCATATTTTTAATCGGTCATTGTCGGAAATCTGAAAATTATTCGATCTCCCAAAACGATTTAAAAAAAGGTACTGACGAATTAGTCGAATATTTAGCCAGTATTACGCAAAAAACTGGTCACATCTATGCCAAATCGCCGTAAATCTGTTGTAGATAATAAAGGCTATTACACCAAATATTAAATCATGTAATTTCCAGTTTTAATTTCAAGCATTTTTTGGTTTTTTATTTTTAATATATTAAAATGTGCATTTTTCCAATAAATGATTTCTTCTAAGTTTGTTTTCTTTTTGCGGAGCTTTAAAAACAAAAAATGCACTGCATAAAATAAGCCGTGAGCCACTGTATACCAAAAATGTTGTTGTTAACATTTCCCGACAACGTAATATATTCACCGTAACCGCATTTTCAGGCGAATTATCGCAAAATGGATCAAAAATTTCTCTTGGAAAAATTTTATCGACCGAATTCTAAACATCCACCATTTTCATAGTGATTTTTCCTGTCGAGTCCTCAGAATCCTCAATATACTTCTATGATAGTTCTTCTAATAGGGAACGAGTTCGAATGATTTTGATCTGATATTTTAATAACATTAAGACACTTTTCTTTGTTTGAAAAAGAAATTAAAGAACATTAAGACACCTTATAAGTTTATAATAAAAATAATTTTCTCATTTTATTTGCTTTGCTTCTTACAATTTTGAATAAACTTAAAACTAAATATAGTACAGATTTTCCGACCGGTGGAAAAAACACATTCGACTTAATTGAATTGCTTTAAAAGCCAAAGTCATAGATACATAAATACAGATAAAAGTGGTTACCATTGGAACGTTTAGTAGGTTGGTTAACGTTAGAGAAACTAATGCTCCAGGAAGAAAATTATCAAATTTTCTGAAAATCTGAAAGAAAAAAATTTAACTTACAAAGAAACCCATCTCGTTACGGAACAAAGTATTATATTTTTTATGGTAGAATCATTGTTAGAACCGAAATTCCTACTAATGAAGGCTTTATTAATCCCTGCTAATTCAACAAGTCAACCACCAGAAAAACAATTAGTAAAAAGCCTGGACACATTTGGACGATAGTCATAACCCCAATATCATTCGTTATACCGAGATTTGTCTGCAGTTTAAATTTTATATAAATTAACAAATTCTTACTTTTTGCTTGCTAAATTGTTGCAAATTTACACAAATTTAATTTGTCTCTATTAGAAAATGCTAACAGTAACTACAAATGTTTTTTTTTTTCTTTTGCGCTAATGCATCTGGAACAATGAAACTCAAACCTCTTCTTTTGGCTAGCCCAAGAAACACCGTTCGTTTTCAAACAAAGTGTTGCCTGTAAGTTATCTTCATTTTTAGAACTGAAATCCCTTCCAATTAAGCCCTTATTAATCCTTGATAATATCATAAGTCATTCTTCCGAAGAGCAATTAGTAAAATCTACAAAAGTTGTACAAATATGGACAATTCCCTAATGTCAATGTAGAAGCAACGGTTGATGTACTACTCTAACTAAGTTACTTCGTATGTATGTATATTAAAACACGAATAATAAAATATCATGTCTGTATAAAACTAAAGATTTAAGAAACAAGCGTATTTTCTGACGCCAGTGATTTGCAATGTGGGAATAGAAATCGTTTGCTTATAAATAAAATATAACCACCCTAATGTACATTATGTCCTAACAATTGAATTATTCGTATACAGTTATGTACTCGTATATGCATGTATGTATGTTTATTCATATTTCATGTTATTGCTAGGAAATTTTAATTTTAAAAGATTTGCAGGGGACCGCATGTATGAACATAATATTTTCTCACAAAGAAGTTTATAAAGTATAATTAACTTATGTACATATATTGACTGTGAATAAAAATGTATACTTACGTATATAGATAAATACAGCAAACAGTGTTAATATACATACATACTCGTACGTACATATTTACATCGTTTGGTTTGCAGACTATATTTAGGAGATTGTATTGAGTTAAAGACAAAAAAATAATTAGAGTAAAATAAAGAGTGAGTTTTTAAGAGCTTTCGGATTTAATTTAAAAAACAGTTTAGAGAAGTGCATGAAATCTTTATTTGAGTCGATAGAACGATCTATATCAGTCAATGTTTAAAGATGATTTCATGTAAATGTGACCGTGGCTACGCCTCAAATGGTTCATACGCTGATTCCAACTTTGGCCTACTCTCTCCAACAAATCGGCCGCTATCTCACGAATAAATTCGTCAGTATTAGCTTCCAGTGCGTCAATCGTTGTGGGCTTTTGTCCCTATAGTTATGAGCCTTAACATAGCCCCACAAAAACCGGTCAATTGATCGGCCCCAAACGTAAAATAAACTGTTCACCGAACTTGCCTCTCAATTGATCCATTGTTTCACATGCTGTGTAGCATGTGGCATCGTCCTGTGTTGAGCCAAGTCCAACCAAGCTTTGTAATCATCTCACTTTAGCCCTCGTTATTCACAGTAATGTTAATTTCTTCGTTTTCTTTGTAAAAGTACGGTACATAGTCCACACCAAAAAGTGTATTTTTCGGGATGCATTGATAGTTCTTGCAATGCTTCTCTCTGCTCTTCACACCAAATAAGAAAATTTTGCATGTTTACGTATTCATTCATCCAGAAATTTCCGATAAAAAAAATGGATCTTCATCAAACTTTGCCAGCAGCCATTCACCAAAAGTTAGCCTTTTTATTAGGTCGTGTGGCTGTTTTTTAAAAGATTTTACAGCCAAATCCTTCCACAGAATTTTCCACGTAGTGAAGTAACAGGGGCCCAATTGCTGCTGCCGAATCGATAATTGAAGGTCATCAACAACACTGGCGGATACAGCTGCGATATTTTTCTCTGTCTGCACTCTACGATGCGTATTGGTGGTTAAATGTACAATAATGTAAATTTGATGCGAAATTTAGTCACAAGATCCCGAATAGCCTCCTCAGTTTGTCGCCCAAACTGACCATTAAATGGAAGAAGTGAACAATACACTTTCTTAACCGACCATGAATTTTGATAATAAAATTCAATAATTCAAAATTATAGACCGAACAAAACATGTTTAACAGTAACATGTTACACGAAAACAGCTGAGCTGCCAAAAAGAAAGTTGCTAAAACATCACCCTATATTATATGAGCTTACTAATTTGAATATTAAAAACTAAACGTAACTAAAAATGAATAAGTTATTAAAAGTAAATTGCTTGTTGTCAGATTACAATACAAATATGTATGTATATTTTTACAGTGGCTCACAGCTTATTTTATGCAGTGCAGTTTATTTTAAAGCTCCATAAAAATAAAACTAATAGGAACTTAAAAAAGAAATTGGTTTTCATTTTAAAGAAAAAATGTTATAGTCTAACAAATAAAATTATTTATTGCAAAAATGTACAAATGTATTTTAATATGGGTTTCGAAAACATGAAATTAAAACTGGCAATTACACGATTTAATATCTACAACAGATTTAGGGCAATTTGGCATAGATGTGACCAGATTTTGGGTAATACTCGACGAAATATTCGACCACTCCGTCAGTAGCGATTTTTTAAATTATTTTTGTTAGAAATTTTGTGTTTCCTGATGCTTATTTCTAAAATTGACCGTTTTCGATCACATTAAGGTCTGGCGACTGTGGTGACGGTGTCATCAAATGTAGGCCGTTATATATTAGCCACGTTAGCACAATACCCGATTTGTGCTTGGGATCGTTTAAAATCGAAAATCTAATCTTATACCCAGGTTCTCTGCGCTTTCCAACAAGTTGTCTTTCAAAATGTGAAGGTAATTAAACTTGTTCATGGTTGTTTCAACAAATGTTAAAGCTGACATACAGGCCCAAACCATGACACTGCCACTACCATGCTTCACTGTTGCCGTTAGGTTTTCTTTGTTGAGTTCTGTATTTGGTTTTCGCCAAACATACGACATGCCATCTACACCGTATATGCTAAACATAGATTTATCAGCGAAGATAGCCGAATTCCAAACTGCAGATTCATTTCTTTGGCGTAATTTAGCCTGCACGGTCTGTTTTCGGCTATTAAAATCACGACGACGAACAGTTTCAACGCAACTTTGTTTGCCCAGGTCAGCTTCAACTTCGGAGGCCAGTTGTGTGCCTTTTTGTCTTTGCTATTGAGCCGATTTTAATGGATGAAGCGCTCAGTGATTTTCGGACTGTGGTAATCATTTTGGAAATGGTTTAAACCCCATTCTCGTTGTTCTATCGTTGTACGCAGGCTCATTTGAACTACTTTAAATTGACGCTTGACGTTACAAAATCGCACTCCCAATTCAACTGTAAATATTGATAAAAAAAAAAGTAGAAAAAAAGAAAAACGAAAAACCAACTAACGCTGCATTGAGTTATCGGTACAATAGACATTCACTGCATAAAATAAGCTGTGACGGTAAAAAACGAACATTTTTTGTATTTTTAATATATTAAAATGTACCAATAGATTTTTGCAATAAATGTTTTTGTTTGTTAGACTCTAACATTTTTTTCTTTTGAATGACACCGATTTCTCTTTTAAGTTCCTGTTAGTTTTCTTTTTATCAGCTCTGCTCAATTGGTAGAAGTTTAGGACAATAAGGTGTGTCCTGTAACCATTTACAGCTTACAAAATTCTTATAATTTCTTTTGTTTCTTAATGAGAATAATTTTTTTTGCTGAGTGCAAGAATTTCTTCGAATATTCTTCCTTCCCATTCAGTTGGTTTGATTTTGCTTCAGTGTCCCTTAATATTATTAAAGCTGATATGTCTACTTAGATTTTGATTATAAAATCTATTTTTCAGATGCTGCAATTGATTTTGATGACGAAGAGGGTCCATACCAAGGAAAATACTTGGGGAAAATAAATTCTTACCATCATCAGGTAAATTAAATATAAAATAAAAAAAAAACTAAAGAAACAAAATCAAAAATTTATTTCTACGACTTTTTTCTATGTTAAAGGTTTCTGGTGATATATATGCTGTAAATGAATTCACATTCTTGGTGGTAGGCTTTAATTACGATGGCAATGGTGCTGATACGTTCTTTTGGGCGGGAGCTTCCAATCGACCGGGACCGCAAGGTTTCATCGTGCCTGATGAATATGGCAAGTAAGTAGTAGTAAACTATTTGAAAATGACTTTTGTTGTATTTGTCAACTCAACGTTTGTATTTTATTTTAGAACAAATATTTTAGATCGTTATCACAATAAAGACTTTACCCTGTCACTGCCGGATCGCAAGAAAATAACCGAAATAAAATGGCTTTCAGTATATGACTTAAATAATCAGAATAATTTCGGTGATGTGTTCATACCTGAGGAATTTGAGCCACCACGACCACAAGGCGGTGGCACATTTTCGAAACGTAGCCATAATGTTAGTAGCACGGCAATTGAAATTTTAGATTCGAAAACTATACAAATTATAGATTTTACTTATGATGGCAAAGGAAAGAGAACATTTTTCTGGGCCGGCGTAGGAGCACAGCCTTCAAGTCGTGGTAGCAAAATACCAGATGAAAGTGGATAGTAAGTTATTTCGCAATAAGCAGACAGGATCCTAAAGTAATCTGTTTAATTTTTCCGCAATTCTTCCAGCCTAGATCCCATACGGAAATATGATAAGGAGACCATAACTTTGGAATTGCCTGGCGATAAAACTGTCTTTGATATTGATTGGATTAGTATTTATGATTTGGCTGATAATGAAAATTATGGTCATGTTTTAATTGCAGATAACTTAAATGTGCCTCCATCGTTGGTGAAAATAACACCATATGAGTTTTCTCTGCCAAATTGCCGGCAATTGCATAAAAATTTACAAGTATCCTGGGAAGTCTTTGGTCCGCAAATCACCCTACAACTTTCAGGCCAAGTTGAGAAGAATGATTACATGTCCTTTGGTCTGTCAGGTTCAGATAGTTCGTCACAAATGATTGGCGGCGATGCGGTGGTCGCCTATATGGATGATATTCGAGGCTATTCGGTGGATTATAATATAACATCATTGGCTCCCTGTGTCCAAGTGCTGGGACAAAACAAAGGTGTGTGTCGTGATGATGTAGTGGGCGGTTTAAATGATTTTCAATTGAATACCTATAATCGTAAGGACGGTATAAATACGATAACCTTTAGGAGAACCTTAATATCATGTAAGTGCATTTTGAAAATATTTAATTAATGAAAATATTCAAAGGTTTCTATTTTTTAGCCGATCATGGTGACAAGGAAATCCGTTTAGACAAAAGCAATTACATTATATGGGCTTTAGGCCAATTGGATTCAAACTATGAACCTGCCTTCCATACATACTATCCCAAAAGTGATGTTTTAATTGATTTTAATACAACAGAGCCGGTCAATGATTGTTTTAGTTTTACCAAACGTACCGACGCACCCATACAGACCTGGGAGAAAGTAAAGATATTAGATCCGTAAGTAGTTTTGTTTCTTTCTTATAAAGTAACAAATTTATATGTGAATTAATTTATGACAATTTTAAGAACGGTACGCACATTTAATTCCTATTTGGGTCCTTCTGGAGGGTTGAAAGGTTATCAGGGTATTACTGGTATGTTTTAGATTTGTTTTAGATTTTCTTTTTATTATGTTGATAATTTTTCTAGGTCATGTCTCCAGTGGTTTGGCGTGGTATATAAATGGCTATATGATACCGGAATTGTATTTGAAAAGAGGTCTTACTTATGCATTTAGGGTAAGTTTTACAAAAAATTAACAATTTAACATTTAAAACAAATATTTTGAAATATCAGTATATATGTATGAATGTATTTATAAAGCACAAAAAAGGAGTTAACTCCTGATCGGATTTTGTCGATTAAATATAAATCGATCGTCATCTAATTATTCGGCATGTTTTGATATTAACATATGAATTTCGGTAGTGGACCTTATAGTAAGCATGATTTGAGTATATATTATTAAGGTATGGTCACATTTGGTAAATATTCACCCCTATCGTGAATAAGAATTCCACATGAAATTTCTTCCTTTTTCACATTTTTCCTATTAAAAAAAATCAGGTGGAATTTTTATTCACGATAGGGGTGATTTAATCAAAGAAGCGTAACCACATGTTTTAGCACAAATTTGTTTGGCGTTGTTTACTCTTACAAGAGTTTTGCAAGATCAAACAGCATCAACTAAATTAAAATTAAATATTAGTTGTGCTTTGGCCTAAACAAGCAGTTTTTTTAATAAATAAACGAGTTCAAATACATGTTACGTAGTGGTTACGTCTTTTTCGGCAAATATTTGCCAAGTGTGACCGCACTATATATACAGTTAAGCCGACTTTTTATAAATTTTGGCATGAATATTATTAAATAGTACTGCCTATGATACAATGATTTAAGTATTAGATACTGAATATGAACGTTCATAAACAAATTTCCTAGCGTACAAAATTTACCCATAACTATACTCACCAAAAGAGATCATTGGATAAAGTAGTAAATCTATGAAATGCAAGGAAAATGTAGTGCAGAAATATTTCCTAATTACAGGCTAGTGTTAAAAAGGAATTGAACTCCGGTGGATTGAAATTCCGTTTAGAGACAACATGTTGCTAATGATAAGAACGATCTCAATTTTTTTTCTATTTACAGGTAAGAGGCGGCAATAATCCCCATTCAGCCGACAATTATCACCCGCTCGTCATAACTGACGAACCACGTGGTGGCTATGATCGTCTTAGCGATGCGAAACAAAGTGAAATTCGAGTTTTAGCTGGTGTCGAATTTACCCGGCGTGGACGACCAAAGCCCACAGCAGCCGGACCTTTATGTATATCGCGTTATCCTGCCGGCTATGATCGTCGTTTAGATGATAATTTTCCAAGTTTTAAAAAATTTAATCGTTCACTTGTCACTGAATGTCCCTATGAAGAACCGGCCATATTGGAAATTACACCGAACATAACATGGCCCGATATTGTGTATTACAATAGTTTTACACACGCCAATATGGGCTGGAAGATACACATTATTGACAGCTATACTAATGTTAGAAATCAGGGCAACAAAGTGTTGAGTGATAATGGAAAATGTAACGTTATAATGGGAGGAGTATTAATAGTAACAATGATTTATTTTAGATTTTCAAAATGACTGATGTTCTTCAACACTTGTATTTTTGTTGTAGTAGTTATTTAAGCGAAAAGTATAGTTTTTTTCCATAATAATTTGCAGATTTTTATTTTCAAAATTGTTTAGTATTTTACGATACACAATTAAATTTTTGTTTTATTTTTAATAGAGATATTTTAAATTCAATAAATAAATACTTTTAATATGATTTTGCTTTTTTCTTTGTTTTGTTTATTAAATATGTATTATGTATGTATATTGTTTCATGCTTTTAATTTCCTTGTAAAAGAGTTCCAAGAGTAATTTATAATAAATATATTGTAGTATTGAAATTATTTTTTAATTTTTTTTAATAAATATATAGATTTTTATAATAATAAATATTGGCATTTTATTCCATTAATTGTAGGTAGTATCACTCATGCTAAATATTTACTCTAAAAAGCATAAACACTTTTTAACGTTGTTTATTTACTCTTACAAGTATGCTGATCATGTATGATCAAACAGCAAAAAGTTTTTGAATTAACTAAACGAATTCAAATACCTATATATTTTCTTTAGTGGTTACACCTTTTTCGTTAAATATTTGTCATGTGTGACCGTACCACCTTAAATAATATATTCATATACATATGTATGTATACGTATGTGTATGAAAGTATATATGTAATATAAATATAAGTACGTATGCGTGTAAGTATGTGTTTATAACATGGTGATAATTAGATAAATGAACCAAGTTCTATAATAATGAACTTTTTAAGCTCTAAAATGTAACTAGTAACAACATTAGTTTTCTTTTTTTTTTTTTGAAAATTCAGTTTTTTTAATTAAATAAATAATTTATTATCTAATAGTTAATTTTTAAATATGTTTATACAATTATTCGATTAATATCACTTTTTTATTACATATTTCACATGATTTTTTAATAATGTAGAGATTGTTTTTTTTAACATTATTATTCACAGTATTTTAATTTGAAACTCTTTGAAGTTCAAGGTTCATGATCTTTAACAAAGTTCTCTAAACATTTTGGTATTTGATTGCGATACGGTATACGATACTTACTGATAATTGTGGCAGCTAAACATTTAAGATTAATATAATTCATAAGAGGTATTGTATTTGCCGAATTAAGTGCAATTAAGTTATATGGACGTTCATCCGATTTATTGGGCTGATCTAAATCGGCACCATGATCCAGTAGTATTGTTATGATCTTGAGTAAAGAGAGAGAGAGACAGAGGGAGATAGAAATATATAGTAAATATAATTCATTAAATTTTATGTTTTCGATGTGTCTCAAAACATTTTACATTTAGGAAGAAATTAACAAAAAATAATGTTCAATTATTCGTTCGTTATTGAAATCAATCAATTTACAGAACAGAAGCAAAAGAATTGTTTATACATATATATTTTTTTCTTATTGTGAATAGTATCTTACGACACTATGAATTCACTACATTTATTTTTATATCTGTTTCGTCTGGCATCAATAATTTCGTGGACTTTTTTGGGAGATCTGTTTTGGTTCGGTCTTTATTAAAATATTATAGAAATTGTCTTGTATTATATGTTTTCGGATCTAATAATTTTTTTGTTGGGTTTTTTTTCTCTCGGGTTTTTGAAAAATCTAATTTTATTATTAATTATCTCATTTCAAATAAAATCCGAACTATTACCAACTACTGACATCGACTGGACAAAATTAAGTTCACATATCTTCATTTTAAATGTGTTACGAAATATAACACTACTTTTAATTATATCCTTTAGTTTTTATCTCTTAATACTGACAATTTAGGAACTTTCTAATATTATAATGCTTTCTAATATTAGATTTAATATGTTTTTAAAAATTAATAGATTTTTAATGAACTAGTTTCAAATTTGCATAGGTAGTAGCTATACACAAACGAGAAAAGTATCCAAGATTCTATTGATAAAATATTTGAGAAACAAATTCTAATTTAATTTAATTAATCAAAAACTGTTTTTCGACAGCAACATTCTACAATGCATCAAATCAAGAGATTAGCTAATATGATTCGTGTTCAACCGGTATTATAAATATGGACATAGAAGAAGCATCTGATAGCATGTGCCCCATGAATTCATATATAAATAAAAAAAATAAAAATGTTCCCTATATATTATCAGATGCCGGTGTATACCAGGGAGACGTTCTTTTGTATGTTAATCGGAAACAGATTACAGAAATGACGCTAAAGCAAAAGTGAGCAAACACATACTATGATGTTTATAATTGTGTTGGTTAAGCGACAGATAGCTTTGTGTTTTAAGAGAGAAAATCATAAACAATTGAAAAAATGAAAAAACAAGAAACAAATGCTCATTTCAGTAAAACATACAAGTAAGCTTAAAGTGTACGTATGCCAATGTAGACTTTTGTGGCCAAGGAAATCTGCTGGGAAATTTCAATTTTGCTGATGACTACGCTGAAGTCAAACTCTCAAATGTTGTAATTAAAAACTAAAGAAAAGTCTACAGTAAGTTATTAAATACTGTAATAAATAATAAATGAAATTAAATATCTCTATCTCCTACTTAACAAGCGGTCGCAGCTCAATTTAAAAAACAAAATAAATAAATGTCTATAATTTTTGTATTAGACTAATTTTGCATTTGAGGTAAAGTAGGTAAAACACGCATCAATAAGATTCAAGTGATACCAAATAAGGTTCTAAAAATTATCTACAAATTACCACGCACACTCTACTATAACAGAAACCTTTGTAAACTAAGTTTTTTCCAAAATTTGTTCCTTCAATTTAAATTTCAATATTAAGTATTTTGTACAAAGATGTTTTTTGCTGAATTATCTTATGTTAACAAGATAATAACTAATTGAATTGATTTTAAATTGTATGGTAAAAATAAATAATTAATAATAAATGATCCTACTAGATATCATATTTTATAACATGTTTTTTGTTATAATATTCCAAGAACAATCAAATAATATTTAATAGTTTACCTCATTGCTAAAATTATAAGGCTGAGCCGCTATATGCAATGGTGTTGACTTGACTTCATTTTTTGCATTCACATTTATGCCACATTCCAATAACAATTTAATGACATCAGCATTTGGGAATATGACCTTAAAAAAAATAAAAACAACAAACATATATCACATATATCATTTCCTCAATTCTTAAGCTCTCATTAAAATTACATTTAAATTTTCATCATTCAGTAAACCGCTCTTTATCACATTCAAACGTGAAACACACACATGCAACAGTGAATCATTAGTACACGCACTGGTAATATTCGCCTGGATCAATTTACGCACCGACAAGTATACAATACGTGTTTCATCCGGTCTCCATGCTGTGGCAATAAGTAAATAAATTGTATGAGCTATACACTTAAAAATACTATCGAAATTCTCTTGTTGCCTCCTGGATATGGGACGTATTTGTAGGAGAGCATAACAATTCGCAACCGTATTGGTGAGTAATTCAAAAACAGTCAAAACATCCTTAAAATGTGGTAGAGTTTCATTGCCAAAATTACTCTGATTTAAGTCCGTATTACGTTCATGCAACTCTAACATTAGTCGGACAAGGGCCTGTGCTGCAAAACACGTATCAAAAAAGAGCAGCGTATTGTGCTGGACCCTAACTTCGAGTAACAATGTCCAGAGTTGTATGCAACGTTGCAACTGCAGGGAATCGGCATAAGAAGCACCACGAAATGTTAGGCGAAACAGTGTGTCCTTGTGGGTAATGCCAAGTATTCGTTCACATATTAAGAGACTTTGTATGCGCATTTCATCCATATCTGTGGCCATCTCATCTAGTGCTTCTAACGTGGTAAATTCACTTGTAAAGCAATATGCTTCACGTAAAGGAACTTTAGGAAGTTTTTCTATATGATATAAGCACAGTTTAGTTAATTTTTGTTTTATACAAATACTTCAATTTTTTTTACCAATATATGGATTTTGGGATGCCCTTAAATGATGTGCCAAACGCCAGTGTAAAACAGCCAATCTACTTTCATTGTGTTCATCCAGAAATGTAGAACCTAAAATATAAAATTTTTCAAAATGTTATAACAAACATATACTAGCAGCAAATAAAGAAATATCATTAAACCTATTAGTTCATGAGCTTCTGCCAATCTTTCAATAGAATACTCCAAATTATTTCTTAAGTAATCGAAAATCGGGTGAGCACCTTTTAGGCAAGCTGTACGTAATGCATCATCGCCATGACGACTAATAGCATATGGATTGGCTCCATGTTCTAATAACAATTTGGTTGTTTCCAGTCTTTAAACAAACATAGATGTAATAAATAAGTCCTAAATATTGATATACGTATTTTTATTTATTTTTATAAATTACTCCTACTTACCTATGTTCTTGTATGGCATAGTGTAATGCAGTTTTACCTTGTGTGTCAACAGCATTAATATCGCATCCTTTGCGTATTAGAAATAGACACAGTTCGGGAGATTGTACAGAATTTATTAAACATGTACCACCATTCATATTGGGCTTCTTGATATCGGCACCATTTTCAGCAAGAAATTTTACTGAAAAAGTTGTGGTTTATTGTAATGGATGAAATATCAACATCTATTCAATTTAACTTACCCATTTCAATATGTGTCATATAACAAGCGCTTCGTACAGGTGTAGATCCCGTATCAGAGGTGGCATTTATGTCACTGCCAACACGTAATAGATACTTGACCATGGGTAAATTATTCGATACCGCTGCACACCACAACGGTGTAACTAAATGGTATGAACGATCTTCGGGCGCTTCAAATAAACCTTTCTGTTCTATATCAGCTTCACATATTGTTACTAAATATTCGGCTATAGGTACACAACCTCTACTGCAGGCAATAAAGAGTGGCGGTGAACCTCCTCGCATGCGTCGCACGATTTCACGACGTGTTTCGCGACTATAACTGAAATTTAAAAATTAATATTAAAGAAATGAATACGTTTGTATGAACATATATTAGACTGACTCACTGAGAGAAGTAACCTTGTTATTTTGGTTTGTACTATGAAGTTTCTCAAAATATTGTCGGTCTAGTATTTCGTGTGCTTAAACCCTTTTTTTAATACAGATATTTAAATATTTGATTTCACAAATGTGTTTTTTTTATATTTTTACAATATATGTACATACATATGTAACGCATGTTATTGACAATTTAAATTTTTAAAAATTTTCATATTTTGTTTTGTCTTGCAAATATTTTCCAAATATTTTTTTTAAACCAGTCTATCATTATTTAGAGATGCGTAAGAAGCACATTTTTTATTTTTAAACTTAACATACCTATCTGCAATTTTTAAAAGAACAAATCATTCTTAAAATTTGAAAGTGGACAATCTTGACGAAAAATTTCAGATTTTTTAGATTCAACAAACAAATTTTGAAATATGTTGAATTGAGAAATTTCTTAATTTGTTAACGAATTTTGGTGATAAACTTAAAAAATTTAATGTTTTAAAAATACATTATGTTTAAAATTGTTCAACAAATTTTTAAATAATTTCTATGTACTTTGGAATGTTTAATTAGTTATTGTTAGTTATAGTATTGACTTACACTAATATACAAGACATACGTATCCTAATATATTTTTATACCCTACACCACCATAGTGTGGAGGGTATATTGGATTTGTGCTGATGTTTGTAACGCCCAGAAATATTGGTCCAACACCCACCATGTAAAGCTGTCCATGTAAAGCTTGTGCGCAGAGTACAGGTCGCAATTTCGATAAATTTTGGTACATAATATTTTTCGGCCCAAGGATGGATGGGATTGAAACTGGTGGAAATCGGTCCATTATTTCACCTAGCCCCCATACAAATGTCCTCCCGAAATTGGGATTTACCGGTCATAAATCTTTGAATTATGCAAGTATGCAAACAAAATTTACCACAGATGAGTAGTAAATGAAGCTAAAGCACATCCACAAATTTTGTGAAGATCGGTCCATAATTAGTCGTAGCTCCCATATAAGGCCCACTTCCAAAAATCACTTAAAAGAGCATAACTCTCTTAGAAATTTTGTTATCCAAATAATATTGAACACAAATATGTTTCGTCTATATACATATAATATGGCATAAGCTTATGATGATCGGTCCATAATTAGTCGTAGCTCCCATATAAGGCCCACTTCCAAAAATCACTTAAAAGCGCATAACTCTTTTAAAAATGTTGGTATCCGAATAAAATTTAACACAAATATATTTAATATGTATACAAAAATTACACTACAATTTTATTATGATCGGTCCATAATTAGTCGTAGCTCCCATAAAAGGCCCACTTTTGAAAATCGCTTAAAAGAGCATAACTCTTTTAAAAATGTTGGCATCCAAATAATATTGAACACAAATATGTTTCGTATATATACATATAACATGGTAGAATTTTATGACGATCGGTCCATAATTTGTCGTAGCTCCCATATAAGGCCCACTTCCGAAAACCACTTTAACGACCATAAATTTCTTAAAAATGTTGGTAGCCAAATAAAATTCGACACAAATAAGTTTCTTGTATAAAGAAATGATGACACCTAATTTTATAATGATCGGTCCATAATTAGTCGAAACTCCTATATAAGACCCTCTCCGTAATTCAATTTAACCTCCAAAAATCTTTTAAACGTATTTATATCGAAATAAAGTTTAACACATATAATATTTATATTCACAGACATAATGGCACTAAATTTTTGGATGATCGGTTCACAATAGGTTATATCTCACATATTACGTACATTTCTGAAAAACTGTTTTATACATATACTGTGTGTAGGGTATCATATGGTCGGACTTGACCGATTATACTTTCTTACTTGTTTATAATCACTTATATTTTATAGAACTTATAAAACACGTACATATATACATATGTCTTCACTAGTACTGCAATAAGACAAAGATTTTTCTATGTATTTATTAGACCTCTGCATGAATGGATTTGTTGTTAAGAAGTACATATGAACTTGCAAAATATGTGCACTTACTCGAAGTATATTTAAAAATAATGTTCATATTTTTGAGTACAATAAAAATACCGAATATGTATATGCTGTTACTCGGCTCTATGTTTACGAGTTAAGTGCAGGTTTATTTTACGCTCGCACTCTCACCATACATGAATAGAACATATCGAGTATCAAGCGACAACAAATGCAAATAAAATTTAAGGCTTAAGTCGGTTTTAGTGACTTTTTTCAAATCACTATCAAAATTTTATCACTAATAGAATTTTAAATTCTGATTAAAATAAAAAAAAATTGGGGTGGTCACGCTTATTTTCGAGTGGGCGGGGCTCCATAGTTTGTAATATATTTAGCTATATGTATCTTGAAAACTAAATTGGTCACAAAAACAAATTAATCTAATTTTTTTTATTGGACGATATATATATCAATTTAAAGACCTTTCCAACGATATGTAACATGACCTATTTATATGGACAACCTATTGATAAATTTCGCAAAATTATTTTTTGATCAGAAATTTTTTAAAAAAATCTAAAAAATCCAGGAAAAAGGTCTATATGAGTAAGTAGTATAAATTACAATATTTTCAAGTCAAGAAATTAAGCTTTAATTTAAGGTATAACATGACCATGTAGGTAATATAAATCCGAAGATATTAAAGAGAGATTATGACATTTCACCTTAAAAAATACAGTTTGTACAATGCGAAGCCGGTATTCTGTATAGAGGAAAAAATTCTATTCTGCATACAAAATTTTGAAAAAATGTGTTTTTTTAATTTTTCATATTCATAATTTTTCATTTTTCAATTGGCAACACTGCCATGCAGAACGAATAAAATTTTTGCGTTCGTGAAGAAAAATTAAATTTACTATTTTATTAAAGATTTGAAGTATAATTTTACAAAATAATGCCAGTAATTAATTAAATAACAATAATAAGTGAAAATAGATTATAAATATATCGTTTTTTAAAAGTTATTTAATAATAAAAATTACCATCAGAAGCTATTGAAGAAAAGAATGAAAAAAGCCGTTACACAACAACAGAACATTGACTGAAAAAAATTCTACATACATACATATGTAGTATGCATAACAATACTGAAAATAAAAGACATAAAAGATTTGATAAAAACTGACTAACATATAACATCTTAATAAAGTGAAATTGGATCAGTACTTGTCTTTAGACAAATATAAAATATTAAAAATTACATAACTAGTTGATGTTATTTCTTAATAATTTTGTATACGGTACTATTGTGAACAACAATAACTCTTTGGCTGAACAATCTAAAAAGAAAAAAAAAATAACAAAATTTAAAAGAAAAAAAAAAGCGACACGAACACTTTTTTATAATTAATATTATAAAAATGCCACCAAAAACCATTCCGCTGCAATGCCCAGCTTGTACAAATAATGTGACAAAAACGCAAAATAAAGTTGGATGTGGTATTTGTGGACTTTATTATCATCCTAATTGCGCGGGTATATCAACAAAAATGTTTGAAGATCTCAATAAAACTCATGCTGCATTTATATGCAAATCGTGTGCTAATACAGTACCCTCACCTAACACAAACATCGACCTTATAAAGCGTATGGAAGAAATTAAAAACTCGATTGAAAGCAAACTGGATAAAACTAAGTCAGATATTGAGGAACGAATGAATAATGGTTTTCTGAATTTAGAAGCAAAAGTAGATGGTCTCATCGAAAACTTTCGTAGTGAAGTCAATGGAGAATTATCTAAATTGAAGTCAGATGTCAATCACTGCTATTCAGTTGTAAAAGAAGTAGACAGATCTACAAACGTAAAAATGGAAGCATTATTGGCTAAAAACAATGTATTAGAAAGACGATTAAATCGCTCTGACATACTTATTAATGGACTACCGAATAAAATGGATAAAATTCATAATCATATCATTAAAATAGCTCAGATAGTTGGTGTCCACATTACAGGCTCTGATATAAACCATTGCTGTTTTATTAAAAAACGTAAATGCATTCTTGTAAAATTTAATTCAGTAATACTATAAATCCGATCCTATTTTACTTAAAAACGTGTTGGATGATGGTGCTATGTTGGGTGAAAGTGTTATTGGAGCAGATGTGACAGGTGAAGATGTAGTCGATAAAGAAGTGGATGAAAATGGGGCTGTTGTAAATATTAGCAATGGTAAAAGTCAGGCACGTGTGTATTTAAGAGATAATCTGTCGCCAGCATCTCTTAAATTACAGTATATTTGTCGAAAATTGTTATTGCAGAAAAAAATACAAAAATTTTATTTGAAAAACATGGACATTCCAAAGGCAAAAATAATTAAATCAGATGGATCTGTGGTACATCTAAATATTCAACAATGCGGAGATCTTCTTGACGGCAATATTGGTGATAAAGATGTATCCGTAAATAAACACTAACCCTTCTTATTATTATTATTATATTGTTAAATTTAATAATTGTTTGAATAAGAGCGTAATAGTTTTAAGTAACTAATTACTTGGTTCTTGTAAATATTATAATTATTTCAAAAAAAATCACTTGGTCACTGTATGTAGTTACATGTTTGCAGTTAAATGTGGACTAAATATTATTCTTTAAAAATGGTTGAATTACTTAAAAAAAATCAAACATTTAACTACACTACAATACCAATTTACATTACATATTATAGTTTATTTAATTTTTCAGAATGATCTCAATACTAGAATAAAAGAAATGAATAACAAATATATTTTAGTTCATAATGAGGAGTCACTTAATATTTGCACAAATCTAGACTTAACTGTTTTTTATGAATTTGATTGATAACCTGGGTGATATAGCTCATGATAGTAGAATTATTAATTCAGCATTAGAACGAGAAAATTTTAATGTTTTACATTTTAATTCACAGAGCTTAGTTCCACGTGAAAATGGTACTAAATTTGACGAAATTAGGACTATGATGGAGAATTGTTCAGTTGATGCCTTTGGAATTACAGAGACATGGTATAAACCTTTTGTTACTGATAGCGCGGTTCATATTTCTGGTTTTAAAATTTATCGTAATGATCGTTTATATTCAAGGGCGGGAGGAGTGTGTTTGTACATTCGTGAAAATCTTAAAGCTAAGGTTGTCTATGATAGTAATACTCATATGCGTGATGCTGAGAATTCTGTGGAGGCTCTTTTTGTTGAGATTTACATAAATGGTGTGGTTGGCATTTTGTTAGGAGTTATTTACCTTCCCCATGGTAATATATTGAGCTGTGAGGATTTATTTATGGATTTGTCATCGAGGTATACCAACGTACTGATTATGGGGGATTTTAATACGGATATTTTCTCTCGAGGGAATTTGGTGAGAGAACTATGTGATCGTACTTCGCTCTCGATTGTCCATAACTCCAGACCGACACATTTCTGTACTCGCAACCTGACTACATCACTTATAGACTATTTTCTTGTTTCTAACATAAATTTAGTCGGAAATTCAAATCAGTTTCAAATTCCTGCGCTTAATTCGTATCATTCTATGATACAGATCTCTTACAATGTAACGAGTGTTGCAAATACGAGCGAGTTTTTTACAGGGACTACAATGGTTTTGATATGGAATCATGTTTTTCAGAGCTGGAGTCCACTGATTTTTCACCATTTTATTGCGATATAACTGTAGATGGTAAGGCTTGTTTTTTAAATGCTGTTGTGAAGAGACTATTTGAGGACAATGTTCCCTTGCGCCGTTTTGTTCGACATGATGTCAATTCTTGGTTTAATGACTCTCGTATTCAGAGTGCAAAACGTGAAAGGAATGCAGCTTATCGTGCCTATATTATAAATAGAACAGCTGAAAGCTTTCAACGTTTCCGTGTTTGTCGCAATAGATTAAAATCGGTAATAAGGAAAGTTCGTAGGAGAGAGTGCATTAACTATTTTTCCAACTGTAATCAGAAGCAATTGTGGAGGAAGTTAAGGTCTGTAGGAGTTCTTGAGGATAATGGGTTGGATTTTCCACTAAGCTTGGATGATTTTAATGACTTTTCCTGTATGCCTCAACCAACGTCAACGGATTCTGTATTTGATCCCATGTCATTGCCCTATATTGAAGGATTCTCTTTCAGTAATGTTACTGATCATGAAATATACACCGCTATAACCAAAATTAAATCTCAGGCAATTGGGAACGACGGAATATCTCTTAAATTTTTCAAATTAATATATCCAGCAATATCAAGTCAATTTACACATCTCATAAATTTTATTCTAACAACCTCTACAGTACCTGACATCTGGAAGGTTGGTAAAGTTATACCGATTCCCAAGATTAAATATCCAAGAAACATTTCAGATTATAGACCAATAAGTATTCTTCCAGTATTCTCGAAAATTTTGGAAGCTATTTTGAGGCAGCAAATGTTGACTTATTTAGATACGTCAAGAATGATAAATGATTTTCAATCCGGTTTCAGGAAAGGGTACAACACTACTGCAGTGTTACTTGATATAACTGAAACCGTAAGATAAAATTTGGATAAAGGAAATGTGAGTGCTTTGATATTTCTTGATTTTCGGAGGGCATTTGACTCTGTTAGTCATAATATTTTGGTGGGAAAACTACTTAATCAATACGGGTTCGGCTCGAGTGGTTGCAGACTTATTTATTCTTATTTATGTGGTCGTAAACAATTTGTGCAAGTAGGGACGTTAAATTCACGATATAAGTACCCTAAAAGAGGAATTCCACAAGGATCAATATTGGGACCTTTATTGTTCTTGTTATATATTAACGACTTGTTTCAGAGATTATCTTTTTTAAATTGTTATACTTACGCTGATGATATACAACTCTTGGCCAC
The DNA here is from genome assembly GCA_950370525.1 of Bellardia bayeri. Lineage (NCBI taxonomy): Eukaryota > Metazoa > Arthropoda > Insecta > Diptera > Calliphoridae > Bellardia > Bellardia bayeri. The sequence goes on from OX493264.1 coordinate 97,142,878, forward strand.
TTCTCAAAAATCTGATTTGCTAAGGTTTCAGAACTGTATTAATGAGGATCTTGATTATGTAGTGGAATGGTCTAGGGTAAATTCTCTGGAATTAAACCCCTCTAAATGTAAAGTAATGATTTTTTCGAATAATTTGGATGTTAACTTGAGAATTTTAATCGATAATGTTCCTTTGGAGATTGTTTCAAAATATAAAACATTGGGTGTTATTTTGGAAAATGATCTTTCATTTAATAAACATGTAAATTATGTTATTACAAGAGTTTGTTTGACATTACGCGGCCTTTATAATGTGGCTTGTTACTTGCCATTGGCTGTGAGATATCGTGTTGCTGTTTCGACTTGTCTTCCACTTTTCCTGTATTGTTTGGAGATTTACTCGGGTACATCTGCCATAAATATTTTGAAACTACGACGATGTTTCAATATGGTAATTAGATATATTTACGGTCTAGGTGTTCGGGAACATGTTTCCGAATACCAGAAATTAATTTTAGGGTGTAAATTTGACCAATATATAAATATGAGAAAAATCTTATTTTTTTATAAGACAGTTAAATATGGAAATCCATCATATCTGTTACAAAAATTTATTTTTGGTAGTTCTAGTAGAACGCATGCGATTATTATGCCTAGACACTTATCAATTGTTATGAGTCGATCGTATTGCGTGACTATATCGAGATTATGGAATTCAATGATTCCATATGCGGATCGCAGATTTTCACACAGTTTGTCAAATTTCAAACAAATTTTCTTGTCAAATTTATAAATGAATGTTGAATTAATATTTTTTGTTCTCTATTTCGTGCTGACCATGGTACATTTAAACAGGTAAAATTATTAGGAGTGGCATTATTTGAAAAAGAACTATATTTTAAATTGTGCTTTGTTTGTATGTTTTATCATTGGTTCTATCATGGGTTAACAATCATTTTCCTGCAATTATACATTATTTATTGGTTTTGTGCAAATATTAAGGACTCTCTTCATTATTATTATCTTAATCTTAAATTTTTTATTTTTCTTCATTGTTATATATCTAAACAATTGTATTAATATTATTGAATTATTAGTAGTACTGCTAATTTTGGCCCCATGGGCTTGCGGCATATTTTTTGAAATAAATAAAAAAAAATAAAATAATTCTATGATTATAGGTACTATACATATGATACCTTAAATTAAAGCTTAATGTCTTGGCTATTTATATTAATAAACTAAAAGAACACTTATATAGACGTTTTTTTTTTTTAATTTTATTAGATACTAAAAAATAATATTCTTTTCGGATTTAACCCATATTTTATAATCATGATATATATCATTGGAAAGGTATTTTTATTAAATATTAAATCTTTATTATTTTTTATTTGCATTTTTTATGTATATGTATACCTAAATTTTTGTAATATGGACGGCATCAAATGCCACCTTAGTACCAATTGAGGGTGTAAAGACTAAAATGGGTAGTCGAAAACTAAAAGGTTTCTCAATAAAATATTTTACAAAATCAAATAGTAGTATTTTTATTGAAATTAAATTCTTGAATGAGGAAAAATATTGAAATGTAATTGACAAAACAAATTAATAAATTTCAAAGAATATATGATTATACAAATTATTTAATTATTTTTATAAAACATATCATTCCTCCTCGTCTATTAAAAACATGGTAACTAAGGATAATAACGATCAGGTTTCTTTTTAATTCGACTTGATCTGCGTTGTTGTGGTTCTGCTACTGCTAACGGAGTTTCAGAATTAGAAATTGCCAATGGCTGTTCATTCATTGAGACTCTAGGACAAGTAACTGATTCACTTGTAGTTTGACTATTTCGAATGATTGGTTGTAAACTGTCAATCGTTTGCGAATTTTATTGTGGGGGTTGATCAGATTCTAATAAAGACAGAGCTAATTCAGATGTATTTTTAAAATTAGAGTTGTTTAGTGATTTGTTAATCCGAATTTGATTAATATGACGTTTCCAAATTTTGTTGTCAACTTGAATTAGAAACATCATACTTCCAAGAGATTTTATTATCTTTCCAGATACCCATTTATAAGAAATAATATTAATCGATTATTATTTTAGATTAAATGTATTAATCGTAGGATTATTTAAAAAAAATAAATTAATCTAAATAAATCCTCTTTAATCCTGACCTAAATTTAATTCTTAAGTTCGATAACTAATCTTAGTTAATCAATTAAAACAAAAACAAACAAATTTTAATTCGATTGCTAATCATTAAGATTATTAATCATTAATTAACAGCTCTGCTTTCATCTCAACTGTACAATACACCAAAATACTTGCAGTACCACATGAAGAGAACATGATTTTTAAGGTACTTCTTGTCTGTTGTTCACATTTCATAAGTTCTTTTATTTTTTGGTACTCTATTAACTTCGGCTACTTACTAATTCATATTTAATAAGCAAACATTCTCTTCACTTCCCTACTCCTTCTCTGAGTAAGAGTACAAATATATACTACATTCGACAGCGAGTTTCACACATGAAGAAAAGACTTACTCGTTGCAGCTCTCTAATATTTATGAACAAAAAAATTCTTAAATTTTTGGTATATATTCGACTAATATTATTTATCGTTAGCCCGTCCAAAATACCAAGAAAAAAATTTTTCCAACAAAAAATTTTCTGGTTTCATAATTTGGAACAAATCTAGTTTACCGACGGAGCTCCAAATAAAAAAAAAACTTTTTTTTTTTTTTTTTTTTTTTTTTTTAAAAAACAAACACAAACTGCGAAGCTTTTTGGCTTGTCTGCAGAAAACACCCAGAGTCTTTGGCGGGAATCGAACCCGCAACCCTCTGACTGATAGTCCGGCACACTATGGCTTAGTCTATCGGGGCACCCATACGGGTGATAGAAAACTGAAAAATAAGAAAAAATAAATTAAAAAAATTGGCGCAAACGCTTAGTTTTCGAGTTATGGACGTTTTTAGTTTCCATAGAAATATGTAATTTTACCCACTAACTAAAGCTTCTCTGCATAGCCGGCCTTCGGCCGGGCTCAAGGAATTTCTCCTCTATGGTATAACAAACACCGGCTTCGCTAACTAAAACTTTTCTGCACCTAAAAAATGCTTAAATTCACCCAAAGAAGAAAATAATATGCGAATACAAAAACAAAATACATATTTGCAATCGTGAGCAAATTACCTTTAATTTGAGTACCCACACATATCACTAAGTGGGCGGGGCAGTTTTTTTTGGATACAGTGGGCCCCACGGGTCTCAGCCCCCTTAAATTTTAATTTTGGTTTTTTTCTTTTTTTTATTCTGAATTGGGTGGCATATTTTTTTTTCGTAGCCCTTTAAGCTGCACTTCAGCCAAATCACATATTTCTATGAAAACTAAAAACGTCCATAACTCGAAAACTAAGCGTTTGCGCTAATATTTTTATTTAATTTTTTCTTCTTATTTCTCAATTTTCTATACCCCTAGGTACATTTTTATTTGGAGCTGCGTCGCACACTGTGGCCGTGTAGTGTATTTAATGGCCATAAATCAAGGAGGTTGCGGAGCTTCATGAAATTTTGCACACATTTATTTTAAATTTTTTAAGAATTTTAATTTTTTTTTTTACAAAAATACGCCTACTTTTACGCCCACCTCCCATACAACTTAAATCGAAAATGTGGCATAACTTCCATGATTTTAAATATATTAACTCAATTTTTATAAAACATTAATATTATAGTTGTAGAATGAGCTCCTGAAAATATGAACTTAATCCGCCCACTTTTACGCCCACCTCCCATACAACTTAAATAGAAAATGTGGCATAACTTCCATGATTTTAAATATATCAACTCAATTTTCATAAAAGATTAATATTATAATTGTAGAATGAGCTCCTGAAAATATGAACTTAATCCGCCCACCTCTCATACAACTCCAATACAAAAATTTTGTCAGTTTCACTCTATTTCATTTATTAACAACTTTTTTACATATTCGTTGAAATCTAATTTTTTAAGCTTCAATTTCGTTCTAAATTTAATTTTTTTTCTATATAGCACACATGCAATGAAATTTTCGTATTTCTCGCTTCCAAATTGGCACCGGCTACGTGTACGAGTAGCAAAGAAAGAAGGAATGTGCAGTTGTTTTTGCACGCGTAAAATAACGCATAACACCTATTTTTTACTGTAATTTTTTGGTTTTTCATTGTTTTTTCGGCGGCGCGTAAATTGGGGCAAGTTTTTTTTTTAGTCTTTTAGCTGAGACTCTCAGCTTTAATTTGGTATAGGACTCCATGTGTCGCACTGCTTCGCACACAACTAAAAGTCTAACGAAAAATCATAAATGTTTATTTTTTTGGCTCAAATATATTGTCAAATGAAATTTTTTTTAATTTACATAATGCTTAATATCTATTTTAAGTGAAAAAAATACTTATAACGTACATTCGGTGTATAGTTTATTAGTAACAAGCTTTTGAATATGACATAGAAAACTATCACATTTGAGACTTGTTCACATACTTCAACTTTGCGCTGCTCGGGACAGAAAACCAATGGAGATATTTGCATGAAATTTTCCACACATGACCTTTAGATAGTTTTTAACCATCTGTGCAAAATCATCAAAATTGAAGAGCAGGTCAAAATTGATTTTTTGCTGCAGTGGACACAGTGTGCGTCGGTAAACTAGATTTAAGCCATTTTTTCTTCTTAGTTTTCAATTTTCTAATACCTAGAGGGATACTTTTTTTATTTGGAGCTGCGTCGGTAAACCAGATTTAAAATGTATCTATGTAGGTATGTATATTTATTTGTAAACATCGCCTGTGTCTAATACTCAACCGACTAAATACACAGAAAAAAAGAAAACGACTAAATACAAATGAAAAATTTATCAAAACAAAAACTAAAAAAAAATATATTATTTAAAGCACTGAATGTTTGTAAACAATTTTGTGCAAAATAAATAAAATTCTATGTAGGTATGTATGTATAATGGATAAAGCAACAATTTCGTGTATAGTGGCAATTCAATAACTAGAATTGAAACAAGTTCAATGACTTTAAGACAGGTAATAAAAAAGGCGGTAGCTTCTTAAGGAAATAAAATAAAAAGTTATGTATTTTTCCACTATTAATCATTAAAGTAAATTTAAAATTAATTGTTAAAACATCTAGATTCTAGAACAATAAATATAATGAACTCACCTTTCTAGTTCTTCTCTTAGTCTTTTAGATATTGTGGAATTTTCTAAACATTTGCGAATTTCCTCGTGCAAATCATAACTTAGTTTGGCAATTTTCAACTGAATCGAAGGCACGGGACAACGGTTGCTGGCGTATTTACCACCCACTTCAGTTTCAGACTTGACCACAGCCGCAAAACTCATTAGCGGTGAAGGATTAGCCATCTTTCCAATATATTTTAATTATTATGTATTATGAAATAGTTGCAATTTTTCTTATTTATTGTTGAATAATGTGCGTTCGTTTATGCAAATTGCATTCGAACCGACTAGCCACTAACTACTAAAAGGTTTATATTTTGACATTAATAAATGGGTACTCTTTAAAATTAACTTCCTCCAACACCTTCTCCTGTTAAAGATAGCTAGCAGTGTTTTTACTTTTGTAACTTGTGTATAAATAGTCTATACATATATTTTTTTGCGATGTTATAATACGGCCAAATGAGGAGTAGTTTTGTGTTTCTTTTTGTTTTTCTTTTTTCTTACTTTTGTGGCTTTTTTATTAAATTGTATATACTTACATATATTTTTTCTTTTCCACTTAAAAAAGTGAAAGTATTTTTTTATTTTCTACGTATGTATGTAAATCGATAATTGTTAGATTAATATTTAAATATTTTCATCTTTCTTTTAAAAATTGTATAATAATTACTGCTTTTAATAATTGGCCAATCGTTCAATATTTGAAATTAAAAATTGACCAAACTTCCTCATTTTCTTTTCTTTCATTGTTTTTGGTGAAATTTCACAATCTTGATAGACAAAGCCTTTTTTAAATATTAATAATGATTTATTGCTTTCACGTTATAAATTTATTTCACTCAACTATTCCAAATAGTAATAGTTTTTAATTAAAACTGCAAAATTTTATTTATATCCCCCATATATAGAAATAAAAAAAAGCTGTGAATTTATTTTCTTTTTGACATTAGTTGGAGAGTGCTGCCAATAGTGATATTAGCTTTGAAAAACATATGGCTAATATACCTATATACATTATTGCCAAGTGATATAATTTAAAAATTTAGCGCTTGAAGATTTTTGGTTAAATTGATATCACGTATATTTATAACAGTTTATTAAGCTGAAGTTACAAGAATTTGTGGAAGCAGATGCCCGATTATTTTGTTCCTATGCAGGAGTAGTTTTATTTTATAAATTGGTTTATTTTTTATAGCTTCTATAAGTTTTTCCTCCATTGCAATTGTTAAAAAAATAAACACAACAGAGATTATACTCAGTAAATAGAAGTAATCGATAACTAGAATGCAAATTTTGTTCATGAAAAATGGTTGTTCAAATTTAATTAATTCTTCAAAGCAATTGTAAACTTCGTCCTTATCATGGTGTAACAATACAAAGTGAACGCAAAGTGTCTTGTTGGTGGTTGCAGAAAATTTAGCTAATTTTGTTCATTATTTGTTTACATTTTTTTATGAATTTCAAGAAAAATATTACAAAAAGTGCCTTTTATGCAACTCTGCAAAAAAAATGTTGCTAAAAAGTACGGAGCTGAAGAAAACAATCTTTTTAGAGTGACATGAAGAAAACAACTATTTTCAACCGCAATTCAACAACTTTTTTTTCTGTTACGCACGTGTTTACCATGTGCACAATAAAAACAAACAAAATAAGTAAACAAAACAAAGACAAAAATATAGCAAAGTTTCTCTTATTACCAACAAGTCAATTATTAACGAATTTTAAAGAACCACGGATAGAGAATCCACTCAGGAACCTAATTTTGTGGTGCCCATGTTATAAATTTTAGTATTTTTTAAAAAAATAAGGTTTCAAATTTAACCTAAAATATCAAGTTACATATTAATATTACCAGTTATTTTAGTGGTTTTTGAATTTTGAAAACGGATTTCAATAGCCTGTAACTAGGGCTATTGAAATTCAAAACTGTCACTTTCGAAAAATTAGGCGTTTATAGGGCATTCCATATTAAAGTAAAAAAATTTAAAAAAGGTTGTTGCTCTGTAAAACTTTCAAATTGAGCGGTTTACGCATTTTGAAAGTGGATTTGAATAGCCTCCATCTAGGGCTATTAAAATCCAGGAATGTCACTTTCGAGAAATTAGCCGATTATGGGGTATACCATATCAAAGTAAAAAATTTCAAAAAGGTTGTTGTTGAATAACTCTATCAAATTTAGCGGTTTACGAATTTTGATAGCGGATTTCAATAGCCCCCATCTAGGGCTATTAAAATACAGGAATGTCACTTTCGAGAAATTAGCCGATTATGGGGCATTCCATATCAAAATATTTTTTTTTTAAATTTTGCGAAAAGGTTGTTGCTCTGTAAAACCTTCAAATTGAGCCCCCATCTAGGGCTATTAAAATACAGGAATGTCACTTTCGAGAAATTAGCCGATTATGGGGTATTCCATATCAAAGTAAAAAATTTCAAAAAGGTTGTTGTTGAATAACTCTATCAAATTTAGCGGTTTACGCATTTTGAAAGCGGATTTCAATAGCCCCCATCTAGGGCTATTAAAGTCCAGGAATGTCACAATCGAGAAATAACTTTTAAAATACAGTCTCCCGAGCAATGACCTATATCACTATCGATTGGTATTTCTTAGGTCCATCTATTGCAATTAACGAGATATGCGCACACGGAATCGTCTTGTAGTTATTCAAGAAAAACTAACTCACATATTTCTGGCGATTTTTTTAATTTTTGAAAGTTTGCTGCGTAATAGCTTCTAAGATACAGTCTCCCGAGATATGGACTGTACCACTATCGATTGGTATTTCTTCGGTCCATCGATTGCAACTAACGAGATATGCGCACGCGGAATCGTCTTGTAGTTATTCAAGAAAAACTAACTCACATATTTCTGGCGATTTTTTTAATATTTGTAAGTTTGTTGTGTAATAACTTCTAAACTACAGTCTCCCGAGATATGGACTGTACCACTTTCGATTGGTATTTCTTCGGTCCATCGATTGCAATTAACGAGATATGCGCACGCGGAATCGTCTTGTAGTTATTCAAGAAAAACTAACTCACATATTTCTGGCGATTTTTTTAATTTTTGAAAGTTTGCTGCGTAATAGCTTCTAAGATACAGTCTCCCGAGATACGGATTGTACCACTATCGATTGGTATTTCTTCGGTCCATCGATTGCAACTAACGAGATATGCGCACGCGGAATCGTTTCTGAGTTATTAATGGAAAACCAACTCACACATTTTTAGCGTTTTTTTCTTAATATTTGTAAGTTTGTTGTGTAATAACTTCTAAACTACAGTCTCCCGAGATATGGACTGCACCACTATCGATTGGTATTTCTTCGGTCCATCGATTGCAATTAACGAGATATACGCACGCGGAATCGTTTCTGAGTTATTAATGGAAACTGTATTGGTTTTTTTTTATCATTTTCTAAAGTTTGTTGCGTAATAACTTCTAAACTACAGTCTCTTGAGATATAAGCTATATCAACATCGATTCGTATTTTTGTGTTCTATCGATTGCAATTAACGAGATATGCGCACGCGGAATACTTTTGGTTTTATTATTAGAAATATTAAAATAAATGTGATTGGAATTAGTGCGCGATTTTAGGCAAACAGTTATAATGTCGCAAGTGACAACCCGGAAATCTGATAACTGAGCCATAGTACTGTTGATTCACGTTTTTTAATTTAATTATCCTTTAAAAATGTCCTGTTGGTAGTTACATTAAGTTAGCTAACTTTTGTTCATATTAATTGTTTACATTAAAAACGCACGTGCACGTGAAATACTACTTTTTATGCAACTCTGCAAAAAGTTTGCCAAAAATCAAAAAAAATGTTGCTAAAACGTTTGTTTTCTTCAACTGCGTAAAAAATGTTGCTAAAAAGTTTTTCTTCAGCTGCGTCATTAAAAAAATGTACCCCATACTATTTTATACAACTCTACAAAAAAGTTTGCTTAAAAAGTATGTTTTGTTCACATCGATAAACACACAGCAGAAGCTTGCTTTGTTGTTTACAGTCTCCGTGTCTCGAGCCTAAAAATTCTTTAGTAATTTCTATATTTATAGATGGTGATGTACGAAAATATTTTGTTTTAAATTAGGGTGTGTCAGATATCAGCTTCGTTAAGTAATATTTTTAGTAGATCTTTGTTTATAATTCTGTTAATTTTTTTTTAGATTTCAAAAAAGGAAGAAGACTTAAATTTGTGTTGGCTGTATGTTACCGATCGTTTAAATTTTTTTACCATTTACATATATTTTAGACAAAATGTTTTCGGTTAGGAAGTTATAGAGCTTTAAAGCTCAGATATATATACGAGGTATGCTCAAAAAATAAATGTTATTTTAAATTTTTTCAAAAAGAATGTATTTATTCATCAATAACTATCTTGTCCCCTTCAAAGTAATCTCCCTCAAATATAATACACTTATGTCAGCGTTTTTTCCAATCCTCGAAACACTTCTTGGTATCGTCTTTTCTTTTATCTCAATCGTAGCAACACGCTTTTCTTTCATCGATGTCTTCAGTTCTGGGAAGAGGAAAAAGTCAGCGGAGGCCAAAAACTCACACAAAAAAACCTGGCGCGTTATAATGGTGCAAAATCCATCGCGCAAACGGCGCATAACTTCAAGGTAGTATTCCTTATTGACCGTACGACCTTGTGGCAAGAATTCATGATGCACCACGCCATTGCAGTCGAAGGAAGCAGTGAGCAAAACCTTCACATTTGAAAGAACTTGACGAGCTAGGCTTTTTTGGACGTTTCCATTGGGATGATTGGGCTTTGGTTTAAATGTCATAGCCATACACCCATGATTCTTCACCAGTTACGACCTTTTTGAGGAAATCTGGATCGTCGTTGACAATTTTGGAACAATCTTCGCTGCCGCACGTTTCCATAAACATCCGTAAAAATTGCTTGGCATTACCCGACCGATATACCAACATCATCAGCAACCTCTCTGATACTAATTCGACGATTATCCAAAATCATTTTCCTCACTACTTCAATGTTTTCATAGGTTGTTGACGTACTCGGGTGACCAGGACGAGCATCGTCATTGACATAATCTTCTCGGCCTTCCTTAAATCGGTTATACCACAATTAAACTTGTGTTCTGGTCATAGTAGACTCGCCAAACGCCACAGTCAACATTTCAAATGTCCTTGCGCATTCAATTTTAACACAAAACTTAATACAGTTTCTTTGATCCATTTTTTCGAATAGTAAAACCTTTTTATCTGTCAAAAACAAACTGACAATCCAAAATAACTGATATTACCAACATATATAACAGATATGTGTACCAACATAACAGAAAAAAGAATGCGAAAATCGAACATACTTAACTCACGAAATTTTAAAATAATGGATATTTTTAGATCAGACCTCTACGATTTCTAAACCGAACCGGAAAATAGATGTAGCATTTAAAAGTTCTTTGAAATACCTTTCGAATGGTGTGTAATATGGCCCATTTTATTCACCCATTAAAGCCAAATTTTTTTCAAAAGTCCCGTTATTTCGAAAATTTCTCAATATAACGGTACATTTGATATATCTTTTATATATACATATATCTTTATAAATGAAGAAGATCTTTAGGTATAAAAATGGAAGTTTTTAAAATTTAATATTCCTCATACGATGTTAATTTAATTTATTTAATTGTATGATTTTAAGAAACAAGTCTGTTTTAGTAACATTGTTAAAAAAAATTTCAGAAGTTATCCAGGTATACAGAACACCGGGTTCGTATAATACAGATTTTCTATATTTTCATTTGATTATTATTCGGATTGGTTTACAAATCGTAGAGATATAGTAATACATTCGGGCCTCGATTATACGTGATGAACTGGACCAGAAGTACCGATAATCGATTTTCACGGTTAATCGAATTACAATTTTGATTTACAATTTTTAAGTAGGTATTTTTATTATTTAACAAGTGGACATTGGTGTACATACTACATATTTATATAAAAAAAATTAATTCTTCTTAAAACTTCGTATTTTTGAGCTAACATTTTAAAACTCACATAATTTTTGAATGCTCGGTAATTATTTTAACTTTATCTTCAATATTTAAAATGTTTCTTTATCTTTTTAACACTGGTAACACTACACTAAATATATTTATATAGATCTATTACCCGTAATTCCCAAATTTCAAAAGTAAACTAATCAATTTTAAATGCTTCTGACTCATCGTATGCAAACAAGGGAATTCCCCGTTTTCATGTTTATTATATTGTATGTATGAAGTTGAAGTTAATAAAAAAATTCTGCCATCACGGATAATAGAGGGAATTACGGTTAATCGCAGCAAACAATTTGAAAACATTGCAAACAAAAAACAATAGACTGATATTTTTCCATCACGGTTAATCGGGGTTACCGGTTAACCGAATCACGAATAATCAAGGCCCGACTGTATATATATACATATATATCTTGAGTTTTAAAGCTCTATAACATCAAAAACGAAAACTTCTTGGACATAAAAGCTTTTTTAAATTAAACTCTTTTTAACGCTCCGTTAAAAAATAAAAAAATCGGTGTTTAGTTCCGAAATTGCTTTGAAATCAATCCAACTTCATCACATTTGTATCAGATATATGTATATCACGATAAATAAATAATAATAAATTAACTTAAAAAAACAACTTTACAAATGTATAGATTTCAGATTTACTTGTCAATCTTTTGAAGCGAAATTGAACTGTGAACTTCAAACATTATTATATAGCGAACATTAAATAATGAATAAACAAAATTTTAAAAAGATACTAAAATTTTCGTACAAAATAACTCCACAAACTTTAAAAACCTATGAACAGAATGAAGTGTACTTTACAATTCCTCGTTTGGTAGCCTATTACGATTATAATTATGAAAAAATCACTCCCGCCAAGCGAATAATGTACTTCAAAAGTCCGAATTCAGGTCAATATCCACTCGATCTTAATGCTGGATTTAAAACGTATATATGTCGAGCATCTGTCATGTATTCAAAAACCATAGAATTATCACTTCAGTATGATATGGCTTCTGCTGCTGAAGATGATCATGGTCTTGGTAATATAAAGAAAACAAAAGTATTTACAAGACGTGGCACTTTAGTCCATATAATGAATGCATATTATATTAAGCCATACGATAACTTGACTATACGGGTATCACGTTATAATGGTAATATATATATGGTAAAAGAAACATTAAATGGCCCATTAAGTAAACTGAAACCGGTTAATACACATCACAACCAATTTGAGAAATTGTTATTTACTGGTATGTATTTATGAAAACAATAATAAATATTCTTTTAATAGTAAATTGATGCAAATTTAATAAGTTTTAAGGCCCCGATAATCGTTCTCAACACTAAAATGTTGTGTTGTCTTGGTTACAACACAACATGCATTTTATTAAGATTATGCCGATAAGTGTTGTGAATCGTAATCGCAGTTTACAACAAAATACTTTTTGTTGTGAACGGTAATCGGGGCCAAAGTAATACAAATTTTACAACGAAAATGACGGAACTTTTAGTGAAAAGGTAAAATTACTATGTGATGAGGTTGACTTAATATCAGAATTAGAGAAGCAGATCAAGTCTGGTTTTTAAAACACTTTTTTTAAATTTTAAGTTGTTAAAAAAAATTTCTTAAAAAATTTTTTTTTTTTTTAAATATAATTCGACTTCAAACACAGTTTAGGTCTCCAGGTTGGACAGGCCCAAGAACCTATATTTCCAGGGTATCACTCCAGGGTCCGGGTATACAAGAGTTGATTGATGATAAAATGAATTGTTGATTGATGATAAAAATTAATAGTTGTTTGAAGATAATAATAAATTGTTGATTGATATAAATTAAAAGTTGATTGATGAAGAAAATGTCATATAATTTGATAAAAACAAAAAAAAAATTGTAGAAAAATTGTTGATTGATAATATTTTCATTAAAAAAGACTCAAAGTGTTATCCCCGTCTCTTTTATAAAGGAACACAAATGGTAGTTTCAAAATCCTTCGACCTCAAAAGACCCCTCAGGTCATCAAAAACATCAAAAAATGTATAATTAGGTCTCAATTGATCAAACACTGGACATTTAAAAATAAGATGATCATTAGTTTCTGGAACTTTACAACACCGACAGTTCCCAGATGAATTTACACCAATTAAATTCAGATATATTCCATTGTAAGAGTGTCCAGCTATCAGTCTGTTCATCGTCTTAACATTCTCCGGACTCATTCTAGTTTTCCTGGAGAAAGTTTTCGCAGTGATATGTGTATCCAATTCATAAAACCAAACACCCTTTGAAGTGGAAGTTTCATTAAATTCCTCTTTACATTCTGAATAAAGCATTTCCTTAACATGACGAATCGCCTCCGCTGGACTTAAATTCACATCAGCAACAGTACCAATATCACAGGCGACCTTAGCCATTTCATCAGCAATCTCATTCTTAAAAAAATTTGTTTAGAACTTTACAAAACGAAGTTCTCTAAAAGAAAATTTAATTTTTTGCTACAAAAAATGTATTGAAAATATCTTGAGAGAAATTTCATTTGTTTTACGATTTGTTTAATTTTTGATCATAACTGGGGTATGACACGAATGCTAAAGGTGAATTCATCCATTTGTTCCGAACAAAATATATGTTCGGACAAAGTTTTTTTCATATGAAATTTGACGTCTCTCTTTTTAAGAGAGAGAAAATATTCATATAAAAAACATTGTCCGAACAAATATTTGAGAATTGCAGAATACGATGAAAACGTTTTAAAATTTAAATGCACATTTATATATGCATGTACATTTCAAAGATACGTTTTGTTCTGATTTTATAAGAATAAATGTGTGAGCATTGAAAATATTCTTAAGCGGAAAATTACGCCATTTTTTGAATCTATGAATTTTAGGAATTTTTTAAAATTTAGAAATAATGTAATATCTTTTTAGATGCTCCCGATAAACTATCAATAATTGATAGACCATGTGATGAAAATACTGCACTATTTGGAGTACATAGAAGTAACTTTGGTAAATATGATATTGTTTACTCTGGCGAAATACAAGGAATCGATTCCAGTGAAGAGATCAACGATTTGTAAGTATTATTTATTAGCTCATTAGACAAATTACAGTTTCAAATACAAATAGTAATTTTTACTTTAAAATTTAGTGATGATTTAGAAGTGCTCAATAATTGTCGGTTTGTTTTCTCCAAGCAAATGTGGAAAGGACTACAACATGATGATAACAAATATTTAAAGTATTGGCTGCAGTCTTATTTAGCGAATGTTGAAGATGTTTATATTGGCCATAAAAGCAAGGATGGATTCATAACAGAACCCATACAAAAGAAACCTTCAAAAGATATTCCCAAGGTAAATTTTGTAATTTTCATACATATACGAATGTATGTATACATATGTATATTAAGCACAAACTAAAAATATTTTTTATAGAATCGTTATTGGAAGCCGTCGATTTGTACCGGAGTTTTATATGACTTTTTGCAAAATGTTGAAAAACGCATGCCCTCTGTTGACTGCCCACATACGGTCTTTGTGTTTCACTTTAATTGGGAAGAAAAAATTTTCAGTTATGAAATTTTTAAGGGTAAAAGCGACAAAACATTTATATCTGAAGAATATATTGAATATTGTAAGAAATAGACAAATTTTTAATCTTATGATATGTGCTGTGGGCATCTATTGCAAGTAAATACCATAGGTATATAATTACAAATTGTTTAGATTTTTTGTATACATGTATGTATGTATGTAAACATGATACATAAATAACACTGCAAACCTATTTAGTAATAAAATTAGAATTAAAATAAAACATGAAATTAAAAAAAACTAATCAGAAAATTATTATTTGTTTTAATTAGGTATATAATTATATATAATTTTACGCGTCAAATGAAAGTAAACAGTCGTACCAACTTTATGCTGAAATTGCAAAAATGGCAGCTTTTTATTATTTTTAATTACCTATAACGACAAATTTCCGTTCGTAATATTCATCACTACCAAAGTGTATGTATAATTTAACAAAATAAATAATGGGACAGAAAACAGTTGATGTTCGTAAATTCGCAATAGATTTATGTATGTACAAGGTGGCGTAAAAGTAATCCTCCTATCAGAAAATGCTATAAATTTTGCGCAACTTGATGAATTGGAATGCATGTGGTTCCAACAGGACGGTGCAATGGCACACACTGCACGTGCCATAACCGATATGCTGAAGGATGCATTTCCCGAGCGCCTAATCTCCCGTTTTGGCGATTTGCACTGGCCAGCAAGATCGCCTGATTGGAAGTTTACTTTGTGAAATTGCTATTATTGTAAAAAGGAATTGTACTATAATAAATTATAGACAAATACCTATGTCAAATATAACAGTGTAAAATTTGCTCATTGGAATATGACCAAAGTGTCTTACAGGTAAGGATGTAGGAGCTACAGTTATGTGACTAAAAACAAGTCCGGCTCCTAATGTATCACTCTTTAACTTTTTGAGAAAATATTCGTTTTTCGGATGAGAATAAATTTGAAATAGTTGGTGACAAAACAACCCAAAGATATGGGGAAGTGTGAATGAAGCATTAAACGACAACCGCGATTACCTCAGCATTCTACGACACAATGTTGCCCCTAGTGTAGAAACAGGATAATGATCCAAAATTTTGAAGGAATAGTTGCTTTACCTGGATAAATGGAATCAAATTCCATCTGATTTCACCAGAAAATTTGTAAGATTACGATGATAAAAGATCATTGATATGTGGGTAGATTGAAGTTATGCATCTTTTGTTGAAATTCGTGGTCAGTTTGACTAATCTATTGTCTATTTAAATTAATTTTTTAATAAGTGTATTTATTTAAGATTCTTATTTAAACGAATGTACATACTTTTACATTTATTACATACGAATTATGAAATATAGTTTTTTCAATAGCATTGTTTATTATAATCCCAGAGTATACCTACTCTGTGGTTATACTTATATTACTTTCTGTTGCTTTTCTGTTCTGTGTCGTTCTGTTGTTAAATTTTTGTAGTTAGTTTTTTCGTATAAACGTATCAGCTGTTTTAGATAACCAGACAACACATGGTGAAATTATACCAGGTGACAGCATAGCGCCAGCTGATTATTTTTTGCTCTATTCATGGTGAAATTGAAAATGTCAAAAAGTTTTTTACAAATAGTAAAATTTTATATAAAAACGTTACAAAATTATTTTGTTTTTAAAAAATAGAGTTTTTGTCGCCGTTTTATCTGCGTAAAATAGCTTAAAAGTGTTAAAAACCTATATTATATTAAATAGTCTGTTTGTTTTTCTAAAAATGTTAGTTTTTTTTTTGTAAGATAAATATTAAGATTCCTCTTTAAAGTGATTTTTTTTGCTGCAGAAAAATGCATTGTTGTTATACAATACCTATGCATACATTAATTTTGAAAATAAAGAATTTTGCATGTTTTACTTTGCAAAATTACGTATTACTTGTATATTTAAATAAATATTATGTGTAACTTAAAGAAAATTTCTTTGAGAAAATAAAAGAAACAAAAAAATCACTATTGTTTTCTGTTTTTATCCATGTTTGTATATTTGTTTTATTTATTTTATGCCAGATGTTTTTGACAGTAACGAAAGTATTACACAAACAAAAATGCCTGCTGTTCTTGCCTTTTTGCAATTGTTGTAGCAATGCTGTCACCTGGTATTTAATTTCACCATGAGACAACACACCGCGAAAATAAATCAAAAAATACAAATCAATGTTTTTTTTTATTGTACAATATGTCATTACTTTTGGCTAAAGTAATGAGTTTTTCGTCATCCATCGTTTATTTTTTATAACTTTTATACACAAACCTAATTAAATTCAAAGAAATTGAAATTTTTTTTGTTGTATTATGTACATAGAAAATTTTTGTTTTCAACAGGTTCGTCCGCAACAGCACGGAAAGTAACAAAACAACTAACGACTTCTACACATTTTCTATTTAACAGAATCAAGTCAGCTGATTTGGAACGGAACAGAAAGTAAATACTAATTCTGCCTTTATTTGTATTTTCTTTTAGTCCCGGATCACACACTGCCACTTTTGCTGCGCAACTTTTAAGTTTGTGGATGAGAGGGGAAAATAGAGATAGAGGGGACCACTCTTCTTCTTCACTACCACTTTTGAGTTTGTGGATTGGAGGGAAAAAATAGAGTGAGAGGGGATCACTCTTCTTTGACATGGCTGTATATCATATAAGTTACTATTTGTGTAATAGTGCAAGCAAAAGAGATTTTATTAAATTTCATGAACATTTTGGAACTGATATCAATTTGATCTTTAAATATGCATCTATAAGATAATTATTACGACAAAAAATTTTTGGTTGAATTATCGAACAATATGAGTCTTTGACATATTCATTTACATTAAATGATTTTGAGGCTGAATTCAACAACTAAAGCTTAAAATGTAGTTAATCAGGATTTCAAAATCGTTAGAAGTTAACTTTTCTATTTCTTTTATTCTTACAATCATAATTCTAGTTATTTTGGAAATATATATATTTACCAAGGTTAACTTTTCACAAATGACTCGATACTTCATAAATAAGAATATTTTTAGATAATCGCGACAATTAACGCAATAATGTTGCTATAAGATATATCGAATTTTCGATAAAGTAAATTTGTGGTAAGGTTTTATGATTATTTAACAAATATTAGAAATGGTGCCATGGATGTCTAAAAAGTACAATTTATTTATATAGTTGGTACGAAAAACAAAAAACCATTTTCCATCACTGATTCACATGCATACATATAAAATAAAAGATACACCAGGGCTGCCAGAAATTTTCAGCAAAAAATCTTAATTTCGCCAAAAAAAAAGTTTTATTTTTAAGGATAATATCTTATTTTTGGAAATAAGTAGTTTTTTTATTATAAATAATAAAACCAATTCATATTTTATTTAACACTAACCAAAAAAATAACAACAAAAATTCATTTTCTTATACTAAATTGTACATTTTTTGAGATCTATTAGTTTAAAAATTTTCAAATGGGAACAAAAAGATTTTTTTAATTGAACCTAACAATGTTGCCATTTTGACGCTTTTCGGGTATTTTATGACGCTTTTTTGTTCTCGTTACCCTTTTATTTTTTTCCAATACCCTCTTTTTAAAAAGGGTATTTTTTGACGCTTTTTCTATTTTTTGGTGCAGTTTTGGAAGAAGTCCAAAAAGTAAATCTAGCTTTCGAGTCAGCTAGTCAGTATTACAAATAGAATTATCGTTCCTTTAGAAAACTTTGATTATCTGGCAGGTAATTTAGATGAAAGCGTTAACGAATTTTGTTATCTTGGCTATCATTTCGAAGAGTCTTGCAGAGATTATAAAATAATTGATCAGGAGAAACAAGAAATACTATGCAATTTAATAGAATTTAGAAAATATCACGGTCTCGAACTAAGACGTAGACTTCCTTCAAAAATATCGATATTTAGTGTTGATAATATTTTTAAAAATAGCGAAGCGGATATTATTGATTTCATATAAAACTTCATTGATGATTCGTCTCTAATAAATAAAATAGAAATTTCCCTAAAGAATCTAACGTTGCAAAAATGGAAAAATATGGAAAGAACTGATGAACTTTGGATTGAAGTCTACAATTTTAAAAATTCTTTGGGAAAAAATCCTTTTCATAAACTAGCTGACTTTGTTTATCGTATACTTTTTTTCCTTACTTAAATGCCGAAGTCGGAAGAACGTTTAGTTTAATGAATTTTTTTTAACCAAAGATCAGAAACCGACTTTCTTTAAACTCAGTTTGTTGTTGCAATTACAAATTACTTTCAAGTGTTTATTAAAAAATGAACTCAAATCAAACTTATAAAAGGTCTGAATGTTTCATTAAATCTGTTTTTGGCCCGATGGCGATGATTATGAAACAGATGGAAATATTTTAAAATGAAATTGTTTTTCTATAAAACTTTATTTATATTTTGTTTTTTATGAATTGTTATTTTAATTTTTTGTTTACTCCTGGTAACTGAATTGATAATAAAATTAATTATTTATTTAAAAATTTTAACATGCTTTTTGATATTATAAGTTTCTTTTTTTTATGCGTTATTTGCAAAGCAAAACAAAACGATACCAAAATTTTTGTTAAAATTGTTTTTCTTTTGGTTAGGTTCCAGTGTTGCCATTCTAGAAATAAAGAAAAGCGTCAAGTGTATAGTAAGCTTTTCTTTATTTCTAGAATGGCAACACTGGAACCTAACCTTCGTCTAGACAAAACAAAAAATCTTTTTTTTGGGAAAAAAAACTTAAAATCTTTTTTTCTTACCTCTGGCAGCGCTGAGATACACACAAAAGTAATTATTTTTGTAGTAAATTGAATTCTAACGGTTAGGATCTAACCACAAAGTCTTCTAACAATATCAGCGATAAGAAAGTAAATAGTATAAAAGTAAAATAAAATACAATGCTTTTATACAAAGTAACTCCACAATCTTTGTGCAAATATCAAGAAAAATCCGTGTATTTCTCAAAGCCTCATTTAGTAGAGATCTACGATTATAATTATGGAAATATTACAAAAGCCAAAAGAATGAAATATTTAAAAAAAACAAATTCCAAAATATATCCGATCGATTTAAACGTTGGCTTTGAAACGTATGTACCTCGAAAATCTGCTATGTATACAAGAAACATCAAATTAAATCTTAAATATGACATGACATCCGCGGCCGAACGTGAGGGAGCTGAAAAAACAAAAGTATTTACAAGACGTGGCACTTTAGTCTATATAATGAAAGCATATTATATTAAGTCATACGATGACTTGACTATACGGGTATCACGTTATAATGGCAACATATATATGGTGTTGGAAGAGCAAGATGAATCAATACTTGAGTTGAAAGCAACACAAACGCATCACAAACAATTGGAGAAATTGTTATTTTCTGGTATGTATCACAGCGTCTCCAATTACGGTTAACTTACACACATATGTATGTAGATATAATGTGAGAGATAACGCCGGCAAAAAAAGATACTAATTTGTTTATAATCGTAAACATAGAGAATACAATCAGCCCAATCATGAATAAAAATTCCGCGGGAGTTTTTTTCCATTTCCGCGGGAGTTTTTTTTCCTTTTTTCCTATTCAAATTTAATGTTAAAAAAATAAAAAGCGAAAAAAAACTCCCTCGGAATTTTTATTCATGATTGGGCTGGATATTTTTTATGAAAATTACAAATAAAAATAATAAAAAATACAAAATCATATTTATGTTCTATTTTGCAATATATTTTAAGATTCACCCAATAAGTTACCAAATATTGATGAACCATGTGACCCGAACATTGAACTAGTTGGAATCCATAGAAGTAACTTTGGTAAATATGATATTGTTTACTCTGGCGAAATACAAGGAATCGATTCCAGTGAAGAGATCAACGATTTGTAAGTATTATTTATTAGCTCATTAGACAAATTGCAGTTTTAAATACAAATAGTAATTTTCACTTTAAAATTTAGTGATGATTTAGAAGTGCTCAATAATTGTCGTTTTGTTTTTTCCAAGCAAATGTGGAAAGGACTACAACATAATGATAACAAATATTTATATTATTGGCTGCAGTCTTATTTAGCGAATGTTGAAGATGTTTATATTGGCCATAAAAGCAAGGATGGATTCATAACAGAACCCATACAAAAGAAACCTTCAAAAGATATTCCCAAGGTAAATTTTGTAATTTTCATACATATACGAATGTATGTATACATATGTATATTAA
This sequence comes from Bellardia bayeri, assembly GCA_950370525.1. NCBI lineage: Eukaryota > Metazoa > Arthropoda > Insecta > Diptera > Calliphoridae > Bellardia > Bellardia bayeri. Next base: position 97,163,962 of record OX493264.1, read on the forward strand.
GCACAAACTAAAAATATTTTTTATAGAATCGTTATTGGAAGCCGTCGATTTGTACCGGAGTTTTATATGACTTTTTGCAAAATGTTGAAAAACGCATGTCCTCTGTTGACTGCCCACATACGGTCTTTGTGTTTCACTTTAATTGGGAAGAAAAAATTTTCAGTTATGAAATTTTTAAGGGTAAAAGCGACAAAACATTTATATCTGAAGAATATATTGAATATTGTAAGAAATAGACAAATTTTTAATCTTATGATATGTGCTGTGGGCATCTATTGCAAGTAAATACCATAGGTATATAATTACAAATTGTTTAGATTTTTTGTATACATGTATGTATGTATGTAAACATGATACATAAATAACACTGCAAACCTATTTAGTAATAAAATTAGAATTAAAATAAAACATGAAATTAAAAAAAACTAATCAGAAAATTATTATTTGTTTTAATTAGGTATATAATTATATATAATTTTACGCGTCAAATGAAAGTAAACAGTCGTACCAACTTTATGCTGAAATTGCAAAAATGGCAGCTTTTTATTATTTTTAATTACCTATAACGACAAATTTCCGTTCGTAATATTCATCACTACCAAAGTGTATGTATAATTTAACAAAATAAATAATGGGACAGAAAACAGTTGATGTTCGTAAATTCGCAATAGATTTATGTATGTACAAGGTGGCGTAAAAGTAATCCTCCTATCAGAAAATGCTATAAATTTTGCGCAATGATCCAAAATTTTGAAGGAATAGTTGCTTTACCTGGATAAATGGAATCAAATTCCATCTGATTTCACCAGAAAATTTGTAAGATTACGATGATAAAAGATCATTGATATGTGGGTAGATTGAAGTTATGCATCTTTTGTTGAAATTCGTGGTCAGTTTGACTAATCTATTGTCTATTTAAATTAATTTTTTAATAAGTGTATTTATTTAAGATTCTTATTTAAACGAATGTACATACTTTTACATTTATTACATACGAATTATGAAATATAGTTTTTTCAATAGCATTGTTTATTATAATCCCAGAGTATACCTACTCTGTGGTTATACTTATATTACTTTCTGTTGCTTTTCTGTTCTGTGTCGTTCTGTTGTTAAATTTTTGTAGTTAGTTTTTTCGTATAAACGTATCAGCTGTTTTAGATAACCAGACAACACATGGTGAAATTATACCAGGTGACAGCATAGCGCCAGCTGATTATTTTTTGCTCTATTCATGGTGAAATTGAAAATGTCAAAAAGTTTTTTACAAATAGTAAAATTTTATATAAAAACGTTACAAAATTATTTTGTTTTTAAAAAATAGAGTTTTTGTCGCCGTTTTATCTGCGTAAAATAGCTTAAAAGTGTTAAAAACCTATATTATATTAAATAGTCTGTTTGTTTTTCTAAAAATGTTAGTTTTTTTTTTGTAAGATAAATATTAAGATTCCTCTTTAAAGTGATTTTTTTTGCTGCAGAAAAATGCATTGTTGTTATACCTATGCATACATTAATTTTGAAAATAAAGAATTTTGCATGTTTTACTTTGCAAAATTACGTATTACTTGTATATTTAAATAAATATTATGTGTAACTTAAAGAAAATTTCTTTGAGAAAATAAAAGAAACAAAAAAATCACTATTGTTTTCTGTTTTTATCCATGTTTGTATATTTGTTTTATTTATTTTATGCCAGATGTTTTTGACAGTAACGAAAGTATTACACAAACAAAAATGCCTGCTGTTCTTGCCTTTTTGCAATTGTTGTAGCAATGCTGTCACCTGGTATTTAATTTCACCATGAGACAACACACCGCGAAAATAAATCAAAAAATACAAATCAATGTTTTTTTTTATTGTACAATATGTCATTACTTTTGGCTAAAGTAATGAGTTTTTCGTCATCCATCGTTTATTTTTTATAACTTTTATACACAAACCTAATTAAATTCAAAGAAATTGAAATTTTTTTTGTTGTATTATGTACATAGAAAATTTTTGTTTTCAACAGGTTCGTCCGCAACAGCACGGAAAGTAACAAAACAACTAACGACTTCTACACATTTTCTATTTAACAGAATCAAGTCAGCTGATTTGGAACGGAACAGAAAGTAAATACTAATTCTGCCTTTATTTGTATTTTCTTTTAGTCCCGGATCACACACTGCCACTTTTGCTGCGCAACTTTTAAGTTTGTGGATGAGAGGGGAAAATAGAGATAGAGGGGACCACTCTTCTTCTTCACTACCACTTTTGAGTTTGTGGATTGGAGGGAAAAAATAGAGTGAGAGGGGATCACTCTTCTTTGACATGGCTGTATATCATATAAGTTACTATTTGTGTAATAGTGCAAGCAAAAGAGATTTTATTAAATTTCATGAACATTTTGGAACTGATATCAATTTGATCTTTAAATATGCATCTATAAGATAATTATTACGACAAAAAATTTTTGGTTGAATTATCGAACAATATGAGTCTTTGACATATTCATTTACATTAAATGATTTTGAGGCTGAATTCAACAACTAAAGCTTAAAATGTAGTTAATCAGGATTTCAAAATCGTTAGAAGTTAACTTTTCTATTTCTTTTATTCTTACAATCATAATTCTAGTTATTTTGGAAATATATATATTTACCAAGGTTAACTTTTCACAAATGACTCGATACTTCATAAATAAGAATATTTTTAGATAATCGCGACAATTAACGCAATAATGTTGCTATAAGATATATCGAATTTTCGATAAAGTAAATTTGTGGTAAGGTTTTATGATTATTTAACAAATATTAGAAATGGTGCCATGGATGTCTAAAAAGTACAATTTATTTATATAGTTGGTACGAAAAACAAAAAACCATTTTCCATCACTGATTCACATGCATACATATAAAATAAAAGATACACCAGGGCTGCCAGAAATTTTCAGCAAAAAATCTTAATTTCGCCAAAAAAAAAGTTTTATTTTTAAGGATAATATCTTATTTTTGGAAATAAGTAGTTTTTTTATTATAAATAATAAAACCAATTCATATTTTATTTAACACTAACCAAAAAAATAACAACAAAAATTCATTTTCTTATACTAAATTGTACATTTTTTGAGATCTATTAGTTTAAAAATTTTCAAATGGGAACAAAAAGATTTTTTTAATTGAACCTAACAATGTTGCCATTTTGACGCTTTTCGGGTATTTTATGACGCTTTTTTGTTCTCGTTACCCTTTTATTTTTTTCCAATACCCTCTTTTTAAAAAGGGTATTTTTTGACGCTTTTTCTATTTTTTGGTGCAGTTTTGGAAGAAGTCCAAAAAGTAAATCTAGCTTTCGAGTCAGCTAGTCAGTATTACAAATAGAATTATCGTTCCTTTAGAAAACTTTGATTATCTGGCAGGTAATTTAGATGAAAGCGTTAACGAATTTTGTTATCTTGGCTATCATTTCGAAGAGTCTTGCAGAGATTATAAAATAATTGATCAGGAGAAACAAGAAATACTATGCAATTTAATAGAATTTAGAAAATATCACGGTCTCGAACTAAGACGTAGACTTCCTTCAAAAATATCGATATTTAGTGTTGATAATATTTTTAAAAATAGCGAAGCGGATATTATTGATTTCATATAAAACTTCATTGATGATTCGTCTCTAATAAATAAAATAGAAATTTCCCTAAAGAATCTAACGTTGCAAAAATGGAAAAATATGGAAAGAACTGATGAACTTTGGATTGAAGTCTACAATTTTAAAAATTCTTTGGGAAAAAATCCTTTTCATAAACTAGCTGACTTTGTTTATCGTATACTTTTTTTCCTTACTTAAATGCCGAAGTCGGAAGAACGTTTAGTTTAATGAATTTTTTTTAACCAAAGATCAGAAACCGACTTTCTTTAAACTCAGTTTGTTGTTGCAATTACAAATTACTTTCAAGTGTTTATTAAAAAATGAACTCAAATCAAACTTATAAAAGGTCTGAATGTTTCATTAAATCTGTTTTTGGCCCGATGGCGATGATTATGAAACAGATGGAAATATTTTAAAATGAAATTGTTTTTCTATAAAACTTTATTTATATTTTGTTTTTTATGAATTGTTATTTTAATTTTTTGTTTACTCCTGGTAACTGAATTGATAATAAAATTAATTATTTATTTAAAAATTTTAACATGCTTTTTGATATTATAAGTTTCTTTTTTTTATGCGTTATTTGCAAAGCAAAACAAAACGATACCAAAATTTTTGTTAAAATTGTTTTTCTTTTGGTTAGGTTCCAGTGTTGCCATTCTAGAAATAAAGAAAAGCGTCAAGTGTATAGTAAGCTTTTCTTTATTTCTAGAATGGCAACACTGGAACCTAACCTTCGTCTAGACAAAACAAAAAATCTTTTTTTTGGGAAAAAAAACTTAAAATCTTTTTTTCTTACCTCTGGCAGCGCTGAGATACACACAAAAGTAATTATTTTTGTAGTAAATTGAATTCTAACGGTTAGGATCTAACCACAAAGTCTTCTAACAATATCAGCGATAAGAAAGTAAATAGTATAAAAGTAAAATAAAATACAATGCTTTTATACAAAGTAACTCCACAATCTTTGTGCAAATATCAAGAAAAATCCGTGTATTTCTCAAAGCCTCATTTAGTAGAGATCTACGATTATAATTATGGAAATATTACAAAAGCCAAAAGAATGAAATATTTAAAAAAAACAAATTCCAAAATATATCCGATCGATTTAAACGTTGGCTTTGAAACGTATGTACCTCGAAAATCTGCTATGTATACAAGAAACATCAAATTAAATCTTAAATATGACATGACATCCGCGGCCGAACGTGAGGGAGCTGAAAAAACAAAAGTATTTACAAGACGTGGCACTTTAGTCTATATAATGAAAGCATATTATATTAAGTCATACGATGACTTGACTATACGGGTATCACGTTATAATGGCAACATATATATGGTGTTGGAAGAGCAAGATGAATCAATACTTGAGTTGAAAGCAACACAAACGCATCACAAACAATTGGAGAAATTGTTATTTTCTGGTATGTATCACAGCGTCTCCAATTACGGTTAACTTACACACATATGTATGTAGATATAATGTGAGAGATAACGCCGGCAAAAAAAGATACTAATTTGTTTATAATCGTAAACATAGAGAATACAATCAGCCCAATCATGAATAAAAATTCCGCGGGAGTTTTTTTCCATTTCCGCGGGAGTTTTTTTTCCTTTTTTCCTATTCAAATTTAATGTTAAAAAAATAAAAAGCGAAAAAAAACTCCCTCGGAATTTTTATTCATGATTGGGCTGGATATTTTTTATGAAAATTACAAATAAAAATAATAAAAAATACAAAATCATATTTATGTTCTATTTTGCAATATATTTTAAGATTCACCCAATAAGTTACCAAATATTGATGAACCATGTGACCCGAACATTGAACTAGTTGGAATCCATAGAAGTAACTTTGGTAAATATGATATTGTTTACTCTGGCGAAATACAAGGAATCGATTCCAGTGAAGAGATCAACGATTTGTAAGTATTATTTATTAGCTCATTAGACAAATTGCAGTTTTAAATACAAATAGTAATTTTCACTTTAAAATTTAGTGATGATTTAGAAGTGCTCAATAATTGTCGTTTTGTTTTTTCCAAGCAAATGTGGAAAGGACTACAACATAATGATAACAAATATTTATATTATTGGCTGCAGTCTTATTTAGCGAATGTTGAAGATGTTTATATTGGCTATAAAAGCAAAGATGGATTCATAACAGAACCCATAAAAAATAAAACTTCAAGAGATATGCCCAAGGTAAATTTTTTAATATTCATACATATACGAATGTATGTACATAAGTATACATACATACATAAATATGTACAATATATTAAGAACACACATCAAACATATTTTTTAATAGAATCGTTATTGGAAGCCTTCGATTTGTACCGGATTTTTATACGACTTTTTGCAAAATGTTGAAAAACGCATGTTGTCTGTTGACTGCCCACATACGGTCTTTGTGTTTCACTTTAATTGGGAAGAAAAAATTTTCAGTTATGAAATTTTTAAGGGTAAAAGCGACAAAACATTTATATCTGAAGAATATATTGAATATTGTAAGAAATAGACAAATTTTTAATCTTATGATATGTGCTGTGGGCGTCTATTGCAAGTAAAGTAAATAAATACCATAATTACAAATTGTTTAGATTTTTTGTATACATGTATGTATGTATGTAAACATGATACATAAATAACACTGCAAACCTATTTAGTAATAAAATTAGAATTAAAATAAAACATGAAATTAAAAAAAAACTAATTGGAAAATTATTATTTGTTTTAATTAGGTATATAATTATATATAATTTTACGCGTCAAATGAAAGTAAACAATCGTACCAACTTTATGCTGAAATTGCAAAAAAGGCAGCTTTTTATTATTTTTTTTAATTATAACGACAAATTTGCGTTCGTAATATTCACCACTACCAAAGTGTATGTAAAATTGGACAGAAAACAGTTGATGTTCGTAAATTCGCAATAGATTTATGTATATAAAAAGGGAAAATCACTTTATGAAATTGTTATTGTAGGTAGGAATTATACTATAATAAATTATAGACAAATATGTCAAATATAACAGTGGAAAATTTGCTCATTGGAATAGGACCAAAGTATCTTACAGATAAGGATGTAGGAGCTACAGTTATGTGACTAAAAACAAGTCCGGCTTCTAATGTATCACAAACATTTGTTAAATGAGTAAGTGTTAGCACCATAAGTAGAATCTTACATCAATCTGACAAAGAAGCCTAAACTAAAAAATACAAAAATCAATCTTTAACTTTTTGGGAAAATATTCGTTTTATGGATGAGAATAACAGCCATGTCACAGAATTTAATTCCGTTCGGAAGTGGAATTAATTCCTTATTTTGCTTTTATATAAAAGTAAAACGAATTGTTTTTCGGAACAAAACCACTTTTAATTTGCTATGTGGAACTATAATTTTAAGAATTTCTAGGTTTCATTCTGTTAACTTGGTGGCATCAATGCCCTGTCGGCTCCAAGCTGTTATTGATGCTCAGGGTAGGCCGACAAAGTACTAGAATATTATCAAACAAATCTATTTTATATCTTATAAGAAAGAAATTTTCCACAATATAATTTTCCGACCCTACAAAGTACAGTAAAACTCCCCATTGTGGACACTTCTTATAACCGGACACCAATAACCGGACAATTTTCGTGGACACAACCATTTTATTAGTTTTTCAATACAAATATTACCCAATAACCGGACAAAATTTAAAAAATCCCAAACAAATTTTTTAAAAATCAGGCAATCCTTACAAAAGAAATCCCATTTGTGCTGATAAAACCAAAATTGGTGATTCTCCTTTTCACATTGCATTCATAAACACGAATTTGATGATTCCCCTTTTAACATGTATGCACACATTGTTAAAACTTGTTGCGCGTTTGAAACAATTTGCCAAAAATGATTTTGTAGCTTTTCAACACATTAAAAATATCGAGACACATTTTGAAAATGAACATTTTAAATCAAAACAATCACTATTTAAGCAATCAAACATTAGAAATTTTTTTCAACCAAAGTAGTAATGAAATGTAAAAACTTGTACATTGCACATACAATGTATTATTAAATATTATTCATAAATTCGTACAAAATATGAAATAAGCGACAACTTCTAAAGATTTGGAAGCAATTTAATAAAATTTTTTTGAGCTCCCTTCGATCACCCTCCCTATAAGCGGACACCTCCCATAACCGGACAAAAACACTGCGACGGTGAGTGTCCGGTTATGAGGAGTTTTACTGTATATATATTCTGGATCCTTATAGATAGCGGAGTCTATTAAGCCCGTCTGTCTGTTGAAATCAGTTTTCTGAAGTCCCCAGATATCTTCAGGATCCAAATCTTCAATAATTCTGGCAGACATGCTTTCGAGAAGTTTGCAAAATCCGTCCATAAATAACGGAGATATGAGCAAAAATCCGAGACAACCTCTGAAAATTTCATCAAAAAAACTAAGTGTATTAATATTGTTACAAATAATTTCATCAACAGATGGCGTTGATCACACAGTGTTTAAGTGTGTTCTTAAACCGTAATGTAAAAAGACAGTGTGTTCATTTTTAATTGTGTTTTTGTACATGTAAATAAATAAAGACTCGTTATATTTTCTTCAAACTATCTGACACTTTTATTTTGTAATTAAAAAGAATCCGGTTTATTTAAAGGAAACAAAACACCGTTTTTAAAAGGTAAAAACGTAACAATATAATATATATGTATATATATATATAATATAATTATGCATCCACAACAAAGGTTAAGGGTATATAAGATTCGGCATAGCCGAATATAGTACTCTTACTTGTTTTTAATACAAAATTGAAAGCGGGTGCTCCCGTTTTTTTTTTGTCGTTAAATATTGTTTTAACCCATTAGTGCATGAAGTTCCCCAGGAACTTTTTAACAAATTTCTTTGTATATATGCAATTAAAACTGCCATTTAAATAATTTTCACAAGATTTATAAAAAAAAATATGTTTTTAAGATTTTAGAAGGCGTCCCTTATAAGGGACATTATGCAGTATCGTCACTTGCAGTGAGAAATTTTTTAAAGCATTCTTTTGGGTGAAGGCTTTTGTTACATTTGATGCATATATAATTAGACTTCTTACCACAGCTTCCACATCTCTTATCAGTTTTGGAGTAGTCTATTATGTGATTTCTACCGTATCATACCGTATGTCAGCATTAGAAATTGAAATTGGAACCTCTTGCAGAGGGTACACCGTCCGTTTCTAGATAGTAACTAGCTATATCGACGAAATTGTAACAAATTTGTACAATCAGGAGCATTTGGATGCAATTTTCTCATAAGTAGCCACGCATTTACAACCGAAGCATACATCAGATATGCGAAAATTGGCCACCACCATTGGCTTTGGTGTTATCATTTATGTGAAAATTGTTCAGTATTTTTAGGTCTATATTTTTCTGTAGGGCATACAAATTGGTTTGTTCAATGCAATGATTTAATAATAGTTGAAAAAAATCGGTTGTTGGTTTTGCCGTTTAAGCTTCGATGCTAGGAGATAGGTATAATTTCGCACTCGGTTTCAATTTCATAGGTTGGATTTGATTTCTACCAACGGATTTTTGATCCACGTTGCAGCTTTAAGTATTTTGCTAGTGGCTCCTCAGCACCTTCACTCCAATCATCTTCACTATCAATACGTTGCACTTCGCACTCTGCATTTAGCAATTTCGAAGCCAAGTGATTTAGATTTCCTTCGTGTTCATCATTACTAGCATCGGAATCGTGATCTGTATCATTTCTATCCAAAGGAGGTATTGCAAATATATTGATATTTTGAATATTGTCATCTAATTCTTCCAACTGTTCCAATATTTCTGCAACTGTAAGTCTGTTAAGTAATAACGATTAAAATTAGCACAGAGCATAATGTCCCTTAAAAGGGACATGAACAAAAAACGACAATTACTAATATTTTTAAACACACTTATATTTTAAAACTTGAACACATCAATTACTTAATCATATTTTAATAAGCACAAATTAAAAAATAGAAATATAACAAAAAGCTGTTCAATTTTTTTCATTATTACATACCCTCCACCTGTGCTGTGAATTTTATTATTCCCGTTATACATTTTTTGCATAATATTACGCAGCCAACAGAATTTGTGTGAAAAAACACTTGTTGTTATGACGGTGACACATATGAGAATGCGATTCTAAATGCAAGTTGAATTTTAAATTCTTCGTTTCGCTGTAAAGTGGAAAAATAAGAGTCCCTTATAAGGGATCTTATGCACTAACGGGAATTCCCGCGATGACGGGAATTTACGCATTTAATTTATTAATAATATACGCAGCAGTGTACAACAAATGGCAGGAATTTCTCAAGGCCGGAAAAACCGGTAATAAAGTTTTTTTGGAGTTTATTTAGCTACCAGTTTATAATTGCGGGACACGCAGTTATTAATTTTAAGGAAAATAAACAAGTAGTTTTAAAAATCAGACTAAAATATTTTAAACAATTTTATTTTTCGAGATTAAGGTGTTTTTATTTTTTTCCGATATTTCGCTACACAATGTTTAGCATTCAGGGAAACAATAACAAAATTTAAAATTAATAACAATAAAAATATTTTTCAAAAAATAACAGTAATTGTCAGAATTTAAATATTACACAAACAAAAATATTGATATGATGACGTCTTTGGCAGGGTAGAAAATGCATTCCAATTTGCCAATTGCTCCAGTACTTTACAATAGTATTCTTAATTATTCGAACTATTAGCCTGAATAAAAAACTTTTCTCTTAAAAAGATAAATATTAGTTCAATTCCTTCTCTAGTTAATGAAAAATATTTTAGTTTTTGTGTTTTTATAAACTAAGTGTCTATAGGTTTGAGCAACATTATCTGTATCTGCTTTAAAATTAATTATAAGATTCATTTATAATTATTTTCTGTTTTCAAAACTGATATGTTCTCAAAGTCGGGATTATAATAAAAATAAAAAAATCGAACAATTAGTTAAATAATCTAAAAAAATAAAACAAATAAGTTATTAAAAAATTTTTACATTCGAATTTTACTTCAAGTTAAATATACAAATTGTTTGAAAACAATCATATACACTACAATTTATTTTTGTATATTTCTTTTATATATTTCACATAGCTTTTCGTTGGAAAACATAAATGTAAAATCATACAATTATTATATACAAAGAGACACTAGAAAATGTAATGCATTTTTTGCATTTAATAAATAAATTTTGAAGAATTTTTGCTGTTTACACGAGTTTGAAGAATTTTGAAGAAAATTTCAATCGTGTAAATCTAGCTTAAGAGTATCAATTTGTACGCTCATCGCATCGACTTTGCTTTCGCATCGCAATAGAGAGTAACCCCCCCTGAAGTGAAGCGTATCCCAAAGAAAACGCTTTGGTTCGATCAAAATATCAGGGTCAGGCAAAACATTCCAACCTCTTCCAGTTTTTACTATGAAATGAATATTATGGTTTCATGTCTGGCCATCTAAATACAGAAAGGTTATATTCCTTTATTTTCAAGACAAAATCGATTTTGTGACGAATTCGACATCGCAATTGTTACATTGTATTCTTAGCTTGTAGTTGATCGCTTTGTTTTTTTTACTCGAAACTAAACAACGCTAGGGAATATTTGAATGCAATAAATATTTTCCTAACATAGATTTAGTTAAAATTGTTTATATCCTTTTATAATAATGGCTGAAACTATTAAATATGCTGTTATTTACAAAACGGTTTTGTTTTCAATAAAATACACAGTTTTATTTTTTAATTATAATTACTAACATTTAATTAACAGCTTCCTTTTCTTTTTGGATTTCCACCTCCTCATTATCCACATCATCATCTTGCTGCTTGGTAGACTTTGTAGCGATAGAGTTTTTACCACCACTACCAATTTTTTCGTACATTTCCGGAACAAATTGAAAAGGATCTATCTTCAGTTGTTCTTGGCTTGGGGGACTTTTAAGTAAGACCCGAGTTATGAAACTTCCTTCACGTTTTGGTCTCACCGAATTGACATCCTGCAACAGGGAGCGTAAATTTTCTTCTAAATGTTGTACATCCATATCCAAAGTACCAATGGTTGTAGTTATTAAACCGAAGTCCTGTTGGTGTTCATCTTTGGCTGCCGAATAGCTGATGCCGTTCAAGAAACGCATTATCATTTCGGTAAGATTAGCTCCTAATGTTTCAGCCTTGGGATTTGGAAATTTACGCTTCATTAATCCGCGCAAAGCCACGAGCTCTGGCAAGATATTTGGATGGGCAATCACATATTGATAGTCAGTTAACAATAGTTCACCGTTGGTAATATCCTTGATTAATTCAACACCACCCACTAAAGTGGCACCTGCTTTACGGGCTTCCATAATTTCATCCTGTAATTGAAGTGCTTGATTAAAAAAATGCAAATTATGTATAACATAGATTAATGTATAACATCTAAATTGTAAGATATTACTTTAGACTTTGGTTTGAATATTAAAAAATTAGCTAAGTTTTTTGCATTGTCAATATCATAATCATTTCCAACAAAATTTGAATAATTTTTCTACTGTTAAACCGTTTGGGTGGGTGAATTGAATAATCATAGATCAACCTATGATTAAATTTGAACTACAAATGTTTTTAAAATATGTAAACACCTCAAAGTTCTGTTTTCTTCTGCTGTACAATATTGCAAAAGTTAATCCAAACAAGTAAGAGTGCTATATTCGGCTATGCTAAATCTTATATAACCTTCACCTTTGTTGTGAATGCGATTCTTACCATAATTTACAGAGTTTGTCTGATGTTCATAATAATCTTGAGTGTAATTTAACAAACAGAGTATAAAAAAGGGGAAGAATTCGGTTTTAGTGAAAAAAACTTGATCAAATAGGGCTTTTAGAGGAGATGCCATCAAAAAAAAAATTTGTTGGCGGTCCCGCCTATTTTCGAGGGGGCGGGCCCGTAAAATTGAAAATATATACGCCTATATCTTGGGAACTACTGATAATTTGTAATACATTAAATAAAAAAATAAATACCTTTCCAACGATATATATCATGGTTATAAAATATGGACCAAATATGGGTTAAATCCGAAAAGAATATTTTTTGACGCGAATTTATTTGTTTTTTGGAAATGGTTCTTATATGGCAGCTTTGACAAATTATGAGCCAAATCTTCTTAAATTTTGGAACAGTTATTTTTATGCATATGAGGATATTTCACGTCGAATTTCAACATAACGGTATATATAAGATATATATTAGTATTAACGTGGATTTAGAGGGTGGACCTTATGTGGGGGATATTGTCAAATACGGACCGATATTCTCAAAATCCAGCAGTTTGATTTAGGCATGTATGTAAAGGATCCGTGTAAAATTTTGGATTGGTACCCTTATTTATAAGAGATTTATGAGTATTAAAGTGATTTTCGGAAGATGGCTTTATATGGGGCATACGTTTAAAAATAGACCGAAATTCACAACATTTTGTGGGATGATTTTTATATATGTATGTAAATGATCTGTGCAACGTTTTGAGTCGGCACCGATATTTATACATTTTATATAGGGATAAGTCTTTTTCAGATGTGGTCATTGTATGGGAGCTATGACCAATTCTGGGCCGACAACCAGCAAATTTAGTACAACAATTTATTTGCCTATAGAGATTATTTATGTCAAATTTTAGCTGTTTAACATTATTTATATCTGTTTTATACGTATTTAAGTGAATTTTGGAAGCGGACTTTATATGGGATCTATAGTCAAACATGGACCGAACTAAAAAAAATTTTAAGCTGTGGTTTTAATTTATTGCTTGTGTTAAATGTTCTTTGTTTTTTGTAAAATTTATTTAATTTTAATTTAATGTGAAAATTACTATTAAATATGTAAGTCTAAAAGAAAAAATATTTGGTGTATTTATTTTTTATTAATGTATTATAATTTTTAATTAAATAGACGTAACCCTGATGAAGTCAACAAAAAATTGACGAAACGTTGGAAAACATGTAAAGAAGTTTTTTATTTACATTAAATAATATAGGCCCAATTAGCTGACTTGATACAATTCAAACATAAAATATCTATTAAATTTGGCCAAATAACACATTAGTATAAACAAATTTCGTTTTACGATTTCTTTTTGCATGAAACTTATTCCTGCTGAATTTTGTATTGATATTTCAGTTTTATATGCATTTATGTACAATTGAGAAAATATTTCGGGAAAATTTTTGTATGGGGGCTATGAGAAATCATAGACCGATTCTTACTATTTTCCGCACACTTTCTTCTTTTATCATAAAAACATTGTAGGTATACAAAATTTCATGATATTATCTGCATTATATTTCAAAATATTGCAATAAAATGGACAAAAAATATCAAATTTTTATGGAGGTTGTCTCACATATTGGTCCATAACTCTGGTTGGGCTAAACCGATTTTGCTGATTTTAAATAGCAGACTTCTCGAAAGCATGTCTAATAGAATTGTTAAAGATTTGGATCCCGAAGATATCTGGGGACTTTAGAAAATTGATTTCAACAGACAGACGGACATGGCTTAATGGACTCGGCTACCTATAAGGATCCAGAATATATATACTTTATAGGGTCGGAAAATTATATTGTGGAAATTACAAACGGAATGACAAACTTATATATACCCTTCTCATGATGGTGAAGGGTATAATAATTTGATCGGAGTTCGTATACGATAGCTTTGAACCAAAAAGAGATGCCATCAATACCGCATTCATAGGATACCGCCTGAATGACGTAGTTGCAAATGGAACAACACACATGATACTTATATTGTGTTCTCCCAAACGTATGACCTACAATTCTTTGCATTTGCATTAGTTTCACGACTACGACCCTATTCTCTTAACATTTATATACCTACATTGCCTTTCGTGAAAACCAAAATACGCCTTTCTTCGCCGTGTCCAAATTTATGTGGCACCATAGCCATACGTTGGAAATTATCCACGAATCGTGTCGACTTTTCCCCTTTCATATTCAATTCAATATCTACGATAAGTGGTGCATTTGGTTCGTTATACATCGTGGGGTGATGGGTCTCGCGATGACACTGAATAGCCCCGGCTACTGCATAAACAGGCCAACGATAGTATTTGCCCACATAACAATTGTCCGTGGCGATTTGCTTCCAAGAATCATCCACATGTTTATTTTCACGTTGCAAATTAATCCTACAATAAAAAAAGTAAACAAATTACGCTCATATTTAAAATATGAGTGCAAGCAACTTACTTTTTGTCCCTTTGATTGTGTGGTATAAAACCTACTTTTTTCACTTCCACTTTAACTTTTTTCTTGCGTGCCTTTTCGCGTGTACCCTTACGAGCCGCATCGCAGACGGCGGTTGTGTGGACTTTGCGTAGAATATCTCCTGAAACTTGTTGGCGTATAACCAAACTACGCATTGATGTTGATATAATGGACAGCATTTTTATTAAAACTTCTAGGATTTTTTGTGAAAAATATGATTTTATAAATTTCGTGTAAAATTACTACATAACCTGCTGTCCGGTTCTCCCCAAATAAAAAAAATTGAAAACTGAACAGCTGTTTATATATACGTTATAGAGTTGCCAGTATAAAATGTGTAAAGCCAGTTAAAAGAACACACGGCTTTTATATATGTCTTACAATTCAAATAAATGGTTCGGTAACAAACTGTAAAGTTTTTGGTATAAAATTAAAAAATTGCAATATTTTTGGCTGTTAAATTTATTTTTGAATATAAATTGACAATATTGCCATTTTAATGATATTGTATTATATATATTTATTTCACGGTGCTATTGTTAATTGTCGGACACAAAAAACAAACAATAATAACAAAACTGTGTTTCATTTCATGACTATTTTCATAACTAAATAATTGTCTTAATAATTACCAAGAACAAGTGATTCGTAATTGGCTTACATAAATGTAAACAATACATATAATTTTGTTTTGCTTTTCAGTAACTCAAATCTACATTTAAATATTAATTTCATATTAAAATTGTAATGTTTGTTTATTTTCTATTTTCAGCATTTAATTTTTTTGTTTACTATTTGTTTGCTCAACAATGAACAAATTCAAAAATTTGCATTGTTTATATAAAATAAATTATAAAAAAAACGTAAAATTCATCAAGTAAACAATACTTTTAGCAGGAGAAGCAAATTGCTGTTTATGTAATAATGAATCTTCAATTGTCAGACGTGCAAGCGTAAAAACCTTTGAAATCTGATGACAATTTGTATTTTAGCCAAAGTCCAAAGAAGTAGCCAAAGAAGTAAAACATTTTTAAAATATGTAACCCACTCGATACGAAAAGGTCGTACATCATCTTACTGTACAAAATTTCCAAAAAGAAAACGTTTTTTGAAAGTTCCTGATTTTTTGTCAAAAAGAAAATGTTTTTATATCATCAACTTAATTTAAGTTTTGTTGATAATTAAATTGAATTTTTAAATACGTAATACGACCAACATATTTACGAATTTATATTAACTGATTTGGTATCATAACAGTTGGAAAACATTGTCGGATTACATTTTTTTATACGAAATTGTGAAAACAATGATAACAGTTTTATGGAACTAGGATCAAAGTAATCTCAAACAAATTGATAATAATCATATTCTTAATCTTGTTCCAAATCGTTAATTAAAAAAAAAAAACAATAAAATTTAATTTTATTTTGTAAATGTTGCAATCTGACAACAATCAGTATATATTTGCAAAGATCACCGTAGAGTGCACTTCTAAACTAAATTTTAAATCTTCTATTAATTATTTTAAAGCAGTTTCTTTACTCTGATACAAAATTCAAATTTTTAAATTTATTTTTGAGTTTCAGCAGGACGACTGACCATCAATCATAACTCGTAGTTGCTATTTGAGGCCAGTAAACTATTTTGCGGAGGGCCGTTAAGTCTGATATCGCAATTTCTAATAGTACATACATATGTATATGTAAAGAAATTGGATTTTGTTTATTTTATTATTAAAAAGATTAAACCACTCCTCAATACAGGTAGCGGTAAAAAAATATTTAGATATTCAAATTATTTAGATTAAGCGGATAAACTAATGAACTACCAAGAGCGCCGTAAACCTTCAATTGATAAATGCAAGGAAGATATCAAGCTCCCAATACATGCGAAATTCCCTAAAAATGCCGGGAGCTATAGTGTCAGCAATATCTTGATTAATTATTTCTGAATGTTCTTAATTCAATGGAATCATATAGTTGATAAAGGATATATTGCACTTTAAGTTATTATCAAGAAAACCTATAAAGAAAGATAACCCAAAAGTGTAACACAGGTCATGTTATGCTCCAAAGTCGAAACATTTTAAATATTTTTAAATCCAGTCCCGGTTTACATTATGAAATTTTTGTCGCTGCGATTCTTGTCGTATCTTCTTTAAAATTCCTTTTGCGTCTACATGTTTTTATATATTTTTTTGACAATTCCTTTTCAAAATAAACAAAAAAATTTCAAATAAACACATGTATTTGATTGTAACTAGCACATACATACATAAAGAGTGGTTAAATTGTAAGGGCCAATGTTGAATGTGAACCACACCTAAACGCCAAGCTTTATTCCGAATTTTATTTGACATTTCTCTCTTTCAGACTTACTCAATTTGAACCATGGAGAGATACACAATCCAACAACGTGTTAAAGTTATCCAGACTTATTATGAAAATGGGCGTTCAAATCAAAATGCACTTCGTGATTTTTTTGGTCAATTTGATCGTCCAAATGTGCGTACAATCGCAAAAATTGTGGAAAAATTCGAGCAAACCGGGTCTGTAGAAGATGTGAGAACACCAGTGCATGCTCGTACAGCTCGTACTGCAGAAAATATTGCTGCTGTTCGCGATAGTGTGGCTGAAGAGCCGTCCACCTCAACTCGTCGTCGTGCCCAACAATTGCACCTCTCACGCTCGTCGTTGATGAACATTATGCATAAAGACTTGCATTTACACGCTTACAAGGTGCAATTGGCTCAAGAACTAAAGCCTCTTTACCATTCCAAACGTCGTGAATGGGCAGAATGGTGGCAAGAAATGGCAACAGTGGATGATAAATTTTCGAAGAAAATCATCTTCAGTGATGAAGCACATTTTCACCTCAGTGGATTCGTCAATAAACAGAATTGCCGCATTTGGGCGAATGAGAATCCAAGAGTGATTGTCGAAAAACCAATGCACCCACAAAGAGTGACTGTTTGGTGCGGTTTATGGGCTGGCGGCATCATCGGGCCGTATTTTTTCCAAAATGAGGCCGGTCAGGCAGTTACTGTGAATGGTGTTCGCTATCGTGAGATGATAACGAACTTTTTATGGCCCGAATTGGAAGATATGGATGTGGACGATATGTGGTTTCAGCAGGACGGTGCCACTTGCCACACAGCTAACGAAACAATGGCTCTTTTGCGCAACAAATTCAATGGCCGTGTTATCTCACGTAATGGCGATGTCAATTGGCCGCCAAGATCATGTGATTTGACACCGTTGGACTTTTTTCTTTGGGTTATTTGAAAGAAAAGGTGTACGTCGATAAGCCAGCAACAATTCAAGAGCTAAAGGATGAGATAATTCCGCACATTAACGGCATAGAACCTCCATTATGCCTCAGGGTCATCGAAAATTTGGACCATCGGATGGAGGTGTGCCGCCGTGGTCGCGGCGCCCATTTGGCCGATATTTTGTTCCATACATAATTGAGTAATACCAATATATCATAATAAAATAAAATTACAATAATTTCCTAAATAGTTTGTGTTTTATTCAAAATCAACATCGGCCCTTGAAATTTAACCACCCGTTACATACATGTATGAAAATAAAAAAACAACGAATGAGGGAACAAAGCGTGTCTCACTAGTGCATGCATATGTGTACCCTTTTATATACGACTCACCGCTTTCGCCAACGAAGCAAGAATCGCAGCGACAAAAATTTCATAATGTAAACCGGGACTAATGCGAGGTAGGAAAGGTTTCCATTTCTTTAAAAAAATTATTTTAAATCCTAAACAAATTAATCTCAGTTTCGCTCTATTGAAATATAACTTGTAATAATTAATTGATATTGATAGGATAAACATAAACAACTTACTCAACAATTATATTCGGCGATATTTTGAAGGGGGTTTGAATTGATTTGAAAATGTTAAGTTTACTGAAAAAAAAGAAAGCAACAATTAGATGATCAGTGAAATAGTGCGTTCACAATTTAAATTCAGAGTTGTCAAGTAGCTATTGGAAAACCCGTTACATACATAAAGAGTGGTTAAATTGTAAGGGCCAATGTTGAATGTGAACCACACCTAAACGCCAAGCTTTATTCCGAATTTTATTTGACATTTCTCTCTTTCAGACTTACTCAATTTGAACCATGGAGGGATACACAATCCAACAACGTGTTAAAGTTATCCAGACTTATTATGAAAATGGGCGTTCAAATCAAAATGCATATCGTGCACTTCGTGATTTTTTTGGTCAATTTGATCGTCCAAATGTGCGTACAATCGCAAAAATCGTGGAAAAATTCGAGCAAACCGGGTCTGTAGAAGATGTGAGAACAGCAGTGCATGCTCGTACAGCTCGTACTGCAGAAAATATTGCTGCTGTTCGCGATAGTGTGGCTGAAGAGCCGTCCACCTCAACTCGTCGTCGTGTCCAACAATTGCACCTCTCACGCTCGTCGTTGATGAACATTATGCATAAAGACTTGCATTTACACGCTTACAAGGTGCAATTGGCTCAAGAACTAAAGCCTCTTTACCATTCCAAACGTCGTGAATGGGCAGAATGGTGGCAAGAAATGGCAACAGTGGATGATAAATTTTCGAAGAAAATCATCTTCAGTGATGAAGCACATTTTCACCTCAGTGGATTCGTCAATAAACAGAATTGCCGCATTTGGGCGAATGAGAATCCAAGAGTGATTGTCGAAAAACCAATGCACCCACAAAGAGTAACTGTTTGGTGCGGTTTATGGGCTGGCGGCATCATCGGGCCATATTTTTTCCAAATTTCATAATGTAAACCGGGACTAATGCGAGGTAGGAAAGGTTTCCATTTCTTTAAAAAAATTATTTTAAATCCTAAACAAATTAATCTCAGTTTCGCTCTATTGAAATATAACTTGTAATAATTAATTGATATTGATAGGATAAACATAAACAACTTACTCAACAATTATATTCGGCGATATTTTGAAGGGGGTTTGAATTGATTTGATTATAGTCAATTATGGGTTTCATAAATTTTTCGATAGAAATCCATGACAAGGAGTGTGGTGACGTCTAATACGAGGCCATTTTTCGCTACAATATACAATTTTTACATTTGTGAAATCATCCATTATAAGCCACTTGTTGAATATTTTTAAAATTTTGTTTTAAAGAATGCGAATTTCCTTAAAGCAACACCATTTTCATTTTTATTACGAATTTCATATTTATGTATTTATTATGATCTAAATTGTAATGCTTGGTTTTCACTATTTCATTTTTGTTGTCAAATTGTCCAAATTATGACATTGTGAATAATGACATTGTGAAAACATAGTGAAAATGCGGCCTAACAGTGTGATGTTATTGCAGTTTTTTGAGATAGATTATATAGTAAAATAAAGGATAAAACAGTAAAATTAGATAAATCCAATATCGTTTATAAAATATGGTATGTATATGGGTAAAAATAATGAAAAATGTAATAAAATTTATGTAGGTACAACTAAAAACAAATTGAAAACTAGATTAGCTGGACATAAATCTGACCAAAAACACAAACATACTTCTTCTCAAAAAACTGCATTAACATCACACTGTTACAATTTAAATCATCATCCAGATTTTGAAAATACAGAAACAAATTATAAAAGACGATTTATGTTAGAAATGTTACAGATTATTTATGTACCAAGAGAAAAGAGAATTCATTTTAAAACAGATACATACAATGTAGCTCAAAATTACAGACATTTAATTTATAAGAATAAGTTTAGAAACTAACAATATTACATATACATACCTATTATTTTTCATTTATTATTCCAAACAAGTTTTTTTATATGGGTAAATTTAAAAAAAAAACGTACACAACGTGTTTTGTTTTACTTATTTTTAAAGTTTTTTTCAATTCGCCTGTAAGAGTGGCCAATTTATGTAGAAATTGATGAAGAATCCGGCACTTTTAGGCTTTAAAAAAAATCTATATTTTTGAACTTTTTTTTTAGGTTTTCTATGATTTCTATCTTGAGCGACACACACTAAATATGCATAAAAAATCGCGAAAAATTCAAAAATATTTGAAATTCAAGCTTACTACGATGTTCTTTTGTTTCTCAAGATTGACTTTTGCGAAAATCATCTATTCGATTATAAACAAAAAATCACGATTCAAGTTGATTCACATAGTGTTGCTTGAACTGGTCGGACGTGTTATTTTTAGTGCGGCTGAATTTTCGTAATAGGTGAAAAAAAAAACTTGTAATAAGTGAAAAAAAAATATATATATATATATATAAAAAAGATATCGTAATAGGTGGAAAAATATCTATAGTGGTTTTTCGGTAATTTAAAAATCGCATAACAACTGCATGAGTGTGCCGCTCAGATGTAATTCTGAGAAAGAGCTAAGCTACAGTAGAAACAATTTATGGATCTCTGAGGAAGAATCCTTAAGAAAATCCGTGGAGTCTCTTCTCACTACAAAAGCCGAAATACGGCGCCGTTCCTGTTCGCCCAATATAGTTATCTCATCCGATGAGAAATCATCATTCTTATCAAATAGTGCAGTCAAACCCAAAAAACAAGTAGGTATGGATAAGTACATCACCGTTCTCAAGCGACAGAGGAGCCCGACATCTGCTCAAATGTCTTCCAATTCTAAAGCTCCTAAGACCGTCAGCAGTGATAAGCCAAATGATCAAAACAGATTTGCTCTACTTCAGACGGATGACCCAGAAATACCGAAAAAGACGTTTAAGCCCCCACCAATTTACCTGAGAGAGCCCACTTCCAATAAACTGGTACAAAGAATTGTTGCTGTAATAGGTGAGAACATGTTTAGCGTAACCTCAATTAAACATGGAAAAATCAGCGAGACAAAGATCCAAGTGAATAGGGAAGATGATTTTCGAAAATTGTCCAACCAGTTGGAGAGGGAGACCAGGGATTTCTATACCTATCAGTTCCAAAAGCGCAAAAGGACTCCAAGTCGTTCTAAAGGGTATAGACCCATGTGTTGATCCTGCGGAGATAAAGAACGGATTAATAGACATAGGGTTCAAAATCAAGAGCGTAGTGAATATTAGAAACCGTGAAAAGATTCCTCAGCCCATGTTCAGGGTAGAATTGGAACCTGGAGATGTTGCCTTAAAGAAAAACGAGTCCCATCCAATTTACAATATTATTTATCTTCTGCATCGTAGAATTACCGTGGAGGAACCGCGTGTTGGACCCGTCCAGGGTCTTAATTGTCAAGAATTTGGTCACACCAAAGCGTATTGTAAATTGCCGTCTGTTTGTGTTGCATGTGGGGAACTACATGCAACTGCTCAATGTAATAAGTCCAAAACGGACTTAAAAATAAAAAAATGCAGTAACTGTGGAGGAAATCATACCGCTAATTATAGAGGTTGTCCAGTTTATACTTATTTGAAGGGCATAAGGACCAATAAGTCGCCAGTATTACCTGACCATCCTCAACAACCTAATTTCACGTCGAGTAAGAATTTTCCTCAAATTGTACGACCAACTACTCACGTAAACGCTCCTAATTCTAGACAAGTTTCTTACGCAAACGTGGTCAAATCTAATATGCCAGGTCTGGAGCAGGAACATATATCGCAATATTCTGAGCCACATATGAACAATCTAGAGACAACATTGCAGACACTTGTCCAAACTATGAACACTTTTACGACCACCATGACATCCATGATGCAGGAAATGCTGAAAATGCAATCCACTATCTTGCAAGCCATTTTAAAGAAATGATTTATTTAAAAATTTGTTTTTGGAACGCGAACGGCCTCCGCCAACATAAAAACGAACTGGAATACTTCCTGATGGATAAGCAGATTGATGTTATGATGATTGCTGAAACTCACTTGACGTCGACAGGGTACTTCAAAATTAATGGCTACGTGTTGTACGATACTAAAGATCCCCGCGGAAGAGCTTGTGGAGGTTCGGCAATTCTTATAAAGAACAGAATAAAACATTATCTAATGAATAACATAAGTGAGGATTACCTCCAAGCAACAAACATTTGCATTGAATTCTGTCAATACAAATTTGTTTTATCATCGATTTATTCTCCGCCTCGATTCTCAATAAAAGAACACCAATACCATAACTTCTTTAATTCCCTTGGAGCTAGATTTTTAGTTGCTGGCGACTTTAACGCCAAACACACATTTTGGGGTTCACGTCTGGTAACCCCAAAGGGTCGCGTACTCTTCAACACCATTGCTCAAATGGGCTTAGATGTACTCTCAAGCGGACATCCCACCTACTGGCCGACGGACCGACGGAAGATTCCCGATATTATTGACTTTGGAGTAGTGAAAAATATCCCTGTAGAATGGATGCAAGTGGATCCTTCATTAGACTTGTCCTCAGATCACTCTCCTACTATCATTTCAATGCATTTCCCTCAAGTGTGTGGCTCTCCATTTAGAAACATGACTAAGACCCGAGTAAGCTGGATAAAATACAAAAAGTATTTAAGTTCTCATTGCACGGAAAATATTGTGTTGAGAACTACCGACGATATCGATGAGTCGATTGGCAACTTTACCGAGGACCTTCGACGAGCTGTGCATCACGCTTCCACTTATCACGTTGAATGTAGAAATAGGACAAACAGAACTTATTTATCTGAACTCGAACATCTCCTATCAGAAAAAAGAAGAATGAGAAGAGAGTGGCAGGTCTCCTGAACTGAAAGCTAGGCTACGGGTATGCAGAGATATACTAAGACATTTCTTAGAAACCCAAAGAACGGCTTCACTTAGATCCTACTTGGAGGGTCTTGATAGTACCCCACAATCTGACTACTCGTTATGGAGGGCGGCAAGAGGTTTAAAAAGACCAGTGAGAGGAAAACCTCCTTTGCGAAATCCGACTGGTGACTGGGCTAGAAATGATTCCGAGAAAGGGACATTATTTGTTAACCATTTAAGAAATGTGTTTACTAAAAACAACTCAAATAACGTATCTGATTTGCCACCACTCGTTATTAGACCTCCTGTACCTCTAAGACTAAACTTTGGTGATGTCCAAAGCGCCATTGGTACTCTGAACCTTAGAAAGGCTCCAGGTATGGATAAAATCAGCAATAAAATGCTTGTGGAGTTACCTCGTATAGCTAGAAGAATTATCCTCTTTATCTTCAACGCTATTTTACGCCTAGAATACTATCCTGCAGATTGGAAGGTGTCTATGATCACTATGATTCCTAAGTCAGGGAAGGATCACACCAAAGTAGAGTCATATAGGCCAATTAGCTTACTGCCGACAATTTCTAAACTGTTCGAAAAATTGTTAATGACTAAGTTGATTCCAATTCTGAACGACACTGAATGCATTCCTAATCATCAATTCGGCTTCAGAGCTAAACACAGCACCATCGAACAAACACACAGATTGGTAAATGTGATAAGAGGGTCGTTTGAAGACAAAAAATACTGCTCCGCCTTTTTCATTGATGTGTCCCAAGCGTTCGACAAAGTTTGGCATGACGGTTTAATGCACAAAATAAAATTAACTCTGCCTGCTAACACCCATAAACTTATGGAAAGCTATTTATACGGTCGCAAATTTAAAATCAAAGAAGGCAATTTTTTAAGCCCCGCTCAG
Organism: Bellardia bayeri; assembly: GCA_950370525.1. Lineage (NCBI taxonomy): Eukaryota > Metazoa > Arthropoda > Insecta > Diptera > Calliphoridae > Bellardia > Bellardia bayeri. Next base: position 97,188,532 of record OX493264.1, read on the forward strand.
CCAATTGAAACAGGTGTGCCACAGGGTAGCATACTGGGTCCTACTTTATATTTGATTTATGCCTCCGACATGCCGTCAGACCCCAAAATCCACACGTCAACTTTCGCAGACGATACAGCCTTTTTCAGCGTTCATAAGGACCACCAAGTAGCATCACAGAATTTGCAGAATTATGTTTATAAACTAGAGAATTGGCTAGAGCTTTGGAAAATCAGGGTTAATGAACAGAAATGTATTCATATCACTTTCACATTGCGAAAAGAAACTTGCTCGTTCATCAAAATAAATAATCAAATTATTCCTCAACATAATGAAGTCAAATACCTCGGCATTCACCTCGACCGCCGTTTAACTTGGAAGCCTCATATTGAAGCGAAACTTACACAGATGAGATTAAAAGCAGTGCAACTTAATTGGCTAATTGGCAGAAATTCTTCACTAAAGTTGGACTGCAAACTATTGTTGTACAATGCAATTCTAAAGCCAATCTGGTGCTATGGAATTCAATTATGCCTCAGCATCAAACATTGAAAAAATTCAAAGGGGTCAAAATAAAATTCTACGTATAATTACTGCAGCTCCATGGTATGTTAAAAATTCTCGAATTCACAAAGATCTATGCGTGCCATTAGTAAAAGTTGAATTTACAAAACACGCGTCAAAGTATGTCAGCAAACTTGAACACCACCCAAACCCACTTGCACGAGACATCCTTAACTTTAGTGGCCATAATCGGTTGAGAAGGAGGGATACCCTTGCTTTAACTCAAGCGCAAAAGAGATGACTGGATCAGTTGATGTGAAATTTTTTTAGTATCATAAAATTTTTGTCTAGCACTGGCTGGGCTTATTATTTTCTTTTTAGTATTAAGATTTGAATATTTATTGTCATTTCATTATATGAAGATTCAATAAATAAATAAAGGCTAAAAAAAAAAAAAAAAAAAAGTTGATTTTTAATTTTTTTTAAAGTGACTAGTTATTTTAAAATTTTAAGATGAAAATATGTAAATTTTTGTTAAAAAAGACTTGAACTTAGAGGTTACTTACAAAGTAATAGGCTTGTAACAATGTATTTAAAAAAACTGCAATTACAAGCGTTTTAAGAAAAAAAAATTAGTGTGACGCTCAAGATATTTTGTAACGATCAAGAGATTTTGTTGCACGTAAACAAGAAAAATGTCAAATCTAAAGTTTAACGAAAAAAAGTTTATTCTTTACAAAAAGTAATTAAAAAAAAAACAAAATTTCTTCAAAAAACAAAAATTTTCATACAAAACTAAACATGTACATATTCTTTGATGTCTTTAACAAAAATGGAAAAAAGGAAGTAATTCTTGAAGAAACTTATACACATATGTAAATATTTGACACAAAACAATAACTTAACTTAATTTAATTTATAAATTTTCATTCGAATTCTTATTCTGAATCTGTATAAACTTCATGAAATGACAAGCGGCTTTGTTTTTTTTCATTCTCATTCATTTTTACCACTTTCGAATTAAGTTTGTGGCAAAAACAGAATCAGTCAGTAACAATAAAAAATAAACTCAAATATACCACGATTATACCTTTCTTTCTTCTTTCTTTTATATTCGTCATTACGAGCTTTATCGAACTTTATTTTCGCTCGATATCTTCTTGCTCTTTTAGCCGCCGTTAATTTTGTTGTTTTACTCTTGAAAATTAAAAAATAAAATCAAAATTAAGCATTTTAAGCTATAAAGCAATATATTTCAAAAGTGATGTTCATGAAATATTTGCCTATTTTGGTTTTTTTTCGTAGGCAATTTATTTCTCAAATTCACAAATGATATAAAAATGAGTTGAGACCATGTAAACAATGATTATCAACTTAAATTTTTTACATTTAATATATTCACTTTTAAAAAAATTAGCATGACGCTCATGAAATTTTATGTTTCCCTTACCATGGTGTTCACAAAAACTACGCAAATGCACACTTTTTTTTCGCTTTTTCACTTTTGTAATAATTAAAGTTTGTACTTTCCTTACGTTATTTACTTTATTTAAACTTGAAATAGAAAACTAGTAATATTACTTGATTTATAAAAAAAAGACGCTCAATGCAAACTGTGGGGACAACCTTTCTCTGCAACGCCAAATTCGCACTAATTAAATTTTGACGACTATAACAAATCAAAAACACAATAATTCGAATACTTTTATTAAATGTTGCATATTTACTTTTTTCTTGATTTTATTTTATTTTGTTTACTAAAAATTCTAACACGTGCTTTTCAATGGAAGCAGTCAGAGGGATGAACAAAACACCATTCTGAATAAACAAAAAAACAAACATACAAATTTGAGAATCACGTTTTCAATATGCAATTCCTCGCTGATCACCCTCACATTTTTGTTTTTACCTAAAATAGTAGTGTAAAGTGCGGGGACACAAAAATTGCGTTTTTTTTTTTAAATATATATCATAATTGTAAACTTTTAATTTTCTGTTAAAAAAAAATTTAATTTTTCTACTTCAACTAGCTAAACCCGGTGTGCTTCGCTATATATTTACAAACATTTATTTATTTAATTTTAATGTATTTATTGCAATGCTTTAGAATATACAATATTTTTAGTTTGCCCATCAGGAGCATACATATTAACCTTGAGCTTTGTTAACAGTCATCGCAAACGCTAACCGAACAGGAAAAATTTGTTTAAAATCGGATGGTAAATCTGTTGGTAGCATTGGAATGCGTGGCAAAAGTACATCTGTCTGTACCTTTATATTTTCCTGTTAAATTGGTTGCTTCTACTAAATTATTTCTCAGTGCCATTGCAAAGCCGAGGTGATTGATATTGCGCAGTAAAATAATTGCACTCCAATTTTAAGTTGTAGCACATGTGCTGGAAAGCCTGGCACATCGAGTGAATTTAAGAACTCAACATGATAATTAACGGCCTTACGGGTTGCTTTTTTGATTTGACGCATTTCAAAATGATATCCATCTTCTCCATATGGAAAAATAATAGGATACTGAAGCGCGTCATATGAACGATGCATTTATATGGGCGAGGCCATGCCCCATTGTCCACATACATAGTCAAGAATTTATTATTTCGTAAGAATATCCTATTGTGAAAATTTAATGACGATCGGTCCAGTAGTTAAGACTATATTCCAATTTTTAATTTTCCTAAAAAGGGGCGTGGTCCCACCCACTTTTCTCCTGGTACGTATTCCTAATTATGCCAATACCATATGTATCACATATCATTGACGTAGGTCTAAAAATGCCCAAAATATGGCGATTTAAATTTTTGGGTTATATGGGCGGTGCGATCCCCGTTTGTACAATCAAAATCGGCTCATCCGTTTTGGGTCCAGACGTTACATACATACACACATAAATTCATTTTTATATATATAGATTATTATTTTATTATAATTCAAAACTTGTATTATCCCTGAAGAAGCTATCTATTGTGATTACGAAATATTGGAAATAAATATATATAAATAAGTAAAAAATTTTTATATAAAATTCAAGTGACCTTATTTAATATATGATTTCATTTATATAATATTCTTTTAATATAATATTCTTTATATTACTATAATTAAGCTTTTCTATTAATAATAATATGTGTTGTTGATTTTATTTTGACGCTCACTGTATGTACATATGTACGTTTAAAGAAGTATGTAGTTTATCAAAATAAAAAAAATCGAATTGTTGATAAACATTTTCAAAATCTTAAAAATCTCTCAAAGAATCGCATTAAAGCTACATCAAATGAGTAAACATATTTCAAATATACTATGTATGTATGTATTTATATGCATACATATATCTGTATGTATATACCTATGGAAGCAAAGTACAAGTATATTTTTTTTTTCAAAATCCTCTCAACACCTTTTTAGAAATTTTTTTTTTAAATTTGTGCACAAAGTGCATTTGTAAAAAAAGTATTTCAAAAATCTATATGTAGGCAGACATGTTATCAATTCAAAATGATAACAACACATTTGTAAAATAAAGGCAATGAGTCGACATCGCCTTCGTTTTGAAAGTGGAACATTCAAAACATTAAGATTCGAAATTAACACAGAGATATTTTTAAAATCTTGTTATCAAGAGCGGAGAGCTTTCAGTATTTCGATATGAAAATTTCGAGTAAATTTTAAGAAAACTAGCAACTCAAATAGAATTGTATTGAACGTTTAACGTGGCGGACGTGTATTTTCAAAACTCTAATTTATTAAGTTTAACATTTTTCTAAAGGCAGCAGCGAGCGGATTGTATTGGATTGAAGACGTTAGAAAAAAAAATAGGAAAATAAAAGAAAATTATCGTATATACCTATACCTATGTATATATTTATACATATGTATATGGCGGTGTCTTAAAAAAATGTATACCAGCCCAAATATGATGCATCTTTAATTTAAAAAATTTTCTATATTAACGGTATATTTATTATAAAAATTGTGTTAAACATATAAAATAAGAAAGAGTTTGGTTTGATAAAAAAAATAAAATTATATAAATTCTGCAACGAAAGATAATTTTACACAGAAAGAAGTTCAATTCTTTGTACATCTTTCATTCTAAAAGTAAAAAAGTGGTCATAAAAAATGTGTATACGTTGGAAAAACCTCTTAAAAATTTTCATAAAACTCATTTAAGATTTAGCTTGTTCTTCTTAAAAAAAAATAAGAAAATAATGATACACACAAAAATATATTTGAGAAAATACAAAAAACAACAACAAATTAAAAAAGAAAACAAAATTGGCAAAAAATAAACAGTGAAAGTGTTTTTTTTTCTACGTGTACAAACGTTTACTCTGCTGCATCATTTTAGAGATGAAATCATATTAAAACATAGAGAAACAAACAAAGAGAGCAACGATCTGAGATATATAGTACATATCTCTATATATTTTGAGAAATAACCAATTCAATAATTTACTTTGCTTTCAAAACGTTTTGAATTATTTGTTACAGTGACTTCAAAAATATGTACATACATACATATTTAAGGAAAACAATAAACAACAAAATTGATTTTTTTAATGTTAAATTCGCTAAAATGTTTCAATATATACTTATTTTCGATTTTGTGAGTTTCTATGTAAATGTTTGTATGAGTGTGTGATTTTTCCCAATTGTGATTTGTTTTTGTCTTTGCCCTACAATAATATTTACATACATACATATATTCTTTTTTTTTGGTTTTAATTACCCTTAATTTTCTGTATTTCTTGTGGGGAAGAAAATATTTGGATATTTCCCTGTCTCCCCAATTTTGTTATTGTTGTAGTTATTTTCGTTGTTTTTATTTAAATGATGCGTTAATTTTTTCCATTAAAAATGATTTCCTCTAAAGTTTACATTTGTACTGGGTTCTTCATTTAGATATTTTTTGGTGGATGCCGGAATGATTATTATAGCACGAAAAACATTTACTTAAAAAAAAATATTTCATACAAATGTTGGCCGCGACTACGAAAGGTAAAATTTTCGTTTACTCTTTCCAGCATTGCTATCAGTAACTCGAGAGTTACGACTCTTTTTAAAACTGCTATTCATTCATTAACTATTCCTTAATTACTATGACAGGCTAAAAAGCTAATATGTATAGGCATATTATGCTGTCGCTCACAGCTTATTTTATGCAGTGCATTTTTTTTGCTTTTCAAGCTCCATAAAAAGAAACTTAAAAAAGAAACTGATGTCATTTAAAAGAACAGATACGGTCGCATTTGACGTTGTTTTGCAATTATCAAACAGCATCAAATAAAATAAAATAAAATTAAATATTTGTTGTGTCCTAACCTAAATAAACGAAGTTTTTTAAATATATAAACAAGTTCAAATATATTTTATTTAGTGGTTACGTCTTTTTCGGCAAATATTTGCCAAGTGTGACCGTACCTTAACAAAGAAAAAATATTTTTTTGAAAAAAATGTGCATTTTAATATATTAAAATTAAAATAACAAAAAAATTCCTGTTTTTTCACATCACAGCTTATTTTATGCAGTCAATTTCTACTGTACCGATAGCCCAATGCAGAATTGATTTTAAAGCTCCGAAGTTGAAGCCGACCTGGGCAAACAATGTTGCGTTAAAACTGTTCGTCGTGTCTTGCGCCAGCATAATTTTAATGGTCGAGTTGCAAGCAGCAAACCGTTTATAAACCCGAAAAACAGACTGTGCTGGATAAATTTCGCCAAAGAACATGTTAGCAATGAATCTGCATTTTGGAATTCGGTCGTGTTCGGCGATGAGTCTAAGTTTAACACATTCGGTTCAGATAGTATGTCGTATGTTTGGCGGAAACCTAATACAATACAGGAAGCATGATGGTGACAGTGACATTGGGAATTTAACATTTGTTGGACAAGTTTAAGTACCTTCAGATTCTGAAAAAAATTATTGCATTATTGAAAGCACAGAGAACCTGGGTATAAGATTATATGGCCGGACCGTAATGTTATCGAAAATTTATGGTCAAATTTAGAAATCAACATAAGAAAACAAAAAATTTCGAACAAAAACGATTTAAAAAAGGGCTACTGACGGAGTGGTCAAGTATTTCGCCGAGTATTAACCAAAAACTGGTCGCAAATTACCTTAAATCTATTGTAGATAAAAGAGGCTATTACACCAAATGTTAAATCGTATGATTGATTTCAAGTTTTCGAAACCCAATGTGCCTGCATAAAATAAGCTGTGACGTTAAAAACGAGCATTTATTTGGTTTTAATATATTAAAACGCACAATTTTGGAATAAATGTGTTTTGTTTGTTAGACTATAAAATTATTCCCTTTAAATGAAACCCAATTTCTTTTTTAAGTTCCTGTTACTTTTCTTTGTATGGAGCTTTGAAAACAAAAAGTGCACTGCATAAAATAAGCAGCAAAACTCTTTAGAAATTAAATGTGAAATGGCATATTATTTTTGTCTATCTAATATTTCAATGTAATGTTATTATGTTTTAAAGTAATTAATGGTTTATAAAATATTGTTTAAAAATTCTAAATTTGGTTTATACACTTTTTATAAATTTAAAAATTATAGCCATGAGCTAGGAAAATGTTTGTTTTTAAACATACTTACATTTAATAGAATTTACTTTTTTAAAATAAATAGTTTTTATTAATAACAAACCAATTGGTTTTCAGACGCAACAAATATGCCGAAAATCACATTCTTTACATTTATAAAATCCCGAACCTCGGGATTTGGAAAGCCAGTTCTGTTTGGCATTCCTAATATGCAGTAACCTAAAAACTCAGAATAATTTTCTGAGATGAATACTTCGTCTTATTTTTAATAGAAAATGTTGAGTATAACAGTATTATCTGTAGATACTCTTGAGTATAATTGTTTTGTTTAAATTTCTACAATTGAGTACAAATAACAGTATTTTCTATAGAAAATCTTGAGCATATAAATTATACAATAATGAAGAGTATTTTCTACAGATACATGATTTTCTATAGAAAATAATATCAATAGATGCTATCGAGTATAATTGTATTTTTTTTTATAAAATAATAATTGGTCAATTCACAAGTGATGTTGTATGTTGTATATTGTATGATACAACTATCGGATTGCGAACATAATTTTGAAAGTCGTACGTTTATGTTTTCAAATCTTCAAAATGACAAAAGAAAAATATTTTAAAAACAAATATGCAAAACGCAATAAAAAAATTTAGAATACAAGTGAGAAAAACAAAATAATTTGTACATGGCATGAAAAATATAACGTAGACATTTTAAGAATTAAGTCAAGTAAGAAAAAAATGAATGATCGTTTTTCACAAATTAAATACAACAATATCCATTATTTAAATTTGTTGTTTATTAATTTTATTTTCTTGTTTTAAATTTGTCAATTAGTTTATGATTTGAGTGTTACCGTTTGGTTATTTGTTTTAACTAAAATGAGACATTTTTTGATTGAGATATGTACATATTAACAGCCTTTTATGCAAAAAAACTTAAAACAGGCTGGTAAGTCTCTGTTAAGAAAAAATCCTTAAAATATCATGCAAAAATAACTTTTAGCTAGGATACATATTTTTTAATGTAAAATTTAAAGTTTTTTAATAGCATTCAATGAAAATAATTGAAATTGTGTGAATTTTCTACATAAAAAGGCTAAAGTCGGTTTTAGTGAGTTGTAAATTCTGAGTAAAATAAAAAAAGAGTGGGCGGGCATGCAAAGTTTATAATATGTTTAGCTATGTATATCTTACAAACTGTTTTTCTTAGACTATATTGATAGGTATTTTAAAGACCTTTACAAAAATATATAACATGACCTACTTATATGAACCAGCTACTAAAGGTCAATTTCGAGAAAATTATTTTTTGATTCGATATTTTTTGCTCCGGGAAAAATACATACATATATATATATATTATAGTATATATGTATATATAAATTACAAAATTTAAAAGTCAAGAAACTAAATCATGTTGTATAATAGTATTTTCTATAGAAAATTAAGTGTATTACAGTGTTATTATAGATATTTTGCACCATAAACTATATTGCCATGAAAATAGTTCAAATTTTACATTTTTGGACAGTTAGATTAAAAAATTACTATTTGAATACTATTTTATACCGAACAAAAATTCACCTATTTTTCATTCCTGGCCACACCATCAGCGTTGTCAACTTTGAAATTTCAAAACGCAACAAAATTGAGAAAAAAATCGCGCCATTAAAAAAAAAACCGCACCAAGTTTAGAATTGTTTTGGTTTAAAATGTTTATTGTATTAATTTTACATTATTTTAAATTCAAAAATTCTATATAAAATTTTTATCAACGATTTTTTAATAAACAAACTAATAAATATAAATTAAGCCCTCAAACACTCAAAATTTAACTCACAATATGCGTTTCGGAACTGAAGTACTTTTTGGCTATTTCAGTACATATGTATATGGTACTTTTTTTAATTGTTTTTGTTTTCTTTTTAAGTACATACTTCTAGTTAAACTCTAACTCTGGTTTTTTGTCTATAGTTCAGTAGACCAAACTATCAGACTACATAAGCATTTTTATTTCCATGTTTAAAATATTAATTTTATTTCCAAACAAAGATTTCCCCCTTTAGCAATAATCTTCATGTGACTAATTTGATAGTATGTTTTCATTTATCACACATTCGTATTTAAAATACAATTAATGGGGTTCTTTTTCAAGATTTCCTGATAATGAATTATTAAAAAAACTGCACCGCGCACCAACTAAAGAATTTTTCGCATAGAAATTTGAAAAATCACCAAAAATGGTGCAAAACGCATCAAGTTGACAACGCTGCACACCATATATTAAATAGGACTGGTCAATCACTTTAGTTTATCACTCCCCCCAGTATTAAAGAACAGTAAAGTGTAAATATTTTGCAAAATAGATAACTTGAATTCTAAAAATGTAACTAATTATATAAAATGAGCACAATTTGTTGAAGGACGATTAAGGTGTTAATTAACGCTCCTCCCCCACACCTTTTAATAAATAACATGCGAAGAGCTAAGTAAAAATTGACCCAGATCAAAGCTGATCAGCTTTATCTGCTTCTGATCAGCTTTATAATTGTTTCTAATCTGCTTTTTTTACTGCTTCTGATCTGCTTTTGATCAGAATTAAGTGCTTCTAATCAGATTATCCAGGCATGAAAACACCAACACATTACTACATTATCACATTCATTTAACAATTATATACTCCCATCCAGGCATGATCCCAAATATGTATGGAAAAAGTGCTGCCGGATCGGCATAAACATACTACTAATAGGTCTCTTGTGAAAACTATATTGACACGTACGGGAGCATAGCCTCTTGCTGAACTAGCGGGAATAAACAAATAAATGTTTAGAAGGATTAATGTGTGCAAAATATTGTTGTTGTTTTTGTGGTTTCTACAATTTGTTTTAAATTTAATATTTTGTTGGTAAACCACAATTGCTGCTTAAATAGTTTTCATTCAAATTGTTGTTTTTCTTAAATAATTAATTTATTGGTTAAAAAACGTGCCTTTTTCCTAAAATAATTATTGTGTGTAGTTCGAGACTTATGAGGAATCGATCGATAGTGTTTTTGTTATTGTTGTTGTGTGAGTGTGTTTATATTTGCTTTTCGCTTTGTTTAATAAATGAAGTAATCACTTTGCTGTTTATATATTCTTTTATTATTTTTTTTTTATTTAATATTAAATTTCCTTTGCGCAAATATTTTTCATATTTCAATAATTTTTACAAATTTGTGATTTTTTTGTTTGCAGTAATTGTGGCATATTTACATATTAATAAAGCACTATGTTCACATAAAATCCGGCCAACCATATAAGCTGTTTTTTTTAGAGATTGATTTTTCGATTTTTACGAAAATCGCGAAAAGTCTGCTATCAACACGGGGCCCAAATGTAATTTGTTTATCCTCCACCACCAGTGGTGAATGAGGGTATATATGTATGTATGCACATATGTATGTATACCATTGTTCAATTTAATGTGCAATTGAGTATGGTGTAAGGGAAATGGAAAAATAAATTAAGAGAACTTTAAATAAAAGAATAATTTTTTTGATGTACTGTTATGTCATTACCCATCTCATTAATTTATTATAAAAATGTAATGCAAAAATTATTTCATTGGCGTTGCAAATGCAAAACGAAACACTATACCTACCAAGAATGATAAAATAAAGATTACGCCATGCGCATGATTTCCCGTTATGTGACGTAGAAGTTCCATTTTAAGGGTTACCAAGAAAGTTTCATGTTTTAGAATTAAAATTTCTTGCAAAAAAGGTATATTTTATGTGATAGTTGGCTTTTAAATTATTATGTTATTTTAAATTCTTCTCAATTTTGCTTTTATTTTGGGTTAACCCTTTTTTAAAGTTGCTGGAAATTTGATGATTTTTAAAAAAATGCCATTGTCTAAAGATGTAAAGGATTTGTTAATAAAAGATCGCAACGATGGTCTTATGTATAAGAAATTGGGTGAAAAATATAACATTTCTTTTTCAGGTGCCAGAAAAATAGTTAAACATATGAACAACGAAGATTCAATGTATGTAAGCTTAAAAGGTCGTTGTGGTCGAAAACGCCACACTATCGTATTGTTATTTTTGCTGCCAAAAAATCCTTTTTCCTCAGCAAGAACAATAAAAGAGGAATTAGAGTTAAGCGTTTCATCAAGGACAATATGCAGAAGGCTACAAGAAAATGGCTTAAAGAGATACTTTGCAAAGAAAAAGCCACTACTACACAGTGCAAACATAAAGAAGCGCTTAGATTTTGCAAAGAAGTATGTTGGCATGTCGATATCATTTTGGGGAAAAGTTATATGGTCGGACCAGTCCAAGTTTAAATTTAAAAACGAGAAACGTCGAAAACGTGTGTGGTGTGAATCTTTATATTCCAATAGAAGTAGATAACGTTTAATATTTTGTCGCTCCTCCCTTATTAGCAATAATCTCTTTAAGGTTTGGCATACTAAACGGGAAAAACCATTTGGGTTAAATTACATGATGTTTATAATCAAGAAATTTGAACTATGTATTATTTAAGTAAATTCTATGAAAAAATAAAAAAAAAACTAAAATTGTGTCTGGAATTTTCAAAAATTTTTGAATTTAAAATTTTTTTTTTTAATTTTTGATAACCCTTTGAATACACCTCTCAAAGACCTTTCATATGATAGCAAATTTACATATAGTTCCTTTGGAAGAAATGTGAAAAAACATCAAAAAACCTCTAAAAAGGACATTTTTATACTTTGATCCAGCTCACCAAATATTGAACCCAGGACAAAAAAATTGAGAAACGTAGTCTTAAAATGAATTAAATTTTCATATTATCCGGGAACAACGATACCTTATTTTTTCTACATACAAACGGGGCCACCCTAATGTACATACATATGTATGCTTGTCATTTGAAGTGTAACATTATTGAGTGATATTCATCTGAGTCTCAACATTGTTTATATTGTGACCTTTTTACCATTTACGCATTTAATTTAATTGTCAAATAAGACCGTCAAGTAGTTTAAAGAAAATATAACGAGTCTTTATTTATTCAAATGTGCAAAATAATTTACGTAAATAAATCTTAAAATAATCTTTTACAATTTACTTTAACACACACTAGGATTACACTTTAATGTTTATGTAGATAATAAAGGCTATCACTCCAGCATTTTGTTGTTTTTTTTTAGTTTAAAATGTACATTTTTGCAATAAATTATTTTTGTTTGTTAGAATATAACATTGTTTTTTCTTTTAAATGAAACCCAATTTCTTTTTTAAGTTCCTGTTAGTTTTCTTTTTTGTGGCTTTGTAAACAAAAAAATGTACAGTTGTGAGCCACTGTATAATGAACCAAAGCTCCTATTTATGACTTGTGGTACAAAATAACTCTCCAGATTTTCTTATCTTAGTGATACGCAGCGTTGTCAACTTTGAAATTTCAAAACGCTTCAAAATAGAGAAAAAACGCGCTATTTAGAAAAAAAAACAAGTTTAGAATTTCTTTTTTATTTAAAACTATCTGACCGCCCGGCTTCGCTCGGTATTTACTAATGATTTGTATTTCATATAGAATTAAAAATTAAGACACAAAAATTTCCGTAAAAGAAAAAATAACAAAAATTTGTATCAATTTATTGCTTAAAAAGTTTCTTCAAAATTCGATATATGCAATAACAATTATATAAAATTACACAAAAAATTTGAAAGCACTGGTAATTTACAATGTATATCATAGAGCAAACACATATATCACTCATTAGGTACTTTCTAAAGTTTAGGCGTAGGTTAAGTAAAACAATTGAGTAATAAAAAGGGGGCAGTGTTGAAGCATATATGCCTCTGACCCGAAAGATGGGGAACTATACTTGATCAGATTGAAGTCAAGGGAAACCCTGATGGAAGACAGAAACATTTCTGACGTGCAAATCGATTGTCAGAATTGAGTATAGGGACGAAAGACCAATCGAACCATTTAGTAGCTGGTTCCCTCCAAAGTTTCCCTCAGGATAGCTGATGCATTTAAAAATTATGTAAAATAATCTTATCTGGTAAAGTGAAGGATTAGAGGCATTAGGGTCGAAACGATCTTAACCTATTCTCAAACTTTAAATGGGTAAGATCCTCACCTTTCTTGGTTTGAATGTTGTGAATACATCTTATTGTATATCTATATATATAAAAATTAAATTGCATCACGTGAAAATGAAAAGCAATATATGTATTAAAAACTTAAAATTTCCGAATTTTACCAGAAAATTTTTAATTTTTTTGTTTTTAATTTTATAATCGATTAATATTAAAAGTAATAATAGTAATATTTTTTTTTAATAAACGAGCTAATAAAGATAAAATAAGCACTTGACCACTCAAAATTTAACTCACAATATGCATTTCGGAACTTATTAATAAAAAGGGCTAATTTCAGTACATATTTGGTACTTTTTTTTTATTATTTTTGTTTTTCAATTTAAGTACTTCTATTTGAATTTTTTTAATAAAGCTTGTTAGGGCTTCACCGTCACTTCAGCTCAGTAGAACACATCATCAGGCTATACAAAAGTTTTGATTTCCATGTTTAAAATGTTAATTATATTTTCACCCTATTCACTTTTAGCAATAACCTTCATGTGATAGAACGTATTCATTTATCATACAGTCGTAAAATACATGTGGTAAAAAATAAAAAATAAAATACATGTATGTAGGTCCTTTTTCTTCGTATAGATTTCATGATTATTAATTATTGAAAAACTGCAATTAAAAATTAGTAAAAATAAAGATTTCATCATATTTTCGGAAAAATTAAAAAACGCACCAACTAAGAAATTTTTCGCATAAAGAAATTAAAAAAAAAACACCAAAAATGGTGCGAAACCAAGTTGACAACGCTGGTGATACGTCATGGCATCAAGAAAAAAATGCCGCACTAAGAAGTTTAATCACAATACAAATCACACTAAATAGTCCAAATACTGTAGGCATCGGTTCTTAGCTGGCCTAAGCTATTATTTAAGAACCATGCTTTGACGGACATAAATATGGAATCATATCATACTTATTACCAATTGTCAATTACGAGGGCGGTTCGGAAACTTCTTAGCCTAGAACAGAAAGCGCGGTATAAACAGAAAAAAGTTAAATGTTTTGGTAACTCCCATCTGTGCTATGAACACATGTTAAATTTCTTTTCGATCTGGAGTTGTCATATAGAAACAGGTGTTTAAAAAAGACGCAACCGCGATTTTTTCACAGTGGAAATTAAATATTTAAATAAAATAGGTTTATCGGGACAAAAAATTCTTAATGATATGGTGAATGTGTTAGGTGAAAGTGCTTCTTCATATGCAAGAGTAAAAAATTGGGTTGCTGAATTTAAACGTGGTCGTACAAGCATTGAGGATGAACCACGTAGTGGACGTCCAAAAACAGCAACAACAACAACAGAAATTGTAGCCAAAGTGCATGATATGGTATTAAATGATCGACGAATAGAAGTGCGTTAAATAGCTAATATCATGGACATCTCAAATTGTCGAGTCCATTGAATTTTGCATGAAGAACCACAGATGAAAAAGCTTTCTGCAAGATCGGTGCCGCATTTGTTAACAGTCGACTAAAAACGCATAAGAATGAAAATTTCTCAAGCTTGTTTGGATCGGTTAAAAAAAAATAAAATGGATTTTAAGCATCGTTTCATAACTGTTGATGAGACATGGATCCACCATTGTACTCCAGAGACAAAAGAACAATCCAAGCAATGGACTGAAGCTGGAGAAAGTGACACAAAGAAGGCAAAAACAATTCAAAAATAATTTTTATCAAGACAACGCACCAGCGCACAAGATTGTTTTAACAATGGCTAAAATCAACGAATTAAAGTACGAGTTGCTTGACCACCCAGCTTATTCTCCTGTTTTAGCTCCCAGTGACTTCTATCTGTTCCCAAATCTAAAAAAATTCCTAGCTGGCAAGCGTTTTTTTTTCTTCTTGGACCAGTACTCAGGGGACGACTCCTACTTATGCAATGCATTGTGTTGGAACTAGGAAAATAGGTTATGGGAGGGAGGATAGAAGGAGTAGTGTTTGTGAACATTTGAGTTGAATTTTCCTATATTGAAAGTGGAAGGGAATACTTCTGCTGGTAGTTTGTTCCACATACGGGCAGTACGGCTAAAGAACGAATTTTCCTTGTAGTGTGTTGTGCGATACACTGTCCAGTCGACCACAAATGGATGAGCCCTGACTGAAGAACGTGCATTACGTAAAAAACTACGTGTTTCAGGAACAAGTTCCCTGATTTCAGCAAAACACATTCCATTATAGTATCGATAGAACAGAGCAACACAACCCACATTGCGACGATGCTCCAATGAATCAATAGAGTTGGATACCCTACTGTCACCGATAAGCATCTTCGCCCTCTCCTGTACGCGATCGAGTAACTCCAAAATAGACTTCGAAGCACCGGCCCATACATGAGAGTTGTATTCCATTTTTTTTACCTCAAATGAAGATGCAATTACAGTTGTAAACCACTATTTTGAAGGCCTTGAGGAAAACTATTTTAATCAAGGGATAGAATTGCTAAATAAATATGTTTTTAAAAAACTAACAATTATCTTTCTGTGCTGGGCTAAGAAGCTTCCGAACCGCTCTCGTAGTACTTTGGGAAATGCCAAATAATTAATCTGGTTTTGGCGATATTTATGAATATAGTTTAAATTTATTTTACTTTTAGTTCAAATGTCCTGATTTAAACATTATTATAATTTGAATATTTTTCAACAATGGATAAACTACATGTTGACAGAGCACCAATGAATACACCCTCCTCATCATCTGCCACCACGCCCACATCACGTCCAGCATCACGGCGTACTTCAACAATCATTCCGCGAGAATCGCTGCCTACACCGCCACCAGATCCTAGAGAAACGCTCACAAGAAATTCCCAAATAGAAAATGTTTTCATTTATCCACCAACCAAACAAGATTTACCCGTCGAATTTCACGGTCTGCTCAATTATGCTGAACGTCAAGAAGAATTTCAGAGAATGCTTAACCGAACAATCGCTAGCGATTGCCAGAAACTGCATAACACGGCTACGAATACAGTGTCAAATGAAAGAAAAGGCTCTCGCGATGAGGAACAGTGCCAACATCAGTGTATGTGCTGTGATCGCATACGTAAGGAATGCGAAGAATCTATAGAGCCGCTACAATATCGTTTGACTTCGACAATTACAGCTGCGTTGGCAGCCTACGGAGCCATCGAACAGCTGAATCGTATGTACTCTATGTGGGATCAATATGTGGCCATGGACAGAGAAATGTGTCAACGTAAGGAGTGTTTACGTTACGTTAAAACATTGGAACGAAAGGTTAGCTAGTTGGAAATTTTTTATTATCACCACTTTATTTTAATAGTTTAAAGTTATTTACAATCAGTGGGAGGGTCCAAAACCTATGGAGAAACATTACGCTGCAATACCACTTTCCGACCATGAAATCGATCATCAAGATATGGAACAGTCTATAGCTTTATTGGATACTATATTAAAACCTGAACAAATTGGACATCATCATCACAGTCAGCCAAAGCTGCAGGACAGTAAACAGTAAATAAGTTTACATATACCATGCATATATATTTGGTATGTATTCCTTTAATTTGTTTTGTTTATAGGCAACGTGAACGCAGCAAATCTTTTATGATTGAGGATATGCCAAGTATGCGGGGCGAACGTGATGCTTGCAAAAACAATGCCGGTCATCTGTTGAGACGTCAAAGTACTTACAGTGAGAGTAAGTCCAAAGTATCGAAATGGACTAAAGTGAAGGCAGCTTTTAAATGGGAACGGGCAAATGTTCCCGCTTTAATTGAATGTTCACGTGATAACATCGGCCTAACACCCAATAATACTGAAGTGGCGCGGTGAGTTTTTTTTAAGTTTATATTTTTTCATCTAATGAAATTGATTTAGAGCACCATAATTTGACCAATTGCGATTTCACATTTCATTCGCAATCATATTTCTAGATTCATTCATTTAGAATAACAAAGAAATATAAACAAATCTATCTTTTTCACAATATGTACATTGTTAATTATACCCTACACCATAATAGTTACATATACAACTATTGGTGAAACACGCACCTTAAAGTATCACTACCTAAATCGATTTAAAGATATTTTCTTAATATTTGGTACAAAATATGTTTTCGGCCCAAGGACGATTGGGATTGAATTCTGCTGCTTGAATTCGGTTGATTATTTCACCTCCGTAATTAACCATGCAAAAATCATGCCGTCCAATTTAATAACGGTCGGTCCAGTATTTGTCAAAGCTGCCTAAATTTTTTAAAAGTGATTAAATCAAAATAAAATTTAACACAAACAATATTGATATTTCGGAAGTCATGCCACAACATTTTTGGATGATCGGTCTATAATAGGCCGTAGCTGATTTTTCAAATACTCTTTTGTACATATGTATACTGGGTGTAGGGTATTTTATGTTCGGGCTTGACCGACTAGACTTTCTTACTTATTTTTAGATCAAACACTTGCTCATTTCCTTACGAAAAGAACCAAATTATTCACATATTATTTCGATAAAAAATGTCTTGACCAACAGTAATTTACGAGTACATATTCTTTGTTTACGTACGTTATTATTTGCAGATATTTGCGTGTACCATCATTACCTTGCGGTACTAGTTCGGCTGATAGCATTTTGAGTTCATCATCTGGTCATCTACTCAGTGATGCTGGCACACCGGGCACCATCAGTTCGGCAAGTTCAATGGATGATATTGATCACGCTTGTGGCATGAGTAATTATAAAAACAAGACATTTGTTTATAAACAATTTGCAATGATTTAATATTTTTGGTTATATATTAATTGTAAACAGGAAGAGATTCTTCAAAAAGTGATATACTGGAGACACAAGCTGAAAGGTCGGCATCACAGCCTCAACTACAGGAATCGAAGTCGCCTGATAGCTTGACCACGACCACACCATCCGAGATTAATAGCAGTGGCATAGCTAGCAAGTCATCGTCGAATAAGTCCATACGCAAATGTAAATTGGTGCCGGATTTTGAGGTATTGCCGGAAGATGTTGAAGCTGTGATACCGGCAGGTTCCAAACGCAAAAATCGTACTCCTCCCAGTCCTTTAAATTTGAATTTGAGACAGGTAAAACTTAACACTTGTAGTTGATAAACTAAACAACTTTACTAATATTTTTTATTTAACATTTAAACATTCAAACCAAACTGTATTTGAATCCCTACTAGGATCTTAATGACTCCGATAATCAATATTATACCTCACCTCATTTGTTAAAGGCCAGTCCACAAGATGGCACACAGTCATTAAATCGTACGTTAAGAAAAATCTCATCACCAGTCAATTCCTCTGTGCCCTCTAGTCCTTCCCGGCATTCAGATTTCTTTGCAGAATTCGGTTAGTATATTTACAATCTTTATAATACGAGTAATAATAATAAGATATGCAAATATTAAAATATGATTTTTACAAACAAATTAGAATGTGAAGATGTCTCCAGTGGCGATTTTTCCGAGCCAAACTCTCCTAATCATTTAAGCTCCCGCAAAAGTTACAAATTGCAACAGGATGAAATCAATCGACGCTATCAGATATTAAGAGCCAAATTGGATAAAGAATTTGAAAATAAGAGAAACGAATGGCAAAAATTTAAATCGAATAGAGGTGAGTAGGAAATCTAAAAAAAAAAAACTGCGATTATAGTAATCATATACATATGTATATTTTGTTTGCAGCCATGGCTTTAGTGGCCGCACCACGTCCGCTCGAATCTTTATCACCAAATCCTCCGGCTATTAGCAATAATCTTTCGGCCAAACTTTTAGAGGAGAATCTTACACCTGATTTCAAAAAAAAATTACAAAAATGGCGTGTTAAGAAACAAGCTTCTATTGGTGGCATGCAGCCACAGGCTGCACCTATGTCTCCTACAATACCTAAAGATCCAAACACAAAAATTGATTGGCATCTGTGGAAAACGGGCCAATTGAAATTAGAAGGCCAAGGTTTGAGTCCGCTGCCAGATCAGAAAGATTTGCCAGAAGATTTTCAAAAGAAATTGGGTGAGTTTAATTGCTTTTAAAGTGTTTTTTTTTTGAAACTTGTCATTCCTTAAAAGATGAAGGTTTAAATTAAATGTCAAAGGAGTTTTCTCGAATATCTTCCAAATTAAGAAAGAATTCAGATCTTTCTATTATCTTGGATATTCCTGATATGTACAATAATTATTTAATTAATTATTTAAAACATTCGCCATTGTTTTATTATTTACCAAATGACCAAATACCTGCAAAGTGAAATGGGTATAGTGTTTAATGTTTGCCCACAATTCATCTAAATTCTTGTTGCTTTTCCCTTCCAAACATTTCTCAACTTTCCCAGTAAAAAAAATCGTGTTTTTTGCAGTACTTAAGAGAAAAGACGCATAATCGAGAGCTTTAATAAAAGCGCTCTTTTGAAGCAGTAAATGCTTACGAATAAAATATACAAAAAAGATGCTTTTTTTAGTGCTGACAACGAAGAAGGTTTTAAAGCGAAAAAACAAAAATGAAATTATAGCCAACAAATTTACGTATGACAACGAAAGTCAATTACAAAACGAATATCGCGCTTCTCAGTTACTATGAATTTTTCTTAAGCAAAAACATTCAGATAGAATTTGTTCTTTGATTGGTGTGCGCGAAGTGACATAAAACACTTTAAGAAAGTGCTTTATTTGCATGTTTGATTAGGTTAAAAGAAGTGCTTATTATCAGCAGAAAGTAGTCCTCCAAACCGCGAACACCTCATACAAAAATAATGCATCCCATCAGCAGGTTTGAAGCGATTTGAGATATGAATACATACATAAAACCTGCTCCTTTTGGAGCACATTTTTTACTGGGTTGTTTCACATGTTTTTAATTGTATTGAGTTCAGGGGACTGAGCTGGCCATTTTAAAACATTTATGTTTTGTACCTCTAAACAACGCTTCACAACTCGTGAAATATGTTTGGGATCAATGTCGTGCATCAAATTCTATAGTAGCGGCAAATGGTATTATCGCATTTTCGAATGTATTTTATTTATAAATTTTTATTCTGATCCATTTTTAAAGAAAAAAAACTAACCCCAAAACTTTACATTACCACCGCCATGTTTAATTGTTTTTATGGTATACTTTGAATAATACTGCTGATTAATCGGATGCCATACATACCGTTTTCCAACAGATCTTTAGCGGCAAAATTTGATTCATCACTACAAAGTTAATTTTTCCAAAAACTTAATGGGTTTTTCAATTCTTTTTCGAAACGAAATGTTTGGGTTGTGCGATGCAGCCACGAAGAGAAACTTAATTAAGCCTGCGTCTTATCGTTCTAGCTGAAACTCCAATCCCTTGCTATGACTGTACTTTAACCTATATTTGCCTGGAAGTTTTAAATGAATCAGCTTGAGAGAATCTTTTTATAATTTTATCTTCTCTTTTGTTTGTTTTTCGCTATTTGGGAGCTCTTGTAACATTTGTAGTTAACCCATATGGAAAAAAACACGGTTTTATCAGATGTGATTAGGTTTTTAATTAGTTTTCTTTCTTCTTCGAAACAAGTTGATGCTTCAAACATACCCAACAATGTAAAACTTTATAATTTTGAATTAGAACGCGTTTTTAAAACTTACTGACAATATTTTTTTGGAATACAATTTGAAAATACATTTGTTATTATGAAACTACATAATATTAAAACAGAGTTGAAAATGTTTTAATTACGTGTCCAGCCTGCAAAACGTATTACCGCAAAAGAATGAATTATTTTACAAAATAAATTGATGAAGGAGAGAAATAACACAGAAAAAAATAAAAATGAGTTTCAATTAAAATATTTGTGGAATCAATTAAAAATTTAATTGAAATCGGACCTGAATATAATAAAATACCTGGCATCTAAAAAAAAGTGCTGCTCACACAAATACACTTCTTATGGTAACTAAATCGCTTATTCTTACCAAAATTGATTACGGTATACATATTTATAGCAATTGCCCCAAAAAGTATCTCAATATGCTAAATTCTCCCTATTATGCAGCCATCAGATGTTCAATTGGTGCTTTTCCAACTACAAATATTAAAAACTTACTTGCCGAATCAGGATTCCCATCTATTACCGAAAGAATATACGAGTGCGACTTAAAACTAATACCAAAACTATACATAAGTAACAACAAAAATCTACACAAAATCGTGAAAAATACCATAAATCTTAAACGTACATGTAAAAAACAATCACCGATACACAGGTGTGTTGAATATGTCGGTAAATTATTTCCAACAATTCAACTATTAAACACTCACTCGAAAAATGAACCTTGGTGGCTTCTAAACCGCAATTCATTTATACTGGATCTGCATAAATATGACAAACAATCAACTTTACCAACTATATGTTTTGTACCTATACCAACTAGAATTCAATTCCATTCGTCGTTCCCACATATACAATACCTGGAAATTCATATTCACAGATGGGTCAAAAACACACCTATATACCTCTTTTGGCATTGTAAACGATAATCACAAACCTTTATTCCATGGTCTTTTAGAACCATATTGTAGTATTTTTACAGCAGAAGCTCTAGCAATAAAAGTTGCTACGGAATATTGCTCAAAACAAAAAGGACGTTATGTTATATGTACCGGCAGCAAATCAACAATCTCAGCTATCCTGAATACTAACTATCACGAACAGACACCCGCAACTTTCTCATTAAATACCCTAATAAAATACGCTTAATGTGGGTACCAGGTCATTCTGGCATTGCAGGTAACATAGCTGCCGACAAAGCTGCATACTCCGCCGCGCAATCACCAACATATACCTTCACCACGCGTGATACAAAAGACCTAAATAAACTCATATCAAAACACCTCGAAGAAAACAAACTAAAACTATGGGAAAACTACAACCATCGGTACAAAATAATTAAGCCCAATGAAGTCAAACCTATGTACCCTATATCTTACCCCAGACAGGAACTACGAGTTTTCACGAGGTTAAGATTGGGTCATACCAAAATAACTCATCAACACCTGCTACAAAAAGAAGATAGCCCTATTTGCACTAGATGCAACGTACAGATAACTGTAAACCACATCCTTGATCAATGCCAAGAATATTCTCCAGTAAGATTAGAAATATTTAAAACAACGCTACCCAGCACTTTACTTAAAAACCCTAGCCATAGCAACATCACCAAAATCATTAAATTCATCAAACATTGTAATATATTAAATCAAATATAATAACATGTACATTTACAAACATCTTTATATACCATAATATAAACTACCTCTGTATAAATGTAAATATAATATATATGTAGATTATAATCAGAAGAGTCGAAGGCCTCAGTTGCTAGCACTCTCTTTAACTTATATTATATAGTGTCATTAATTGTATTATATAATATTAATAAATAAACCCAAATATTTACTAGGAGATTTCCTCGATCTCAAGCATTGTTGTACATACATATGTATATTGTTGTATATTGCTTAGAATATATTTAGACTCCTAATCATTCAAATCATCATTTAGTTTAGAAATGGGTCCCATGATGATTTAAAATTCTTAAAAAATCCCTTACTTAAGATTATACATACATATGTATATTGTTAAATGTGCATATAGCGCTAAAGTTTCAGACTATCATTTAATAATATTAAATCGAGTCTCTTTCTGCTGCTATATTTGTTCTATTTTCTTTGGCTTTGCATCCGAAACCTACTGCAGAAGCATCTTTCTGATTTCGAAAATTTCAATCTGAAAAGTTTAGGGGCAGTGCTATATTAAAGAAGAATTGTCATATGCAGGCAAATTTGTTACTTGTAAAACAATACTAAAACAAGTATGACAGTATGGACGGTCAAGCCCGACCATATACCGAGTATATGTGCAAAAAAGATTTTCAGAAATGGGTGCTATATGCAAGCTATGACCTATTGTGGTTCGATTATACAAAAATTTCGTGGCGTGACTTCTTTGCATATAAATATATTTTGTGTTAAATTTTACCTCGATTTAAATACTTTTAAAAGATTTATACATGTTAAAGTGGGGGTTCGAAGGGGCTCTTATATGGGAGTTTCGACTAAATTTGAACCGACCGTGATAAAATTAGGTGCCATGATTTCTATATTTATAAAACTTATTTGTATTGAATATTATTTGGATAACAACAATTTTAAGAGAGTTAGGCTCATGTAAGTGGGTCTTAAATGGGAGCTATGGTCAATTATTGACAGATCTGCACAGAATTTATAGGTGAGATTATGTTCAACTTATATGTGGCGAAATTTGTTTGGATACGTTTATAAATCCGAAATTTATGATCGATAAAGTCAAATTTCAGGAGGACATTTGTATGAACCGATTTCAATCAGTTTCAATTCCAACCGTCCTAGGACCGCAAAAATATTATATATACAAATTTTATCGAAATATCTTCAAAATTACGACCTATACTTGGCTCACAAGGTTTTAATGGACAACCAGCCTGACAGACCGACGGACGGACATCGATTTATAGCTATACTAATAGACTAATATTTATGGGCATTACTAACATCAGCACACATCCCATATTAACTTAACTATTAATTTATATAAATGATTTAACTTCACTTTTAGAACAATGGAATAAAATAAAACGTGGTGGATCTTCAACGAGTTGTACAGATTCCTTAAAACGTACATATAAACATGGAGGATCAGGTAAGAAAGGAGAATCTGATGATGATCGTGGAGGTGATAAGGACAAACGATTAGATAAACATAAGCCACACGATAAAGAAAAATCCGAAAGGTTTGTACATAAATGCTAAAATGTAACAAGAAAAAATGAGTTCTAAAATAAAATGTTTTATCTATAGATTAGCGAAACTAAAGGCCATTGTCAGCGAACATCCAGCTAAAGAGATTGAGGTGAAAACTTCGGCTGGTGTTATGAAATTTGAGGGTATCTCTCGTAAATTTACGCGAAAACTTTATGAATGGGAAAAAGCCAGAGGCATAGGACCAGAATCATCAACATTTGCCCTACTGCATCCCGGTTATTGTCCAATCGATGTTAAGCGCATCTCAAAAGAGTCACACAATCGTAAGTTAGAATGATGTAATGATAACAATATACTTAATAAAAGTGTTAACATTTCTTAATATTTAATACAGATGAAAACTCTCCCACGCTTAGTCGTTCTTTATCGCTGGACAGTATTTCGCCTAGTATTGCTTTGCCCGTAATTTCTCAACAAGCCTCCAGTCTCTCGTTGAATGATGTCAACGAGCTGAAAGAGATGGAGGGTGTGGTGAGCAGCACTGATGCGCTGGCCCTGGACAGTGACTACAACAAGAAGTATGATGAACCGGAGGCCGTAATGGTGGAAGTCGAGGATCATATAGTGGAGACAGCTTCACCTTTGAAATTAATGCATCCCTTGGATATGAAACAAACACCAATTTATAAGTATGAAGAGAAAGCTTGTAAAGATTTTTGGTATGTTACTGATAATACATATACATGTACATATATTTTAATAAATCTATTACCTCTTTAGTAATTCCAGGAAAATACAAAGTTTCGAATCTCACACAAATGTGGCGCCTTTGTTGAATGTCTTAAAAAATTCGGAGGAGTTACTAAAGTTATTGAAACAAAAATCAAGCGATATTGCTGAAAATGAAACGTTGCATTTATGTAATGGCGTTTTGGCCTTAATACGCAGCAGTTATTCTTATTATGCCGATAATTTAATGAAACCAAATGTGCTGAATGCCATATCGGATGTACAAAATGAGCTCAGTCGTTTAAGGACTTTGGTAAGGGAGCTGACTTTTTAAAACAATTTTAAAAGTTTTAGGATAATCTTGTGTTAACCATTTAAGAATGTAAAAAATCCTAATTTTTTTTTATTGGCTTAAGATGATTTTGATTTCAAAATAAAGGGTGATTTTTAAGCAACTTTCGTTTTGGCAAGACAGTTTTTGACAGCTTAGCTGTTTTAGTGTAACATATTACTGTTAAACATGCTTAGTTTGGTCTATAATTTAATAATCAATGGACTTACAAATGAACAACAACGCTTGCAGAATATTGAATTTTATTATCAAAATTCATGATCGGTTAAGAAAGTGCATCGCTCACTTCTTCCATTTTATGATCAGTTTGGGCGACCATCTAAGCCGGCTATTCGGAATCTTGTGACTAAATTTCGCATCAAATTTGCATTATTGGACATTATATCACCAACACGTATACGTAAAGTGCGGACAGAGGAAAATATCCCCCAGTGTTGTTGATGGCCGTGAATTATCGATTCTACACCGTGCGCAGCAATTGATTGGCCTCTGTTATTCCATTTGGATGTAACACCTTTTAAAATACAGCTGGTGCAATAATTGAAGCCACGCAAAAAAAACACACGGCAAATTTTTAGTGAATGGCTGCTGGCAAAGTTGGATGAAGATTAACTTTTTTATCTGAATATTGTGTTCAGCGACGAAGATAATTTCTGATTGAATGGACAATTAAACAACCACAATTAGAGGGTGCTGTAGCTTAATTGATTAGCGCTTTTGATCATTAAGCATGAGTTGGTATTTGTGGCCTGGGTTCGATTCCCAGCCGCTGCTACACAAAACAACATCAGTTTCTGATAATGATTAGCTTTTCATCCTATCATAACTAATATATATCACAGCATTTAGCATTTAAACGCCACCGAAGTTAAATAATTAAAATAATGGCTATAAATTAAGCTTTGTTCAATGCGCCTACTCACCATTAGAGGCGCTGCTATACTGTACTATTAATAAACATAACGCGCGATTACAGTGTTGTCATATGAAAAGCTTTTCTCTACTTTCACCACCTATTCTTCTTGTAGCTATCCCTTTCCAAAGAAAGTAACACAATTAATTAATATAAAAAAAAAATTGCCATATTTGGTGTCAAGAGCATCCAGAGGTATTGCAGGAACTGCCAATGCATCCCGAAAAATACACTGTTTGTTGTGGAATATGAGCCGATGGCATCATTGGACCGTACCTTTTTAAAGACGACGAAGGCTTTTGTCCAAAATGGAGAGCTGGATTTGGCTCACATGTGGTTTCAACAAGAGAAACAATAGTCCAATTGAGAGGCGAGTTCGGTAAACAGTTTATTTCACGTTTGGGGCTGGTCAATTGGCCGCCTAGATCGTGCAATTTAACGCCTTTGGACTATTTTTTTGGGGATATGTTAAGGCTCATATCTATAGGATAAGCCTGCAATGGTTAACGCACTAGAAGCTAATATTGAAGATCTTATTCGGAAGATACCGGCCGATATGTTGGAGGAAGTATGGCAAAATTGGACCCAGCGTATGAACCATTTAAGGCGTAGCCTCGGTCAAAATTTACATGAAATCATCTTTTAACATTAAGTTATACAAATCGTTCAATCGACTCAAATAAATATTAAAGACATTTCTCTAAAGTTTATGTGTTTTTTAAATCAAATCCGAAAGCTCTTAAAAAATCACTCTTTACTTAAACTGGTAACATTATTTGCAAATTAAACAATTAACAATTAAAGTTTCAATACAATAATTACAATAGATTAACACAGAAACTTTAATAAGTTTTCTCAGAAGTTGAGCTTTATCTTTTGATAAATAATAAGTATTTGAATTATATTTTTCCAGTGCGAGAAAAGTCCTCTGGATGAGGCCTGTTGTCAAGAGATCATGGAAGAAAGAAATGTGGAATATAATGAAGAGATTCAGGGTTTGCATGAAACTCTAGAAATTCTCAAACAAAATATACGTAAGTTGCCCCACTACGTTAAAATAATAAAAAAGAACCAAACTAATTTTCTTATTTCTGCCTGTGTAGAAGGTGGTTATCCACGTTTCTCCAAAGATATAGTACCCGATATAAATATAATAACCGATGAAGGATTTCAGCAACCATCAGGAACAGCACCAACCGAGAAACGTTATGATACACTCTCCACAACCCTAGAAGCAACCGATGAGTTGAGCACATCTATGGTGGAGAATGAAATCAAACCGAAAACCTTTAGCAATAGTAATGGTATTGGTGGTTTGCCAGGTGGTGCAATGGCTGGCGGAAATACAAGCATCGGGGGTGCTGGTGCCAAGAAAAAAGTACGTATGCGCAAAATGGGCTCCAGACAAAATAGTAAAACCGAAAGTGATAGCAGTGATGAGGATAATCATAGTATTTTGGAAACACCCAGACGTTTAAAGCGAAAAAATTATCGCCTTAAGCAACGGTCTTTCGATGAAGATCCCAGTTCGGCCACCATAGCCGAGGATATGGTTTATGTTTTGAAGGTGAAACCGGGTCAGGCCATACAGCAAATTTGTGATACGGCTGGCAGAACTATAGATAGTGAAGTACCGAGTAAAGCCAGTCTTGCCAGATTACCTTTGACTACCTCGACTTCTTTACCCAATGTATTTGTGAAAACCAAACGAAAAGTATTTACTGCGGTGCAGGAACCAATGTCTATAGATAGGGTGGCCCTAATAGAGCAGGAAATTTTACATTCTCCCACAGAACCCGTCAAGCCAACAACTAATCAACAGCAAACTGATAAAAAAATTCCCGAAAACCGCGAAAAGGATAAAACATCTAGTCTTACTAATTCACAAAAAGAAAGTTCAAAACGAGATTTGGAAACAGAACTCAAACTACGTGTTTTATTGGCACACAAATCCATTAGTTTAGACGATGTGCGTTCCGATAACAACTCGGATGATATGCGTAAGACACGCAGCACCCAAAGTCTAAAACAAACGGTCGATACCAAAGCATCTGCAAGTTCAAAAGGGTTTCGCACGCCCTTGGCCACAGACAGCATTCGCTTGTTGAATAGCCCGCGTGAAACTCCATTAAAGCAGGACAATATTTCTAGATTTCAAAATATGCTACAGTATCCCAAAACTAAAAAGGATCATTTATATAGAAAAAATAATGAAAAATCGTTCAGTGTAAATCCCGTGCACTTCAAGGGAGCCACCATTAAGAGGATTGAAAATAAAATAGCTAAAACACATTCGGGCCCCTCAGTGACAGGTACGGAATTTTCAAAATTTCTCTCACCCGACAAACTTGACAATACAGTTCCCCGCATTGCCAGAAAATGGGATCGCAAGTCCCTAACACCCACCAGCCGACAAATCAAATTCGACTATCCTACACCCACCAACTCGGAGCCCACGACTCCAGTATTCGAACAAACCTGTAGACCTATGACACCCTTAAACGAGCGCGCTCTGCGCATACAAAAAGCCAAAGAAGAATTCCTACGTGAAAAACCCAGTCCCATAGCGGTGGTAAAATTAAGGGAAAATTGTCGTCGTAATGAAAATTGGGGCGAAAAGAGACAAAGTGATTTAAGCTTAAGTTCCAACACAGCCGATGAATGTTCTGTGCATTGTGAATTAGCCGAGTCAGAGGGTAATGAGCTACACAAAAGTTTAAGTGCGGACACAATTCGAGCTGAATCGCCACCCACACAATCCGATACTGGCACTGATCAGGACTTTGGCGGCATATACGATTCCATACCACGACAAGTCACAAGATCTGGTAAAATTTCCAGCAAATTAGGTTTTGCTACCCTGGCCTCCAAACTGCGCAGAGTAAAGGGTAAAAAGGCCAAAGATCCCAATACATCGTTAGCTTCAACGAATTCCAACACCGCCAGTGGCAGTGCACTATCGACTCTCTGTCGTCAAAGTTTATTCACCGACCTCATTGTAGCTCCCCAGATAGTTTCAACTGACACTGAGCCTAAAGTCTCTGCTTCGCGTGACAGTGTCCTGAAGTCACAATCGTCACCTCATGCTTTGCAAAGAAGTCCCAATAATGCTTCCGGTGATTTGAGTCGTTTCAATAACGAACGCTTAAATAAATCCCAAAGCGATCAATATGTTAAGCGTCCCAAGGAAAGTTACGTCTAGTCAGTGTAATCCGTCTATTCATTTAATATTTATTACTACTACTTACTATTATTTTATATGCAACTGTAATTTTATGAACAAATACTCGTATTTACTACTATTTAATTTATTATTTTTCTTGTTCATATACCACAAAAACGAAACTAAAATATTACTTTTTTTTAAATGTGTTTTACCATTTTCTTTTGTATGTTTTTTTTGTATTTGTTATTAATTTGTTAAAAATAAATTGTAAAACAGAATGCAAAAAAGATTAAAAATGGAAATATAAATGTGTTTAATTTCAAATTTCTCTAAAAGACGACTTTTAAAATTGTCTGTTGAGTCGCTTTTTGCTTAGTGGAAATTTTAATTTTGAAATAGCGAATGCTATATGTAACATTTTCTTGGTAAATTTTCGGGCGAAACTTAAGACATTGCAACAACAATCGTCAAATAAGTAAAATCTCAAAAGCTTCATGTTATTTCAATATGCGACTGTTGGAAAATAAAATTCTGGTGGAAAATCCCGCTGAAATCACACATTGTTATAATTCAAAGATCGATGTTCTGTTATTGAAAAATAGAAGCTTCAAATTGTATTTAGTTTGGATAGATACTATTGGCAATCCTCCCACATTGGGTCAACATATCATATTTCAAGCATGTTTTAAGCTCTATCTGATGATTTATATACTGATTGATAAATCTATAGGTATATGTATTATGTGTGTGGAGATAAATTCGAATTTAACTAGCACATACAAAAACCAAATTTTTTAACATTGATAATATGACAGTGAACAGAGTACTATTAATCATTTAACAGTATTATTACTTGAACTTCTGAAAAAACAAATTTTTATGATGAAATATTCTAAAAGAATTCGAACAAATATGTAATTGCATACGTAACCCTCAATATAGAGAAGGTAGTTTAAAGGGCCCTTAATGAGACTACATTAATTGAATAAAACAATTTTGAAAAAAATAACTTTTAGGATGTGTGAAGATAAATTCGATATTAACTAGCACAGACAAAAACCAAATTTTTTAACATTGACAATATTACAGTGAACAGAGTACTGTTAATCATTTAATGGAATTGCACACGTAACCCACTATATATAAAGAGAGAGAGAGTAGTCCAACGGGTCCCAAATGAGTCTACATTAGTCGATTTTTTTTTAGAGAATTTCATCCTAAAAGTTACTTTTTTAAAAATTCAAGTAATATGAATGTTAAGTGTTTAACAGTGTTCTGTGACTGTAATATTATTAATGTTAAAAAAATTTGCATTTTGTCTGTGCTAGTTAAATTAGAATCTATCTTCACACACATAAGATTTTCATCCTAATAGTTATTTTTTCAAAATCGTTTTATTTAAATTTCAAAATTATTTCAGAAATTCGACAAATGTAGCCTCATTTATGACCCTTTGGACTACCTTCTCTATAGTGGGATATTTGTGCAATTCAATATTTTTCCAAACTCTTCTAGACAATTTCATCCTAAAAGCTACCTTTTCTCAAAAAAAAAAACCATTAATATAATTGTTAACTGCTTAACAGTGCTCTGTTGGGTGTAATATTATCAATGTTAAAAAACGTAGTTTTTGTGCTAGTTAAATTCGAATCTATGTTCACACACATAAATCTTTCATGATTAATAAATCAATATTCTTTGGTTTAAAAAAAAAAATTGGTGGAATAATTCATTCCGTTCCACGATTGCGGAAAGAAATTTTCCTTTCCAATCTATTTTTTTTATTTAATTACAATAACACCGATTTTAAAATTGTATTAAAATCGGTGTTATTGTTTAATTATTTCAATAAAATAATAATAATAATAAAAGAAAAGCTTTAACTGCTACTCTCATTTACTATCACCATCTTGCACATCTTCGTTTTCCATATTCAGTATGACTTCTTGAGATGCTTTAAAATAGACCTCTTCCGGTTTCATGAAATCATATTCAATCTCTGCGTCATCAACAAACAGAATACACTCGGTAACATTCGAAACGGACTCAATCATGAATGGCATTTGAACGGCAATATTTGAACCACAATTGAATACTTCCTGGGCAGCCGTAGGCAATTGATGCTCTACATTATCCAAAACATGCTTGGCCGTGCTAATAGTATCCAAAATATTTCTGACAATTTTGGTGACATTTAAGATCACCGAAACAATTTTACCCATAAGAGAGTTTTTATCGGCAACTTTTTTATAAACCGCAGCCAATTCGTAAACATTTTTCCTTACCGTCTTAACAATATTGTAGGTTTCATTTTGTATTTTAACTATCAAGGAAGCGATGTACAGATAACAATCTACACCATCGTAGAGAGAGTGTAGAGATGTGTTTAGTTGAGGTAAATGAGAATAAGTGCAATAAGCAGCACGTCCCACTCGAGCCGCAGCCTTATAACCCAATTTAAGGGCCTTAAAAATTACCACAATAATTTTGGGTTTAAGCAAATTTGTTTCTAAGTTTAATGCTCTAACTACTAAGGCATTAATATTGATTTGTGCTTCATCTAGGGCGTCTTTTAAAATACTTTGCATATCTAAAAATTCCATTTGTTGTTCTTTGGTCATTAGGCTGAAATCAGGTTTGCCCATAATCTCTTCAATCGTGGGTAAGGTAGTGTCATACTTGGTGGTTGCTTCCCGGGGGAACATGTTGTTAAGCTGCTGTTCAAACTCCTGTAAGGTGGCCTCATATTGTTGTTCAAATTGTTCATCCAGTTTAACGACTTCTTGAACGGATCTACTAACAACAACATCATATTGTAATTGCAACTCCTCAAATAAAGGTCTTAAAATGTTAATCTCATCGTGACTCAAATCTTTGGCCTCATCTAATAAACCGGAAATTTCTCTATAAGCTGGACAGGGTTGAATGAGCTAATTAAATATTTTCAAGTATTGTATAGGTATTAAAACACAAACAACAATTTTGTTTAAAACACAAATAATTACCATAATTACAGCTAATGCATACACCAGTAATTTTGTATTAAACTTTTCCATTTTGTTACTTTATTTATTTATTTAGCTATTGACTAACCAGCGTTAAGACTAACTAACAACTAAATTCAGTTAAAATTTCAATATTTTGTATTCACCTTAATTATTTGCCCTTGTATATATGTGTGTGAAGTTAGCTCCGTCAGTTAGCTCCGTTTTTAACATTACCTATGTTAATGTATAAATTAACATACTTACTACTCATCGACTGTAAAGTTAACAGAGCTGCATTTTTTCATCTCAGTTATCATTTTATTATTAAAAACTAACAAAAAACGTCAGTACCGATTATTCAGATAATATATAGAAACTTTTATATATTAAATAAAAATAAATTTTTTATGAAGAGTAACTGCTTGTACAGAATTGTCTTAGTAAAAAAGTGGTACATGAAAATGTTCAAAAAACTACCAAAACTAGAAATTGTGCTCGATCTGTGCTATATAGGGTGGAAAGCCATCACTACATAGATATCAGAACTGTATAGCTTATATTCAGAATGTATATCAGATCAGAGATATATAATTTTCAATATGGAGAAATTTAACATTTTGCCAAAAGTGGTATATGAAAATGTTCAAAAAACTACCAAAACTAGAAATTGTGCTCGATCTATGCTATATAGGGTGGAAAGCCATCACTTCAGAGATATCAGAACTGTATAGGTTATATTCAGAATGTATATCAGATCGGAGATATATAATTTTCAAAATGGAGAAATTTAACATTTTGCCAAAAGTGGTATATGAAAATGTTCAAAAAACTACCAAAACTAGAAATTGTGCTCGATCTGTGCTATATAGGGAGGAAACCCATCACCACAGAGATATCAGAACTGTATAGCTTATATTCAGAATGTATATCAGATCAGAGATATATAATTTTCAATATGGAGAAATTTAACATTTTGCCAAAAGTGGTATATGAAAATGTTCAAAAAACTACCAAAACTAGAAATTGTGCTCGATCTATGCTATATAGGGTGGAAAGCCATCACTTCAGAGATATCAGAACTGTATAGGTTATATTCAGAATGTATATCAGATCGGAGATATATAATTTTCAAAATGGAGAAATTTAACATTTTGCCAAAAGTGGTATATGAAAATGTTCAAAAAACTACCAAAACTAGAAATTGTGCTCGATCTGTGATATATAGGGTGGAAACCCATCACCACAGAGATATCAGAACTGTATAGCTTATAGTCAGAATGTATATCAGATCGGAGATATATAATTTTCAAAATGGAGAAATTTAACATTTTGCCAAAAGTGGTATATGAAAATGTTCAAAAAACTACCAAAACTAGAAATTGTGCTCGATCTGTGCTATATAGGGAGGAAACCCATTACCACAGAGATATCAGAACTGTATAGCTTATATTCAGAATGTATATCAGATCGGAGATATATAATTTTCAAAATGGAGAAATTTAACATTTTGCCAAAAGTGGTATATGAAAATGTTCAAAAAACTACCAAAACTAGAAATTGTGCTCGATCTATGCTATATAGGGTGTAAAGCCATCACTACAGAGATATCAGAACTGTATAGCTTATAGTCAGAATGTATATCAGATCGGAGATATATAATTTTCAAAATGGAGAAATTTAACATTTTGCCAAAAGTGGTATATGAAAATGTTCAAAAAACTACCAAAACTAGAAATTGTGCTTGATCTATGCTATATAGGGTGTAAAGCCATCACTACAGAGATATCAGAACTGTATAGCTTATATTCAGAATGTATATCAGATCGGAGATATATAATTTTCAATATGGAGAAATTTAACATTTTGCCAAAAGTGGTATATGAAAATGTTCAAAAAACTACCAAAACTAGAAATTGTGCTCGATCTGTGCTATATAGGGTGGAAACCCATTACCACAGAGATATCAGAACTGTATAGCTTATATTCAGAATGTATATCAGATCGGAGATATATAATTTTCAAAATGGAGAAATTTAACATTTTGCCAAAAGTGGTATATGAAAATGTTCAAAAAACTACCAAAACTAGAAATTGTGCTCGATCTGTGCTATATAGGGTGGAAACCCATTACCACAGAGATATCAGAACTGTATAGCTTATATTCAGAATGTATATCAGATCGGAGATATATAATTTTCAAAATGGAGAAATTTAACATTTTGCCAAAAGTGGTATATGAAAATGTTCAAAAAACTACCAAAACTAGAAATTGTGCTCGATCTGTGCTATATAGGGTGGAAACCCATTACCACAGAGATATCAGAACTGTATAGTTTATAGTCAGAATGTATATCAGATCGGAGATATATAATTTTCAATATGGAGAAATTTAACATTTTGCCAAAAGTGGTATATGAAAATGTTCAAAAAACTACCAAAACTAGAAATTGTGCTCGATCTATGCTATATAGGGTGGCAAGCCATCACTTCAGAGATATCAGAACTGTATAGCTTATATTCAGAATGTATATCAGATCGGAGATATATAATTTTCAATATGGAGAAATTTAACATTTTGCCAAAAGTGGTATATGAAAATGTTCAAAAAACTACCAAAACTAGAAATTGTGCTCGATCTGTGCTATATAGGGTGGAAACCCATTACCACAGAGATATCAGAACTGTATAGCTTATATTCAGAATGTATATCAGATCGGAGATATATAATTTTCAAAATGGAGAAATTTAACATTTTGCCAAAAGTGGTATATGAAAATGTTCAAAAAACTACCAAAACTAGAAATTGTGCTCGATCTGTGCTATATAGGGTGGAAACCCATTACCACAGAGATATCAGAACTGTATAGCTTATATTCAGAATGTATATCAGATCGGAGATATATAATTTTCAAAATGGAGAAATTTAACATTTTGCCAAAAGTGGTATATGAAAATGTTCAAAAAACTACCAAAACTAGAAATTGTGCTCGATCTGTGCTATATAGGGTGGAAACCCATTACCACAGAGATATCAGAACTGTATAGTTTATAGTCAGAATGTATATCAGATCGGAGATATATAATTTTCAATATGGAGAAATTTAACATTTTGCCAAAAGTGGTATATGAAAATGTTCAAAAAACTACCAAAACTAGAAATTGTGCTCGATCTATGCTATATAGGGTGGCAAGCCATCACTTCAGAGATATCAGAACTGTATAGCTTATATTCAGAATGTATATCAGATCGGAGATATATAATTTTCAAAATGGAGAAATTTAACATTTTGCCAAAAGTGGTATATGAAAATGTTCAAAAAACTACCAAAACTAGAAATTGTGCTCGATCTGTGCTATATAGGGTGGAAACCCATTACCACAGAGATATCAGAACTGTATAGTTTATAGTCAGAATGTATATCAGATCGGAGATATATAATTTTCAATATGGAGAAATTTAACATTTTGCCAAAAGTGGTATATGAAAATGTTCAAAAAACTACCAAAACTAGAAATTGTGCTCGATCTATGCTATATAGGGTGGCAAGCCATCACTTCAGAGATATCAGAACTGTATAGCTTATAGTCAGAATGTATATCAGTTCTGATATCTCTGTGGTAATGGGTTTCCTCCCTATATAGCACAGATCGAGCACAATTTCTAGTTTTGGTAGTTTTTTGAACATTTTCATATACCACTTTTGGCAAAATGTTAAATTTCTCCATTTTGAAAATTATATATCTCCGATCTGATATACATTCTGACTATAAGCTATACAGTTCTGATATCTCTGTGGTGATGGGTTTCCACCCTATATATCACAGATCGAGCACAATTTCTAGTTTTGGTAGTTTTTTGAACATTTTCATATACCACTTTTGGCAAAATGTTAAATTTCTCCATTTTGAAAATTATATATCTCCGATCTGATATACATTCTGAATATAACCTATACAGTTCTGATATCTCTGAAGTGATGGCTTTCCACCCTATATAGCATAGATCGAGCACAATTTCTAGTTTTGGTAGTTTTTTGAACATTTTCATATACCACTTTTGGCAAAATGTTAAATTTCTCCATATTGAAAATTATATATCTCTGATCTGATATACATTCTGAATATAAGCTATACAGTTCTGATATCTCTGTGGTGATGGGTTTCCTCCCTATATAGCACAGATCGAGCACAATTTCTAGTTTTGGTAGTTTTTTGAACATTTTCATATACCACTTTTGGCAAAATGTTAAATTTCTCCATTTTGAAAATTATATATCTCCGATCTGATATACATTCTGAATATAAGCTATACAGTTCTGATATCTCTGAAGTGATGGCTTGCCACCCTATATAGCATAGATCGAGCACAATTTCTAGTTTTGGTAGTTTTTTGAACATTTTCATATACCACTTTTGGCAAAATGTTAAATTTCTCCATATTGAAAATTATATATCTCTGATCTGATATACATTCTGAATATAAGCTATACAGTTCTGATATCTCTGTGGTGATGGGTTTCCTCCCTATATAGCACAGATCGAGCACAATTTCTAGTTTTGGTAGTTTTTTGAACATTTTCATATACCACTTTTGGCAAAATGTTAAATTTCTCCATTTTGAAAATTATATATCTCCGATCTGATATACATTCTGAATATAAGCTATACAGTTCTGATATCTCTGAAGTGATGGCTTGCCACCCTATATAGCATAGATCGAGCACAATTTCTAGTTTTGGTAGTTTTTTGAACATTTTCATATACCACTTTTGGCAAAATGTTAAATTTCTCCATATTGAAAATTATATATCTCCGATCTGATATACATTCTGACTATAAACTATACAGTTCTGATATCTCTGTGGTAATGGGTTTCCACCCTATATAGCACAGATCGAGCACAATTTCTAGTTTTGGTAGTTTTTTGAACATTTTCATATACCACTTTTGGCAAAATGTTAAATTTCTCCATTTTGAAAATTATATATCTCCGATCTGATATACATTCTGAATATAAGCTATACAGTTCTGATATCTCTGTGGTAATGGGTTTCCACCCTATATAGCACAGATCGAGCACAATTTCTAGTTTTGGTAGTTTTTTGAACATTTTCATATACCACTTTTGGCAAAATGTTAAATTTCTCCATTTTGAAAATTATATATCTCCGATCTGATATACATTCTGAATATAAGCTATACAGTTCTGATATCTCTGTGGTAATGGGTTTCCACCCTATATAGCACAGATCGAGCACAATTTCTAGTTTTGGTAGTTTTTTGAACATTTTCATATACCACTTTTGGCAAAATGTTAAATTTCTCCATATTGAAAATTATATATCTCCGATCTGATATACATTCTGAATATAAGCTATACAGTTCTGATATCTCTGTAGTGATGGCTTTACACCCTATATAGCATAGATCAAGCACAATTTCTAGTTTTGGTAGTTTTTTGAACATTTTCATATACCACTTTTGGCAAAATGTTAAATTTCTCCATTTTGAAAATTATATATCTCCGATCTGATATACATTCTGACTATAAGCTATACAGTTCTGATATCTCTGTAGTGATGGCTTTACACCCTATATAGCATAGATCGAGCACAATTTCTAGTTTTGGTAGTTTTTTGAACATTTTCATATACCACTTTTGGCAAAATGTTAAATTTCTCCATTTTGAAAATTATATATCTCCGATCTGATATACATTCTGAATATAAGCTATACAGTTCTGATATCTCTGTGGTAATGGGTTTCCTCCCTATATAGCACAGATCGAGCACAATTTCTAGTTTTGGTAGTTTTTTGAACATTTTCATATACCACTTTTGGCAAAATGTTAAATTTCTCCATTTTGAAAATTATATATCTCCGATCTGATATACATTCTGACTATAAGCTATACAGTTCTGATATCTCTGTGGTGATGGGTTTCCACCCTATATATCACAGATCGAGCACAATTTCTAGTTTTGGTAGTTTTTTGAACATTTTCATATACCACTTTTGGCAAAATGTTAAATTTCTCCATTTTGAAAATTATATATCTCCGATCTGATATACATTCTGAATATAACCTATACAGTTCTGATATCTCTGAAGTGATGGCTTTCCACCCTATATAGCATAGATCGAGCACAATTTCTAGTTTTGGTAGTTTTTTGAACATTTTCATATACCACTTTTGGCAAAATGTTAAATTTCTCCATATTGAAAATTATATATCTCTGATCTGATATACATTCTGAATATAAGCTATACAGTTCTGATATCTCTGTGGTGATGGGTTTCCTCCCTATATAGCACAGATCGAGCACAATTTCTAGTTTTGGTAGTTTTTTGAACATTTTCATATACCACTTTTGGCAAAATGTTAAATTTCTCCATTTTGAAAATTATATATCTCCGATCTGATATACATTCTGAATATAACCTATACAGTTCTGATATCTCTGAAGTGATGGCTTTCCACCCTATATAGCATAGATCGAGCACAATTTCTAGTTTTGGTAGTTTTTTGAACATTTTCATATACCACTTTTGGCAAAATGTTAAATTTCTCCATATTGAAAATTATATATCTCTGATCTGATATACATTCTGAATATAAGCTATACAGTTCTGATATCTATGTAGTGATGGCTTTCCACCCTATATAGCACAGATCGAGCACAATTTCTAGTTTTGGTAGTTTTTTGAACATTTTCATGTACCACTTTTTTACTAAGACAATTCTGTACAAGCAGTTACTCTTCATAAAAAATTTATTTTTATTTAATATATAAAAGTTTCTATATATTATCTGAATAATCGGTACTGACGTTTTTTGTTAGTTTTTAATAATAAAATGATAACTGAGATGAAAAAATGCAGCTCTGTTAACTTTACAGTCGATGAGTAGTAAGTATGTTAATTTATACATTAACATAGGTAATGTTAAAAACGGAGCTAACTGACGGAGCTAACTTCACACACATCTTGTATATACATTAGCGCAATTCACAATCTTGTGCAAATGGTATTGCATCATTGCATTTGCAAAAGGATTTAGCATATTTTTGCTCTTGCTGTGTATTTTGTTAGTGTAGAGCAAAAATATGCTAAACGTTTTTGCAAATGCAATGATGCAATACCATTTGCACAAGATTGTGAATTGCGTTATTATCTTGTTTTTTTTTTGCCAGAGACCACCATAAACAGTTTTTATTTAGTTGGCTTTATCTTTAGATTATTTGCTTAATCTGCTGATATTAATTTTAGTTAAAAATTATCGCATAACTTTGTTACTTAGTTATCAATATTTTGATAGTTATTTTCAAATATTAGACATACACACATACATATGTATATACTCGTATATATGTATGTATATATACGAGGTCTGATCAAAAAATAACCGTTATTTTCAACTTTCGTGAGTTACGTATGCTCGATTTTCGCTTTTGTTTTCTGTTATGTTGGTGCACATGTCTGTTATATATATATCAGCCATTTTGGATTGTCAGTTTATTTTGACAGATAAAAAGGTTAGTCGTGTTTTGGTGTGGTCTTCGATTTTTTTACTATTCGAAAAAATGGATCAAAGAAACTGCATTAAGTTTTGTGTGAAAAATGAAATTAAATGCGCAAGGACATTTGAAATGTTGACTGTGGCGTTTGGCGAATCTACTATGAGCAGAACACAAGTTCAATTGTGGTATAACCGCTTTAAGGAAGGCCGACAAGATGTCGATGACGATGCTCGTCCTGGTCGCCCAAGCACGTCAACAACCGATGAAAACATTGAAGCAGTGAAGAAAATGATTTTGGATAATCGTCGAATCACTATCAGAGATGGTGCTGATGATGTTGGCATATCGTTCGGCTCATGCCAAGCAATTTTTACGTCCAGAAGAGCCAA
The DNA here is from genome assembly GCA_950370525.1 of Bellardia bayeri. Classification (NCBI taxonomy): domain Eukaryota; kingdom Metazoa; phylum Arthropoda; class Insecta; order Diptera; family Calliphoridae; genus Bellardia; species Bellardia bayeri. The sequence goes on from OX493264.1 coordinate 97,228,536, forward strand.
GACCGAAAAAAGCACGTCAAGTTCGGCCAAATGTGAAGATTTTGCTCACTGTTTTCTTCGACTGCAATGGCGTGGTGCATCATGAATTCTTGCCATAAGGTTGTACGGTCAACAAGGAATACTACCTTGAAGTTATGTGCCGTTTGCGCGAATCAATTCGTCAGAAACGCACAGAATTGTGGAAAAACCAATCATGGATTTTGCACCATGATAACGCACCAGCTCACACATCGATGCACACATGTTATCTTGCCTCAACCACCGTATTCACCGGACTCGGCCCCCACTGACTTTTTCCTCTTCCCAAAAGGAAAGCTTTTTGCTACGATCGAGGAGATAAAAGAAAAATCACAACAGGAGCTGTTGGCGATACCAAAAAGCGCGTTTGAGAAGTGTTTTGAGGATTGGAAAAAACGCTGGCATAAGTGTATTATATATGAGGGCGATCACTTTGAAGGGGACAAGATAGTTATTGATGAATAAATAAATACTTTTTGAAAAAATTTAAAATAACGGTTATTTTTTGATCAAACCTCGTATATTTACTTACAGAAAGTGTTGTATATTTTGAATTGATGGAATTATGAGAATGTTTACTTTCATTACGGTAGGTACGTAAAGGCCAAATTACAAGAGTTTTGCAAATAACATCAAATAAAATGAAACTAAATATTTATTGTGTTTTGTCCTAAATAAACAAAGTTTTCTTTTTAATAAAGAAACGAGTTCAAAAATACTTGTTTAGTGGTTAAGTCTTTTTTTGGCAAATATTAGCCAAGTGTGACCGTACCTTGAGTAATTTTAATTTGAAAAAAGTTATTTTTTTGAAGATCATCCAGAGGGGATAAAAGGTCTATTTGGATATTAGAAGATTGTTCCTATACTACAATACTATATATAGGTATGCACTGTAAACATCACATATTATTAAAATAAAAGCTTAATTACATTGGCGCATATTCAGAAATGATATCTAAGTTTAAACTTTTTGAAGTACCAACTTAAGTTATTCTTAGTTGATTACTTTCAAAAAGTTACAACTTAATTATGGGTAAAGCTGTAACTAAATGTCAACTAACAAAAACATTTAAAGAACAGCTGATTGATTTTATTTCTTTTCGTCGATGATGTTAACATATTTGGCCATCAATTTTTTAAATGTAGTTTTTTCATCTGGCGACCAATTTGAGTTTCTAAAATACACAAAGCAATAAATACATATTTTTTCTAACAATAATAATACACTTACCTTATTTTCTTTGCTAATTGTGTCCATTTTGACCGAAAAAAAATCACAAAAAAAAGAAAACAAACTAGAGATGTGTTTTTTGTTAACAAAAATCTACTAAATGCAGTGTTGCATTTCTTTTAACAGCTGAAAGCAGTTGCTAAGTTAGTTATGATTTGTGAATAAGATCTTTAACTATTTATGAACTATTTTTTAGTTTATGTTTAATAAGTTTCGACTTTAGTTACGATTTCTGAATATGCGCCATTGTTGATAACACGATAATATTAGAAAATTATATTGCATTTTTATATACAGTTATTTTATGCATTGTATTTTTTTGTTTAAAAAACTCCATAAAAAGAAAAGTAAGAGTAACTTAAAAAAGAAATTGGTGTCATTTAAAAGAAAACATGTTATAGTTAAAGCTATGTATAGACGGTTGTCATATCATACAATGTTGTCAGATCTAGCAATGTATATACCGACATTGAAAAATTGTTAGCAAAAGGTTCAGTTCAGTTCAGACGACTGTAAGAAAACCTTACAATTTCATTGGCACACAATTGTCACACAATGAATTTATCTGTCAACCGAAATTGTCATTTCACACGGTTGTCAGATTGTTGTGTGGCAAAGATTATCAAATTCGTTGTGAGGCATTGTGTGTGTGTTGAAAAATTTTATCGAACAAAAAGCAGCAATTGAAACAATTTTATCTGCAATGTCTAGGACAGCAAGAATGAAGACAAAGTAACAAAAAAAAAACGCCGATATCCATTTTTTATTTTCTTTAATTTAATTCTTTAATTTTCCTCCACTTTTTTCCAAAACGTTATTAATGCACACTTTTGTTTGTTTGTTTATTTATTTATGTACATACATATATACAGAGTTTAATTGAGGAATAATTTCTTTGGCAGTGCTGCCATTGACAGATGTATAAACTTTGCACATATGACAATTAAAAGTGTCTTAAAACAATCTTACAATGACAAAAAAATGTGTTTACACGATTGTTAGATGTCTGACAATATTTTTGTCTTATAATGTACTGAAAATGTTTCTTCTTACAACGTTGGAAGATAAACATATTTATTATATTTTTTCTACTTCTGTCAATATATAACGTCAAGTGTCAAATTAAAATAGTTCCAATGAGTTCATGTACAAGGATAGAACAACGAGAATTGATTTTAAAGCTCCGAAGTTGAAGCTGACCTATATTGTATATTAATGTAATTATGCGGTATTAATCCGCTGAAGATTTACACAAAGGATACACAATACTGCAATAGGTTGGCCTGATCCAACTGCGTACAGTGTACTGAGTTTGGTTTTAAGGGATTTTGTGAAAATTTAGTTCATGTTTGGGGTTGTTTAGTTTTGTCTAGTCGAACATTTTATTGAACACATGTACTCGTACTCGTTGGACTAAAACAAACTTGAAGGCACTCATAAATTTTATAACAACTTCTTGACCACACAGGTCACAAACATCAAAATAAATTAAAAAAAAAAACAAATTCATTGGTAAGTAAGAATTGATTATAGCAATAAAAGTTAATGACACTTGTTTGAGGCTTTGTAGGGATCTTCTGGTCAAATTTGAAATGTTTTTAAGACATACTCAAGTGACACGCGACTAAACTTGCATGCAGGCATGAAAACGTACTGTTTAACAGAACCAGAAAAAAAGGATGTTAAAAAAGGATACAACAAACAAAAACTAAATGAATAAATAAACAAAAAAATAAAAAACCCAACAACGAACACATCATTTGAATAGTTAGTAATACATAGTTTAAAGTAAAGGGATATCGATAGGAACACAGGATATTGAAATTATATTCGGCTCCTTAAAATATGTATTCAGGCTTAACTTGAATCTGCACAAAAGAAAGGCATTTTGCAGCTGAAACATGAAACATTGCAGAGAAATTATTTATGTATGTATGCATAAGAATAAAAATTATTGAGACCATTGAATGATGATGCGAAATGACAAGTGAATATATTGATTTAATATGACAGATATTTGACATATAAGTTTAAGCAAACAGCTGTAGTTAGGATTTAAGTTCGTCGGATTTTTCATATATTGTATATTTTGAAATTTATGTACCTACATATTTACAAAAAATATGTACATATGTATGTATGTATGTATGTATGTATGTAATTTGAAATATGTAAGTATGTACATATGGTTAATCTACATATGTATGTACGGTTGGCGTCAATATAAACTAAACCCCTAATATTGTCAAAAATAAAATTAAAACAAATAAGAAAGTAAAGTCGGTCTAGCCCAACCATATAATACCCTACACCCAGTATATGTAGAAAACAGTTTTTATACCCTACACCACCGTAGTGGATATTTCTGGGCGTTACAAACATCAGCACAAATCCAATATACCCTCTCCACTATGGTGGTGTAGGGTATACAAATTTTAAATTTAGCGAAGGCACGCGTCAGTCTCACTTAATAGTTCAATTTTCTCATTGACCTAGTCTCATTTCTAGTCAGCATATCAAAATGACTGAGAGAGAAGAGAATAAAAAAATATACCTATAGAATTGTACGTTTGGATTTATGTACATACATATGTTTGTGTTGAAATGAACTTAAAAAGGTTTTTCCTTTTATAGCAGCAGCAAATGACAAGACACCACAGATGGTCGATGCGATGTCTTAAAATTTCTAATAGTTTTTTTTTTTTGTTAGTATCATGTCTGTCTGCATAAGACTACAAAGATAATGCAGATATAACAACAGCTACAACAATAAAAATGTTGGTCTAAAAACGCGCGCGCTCCTTTTTATTTATTTGTTGTTTCCGTGTATTCAAACTGTAATTATCATCTACAAGTTATAATAAAAATGCATTTGTACTTCTATCTCAACAGTGCATCTCTGCTTAACTTGTTCAATTGATCTGCCCTGGCATCCACTATTTAACCTTTATACCGCAAAAAATTGTTTTTAAATATTTTGTTTTTATATTTCAAAGATCAAAAACTCTAAAGTAACTGCATTATTTTATATATTTTACTTAAATACTTTGCCATCTGTTTGGTTGTAGAAAATTTTAAGTTAATTTTTTGTGTTAAATCGCTTGTAAGAAAACGCATACATAGTTTAAAATAAGTAAGAAAGGCCTTAAATGGACTTAAAATTTTATTAATACTAATTTATTATTTTGAATTTTATTCATAAAATGCTACTTCTCAGTGACATTATGACCCACTTCTGTGCCTATATACATTATTTGTGTTCAATTTTATTGCGATATCAGAACTTGTAAAAGTTTTATGCATGTTAAAGTGATTTTCAATAGAGCGACTTACAGTCAGCGTCAATATAACGTAAACACCTAACATTGTTTAAAAGTATGTTTTATTATTACAAGTACAAACTTAAAACAAATTATACTGCATAATAAATAAGTATCTTAAGCAAAATATAATTCATTAACAAAAACAATTAAATTTTAACGGAAAAGTAACAGATTTTTCGCACCAAAATTAAGTATATTAGAAGTATGTAAAACTTTGTATTAAACATTTTGTTTATAGTGATTTTGCCTTTATCACAGCTGACAACCTTCCAGAAATAGAATCAAGTAGTTTTTTTTTAGGAAAATCAGGCGAAATTTTGTTCCATTCAACCTGTATTACTGCCTAGGTTATCCTTGCAAAAAATATTTCTTTGTCTAATTTTTTGTCCAGATATTCCCACAGAAGCTCAATTGGATTGAGGTCTGCGAGCTGCGGAGGATGACATATAGTTTTTGGATAATGATTGAGTAACCGTTCCGCGCTAGTACTAATTTCTCTACACATTACTGAGCCACCGCCATGTTTTATCGTCTATTATTAGGTTTTCCAGCAGTTTTCGTAACATTTCGACTATTTTTATGGCGCTAGATGAGCAATTTCACTTCCAGCCTCTTGTTTTTCTTTTACTTTTCTGTGAATTGCTTGAAAAACCTTTGTTTTGAAACAATCCGTTCGTATTGCAACTCACTCACACTTTTTTCTTGTATTCGAATTTCTTTTTTCAAATAAAGTGCAGTGCTTTGCAAGATCCATTATTATTACTTACATATATGGACTAAAAGAAATTGAAAACATAATAGCGGAAGGTTAATGTAAGCGGAGTGAGCAAGCGACAACAGTATTGCCAGTGAATAAAAGTTTTGTTTGTTTACAAAATTATTCATTCAAAAAGTTTCACTTAATCTGGCAATGCTGTGAGTACGAGTATATCCATACCCTACATGAAATTGCTGATGGAAACTAACACATACAAAACTTATAAACTAACACACTTGCAGCAATTTTATATTAAATTGTTGCTGTCGGCGTTGCCACAGTGGGGGTTTTCATACCAAATTTTAATAAATATTTGTTAAATTTTCTCTTATACCTAATTTGGCTTCGGCATCATTTTTATATACGTATTTGATCATAGAGATACTCTTTTCAAAAGTTTTAGTTTTTTTGTACTTTTTTTTAAATAATTTTCATGGTAATATTTTGATTTTATATATTATGGAATTGTGGGGATTTTTGAAACAAGACCTTGTTAATAAAAAATGTTACGCAATGGAAACGCTGATTAACAAGTTCACAAGTTGGAAAGAGAGAAAGAATCACATGTACATGAATGTTTACATCAGGTTTTTCACATTGCCCTTAATAAAATGATGGGAACTACTGATGTATAAACCCATCAGCAATACCCATCAGATGATGCATCAAATGACTGTCATTGTTCTTGTAGGGTACATAATATATGACATATAAGTTTAATTTAATAAAACTAAAATTTTCAGAAATACAAAAATAAAAATTTTTGTAGAAATTGTTGATTTTATTTATGTACGAGTAGTAAAGAAATCAATTTAATTTTTTGACATTTGCCTCTTTAAATATGTCGCCTACCTACAAAAAGTATAAGCGGCATAAAGAACAGATGATTGCCGCCCGCGGACGCATGCCGCTTACGTTTTCCTTCCACTATAAGCGAAGATAGAAAATTAATTTTAACTATTGATTCTATTATTTTCTTGTTGAAATAAAATTCAATGATGTCTTAAATAAAAAATTAAGGCAATTAACTAATGATCCTTAAAGAGATTTAAAGAAAGCTTATTAGTATAGTTTAGGGATGCCAATCCCCTAAATCTCGGATTTGTCAAATCCCGAATCTAATATTTGTTTACAAAGTCATCAACAAAAAATTCTTAGCTCTACTAAAGTATGTATGTCGAAAAAATAAAGGTGAAATAATTAAAATTAATTTTGGATTGCCAAACTCGAACGCACCTTTGGAAGTGGAAATTGCTATAAAAAGCTTTAATTAATTTAAAAGCTCAACAGCTGACAGATGAAGAATTTGTTTTACTTAAACAAATAGTTGTTATTTTAAATACGGTTAAAGTGATATGAATCTCTGCTGCTGTTGCACTTTTTTTTATGCTCATAGAGATATCAAAAAGTGATTGCATATTAAGCGAAGAACTGGTGATGTCTCTCTTTTTAAGAAACCAAGAAAGGAAGGATTAGTAAACACTTTTAAATTTTTTGAAAAAAGCCAAAATTGAAGAGTGAATTTGATAATGGGATATGTAGAAATGTTTGTTGTCAAAAATGATCATGAACTCATGAACAAGTTGTACCCGATTTTAAGAGAAAACAATTACATTCCGAATCATCAGTTTGGATTTAGAAAAAAACACAGTACTACCGAAAAAACCCATAGATTGTCGATATCGTAAAAAAACATTTGAAGAAAAAAAATATTATTCTGCTCTTTTTATTGACATTTCTCAAGCGTTTGATAAAGTGTGGCATGATAGTCTAATATACAAGTTAAAACTAAAATTACCCGTAAACACACATAAGCTCTTGGAAAGCTACTTAACTGGTCGAACATTTAAGCTTAACAAAGAAGATTTCTTAAGCTCCGCACAACCTATTGAAGCAGGAGTACCTCAAGGAAGTATACTGGGACCCATCTTATACTTGATATACACATCTGATATGCCAACAAGCAATCATACTTACACATCTACATTTGCTGATGATACTGCTATTTTAAGCATTCATGAAAACCCTCAAGAAGCATCTCGCTGCCTACAATATCATATACGAGTATCTGCATTTGAAAACTGGTTAAAGCAATGGCGGATAAAAGTTAATGAGCAGAAATGCACACACATAACTTTTCAATTGCGGCAAAAGTCATTTCCTCCTATTTATATCAATAATGAAGCAATAACACAACAATCCGAAGTTAAATACCTTGGTATACACCTCGATCGTCGCCTTACATGGAAATCCCATATAGATGGAAAATTGAATCAAATGAATTTAAAATTGATCCAAATTAATTGGCTCATTGGCAGAAACTCTAAGCTAAGCTTAATTGCAAACTACTGTTTTACAACTCAATCATAAAACATAGGAGCTCTGATCAAAAAAATAACCGTTATTTTAAATTTGTTCAAAAAGTATTTATTTATTCATCAATAACTATCTTGTCCCCTTCAAAGTAATCCCCCTCAGATATAATACACTTATGCCAGCTATTTTTTCCAATCCTCGAAACTCTTCTGAAACGTGCTTTTTGGTATCACCAACAGCTCCTGTTTCGATTTTTCTATTATCTCCTCAATCGTAGCAAAACTCTTTCCTTTCATCGGTGTCTTCAGTTTTGGGAAGAGGAAAAAGTCTGCGGGGGACAAGTCCAGTGAATACGGTGGCATGATAACGGTTTTTGACCAAAAACTCACATACACGCATCGATGTGTAAGCTGGTGCGATATCATGGTGCAAAATCCATGATTGGGTTTTCCACAATTCTGTGAATTTCTGATGAATTGCTTCGCGCAAACGCCGCACAACTTCAAGGTAGTATTCCTTAGTGACCGTACGACCTTGTGGCAAGAATTCTTAATGAACCACGGCATTGTAGCCGAAGAAAACAGTGATCAAAATCTTCATATTTGACCGAACTTGACGTGCTTTTTTCGGTCTTTGCTCTTCTGGACGTTTCCATTGGGATGATTGGGCTTTGGTTTCAATGTCATAGCCATACACCCATGATTCGTTAGCAGTTATGACCTTATTGAGGAAATCTGTATCGTTGTTGATGATGTTCAACACCTCCTGAGCGATGTAAATGCGACGTTGTTTTTGCTCAAAATTAAGCAATTTTGGAACAAACTTTGCTGCCGCACGTTTCATGCCTAAAACATCCGTAAAAATTGCTTGATATGAGCCGAACGATATCATCAGCAACCTCCCTGATAGTGATTCGACGATTATCCAAAATCATTTTCTTCACTGCTTCAATGTTTTCATCGGTTGTTGACGTGCTTGGGCATCTTGTCGGCCTTCCTTAAACTGGTTATATCACAATTGAACTTGTGTTCTGCTCATAGTAGACTCGCCAAACGCCACAGTCAACCTTTCAAATGCCCTTAATTTTTTACACAAAACTTAATACAATTTCTTTAGTCCATTTTTTCAAATAGTAAAAAATCGAAGAGCACACCAAAACACGACTAACCTTTTTATCTGTCAAAAGCAAACTGACAATCCTAAATGGCTGATATTACCAACATATATAACAGATATGTGCACCAACATAACAGAAAACAAAATCGAAAATCGAATATATTTACGTAACTCACGAAATTTGAAAATAACGGTTATTTTTTGATCAGACCTCGTATATGGTGTTATGGAATCAGTTATGGGGAACAGCCTCAGTTTCAAATGTAGACAGAATTCAAAGACGCCAAAACAATGATCACAATTGCCCCCTGGTATATAAAAAATTCGAATATCCAGAAAGACCTAAACGTGCCTTTGGTAAAAACTGAGATCCAAAAAACACGCAGAAAAACACTTAAAAAAGCTTGAAGTACACCCAAACCCACAAGCCCGCAATATATTAAATAATTGTGGCTATATTCGATTAAGAAGAAGGGATACAACGGATCTGAGCCGAAGACAAGAAGAAAGAATGCTAACTTAATAAATAAAATAAACAATGGTCAAATAATTTTCATCCGGCATTGGCTGGACTAATAATTAAATTTTTTTTAGATATAAGATTTGATATATCGTACTTATTGTTAGTTAATTTTTAATGAACATACAATAAATAAATAATTAAAACAAAATCAAAAATGAATTAAAAACGTTGATTGCAAAACGAATGAAATAATGAATGTAATTGAAATATGTAAAAGCACCCCACAACACCTAATAATGACTGTTAAGATATGGAATCAAATATTGAATAAGAAATCAAATTATTTGTTTCGGAGGGTGAGAATAGATTATTTATGTAATCAGCATACAAGAATTTGCTAACAATTTTGCGCACAAACAATGTGAACGATGTTTTCTGTTAGCTTCATACCTACATATGTATGTATATTTTGGTAACAAAATTAAATCAAGTTTCTCTTTCTTAAGGTGTCTGGTATCTAAAACGTTAATATTTTTAAGAAGCTTTTTTAAGGTCGAACGATAATATTACATTGCTTTTAAATTAGTATAGAAATGAAAGGCAACAAAATGAGATATAGGCCGACTTCCTAAATGCAAGTTGCAATGCATATTTACATTGCATACACTTCGTAAACGCATACTTTAAATTTCCGGCAACGTCTAATATTCCTAATTTTTTGGCAACTCATTTAATGAGTATCAGCTGTCAAAATATTGCATCATTTTTGTTTTGAATTCATAAATTTTATTAAGTAATTTTTTGATTGTTTTAAATAAATTATTTTTAAATTAATAATTTTAATATAAATAACTTAAAAATGTATTTCGCAGAGACAGAAATTGGACACACGAACGCAAAAAATTACTAATTGCGACAGGGTATACCGACGTTGCTAAATGCCATTAATATGCAAAAGATTTCTCTGCAAAGCAAGGTTGCATTCAAAACATTATTTTCATTGCATATGCATTTTTTCAAATTATGCATTGCAACTTGCATTTAGGAAGTCGGCCATAATTTTTACAAAAATCCCGAGAATTACATTTATAAAATCCCCAATGCCGCGATTTGAAAAACCCGTAACCCGTTTGGCATCCCTAGTATAAATCCACCATAAAATCAGCAATAGTTTGACAGTAAACATTAATAAAGTTACACGTTTTTAAGTTGTTCTTTATCGCATCCTTGAAAACGAAAAAGCTGTTGAGTCTACGATCAATAATTCAATCATGGTGTAACTATACAAGCTGAGTGCAAATCGGCAACAAGTACAACACAATACAGAAACAACAGGCATTTTTATTGTGTAAAATAATGTACTAATGTCGAAAGCACTTGCAAAAGTATTACTTTTGACATAAGTAAATTGTAAACAAAGTCAGTCAGCTGGGCTACTGCACTCAGCTTGTATAGTTACACTGTTTTACAAACGGAATGACAAACTTTCCTGCAAATCGAACTAAATGCTAAAATGTTCTATATTTTTGAATTTAAAATATATTTTTAATACAAATTCCTCATAACACAAACTTTTGAGTTTAACCCTATAACGCCTAAGACCGTCTATAGACGATTATCAGTTGAGTATTAAAAAAAAACCGTTTTTTCCGATTATTTACTAGGACCGTCTACAGACTGTCTTTCTTGTTTTTGTCCTGGAGCTTTCGAGGAGTATTTTTTTCTGAATTGGAACTGAAATTCGTAATTTGCAGATGAAATAAATACATACTAGAACAAAAATTTATTTCTGCAATTTGAACGTATTTTCACTTTCAGGTATTTAAGGGTTAAAATTTGTTTTATTAATAATGTTGTTTTCGGAATTTAAGACTAAATTCCAGTAATATTAACACAAGCCAGTCAATTTGTTGATACATATGTATGTATGTATGTATGTATGTATGTATGTTTTATTGTAAAACTTCACAATAATTATGAAAATTATAGAGTTTTTGTAAATAGTAACAATTTAACGTGATAAATTTTTTCAAAACAGCTCCAGCAATTTATTTACTAATTAAGAGCAAGAAAACCGATCTTTACACGCATTCTGAGTGTCAAATTAAAACAATACAAAGTAAAATATTTTTGGCAGCCAGCCACCAAAAACTTGAAAGTTTATTCATCTTCCGTATTTAAATGATTAATGACATTTTAATGGAACATTGTTGAGATTAACGAAATTCTGCAGAAAAATTTTGTAAATAAAACTCTTCATTCTTACATGCATAAATAACAAACAACTGTTAATATAATCAAAACGGTGTTTTAATTGTTTGCTTTAATTATGTATATAAGAAGAAAGTAGTTCTTAAACAAAACACTGGAAATCCTAACACCAGGAAACCATCTAAACAGACAATCAACAAAAGGACTCAAGCCAAAAATGTAGTAAATAGTGGATGGATGTTGAAATACTTAGAAGTAACATATGTTGCTTTTGAGTATGTCATCGTTTTATTTCTTTTGATTGTGTTTATGTTTTAGTTTTCTTTATTTTTATTTATTTTTTTGGCTTTTGAAAGGATCTTCCTAAAAATGTAGGCGCATGCCGTCATCTGGTGCTACTTTGACTTACAAAAATTAGGCTTCCCCTTGTCAATGCGACGACTACAAATACATACATATGCATGTATAATTTGTTTGAATGTATAAAATACTAACAGTTTTTTTTTCTTATTTTTAGTCAGTTTCTTGTGTATTTCCTTAAGATCCTTACACAAACACATACCAGAGAGAATTATAAATACACACACACACATACACTGGTATCCATATTATCCTGCTGTCGTTTTCTGCTGTTATATTTGTAAATGTATTTTTTATATTTGATAATAATAAGACCAACTATAACTAATTTTTGGAACAAAAAATCTTTATACATATATATAACTTTCTAAGTTTTCTTACAGAGCTTTCTGTATTTTCGCAAATAAATAGAATAAAATATAGATATTCGGTAAACTAATAATAATCGCTTTTAATCCTAAGGACACTGCTACACGTTCAATAAACATGCAATATTGATGGATCGCGATCCATATCGGAGAATAGCCTAAAATATGAAATCCAGATCGCGGATCGTGGATCTCGTGATAAATATTGAACATGTAGCATTTTAATGATATTAAATCATGATACGTCAGTAAAAAGTAACAAATAAAAGAAATAAAATAATATAAAATACTCAGTGGAAAAAATTGAACAAAGAAAAGTAAAACAATCGACAAAAGCAAGCAAAATAGCTAAACAATAAACGACCCGCACAGCACAAAAATAACATAAATACTGACGCGATAAATATTGAACATGTAGCATACGCTCGTGATTCATCAATACTTTAAAATGGATCGCGATCCAAATATCACGATATTTATTGAACGTGTAGCAGTACCCTAACGTATCCAATTATTATAGCCTTGGTATTAAAGCTACTCGAAATCGGAATCGGAAATCGAAACCTAGTCACCGATACAAATGTGCTCCCGAAATACGACTTAATCGGTCATAAATATTTGATTTATACACGTATCAACTAAATTAATGTATTTTAAGGTTTATCTTTAAACATTTTAAAACAGCTGGGTTGAAAACAATTTCCCAAAGACCTCCCTTCCACCTATTCGACTGCATTTAATAGTGTAGTGTGTATGATTCTCTTAAAGCATTTGGCAAAGGCGTGAACGAAACCTGTAGGTCAAAATAAAGTCAACACCACATATTTTGCAAAGAAAAGAAGCTATAATTAATATTATATTAGAAAATTATATTGCATTTGTATATATTTAATTAAGTAGAATTGAATTTAAAAAAAAAGAAACAAAAACAAATTCGTATATAATTTTAGGGCCCGATTATCGTTCACAACACTTGACTCGTTGACTCGACTACAACACAACATGGATGTTTCATACGATTAAGCCGATAAGTGTTGTGAATCGTAATCAAAGTTTACAACATACAACATCAAAATACTTGGTGTTGTAAACGATAACCGGGGCCTTAATTGATTTATTCTTAAAATATACAAAATTTTACGCTTCAAAATAAAGTAAACAGTGGCGTCTTACAAAAACTAAGGTAAAATAGTAGAAGAAGTAAGAGCACATCTAATATACGAGTATAGTGCTGTAAAAATATATGAAAATGTTACCAAAACTTCTGGACTACGATTAGAAAATTTTTGTACCACAGAAGCTCTTTACAACAAAGAACAACCAAACCAAACGTTTAAATTTCCCAAAAAAAAAATATATAAAAGAGCCTCAAATTGTTTGGAATAATATTCTTTTCACCGATGAAAGTAAGTTTGAGATATTTGGAGTCAAAAACACCCCCAAAAATATGGCAAACCAAGAACGAAGCCTTTAGTACTAAATATGTTACCAAGGCGACGGCTCAATAATGTTCTGGGGTTGTAAGTCGGCACAGGGGTCGGTTAACTTTTTAGAATTTACAATGAAATAGAAAGATTATCTCGACATTTTAAAAACCAATGTGGCTCCTAGTGTAGAGAAATTAAAACTAGCGCAGAACTGGATTTTCTAGACCAAAAAAATAGACAGAGAAATATTTCTTGCAAGGATAACCTAGAGCCAGTAATACAGGACGAATAGAATAAAATTTGGCCTAAATTTCACTAAAAAAAACTCGTTGCTTTCATGTCTAGAAGATTGTCAGATGTGATTAAGTCAAAAAGAAAGACTACAAACAAAGTACGTATTAAATACAATGTTTTACATAATTTGAATATACATACCAGTTTACTTTATTTTGACGTGACTGGTACTTTTTCTTTAAAATTTAATTTTTTTATGTTCCTTATTTTTCTAGTTTTTGTTAATGAATTATATTTTGCTTAAGTTACTCATGAATTATGTATAATATATTTTGTTTTAAATTTGAACTTGTAGTATGGATATATAACAAAACATATTTTTAAACACCATTAGGTGTTTACTTTATATTGACGCTCACTGTAAATTTAAGCTGCTTCACCCAGGGTCTTTACCGATTGTGGTTTTTGCTTTAGTTTAAACTCGACAACACTTCCTCTCTAGCCATGTGAAATTTTATTACAAAAGGACATAGCGTTTAGAAATTACAGATTTATTTCCTCTTTTGGCCAATGTGCGGCGTAGAAAACGCTACAAATACTGAATATTTTTTTTTCAAATGATACGCAAACTAAATAATCAGGTGATTTGATAGCTTCCAACTGATTTTATTGAAGTTTCGAGTATATCTTAAGTAGTCACAAGCTGGATTGACCAAATGATAAAATTGCTTATTTGTCATCTGTATTATTGAGAAAAAAGTTTTAAACTCCCAGCTGTACATTAGTTCGTCTGTTAATCACTTTGCCTCAATAGTCGCTAAATCCTGCTAAAAGAGCAGAATGACTCCCGGAAAATGCTCTTTTGGGATATTGGAAAGTATAAAATCTAGCGCTAATTGGGCGACACTGAGGATAGTTGCAATAGCTAAAATTAGTTGGTTGCGTTAAATCTTAAATAATAGTACATAATTACAATATTGATAAAGCACGCGTTAGTTGCGAAAGACAAAGTTCATAAATACACAGGCATATTAAAAAAGACCCAGAAATTAAACTGTATAAAAAATAATATTTAAAGCAGGAAGACTCTTTTTTTTTTTTTTTTTTTTGAAAACCTTTTTTTAACTGTTTAAGGATTTGTAAATGTAAGAATGTGTTAAATACAAATTCATTCAAAAAATACCATCACCAGAAAGAAACTAAGCTGTAGCCAGGATCTAAACCGAAAAAAAGAGTTTATTTCCCCTTATAATACTACAACCCTTACTTGTCTTTTTGTTCCTCTTCATCTATCTTATTTCTTTTTTTTTTGTATTTTTTGGTTGATTTTAAAATGGTAACAGTTGGTCTAATACTTGTATTCGTACTTATTTATATACTTTTTGCCATACTGCGCGTGCGTACGTACTTTTTTACTCATCTCTCTCTCTTTTTAGTTGTTTTTTTTTAATTTTTTCCTTTAGGAAGGTGTCATGTTGACAATGTTTCTTAATGCTGCTGATGCTATTTTCTGTAGGAGCATGTTGTCCTTAATTCTACCGAATTCGTAAAGAGTTTATATACAAACGTGTATATTGGGGTTTTATTTATTAAAAAAAAAAAACATTCAATCATTATTATTTGTTACAGAGACTGCTCAATTATGCACGTGCATCAGCTTTTGGTATATGGATTTGTGGCGTCAGTTGTTGGGTTTGTTAATGATACCGACTCTTAAATATCACATGTGTGTTTTAGTTGGCAACAGAAAATTGAACCATTGTAAAGATTGTTGCAGCAACTAATTACTAATTATAATTCTGTCAGACATGCTTTCGAGAAGTTTTCTATTTAAAATCAGCAAAATCCGTCCATAAATAACGGAGATATGAGCAAAAATCCGAGACAACCTCTGAAAATTTCATCAAAACGTTTATTAAGCACATTTTTATATGCAAATCTGTCTTAATAAAGGTTTGTTAAATTTAATAATCGTTTTGAATAAAAATCACGAATGCACGATATGCATTTTGATTTGAACGCCCATTTTCATAATAAGTCTGGATAACTTTAACACGTTGTTGGATTGTGTATCTCTCCATGGTTCAAATTGAGTAAGTCTGAAATAGAGAAATGTCGAATAAAATTCGGAAAAAAGCTTGGCGTTTAGGTGTGGTTCACATTCAACATCGGCCCTTACAATTTAACCATCCTTTAGTTATTTAAGAAGAACAGCGTAGTCGCGGCTAACATTTGCATGGAATTATTTGTAAAAAGTAAATATCAAAGATTGTTCTTTCGGGCAATAATAAAGATTCTGCCATATAGTTCTATTTTAGGAACATTATTTCAAATTAAAAAAGCCTCTAAATGAATCATCATGAGAAAAAAGCAGGCGGGTTTTAAGTCCCACAAATCGTGCAGTGTAATAAAATAGTCAACTGAATGGAAAGCTAGTTTCTACTTGGTATTCATAGTTTTTTAGAGCGTATTTGATTCAATACACCATACTTCTATTAGATAATCAATGAGGTGCATATGAATACCTAAAACGATTTCTGTATTCTGATATTATATTTAAAACTTCAGTACGGATTTATCATCGGCCAAGATCTTGAAGTTGTCACTAATTTTTGATATCTCAAAAGTATTATTGCTGTCTCTTATATTGTCTAAGGCAAAACATACCTTTAAGATTTTGAATAAGCTTTGCATATTATTGAAATTATGCGATATTTATCTACGTAATTAAACATTTTTAATAAAAGTTTAAAATATAATTTTTAACAAATCTTGAGGCGCACAAATATCAGGTCTTTATTAATAAGTGCCTTTGAAGAATTCTAATTCCAGCTTGTGGCTAAAAACAGTAAAAAAAACTCTGAATTATGATTTAGAATACGGTTACTTTCTATTGAAGCTTAGAACCCTCTAGGAGCCAGGGGAATTGGTGGCTGAAGAAATCCAAATGGAGGCGAACAGTTAGTGAATATATTGCACTCTATCCGTCAAAGCTTATGCTCTAATAGTTGGAACTTATTTCTTCCTAGATCTTGTAGTATTAAAAGATTTTTTGGTACTTGGCATGGTAAAGTGCATGTCAGATTTTCGCAAAATGCTGCACAATTATGCCGAACTTTTATTAACATTTCAAGCAGGTAAATAATTATGAAATCACTTTTTAATTAACTGGCATGATGCCAACATTTTATCAATGTACATCACAGTAGTTGCAACAACATTATCAGCACAAGCGCGTCCCTCCTGCACTGCCTGCTCACCCAACTGGCGTGTATGAACTAAAGTCATGCTGGCAGTATTCAAAACCTGGGCAATCTGTTGATTAATCTTGGTAATTGTATTCACATAACAATTAACGTTGCTGCCGAAGCCAGTGTCATTTTCCGCAGTTTCGCATTGTTTAGGCAATTCAATAATTTCCTTAACATTCTTCTCTAGCACAGCATTTAACTCATTCGCATCGATTTGAAAAGTGTTTACGATATCGTTAAGATTTTGCGTGCACTTGGACAAATCTAAATTAACACGCTGTAGTCAAGGGTTGGCATTGAGTTGATTCAATTTTATTCTGAAAGTTCTCGATGGGTTGGGCGAGCTGTTGAAGAGCTGTGGTTATAACCACTTCAATATTGCCCACCAAAGTTTTGGTAGTACGTTCAATTTTAGCAGTCAACTGCGATGCCAGATCAATGGTTATGCTGGAAGTGTGTTCGGATAAATGCTCCATTAGAATAGAAACTGGTCCCATGTTGTTATCTGGCTGAGCCAGATCATTGGTTATGCTGGAAGTGTGTTCGGATAAATGCTCCATTAGATTAGAAACTGATCCATTGTTGACGTCTGGCTGAGCCAGCTCTTTGCTGGCCAGGACCTATAGATTATTTATGTATTCTTAAGCATTTCAATGCTGATATTAATATTTGAACTTACATTTCTGGCGCTTATTAGGCACAAACTTAAAATCAATATTTTTATCATTCTCAACAACTTTAAACTTTAGCGTTTAATTTACAACTAGTTGGTTTACTTGCTAAAAATTATACATTAGATGTTGTTGAATATGTTTCTTAGAAATAGATACTTCAATTGAATTGAGTGCTTGAGATATGCATAAGTGTTTTTACTTGTTGTTATCGTGATAAATATTAAAAAATATTGATAACGAAATTCATTGTCGTTTAAGTATAATTTAAAAATGCACTTTGTTTAATTGATACATTTGATCTTAAATTATTTATTGTTTACAGTAAATTGCTAAATTTCCTCCAAGAATATTTAGTTTTAATATTTAATTGCTTGTATTTAGAACGCAATGAAATTTTATTTATTTACAGCTGTAGCATTTCTTATGGTATGAATAAAATATTTTGAAAGTTAAAAGTAAATTTATTAATAAAATCTAAATTGAAAATTTGTTTATCAGCCATGTCACAGAGTTTAATTCCGTTCGGAAGTGAAATTAATTCCGTAATTTGCTTCTATAGAAAAAGTAAAACGAACAATTTTTTCGGAATAAAATCTAGAAATGTTTAATAAAAAGTGGTTTCATTCACAAAAAAAATATTTCGTTTTACTTCTTCTATAGCAGCAAATTAGGGAATTGAGTTCACTTCCGAATGTAATTAAACTCTGTGACATGGCTGTATGTCTTATTTTACCACTTCATTGTCAGCTTTCATCGGTTTGTGGCAAAGTCTATTTACCGGAATTAACCAAAAAGCATGGATCTCTGTACCAAGGTATTCGTTTACTCATACTTAATGAAAAACATAATGCTGAACTGACCTGGAATGATACACAACATCAAATCGACGAGAATTCTGGCACCTTACATAAAGTCCTCGATTACATGCACAACTACGAAACGATAATCAATGAAAAACTCAATCATATCAACAGTTTAGAACATTCCGCTGAAGTCAAGAGATGCTACAAACAATACGAACGACAAATTGCCCGTTTCAATCGTGATCTGCTGGAGAGCTATTTCGTTTGCAGGCAGGCTCTCAACAGCAGTCTCTCCCAGTTGCAAAATGAAATGCTGCAGGAAATTAAATATATACACGATGCTGCTGCGGAGATACAGGAGTTGGTGTATGTTTGCAATGTGACCGATTTGAAAAGATTGGATAGGGAGAATCATCATGCTACTGTGACACACTGCGTTCTATCGAATTTGGGTGAGATCAATCAACATATATTGGAAGCGGCTCAAGTTAGTTTGAAAATTCTGTCGCGTTTGAGTATTAACCAGGAGGACAGTAAGCAATTTGAGATGACTACAAATATATGTTTGGATTTTCAATATTTAAGAGATGAATTTGAAACCATTTACGAAAGTGTCATGTTGTGTGTAAACGAAATTGATTGAGTACTGAATAAAGTTCGTTAAATTTGATGTTTTGAAAGCTCACAGCTTATTTCATGCGGTGCATTGTTTAGTTTTCAAAGCTTCATAAAAAGAAAACTAAAAGAAAAAATGTTATATTCTAACAATTTATTTATTCCAAAAATGTACATTTTAATGTATTAAAATTAAGAAACACCTTATTTTATGCAGTCAATTTCTAATGTACCGATAGCTTCATGCAGCATTGTTGATTTTTCGCTTTTTTCTACTTCTGTAAATATTTTCTGTTGAATAGTGAGCCCGATTTTGTAACCTCAAGTGTCAATATAAAATATCTTTAAATGAGAAAACAAAGGCATTCAAATGTAATGCTGACATGAGTTCCGGGACACTCATGTATTCCAAGCAGCTTTATTGATATATATTGGTGATATAGAGGGTCGAATTATTCATTTCGATTGCGGAAAGAAATTTTTTGCTGCGGTATTTTTCCTTTTTGCGATATCATCTCTACACAGAATAATGAATAATTACATTTTACATATCGAACGATACTTCTTTCCGCTTAGTTTTCCTTTTTGTGCGGAATCAATAATATCACTCAGAATTAGCTCGGATGTTCGCTTACAAGAAAGATGCGGGCATATCCCGATGCGCGTTGAAGGTCATCGTCAATTGGTTTCCCCTAATACGCCTAACCGTTAGTATAATACATTGAGACGGGGAACGGAGAGATGGTGTTGCGTTTGTTTTTTTACTGTCCGTTTCTAACAGACATGATATCCAGATTATTAGAATCACCGATCTTCAATGTCTAGAGGATCATTCTAAGATTGATCTCCGTTTGAACTACTGATTCGTACTAGCATCGTTATGTTTTAATATATATGTAGATGGCTAAAACAATTGTGACATGTTCGGTGATTTGTAACTCGTTGTAATTTCACACCTAGGTGAATGCAATGGCAAAGTACAAGTCGGACCCAAGGCAATAGTCCGACAGACGGCCATTTCTATCATCTTAGTAAGAAGTTAATGTCTAGCAAGGATTTTTCTAATTTGAATTTACAATAACCTTCATAAGCAATACTTTTCTACTTAAATCTGTTTGTTGTTTTGTACAAAATATTTAAATTGGTAGTAGAACTAGGGTTGTAGAATAATTGAGAAACCTTATTAAAACTAGTCACATACGCTAACAGAGTAAGTCTTAGATTTTAAATAACAAAGCCAATTGGCAGCTATACTACTCCCTTGAGTATTGTGGGTTGAGCCACCGTTTGTGAAACCATAAACTCTGTTGCCAAATTTCTAAATTTCTACTTGGTTGCAGAAATTCATAAATTAATTTAGAAAATTCAATGTGGTGTCAGTTAAATTGATTTTGATAACAACGCCATTACTGTATTACTGTTTCTCATACCATTGGTTCTTGACTAAATATTTCGCAATACGTTGTCAGCATTTCTTTCCAACAATTGCCACAACAAAACAAACAGCTAGCTAGTTATCTGCTGCAACAAGTTGAATATCAACTAGTTATCAGCTGCAACAAGTAACAGGTACTTCAAGCAGTCCAAGATAAACAGCGACATTCTTAACTTAACTCTTAACGACCATCAAAATTTGCATTAATAAAACACCACATCGAACTACTCAACATCAGCTTCTACAAAATTCGCCACTGGTTTACATAACCAACAGTAATATTTGCCTTAATATCTACCACAAATACCTGCGCACTAAACAACTATAGCATCAATCTTCCGGAGCTCATTAACATTACCAATATCTGCTCCTGCAAACCCAAGTACTGCCAACATTGCATTGACATACAGAAACATAATATACTCGTATGTAAAAATAAACATAAAAACCGATAAGTTGGTAATTGGAGTTAAACGCCTAAAGCACAGAACAGAATAACCCACAAGTGTTTTTTTTTTTCTTTTAACATCATAGAATTCATTAACTATCTCTAGTTAAAAAATCAGAATTGAGACGCTTCACTTACATTTTGCAAATAAAAATATATTTGATAAATGTATCAGATTTAATACACCGTCGTCGTTGTTGATTGTACTTAAAGACAGAATTAAATAATATTTGAGTTGTGCCCGGTCGTTCATTTCAGTGACCGGTCATTTTCGTTCATTTATCCAAGACTGATTCGTTCATTCAATTGCTTCAATCGTTCACTTTGAACCCTTATTGAATGTGATTTTCTTCTTGTCTTTTGATAAACAGCAGCTGAACGATATTGATCCGTACACTATTGAACGAAAACCGTTCAGTTAAATGATCGGCTCATTTCGTTCAATGAAGTGATCCGTTCATTTTAACCCGTTCGTTCATCAACGACACAGCTCTATTAAATATAGACGTTGGTTAAATTACTTTTGATAACTCCATTGCTCGTGTGGTTATTTCGCAAGCATTCTTTTAACACTATTTGTGCAACAGTAATCGGTATCAGCAAGTTATCGACTGCAACACGTAAAGTATCAGCTAGTTATCAGCTACGTCAAGCAAGCCAGGATTAACAACGATACCAATAAGCAACATACACACAGTGACAACGTCTCTATCTTAACAATCATCAAAATCTGCAATACCAAAAAAAAACCACAACTTTAATCTGTCCCAGCATCATCATCTTCCACAACCAAAATCGCTAATGGATTGCACATCGAAAAGTAATTTTCGTCTCAACATCTACCACAAAATACCAGCACAATAAACCACTATGGATGGATATTCACCATCACCATGACCATCACAGCACCAATAAAATGTTATAAAAGCTTTATACTTTAAGTTTAAGATTTGGAAATTAGAACGAATGACATTGCAGGCTCTTCCTGCAATACTTCCTGAGCAATACTTTTATACAGTGGAGGATACTCCGGAAAATCCTCTAGAACAGTAAAGTTACGGTCACATTTGGCAAATATTTACTCAAAAAAGCGTCACCGCTTATTTTAGCACAAATTTGTTTGACGTTGTTTACTCTTACAAGAGTTTTGCAATATCAAACAGCATCAAATAAATTAATCCTAAATATTTGTTGTGCTTTGGCCTAAATAGGAAACGTTTTTTTTAAATAAATAAACGAGTTCAAATATATTTTATTTAGTGGTGGTGTCTTTTTCGGCAAATATTTGCCAAATGTGACCGTACCTTAGCATTAAAAAATATATAAGTATGATACAAATTTCTCTAAACATACTTGTGGCGTATGTTATATTTGTTGCGTCAAAAATGAAAAAAGTTTCGTTGCTGTGGGCTAAATGAATTAATTAGTTGTTAGTAATTGCCTTTTAAAGAAATCAGTCATTTTTTTCAGATAATTTTGAAATAATGCCAATTCCGAATTGACCAACGCACAGTGGGGGAATTCGGAAAAAATGAAAATAAATCCTCTAAACGGTATATCACATACCTAAAAAGGAAGTATTGTCGAGTTTAAGTTTTGAATTTGGATCTTATAAACCAACCAAAGTGGGGCACCTCGGTTATTTGAGAAATTGAAAACGATCCCAATTCTTTCTTTGTGTTACGGTTTCAAAGATGTACAATCTATGATATATACTTGAGTACTTAAAAAACTTTGTCGTAGCTATATATTATCTCTTATAGTTTATAATTTTTACACAGAAAATATTTTTAGGGATAAATCAGCCAATTAACCCAATGATTGAAATATTATAATAAAATTAAACCATTTTGTAGTTGATTCAATTAAATTTTTGAGTTTCGATTGACAAATTTAATTGAATCAACTAAAAAATGTCTTCAAAAAAAAGTATATAAACCAGTGTCGGCCACACACATACTCACTCATACATGTGCTAGTGTTGGAAGCAGCAAAAAACAAACGACCGCAAATAATTGTACACTCAAATAATTTTTCAATTGCCAAAATTAAAGACATTTTTTGGATTTTAGTCTTTTTATATATACATACAAATATATACAAATAATATTAAATAATAAAATAATATATGTACCTATGTACATAAACATAATGTATAAGTAAAAAATCATTTTCCCATTCTTCATTAAACATTTTGGTTTGAGTGTACTCAAAAAAATGTGCAGCGAGATCAGACAGCGAAACAGGATACGTGTGTCAACGTCGCGCACTTTAAGAAAATTTTGTAAACATTTTCTAAAAGCACACTTCAAGCCTACTTTATTTTTATAAATACGGCAGCTAGTCGAGAACTTCAGAAAATATTAAAATCTTAGTTATTGAATGAAAACAAAAAGTATTACATATATTTAAACAAATTACTTATCAAAGGTGTCCTATTTTGAGCGCCACAGCTTCGCTCCTGTAGTTTGTCCATCAACAAACTTTAAACACAAATACTCCTATGCCACTCTCATGTAAAAAGTTATCTCGATCGGACCAGATTCTTTTTGATACTGCCCCATTTTGCTTGCAATAGTCCTGTTTCACACACTTAAGTTTTAGCTGACCAGATTTTGTGCAATTACCTTTTGCACTTGCCATTTCGTTCAGACAAGTCAATTCCATTTTCGTACTTTTTAATGCAAATCAACATGTATCAAGTAAAGAAACAAATAAATAAGAAAAATAAGAAAACTGACTAGTACCGTCAAGTTTTGAACCCCTTTTATTCTCTCTTCCCTATGTTTTTTTTTTACAAACATAGTTATTAAAGAAAAACGAATTCGCACTTTAAGTTTAAAAGAAATGTAAAAAATGTATGTACTACAAGTTCATTTAATGGTATCCACAAAAAGGGAATCCCATAAATTTGTGAAATCAACATACATAAGTATGTATTTCGAAAAAATTTAATTTAAAAAAAAAATTAAAGCCCAAAAGATTTTGAATCGTGCTAAAATGGAATAAAATCGTGTAAAACAAATGCAAAATTTGCTTATTTGCAAACCGTAAAAAAAAAGACCGTGTAAAAACAGAATTAGGTGTATATGAAAAAATATATATAATATATAAACATACGTATGTCTTTGGTATTGGAAATGGAATGAAATAAATTAATTTTAACATTTACCTTTTTTTTAAATTTTTAAATTTTATTCATAAAAAATTCATTTATTTATAGGAAGATAATATGTGTGCACACTTGATTGTACTAGCAATTCGTGTTACTCTCTAAATCGTATTCGTATTATTAAATGTGTGTATACTTTCAAATAATAGCAATACGAATTATGCCGAAGAAATTTCAAGGAAAAAATTTTGTCAATCTTTTCAATAAAAACTGCTTCGTGTAAATTGAGACTCAGTTCAAAAGTCAAAAGCAGTGGGGCTTTTTTTAAAGAACTCCGAGTGTTTTCGTCCAATATTCTTAAATGATACATTTTCCCATAAAATTGATTGACTGGTAATAAGAAAAAGTATGTACATGCCTCCAAAGACTACAAAACATTATGCCGACAACAAATTAATAAATTACACTCCAATGATCGTAATCGAACACAAATGAAAGTATAAAATCTAATCGTTTGCAATATACGTATGTATGTATGCAGGTATGTATATGTACTATGTACAAATAGAATTACAAGCAATAAAATTAAAAATGCTGAAAAATTCTTAGAAAATATTTATGAAATCCTTAAGGATCCTTGTTACAAAATAACCACATCATAACTGTCATGTTGTAAAAATCAAAAAGTCAAATCAATACAATTTCACAACACACACACACATACAAAGAACTAAAAAGGAATAAAGAAAAGAAGGCAAAACCTTTAACATGGCAGAGAAGAAAAGTCAATTGAAGGACCACAGACATTGAATTCACACACTTAGCCCAAAAACTCTTGCACGAATAGATGTTGTGTACAGGATCCAGCTTGTTTATTATGTCAGAGGCGTGTTACGCCTGTCAACATTTAAACGTTGGTGGCCGGCCATAAAGTACACGACTGATGAGCAGTAGAAACAAAACTCTAATGAGTATCAAACAATAGCAGAACAATAGAACAATAGATGCTGGCTGTTTGGTTAAAGTGGTCAAAAGGAAATTCATATTTATGCTTAAATATGTACAAAAAAAAAACAATAGCGAAACATATTATTGAAAGGATCACTTTTGTTTCTAGTGGTTTTCCCCCTTTAAAAACTATGAGAACAATGGATTTGCTCAGATTACCACACATTATTTCACATACTGATAATGCCTCATTTAACACTTGTTTTAAATATTACAGAAACAATGAAACTTTTATCTGAAAGTGAAAATAAAAAGAAAGAAAAGCAGAAAAACAGAAAAATCCTTTAAATAACCACATATTGTTTATGCGATTTGTAGGAACCCTAGGCTACAATTGATTCATTACTTTATTTTTTATGAAATATGGTTCTGGCTAGAACCTATAAAATATTAGGGGCTTTTATTGTCCTTGATAGGTTTTCAATTTGCGTGAACCAAAACTAATTTTATTGCTTAATTTTTTTTAGTTAAAACTGTTTTCTAGATTCATTAAACGATGTCGGCTTTATTTTATTGCATTGTCCAGTTCGAGTTCAAGTGGAAAATTTACAATTTGTTGAGCAGACAGAGAGAGAAGAATTCATTAAAAAGGATAACAATTATTTATTAAATGTATGAAAATTATTCACATACATACATATACATATACGTTTTGAATACAAATTGTGGCGTATTCAATATTTAATTTAGTTACGCAACTTTTCCTTTCGTTGCGAGCACAAATAAATCTCAAATGTTTTGTAAACATTTGTAATTTATGATTTAATTTTTAGAGAAATAAAAGTGAAACTGATTGCCATTAAACGTTAATTGTTTTTTATAATGAAACAATCCGCTAGATGGGGGAATAAATCAAATCTATTTACATAATTTTTATTGTGAGATCTGGTAATAAATAATTATTACAAATAATACTCATCTGTTTATTGAATTTTATTGTATATTAATAATAATAATAGTTAATAAATGGATTATAGCAAGAACCAAGTAAGAGAGCATCCACAAATAACAGTAGTGTGATCTAGAAATACTGGAAACTAAATTTTACTTTATGGGTTACTTTATTTTTCAAATCCTTTTACATGGTTGCTATCGTCTATTATAATGGGGTAATCGTTATAAACTATCGTACCGTAATTTCTATTTGTTTTTGGTTTATTTTGTTTGAATTTCATACCAATAACGATAATTTTATGCGTATTCTAAATATACCGCAAAGTATACACAGGTGTCACGAGACGGAAGATAATCAAGTTTTATATGTATCTTTCGGAACTGTGTGTGATTCACTTTAACACACAATAAATTAAGTACCAACAAGTAAGAAAGCCCGACCATATAATACTCTACACCCAGTATATGTATAAAACAGTTTTTCAGAAAAAGGCGTTATATGGCAGATATAACCCATTGTGGACCGATCATCCAAAAATTTAGTGCCATGATGTCTGTGAATATAAGTATTATATGTGTTAAACTTTATCTCGATATAAATACTTTTAAAAGATTTATGGAGGTTAAAGTGAATTTCGAAAGTGGGCCTTATATGGGAGCTACGACTAATTATGGACCGATCATAATCAAATTGTACCGTATTATTTATATACATATGAAATACATTTTCGTTCAATATTATTTGGATACCAAAATTTTTGAGAAAGTTGTGCTCTTTAAAGTGATTTTCGGAAGTGGGCCTTATATGGGAGCTACGAGATTATAAATAACTGATCTGTACAAAATTTGTACATATAATTTGGCTTCATTTACGACTTATTTGTGATGAAATTTGTTTGGATACTTGCATAATTCAAACATTTATGATCGGTAAATCCCAATTTCAGGAGGACATTTGTATGGGGGCCAGGGGAAATAATGGACCGATTTCCACCAGTTTCAATCCCATCCATCCTTGGGCCAAAAAAATATTACGTACCAAATTTTATCGAAATAGCATCAAAATTGCGAACTGTATTCTGCGCACAAACTTTACATGGACAGCCTGCCAGCCAGACGGACGGTCATCGTTAAATCGACTCGAGAGAGATTCTGAGTCGATCGGTATACTTTAAGGTGGTTGTTGGATCAATATTTCTGGGCGTTACAAACATCAGCATAAATCCAAAATACCCTCCCCACTATGGTGTTGTAGGGTATAAAAAGTCCTAGGAAACTGATTGTGTCAAAATTATCACATCTGTATATTCTGTAGCTATTCTCAGAAGTAGACCCTGTATAAGCTGTCTGTGTAAAATTTCGATAGTTTTGAGTTTTCGGCAGTAGTTCTCATAAGGGAGTTATGACATGTTATGGGCCGATCATCAGGAAATTCTGTACGACAATTCACAAGTAAGTGTATATGAAATATGTGTGTTGAATTTCAGTTTGATAGTTGATAGTAAGTTTAAGTGATTTCCGGAAGTGAACTTTATAATGGTGGCCCATATTTGACCATATATAGACTGCTTATAATGAAATTTGATATGACGATTTTTATTTATATGTATATAAATTATTTATGTCTTGTTTCAACCTGATAGTCATTTTGATAAGAGATTTATAAGCATTTAAATTATTTCGGGAGTGGACTTTATCAGCCATGTCACAGTATTTAATTCCGTTCTGAAGTGGAATTAATTCCGTATGCTTTTTTTCGGAATGAAACCTAGACATTCTTAAAATTACAATTCCACATAGCAAATTAATAGTGGTTTCATTCCGAAAAAAAAGGTTCGTTTGGATTATTCTATTAAAGCAAAAACCGAATTAATTCCACTTCCGAACGAAATTAAATTCTGTGACATGGCCCGTATATATTGCCAATAGTCAAATATGGACTGATGCCAGCAAAATATCCTTTTATGATTTACCTTATCATGAAACTTATATTTTGCTGAATTTTCTATGAATACTGCTTTGGTATAGATAGGCATTTATGGTTTTATTATTTTTATATTTTCAATTTTGCTCGATATTTTTTTGGATTTTTTAAATAGGGTGCGCCTACGCAGGGTCGAATATTTTTTTTCAATATATTTGTGATAAAATTCTAAATAAAATAAAAAAACTTGCAAACATTTATCTCTTACCATAAATCAAATAATAAAGATTGCGCAAAGAATGTAAACAAAATTTCCTCTCTCTGCGCATGACGTCATAAGTTAGTTTTTCCTTATAATAAACATGTCAAAAATAACTTTTGTTAACAATATTTAAAGAAAGAATTTATTATTAAAAAAAATTAACTTAAATACATATATTAATTTTTGTTTAGTTTTGTTTTTTTAATTTATTTTCTTTTGGAAAGCGAAAATTTTAAATTTATGTTTTTTTTTTAATAATATTTTCACAATTAAAAATAGCACACTTCATTTTAGAACTTTTATTTGCATTAAGTTCAAGTGTACTTTAAGAAAATTTTCTATGAACATTTTGTCTTTAAGCTTTTTACTTACTTATATAACTTATATACTTATATTTATATAACTTATATACATATATCTTCAGAAGCTCTACAAACTTGCCCTCTTTCACAGATTTTAACGTTTTTTCATATATTGCATTCAAAATCGAAATTTATTGGAAATAAATCTGTCATTGCTAAACCGCTGGTTCGATCGAGATAAATTTTTACACCAGAGTATCAAAGGAGCATTCGTGCTTAAAGTTTGATGATGAAGAGTTTGTACTCTCCAGGGGCGGAGCTGTGGCGTCTAAAACAGGACACCTTTGACATGTAATTTGTTTAAACATTTTTACAATTTCTGAATTGGGCCATGTGGCACAACATGTCATGCCATGCGACAATTTACGTTTATTACAATTTACGTATCTATTCAACCAGAAATAAACTTTATCGCTGAACACAATTTTCGGTCAATAAAGTGGATCTTCATCCAACTGAATTTTGATAACAAAATTCAAAAATCTGCCAGCGTTGTGCGTTTGTAAATCAATTCATGGTTAAATTATAGACCAACCTGAACATGCTTAAAACTGTAACATGTTACACGACGAAAATAGCTAAGCTGCCAAAAACAGTCTTGCCAACACGAAAGTTGCTAAAAAAAATCACCCTTTATAATAAGATATTAATTTGAAACAAAGTCAGTATTAACATTTTCTCTGAAAAAACGAATCGTGTGTCAAACTCGCCAGTTATTGTTTTACACTAATGGTTCAGAGTTTGCAAAAAAAAAAAAAAACATTTGAAATATGTTTGTATATTTAAAGAAAAAAAGAAAGAAATGTAACTGGCAACATCTATGTGGCATCATTGAATTAATTATAAATTTAGCTCTTTAGATTACGAACTTATTTTCCAATATTTGTTTTACAAAATAATTTTTTTTATTACCGCTATAAATCATTTGTGTGTGTGGCATTTTAAGTTGCCAGAGACAATGAGAAATCTTTGGCGTGATTAACAATTAAGTTGTAAACTCTTCAAAATAGCATAAAAAATTACAAACTCTATAATTAGCGACACCAAATCACGGACGAAACGCCCACAAAACTTCAACTAAAATTTTTAAATAGACCCGAAAAACAAACAAACTGTGAGGTCTTTCATATATTTAGTTTATTTAACCATAACAGGTAAACGGACATGCTTATAGTTGCAGCTAAAACTGGACACAGAACATAGAGCGAGCAGTACATATTTGTTGGTGTTTTTTAAGGAAGTAAAAGTAGGAAGTGAGCAGCCGACAATACACACAATCATAGAACAAATTAACGAAATAATGATCGAAAAGAACCACAAAAACCGGAAAAAAGACAAAGAAAAAGGTATATTGTAGTGATAATTAGGATATTAGTTGAGATTTTAGACTCGATATAAGTTTCAAATTCAATTCGGTAGAGTTTTGCATGCGTTCACTGTTTTTATAAAATAGCCGTGTCAAATTTGTACAAAAAATAAACAGTAATAATGATGATGCTGCAAAGATCCAATTACCTACCGTTATTTAGGAACAAATATATTACAATTTGATTTTTGGGACCAGAAAAAAGAGCAACTACAACTCATAAATAACAAAAAAAAAAAAAATGTACAGATTTAATGTCTGCATTTAAAACTGCATGACTGCATCTTAATTAAAGATCCTGTAAGATACACAGCCTCTTCAAGTCTGCAGCATTTTGGGCAAAAAGACATTGAAACCGAAACTTCATTGTTTCAACTTTTGTTGTATTTTAAGCTCAATGTAGGTGGTTCTGCCACTTCATCTTAAACACAAAACACAAAATACATCAAACATCCACGTCAGTTTTATGACAATGATTTCTTTAAAGGACTTTTTGGCCTTAAAACTATACTATACCGAACGAAGCAATTTGAGACGACATCTAACTAACTGATCGTTTTATTACTCTCTCTCCCCCTCTCTACATTTCTGATAACACACAATCAAATGATGTGTCAATAATTAAAATCAAACTTTCTTAATACAAGTATGTACTGTTGTTGTCTTGGCTGAGTTTTTGGAAAATAAGCATTTTTGTAGGCCAAAATTGCTCATAAACAAATTACAGCCTTTAAAGACAAGTATCTCACGCTATGGAAATATTTACTAAATATTATCTACGAGGTCTGATCAAAAAACAACAACAACACTTATGCCAGCGTTTTTTCCAATTCTCGAAACACATCTGAAACCCGATTTTTGGTATCACCAACAGATCCTGTTTCGATTTTTCTTTTATCTCCTCAATCGTAGCAAAATGCTTTCCTTTCATCGGTGTCTTCAGTTTTGGGAAGAGGAAAAAGTCAGCGGGGGCCAAGTCCGGAGAATACGGTGGTTGAGGCATGATAACGGTTTTGTTTTTCGCCAAAAACTCACGCACAAGCATCGATGTGTGAGGTGGTGCGTTATAATGGTGCGAAATCCATGATTGGTTTTCCACAATTCTGTGCGTTTCTGACGAATTGCTTCGCGCAGACGGCGCATAACTTCAAGGTAGTATTCCTTATTGACCGTACGACCTTGTGGCAAGACTTCGTGATTCACCACGCCATTGCAGTCGAAGAAAACAGTGAGCAAAACCTTCACATTTGACCGAACTTGACGTGCTTTTTTCGGTCTCGGACGTCTCCATTGGGATGATTGGGCATTGGTTTCAATGTCATAGCCATACACCCATGATTCATCACCAGGTATGACATTTTTGAGGAAATCTGGATCGTCGTTGACGATGCTCAACAGCTCCTGAGCGATGCCTATGCGACGTTGTTTTTGCTCAAAATTAAGCAATTTTGGAACAAACTTTGCTGCCGCACGTTTCATGCCTACTACATCCGTAAAAATTGCTTGATATGAGCCGAACGATATGCCAACATCATCAGCAACCTCTCTCATAGTGATTCGACGATTATCCAAAATCATTTTCTCCTTGACGTGCTCGGGCGACCAGGACGAGCATCGTCATTGACATCTTGTCGGCCTTCCTTTAAACCGGTTATACCATAATTAAACTTGTGTTCTGCTCATAGTAGACTCGCCAAACGCCACAGTCAACATTTCAAATGTCTTTGCGCATTTCATTTCATTTCTCACACAAAACTTAATACAGTTTTTTTGATACATTTTTTCGAATAGTAAAAAATCGAAGAGCACACCAAAACACGACTAATCCTTTTATCTGTCAAAAACAAACTGACAATCCAAAATGGCTGATATTACCAACATATATAACAGTCATGTGTACCAACATAACAGAAAAAATGCGTAACTCACGAAATTTAAAAATAACGGTTATTTTTTGATCAGACCTCGTATGTATGTGAATGGAATGTGTATTTAGTTTCATCTATAACAATTTTTGTACCACAAAATCCTGCAGGGAAAAAGAGTTAAATAAGAAGCTAATGAACTTTAATTTGCTGTGATTTTTTTTTTGCTAATGTAAAAAAACAAAAATTTTAAAATCTAAATATGAAAGTATGTAGGTACGTTAATATTGTTAAAAAAAAGAGAGAGAAATAACCGTTTAAGAAAAGAATTTAAAACTTGTGAAGGTGAAAGCGTTTTAAATGAGTAAAACAAACTCAAAGTGTTGATGCTACCATTTGTGGTAGCATCGAAATTTATGGGTAATATTAGATTTCTTCAATAGATTTTTTTTTTATGTAACTGGCACAGTGAGTTTTTCTTTTCTATAGTTTGTAGAGAGTTATTATACACTATCAAATCTATACTTAGAATATTTAAAAGATGAACTATTGATTTATTTGACATGTTCTTTCACAAAATCGGGCAGTAGACAATTTTTGTTTTCAAATTCGAGTTCTTAAAATTAATTTCAATATTTTTACAGTTTTCTGTTTTTTCTTAATGAACAATTGTTGATCTTTTGATATTTATTATTAGAGAAAATTTTATTTGCATGAGTTCATTAATTTAATAATTTAAAGAATACACCATTGTAAAGTAATATTTTTAGACAATTGGCATTTTGAAATGTATTTTCTGCCCTGCCAAGGGCGTCATGAGCAATGTTTATTATCCAAGATCTACTTGTAAACATCAGGGATGCAAAATAAGATTAAGGTGTTATTGTATTTTGACTCTCAAATACATAGTGCTAAAAAAAGTACAATTGTACCAACTTTTGCATCCCTGGTAAACATCATCTATTTAACTCATCATTATTGAGAAATAGATTTCGGGAATTGTATTCTTTGAATTATGAAATTAATGAACTGAAGCCAAATAAAATTTTCTCAAATAATAAATATCAAAAGATTAATAAGAAAAACACGCCTTCATTAATGTAAAACCCACAAAAATTTTACAGTAGATGACTGGGAACGGGTTATTTGGAGCGACGAAACGAAAATCAACCGATACCAGTCTGATAGAAAAGAATACTATTGGCATAGCCGCATAAATGCACCCAAAAGCACCTTCCTTAATGCAAAACATTCGGACAGTTTTGCTTTCCACTGTATATGAGTGTCTATCTTCTTAAAAAAAATTGTTTATTTTTTAACGGCCGTTTTGAAAATCATTTTCAATTTTTTTTTTTAAATTTTGTTTAAGAAAATTTAGAATTTTTAGAACATCTCTTTGGGATTTATTAAGGATATATGAGGGAACAAATATAAAGGAAAATTATGTTAATACCTATCATATTTTTACGGTGGTGGGGACGTGAAAAAAGAATTTTTTATTTGTCTTTTTAGTTTTAATATATTAAAATGTACATTTTTGCCATAAAGGTTTTTTGTTTGCCAAGGTACGGTTATACTTGGCAAATATTTGCCGAAAAACACGTAACCAAAAATATATTTAAACTCGTTCATTTACTTAAAAAAACTTAATTTTATTTGATGCTGTTTGATCTTGCTTTTGTCTTAAAATTGTCGTTCAACAAGTGGTTACGTTTGTTTGAGTAAATATTTGTCCTAGTGTGATCATACCTTTAGACTATAACATTTATTTTTTTTTTAATGAAAACCAATTTCTTTTTTAAGTTCCTGTTAGAGTTTTCTTTTTATGGAGCTTTGAAAACAAACAAAAAATGCACTGCATAAAATGAGCTGTGAGCCACTGTAGATGTTAAAATGTGCGCTATCGATTACGTAGAAATATCTATAATCATATACCAATTGTAGTGTGCAAACAAATACTTATGAATAAGATTTTTAAGCCAAACATAACTGTAGAATTTCTACGTATTAACTCTTTTTAGCTGATGATCTGATTTTGAACAAGATTTTAGTTTTTTTTTATTTTTTAAAAACATTTTTGTTGTTATTACTGTTAAGGCATCAAATTATCACCCTAATAAGCTTAAAACATTTTTTGGCAAGATTTTATTTTGCTCATCTTTCTTTATATTTTTTAAGTAGACGTTTTTTTTTACTTTAAATGAAATTGCCACACGCAAGCCATCGCTTTGTCACGTCAAATCACCCGAAAAAGTAAAATTCAAAACAAAACAACAAATACGAGTATTCTGGATTGTGTAGTGTGTTTTGGTAGTTTTAGTTTTGTGTTGTTGTTGCTGTAAAGTAAACTAAGCCTGTGATTTTTATTTACTTAAAAGTAGTGAGAGTGGTTGTCTTGTCTCCTTTAAGCTTGGGTCATTTGATATAGTTTTCCAGCTCATTAGGTACACATGTAATTGGGCACCGCTATATGTACTGCAATGTTTTGTTCAGGTTAGATTGATATTTTCTGATTATTTTTTTTTTCTCCTTCTTCAAGTTGTTTTTGTTGTGCGAATTTTTTGTTTGCTACTCCGTCTTAAAATTAAGTTTGTATTCGTACTTGAGGAGCACTTGAGGCCATGTTTAAATGCCTGGTAAATTGGTTTTAGCTACAACATTTTCTTCTTCTTGCTTAATGTAAATATTTCTTGTACGAATTTCTTTTCGATCTAAATTCGGTGAAATATTTAAATTTATGGAAGAATATGTATCAATAATTGAAAGTCCTTTAAAATAGTATATTCCTAAGATTTTCAACTCTTTGGATTACTAAGGATAATAAGTAGTAACGACGACTAGAAATTCAGTAAGATGTTCAACTTCAGTAAACCAATAAATCTCATTTGAAGGTTTGCCTAGAGCAACGGTTTGCGATATTTAAGCTGGAGTTTAAAGTCATAGTTAGATACTCGACTGTCCGATCGCCAAGCTACTACCAGGCTTCATATACTTGGCTACGTTGATTGTGTCCGCAATTCCAGTTGTTAAATATCTGAAATTGGACCATTCTGCAGTTTTTCGTTCTGGTCTCTCTCCAAAACTTAGTACATTTTGAAGCTTTTAAAATATTACAATAAAATATTTCTATACTGTTACAACATGCTGATACATGTATATATTGCTTCCACACATCCAACTGTTCCAGCTGGTATAATTTCAGGCAACAGCAGCGATGAAGCGAACGAAAGCTTAGCTAAACTTTCGCTAATTCACTCATCATTCAAAATTTTCTAATATACAAGTGAAGTTTATATGAAACAAAATCGGACAGTAGACAACTGTTACTTTCAAGTTCGAGTTCTTAAAATTTCATTAGCTTTGACAATGAATCCAATGGACTAGCAAGAATATATCAAACAATTACAGCGGTAACAATTATGCGGAACATCTTTTATGTTAGCGGATGTGAAAAGATTGAAGTATGATCATCTTAAAATAAGTATTGAAATTTTATACATACACCTTAAAAGTGGATTTGGATGGTGTTATATATATCTCTCACGAATGGTACCATCCATAGAGATTTAGAACTCTATGGATGTTTTCATTTCTTATATACCATTGTGCTCTCGTCATGGTCCTAAGAATTTTGGATTGGACCCTTTGTATACGATCAATACTGGTATTACTAGCAGTTCAAATTGGCTTTAAAACAGTCTTATACAGGATGACTTACAAAGACTTAATTTAGATTGGTCATTGATTATTTAGTGCAGATAAGAAGAGTTTAGTCTGATATGGATCCTCTGGGCGTATATGTGGCGATGCCAGGTAAGTCTATCCATATGTATACCATGCTATATGCTATGATCAGACTGTGGGATATTCACATTGTTTAGTGAAACAGGTAAACAAAAAAATACTCTAAAGACGTTAAATCGCACGATCTTGGCGGCCAATTCAATGGCCCAAACTGTTCACTGAGCTCACCACACAATTGGGTCAATGTTGAGCGTGATGTGTGGCATGTGACACCGTCTTGTCCGGCAAAAAAAATTTGTAATCATTGCACGATAGCGCTTGCCATTCACAGTAACGTTCTTGCTTTTGTCGCCTTTAAAAAAGAACGGTCCAATGATGCCACCGGCCCATAACCCACACCAAACAGCGAATTTTTCGGGAAGTATTGACAGTTTTTGCAATGCTTCTGGCTGCTCTTCACAACAAATACGACAATTTTGCTTATTTACGTATCCATTTGACATAAAATAACCTTCGTTGCTGAACACAATTTTCCGATAAAAATTGAATCTTCATCCAAATTAATCGAGCATGAATTTTGATAATAAAATTCAATAAGTTTGGGTTCACACGCTGCGATTAGTCGCCGCATCTGCTGACGTTCTCTTTTTGGTGTCCCGTCTAAAATCAACTTCTGTTCACATGATGAAAAATTTGTTGCACCATTATTGCGTCATTTTGACATTAAATTTTTCATTTGTCCTATTTCGCTCATTCACAGATGTGTTGCCATATAGGATCTAGTTTTTAGTTCGTAATTATATATTTTTGCAAACATCACTTTTTATTTTGTGGTCTAGGGGCTTTAAAAGGCGAATATTTGAAGGTTTGTTATCTGTATTTTATTTAAATACATGTGTATACATATTATTCGTAAAGAAACAAGACTGGCAACACTGCTGGTAAATGAAATGAAACTAATAAAAAAACAAGATGCAAAAGAGTAATTTCAATTTTGTGGCTTTGTTTCGCACTAACTACTCCGTACCCTCCACTACGTATTTCATCTATAAACTCGAGTCGCAGAAGAAATGTCGCAGGAAAAAGTCGCAACGTGTAAACTTACTCTAAGCTGCAAGCGTTGTTCGCTTGTAAGTCGATTCATGGTTAATTTATAAACCAAACTGAACATGTTGAACTGTAACATGTTACACGAAAACAACTGAGCTACCAAAAACAGTCTTACCATAAAGAAAGTTGCTAAAAAATCACTCTTTATCAACAATGGTAAGCTTCTAAAGGGAGCCATATAATTAGCTGCAAATTAAGTGAGGAAATCAAAGTCATAGAGTTTTCCACTACAGTTGACAAAGTTGTTCTTGGTCCTTTTTAACAATATTTATTATGTAATGACTTTGTGTAGAGTGTACTTTAAAGTCGTTTAGTTTGATTACTTAGATATTTTCTGCTATCTTTAAGATGCTTTTAGAAATTTTCGAATGTTACTACAAGTTGAATATCATGTTCAGATTTTATATAAAACATAGAGTTACAGGTTAACGGCTTTAATAGTTTTACACAGAAATTAATCAAAAGATCTCCTTTTTCGTGTGAAAAAAATTGTATTTATAACGTTATCTGAAAGAAGAAATTCAAGCGAAAGAAAAAAAGGCTCTTTTAGCAGACAATTTTGTAGCAATCAATCGTTTTCTACACAATTGGATTCTGTCTGGATAAAAATTTATAAAATAAAATATGATGATAATGATGAAGATGAAGTCGTCTTAATATTTTACTCAAGGGTGGCTTGGAAGATAATTTTGTTTCTTCAGTTTATTATAATATATTTTTTTATTAATGTCTTTTAGTATTGTCTCTGTCTTTTGTTAAGTTGTGTATGCTTCTGTTTAGTTTAACTTGTAAGGAGTTCAAGTGTTCAGATTTTTTTTTCTTTCACCAGGATTTGTCTGTCTTGTCGCGTCACTCTTTTTTTTTTTTTTTTTGTTTGTTATTGTTGTTATTGTTGTGTCCTTTTAACGATCAACTCAAGTTGAGCTTGTGTGTTTATGAGTTTGTGTGTTTTAAGCTTGATTGGTTTGAAGAGTGTGAATTTAATACGTTGGCCCCAATTATTCAAGTAATTAAGTATTAATGTGCGAAACTTTATCAGCTTTAAGAAGGTTAAACATTGAACGTTTGCCAATGATTTTCCAAGTGATTTACACACATAATTTCGTTTAAAGGTTTTAATATAGAAGAATAATTTTAATGAAATTAAGCGCCATTTAATGTAGTTAATGCATTCTTTGAATGAATGTAGAGAATGTAAAGGAACTGTGTTCTTTAATGCGCAAAAATGCTAACTTGAAATAAATTTAGACTATATAGTTTAATAATTACTTCCTACAAAATTATACCATACCCTCTTATAATTTATATAAGAAATCGCGTGGCAGGATTGTATGTTTACCTGTAAACCAATTTCACTCGTGCATCTATAATTAAGGGCTTAGCCCGCAAATATTCACACATCAAACGCGCATGCGGAAACGGATATTTATTTACAATTGCAATTTAATGGTACTTTTAAACAACTTAAACACATGGATTACTATTCACATACAGTGTTGTGGTTTCTTTTGAAGAGAAATATTTAAGAAAAATCTTAAAAATATCCCTACCCCTAGTCATACCTATCAAACGCATGTGAAAATTTATTGTTTTCATAAACAATCTCCCTAAGAAAAAGTAACAATTACTTCTAAAAAAACCTTAAAAAATAAAACCAAAAAAGATTTAAGGATTTACACACATTTAAACACAATCAAAACGAAATAAACGCAACAATATAATTTGTAAAAATAAAAGAAATCTTATGTAAAGGAATTTGTAAGAGATCCTTACAATTATATTTTCTTACATTGTTACTAAACTTAACAATGTTTCAAAACTCATGCTATAAAAGTAAATTTTGGTTAAATTTTATATTTTAAATGAAATTATTATGTTATAAACAAAAACCGCAAATTGTAGATGTCATGGTTAAAGCCAAAGCTGAAGCTCAACCCCATGGGGCACTAACAAGAGGTGACAAATTGATGGTGTTAAAGCTTATTAACAACTAACAGCTAATTTGAAGTTTTGAAACATTGGACAATAGGTGCT
Source organism: Bellardia bayeri (assembly GCA_950370525.1). NCBI lineage: Eukaryota > Metazoa > Arthropoda > Insecta > Diptera > Calliphoridae > Bellardia > Bellardia bayeri. Next base: position 97,267,267 of record OX493264.1, read on the forward strand.
CGTGTTTGAAAGTTTTTTTTTTTTTGGGTTGTATAGTTGCCAATTAGAATTTTTGACAAATGTTACTAAGCTACACAAAAATGTAAATAATGTAGACTTTGGAAGCAGCTATTTAAGCTTAAAATATACAGAAGATCATTCATTATTTTTTTTTAAGAAATCCAACCATTTGCATGTATGCCAAATTTGATTGTAATTTGTGCCAAACTTGTTTTTTCTAGAAAAGAATTTGTCTCAAATTATTTTTCCTCGAAAAGAATTTGCCTCTAAATTGTTTTCTTTAGGAAAAAATTTGTCTCAAATTGTTTTCTTTAGAAAAAAATTTCTCTCAAATTGTTTTTTTTAGAAAAAAAAGTTTACTCTCAAATTGTTTTCCTTAGGAAAAAGTTTGTCTCAAATTGTTTTCTTAAGAAAAAAATTTGTTTCATAAAAAATAATTTGTCTCAAATCTATTGACAAACTTTAAAATTCAAAGTAGAGCGTGTCTCTTCATTTCAAATCCATAGTTAATGTTTTTAAAGTTTTACTTTTTCATATGTTTGAATATTATTTTTATATTATTCACAAACCTGGAAGCTGCCTTTTAAACGTAACAAACAAAATCATCATGCAAAACTTAACAAGCATCTGGATGCACTTCCCATCACCATGATCATCATCAAAAGATCTCGTTTTCATATTCCTTTCACAAGAGAACACAAATAAAATCGACACAAAATCGCAGAAGTCCTTCAGTTTTACTTGATTTTGTGTTTTTTGGTAGCGTAATGTCGTTTCATTCATTCATGAATTCTAAACTAATTGACATCCGTTCGATCTGTGTCGTTGTATATTGTTGTTACGATATCGAAATCTTTCAAATCGAATCGAAGTGCAACACCAAGCACCTGGTTGCAGGTGGTAAATTTTTTTTCATATTTATGTGTTCTTTAAACGTAAATGTATGCGTGATCGGTTTTGTTTTTTTTATCAGAGTGTCTTTCTTTTTGTGTTTTTCTTTTTTTTGTGTTCCCCCTCATTTGGATAATTGACAAATTGACCAGTCACGCTTTTTTTGTTGCTTGTATTCAGAGTACCGAAAAGAAAGGGATCTTAACAAGGTATTATCCTAAAATAAGTGACAATTACAGATAAAATATTAAGGAATCATATAAGGTGCGAGTGTGAAATTGTCATGAAATTGGTGTTAAATTATTACACGATCCAGTAAATGAAAACAACACAAATTGGCTTATGAGAAAAGGGTTTGGATGTTCATAAATAAAATAAATATTATTGGTAAATTTATTATTAAAGCTGAGTTATCAAGCGAGTTTTAAAGCTATATTCGGACATTTTAATTTTGGATTATGTACCATATTTAATTATGTTTACCATAACTTTCTTTATTTTTATATAAAAAAATCAACCCAAATTATTTTCTATAGAAAAAATCTTGTCCCAAAATATTTTCTATAGAGAAATCTTTTCCCAAAACAATTTGTAGAGAAAAAATCTTATCCCAATTTTTTTTTTGTCCCAAACTATTTTCTATAGAAAAAATCGTATTCCAAATATTTTCAATAGAATAAAAATTTGTAGTGAAAAAATATTGTCCCAAAATAATTTGTAGAGAAAAACACGTATCCCAAATTATTTTCTATAGAAAACATCTTGTCCCAAATTATTTTCTATTGAAAAAATCTTAAGCCCAAATTATTTTCTGGTCCCAAAATGTTTTCTATAGAAAACATCTTATTCCAAATATTTTCAATAGAAATGTCCCAAATTATTTTCTATTAAAAAAATCTTGTTCCAAAATATCTTCTATAGAAAAAATAGTGTCCCAAAATAATTTGTATAGAAAAAAACTTATCCCAAATTATTTTCTATAGAAAAAATCTTGTCCCTGTTTAGTTTCTATATTATTTCCATAGAAATATTTTCTCTTGAAAAAACTGTTTCCCAAAATATTTTGGAAGAAAATATTCAAATTATTTAATTATAATACATATTCATACATACATATGCATATGAAATCTAATACTAGATACTAATTATGATATACAAACTAATTTTGTTTAAACACCTGTCCTAAATTAATAATTAGAAGAAATTCAATGATTTTTGATTAAGTCATTAAATACTTAAAAACTACTATCAAATAGGTATAAACGGATTATTAAAACGTCGCTGATATTTTAAAATACAAAAAGCAAAACAAACACCTACTGCGCTCACAAACTGTTTCACTTGGCAATGCTCTACTTGGAACCCAAAATTATTATAACTAATTATGAGAATTTCCTTTATGATTATATGTGTTTAAAATAATACAAATTAAACTCGTAGATGAAAAAAAAATAATAAAATAAAATCTATAGAGTATAAACACTAAAACGCCCCCTAAATAAATTCCTATAAAACAAACAAACACAGCCTCCAAAAAACAAAACCGAATTAAGCGATTTCCCATATAGAGACTGGCATAAAAAAATACAGCGTCGGTGTTGTCAAATTAATCCCTCAACACATAAAAATAAACTGACTGCCAAAGAAGACCTACTAAACACGTTGATCACCTTTTTTCGATTACCACATATCGACAAATTGGATTTATTACGAATTATCCACTCACTCACTACTCATTTACTCGATTACTAAAAACAAAAAATAAAAAACAAATAAACTTAACGATCAAACAAACAGTTATGAATGAAACAAACGAAAACAAAACAGGAAAGCGACCGAAGAACAAACTTCTTGAACGCGGCTTATCCCTCTGAAAATCTTCAATAATTCACAGACATTTTGTAAAATCCACAAACAATAATAAAAAAAAATGAAACTAAAGAAAAGCAAAACTTTAACACAATTTATTGATTGCGTTAAGTTTGGGGCATAAACAAATTTATTTATTGGTGCAGGGAGCAAGTAGTGAAAAGTATTCATTGTATTAAAAGTTTATAAAAATGGATTAAGAAGCAAAGTTGTCTATCGTTACCGCTAAACCACCGTTAGTCCTAAAATAACAACTCAGCTCAATTGACGTCACCTTTGAAATCCCATTATTGAAATGGTTTAAATTATCGTTATTTTAAATACAAATGTTTATTTTCTATCAGGGATGATATGCACAAAATTTTATTATACAAAAGATTTTCTATAGAGAATATTGTTATACTGATGTTTTTTTTTATAAAAAATATTGTTATACTAAAGATTTTTCTATAGATAATATTGTTATACTGATGATTTTCTATAGAAAAAATGTTGTAATACTGAATATTTTCTATAGAAAATCTTGTTTATAACAATAGAAAATATTTTTATTTTGAAGATTTTCTATAGAAAATATTGTTATACTAAAGATTTTTATTGGAAAATATTATTATACTGAAGATTTTCTATAGAAAAATTTTGTTATACTGAAGATTTTCTATAGAAAATATTGTTATACTAAAGATTTTTCTATAGATAATATTGTTATACTAAAGATCGATCTGCACAATATATGTATGTACATGTGATAAGGCATCAAGTACAACTTATTTGTGGTGAAGTTCGTTTGAATGTTCAATATATTCGTATACTCGGACGTGTATAAATCATATATTTATTTCGAGAGGACATTTTTATCCCAATTTAAATCCGAACAGTCCTTGGTCCGAAAAAATATCATGTACCAGAGTTTATTGAAATGTCTTGAAAATTGCGACCTATACTTTGCGGACAAGATTACATAGACAGCCAGCCAGAGGGACGAACATCGTTAAATCGACTCAGGAAGTGATCGGTATAGTTTAAGGACGTCACAATATTTTTTTTTAATATTTTTGGACGTTACAAACATCGGCACAAATCCATTGTATGCTTCCCTTTATGGTAGTGTAGGGTATAATACTGAATGAAGGCTTCTTTGCTTTATAATATAGTAGATATTGAAATAATTTTAAACTCGTTATTTACCAACTTTAGAAGAATTCATGGAAAGTTTCTTTCTCTGCTTTCTTTTTAAAGTATTCGGCAGATTTTTTGTGTGCCAATTACTTTTACCCCCACCCAACAGCTTAAATATTATCCCAGATTAATTTTAGGTGTGTATGTTTACTTTTTTACGGTTGCCAAAAAACAAAACAAAAATAAACTACCAGAAAATAAAAGACCGGCAAAAACAACCCAAAAACAAAAGCTCCAAAAAATATCGACCCAAAACTCAAACATTTAACTTAATTTGGCAGATACAACACTACACACTCGTATAGTGTAATTATTGGCACAATACGAACGACTACACAGTTCGATGTGCAAAGTTTGGGTCAACATTAAATTAAAGAAGCCTTTAAATAAGATCTTTATTTGTTTTTTACCAGGATTATTTGTTTTAACTTGATTTTTTTTTTTTTTTTGGATGGGGTGTTGTAGGTTTTTTTTCTGTAGGTGCTATTGACTGTCTATATTTCAGTTGGTTTAAATTGATCACGAAGCGCCAAATCGATCACCTTTACTAATAATAAAGTGGTAACATTGAACAGCAAAAAATATATCTATATATAAAAACAATCAAACGACAATGTGTCGAAATTAAATTGCACTGTGAGAAATTTTGGAGTAAAGTAATTTGTATTAGATAAATTAAGCGGGAACTCTGTAGCAGATTTTAGTTCCCTGGTGAAAATACATTCGGTTGAAGCAACTGTTGCTGAGTTTACAATATTCTTACGAGTGAGACTCAGGTCGTTCCTGAGATAAATTTTATATAAATATATTTCTGCTAAGCCTTTTTATAAACTATTTAAATGAAAATATGTATATCTAAATCATTTTATCATTTAACCTGAGAATTTCATAAAACAACAGAATAATCTGAATATCTTTTTTGAAAATGTATTTAGTTTTTGTTTCTCACTTACCAATATAAATTATATAACAAAAGCAAATTCATAATTTTGTTACATACCTGAAATGAGAAAAGAAAAGAAATGTTATTGATATGTTGTATAAAAAGATGTAAAATTATTTAAATAAAATTAAGGTGCTTATATCATGAATTTTGACCGTTGAACAAAACAAATGTTGACGAAACTTCCTTGTTATCTAAGAAAATATTTGCTGAGTTACTCTTAATAAGCTGAAATTTTTACATAAGGCACATTGTCTTGAAAATAAACTGAATTTACTGTGAGCGTCAATATAAAGAAAACATCTAATATTATTTAAAAAAATCTTTTATATTCTACAAGTACAAATTTAAAACAAAATATATTGCATAACTGATAATTAAGTTGAAGCTCTCATTAACAAAAACTAGAAAATTTAGGAACAGACAAAAATAATTAAATTTCAACAGAAAAGTACCAGCTTGTTTTTTTAAGGTATATTCAACTTATGTAAAACTTTGTATTTAATTATCTGTTTGTAGTTTTTATTTTGACTTTTTCACAGCTGACAATCTTCGAGCTTTTTTAGTAAAATCAGTCAAAATTTTGTTCCATTCATTTAGTATTGCTGCCTTTTTTGTCCAGATATTCCCACAGGAGGGCAATTGGATTGAGGTCTGGGGACTGCGGAGGATGATCTATAGTTTTTGGACAATGATTGATAAACCGCTCTTTTAAAATTTTGGAGGTATGCTTAGCATAATTGCCCAGTTGTAAAATTCAGTTCTGCGTCAGTTTCAATTTCTCTACATTGTTTTTTAAAATGTCGAGGTAATCTTCCTTTTTCATTGTAGATTCTATAAATGTAAGATTACCGACCCCTGATGCCGCCATACAACCCCAGATCATTATTATTACTAATATATACATTATGTACCCATTTTTTTTTAAGAAAGCGTGGTATAAACAGAAAAAAGTTAAGTGTTTTAGAAACTTCCGTCTCTGCTATACATGTTAAATTTCTTTTCGATCTGGCAATTCCTTCATATAGAAACAGGTGTTCAAAAAAGATGCAACCGCGATTTTTTCACAATGGAAAAAATGGAAATGCGTGGTGTCATTAAATGTTTAAATAAAAAGGGTTTATCGGAACAAGAAATTTATGGTGAATGTGTTAGGTGAAAGTGCTCCTTCATATACAACAGTAAAAAATTGGGTTGCTGAATTTAAACGTGGTCGTACAAGCATTGAGGATGAACCACGTAGTGGACGTCCAAAAACAGCAACAACAACAAAAACTGTAGAAAAAGTGCATGATATGGTATTAAATGATCGATGAATAAAAGTGCGTGAAATAGCTAATATTTTTTACTTCAGACACAAAAGAACATTCCAAACAATGGACTGAAGCTGGAAGGCAAACACAATTTAATAGGCTGGTAAGGCAATGACAACACACCAGCGCACAATAATGTTTTAACAATAGCTAAAATTAACAAATTAGTACGAGTTGCTTGACCACCCAGCTTATTCTCCTGTGTTAACTACCTGTTCCCAAATCTAAAAAAATCCTAGCTGGCAAGCGTTTTACCTCAAATGAAGATGCAATTACAGTTGTAAACCACTATTTTGAAGGCCTTGAGGTAAACTTTTTTAATCAAGGGATAGAATTGCTAGATAAGCCTTGGACTAAGTGTATTGAAGTTTCAGGAAATTATATTGAAAAATAAATATGTATGTATGTTTTTGAAAAACTAACAATTCTCTTTCTGTGCTAAGAAGTTTCCGAACCGCCCTCGTACAATAAATTCTAAGAAAACTTGACTAAGAAAGTATGGGCCTAAAATCAAAACCTAGTTCCCGCCGAGAGACTTAATGGAATCTTGGAAATTGGATATACTAATAGGTAACGAGAGTAAAATACTGTTTTATTGTTTCTTTATACAAAAAATACCACATTTTTAAGGTTCCGTACTCAAAGAGTAAAACGGAACCTCATTACTGAGATTTATTTGTTCGTCCGGCCATCTGCCAGCCATATTTTAAACACATTTATTTAGATTTTAGAATTTACTTAAAAAACTAAGTTTGTAATGTTACTGAACAATTTTTAATATTAATGTTTTACTTCATAATTCAGACAACAGAAACCAACCCCCTGGCCCACGATGTCGAACGATAACGTTCGCGTAGATAAGACTTAAGACACAAACTTGATTGTGAAATAAAAAAACTTGATTGAGTAAAAAATCGATAGGATAAAAAGTTTGTGTCTTATCTAAGAGAACGTTATCGTTCGACATCGTGGGCCAGGCGGCAAATCTTTTTTACAAACCATTCAGGGTGTTTGAGTTCGACTTTCTAAAGTCAGTGCTCTGATTTTTTTCAAATACTCGTCGTCTAATACTACATTTTTATAAAATTAACGGTAAATTTCTATAATGACTAGAACCAGGTACAATTGTACCCCAATGACTAATTTAGCACTATTTAAGAATTGTCCCTATATTATTACATTGCATTCAGTCTTAGTTCAAATTTTATTAGTATTTATATATTGTTTGAAAGACAATTTTACGACCAACATAATTTATTTTAATAATAATTTATTTTAGTTAATTTCGAAAGTGAAGCTTATATGGGGGATACGGATATTTATAAGATATATGTATATAAAGAGTAATGGCTTTTTCGGATGTGGTCCTTATATGAAAGATATGACTAATTATGGGCCGACCATCATAAAATTTAGTACAACAATTTATATATCTATAAGAATTATTTGTGTCGAATTTTAACCTGGTAACTATATTCGTACCACATTTATACGTATTTAAGTGAATTTTAGATGTGGACTTTATATGGGGTTCATGGTCAAACATAGACCAAACAAAACAAAATTTCGTTTTGCAATTTATTTTTACATGACACTTATTTTTGCCGAATTTTGTATAAAATTTAAATTTTACAGGCATTTATTTATATTATATATATTTAGGGAAGATATTTGTATGGGGGCTATGAGAAATCATGGACCGTTTTTTACTATTTTCCTCACACTATCTTCCCCTATCATAAAAATAACGTGCACAAATTTGTATGGCAATATCTGCTATATATTTTAAAAAATTTGATGACAAATTTTTAAAAATATGAAATTTTTATGAAGGTTGTCTCACATTTTGGTCAATAACTCTGGTTCTACTATAGCGATTTTGCTGATTTTCAATACCAAACTGCTTAGGAGAACTATAAACGGTTTTTTGTAAACTTTGTTGATTTAGGTTGTGACGTTTGGACGTGAGAATGTTTTACACAGACGGACAGACAGACGGACATGGCTCAATCGAATTGAATTTCATAAGGATCAAGAATCAAGGGTCTCAGATGAATATTTCTCAGTGTTACACACGGAATGACAATAAATGATAAGTGGTTATTGTATATTTTTTATCTTTTAATTTGTTTTAAATTATATTTTACAATTCAGATTTTAACCGATGGATAACATCAAAAATATTTGAGTCATACGAATTTTGCCATTCACACTTATCATTCCGATGCAATTTGTATACCCACCACCAAGGAGATGGGGGTATATACTGCTAATAGGCACATACTCTGTGTACTTATAACATTCTAAGACGATCTAGCTATGTACGTCGGTTCAAGTCAGTATAGAGCTTCCAAAAAGACTTAAAAAATTTGAATTTTTCCGTACAATTTTGGTTTCACCAAAATGTTGGGTATTGAAAATGGTCAAAATCGGTCCAGTTACGTACCAAAGTTTCGGACAATCTTAATATTTTTCAGATTTTTTTTTTTGCTATTTTCTTCAAATATAAATTCACACACTTTATTTTTATTATAGAAGGTCAAGTCCTTCGGTTCACGATTTCTAACAAATGTCTTTCCGGAATATGGCTCTATGGTACATAAATGCCTATACAAAAGCTGTATTTATATAAAATTCAACAGAAATAAGTTTCATGATAATAATAATCATAAACCGATATTTTGTTTGCATCAGTCAATATTTGACTATAGCCCCCATATAAAGTCCACTTCCGAAAATAACTGAAATGCTCATAAATCTCTTATAAAAACATGATCGACACAAATAATCCATATAAATATATATGTATATAAATTTTACACAGATCAGGTCTATGTAAATAAAAATTGTACTATTGGATTCTGTGAAGGCCACTATATAGCACTATATAGCTCCCAATAAAAAACTCTAAAATATATCGTTATTGAGATAAACTCACAATGGGGTAGAAATGAATTTTTTGAAAATAAATCTGGCGTATCTAAACTGATCGAGGTAACATTTTACTGGACATAGTCATGGAATATTTTATAATATATAATGGATCGCAAAAACCTTCAGGGGTGGAGCTGTAGGGTCTCAAAATAGTGCACACCTTTGACATATAGTTTGTTTGAAAGTAAACAATTTGTTTGTTTTTCATTCAATTTCTAACTGGGAATGTATAAATGTTATGCTTATTAAACAAAGATACATATTAGTTTTAACACAATATCTTGAATCTTTTGAACCTGCTATTGAACTCTTTAGCCTAAAGGTTAGATCAACATTCATGGGAACATTAGATAAGTTTCGAAAAAAATCCATTTCTATAAATTAATTAATCAAAACGTTTGTCAAATGACCCAATATTGCACAAACAAATTTGTTTAAAATCACTTTGAATATTTGCATATACAAATGTAAATAAAAACTCAATGAAAATTTAATTTTTTTTGTTTAAAAAATATATTTGAACTAATTTTCCTAAAATCTTGAAAAAAAAACTAAAATATACAGATAAAAATAATCATGTCTTCCGGTTGAGTTACAATTAAATATAATAATAATACAAATACCTTATAATCTGTTTGTATGCAAATTAAACTTAATAATACTAAATAGAATTTAACAAACAATTAACATTATTTATCTTTGTTTTTAATTTCTTTAATTATATACATATGTATGCAGGTATAATACAGCAACAGCTTTTGAATGTGTGTTTCTTTGAGGCAGGAATTGGTTTAAGGTACAAACTTTTTGGCACGAGCTCAACTCGTCAGGTGTGATATGTGAGGCGTGAGATAACATTAAGCGATGACTTTAACGCAGTAAATCACCCAAAGCAGAAATATAAGTCTGAGCCATTTGTAGAGTTTCATGTTTGGACAATTGACGATCATTGCCCAGACAGGGCAGATATTGACGGAGACGATCAAAAGCTTGATTGAGATTTTGCATGCGACGACGTTCACGAGCATTGGCGGCTAAACGGCGCTTACGTTTTACCACGGGTGAGATTTGTTTGCCACGGCGTTTCTTGCCGCCAGCTTGGGAGGAGGCTGAAGGGTCTGAGTCATTGAGAGAATCATCACATTCGCCATCGTTTAGATCAAAAGAGCCACTAGCATCGAAATCATCATGTGAAGAACTGTTGCCATCATGATTGAAAAACAACATGTTGTCCTCAGCATCGACACTGTCATCGAACAGTCCGGTATTGTCGAAATCAACAAAATTGTGGAAATCCTCAGGGTAAGTTGTGTTAGTAACTGGAACTGGTAATGCAGCAGTTGCAAGGGCTGTAGATGATGCAACAGTCGCTGGAGTAGTTGTTTTCGGTTTACGATTATAAGAACGTTTGGGTTTAGTGGCCGGTATGGTTTTGCAAGTGCCCACATTTGAAGAACCCATAGGTGCACACGAGGCCTGATCCTGTACCACAGGTGACACTTGCTGAGGCTGCTGTTCGTTTACTAGCTGTAGCTGTCCAGCTAAATTGCTGTATTGGTTTAAGGCCGGCAATTGCTGTTGTTGCTGCTGCAAATGACCCGCATACATGCTATTCAAATCAATAAATTCAGGACTTTCCGAACGATGTGAGGCAGGCGAGGAAGTTAACCAACCATCCGAGGAAGCCTGTTCGAAGGTTAAAAATCCATTGGTGTTCATATAATTTGCGGCCGAATTAACCATTAAACCACCTTGATGGGCTGGATGCAGATGATTTTGTACTGGCACATTAATGGCGGGATTATAGGCCGCCATTGGATTAAAGTATGATTCGCCGGAGTTTACTTTAAAGGCTTGTAAATCCTCGGAGGTTTTGTAATAGTAACGATAAATTTCGCTGGACGACATTTTGTACGTGATTTGTGTTGGGAACAAATTGAAATTAAAAACAAAGATTTAAGAAAAATTCTCTTTAGAACGATGTTATTCCTGGCAACTCAAGTGAGTTTCTGTTTGAATCTTAGTCCTGTGGCCGGTATTTATACCTCTGCCAGGGCTGTGGTAACTAAATGAAATCTACCACGGCAGGTATACATACATACGTACACAGGTAAACCTTTTCTTTTGTTTCAGTTAAAGTTAATGTTGCAACATGCAACAGCACTATTGCTTTCCTTTGCATTCCTTTGGCTAAATGTAGGCACACACACATCTATTTCTAAGGACTGTGTATGTTTGTGGGTCTGCTCTTGTCTGGTTTCGTAGTCCCCTTTGTTGCAGGTTTTGTGTTACTTTTTTGCGTTTGCGTTTTTTTTTTTCTTTCTCAGCGCCTTTTAATGTGTTGGAATTTATTTATTCCCATAGCCAGACCAGTCAGCACGTGCTCTTTGAGCCGTCTGTTTTCGTTTTATTGTTGCTGGTTTTGTGTTTTTGATTCATACAGCCGCAATAGTGGATAATGTTGTTGTTGTTCTCACAACCAATAAGATACCCTAGGTATTAATTTAAAACGGCTCCGATTGGTTGCTGCTTCAAGAGCAGATTATTTGCAATTGTACGAATACTTTGTGTTGGTAGCAAATTGTTGTAAGCAAGTTTTACATACAATTTAGCTTTGCAATTTTCATTTAAAAAATCTTAAGATTTCATATTTTTTATAGGTCTTCATTAAAGACAGTTGTTCTGGGATTCAAAGGACTTTTGTTTGATTTTGAAAATCACTGGACTGTAACTCTTTAGTTAAGTTATATGATATGTGTATGCTAATATTTTGATTTATTGAGAAATATTTTCTTAATTGTTTAATATTTTATAGAATATTTTAAAACAGTATAAACACTTTACAGCAACATATGGTGGCCTTCTTTATCCTTCGTTGTCAATTAAGAAAAATTCTCACAGTGGTATAGCATTTGGAATTTAATGTTTCATTTGCGAGAAATTGTTTAATGAAATTTGAACTTCTGCCTAAAACTGTTAATATTTGGTTCTCATAGATATTAACACGGTTTAACAATAAGTCTGTGTTTTGAGATCTTTTGAGATCGATGATGTGAATATTTATCGAAATCAATTGGAAATAAGGTTTGTATTGCATAATTTTTTGTATGATTTCAATTAGACTATGGCCATTCCATCTACATACTTACATTCAAATGCTGGTGTAACGAATCTCACTTTATATCTAAATTTTTAACACTAACTAGGATGAATTTTTATCAACTTTCTTTTTCGCAAGATTGTTCTGGGCAGCTCAGCCGTTTTCGTGTAACATGTTACTCGAAAACATGTTCAGTTTGGTCTATGATTTAGCCATGTATAAATTTACAAACGAACAAAGCTTGCAGCTTATTGAATTTTTTTCATTAAAATTCCTGATCGAAGAGCCACTTTTTATCGTAATATTTTCTTCAGCGACGCTGCTAATTTCTAAATAAGCAAAATTGTCGTATTTCTTATATATAGGCAGGTGTGGATTATAGGCAGGTAGCATCATTGGACCGTAAATTTGTGAATGGCTAGCGCTACCTTGCAATGATTACAATTTTTTTTTTTGCCCAAAATGTAAGAACTGACACTGCACGCGAAACAATGGCCCAACTGAGAGGCGAGTTCGGTGAACAATTTATTTCACAAAATATATACAAAATTTGGGGTGAACATTTTTATTTGGAGCAATTTTTCGTTATTAAAAATGCAACAACATTTGGCACCACCTTTCATTTTAACCTTGGGGTAATTTTTTATAACCTTTGGAATGATTTTTCATAAAAAAAATTAAGGCAAAATTTCATAATAAAATGTGGCCAAAAAATGTGGGCTTTTCTTTAATTTTTTGGGGTCATTTTTCATGGGGTCTTTTTCACAGCGCCGAAATACATGCTGGACAATGATCCAAACATCAGTAAAGACTTAGTTTAACCACAGGCAGAGAACAAATGTTTTTAACTTTTTTTTTAAAGATTATAGTCACTGTAATTATGTAAATGATTTCTGCAACCATGATGTGGTTAAGTTATCATTCACATGATTATACCCAGATAGACTAGGCGATAGTGTGCCAGACTATCAGTCAGAGGGTTGCGGGTTCGATTCCCGCCAATTCTGCGCCGATTCTGCAGATAAGCCAAAGGCTTCGCAGTTTGCGTTTGTTAATTATATTTAAAAATATATATATATATATGATTATAGCAATTATGTAATGTTTATAGTGATGACAAATGGTATATGGTATATATTATGTTGTTCTCTATCATAATCAAAGAGCAACAAATTATAGTAAATGAATTCATCATAAATTTAAGCATTTCTAGACTATGACACGGTATGATGGCATATTTACAACTAGCGTTATATAGAACAAATCAAATTTCTGTTAAATTTAAGAATAGTTTTTTAAACCAGCATCTTTCCCGTGATTAAACTATGCTCGTAACTTAAACAAAAGCCACCGTAATTATGGTTTACAAGTTAAACAATAATCGCTGCAAAAACAAACCGGAATGAAGAAAAAACTGACTTAAGTCTTTCAGCGCTGGCTACCTAAAAACAATTGAAGGCGGAAATAAAAACAACAACTTGTAAAATTTTCATTTACAAATAGTAAATAACAAGATTAAAACTCTATCTGAAATGGACAAATCTGCAAAGAACACCCACCCCAGAATAGTATAGGGAAAATAGTATTGTATATATCTACAAGTAATATTCCAACTAAAAAAAGAAAAAGAACAGCACTCATGTTGAACAATTTTTGAACTCAATAAGCGTAACTAAAAACGCAAAGTTTGTTTAACAACAAGAACTCAGCAGGCCGCCTTAATACTCATCACATTTGTCAGCACATCTCATCTCTTTGATCTTGTTGGCAAATTACAGATCACCAGATCTTTCCGGTTTCATCTTATCATAATCAATCGCTTCAATAAAACAAAACTAAACATTGTGTAGAGCATTTGTTAAATACATAGTAATAACAAGGACATTTTGGTCATTCTCAATATTTTGGACATTCATAAACGATCAAATATTACTCCAGAGAGGGATAGAGAGAGAGAGAGAGAGAGAACATAGTGGTGTGTTATCTTTACTGTAGCTAGCTTTGTAATTAGCAATTTTGCCGCTTAGCCAAAATTGTGTTTATTGTTTATTAATGTTTTGAAGATGAAAGAGATTTTAGAGATATTGACAACAAAATTTAAATTGTCATTGGGATCTTGTTAGAACATCATAAATTGCCAAGTCCTGCAAAAGGTATTCAATGATAAGCTATGAAAATATAGATTTTTATAAAAAGGTACTAAAATCTAACGACAGGGTCTTTTTTGTTCATATTTTTCCTAAAAATAATTAAGAATTTAACAATTTGTAGTTTTTTTAAACGTTTTGAATTTTTTATTTATTGAATCTGCCTTATTTTCTTAGGCCTAAATTATATACTAATTGCTCTCTAGAGAGAGCCTGACGGACAAATGTGCGGTTGAGAGATCGACTTTTCCAAGCCTTGATCATGTTTGAATCTGAGCGGGTAGTTTTGTATGCGAATTTGGAAGGCTTTGTAGTTCTATAATGTATTTTTCATGGATATTTTTAAATTCATTATTAACTAATATGTATGTTAAAATTTGCATTCGTTTTGAAGCATAGTTGGCATAGTTTTAAAACTGACTGATGAATATTTTTGGGTAAGATCAATTACAATTGTTAACCACTATTTGGACTAAGTGTATTGAAGTTTCAGGAGATTATATTGAAAAATAAATATGTTTTTGAAAAACTAACTACTCTCTTTCTGTGCTAGGCTAAGAAGTTTCCGAACCGCTCTCGTAGCAATTTGTTACGGCCAGCAAAAAACATTCATTCCACAGTCTTAGATGTGCCTTACATATCGCAATGAAAAATCTTGTTTATATAAATTTGTAGATAAGTACGAATAAGTATCTTCGTGTGTGTGTGTGTTTGAGTTAAAATATCTACTTGGCAAATTTTCTCGTCCAATTGTTACGGTAATATAGAAAAGACGCCCATTTACTTTTAATTTAATTTTAAATCCGCTAGCGCCGGCCCTTCATGCTTGTCCAGTTTGTATATTCAACGTCATCATTGAATGTGTGTTCTGATACTAATACTCGTACTCATAGTATATGTCTGTTACATTGCATCCAAATAATTACTGCACGCCTAATAAGCGTGCCCACCAAAGAACAAATTTATGATTTTTTTATTTGTTTGTTGGAAATTCTATAAATGATTTTTAGTTTTTATATTGAAACATTTCTAGCGTTTTTATAGTGGCTTAGCAGTTGTTATAGGCTGGAGGCTGGTAATTTCTTTGACTTGTTTATGATTGCAATGGATTTGTAATTGTTTTGCGCGTGATTAAGCAGAATTTAGCGGTTTTTTCAAAAAGAAATTAATGTACTTGGTGGTCTTTTGTTTCTATGATGTTTAGGCAGAATTTTTAGGCAGTAGTTTTTAGGGGAATTAAATGTCTGAAACAAAAAAAAAATAAACCTAATATTACATCATTAGAGGATGAATAGAGAAAAAACTGAAATTATGCTTTTTAAACTGAGATAAGCATGAAAGAATGACCTGATTACTGTGGCTGGTAGTTCAGCAATTCTTTTTCGAACTCGTAAGATGTCACTAGGAAAACAATATTGGAACAATAGACAACGTTTCTGTCAAAATTTCAAGATGGAGTTAAGAATTATTTCCAATTGACATCTTTCCAAACTAAATTCTCTCACTTAGTTTGTTCGTACTGGCAGTTCAAAGTCAGTCAAATATGTGGAAATAAAACCTGTTGATAAATCGATCTTCAAAGAATATTTGAAAAATGTTTGTGTTCGTGAGTTTCTTCGCACCATTAATGGATCAATTTTGAAAGCAACATTCTTTAAACCTTATCTGATAAATTGGAACAAGATTTTGAAATGTAAACTATCTGAAAAATTGATTTCAATCGACATACAGATCGATCTATATCATTATCTATAGTGTTGGAAAAAAACAATAAGAATGGCATCATGTTCAATGATGCGAAGACGAAAAACTTAAAAGCCACTGTACTTTTTTTTATTATTTAAAAGCTACGAAAACAAGGAAAAAGTATGAGTGAAATTGCAATACTAATGGATTGTTCCAAAGCAAAGGTTTTATCAAGCAAATCACAAAATAGTGAAACCAGAGACAAGAGGCAGAAACGAAAAATAACGACACGAACGAAGAAGAAAGCAAAAAAAAACATTTTTGAAGCAATCTGAAGAGCTCAATATTAATTTATATGTATGTGCACTAGACGTACAATTAGAAATTGCCTTCAGGAAGCTGGATCAGTCGTAGGAAGTTATTTTAATTACCTGCATAGAATAATATTAAAAATAGACAGAGTTTTGCTAAGAAACATTTACATCGGGAAAATTGTGGAAATGAGCTTTGGTCAAAAGAAATTAAGATCAATTTGTGTGGTTCTGATGGCAAAACTTTCGTTTGAAGGCTACAAAATAAAGCCATAACCGATAACCGTAAATGGAGGAGGTTCGTTAATTATATTTATTGGATAGATGGAAAACTGTATGCTGTAAATTAAAATGAACGGACTTAAGAAAAACGATGAGTGGAAAAAAATCAAGAAGTAATTTAAAACCATAACTCCTGGAATATGTTAAAAACTTTTGGTTAAAATCAAACAATAGTTTTAAATGCTAGAATTTGTTGCATCATTACACACTATTTGCATTTCCCATGCTTACAACTCTTAAGGACACCACCAGCCCAGCATTTCTTGGAAATCGTTTAAAAGCCACACAAACATTCCTCTGACTCGCCTACTCGCCTATAAATTTTATATCAAATCTATAAGCCGATTAAAAAGGCGTTGATTTTCTGGCCAACCTCAATGAGAAACGCATAAAATTAGCTTTAACGTATAATAATAATAATCAGACAACCAACTGAACAACAATAGCTAAACAATAAACTAAAAGTCAAAAATAATTTCCAGAACAATAAAACGGCAATTGAAACAAGTAGCAGCACACCCCAAAAAAAAAAAAAAACAAAGAAACAATAGAAGAAAAAAAAACAAAAAAGGTTAAGAAGCAACAAATTTGCAAGCAACCTCAATATTGTCAAATGTTCTCAACAGGAGTTGGTAGAAGAAATGCACAAAAAAGAAAAACTATCCACTAAACTACCATCAATTTGTTCGGTGTGTAGGCATGAACGATTAACAATCTTTATGACAATCTTCAATAAAAACTGACAAGCAACCGAATGCAATAAAGCAGACCGACAGACAAACACACACACACACACAGCAATTGACAATTAGATAAAAATGTCACACAACAAACCACACAAATAAGAGTAAACAGCACCAGTAGCAACAACATCAAAATTTACTATGTACATACGATATATTGTTTTTAAGAAGTATGTATGTATATATCTTTGGACTTGCTGCACTTGTCGAGTTTAAAACTCACCCTCACTTAATTGTTAAGGTTTCTCTCCTCTGTCTTATGCATTTCCCTTTTGAGGTTCTTATGTTAATCAGGCAACTGCAACTTTTTTGATGCAAGTGATGGAAGAATTAAAAGGAATGATATCATTAACTGTTTACTTTTGTTATTTTTTTTACCAGATTTTCTGTTATTCCTTAAAAAAAATTAATCTACCGAAATACACCCAGTATATTTATAAAACAGTTTTTCAGAAATAGGCCTTATATGGGAGATATAACCTATTTTGGACCGATCAATCAAAAATTTAGAGTCATGATGTCTGTGTATATAGTTATAATATGTGTTAAACTTTATCTCGATATAAATATTTTTAAAAGATTTATGGAGCTTAAATTGAATTACGGAGAGGGTCTTATATGGAAGTTTCCACTAATTATGGATCGACCATTATAAAATTAGGTGTCATTATTTCTGTATAAAAGAAACTTTGTGTTAAATTTGAATACCAACATTATTAAGAAATTTATGATCGATAAAGTGCATTTCGAAAGTGGGCCTTATATGGTAGCTACGACTAATTATGGACCGATCATAATAAAATTGTACCGTATTTTTAGACATATGAAATATATTTTCATTCAATATTATTTTGATACCAATATTTTTGAGCGAGTTATGCTGTGATTTTTCAAAAGTGGGTCTTATATGGAAGTTTCGACTAATTATGGACCGGTCATAATAAAATTGAACCGTATTATTTTTAGACACAAAACTCGTAGATGTGATTTGGCTTTATTTAACACTCATTTGTGATGAAATTTGTTGGGATACTGGCATAATTCAAACATTTATGATCAGTAAACCCCAATTTCGGGAGAACATTTGTATGGGGGCCATTTGAAATAACGGACCGATTTTCACCAGTTTCAATCCCATCCATCCTTGGCCCGAAAAATATCACGTACCAAATGTTATCGAAATATTTTCAAAATTGCGACCAAGCTTTACATGGACAGCCAGCCAGACGGACGGACGGACATCGTTAAATCGACTCAGAAAGTGATTCTGAGTCGATCGGTATAGTTTAAGGTGGGTCTCTGATCAATATTTCTGGGCGTTACAAACATCAGCACAAATAAAATATACACTCCCCACTATGGTGGTGTATAAAGAGAACTCTATCTTTAACTGCAATTATTTTAAGAAATACTCGCATATAAAGGTACGGTCACATTTGGCAAATATTTGTTGAAAAAGACGTAACAACTAAATAACTTATTTATTAAAAAAAACTTCGTTTATTGGGAATAAGACACAACAAATATTTAGTTTTAATTTTGTTGATGCTGTTTGATCCTGCAAAACTCTTGTAAGAGTAAACAACGTCAAACAAATTTGTGCTGCTAAAACAAGTGGTTACGCTCTTTTTGGTAAATATTTGCCAAATGTGACCGTACCTTAACTCATTAACAAAAACTAGAAAAATAATTAAATTTTAACGGAAAAGTATCAGATTTTTCGCTTCAAATAAAGTAAACATTCGGGATGCCAAACGGGATTGGTTTTTTAAATCCCGGGGCTCGGGATTTCATAAATGATTTCGGGATTTTTGTTTCAGTATAAAATAAATTGCTTTATAAATATGTAATACCAATTTATTTCAAAAAAGTTATATATGTTTGAAAACAAAAAATTTAAATTGATTAAAAGTTTATAAACCATTAATAAATAAAAAACATATATACGAGGTCTGATAAAAAAATAACTGTTATTTTAAAATTTCATGAGTTACGTATGTTCGATTTTCGCTTATGTTTTCTGTTATGTTGGTGCACATGTCTGTTATATATGTTGGTGATATCAGCAATTTTGGATTGTCAGTTTGTTTTTGAGAGATAAAAAGGTTAGTCGTGTTTTGGTGTGCTCCTCGATTTGATTTTTTACTATGGATCAAAGAAACTGTACTAATTTTTGTGTAAAAAATTAAATTAAATGCGCAAGGACATTTGAAACGTTGACTGTGGCGTTTGGCGAGTCTACTATGAGCAGAACACAAGTTCAATTGTGATATATCCGGTTTAAGGAAGGCCGAGAAGATGTCAATGACGATGCTCGTCCTGGTCGCCCGAGCACGTCAACAATCTATGAAAACATTGAAGCAGTGAAGAAAATGATTTTGGATAATCGTCGAATCACTATTAGAGAGGTTGCTGATGATGTTGGCATATCGTTCGGCTCATGCCAAGCAATTTTTAGGGATGTTTTAGACATAAAACGTGCGGCAGCGAAGATTGTTCCAAAATTGCTAAATTTTGAGCAAAAACAACGTCGCATGGACATCGCTCAGGAGCTGTTGAACATCGTCAACGACGATCCAGATTTCCTCAAAAAGGTCATAACTAGTGACGAATCATTGGTGTATGGCTATGACATTGAAACCAAAGCCGCCTAATCATCCCAATGGAAATGTTCAGAAGAGCCAAGACCGAAAAAAGCACGTCAAGTTCGGTCAAATGTGATAGTTTTGCTCACTGTTTTCTTCGACTGCAATGGCGTGGTGAATCATGAAGTCTTGCCACAAGGTCGTACGGTCAATAAGGAATACTACCTTGGAGATATGCGCCGTTTGTGCGAAGCAATTCGTCAAATAAAAAAATATAGAAAATAACGGTTATTTTTTTATCAGACCTCGTATATTAAAATGTTAGATTGACAAAAATAATATGTCATTTCGCCTTTAATTTCCATTCAAAAAAATTTCCAAAATAAAAGCAACAAAATATCGTCGATCAATAAAGCTTCTTAAAAATATTAAGGTATCTATAGTAAAGAAAATATTGATTTAAATTTGTTACCAATATAAGAAGCTGACGAAAAACATCGTTTACATCGTTTGTAAATAAAATTGCTTGCTAATTCTTGTATTCTGATTGCATAAACAATCCTTTCTCACCCTCCGAAACAAATAAATCTTATTCAATATTTTATTACATAGACACATCAAATAGTGCGTTCAAGTTTTGCAATCCAAAATTAATTTTAATTCTTTCACCTTTATTTCTTCGACAAACGTTTTAAAATTTAAAATTTTTTATTTTTTATCCCGAAAACCCCGGATTCGGGATTTGTCAAATCGGGATTTGGGATTGGCAACCCTTTTTTATAAAAAAAAGTTTTTTGGAACGCAAAAACTATAAATAATGTTTACAAAACTCACAGGAAATGGCGTGATTTTAAGTTTTTGCAATGTTTATTATTGATTTCGGTTGATAAAATAGTAGATTAATAAATAAAATTCATAATTTTCTTAAACGAATTGAAGTAAAAAAGTTTTTTCAGGATAAAAAGCTTTTTTTTCAAAAACAAAAAGTTTTCTTCAAAATATATATGGCAACCAGCGTTGTCAACTTTAAAATTTCAAAATGCACCAAAATGGAGAAAAAAACGCGCCATTTGAAAAAATCGCACCAAGTTGAGATTTTCTTTTTTATTTAAAATGTTTATTGAATTAATTTCACATAAAAAGTACAATATTTTTGTATTATAAATACATATAACAAAAAAATAGTTCAGTGTTTTTAGAAAAAAAAAATAAAACTTAACAAACATAAAAAATAAACTAAACAATTTTATTTGTATTCCTTTGTACTAGATATGAACTTATTTTTTTCCTTTTTTTAACTTTTTTTAAAGAGATCAACGATTAATAGTAAAAGTAATAATAGTAAAAGCCTTTTTTTTAATAAACGAACTAATAAAGATAAAATAAGCATTTAACTTAAAATTTTACTCAGAATATGCTATTCGGAACTGAAGTACTAATTGGTAAAAAGGGCTAATTTCAGTACATATTTATTAAATATTATTATATAATTTTTAAGGTACTTCTAGTACTGGGACTCTAACCCTGGTTGTTTGTCTACAGTTCAGTAGACCAAACCATCAGGCTACACAAGAATTTTTATTTTCATGTTTAAAATGTTAATTTCATTTTCAAACAACGATTTTCGCCCTATTCACATTGAGCATTAACCTTCATGTGACGAATTTGATAGTATGTATTTATTTATCATACATTCGTATTTAAAATATATTTAATAAGGTCCTGTTTCATCAAATAAATTTCATGATAATGAATTCTTAAAAAAATGCAATTAAAAATTAGTAAAAATAAAGATTTCATCACATTTTTGGAAAAATTAAAAAACGCACCAAAATTTCAAAAAAAAAGCGAACCGCGCACCAACTAAGAAATTTTTCACACCAAAAATTTAAAAAAGCACCAAAAATGGTGCGAAACGCACAAAGTTAACAACGCTGATGGCAACGCTGCACACAAGTAAGCTTAGTCTACTTTCACACTCTTCAATTCTGACTCTTCAAGGCAAGTATTTTTGGGTGAGAAGCGAAAAGAGAATAAATTGGGTGCAAAACTTGACGGACTAGTCAATTTTCTTATTATTTTGTTTTTTTTTCTTTAATGCATATTGATTTTCATGAAAAAGTACGAAAATTGAATGAAATGAATGGGTGTGAATGAAATGGCAAGTTTAAAAGAGAATTGAAAAAAACTGAAGTGTGTGAAACAGGATTTATAGTGTACGTGTGTAGACGTAGCGTAAGCAGAATTTTGTGGCTAAGCACATGTACTGGGAAATTTCAATTTCACCCATGACTGGTTAGATTCACCATACCATCTGCAGCAAGAATTAACAAAGTTATTAGTTTTTAAGTTTTATTTTTTTGTTCACATCATTAAAAACAAAGAAGTCGTTCATATTATTTTTTCCAATTCTGTAAATATCCAAATCGAAGTGAAAAGTAAAAAATAGTGTTTCTAAAAATTTGACTTCAAACAACTACCGGGACCATAATAATAATAGAAATAAGAATAAATCTTAAATAATAAATATTGTTTAGTTACATAAATATTAAAACATGTATACGACCGGATTTTATATGAACAAGGTTAAAGCATGGGAATAGTATTAGCTCATTAATTATTTTCCTTATTCGACTCCCTAAAATAAACTAAAGAAGCAATTCTTTTGGTCCTCTGTTTCAGTTCAAGTAAGGTGGCCTACTACTTACTATCTTTGCAATTTTATGTAAACGAGTTGTGACATTTGTTTTACGAACGCCTTTCGATTACACCTGCGTCTGATTAAACTCTCCTTACGAATGTTATGTTATATTCCTCTTCATGTTTGTGTTATCCTTTAATGCCATAAAATTTGTTTCTTTTTTTGTCGTAAATATTTCTCAATATATTGTTACACACTTTCATATCAGTTTTGATTATGGCAGATACAAGATAGTTGCATTTAAAAGAGCACATGAAGAAAAATTAAATAAATATTTCGAAAGGTTGGTTATTGGCGTATCCAATAAGCGTAAAATTGGCGATTTGTCAGTTTGTGTTCTCTTGTATATCGCTTGTAAAATTTTTCATTTCATTGATACTTGAATGATATTCGATGCAGTGGAGTTGTTTTGTAA
This sequence comes from Bellardia bayeri, assembly GCA_950370525.1. Lineage (NCBI taxonomy): Eukaryota > Metazoa > Arthropoda > Insecta > Diptera > Calliphoridae > Bellardia > Bellardia bayeri. Next base: position 97,290,366 of record OX493264.1, read on the forward strand.
GAAAAACCTCAAATGATTTGTTTAAAATTTGAATGAAAGTATTATGGTTTTCGACCAGAGGATTTATAACATTTAAATCGCAATGGTTATGGTATCGGAATTTATTAATGTCAAACTTTGTGCAGAATTTGTATGATAAGTAAATTCCATCGAATATAATCCATGTTAAAAGGATTTGAAGTTCCTAGTCAGTGTATTCCGGGAAAGAAATATGTACACAGGCAATTCTTTGTACATAGCAGCAACCGCGGTAGAACGCTATTAAAACCTATCAACCCTGTATGCAATCCACTCAAATGAAATAATATTTTTTAAAATGTGTCCCACTGTGGCGTAATTGACCGCCTGAAACTTCAGAATTTTACACAAAGAAAACAGATTCGTTGTGGCCATACGAACGATCGTATATGAGCTTGATTGTCAATTTATTCATTTAAGAGTCTCTTAATTAGATTTTAATCATCATGAAATGATGTTCAAAAAATCTATGAATCTTAAGGCAAATATTTGCCGAAAAAGACGTAACCACTAAATAAAATATATTTGAACTTGTTTATTTATATAAAAATACTTTTCTTATTTAGGCCAAAGCACAACAAATATTTAGTTTTATTTTATGTATTTGATGCTGTTTGATCTTGCAAAACTCTTGTAAGAGTAAACAACGTCAAACAAATTTGTGCTAATACAAGTGGTGACGCTTTTTTGAGTAAATATTTGCCAAATGTGACCATACCTCTATACACAGTTATAATCCATTACAGATCCATCAGTACTTTAGTTTCACAATATTGTTCTATAGAGCTGGATTTTAAAGCCATACTCGTACGATATATGATGTGGTTCTCCTTTTACTCGTGAAATGTGAAGGTTTTGCTCACTGTTTTCTTTGACTGCAATGGCGTGGTACATCATGAATTCTTGCCACAAGGACTACTACCTTCAAGTTATGCGCCGTTTGCGCGAAGCAATTCGTCAGAAACGCACAGAATTGTGGAAAAACTAATCATCGATTTTGTAGCATTGCACGTAGAGTTTTTGGCCAAAAACAAAATCGTTATCATGCCTCAACCACCGTATTCACCGGATTTGGCCCCCGCTGACTTTTTCCTCTTTCCAAAACAAAAGACACCGATTAAAGGAAAGCGTTTTGCTACGATTGAGGAGATAAAAGAAAAATCGAAACAGAAGCTGTTGGCGATACCAAAAATCGCGTTTCATATGTGTTTCGAGGATTGGAAGGGAGATTACTTTGAAGGGGACAAGATAGTTATTGATGAATAAATAAATACTTTTTGAAAAAATTTAAAAAACGGTTATTTTTTGATCAGACCTCGTATGCTGCAAAGAGCTCCATTATACCCTGGTTTCTCTCATGTTTAGAAGCGCATGGTAAGAATGGTAAGGTTTTGATGTATACCTTCGTAAGACTTATTGACATATATTTGAAAGTCACTTTAAGGTGGGGTTGTATCTCTCCACTATGTTCTGACGGACTGTAGAAGGACGAATGTTTATTTCTTCTAAGAATGGTAAAAGGAGTAACGAGGAAGGGAAAGAGTTTCGCTTAATATGCTTTTCATTTTGCTTTATCAAAACCTTCGAAAAACTTATTGGCATATTAGTCAAAGTTGTCTTAAGATGCGGAATTATCGTAGGAATTGATATATTTTAAATTGGTACTGTATCTTAAAGACAAAGCTTCTAATCACCTTAATGAAACATTGCTAAATATGGACACATCTAATATGATTTTTGCTTTACTCTTCATAAGATTTGTAGATGTTTCTTAATCAAACTTCCAGCTTCCCGTGCGACTAGTACCAGATGCATATAAATCAATCTAGAGCTATTCAGATGGCTAATATCGGTTTCGTTTGCTTTTATGTATTCGCCTTGATTTTTAAGAACTTCGGTAGGTTGTTCAAAGTTACAATACCTTTCAGATAGTTATGCATCCCCTCCATACCTCTAGAGAAGATAAGATAAACTCATTATTTCATTACTCCTGTTAAATAAATAGGAAACACTTTACAGTGATTTATTATACCCTTTTTGGCCAATGTGTGAGTAGGAACACTTACACACACAGTAGTAGAATATGGTCTGGCGGTTTTTTAATGTCTTCATGGAGTGAATAAACAATTTCCTGTTGCATATCATATTCAAGATACATATATTTGTTCAAGATCTCCCTGGATCTTTTACACAAATACTAATTTTTTTAATTTAAAAAAGTCCAAACAAACATTTGTTTGAAAAATTTTTTTTTTTTTTTTAATTGTAACATTTGAAATGCTATACTTCTTTACTTAATTTAAAATAATCTTCTTCTCATTATATGTATGTATTCTTAATTATTTTTTATTTATTAATTGCTCTCATCAATAACTATAGAAATATAGCAGAATGGACTAGAACTTCCAAGAATTATCTACAGATTTTTTTTTTGTTAAACATACCTTTAAAACAATTTAAATAAAGTGGAAATTAAAAATTTAAATCTAAATCTCTTGAGAACGCAAAGAACTAATTTTCTACCAGGAATACAACAAGACAAATTGAACAAGAACTGGTAATATTTAATGTCATTGCAGCTACCTACTGAGACATTGTGTTACAATATTTTACAGGTTCTTGCACATTCTCTATATTTAAGACACCCATAACAATTTTCTTAAGCGGCTTTTCACGGCCTTTGATGTCTGGCGTTCTGTGTTTCTGGCAAACCTTCTAAACGTGCTTTGTATTAGTCCTAGTAACGAGTTGCAATCTTTAATCAATAGATTTTGTATGATGATTTTAAAGATTTTGTTTACCTTATTTGTAATTTTGTTAAATTCATTGTTTTGCCAACAACATCAGGTTGTGTGTGACACTGTTGGGTTCCCATAAGTCAGTCACCGTGGGCATAATGTTGGGTTAAATCATTGATTTCTATCATTGACAAAACTTGTGATATTTGTTGTTAAAAATTTTGTTATTTTTTTTTTTGTTCTCGTAAATCCTTGTGGCGCCTGTAAAATTATTATTTAAATGGATTTAGTTTTTGTTTGTATGGTGGATGCTGTTAACAACATATGTATGTATGTGAAGTGTGAAGATCTACTTTAGACTGATTAATATGTAGGTCTGAAGATTTGCTATGTTCTACTTTTTGATAGACAAATATTTGATATAATTTATGTTTGAAATGGCAGACTATTGATTGATTCAAGGGGATTCAAATGTTTTAATTTGAATGAGATATGTAATAATTAATTGCTGATACCGCCAAGATCTTTTTATATTAAGAAAACCATTTTTAAAAAGTAATATGTAATTGTCGACCAGACTACTTACAAATCTTATGTCATGGGCATCTCAAATGATCGAGTCCATTTGAGTTTGCATGAAGAACTACAGATGAAAAAGCTTTCTGCAAGATGAGTGCCGTATTCGTTAATCATTGACCAAAAATGCATAAAAATTAAAAGTTCTCAAGCTTGTTTGGATAGTTTTAAGAAAAATAAAATGTATTTTAAACGTTGTTTCATAACTGCTGGTAAGACATGGATCCACCACTATACTCCAGAGACAAAAGAACAATTCAAGCAATGGACTGAAGTTGAAGGAAGTGCCCCAAAGAAGGCAAAAACAACGTCCTGGCTTACAACACAAAAAATAATGTTTCATCAAGACAATGCACCAGATTACAAGAGTGTTTTAACAATGTACATATCAACAAATTTAAGTACGAGTTGCTTGACCACCCACCTTATTCTCCTGATTTAACTCCCAATGAATTTTACCTGTTCCCAAATCTAAAGAAATTCTACCTCAAATGAAGATGCGATCACATTTGTAAACCACTATTTTGAAGACCTTGAGGAAAACTATTTTAATCAAGGGATAGAACTGCTAGATAAGCGTTGGACTAAGTGTATTGAAGTTTCAGGAGATTATATTGAAAAATAAATATGTTTTGAAAAACTAGCTACTCTCTTTCTGTGCTAGGCTAAGAAGTTTCCGTACCTCCCTCGTAATAATTCGTTTCATTCTAACTCATACCTAAATTTCAGGAGTCCATTTAAGTTTACAATTAAAAATCACTCCCAGAAATTTCCTTTGTCAGCTTTAGAGGGTTTCCTCTAATCCAAATACACAATAACCCCCCCCCCCTCCCTGTATTGACCGAAGGCGCCTATCACCCGTTTGGTCCTCGCTGAAGTGATGAGATTTACTTTCTAATGCAGATGCAGTATTCGATAAATAATGCATCATTGCCCATGGAGTGGTATAATTTTTATGTCTCGACATAATTTTGAAACAATTGTCTCGAAAATCACTTACGGCTACAAGAGCGGCAATGTAGTTCGCTTAACGCTTGAGAACAGAAAACATTTAAGATTCTTACACCTACTGTGAGCGTCAATATAAAGTAAAAACTTCATATTGTTTAAAAAAATGTTTTATTATATATACACGGGTACAAAATTTAAAACAAAATAAGTCGCATAATAAATAAGTAACTCAATAGCGTAGACAGACGACGCAGTTAATTTGCATTAGCAGTCGTAATTCAAATTAACTCGTGAATTATCAACATCTTATTACGCATTAGGTTAGACGTAAATGCACAAAATCAGAGTGAATCGTCGAAAATCAATCATGTGTTATCAAATTGTTTACTATTGTAAAAGAAGATGAAGACAATTGTAAAATTAAAATAATAAAAATAGATTTCAACAATTGTCTTTTTCTTATTTCAGAGTGTCCTACTGTGGTCCCCATTTGTAGCAACACGTTCAGATTGATGGTTGCTTGTGCATGAACAATTTTTGCATTATGGAGCAGTTTCAGCAAAAGTAATTTCAACTTTTTTTTCAAATAAATACTGATTTTTCACCAAATGCCAAACAAATTTTTTCATAATTTTCAGCAAACAGTCTGTCACGGTAAAATCTTAATTCACATTAGTGAGATTTTAATGCAAATTAACGCTGTTGTCTGTCTACGCTATAAGCAAAATATAATTCATTAACAAAAAACTAGAAATATTAGAAACATATAAAAATAATTCAATTTTAACGAAAAAGTAACAAATTTTATAGTTATAGAATCAACGAGTTTTTTTTTTCTTTTGTGAAATCAGGGCTGTAGGTTATCACTGCAAGAAATACTTCTTTGCCTAATTTTTTTGTCCAAATATTCCTACAGGTGCTCAATTAGATTGGGGTCTGGGGACTACGGAGAATGATCTAAATTTTTTTTTGACAATGACTGAGCAACCACTTTTTCACAATTTTGGAGTTATGCTTAGGATTATTGTCCTGTTGGAAAATCCAGTTCTGCGCTAGTTCAAATTTCTCTACACTAGAGGCTATATATTGTTGTTTTTTAAATGACACGATAATCTTCCTTACAATGTAGATTCTATAAATGTAAAATTACCGACCCCTAATGCCGTAATACAACCCCAAATCATAAGAGGGTGCTGTAGCTTAATTAGTTAGCGAATTTGATCATTAAGCATGAGTTGGTATTTGTAGCCCGGGTACGATTCACAGCCGCTGCCACTCAAAAAACATCAGTTTCTGATAATTATTAGTTTTCTTCTATCTATCATAACTAATATTTATCACAGCGCCCTCCTTCGGTGGTATAGCATTCAAACGCCACCGAAGTAAAATAATTAAATAAAGGCTATAAAATCAAGCTTTAAAAAAATAATGCGCCTACTCACCACCAGAGGCGCTGCAATGCTGCACTAAAACAAACATAATGCGCAATTGCTGAGTTGTGATATAAAGCTTTCTTCTACTTTCACCACTTTTACTTCTTCAATCTATCCCCTTTCCAAAGAAAGTAATGCAATTATATATAGGCATATTAATTGCCTAAGTGTTACTTCTCTTTAAAAAAAAAAAATCACATTACTGAGTTGCTGCTATGTTTTATCGTATAAAAAATTTATTACTAAAGGCTTCGTTTTTGATTCGCCTTATTTTTTGAGGTTTTTTAACTCCAAATATCTCAAATTTTCTTATATCGGTGAAAATATTATTATTTCCAAAAATGTTTGGCTCGTTGCAAAATTCAAACTTTTGGTTGTTCTTTGATATTAAAGGCTTCTTAAGTGGAAATTTTTTTTATTGTACAATGATGCCTTCTAACGATTTCATTTATACACATTTTTTGCTGGGACATTTAAATTTATACATAAGTTGGCATAAAAAATTATAAAATGTTAAGCTAGATTTACACGATTGAAATTTTCTTCAAAATTGCTCTTCAAAATGCTTGAAACTCGTGTAAACAGCAAAAATTCTTCAAAGTTTATTTATCTAATAGTTATTAATAGTTGTTAAATAAATAAATTTTGAAGAAATTTTGAAGAAATGTGTATAAATGTATAAATGTATAAAGTGTATAAATGAAATCGTGCTTGAAACTCGTGTAAACAGCAAAAATTCTTCAAAGTTTATTTATCTAATAGTTATTAATAGTTGTTAAATAAATAAATTTTGAAGAAATTTTGCTGTTTACACGAGTTTGAAGCATTTTGAAGAGCAATTTTGAAGAAAATTTCAATCGTGTAAATCTAGCTTAAGACTATTTTTATTTAAAAATTCCATGTTAAATCAATATACATATGTATGTAGTATTTATCACTCAATTGAGATTGAAATGATGATACCTTCATCATTTCATAGACAATATTTACATAAGAAAAAGTAAACATTTGTTTGTAAAACAATAAAAATCCAACCTTGTTTGGAAAATATAAAAAAAAGAAAACAAAAATTCAACACTTTTTATTGATGCCGGATTGTCAGATCCATTACTTTGTGTGTTGATAGATTCAAGTTGTTGGGTTGATGTTGCGTGGTTATGTGCACCAGAAAAATATGAGTTGTTCTCTGACAACAATGGCACATTTAATTTCAGTTTAATGAATATTAAACTTGGTAATATATCGTTTTTGCACAAACCAATTCTCCCACCACCAGTGTTGTTATACTGCTGCAAACAATTAAAAACAAAACGACCACCCATTATTAAGTGAAAAATAAACAATGTTGCATTCAACACGCAATTATTGATAAATTTAATTTTTATTTTGAAAATTGTTCCCTTTTTTTAATCGCACCGAAGACCGAAAATCATATCTGTATTGAATTTAAGCATAAACTGTGAGGTTTGAACATGATAATTCAATCCCAATATTTTTTTTGTATTGTTTGTTCATACACGTACATATGTACATATATAATTAAATCAAACATGACGTTAATTTGTTGTAATAATTTACATAGACTTTTGTGTATTATATATTACAAAAAAAACCTACCTACTTTGTATTTAAACATTAACGAAAGATTTTAAAACAGGGGGCTAATTATCGCATTCGTATGCGAATAAATTTTCATTCGATCGTTCGAATTTTTTAACATTTCGGATTCCCTCATTCGATAGCGAATAAAATGTATCGAAATTCCTAATGATGGCATTCGATAACGAATAATCATTCGAACCAAACACTTAATTTTTCGCGATACATTGACAGTGCATGCAATACTTCTGGCACTCTTCACACGACAATTTTGCTTGTTTACGTTCCTTTCCAACAGAAATGAGCTGAACAAAATTTTGCGATAAAAAGTGGATCTTCATCCAACTTTGCGAGCGGCCGCTCACCCAAAGTTAGTCGTTGTGGTAGGTCGTGTGGCTTCAATTCTTGCACGTAGTGGAGTAACAAAGACCCAATTGCTGTTAACGGCGCCAAATCGATAATTCACGGTCATCAACAAACATTGGCAGATACAGCTGCGATATTTTCCTCTGTCCACACTCTACGTGTACGTGTATGGTTTAATGTCCAATAATGGAAATTTGGTGCTAAAGTTAGTCACATGCATGCACTGTGCATTTCCTTAATCGAGCATAAATTTTGATAAAAAAATTAAATAATCTGCAAGCGTTGTTGACCAAATTAAACATGTTTGATAATAACATGTTACAGGAAAACAGCTAAGATGCCTAAAAAAATCTCCAAAATAGTAACATATTCATAGCTGCCAGATTTGACGATTTATCGTCATTTTGACGATTTTTTGTTTTAACAATAGGAAAGTGACGATTTGACGATTTGTTCATTAAAAGTGACGGTTTTCTGAATTATTTAAATTTTCTATCATTTGTTTGTTTGCTTGATTGTTACCAAATTCTCGATTTTTTTGAGACAACAACTATTTTTCTCATTTAATACCATAAATATTAAGAAGAGCATGACATACATATTTTAAAAACAAAACTAAGTAATAGTAGTATTTTCTTAATAATAGACAATTGTTGAGTCAGAATAGTGGAAATTACTTATTTATCTGTAAACATAAAAAGCAATTTTAAATGCTGAATTCCATGAACTAAAATTTTTAGCAGAAACAATTTCTAAATTTCAACGGGGAAATTCTACAAAAACTTCTCTTATTTTAACAAAACGTCGAAAGAATATTTAGCCAAATAAATTTAAATAAAATAAAAATACGGAATTCTTTGAAAATAAGTAACTGTATATGTTGGATGAATTGAATTCTTTACTCAAAATGTTATTTAAAACTTAATAAACTAAATTGTTTTGACATTGTAATTTAACCTGAATTAAAAAAATATGCTAAATTGAGATATTTACTTATAAACTACTGTAAGTCTTGTTTTACACTCTTCAGTTTTAGCTGACCAGTTTTTGTTCAATTCTCTTTTAAACTTGCCATTTCATTTACACACGTCAATTCAGTTCATGCATGAAAGAAAAAAGTAAAAGGAAATAAGAAAATTGACTAGTACCGTCAAGCTTGTACACCTTTTGTTCTCTTTTCCCTACTCATCCAAAAATACTTGCCTTGACGAGTCAGAATTGCAGAGAGTGAAAACGCACTAAGATATTACAAAACAAGTAAGAAAGTATAGTCGGTCAACTCTACTCGACTCTACTTAAGTGTTCGCACGTAGTGAACTACCACGTAAACCAACTAATAGTCGGTTAAGCCCGACCATATAATACCCTACACCCAGTATATGTATAACACGGTTTTCCAGAAATGTACGCTATATGGGAGATATGACCTATTATGGACCGATCATCCAAAAATTTAGTGTCATGATTTCTGTGAATATAGATATTGTGTATGTTAAACTTTATCTCGATATAAATACTTTTAAAAGATTATGGAGGTTAAAGTTGGGGAGGGTCTTATATGGGAGTTTCGACTAATTATGGACTGACCATTATAAAAGTAGGTGTCATCATTTCTGTATATTATTTGTGTCGAATTTTATTTGATTACCAACATTCTTAAGAAATTTATGATCGTTAAAGGTATTTTCGGAAGTGGGCCTTATATGGAAGCTACGACTAATTATGGATCTATCTGCATAAAATTTGTAGATGTGATTTGGCTTCATTTACCAATCATTTGTGATGAAATTTGTTTGGTTCCTTGCATAAATCAAACATTTATGATCGGTAAACCCCAATTTCGGGAGGACTTTTGTATGGGGGCCAGGTGAAATAATGGACCGATTTACACCAATTTAAATCCCATCCGCCCTTGGGCCGAAAAAATATCACTTACCTGTACTCAGCGCACAAGCTTTACATGGACAGCCAGCCAGCCAGACGGACGGACGGACATTTCTGGGTGTTACAAACATATCCACAAATCCAATATACCCTCCTACGGTGGTGTAGGGTATAAAAAATATTACACAAGTTGTGTTTAACATTATATTTTTTGTGATTTCTTATTTAAAAAGTTCAAATTTATGTACATATTCTGATATGTACTGTACAAGAGGTATATATACTTGAATTTTTATGTTTTCGGTTAAATATAAATTTCAAAATACTTTTAGAAATACATAGTGACTTTTTATTTTTCCGATTGTTTGACGATTTTTAAAATTCGAAATGACAATTTTTTTTGTTTTTTATCGATATTTTGACGATTTTTTACGAAATTCATCTGGCAGCTCTGAAAATATTACATATTTTTAGTGTTCAAATCTGTTTTCAAGCACTAACACTGCTGCAATTTCACTCTAACACTGAGATCTGTTTCTCAGTTTGTTATGATATGTTTGAGAATTTAAGTGTTAATAAATTCAATACATAATAAATACACTCAATTATAAATTGAAAGTAACAAACTCTCATTTACACATACTATAGACCAGGGTTGGCAAAATTGATACTATCGTACTTTTTTTGATACTATTTGATGTTCAAAAGTACCGTGGTACTCCCGAGACTCATTTGATACGCACAAAGCACCTTCACTGTTTAATACCAAATTATAAACTTTGTTACCATTTCCCATACCTTCTTTTATTAATTTATTTATGGCAATAACATTTAACGTTCTAAATTCGACTTGCAACTGGCAATACTGCACTTTAGTTTACTAGTGTGCGTGCGGAGTAAAACAATAAAAGAAGTTAAACGTAAACACAATGACAACAACACTTTAAAGTTTGACAATATTTTTAATATCATACAAAGTTAGAAAAATGCATTCGTAGTTTGTCGCTTTACATTCCAACTGTGTTTTTATAGACACATATTTGTTTTTTGTTTTCATTCACTAGAAAAGAAATAAACAAAAGTGTTTGGGAGTTTGCAATATATATATTTATGTATGTTTAAAAGTGAATTTTAAAAAAAGTGAGCTGGTATTTCTTAAATGTTTAAATTACTTTATTTAATATGGAATCTTGTAAAGCCGGGTAAGTTATTAATTTTTGTTAAACAAGCACATAGTTAATTTCCATATATTTTGTTAGAAGCAGCAAACAAACCAAACCGTATGTCGTTCCCTTTAGAGATGAATGGGGAACTAAATTTTCATGGCTGCAAAATGATGGTCACGTCAAGAGGTGTATACTATGTAATATTACCATTGTAGGTGGTTTATCACACTTAACTCGTCATAATGTAAGTGAAAATCACAAGAAAAAACTTATTTCTGCCAAATCCACACCAAAAATTGACAGCTTTTTGGAAAATGTTAAAAACTGTCCAATTACCGAAGCTGCAAAAAAAATTGAAATAAAATTGAGTACATTCGTTGCTGAACATAATATTCCTTTTACTGTGTTGGACCATCTTAATTTACTTATAAAAGAGGGAATAAGTGACTCTAACATTGTAAAAAAAATTAACATCAATAGAAAAAAAGGACAACAGATAATAAACACTGTTACGGGCCCTAAAAACAGTGAAGAAATTTCAAATTTTTGTCAAAATAGTTATTATTCGCTGGCGATAGATGAAAGCACTGACAACAGTGTCTCAAAAAATCTTGCAATAATAATTAGAATTTTTAATGGGCAGTGCCAGGACCGATTTTTGAGTTTATTAAAATTAGAAGACAGCACTTCTAATGGAATTTTTTCGGCCACGGTGGATGTTTTAAAAGAAAACAATATTCCTTTAAAAAACATGATTGCCATTACCACCGACAACTGTGCTGTGATGACAGGTTCATCAAATGGCGTACAAAGAAAATTTAAAAATATTATCCCAAGCCTTTTCACCAATGGATGCATTTGTCATATATTAAATTTAGTATCCAACTCAGCTTCTAAAGTAGGAATACCGGACACTCTTGACAATTTTATTAAAGAAATATACTTTCATTTTTCTAATAGCTCGTCCAGGAAAGACGATTTTTTAAAATTTCAAGAATATTTTGACACCGAATTACATACAATTCTCAAATATGCATCAACTAGATGGCTATCTAGAGAACAAGCAGTAAACAGAATTTTGGAGCAATGGGAGCCCCTACAGTACTATTTTACCCTACAGGAATTTGAAGGAAAAAGTGATAGAATTAAATTCATATCAAGAGAGTTAAAAAACCCAATGTTTAAAATGACACTTTTGTTTTTACAATATGTATTAAAAATAATCAACTCTATAAATTTGGAAATGCAATCAGAAGACGCAAGAATGCATATATATTTACCACGATTGGAATTTCTTTTTCGACAAATTGCAAGAAATTTTATAAATAAAACTGTTCTAGATAACAGTAAAGTATCTGTTCTAAACTTAGATGAACACAATCTTCCGCTTGAAGAAATTTATTGTGGAACGGAAATAGATGTGTTTATAAATACAAATCATATTGATACCGACATTGTAAATAATTTCAGAGAAAATTGCAAAAAATTTTATAAAAAGTTTTGTCAAAATTTAAGAGAACGTTTAGATTTCGATGACGATATTTTGGTTTGGTTTAACAAATTTTCCCCAGAAAATGTTTTGAGTGGAAAAACTAATAGTATTATTCCGTTTTTAATGAAAATGTTTCCAAACGAAAAAAACTCATTTGAGTCAATTAACACTCAATATAGAACATTGGCTGATATAATTGAAATTAAACATTTAGCTAATGAAAATATATGTAATTTTTGGTTAACGGTATCGCAACTAAAAAACGAATTAAATGAATTAATGTTTCCTGACATTTCTAGAATCGCGACTGGAATTTTATCTATACCTCATTCATCGGCTAATGTCGAAAGAGTATTTTCAATTCAAAACATTATAAAAACAAAAGAAAGAAACAAACTTCATTGCAAAACATTGTCTAATCTTATTCAAACCAAAGATTTACTTAAGTCTTCAAATACTTGCTGTTTCAATTTAAATGTTTGCAACAAATTATTATCCAAAAATACATAAAAATTTTATATTTGTATTTAACATTTACAACTACTTATGATCTCAATTTGTTTTATGTTATTTATATAATTTTTTTTTATAAAATATGTCTATATGAATTATAAAAGAATATTTCATAAACAAAAATGTTATAATTACACAGAACTGAATTAAATTTTAAGTTATTATTACTATGCTTTAAATGAATTGTTATACGTTTTTCTTGTTTTTTTTTGTTGTTAATAAATATTTAAAAAAAAAATTGTTTTAGTACCCTGGGGTTCAAAAAAGTACTCTCAGTTAAATATTTTGATACCGAAAGAAAAAATCATTTACCATCCCTGCTATAGACATTTTCTTTCTCTCTTATTGTTTTTGACAGTTAGCTTTTTGACATCACTTTCACGGCCTCAAGGGACTTGCTAAATGGTTCAACAGTTCATTATTTTAAGTATATTACTTTCTCATTTCTCTTTTGGTTTTAAAGAAATTAATTTTTAATACTTTTATAAATAATTATAAAATGTGTACTTTAGACTTGCAGACAAGTGCCGCAGTGTTGCACTTGTTCCATTTTATTTACATACCTACATACATATGTATATGTATATTGTATATGTATATTTTAATTGACAGACACGCAATCTAGCTTCACTTTGAATTTTATCTCTCAACATAATGTGTGTCTGCCTAGTATGGATATTTTTTGAATGATCAACAAGATTTTTTTTGTAATATGGTTAAGAAGAAAAAGTTAAGTGTTTTTTTAAGCACGTGTCCTAATTGTAAAGCAAATATAGGCCAAAGCCGTAAGTATATAAGTATATGTAAACGTGTAATACTATTAACTATAAATAACTTAAAATAAAATAAATTAATAGAGATTTTAATTAAAGTAGTAATTTTTTAAAGAATTTTATAAACAATTGATAATTTTTAAAATTGTGTACACGCCCAAAAAAAACATGGTTGGCCATGGTTGCGACAACTACACTGTGTTTTTGGTAACAATATATTGTTGTGGTACACAAATAATTTTTATTATAATTCGATTTTATTACTACCAAAATTTTTATGTTTATAGCAATTATAAAATGGAGTATGATTCACTGAACCATAATTATTTTTAAAAACCGTTTACCACAACTACTTAATGATAACTATTTAAACATATTATATTATTTACAACCATTTATATTTACAAATAACCATTAAATGTTAAGTTTATATATTTGTACGCATATTATGTTTGAAATGCAAACAAAATATGTTTAATTTTAATAATATTATAATTATTATAATATTATACATAACTTCGAAAAAGTATAAAAGACCTAAACAAAGTGTACATACATATATAAAATAATATTAAATTTCACAAAATAAAAATCTATTAAACGCTACTACAAGTAAATGTAAATTATTTTATATACATTGAAAGTCCACAAATATTTATTTTTATTTACAGAAATATCAACTAGTGTTTGTAATTTTGATGTTTTTTTACAAGAAAAAATGTAGAAAATAATTCATAATGAAAAATATGTGTTGTAATTTCAAAGTTGATCATTATATTATGATGAGAAATTTCCGTAACAATATTTGATCAAGTTTTTAAAATAGAAAAATTACTTATCTTTAACAAAAATTAAAAATAGACCAAACAGGTCTATTTATAATTTAGTCTATAGCATTTTATTTGCTATAAGTTTAAATTTCATTTATTTAATAAATCAGGAATGAACACCACAAATTTATCAAAAAATTACTATAATATGATTACTTTAATTAATGCTTTAGAGCAATCATATTATGATTACTTTGGGTCGTATTATGATTACTTTAAACCATAATATGTTTACTTTGGGTTATATTATTTTTATTTTGGAGCATGATATGATCATGTATGACAATTTTATAATCATATAAGATGTTATAATAGCAAATTATGATTAATAAGAAAATATTATGACAAAATATTACAATGATAATATTCATCATAAAATGTTTTGATTTCAATCATAAAGCTTATCATAATATGTTGCTCTTAGATTTACCACAACCACGTTTTTTCTCTGCGTATATATCATTAATAAATTTAAATCTGCCCTCTTCCAAATTATTTAAAAAAACTTATATACTTACAGTGGGAAGCAAAACTGGCAGGATGTTTTGCATTAAGGAAGTAAGGTAATGGAAATAATACAAATATAGGTATATTATCATATACATATATGTATTTTTTGATTTAAATTATAAAGCACAAAAACTCACATAAATTGCTTCAAAAACAAAATATTCGGACACTTTGGCACAGTAGAAGAAATAAACATTTTCACGATATTGCTCTGTTAAAATGTACTATTACCGTTTGACCCGTTGGTTTTTTTGTTTGTTGCGATCTCGTTATCACGCTTTTATTGTTCTATTTGTGCATTATTGTTTGACTTGTGAAGTGATTAACTTGATTTTTAAATAAAAAATTAACAGATCAATGTGATAAATTTGTTGCAAAATAATTATTCATGCTGTAAAATTGCTGAAAAAATCAATTTAAGTAAATCCACGGTAAATGTTATAAATACGGCCTAATGCAGCTTGCAATAATAACCAAGTGGGTCGACCAAGACTGCTTTCTGATGGTGATTCCTGGCAGATTGAACATTTGCTAATAATAAGAGCATCAAGGCCCTGAAAAACGCTGCAAAAAGTATTGGACGGTTAGACGCGCATTAAATAGAATTGTTTTAGTAGCCAGTGTAAAAGAAAAAAAGCCAGCCAGCACTTTCCGATAGAAATATGAAAAAACGCCTTCATTTCTGTAAAACCCACAAAAATTGGATAGTAGATGACTGGAAACTGGTTATTTGAAGCGACAAACCGAAAGTCAACCCATACCAGTCTGATGAAAATGAATACTATTAAACATAGGCCGCATGAACGCATTACTTACTTACTTACTTACTTACTTCCTTAATGCAAAACACCCGCACAGTTTTGCTTCACACAGTACATACATATGTCTTTTAGTTCCATTTATTCCCCTTACAAGTACTTATGCCAAGTGTCTAATTTTACAATCTTGGCAATTGCAACACTTTATACCTGAACAATTACATTTCAAATAATTGAGAAAAAAACAACTATTTTTTCTTCCTTCAAGATCATTTGGGTTGTAAGAGAATTAGTAAGTAATTGTTTCGTAATTCTGTTGCAGTTTGTAGGGAACCGGCATTTGAAGATATGTATTGTAAGAACAAAAAAAAACCAAAACAATTCATTGATTGTACTTTTTCTTGAATGGAAAGTGTTTTTACAACTCGAACTTAAGAATGAATAGTTTTTTAACAATTACCAAGTATTTTTTTCAAGTTTGTTTTATGTGTTTAAGAATGTGGTTGGTAAATTCTATGTGAATGTTAAATTGTAATACAATAATTATGCAATAAAACGTGATAGTTAGTTTCGTTAAGGAATTCTGTGTAATTTGGCACTTTGATAAAGACCGTTTGTAGAGTTTTAAGGGTGTTAAAAGAATATGGGTTTAAAATTAAAAAGTTACTATAAAATCCGGCAGACATTACTAAAAGTATTTTCATTTCAGATTGCTGTTATATGTTAGTTGAAAAGTTTTAATTTCTTTATTATTCATTTGAGACACTATAATTGTAAATGTAATTGTAAATTTAAATATGAAAACATACTCAAACAGCATTTGATAAAAATTAAATTTATTTTAAATTAATTAATCAACTATTATAAATTTATAAATTTTAATAAAAATTATGGAAATTAGTTTTCTTTTCTGTTTAAACAATTTTTGAAAATTCAACTTCAAGAAAATCACTGATACATACTATAAGACCCTATAACCCATTTTTCTGAATTGTATTTGTGAGTTTTTTAAATAATTTTTGAAAATTCAACTTCAAAAAAATCACAGATTTTCTCAAGGATTTTGGGCATATTTGCACAAATCCTGCTTTGTCGCTCATATGGACCATATGAAAAGTGAAGCCCATGGACCATACTATAAGACCCTATAACCCATTTTTCGGAATTGTATTTGTGAGTTTTTTAAATAATTTTTGAAAATTAAACTTCAAGAAAATCACTGATTCTCTCTAGGATTTTGGGCATATTCAGACACATCCTCCTTTGTCGCTCATATGAATTTGGTATAAAGAGCGGCCAGAAGCATTGCAAGAACTGACAATGCATCCCGAAGTTTGCACTGTTTGGTGTGGATTTTCAAAGGCGACGAAGAAAAAAACGTTACTGTCCATGACGACCGCTACCGTACGATGAAAAAAAACGGATGACCTGGACTTGACTGACATGAGGTTTCAACAAGACGGCGCCACGTGCCACACAGCACGTGTAACAATGGCCCAATTGAACAGATTATTTCACGTTTGGCGCCAGTCAATTGACTGAATAGATCGTGAAATTTAATGCGTTTAGACTATTTCTTGTGGGGCTATGTTAAGGCTCATATGAACCATTTAAAGCGTAACCATGGTCAACATTTGAAACATCTTTAAACATTGAATAATATAGATCGTTCCAGCGACTCTCAGAAAATGTATGTGTTTTTTTTTTGTAAATCAAATCCGAAAGGTCTTAAAAAATCACTCTTTATCATTGTTCCTCCGCTGCGGTTTTTTTTTATTAAAAATTAAATTAAATATTATATATTATGTAAGACATAAAGGTATGATTGTTTGGAAGATATAAATAATTCTGAACACAATATATTGTTCTTGATATTTTTTCCAGCATCTTAGAAAACAATGTTTTGCTGCAGATGTAGTATGTAATTTTTTTTAATATTGAAATATTAACACAAATTAACAATCAACATTTTGTGATTGCGCTGGTAATTCATATAATTTTTAATTAAGATCCTATAAAGTATATAAAATCGAAATCATTGTAAATTGCAGATATCCGTCAACAAGTATGCTAACCTACATATTACAACCTATTACAACGACGTTTCTGAAATAATTTCTGTATAATCTGTATTGAGTCAAAAATCTGTCCATATATAAAAAAAAAACACGGCTGAGTGAAATCGCCAAGACGACAGATAGCATTTACCCAACTTAAAGGGCAAAATAAGATTGCTGAATTAAAACCCCGTTCCATAAATAATGAGACAAAAGAGAATGAAACTTCATTGTCTAATTTTAAAATTTATCCGAATATATTCTGACCACACTGTTTATTTTTTATGAATACTTGGGACAAACTGTTACTTAGTAAAATTTTAAATTTAATTTAATTTGTGAAAAAAAGAAACATTTGTTCATATTCTTACAAACACCAAATACTCGCACCAACCATCCAGCATCACAAATCGGAAGTAACAATCATAAATGTCAGGTCAAAATGATCATTGACTCATTAAATTGATATTGTTTTGATAGTGTTGAACAAATTTGAAATATTAAAATTACAATTCTATTGTTCACGTTTTTTTTTTACATGAAAAAAGGGCAAAAAAAGGAAACAAAAAGCGAAAACTCATTTCATGCATTTTTAAGAAAATCTATTGTAAAAAAAAAAATTGGAGAAAGTAACATTTGGTTATAAAACCAATAAAAACACCCATTTAAATATTAATATTTTTGTTGTTGTTTTAAAATTATTCCTGCCATTGTCTTGTTGTTGTTGTTGTTCCTATTCTATACTAGACGAACACAATAAAAACTATTGTGCAACTCAGTGCAATCACTTGAGAAACATCTCTGGTAAACAGAGAAAGAGATCATCTAAGCAGCAGCTAGCTATCCTTAAGAATCCTTGCTGCAAACCAACAGCATAAGGGTTTAAAACAATTCAAGTGTTTTCGATGTTCGTATAACAGGTGGCACGGAAGCCACATACAAATTCATGAAAAAAATTATAAGAAAAACGATTAATAAAATACAAAAAGGCAACATTAATTTTTTAATAAGATTTCTCGACATTACATAGATGCATACATACATACATAAAAAAAAAGGATTCCATAAAACAACAACGAATTATTACGATTATTGTTGCTGTTTGGAACAAGAAGAATCATCATCATCATTGAATCTTTGTCTCACCGCGTGCGTGTGTGAAAGTAGAAGTAAAACCGAGAAGATCATGGTGATGATCATTTTTATGCAACTTCCGATTTAAGAAAACCAAAACAAAAGGACTCAGCATGAAATGTGTGAGAACATTTTGCTATTCGCACTAACAAAAACACAAAAACAAACATAAGTAATAAATGAATTTTACCAATAACAAATATTTTGATTTATTTCGAAGCGGAAGGATGTGGCTTTTGTAGGAAATTTGGTCAATAAGGGATATTGATCAAAATCGCGATTGTAAAATAAAAAATTTGTATTTTTATATACAATGTTGGAAAAAAAATAATAAGAACGATAATTCTGAATTAATATTTGAATAATAATAAATTTATATAAGCCAAATTGAAACACTTTAGTATGGGAAAAGAAAATCATAGCCAATAGCAAACATTAATTACATTACCACTTCTTCAGCAAAAAAAATTTGATTTTATTCAAAAGATGCTGAAAAAAATAATGAGAACAATATAGTTTCTTCAGAATTATTTATAACTTCCCAGCAATCCTTTCACATAATATTAATATTTCCATAAATTTTTAACAATTCTTCGCACTTATAATTTATAAATCCCAGATATGGAATTCAACTCCTTGATTTTTTTCACATATCGTTTTTGTTTTAAGATTTATATGCAGCTATTTTATATTTTAGAACTCCCGAAAGGTGTTCTAAGTCCGATAATTGTGCCGACCACTCCATGGACTTTGTTTTGCTTAAACCAACACTAAACTAGTTTGGATGTGTGCTTGGGATTATTGTCTGCATGAGTTCTCTTGGAAGCGCCGTGCATTTGCTTTTGCTGTAATATATGCATAATATGTCGAATAAATTGGACCGATAACAGATGAAGAAAACAACTCATATCATTAAGGAACCTCCTCCATGTTTCACGGTTTTTTTTTTTTTTTTTTTTTTTTTTTGTATATCTGGGGTAAAATTTTTTAGGTTGTGGCCTACGAACAAAGAACGAAACAAATTTATTTCCGTTTCATGTGACCAAAGCACATTTCCCCAATTTTTCTGCAACCATATTATGGTAGCAGAAATCATATAAATAATTACATTGACCATAAACATTTTTTTTTAAAATGTTGAAATAGTTGTGGTAAACATGCACAACTATATTTTTTCTCTGCGTGTGGATACTGAATGTCATAGATCGGTGTGCATCGATAGACTAGATTTAGACAAGACAAAAGATTTTAAAAATAAGAGTTGAAAAACGTTTCAAGGATCATTCACTAGGTCTAACTTCCATTTGTTTTTTCTAATTCAAGGGTATAGAAAATGACCGCGAAATGCATTACCAGTAATATTCGCAGTAAATTCTCGGATAAGCTGGATCTACTCTTCCAAGATTTAGCGGGGAAGCAGGTGGCAATGAGCTGTGCAATTTGCCTACGTTGTTCTACGGATTAACTTAGAAATCTTTGGCAACTAGAAGATTCACCATGTAAAAAACTTTACAAATTTATTACACTTGTCCAAATAAGAAAAAACTAGACTTAATATCGCAGTTGCATAGTTTACTAATACAAACAGTACATTAGAGGGTTAAGGTTCATCAAATTAGCGGTTAAGGTCATAAAATGCGTTGAATATGCATCTAGATGTTGTATGTATGTACAATGGCATGTATGCATAATACAACATTCCACAAATACAAAATAAGAGAAACATAAGATCAAATTAAACTCCTCCATGTTGAACATTTAAATGGCATTTTCATGTAAAATACTTAAAACAATTCCACACCTGAGCGTCTCCAACGAAAAGCCCAAGCAATGATCAAATTAAATTTAACAACAAAATTTTATTTTGTACATAGGTACATGTTTTAGCAAATAATTTTAACCAAAAAAAAAAAACAGGAGATATTTATTCTTCATTCACTTGATGCCAGGCAACTCCACAAAACTTTTACTGCTCGTACTACTACTACTACTTCTTAGGGAGCATTACTGGCAACCAAAAAGAAAAATTAAAAACAAATTGAAACTGTTTAACGCGCAAAAAAAAAAGTATCTCGTACCCACACTTCTTTCTCTATACAACTTGTAGTTACTTGTATCCAAAAAAAAAAACAAAAAAGATAATGTCTTTTGAAAAGAACGAGATGAATTGATGAAGGAACAAACGTTTGTATGGACGTACGACCTCGAAAATTTTGTGTTTAGTTTTCGCTTCATTTCATTTTATTCACTGATAAAATTAAATGTAATTTGCCACTTCCTCTTCAGCCGAAAAAACAAATCAACCCAAAAAAAATTTACAAAAAAAAATAAATAAATAACAAACTGTTTAATAGTACAAGTGTGCTACAAAATATCTGAAGAATTCTTTCTTCTTCTTTTTTTTCGATTTTTTGTGCCGTTTTCGTGCAATTTTAAATTCATCTAAAATTAAAAAAAATTGCAATGATACAAGTGAAAATGATTGTTGCTGCTTGATTTTGTTATAGTTGTTTGCTATTGTATCTAGATTTAAAAGAGGTATTTGCTTACATTAAACGATCTACGAGTATATTTATATTTGTTTAAACTAAGATTCATTTACAAAAATAACATTCCCTTAAAGTTGGGAATACATTTAGTTTAATCTTAATCCTGTCATGCCAGAGTTTTTTCTTGAAGTCTAGTGCTTTTTTTTTAAATTTTGACAAACAATTCAGCTATAAAGCCAAAAATATAAGATGTTTGTGATATACGAGAAGTCTAGAATCCTTACCGTTATCCTGGGATAATATGTCCCAATAAAAAAAATTCTAAAACTTTGTATAGACGGTTGTCATATCTTACAACGTTGTCCGAAAAATGTTCAGAAAATGTCTAACCACCATGTGAACTTAAAATTTTTGTCTTCCAACGTTGTAAGAAAAAGCATTGACAATTTACCTTCTGCTAACAATTTTTCAATGTCAGTACATTGCTAGCACATTGCTAGATCTGACAACATTCTATGATCTGACAATCGTCTATATATAGCTTTACACTTTACAACTTGCAAATTGTCGCTTTAAAATATTAAAAACAATGTTTTCTAACTTACTTTTTGTATTTAATAAATCTGCAAAAAAACACAAAATCTTCAATTCTAAGAATCCCTAGGGTACTAGGGATGCCAAACGGGACCGATTTTTTAAGTCGCGGGATTCAAGATTTCATAAATGTAAATTTTTCGGGATTTCGGGATTTTTGTTTCACATTACGTATTTCAAAAAGTAATTTATATTAAATATAAAAATATGTTTAAAAACAAACATTTTCTGTTCTCCCCAGCAAACACTTCACTTACGAAATACATTCTTAGTTTTAGAATTATATCGTAGCTTTATTCGCCACTTTTCGTATTACTAATTATATACTAAACAATTACTTTATATATATCTCAAAAAGTACATAATTATTAAAATTCACTTTTAATAAATATATTTAAAGTTATTATATATAATTTTAATCATTATTAGTATGAGTGGATTCACATGCTGCGATTTGTTGCCGCGACTCTGCTTACGTTCTCTTTTGGAGACCCTTCTAAATTCATCACCTGTTCACATGATGAAACATTTGTTGCACCATTCTTGCGACATTTTAACATTAAATTGTTCATTTCTCCTATTTTTCTCATTCAAAGATGTGTTGCCATATAGGACCTAGTTACATTACAGGTACATTATACAGATATTCATATTCCTGATATTTCACTATTAAATTTTTTGACCACATAGTATTTATTTATTTAAAACTAAAACAACATTTTGCCTTCTTTCTAATTTAAAGTTATTTATTAGCAGTGTTGTCAAAATTTTTTCTGTAATCCCATAAAATGAAATTTATCGTGGCAATAAGTGTTCTTAATACTTATTAAGTTTGTTTATTTATTTTGTAACATTTTGTTTGTAATCAGTCTACAACCACATACTTTTCTAAAGCTTTTAAGTCTCAAAATAAGTTATAAGTGGTTAAAAGTAGCAAAATTACAACGGATAACTTTTGGGACATTGCGAACAAAAAAAGTATTTTTTCTAGTCGATTTGTAAGTAGACTGGTCGACAATTTCATGTTGCTTTTTATTTTCATTTCTAAGTGACGTTTTTGCTGGGTCACAGCCATAATTTTTAAATTTATTTCAAGTTGCATTCAAGTTGCATTATTTTATTTCGTTTCGTTTTTAATTAATTTTTAATAACAAATATTTCTATTTCAGCTTAATCAATCAACCAGGACAATTATCAGATCATTAACCAACTGATGTAGCTAGTACCACTAATGCCAAGGACAGAAATCAATGCGGACTTTTGAATCACCCAGCTTGGTGCGACCCTATCTAAAGCGCGTTCCTAACACATCTAACACAATTGCTACCTCACCAATACATTTCCTGAGCACATAGCCAATTGTCACTACTACTTTCAATAGCATTTTTTTCAACAACCGTAACTGCCGTTTTCCCATTACATACCCTGAGCACAGAGCTAATGTCACAACTACTTTCCATAGCTCTTTTCGTATCAGCAACAGCACCTATGACAATTTGGTAAATCGACAGGAACATCAAAAAAAGAAGCAATTTATCCAAAGACGAACTCCGAAGATTACTAGAGATGTGACTGAGCCTCTTGTAAATTCCATGACTAGAGCCTGTTATATTTACTTTTAATTTTTCGATTTTGGTAATTTAAAATGTGGTGTTATTTTTCAACTTTTTATAGAGACTAATTTTTGATTGTACTTATTTCTTCTTCCCACAAAATTTCCATGAAATTAACTTTCATTTTAAAAAATTTTTAAAATAAGAAAACATTAAACCTTAAATTAAATTTCAAGTTGATTTAATCTTATATATTTCCTATTATAATAAAAATGCTTTGCTTTAAAGATGAAAAAGCGTGCTGTATACAAAATTTTGACTCTGACTGTATGTCAATCGGTCTTACAATTGTTTACTTTCGAGGCAGAATTCAAGATGTAAACTCATCAAAAACTTTTCATCTTTTCAACATTTTTAAATCAGGAATTTATAAGTTGAGTTTGGAATTGATTTCATTTAAAAAAGCTCCTTTCAATTACAAAAAAAAACTAAAAAAATACATATCAATTAAATTTAAAAGAAAGAAAAAATACTTAAAACCCAACATATGGGTGTTGATTGTCAACAATAAACAATCTTTGGATAGTAAAAATCTTAATTAGGTTCAAAATTCTACCTATAATTTAATAAAAAGTTATGCTACACTTTATGGCAACCGAAAGAAAAAAGCTAAAAAATACATTTAACCTTGTAGGGATTCCAAAATATTAGCAAAACTCAGCAAGAAAAAACAAAAAACTAAACATCTGTTCTCTCTAAAGCAAATTAAAACTTACGAAGAACAAAACTTTGACCAAAAAACTTTAGTTTAACAAACTAAACACAAAAAGTGTCAAAAATGAATTTTGGACAAAATCGGAAGTAAAAAACCTAAAAGTAATAAATATACATACGAGTATTTACATGAAAAAATTATTTAAAGGACCTCCAACAATTATGGTTATTTAAGACAATTAAGTAGTTCAACAGTCTTTTCTTTCGTTTTTTTTTGTTGATTGAAATTTGAAAAGGCAAGTAGAGGTAGTAAGTTAGTAAGTGGTGGCGCATGAGCCAAACGACTAAATACTCACATACTAATAAGTCTTAAATGATTCCATAGACACACGTGAGGCTTTTTAATGACCAGTAAAGCAGAACGAGCAAAGGAAGAAAAAATTAAAAAAAAAAAAAAACTTGACAAACAACCAGGCGCGTGTGTGTGGTCGATTGCTGTTTCAAGTTAATAAAGTGTTCAAAAAAAAAAAATCATGAAATAAAATGTGTCAAAAAAAACAAGCAAATAAAGTGAACATTAGTTAAAACGATCAGGGTGTCATTAGTAGGAATTTGTTGTGTTTGGAATCAAAAGATCTTTGTGATTTTAACTCAAAATTATATCGTTTTGAAGAAGAATAAAAAAAGTAGTTGAGGATTTATATAATTTTAAAAATCTTATACCTACATACATATATTTACTCGCTTATCGCTCAATAAGCATTAAGAACTTAAAACATCTAGCACTTTACTTCAATTCAAATATGTTTATGTTTAAAACTTAAAAAATATTTGAAAAAATTAATATTATTTAAACAAAAACCCTTTAGTTTGAATCTATATTTTCTATTTACTGAAGTCATTGGCATTGATATTAAGTGTAATACAAATATAATACAATTGCTTGTTCAATGTTATAAAGGCTGATTTCTTAGAAAATTTTTTTTTGGTAACACCGTTTGTGGCAGCTCAGCTGTTTTTGTGTAACATGTCAGCAAAAACTTCAATTACAAATTAAGTTAAAACGTAATAGGAAATTGTCGACCATACTTACAAATCTATTAGAAAAAGGAACGTTAAAATTTTACCACTTTTAACCAAAAAATTAATAACTTATTTTTCTACCTAAAAGTATAATAAAAATACGTAGTTCTAGACTGACTATAACAAAATCGTATAGAATAAATAAACAAACTTAACAAATGCTAAGAGTGGGTTCACACGCTGCGACTTTTTCCTGCAACATTTCTCCTGCGACTCGAGTTCATAGATGAAATGCGTAGTGGAGAGTGCGGGGTAGCTAGTGTATCAAGTATTGCGAAACAAAGCGACAAATTTGACATTTCTCTTTTGCATCTTCTTTTCTCTTGCATTATTTTCATTTCATTTACCAGCAGTGTTGCCAGTGTTGTTTCTTTACAAATATCATGTACATAAAATACATATAACAAACCTTCAAATATTCGCATAGACAACAAAATAGAAACTGCTATGCATTATTACACATATTTTTCATAAATTACCAAAACTAAAACCTAGGTCCTATATAACAACACATCTGTAAATGAGCGAAATAGGAGAAATGAAACAACATAAGAGAACGTCAGAAGAGTGTTGGCGACAAATTGCAACGTGTGGATCAACTCTAAGGAAACTTTTTGCAAAATGATAACTAATAGTGATAAACGAGTATTATCATATATGTACATAATAATATCTTTATTTATTTTATTTGAAATAAATTTCTTGGATTTTATAATTATGTATATATAAAATAATTCTTTAATATGTCATTAGTAATACAAAATGTGGCGCATAAAGCTGCAAAATAATGAATTCTGGAAGTTATTAAAATTAAGAATGTAAGTGAAGTTTTTTTCTGGGATGTTACAGTTTTAAGCATGTTCAGTCCAGGGTCCTATTCCACAAAACAATTTATCAACTTTTCACTTTGTATTTATGCAATATTTTTCAATTTGCAAATAATCCTCAGAACTATACAACTTGATAAGTGATAAGTGTAATTTGCAAAATTATTTAAATTATTATTTTCTCGTTGCAATTTCTGTTCCACGTACGTTCTCTTGTGAAAAGTTAATATTGAAAAGAGTAATTTGCAAATATTTTGTAAATAATTATGCTCTTTCGTTTTACAAAAACTGCAAATTCTATTTTTTCAAAGCAAATTTTCATAAGTTTGTCAAAAATTTTTAAGGTTAACGATCGCTTTACAAATTCATATTATTATAACTAGTTTCAAAGTTATAAGACGTGAGTTTTTTTCAACAATAGTGATGACGCGGTTATATAAAGAAATTATAGAGATCAAATTCATATTTCGGGAATACAAAACATTAATTTGAAAAAGTGTCAATGGAGTGTCAAATGGAGTGGATTCCCTCGTGTGTGTGTGTGGTTGAGCGGATGGTACAATCATTAAAATGCGCCTACACTACACGCGGAAGTATATGTGGGCCATACAGACACATTTTACTGTGTAAATGCAAGTTGGCCGGACAGCGTTCATGACTGAAGAGTATTACGAAATTCGGCTGTAAGTCAAAAAGCTTTCAACCGTTTTCACAAAAAAAAACCATGGCGCATAATTGAAAATAGTTTTGGCATGTAAACTTTAATATGTTCTAAATATAATAATTTTATAATAATAATTTTATAATAAATACTTACTTTATAGTTTTGAAAACGATCAAATAAATTATATTTTTTCTTGAAGTTACACTGAAAGTTTTTTTTTTTAATTTTTATTTTGCGACTCATTTTAGCAAGTTGTATTTAGCAATGCAAAGAGAAAAGTAAAGATAAGGCTGAAATGCAAAAATGCAAGTTTTTTGAGATGCAAAAAAGTTTTCAAGTTTTATTCTAAAAAAAAGTTTTTTGGAAATTTATACAGTCGGGCCCCGAATATCGGTGATCTGGTTAACCGGTAACCCCGATTAACCGTGATTGGCAAATAACAGTCTATTGTTTTTGTTTGCAATGTTTTCAATTATTATCTCTATTATCCGTGATGACAGAATTTTTTTATTAACTTCAAATTCATACATACAATATAATAAACATGAAAACGGGGAATTTCTTTGTTTGCATACGATGAGTCGGAAGGATTTACAAGTGATTAGTTTAATTTTGATCTAATTTAGATCTAAATATATTTAGGCATTGTTACCAGTGGTAAAAAGACAAAGAAACGTTTCAAATGTTGAAGATAAAGTTAAAATAATTAAGGAGCATTAAAAAAATATTGTGAGTGATAAAATGCTACCTCAAAAATACGAAGTTTTACGAAGAAGAATTCATTTTTTTATGTAAATATGTATGTACACCAATGTTCACTTGTTAAATAATAAAAATATTAAAAAAAATGTATAATCAAAATTATTATTCCGTCTTAAATACAATAAATGTCATATAAATATTTATAAAATGTTAACAGTTTACAACACAAATAAAATCTTTATTTTTTACATACGAGTACATATGTATGTACCTATATGTATATGGAGTTGGAAAGTTAGGAGTACTCAAGTAAATATGTAAAAATAAAAGTTGTTTTGTTTTCAATAAAATTGGGTTTTGAAATTTTATTCCTTTTAAAAGTTTTTTTTTTTTTTAAATAAAAAGTTTTCTTAAAAAAATATATGGCAACGCTGATTGTGGAACAGAAATACTTAAGCTCATGACATTCCACATGACAAATACACATAATGTGAACACAGCTTTACATGTATCTTTGCAAGCAAATGCAATTTCATAAGTGAGAAATGAAAAGTTGATAAATTGTTTGTGGATTAGGGTCCAGATATGATATCACAATAATGAATTTAGAACTAACTTTGCAAAACCCTTTGGCGATCTTATTTGTCTAAAAGTTTGCTTTCGTCTCTCTCCTTAAAACAATTGAGGCTAATGGTAATATTATAGAATGAGATTATTCATAGTTATTTGCATGGAAATGTAACTAAATATGAAAATTTTCATTTAATCAAATAAAATATCAAGGATGCTGTTGGAGTATTTAAAAGAGAAAAAAAAGATTACAAACGCCTTTAAACGTAAAAATATGAATATAAAACACAAATTGAAGTATGTATTATTCTTTACATTTATAACAATGTCCATAAATAAGCCTACAAATATTTACCTAAAACACAAATCAAGCATCATGATTTTTCTGTTTGCTTAATCCTTAAAGTAAAAAGTAAAAAATATTAAAACAAAAAAAGAGAGAAAAAAAAACTAAAAGAAGATTGATTATTGTCCGGCTAAGCAAACAATTACACACACACATACACATACACGCTAAATAAACTAACAATTCTGTATTGTTTTATTTAAAAAATAAATGATAAAAAAAAGGATTCATACACTAAAGGATTCCTAACGTATGGTTACAATGAATAAATGTTGGGACTTGTACGACTACATACAAAGGAATTGAGCAAACTGGAGCAAAAAACAAAAAGAATTAACGAAACCAGAGAAAAATTGTTAGAGACCAACCTTTAATTGAACAGAGTAACAGCTAAAGTGAACCCTTTTATTTATTAACGCGTTCATTATGCTTTAAACGGAATTGATTCATGTGAAGGAGTGCATACCATAACTTTTAACATTCATGCACACGTGATAAACGTATAACGCTTGCATTTATTTCATTTCATTGTTACTTTTTTTCACTTGATTTGTAAATTGAGTTATTATTGTTTTTTCATCCTTCAATGAGTTGAGGCCGAGTAGTCCTTTGATTTTATTATTTTCACAATTTATTCTTTTGTTACAATTTTTTTATTCTACCTCCATTTCACTTTATTAAAGAGGGGAGGGTGAGTTTATAAACAATCATTTAATGTTGTTGTTGCAGGTTTTATTTATTGAACGGCTAATTTAAAATCAATTCTTGGAATTCTATATTTGTATTGTACTTCAGAATTGTTTTGCCAAGAGATTAAGTTCTGTTTCCCTCTGATTTGTTTTGTACCAAACACAGGCATGAATACTAATTGTCTTTTAATTATAGATTAACGCCTTAAATGTTTTATTGTATTAATGATTAATATTGAATTTGATATTTTATCCGTCTTAATAAATATGTTAATTAGTTGAAATAAATCATTTCTCAATTAAATTAAAATATTTAAACTTAGTGCTGCGTGTCCTTTTGTTAAACAAATGTTCTAAATTTCAATAAATTTAACCTATTCACATTTATCCTTAGATATAAATGAATAGGCATTTTATTGACTTTAACCCTTTCCCTGTCCTGTGCACACTTTTTTTTTTAAAAGAAAAACAGTATCTTCATTACTAAAATTACATATATGTAATAATAAAAGAAATGCAAAACAGTGCCTAAAAACCGCTTTAAAAAAATTAAAATTTTGGATGTACGGTATAATTTTTTTTTTTATATGGGGACAGGGAAAGGGTTAACTTCCAGTTGAATGATAGTGAACTTAAAATTATCACAGATATGTTGTAGTTAAACCTGATGCGCGACCGAATAGAGCACATACTCCGGTCTGCGTCTATAATTCAGCTACTTTTCAGAACTTGGTAACAAAAATTACTCACGTTATTCGCAAAATAATGGCAGCAATGAAAGAATGAGCGAAAATTGAACCTTCCGGGACCAATGGGACCACTAAATGAATGATATTATATTGTTTTTAAAAATTAAATGTCAAAGATTGTTCTTTCAGATCCTACAATAAATTCTAACATACATTTCTATTTTAAATGTTTTACTTAAAAATAAAAAAAGAAACCTGCAAATTAATCAGCCTATAGAATCAATATTTAAAACAAAAAAAGTGTTCTTTATGGATCGTGTAAAGCACTGCGATTTATTTGCAAAATAAATTATTTTAAAGCCTGGAAAACATGGAAAATATAAGAGTTAAATTGTAATACTGATGGATTGTTCCAAAACAAAGGTTGGCGGTAGAAGAAAAAATCCATTTTAGTTATCTGAAGAGCTCAAAATTTATTTAATTGCATCTATTACTAGTGGCTCAATTAGAAATAGGCTTCAGGAAGCTGGAATAAAAGACAATAGTCCGAGGAGGTTACCTTAATTGTGTAAACAGAATGATAAAAATGTGCTACATAATATAAATATTTTGTTGAAACTCTATCTATTTTTAACACATCTTCACACCTACGATGATTCATAGATCCCACATGCTTTGAACACATTTCGGGGGTTATGGAATTTCATTCCTTCTTAACGATTTTCCACACATATCGTTTTTGTTTTTAGACTGATATCTCAATATTATCTTTTTTACGACTCCCCAAAGCTTTTAAAAACCAACACCTAAATATTTTGTGTACTGTGAGCGTCAATATAAAGTGAACACCTAATACTGTTTAAAAAGAAAATTATTATATATATACAGTGTACTCTCTCTTAAGCGGACGCCTAAGGGACTGACGAGTTTGTCCGCTTATGAGAAGTGTCCGTTTATGAGAGAAACAAAAAAGAGTAATCAATAATCTGTTATATTGTACATATGTACATACATATATTTATCTTTAAACACTTTTATTTCCAAAACAAAAACATTAATTTATGTTCTTGCGAAAAACGAAAAAAAAATTAAAAATAAGGCAAATAAACAAAATATTCATTAATATTTTTGCGAATAAAAAAGAAAAAGCTTGAAAGACCAGATATTCAACTGGATTTAAAAAAGTCCGAAATTTTAGCTTGGCGAGTTTTTCCTTTAATTTCAATATCTTGGAAACGCATTTGAAGATCAGTCAGCATTTTAACACTTTCAAGATCGCTGTGATGTACAGCAAACCCTCTAAGATTTCTGATGATAAATAAGCCTCTTTATAAGAAGTTAACATGTCGTCAATTTCGTTTTATAGCTCATCTTTAGACGAGCTTTCCACCATTTCTTCGGAAACTATTAACATTTCAGTACTAATGCTGTCCACATCTTCATCATTAATAACTATGTCATTATCTAAATTGTATCATCTTTGACGTCAACTTATATCTGGCTCTGAACCCGATTAACGATATCGGAAAACAGCCATCATCATTTGAGCTATAATATTCTCTAAAAACAGCTTTTCTGAAGCAATTTTTCACTGTCAAACTGTCCGGAAAGGTTGTCCGCTTAAGAGGAAAATATTTTTAAAATCCTTTACAATTTTTTGGTACTGAAAAAAGTGTCCGCATATGGGAGGTGCCGCTTATGGGAGTTGTCCTTTAGGAGAGAGTACACTGTAATTATATTTTGTTTTAAATTTGGATTTGTAACTTCATTAATATTCTTATAATAAATTTATCCATATTTAATTGATTTATGATCAAATAAAAGACGGTTTTGTGAATACCCTTTATTCGAAACTTATTTCTGTGGAATTTGTGTATGGATACTTCTTTTCTATAGGCATTTCTGTACCATAGATCCATGATCCGGGAGTACATTTTTATTCTCATTAAATTTCTCTTCGAGGCTCTATCGTGTCTACAGCAGACGGACTATCCGACATACTAGTACATTGCTAGATTGTCTTAGAATAAGGGCATTTTATGGAGGCTATAAGAAATCGTAAACCGATTCTTACCATTTTCAACAGGACTTGCACTTCTGTAATAAAAATAAAGTGCATCAAATTTCATGATATTATCTTCATTATATTTGCAGACAATAGCAAAAAAGTATATGAAAAAGATGGAGGTTGTCTGTAATCCAAATCCTACTAGACCGATTATGACCATGTTTAGGAAAACTTTCGTTGTTCTACATCGTTTTTGGTGAAGCTATATCGTGCCTTCAGCATACGGATAGACGACCAGACGCACGAACATGGCTGGATCGTCTTAGAATCCTATAAGAACCCAGAATATATAGACTTTTTGTTTCTACAACCAATATGACAAACTAATTATATCCCTCCATCTTTTTGGTGGTGGGTATAAAAACAACTGCGGCATTTATTGCAAAATTCATTCACTTTTGAGAACCTAAGTGACCCTAAGTGACTTGCATACTTGAGCTCTTTTCCAATTAGTTAATAATAAAAATTGGCGGCAAAAACACCTTCTCTTTAATTTTAGAACATCATTACAAGGAAATCTCTAATGATGTATGCAATGTTGGCGTGTTTAATAGCAACAATCGGTAAAAATCTGTTTGAAGTTTAGAAATCTTTTCGGCTGATTTATTTCCGTTAGTGGGCGTTAATTTGTTAATTTCGTTTAAACTAGAGCAGTTCCACTTAAGCCGACAAAGTGTAAAATTAAAGGAAGCCAAAAAAAAAAAAGAAGGTGGCAAATATTCACACCATTTCTAGAGCAACAAACCAGATAGACACTTGTTAAATAAACATTAATTGCCACTGATAAACAATTTGACAGGCTATGGGCAAATTCTGAACAAATAATTTTCCCAAAGGTATATGAAGTAAAAAAAATACAATATTTTCTATAGGAATTACTACTATTCCCAGCAAAAATTAATTATTTAGAAGAAAAATACTTGGTTTTTACTTTTATAAATTTCTGCATAAAATTGCCATAAATTCTTAAAACATGTCAACAACTTGTATGTTTGGTTTTCTTTTGTATCGAGTTTGTTATTTTTAGTTGTTATTTCTCATTTGGCAGCACAATATGTGTCAAAATGAATTTTAAATTAAACATAAACATTCACATTCACCAAATTTCACAGTGAGATAATTGACTTTCTTAGAATTAAACACATGTATGTACTTGTATCTTGTTTTCTTGTATCCTTAATTTATATTCTCAATTATTACCTGAGCTGTTGATCAGCATACTCAGTAGCCGATTAGACATTTTCATTTCCCAAAGGTAATTGATATTTTTATTTAAAATCAAAAAGAAAAAACAAAAGAAAGTGAAACTTATTTTATGCGTTCTGTCATTTTAATACAATTTGAAAAATCAAAAATAAAAATATCTTCAATAAGAAATTGTTGGCTACTTTAGATTTATATCTTGTTTAACAAGATTCTCTTTTCGTTCTCTGATAGTTGTCCTTTTTTCACTTTCATTTCTATTGTTTATGAAATTAGAATTGTAAATTAAGATTTTTGTTTATTTTCAATTGTGTTGACAATTGACACTTGCCTGTACTACTTGTTGTAATCGTATATTGTCATCATACTTTTAATCCTCTAACATGTCCATTCGTAAATAACAAGTGTTGTTACATTCTTCAATATATATGTATTGACTTTGTGAGGTCTTCAATTGAGCAATTTATTTTTCATCTAAGCAATACAATCATTTACTTCTTAATAATATAATTTGATATTTAGATGAACAATTGAAAAACCATTAAATATTAGACCACACAAATACATATTAATGAACGATATGGTTGAGGTAAAAATTTTACACGTATTGTTTAGATTTTGTATATATGTACATACATACATATGTACCTATGTACATACGGAGTATATCTCAATTAAATTGTCACTAAGTATAGTCACTATAGTAACCCTTAACTACAGACGACCGTTATTTTCTACCGTTAAGAAGTTACAATTTTTTAATTTCGGTGGATCCCTGTTAGTTACACATTTATGCAGCGTTGCCAGAATGATGATTTTATCATATTTTTGATGATTTTTTAACTAAAATATGATTTGATGATTTTTTTGCCAAAAATATGATTTTTTTTTCTTCCAAAAATATGATTTTTTTAATTAAGCTTTTTTTCTTTTAATTAAAAAGTTAGAATATTTTTTTTTAATTAGTGCTAGTTGCGGTTACATTTTATGTATTATATGGAGTGACCCATATTTAGTACACAAAAATGCAAAACTCATTCTTTTCAAATGGCAGTTACGCTTTATAAATCAGTAGGAATTTGATTTACATACAACAACAAACACATACAATTTGGTAGACATACACACAAATATAACATAATTTAGATTAGTTGAATTTTTGAGTAGTTTTATAAATAAATAAAGTATAGGTAATATTTATAAGTATATATAATAAATAAAGTTTTATAAATAAATGATGTGTTTTAGAACTCCTAATTACGGTAATGTTTTCATTGTTTCTTTGAATTAATTTTTGCAAACTTTAAACGTTATATCTGTGCTTTAAAAGTTCCGTTTATTTTATAAAGTGCTTTATTTTTGTAAATATTTCATTTTAAGTTTCTGTAAAATATTGTCTAAATATTTTTTTATTGCTTTAAAAAAACTTGTGCGCTTTTATTAAAGTAAATACTTTTACAACTTTTTCTAGATCTTGATATGCAAGAAATATATAACAGATATATATTTATAAAACTAATTTTTTAATTGTTTTACAAAAAATTTACATATTTTATATAACCGGTAAAAAATTACCGGTGGTCTGTACTAACGTTCATATAATTTGACGTCTGTAGTCAGGAATTAATCAAAGATTTGTTACCATAAACTCTGGCCACACTTTTTGCCTTTTTTAAAAACCTCATGGTAACACTGTCGTTTTTTAGTGAGTAAACAACATGACTACCGTTATTCTGTCAAAACCATTAATCAGTCGAAATATAGTTATGCAAGTGTTGTGCAATATACAGTGGATCACAGCTTATTTTATACAGTGTATTTTGTGTTTGTTTAAAAAGCTACATAAAAAGAAAACTAACAGAAACATAAAAAAGAAATTGGTGTCTAATTAATTTGTTTTTGTGACCAATATTTATAATTATTATAATTTTTAAGGAGTTTCCTTCAGGCTAATTTGGTCAAATGTTTGTTTCCAAACGTAAATAAAAAACTTGTTCGATTTTTATTTTATTTACCCAACGTTTCGTTAGTTTTATTCTAACTTCTTCAGGGGTCTCGTTCTAAATAATAGCTTTGATGTTTTTTATCATTGGATATTAATTTTTATTATTAATTAGTTACTAAAATACTAAAAAACGGGACATCACGAACAGAATTTTGGTATAAATAATCAAATAATTAATAAAAATATAATATACAATAAACGACCACAAAACTTAAGTCAAGTTTAACTTAAAGCTAATATCACAGAACTCTCTCTGAACCAATTACTGTGTAAAAACAGAATTAGGTGTATATTAAAACTAAAAAACAAAAATATGCTCGTTTTTTCATGTCACATCTTATTTTATGCAGTCAATTTCTAAAGTACCGATAGCTCATAGCTTTTCTACTTCTATCAATATTTTATATTGAATTGTGAGTCTGAATTTGTAACAGCAACAAGTTTCAATTTAAAATAGTTTAAAAGAGTATGTGTGCAAAAAGAATTCGTTTTAAAACATTTCCAAAATGGCCACTCACAGCGAAAAATAGCAGAAAAGTTTAACATTAAAGCTTCCACAGTACAAAAAATGATTGAGGCCTTAATCCATGGAAATTGGATCCATAACAAAGGCAGAAAGGAACCAGTAAAATGTTTAATGAGTATGATGACACATTTTAAGAAAAATAAGGACAAATCCAAAGCTATCAGCTTTACAACTCTTAAAGCTGACCTGGGCAAACAATGTTGTGTTGAAACTGTTCGACATGATTTTAATGGCCGAGTTGCACGCAATAAACCCGAAAAACAGACTGTGCAGGCTAAATTTTGCTAAAGAATATGTTTGCAGAGAATCTGCATTTTGGAAATTGGTTATCTTCGCTTATAAATCTAAATTTAACATATTCGGATCAGATGGTAGTGGCAGTGTCATGGTTTTGTCCTGTAGACCAGCTGCTGGTACTGGTAATGTAACATTTGTTGAAATAACCATAAACAAGTTTAGATTTTGAAGGACAATTTGTTGGAAAGCGCAGAGAACCTGCATATTTAATCAGATTTACGATTTTACCAGGATAAGGATCCAAAGCATAAATCGGTTATTGCGCAAACGTGGCTAACATATAACTGCAAACATTTAATGGCACCGCCACCACTGTCGCCAGACCTTAATTTCATCGAAAATTTTTAGTCAATTTTAGAAGTCAGCATAAAGAAATACAAAATTTCTAAAAAAAAACGATTAAAAAAAAGCTGGTCGTAGCTAAGCCAAATCACCTTAAATCTGTTGTACATAATAAAAGCAAGTTTTTGAAACCCATACGTGCGTGCATAAAATAAGCTGTTTCGTAAATAAACAAGCATTTTTTTGTTTCTTTTTAGTTTTAATATATAAAAATGTACATTTTTGTAATTAATTATTTTTGTTTGTTAGACTATAACATTTTTTTAAATGACACCAATTTCTATTTTAAATTCCTGTTAGTTTTCTTTTTATGGAGCTTTTATGGAGCAAAAAATGCACTGCATAAAATAAGCTGCGAGCTTATGTAAAATCAAAATAGACAGAAAATTATGCTTTGTTCTTGAAAATCCAACATTATCAACAAGTACTATTAATTATGATGTTATAAAACGATACAAGTAAGCTGATAGTAAACTAAAAAAAGCAAAAATATTATTAAAATAAAACAGAAACTTAAATAAAACCTAGTAAAAAGCACTCATCGGGCACTCATTCTTTACGTCAAATTTTGAATAACAAAAAAAAAAGAACCTTTGTAAGAACAGTTACAGACTCTCAAAGTTTTGTGCCGATTTAGCTCGCTGTGATTATTCTAAAGCTGCAATGGATTGGTAACGAAAAATCAGGTCGACGTAATTATATGAACCTCCTAATTGTCCCCAGCTTTGGTCAATTGAAGCTGGCGGTAAAGTAATGTTGAAGCAGAGTGATACAGATGTTCTTATTAATAAACAAATGTTAGCGATTTGATGTAAATATGCAGCACAGATTAACCGAAATGCTGTGCGATCCATCAAAACAAAAATAAACCGGATTTTTACAAGAGAATTTTTCATAAAAAATCACATAGATTCACCAGCAAGTTGTTCTTCTTCGAATCATTAAAAGAGAAAAAGTCGTTGTTATTGTATTTTCATACACTGTACATGTAATTTGACGTAAATAGTTTTTCATGTACTCGTATATCATCGATAAAGAAATATAATTTATAGAAAAAATATCTTAAAATTGTCAAAGAGAATGTGAGAACTCTAAAAATTAAAAATGATTTTGAACTCAGATATTACTGATGGAAATGCTTTCTGATGTTGTGATATGAAATTACTTAAAACTAATATAAACTATGAATAATATGGTTCCATCGAAAGGTTTTTCAAAACGTTAAAATTATAAAATTCGTAACAAAATTGTTCTCAAAATAAATTAATACAATTTAGACCAATCCGATATTTCGGTGGTCAAGATATCATATCACTACTTGTACTTGTTTTATTTCATTCAAAATGTATTCCGAAATATATGTACATCGAATTATATTAAGAGGGTTTAGTAACATACCATAATTAAAGCCAGTTGAGATATGCATACATGCAAAACTTTATGAAACCAAGAACATTTATTTGTGTACTTCGAGATTAATAAAAAATTTAACTTAAAATAAATTAATTTTAAGAAGTTTTAAACTCACCTTCTTTGCAGCGAATACAATATGTATATCAATTGTTGAACTTTTTATTCTTATTATTTATTACATTAACATTAATAAATTTTTCTGGCGATTTTTGTTGGCTAAAGTCGGTTTTAATGATGTTTTTCAAATCACTTCCAAAATTTTAACAATGCCAGAGATTTTTTATTGTGAATAAAACAATATTTTCTAACCACGCATATTTTTTAATACAATTTTGACATTATTTTTGGCTATATCTTTAAATCAATATTTTGTTCATAGATAACTTATATGCCTATACCAATGATTGATATTTAAGCGATATATAATATAATCTATAAAAATCTATTCACTATGGTTCATTTTTTGTAAAATGAATAACGCATAATTCTAATAATTTTTTGTAGAATACTAGAATAAAACCAATTAAATATTAGTTTGAATTTATCCGTTATACACCTGGTTTGGAAAAGCGGACCATTGAAACTACAATATGGAATTATCTAGAAATCCAAAAAATACATAATTAACGATAATTAAACTATGCTGTCCGATAGCTAGTTCAACAAATATATAAATGTTGCTACAAAAAGTTATAAATAAAAGTAACGGCCATGATCACTTATATATCCTACAAACACGACATTTTGCATGAATTAAAAACATTGGCCAAAATATTGGCCTAATGTGAAAACGAACTCAAATTATATGCAAATAGTTTTAAAGTGTCTAAAATCTAAATAGAATCGGAAAGTTGAATTAAAAAAAAAACGACCACTTGAAATTATGCGTGTTTAAAAAAAAATGTATATCACTAAAACCGACTTGTGCCCATTTTTTTCTAAAATTTTAATACATTTTTATATTAATCTAGAAATTATTAACTTATTATTTTTTAAAAATTTTACAATTAGTACTCGCAAGAGGAAAATTTCTCAATTATTATTTTTTATTTATTTAGATTCATATTTTAATATTTTATATTTAAAATTTTTTAACACTTTATAAAATGTTTATTTTCAAATTCAAATGATTATTAAATTTAACTTATTTTGTTATAAATTTTATTTTCATGCACAACTTGCATATTTATTATTTTTTAAATATTATTTTTTTTTTGTAATTTTTATTTGACATATTTTATATAAGATTTTAATTTTATTTTCTTAAATTTTTTTTTCATTCTAAACATTTTTTACAGCTTTAATATATTTTTGCATTATATTGATTTTTATTTTATTATTTTCACTTTTTTTATTTTTTTTTTTAATTTATTTCTATTTAAAAACAAAAACTTTTTACACACATTGATATTATTTATTTTATTATTTGATATTATTTTTCCATTAAGATTGATTGCTATTGTGTTTGCAAAAACGTTTTTAATTTTTTTCTTTCATCCACTATTAATTATTAAAACCTTTAGTTTCGATTTAAAAACAATAATTTCCGTTTTATGTTTACTTTTCGGCAAAAAAATAAGTTGGTTTCCGTTTCCCTTGATACGACTTCCGTTTCACATACACATATTACGGTCAATACCAGTAGATGGCAATATTGGTTCTGTCCAAAATATGCTATCAATTTTGAGTGAATGTACGTCAGCAGCGATTTGAATTTTCATACTTTCATCGGCCGTTACAAAAACTATCTGTCATTCTAACACAGAGTCGCCATACATAGACAACAACTCTGTCTAACCTACAGTGGCTTCTAACTAAATTTGCAAAATTTTCAAATGTTTAAAAATCACATTAATTCATTACGCCCTATCAAAACAACACATTATTTCTTAAAAATAACACTTTAATTTACAATTTCGCTAAAATTTAACTTTGTAACTGAACAAAAAACTATTTAATTTGA
Source organism: Bellardia bayeri (assembly GCA_950370525.1). Taxonomy (NCBI): domain Eukaryota; kingdom Metazoa; phylum Arthropoda; class Insecta; order Diptera; family Calliphoridae; genus Bellardia; species Bellardia bayeri. Next base: position 97,329,901 of record OX493264.1, read on the forward strand.
ATTAATTCGAACACTCTAACTAGAAACAGCCAACAGTTGATTTAACGCGCACAAACTGATTGGAGTTCAGTGTTGTATTTTGACAAAGCAATAAGTCAGGGATGACAATTTTAATACAGTTGTATTTGGGGTTTAGGTACAATTTGTAACTGAAAAGTACTAAAATAGTACACCAATGACTAATTTGCTGCTATGTTGAATGTTTAATTAAAAAATAGATTCACAGTAGATCATACATTTTTAATGATATATAAATAATTGCATTTTTTACATAGTACTACCAAATTAATTAGAATATATAGCATTTATTATTGAATCAACTAAATAATTCTTTAGTGATGGTCTAGTGAACATGTTTATATCCCATTCAAATTTGTACCTCTACTACAAATAAGTAAAACATAGTTTTGAGTGCAATACAAAATAAAAATTATTATATCCAGAAATATTCAGATACTAATACCAGATAGTCAATAATGTATGTATGCATATAATAAAAGATGATTCCAGTCCAAAAATATTTTTAATTGTTGCAATAAGTACAATTGAATGCTGGTTATATATAAATTTAATTTGCCATCCCTGTGTTAAGTGACAGCTAGTAAGAAGCAACATGAAAATGTTAAAGATTTGTCAAAAAGAAATTATTAACGCGTGTGCAATTTTTGCATTTGTGGTCAGTTTCTTCTCAAGAGAAAGGGTTAATAAAGAATTTATCAATTAAATACGAAATGCCTACAATTGGTGTTAAACGCGACTTGTTGTTCCAGTCATTGGGCAAAACATATAGTGGGTATTTCTGGTTTATTGAGAGCGAAAAAGATTGATTTTACATTTGTTATTTTTGTGTATGTGTAATATTTTTATTTTGTAGCCGATGATGAATTTCAACAATTATGTTTTGCTTTCGGTCTGGAGCTGGATGAAGTCACCACAGAGAAACAAATGTTAACTAAAGAACAGGGTGATGATGCTGTTGGTGTGTCCGATGCCTCAGAGGAAATCATTTACAGAATTGACATACCAGCCAATCGTTATGATTTGTTATGTATGGAGGGATTAGTCACCGGTTTAATGGTATTCCAAGGAAAGTAAGTATATAGCCTCAGATTTTATCTGCAAATTAAAATTCCTAAATTTATTAATTTATTTTAGAATTACACCTCCAAAATTCAAACTTGTTGAGCCAGCTGATGGCAAACGTCAAGTATTAAAAATTCTACCCGAGACAGCTCAAATACGTCCATTCGCTGTGGCCGCTGTTTTGCGTAACATAACATTTGACCAGGCCGCCTATGATTCTTTCATTGACTTGCAAGACAAATTGCATCAAAACATTTGTCGCAAACGTACCCTGGTGGCCATAGGTACACATGATTTGGACACTATTCAGGGACCGTTTACATATGAAGCTAGGGCTCCTAAAAATATTAATTTTATACCTTTAAATCAAACAAAATCTATGAATGGACATGAGTTAATGGAATTCTATACCAATCATGCTCAACTTAAACAATATTTGCCCATAATACGGGATTTTCCAGTCTATCCTGTTATTTATGATGCCAACGGTGTAGTTTTATCTTTACCTCCTGTCATCAATGGAAATCATTCCAAGATTTCTTTGAAAACTAAAAATGTTTTCATAGAATGCACTGCCACGGACTTAACAAAAGCTAAAGTCGTCTTGGACACCATAGTTTGTATGTTTTCTTCACATTGTTCAGAGAAATTCACTGTGGAACCATGTGATGTTGTGCAACCAGATGGTAATACTGTTACTTATCCCGAGCTAGCCGTACGTCAAGAAATCATATCGGTCAAAAAAGCCAACACCGCAATTGGTATTTTCGAGAGTCCCGAGAAAATATCCAATATGTTGACAAGTATGTTTTTGGAATCGCATTGTAAAGATGATGATGCTATTGCGGTCTCCATTCCACCCACTAGACATGATGTTATTCATGCTTGTGATATTTATGAAGATGTGGCCATTGCCTTTGGCTACAACAATATTAGGAAGTCATTGCCTTCCTTTATGCATATTGCTAAACAATACCCACTAAATAAGTTGACGGAACAATTGAGAGAACAAGTAGCTCAGGCTGGTTTTACTGAAGCTCTTACCTTTACTTTATGTTCCCGTGATGATGTGGCCAAAAAGCTGAATAAATCTATTGATGAAATGCCTGCAATTCATATTGCCAATCCTAAAACCTTAGAATTCCAGGTGGTAAGAACCACATTGTTGCCAGGTCTTCTAAAGACTTTGGTGGCCAATCGTAAAATGCCTTTGCCCTTAAAACTTTTCGAAATCAGTGATGTTGTGGTGGCTGACGATGACACCGAGGTGGGTGCTCGTAATGAGAGAAGATTATGCGCGGTGAATTGCAATAAGACCGCTGGCTTTGAAATAGTACATGGTTTACTGGATCGTGTTATGCAACTCTTGGAAGTTTCTTGGAAATCTGCTAATAGTAAAGACAATAAGGGTTACTATCTACAAGCTACTGAAGGTACGCTAATTTTATTTGTTTGCCTTTAAATAGAAAGAACTTGAATTTTTTTCTTGTGTTTTTAACAGATCCCTCTTATTTCCCTGGCCGTTGTGCTCATATTATGCTTAACAATGTGGCCATTGGGAAAATTGGTGTCTTACATCCATCGGTTTTACAGGCATTCGATTTAACTACTCCTTGTTCTGTGGTGGAGTTCAATATTGAACCCTTTGTTTAAACTAGCACTTGGATTATAAAGTATTGAAGTTAAAGAAATCAACCCCGGCTTTTGCATTTCCCCTTGTAATGGTTATTTAACTTAATTAAAACAAAATGTTCTTATTAAATTATTAAACTTTCTCATTGTTAAGAAATTTTTGAAAAATGACTGGTATAATGTATAAAATATATGAAAACATTTAATAAAGCTATAAGCTATAATGTATAAAATATATGAAAACATTTAATAAAGCTATAAGCCTATAAATAATAATATGGACATTTTAAACTGTTTTGAACAGCCGCAAGAAGGGTAATTTATATTCTAGAATTCAGCAAAAAAAAAAAAAAAGGATTATTTACTACATACAAAGAAGAAAAAAAAACACCAACAAAATTCTCTTTTTGTTTTCAGTATATTAGCATTTTTTTAATTAATTATTTCAGTATTTCATTAATTATTTATTACTAATGAGTTTAATAATTTTTTTTAATTTCATTTCAGTTTTTCTTAGTATGTTTTAGAAATTGCAGATAAAGTTTGACGTATTAATTTCTATATAATCGTTTAAATGCAATTTCAATATTATTTTTTTCTTTAAGTTAATCATCATATTTGTTTACTTTTTTCAAAAATTTGAATTTCAATATAAGTATATGTACGTTATCAAGGATGTATGGAATATGTTTTGTTAAGGGGTAAAGGGAGTATGTTTAGTTTATCTTATATATAGTATATTTAAATACGTTGTGTTATTATTAATATTAGTTAATAATAATCATAATCATCAATGTAGTATAATAATTATTTTGTTTGGTTTTTGGTTTTTTAATCAAATATGTATGTATGTAATGCAATGTATATTGTTTGTTTAATTATATTATAAAGAGTAATAATAAATTATAGTATACGCATAAATATAATTAATATATATTTTCTTTATAACTTTTGCATAAATGTTATTATTTTGTTGTTGTAATAAGTGGCATAATTAATAATTTGCACGATATTGCATTTTTGTTTTCTTTGTTTTTATTATATGTATGTATGTATATAGAATTATTCATTTATTTATTTTAATTATATTAAAGTAATTATTTTTATTTATTTTAATAAATTTCATATAAACAATCTTTTAAAAAAATGTCTATGATTTTGTTTATATCGTCTTATGGTTGTTTGCATGCCTTATTTATATAATAATAATTGTTTTTTTTCCAAACGTGACAATTGTATTTTTTTCTGTTTTACTTTATACTGTTTTATTATCTGTATGTATGTAGTATGTATGTATATTAATCATATATTTTTAATAATATGTATATGAATTGTTTGTTATTTACTGAATTGAAGAACTACTTTGACTTTTTGTTTATATTGAAAATCATTACATTTTTATTTATCTTTATATATACATATATGTATATAGCCGTATATATGTATATTTTATGGATTTTTCAATATTCTAAAGTATTTGAATAATAAACATTGCTTGCAGCTAAGAAATTATTTCAATTAGTAAATCGAAGTTAAAACTTAAGTTTGGGAGGTTAATTTTTCCAAAAGGAAAGGTTTTTTTTAAATTACTTTAAATAAACATTAAAATTGTGCATGTAAGCCGTTTTAAATACATTTTTTATAAAGATTATACGTACTGTAATTGAAACAATCAATAAAATAAATTTAAAACTTATAAACTAAAATAAATTCTTCAAAAATTCACAAATTTCAAGTTATAATAAAAATTATTAGCGTTTAAAATTTGTTGTTTGAAAACCAATAGAAAAACAATATTAGACCTTAATCTCGAAAATAAAATATAATTGTTTAATAAATAAAAATGTCGAACAATCAGTTAAATAAACAAAGAAATATACTTATTCACATAAATTTCTATTGAAAAAGAAATTCCTAAGAAATTTTATTTAACCTTTCTGAAGAATTTAAATTGTAATGGAATTCTGTAGCAGAGGCTTATTTAGCATTTATTATATTATTTAAAACAACAATATACAACAATATGTATTTATACGGGCAGTGGCACAACTATAACCGCATCTCTATTAATGTAAATATTTCAGCTTGTAATAATGTAAGGAATTTAATATTTTAGTATAAGGGAAAATAGACGAAAACTTATATAATGTAATAAAAATAAATTCTTTATTCACTTTAGTTTCATAAATATAATTAATTTTAACACAAACAGCTGTTTCATAACTATAACCGCACTTAAACAAATCTAACAAAATTTTCTACTTAGATTATAAATTAAACTAAAAAATATATTTAATAATGGGTGGGGCCTCCTTTATTATGAATAAGCTCAAAAATCCGATCTGGCATACTCTGGACAAGCTTTGTCTTTATATCTTCACTAATTTCTCGCCATTCACCGAACGCGACGGGCCAATATTCCCCAAATATTTTCTATTGGATTTTCTATGTTTTTTCATTTAAGCCATTCAATTGTCTGACGACTCTTGTGCACTGACGCGTTGTCTTGCTGAAAAATGAAAATTTGTTCAGCCTGGGCTTCCAAGAAAGGCAACAGTTTCTCATTAATAATGCCTATGTAGTCTCCGGAATTCATTAGAGTGCTCATAAAGGCCAAATCAAGAATTGCATCGCTGCAAAAGGCTCCCCATACCATTAAGGTACAGCCACCGAAATTTCGTTTAGAGAAATATCGTGGTTCCTTTCGCAGATCCCTTCAATATCTACTGAAACCATCTGGACCGTCAAGATTAAATTATTTCTCGTCTGAAGAAATCACCTAAAGGAGAAGAAATCAATTATAATACATAAAAAAAATAAAAATATTTACTTACCTGACTGCAGTTTGTTTGCAAATTTTTCTTTGCGAATTCCATGCGGGCTTTCTTGTGGCGCATGAGTAATCTTGGCATAGTCATCAGCGATTGTCTGGTTATTGTTCCAGATTCATTTAGTACTCTACTTATTGTGGAATTTGACATTTTTACGCCACAATCGGCAGAAATCTGCGAAAGGCTTTTCATAGAATTGCTTGCGGCTTTAACAATTCTGCGCCGAACTCTTTCGGATAACTTTCGTTTTGGTCCTCCGGTTTTATTTTTACCATACTGACTCTGGTTTTTGGCAAAATTTCTTACCACTCTGTCCGATCGACTTAGTTTTCTACCGATCTCTCGAAAACTTAGCCTATTTTCTGAAAACGACATCGACATCTGTAAGATATGTTCCCCTTGGCATTTTATTTTAATTGAAATAGAACGTTAATTTGCAAACAAAAAATTTTAAATTTGGACACAGTTTTAATTTATTATTATTTTTAAATGTAATGCGGTTATAGTTATGCAACACTACATTAACTGTTGTGGATTTGCCAATTCAAAGAGTAACTCACAAATTTTTTGTTTGAAGAAAACTACCGTTATAATACTATAACATACACCGTAAACCATTCATGAAAAAATTTTTTTACGTTGATCAAAACGGACAATATAGTGCGGTAATAGTTGTGACGAGCAGTGTATAATTACGAATCTTCCACAAAAATCCTACATTACAGAAAAACATTCACAGTCGATTTAACGATGTCCGTCCATCTGGCTGTCCCAATACACTTTGTGTGAAAATTTAAGTTATTTATAATATTTGTTACATTTTTTGGCCCAAGGAACAAAGCCTTGAATCGGTCAATTAATAAACCCAGCCCCCATTAATGACTTATATAAGTGTCCCACAAATAAGTTTTGTATTTATTATACAACTACATATATCTAAATATTGTATAAGGATCGGTTAATAGTTGACCAAGGCCCAATGCCGATATGTACCTTTGTATGTACCTGTGCATTATGTTGTAAAATTCTTAATCCAATATTGTAAATTTATATTTGAATTGTAAACGATATCGTAAATATAAATGCTTTGAAAACCCAATTAAACCAATGTTTTTATTGACTTTAAATTTACTGTCAGCAGTTTCTCCTCTGCATTCTGTGAGCCGTTTGGCAACTTTTTTGGAAATAATAACAAATAATCTAATAAGTTCTAAAAATATGTAGATTTATGGGTCGATTACTGTAAAGGTCAGCAGGCAGCCATAAATTATACAGTCACTTAGGTCCATTCGGTGGTGCTTTTGTATTTAAATACTGTCAAACGTCCATCTGTTTTTAGTTGCCAAATAATGATTAGTATATTGGCAATCGAAAATTTTTGGTTGCTTTGATTTTATTTTAAATTTTAAAAGCTAGTAATTTTATTAATTAATTATTTCCATTTTTAGCATACATTTAAATAAATATTTCTAAAGTTATCGCGCATAATAACAATCTTGGTTGTGACTTTATTAACTACTATAAAATATCTAATAAATTTAAAAAGGTGTGTTCCAACATACTTACTCGACATTGGACTCTATCATTACACCCTATACCAGCATAGCGGGGGGTGCGGGAGATTATTATGCATTTGTAACACCCGAAAATATTAGTCAAACACCCACTTTAAGATATTCCAATCGACTCAGCATCACTTTCTGATTTAACGCTGTCCGTGTGATGTCCTTTTTGAAAATTACAAATCGCAATTTGTAGACCCAATGACAAAATCTATTGAAATTGCTTGAAATTGTTCAAATCTCCCACACAAATTACCTCCCGATCATAAATGTCTAATTTGTATACATATCCAAAAATAAGTTACACATACATATGCATAGGTATATATAAAAAGCAATTACATCTTTGCATTTTCTGTATATCGATCAGTAATTGCTTGCATAAAGGGCCAAAAACCACTTTAACGAGCCTAAATTTCCTAAAAATGTTGGCGTCCCATTAACACAACTAAATACCAAGAAGTCGTATACAAATCATGCCACAATCGGTCCATAATTACTCATAGCTGCCATAACTAACACAAACAAGACTTAATTAAAAATGTTGGGTTTCAAATAAAATTCAAATCTCTAGTTTTATTAAATGGCATAAACCTTAAAATCTCAACGTCGAAGTAAATTAATTGTTTTTAGCTGGACTGAACGACTTTAATTTCTTGTTTTATTATTTTGGCATTTCGTAATTTGTTTTTTAGTTTAGTATTCCAGTTCTTATAACCTGACATTCTCTAAATATCAAATAACCAAACATTGAATTGTGAAAAATAATTAAAAATGAAATAAGAAAAAAAAAAATCAATTGGTTTTTGTTTAGTATTTCAATAAAGTATATTTTAAATAATTGTTGTTTTTATCTTCATATATTTGTTGTTGTAATATTTATAAGTAAGGTTGTGTTTTCCTCTTTTTGTTGTTTATATAATAAATATTATTTGTATGTAATAATAATTATAATAATGAAGTTGTAGTTTTTTTTTTCTTAAATGTTTGTTTAATAATAGTAATAATAATATTAATAAGTGTATTTGTATTTGTAATAATAATATATTAATAAATGTGTATTGTGTTGTTAAATGTTTTAAATGTAAAATAAAAATGTTTAAATGAAGCAAATAATGTAAAAAATTAGCCATGTTAATTTTTCTTCTAGGACCTACATGCAAAGTTTTAAAAGTGATTTTTTTTTTGTTTAAACAACTACTAAAAACCTTTTAAAGGGCAGGGATTGTGTTTAGGATTTTGCTTTTTAAGTTTTATTAATTTGATTCTGTTTTGTTTTGGTTGTTTTTAAACATTTCAAAAGGATAAAATAATTTTTTTTTTAGTTAATGAAGGTTTTTTGCAAAGCTAGCGTTTTAATTTTATTTTTTTTTGTTTTATACTTTTTGTATACTAAAAGTTTAAGATTTTTTTGTCTCTTAATATATATATATGTATAATTTTTAGTTCAAAAACAGTGCATTTTTTAATTTTGTTTAATTCAATGCCAAATATAATTGTTTTTAGTTTTAAATGAAATTTTCTTTTATAAATGTATGTTGATGATTTCTTTTGTTTTAGTTAAGCAGAGTTTTTCTTTCTTTTTAAGAGGTTTCTATGAGTTGTTTTTTTATGAAAAAACTAACAAAAACCCGTAGTTTTGAAATTTCAGTTATTTAAATTTCATTTTGAGTTTTTTCATATTTTTGTCATATTTTTTTTTTTGGATCATCAATAAATACGCATATTTGCTTTTAAGGCTGGCGTTTTCTTATCATTTGGTTGTAGTATATCCAGTTTTATCTGTTTATAATGAAGCTTTAAATAAATAAAAAAAGATATAATAAAAAATTATAAGAAAAAATATATGTAAATCAAGTTATTTAATATTTAGGGTGTGGTTTTTTTATTTTTTAAGAAAAGTTTATTATTTATTATATAAATGTTATTCACCCCTATCGTGAAAAAAAATTCCACATGAAATTTGTTCCCTTTTATTTTTTTAACATTGAATTTAAAATGTGAGAAGGGAACAAATTTCATGTGGAATTTTTATTCACGATAGGGGTGAATATTTCAAACAAAATTCTTAATAATTTACACTATGTACTTGTTTTATCTAAACTCGCTTTTTGGCAAGTTTATGTCAGATTTGAAAACGAAAGTGTTAATACATGAATTATCACAAGAGTTATTTCGTGTACGTATTTCGATTAGAATTCGAAAGCTGTTGGTTTTAATTGTTCAGTATTCGGTTTTGGCAAAAAGACACAAAAACGATTCAAACGTGAAAAGTAGATCAATGATAAAGTATTTTCTTAAATTTAGAAGAACTATGTATACATGTGTATTAACTAATGTTACCAGGTAAAGAACATAGTAAGATGAAGTATCTTCGCCACAAACATAGCCTTTCAAGCAAGTTTCCTATAATTTCTGTTCCTTAACACGTATTACAGCGTTTTATTTTAATTAGTGCTCGACACTTTCTCTCGCAGATGTAAAGTAATCGATACAAATTCAAAATCATACATGATTCTTCTACTCCGCATTGCTGACACATTAGAAATCATAGTTTTAATATGTAGCAATGATAACAACCAAGAAATTCATTACAGATTTTAAGCAATATTAATGATAACCATAATAGTTCTATAAGGCAATTTAAATACATATTTAAATTAAAAATTTATACTACTAATAAAATAGCTATGAAAACGAAAAAAAAGTTCGAATTTATGAATAACACTATGTTGCATTTAGTTTATTAGTTTTTACTATATTTAATCACCCCTATCGTGAATAAAAATTCCACATGAAATTTGTTCTCTTTTATTTTTTTAACATTGAATTTTAATAGGAAAAATGTGAAAAGGGAACAAATTTCATGTGGAATTTTTATTCACGATAAGGGTGAATATGTTTTTAACATTCTTCTTCATTCACGCTAATTTTAAAATTTACAAAAAAGCGCTGTTATTTTGAAAGGTGATGTCAGCTTTTTAAAATATTGCGATTCTTGGTCACTTGGTTTTTTTTAATTAAAATGTAAATACAACTCTGTATATGTAGAAAATACGATCAAGTTTTGCTGTCGGAAATACCTTCTGAAAGTCTATCCGATTCGAATTGAAACACAGAATAACCAACAGGGGGGGGGTTACTGTCTATTGCGATGCGAAAGCAAATTCGATGCGTAAGAGTATCAATTTGTACGCTTATCGCATCGAATTTGCTTTCGCATCGCAATAGAGAGTAACCCCCAGGCCTGTCACACATTTAATTAGGAATGGTTTCAGTTCTTCAAATCGATTTTGTTTTAGATTTTGCTTGATTTTGTTCAATAATATATGTTCATATGTATGTACATACAAACAAAGTTTTTTTTTCAAAATTTTAGTTAAAACACATTGTTGCACATTTGCATGTATAATAAAGCATTCTACAAACCCAGTGTTTTTCTATCTGATTTTAAGTACACAATTAAATTAAGGAAATTTTTATAAAACAAAATTTTTTCACACAATTTAAAATTACAATTTTCAAAATTGTAAATACAGTGCACTCGGAAAAACGTCAACGCTTGTTTACTTCAACATCCCAAAAGTCAACCCTTTTTTTACATTACATACTCTAAAATTTTATGAAATAAATAGAGAGAAGGCTCTCTTCCAAGTGTTGGAAAGAAAAAAACAGCAGAAAAAAATAACAGATTTTTTAAATGCATATGATATAAAAATATTATCTTATTTAAAATGTATTCTTTTGGTTCTAGTTGTCTTCTATGGTTCTAGTCAGGTGCCTTTTTTGTTTCCTTTTTGAAATTGTTTATGTTTGATTTTAGTTTATAATCAATGAAAACGTTTAAAAGCACATTATCGATGTTTTTTATTTAAAAATTTTACATTCGTAAACGTCAACAATTTGTTAAACGTCAACACCCGCGGTTTTAATTAGTTGACGTTTTCCCGAGTGCACTGTATGTATTTATTTGGAAATTTTTTTATTTAGAGAAATTTGTTGATTGTACTTAAAAATTGAAATAGGCTATTAGGAAGGATTACTCAATGGGTGGTACTATTGATTTCGCACGCAAAGGAAAACTAAGCGGAAAGAAATATCGATCGATATGTAAAATGTAATTATTCATTCCTGCGGCTTGCCGCAATACTGTCTGTGTAGAGATGATACTGCAAAAAGGAAAAATACTGCAGCAACGAAATCAATAATTTCAAATTATGCTTCCGCACCAGAAATTTCTTTCCGTAACTGCGGAACGGTATAATTCGACAGGGGGTTTTTTTTTTGAAAAAATACGTTTATATAAAAAAAAAAATGTTTTTCATCGAATCAAGTAGCCAACTAATATCCTACCAGGGGCCAGAACTTCCCATTGTCAATTGTGTATAAAATAAACAATTTTTGTTTGTTAACAAAACTGCTCTTAACAAAAAAATAACATAAACCACCCCTAATGTCATCATTCTAGTTGTTTGTTCAATAAATGATTGTTGATTTTGAAGATTTTTTTATAATGATTTTGTTTTTTTTTTTATTTATATTTCATGCTTTTTTATATATGTATATATTTATTAAATATTTCAAAGTGTGTAGTAGTAGTAGTAAGTAGTAGCTATTATATAATATATATTTCAAAAACATTTCGTTTTTTATGTTTGTAGCTGCTTACAGACTAACAATGTATGTATTTATGTAAATTATCCATATAATATGAGTTTTACTTTTTTCTTTTTGTTTTCATTTTTTGCTTTTGTTTTTCAATCAAAGTTATTTTTTATTTAATGCATTTTGTTAAAAAAAACAGTTTTTTGAAAAAATCCCAAAACAAAATTATTTAAGGCTTCAAGCGTAAAATGTTTGGAGATAAAATAAGCCCCAAAAAAAGTAGTAAAATAATATTTAAGGTTTTCAATAAAGAATAATGGTAAATTAAATTCCAGCTCGTTTTAATTCAACCATTTTCATTCATTCATTTACTTTTTGCAATTCAACTCTTGTATTATAACTTTTGTTTTAATTCATTTCAAATATATTTGTATTTTTTTTTGTTTGTTTTTGTTTAAGCTTAATCCAAAAAATATATAATTTTTTTTAACTTGTATTGAAGAATAGAGTACGAGTAATATTAATAATAATATTTTATAAATATTATTTTTTGAATTATTTCAATTTTTTTGCTTTCAAAATCAAAAAACTTTATATGTATGTAGTTTAGAGAGAGAAAGTTATAGATAATTGTGTTTTTTAATTTTATTCAATTAGCTCCTCGTTGTTGTTTTTGCAGTTTCTGGTTTTATTTTGAAAATAAGCAACGTTCTTTATTTAAGATTGTTGTGTGTTTGTAGTTGCTGTATAATTTTTCTAGATTCACTGGCTGGTTTTACGTTTGCATCATCAATTGGTCCAATTGCTGGTCCAAGTCTGTAAAAAATAAAAAAGTAAAAGATCAATACGCTAAAAAAACAAACTTGTAAATATGTATATATTGTAATTCAAAATCCACTACTAAGTAGAAAAGCAGCATTGCTTCTAAACTCTTTACCATCTAAGACAAATGTATATATAAATAATATTATAGAAATAAATAAATAAATAAATAAATAAAAAAAAAAAAAATATCCGAATTAAGTTTTAGAATAATTAGGAAAAAGTAATTACGTTTTGTTTGCTCTAATCTAATCTACACTACTCGAATTACTAGATTTAGTTTGATTGTTTTCTACTTAAAAGAGAAAAAATAGTATATATACATACATACGAGTATGTACATATGTATAACTTACATGTTTATCATGATGATCCCACAATTCGATCTTATCAGGCATATGAGACATATCATTACCACCAACGTGACCCAAGAAATGTGGATAAGTAGTGTATGTGGGTATTAAATTCATCGGTTGGTTTTGATTCAAATTTGGTGGTGGCATAGTGTTGTGATAATCCAAAGCCATCTAATTGTTAAAATAGTAAATACATTCAAATTAAGTAATTTGAAAAGTTTTATTTTTTTAATTAAAATTTGCTCTGTTTCAGTCAGTACTAATAAGACTGATACTGATATTATATTTAAAACGTATTAGTTTCTCAACTAAATCTGACAAGTTCAGAGAGCAAAAAGTAAAGATAAGTAAATTCTTAAAAAGACGAAATAAAATTTATTTAATGAATTTTATATGAATATACTTACATGAAATTGATCTTGTTGATGATGGTAATCGGCCGGACCGCCGATTCCAGTTAGACCGCCTATAGTACCAGCACCAGCTGCGCCTTGATTGTAGTAGCGATATTGTTGTTTCATCCAATTCGAATGCTGTTGCTGTTGTTGTTGCTGTTGTACAGCAGCGGCGGCCGCTTGCTTATCGGCAGTACCTAGAAGCCATGGAGGCAATGGACCAGTAGGCATACCAGCACCTTGCATGCCAGCTGCGGTCATAGCGGCTAAATTATCATCCATGGTTGCTAAACCAACGGCACCAGCTAAACTTCCCACTCCCATGCCCATATTAGCCATACCTGGATAGTTGTTATACTTCCATGATGCCCGTTCTGTACCAATGGGTCTGGGTATTTTGCGCATATCATCGGCCGATTGTTGGCCTTGCATTTGTAGGGGTGTTTGTAGGAGACCAGCGGGATTGTTGGCATTAACATTGCCACTCTGACTGGGTGACATGGCTGCTGGTGAATTGGCACCAGCACCACCTAGGCCACCAGTGGAACCATTTTCCAAATTCAGTATGTCCCGGGTTGAAGGTGGCACATAACCGCCGGCTGTGGTGTAGTCGGTGCCATACCAACGTGGATTTTGTGTTTGGCCAGCCTGAGGTTGAGATTGTGGCCGTTGTGGTGCCATATTCTGGCCGGCATTTAAGGGTTTTCCTGGTGCGGCATTGAAGATATTCCCTTGTTGATTTTGTTGCGTAGGTGGTGGTTGCTGTTGGTTTTGTTGATGGTACATGGCTGAAGCCATAGCTTGTGATGATTGTGATTTATTGCCTGGCGGTTGTTGTCCGCCAAATACCGAAGCTCTTGGATTGAGTCTAGAGTTGGCCGAATTGTATACTTGTTGTTGCATTAAAGTGGGATCAATTTGGTAGCCCATGGGAACGGTAACATTCATTTGATTGGTTGGGTCGTAGAAACGTGGCTGTTCTCCTATAGCTCCGGCAGGATTATTGCCACGATTCACCGAATTCGAAGGGCCTATAGGGCCAAAATTCAAGGTATTTCCAGAATTTTCTGCCACATTAGGCTGTGCTGATGGTGGAGATTGTTGAGTAGAATTGTTGGACGTATTGGCTCTGTGTTGGCCGCTTGTCTGGGGTCTTTGTATAGCCAAACCACTTGGAGGTTGTGATACATTTCCTGTATTAGATGGTTGTTGTTGTGATGAGACACATGCTGCACTAGTAGTTTGTCCTATGGCTCCAGGAGGCTTATTGGCATTAGGCGATATATCACTAGCTTCTTGTTGCTGTCCAGCCTGACCGGCATTACCTCCTGATGGCGGCGTTACCTCCTGATGGCCAGCTACAGAAATTCCAGCTGGTGAGCGAGCTGCTTGAGATGCTGTAGAACCTATGGGTGCTACGCCAGTTTCTGGTAAAATAGTCAATGTTTGCTGAGAGCCTACACTAAGATTGCTTGCGGCGGCATTTCCGGGTGGTGTGCTGGAATTGGAAGCCTTAGAACTTCCTACTGGAGAACTCAATATATTGCGATTGTAACCCGGAGCCTTTGAAGCGTCAGCTTGAGGCAAATTATCATTAACCAAAGCATTGGGTTTAGCGTAAATCTGTGAATTATCTGCACTACCCCATTGCGACTGATGATAATCATTAAAGAGAGAATATTCACTGCTTATCTTTGCAGCTAACTGAGGCCCAAAGTTACCAGGTGTGGCCAATGGGGCTGAATTACCAGATGAATTGACGTTGTCACCCAAATTGCCGGTATTGATGTGCAAATTTTGTTGTTGTTGTTGCAATGACTGTGTTGTTTGTATATTGGCATTGTTGTTGGTAGTATGTCCTGCTGATTGTTGTAGTGTTGTAGGTGTAGGAGCTCGCTGTTTATTTGGCGGCCCTATTGGGGTCACAGAGCGTCCCGTAGTGTTTGATGAGGCTGCTTGAGCAGCTGCAGCATTAGCGGCTGCAACAGCAGCAGCAGCCTCCGCTACATTGAATGTTCCAATGGGACCGGATAGTGTATTGTTGTTCTGACCTAAAACTCCTACAGCCCCCAAGGAAGGTATAGTAGAGCTGGGTACTGGCTTACCACGACCATATGGTGCAGTTATTCCCGACCTTTGCAAGCCTCCTAGTTCTGATTTCTTTGTGGGTGATAAATTGGTACCAGTTAAAACTGAAGTAGCGGCTCCACCTGTTAGCAATTTGGCAGCAAATGTTTGGTTATTTACTCCTGATGCGCCAAAACCGGTAACAGCTGTTTTGTTGCCTGGTGCTCCAGCAGATTTCTGGCTGAATCCTTGTCCACTTATGCCCTTACTGTTAAGATCTTTATGTTTGATTTGATTGCTGGCACTTGAGGCAACTCCAACGCCAGCACCACGGCTAGATGTGAGTGTTTGTTGGGCATAGAAGGGCTTAGAAGGTTGTGTTCTGCCTATGGCAGATTTATTGGAATTTGTACCTCCTCCTTGTGACTTTGAATTTGATTTAGAATTCAAGTTTCCTGTAGTCTTCGAGTTCAAATTACTGCCTGGTGTGGATGAGGCAGACGATGTTGTTGATGATCCTGAAGACATATTGCTGCTTTGTCCACCACTAGTGGAGTGTAAAGCTGTTTTATTATCCCATGTTCCCACTTGCATGGTCGAAATAGTAGATGGCGGAGTGGTTGAAGCAGGTGGCAGTACTGAAGCTTTAATTGTAGTGTTAATACGTGGTAGCATTTGTAATATATCTACGTCTGGGTCCTTAATGAGGGCTAAAATCAGCATATGAGCCTGTTTTGTAGCTTCTGTAAGACCCTTGATTGTTATGCTACGTTCAGATTGATTTTTCCCCTGTTTTTCTACTTCAATGTGAGCTCCAGTGGTGGCTCGAATGGCGTTAATGTTACTACCAGCACGTCCAATTACACGGGAGATGGCATTAACTGGTACTTGTACCTTTTTGCAGGTCATTTCGGGCATTGTTGATGTAACGGTGGTAGTTGTCGATACTCCAGGTACGGTTATGGTCGTAGACGAGAAAGAATTTGACGAAGCAGAGAGGGTGGTTGAAGTACTGGACGTGGAATCTTTGCTGTTGAGCGCTGCTGCTGTAGAAGAATTGCTGGAAGCAGAGCCAGACGCTGCAGTTGTAGTCGATTGTTGTGTCGAACTTTTGCGTACCACCTCTTTCCACCCGTCTTCGCCCCTTTTAGGAACTGCTGACACTGGGTGAGTTTTATTGTTTGCAGAAGTCGACCCCAAAGTTGTAGAGGCAATAGATTCCATGTCTCGTTTATTATTCTCTTCAGCCGTTTTGGAAGCAGAAAATATTAAAGATTTACGATTTCCAGCGGACGATATTTCCGATTTGTTGTTGTTGCTTGCTTGTTGTTGAACATGTGCCTGTTGTTGCTGTTTATTAATATGAATATGACTGTGGCTATTTGTTTGTGTTGGTTGTTGTTGATGCTGATTCTGAGCCGTTCCTGCGGCTGTTAATTCTTTGGGTGCCAAGTTTTCCTTTTCTTTTTGTTTATTGGATTCTTTCTTTTTGTTTCCAGTCGTTGTGGTTGATGTAGCGCCAGTATTTAACGAGGTATTGTTGTTGCTATTTATAACCTCCTCTTTCTTGTGTTGATGATCCGATTTCTTGTTGCTGGCATTTGTGTTGTTGTTATTACTTTGAATTTTCGTGGCTAAAGTATTTTGTTCAGCATTATTTTTCTTGTTGCTGTTAGATACGGTTTTTGCGTTGATATTATCATCTTTCCTTTTATTATTCTGCTGTTGTTGTTGCTGCTGTTGTGGCTTTGCAGCTGGTACAGGTTGGACTATTGGAGCTTCTTCAATAACTGGACTACTATTACGAGTATTCTGTTGCTTATTCTTCTTTTTATTTTTATTTTTTCCTCCTCCACTACCCCCACCAACAGCAGACTTGTCATTGTTCTGCAGATTTCCGGCCGAAGCTTTAATGTCGGTACTGGAACATGATCCTTGATCTATACCAGAGTCACCTTCCTCACGGTAATTTTGAGGATTTTGTTGGTCATCATCTTCATCGGCGACATTGTCCTCGTGATCGGATTCCTCATCTTTGTCGGAATCTTTATCATCTTGTTCTTGCTGATTGCTCGAGCCACCAGTGGCTTCTTCCATTTGTCTCCGTTTCTCTTCTTTTTTTTCCATCTTCTTCTTCTTTTTTCGTTCACGTCGACGAGCTGCGGCAGCCCTTCTGCTCTCTTCACGAGTTCTCTCCATATCCAATTCTTCCAAGAGGATGGAAGCATTTTTGTTGGCCTTAACCGCTTGTGCCTCCTTTGCCGCACGTATGATTTTCATGCAATCGTAACATTTCTCAGACAGTTCTTTATCGCTTATAGTACTAATAAAACGGTTCATTTCCTGATCCGAAGGAAACTGGGTGACATATTGAACCATCCATCTGACGGTCTTTGTGTGGCCTTTGCGGAAGGCGGCCATTAAACAGGAGACACGTCTGTTGTCTTGTGAATCTATGTCAGCATTGTGGTTGTATAATATATCAACGACACTCAGATGACCACCATGCGCAGCCAACCATAGCGGAGAATTGCCCTTTTTATTCTTTACCTCCACTGCGGCTCCACGAGCCAACAGCAGTTCGACGAATTTTAAGTGGCCCTTATCAGCGGCTATAGTTAAGGCCGTGTCTCTTGATGTGGGCACTGGCGCTGCATTAACATCAGCTCCTTTGTCCAGCAAAACACGTCCAACTTCTATATAACCACCCGAAGCGGCTTCCATGAGAGGCGTTAAACCAGTCTTGGCACGATGCTCCACATTGGCTTTACGATCTAACAACAAACTCACCACCTCATGTCTGCCCTGGAAACAGGCCAATGTCAAGGCAGTATTACGATTAGTTTCAATCTGAGCATTAATATCGGAACCCTGATCTAATAGCAATTTCACCGCTGCCGTGTGCCCATTCATGGCGGCCAGCATTAGCGGGGATATGCCTAATTTACTACCCGTACGTGAATTTATCTCAGCGCCATTACTAAGCAATAGTTTTATGATGTTTACATAGCCACCGCTAGCTGCCAAACTCAATGGTGTATAATCGGAGACATTGCGATGCTCCTTATTGGCTCCAATGCCTAACAGCAGCTCTACAACTTCATAGCGTCCACCCGAACATGCCAACGACAGTGGCGTATCTTTAGTACGTTCCGACTGGGCTTCTAGATCGGCGCCATGCTTTAGTAAAATATCTACTACTTTCTCGTGGCCTGCTGTCGCTGCTAAAATCAGGGGTGTAAAACCCTTTTTATCTCGATGCTCTATGTTTGCACCACGATTTATAAGTAACTCAACTAATTCCTCATGGCCACCAGCACAGGCAAGAGTAAGAGCTGTGTCATGGTTGGAATCGGTTTCGGAATCTACATCAATGGTTTTGTCTAAGGCAGTAGTTGCGGCAACTGTTTGCTGATATTGCTGTTGTGTGGCATTAGCATTAGCTAAAGCGACATTATTGAAAATATAAGTAAGAAAATATAAAATAAGCTATTAGATAAACTTGCTATCAGACAACGAAAAAAACTGTACCACTTTATAAGATCGCACAAATGCCTACTTATTTTCAGTTATTCGAAATAAATCTGTTAAATTAACGTTATAATATTTGACCATTTACATATGAATCTAGAAAAGTAAATTTTTTGTTATACATATTTCTGAGATACAGAATGGTCAGAGGAAATTATCATAGCTTAAATATTTTTAACATTACAAAGAATTTAAATTTTATTAGAAATTAGTATAAATATATTAAGATTTCTTTGTAATTTCATTGTAAATAGAAAAAGTATCAAAATAATTTTATAATTCTTTTATTATTACTGTTTATTAAAAAAAAAAAAAGTGGGCCACTTATTTTCAGTCTCTGATTGCTCTAAGAAGCAATAAATACAATTTTCTAATTTTGAATTATGGTATTATTAAACATGACTTACCTTGACTACCGGCAGCTGAACGTAACAATGAATAACGATTACGTTCTTTGCGTGACTGTTTGTCGATTACCTTTTTGGCGATACCGCCGGGCATTTTGCTACTACCAGAACTGGTTGATGCCTGGGGTGGCAGTACAGACGAAGCGTTGGCAACAACTTGGTTTAAGGCTGCAGTCAATGGTGCTGGTACTGGTAGTTGTTGATGTTGTGTCACTGCAAGAACACTGGCTGCATAGCCAGCAGCAAGCATTTGTTGTTCTTGAGATATTTGATGTTGTTGCTGCTGTTGTTGCTGTTGCTGCTGTTGTAGTTGTTGCTGTTGGGGTGTAAGGGCGCAAACACTACCCAAACCGACATCAACGGCGGCAGCCATGGTTGAGAGAGTGGGACAGAATTGATTATTGACACCACGTGATGTTTGAACTTGCACTGAATTTGGGTGAGGTACAACAACAGATGGTTGAGTCTGGGTAGAAACTTGAACCTAAAAAGAGAAATTTTGATTTTTTAATTATTACGTTTACTAAAGAAGTATTTTCAAAATGTTTATATTTGTTTCTAACAAACCTGTGTTGATTGTTGCTGCTGCAATAATAATTGCTGTTGCTTTTGCTTTAAGACCTGCTGATTGAGTACCTGTTGGGCTAAGGCGGCCTGTTGTTGCAATAAGAGATTATTTTGTGCCACTTGTTCCAAGGTGGTTTGTTGCTGTTGCTGCTGCTGTTGCATTAAGCTCTCAGCAGTGGTTTGTGACAAATCTTGCTCTTGTTGCTGCAATAACTTTAATTGTTGTTGCTGTTGCTTTTGCTGGTCTTGCAATTCTTGCTGATGCAATTTCAAGTGTTGCAGTTGCTGGGCTGTCGCAGCTACTTCATCTTGTTGTTGCTGCTGTTGCTGTTGGGCCGTAGGTGGTAATTGGAATAATAACTGTAAAGATTGGGAGGACTTGTCGGCGACAGTGGTGCCCACACCGCCGCAACCATCAACGTTGAAAACAAAATTATTATTGTTATTGTTGTTGTTGGTTACATTTTGCTGCTGATTAGTAGTTAGTTGTTGCTGTTGTTGATTAGCAGCAGCTGCCGCAACGGCCTTTAATAGACGTACATTGGTTTGTTGTTGCTGGTGCAGTTGTTGTATATGCTGTTTTAATTCTTGATCTAAGCCATGGTGTTGGGTGTGTTGCTGGTGTTGTTGTTGTTGCTGCAATTGATATTCAGCCACTGTGCTGGCAGCTGACGTAGATGTAGGCAGTGTTTGTAATTGTTGATGTTGCTGAACGGCAGCAGCGGAAGCGGCAGTAGCATCTTCAGGTGAAAAAGGTATTAAAGACAACGTAGTTTGCTGATGTTGATGTTGCTTTAAGGTAAATAGTAAAATGTATTTCAAATTAAAAAATTGCTTAGCACAACTATCTGAGAATTTTCATTAAAAATTTTAAACAATGTTTTTACTCATTTTACAAATATGTAATTGTGTGGAACTTAGAAATATAAAGAATATTATAATTTATTAGTTGGCCAATAATGCTTCCAAATTACAAATGAAATAAACTGAAAAATAAAGTTGTAGCGGAAACACACGCCAGAGTTGTAAATTAACTTTATTATAAAAAAAAGAAAAGTGCTGCATTATAGATTTATTATAATTTAAAGTGTAATAGCATCTAAGTAAATAAATAAATTAATAAATAATCAAATAAAAAGGAAAAGAAGAAAACATTATGTTTTGTTGTTCCGAAATTGTATTCGTTTTTTGTTTAATTTTTTGAAAATGTTTCCTTTTGCAATTGTTTTTAGTTTTGTAAACTCTCGTAATTGAAGATTTCATATATTCTCTTGATGTGTTATTGCAAACTGATGTTTTTTTGCTAACTGGCTACGTTTACAATAAGAGTAACTACGAATAATAAATTCAACTGGTGTCAAGTGAGACTTACCTGCATTTGCATTTCATCGGCATCAGCAAATCTTTGCTGTAACTGTTGTTGCAATTGATAGTCCAACAATAGTTGATTCGCTTGTCTTTGTTGCTCTTGTTGCTGCTGCTGTTCTTCGCTGGTTGCCAGAAGACCCTGTTGTTGTTGTTGATGATGAGCCGCAGCTGCGGCACTTATCAATTGATCTTGACTAGTCCATTTAGGAGTCAAAGCCCAATTCCCATTCCAGCGTGTTTTGCAAATCGAATTGATACCAAAATCTGCCAACTCACCACAATTTAAATTGCTAGCAAATTCCTACAGAGAAATCAATTTAAAAAAAAATATATTACAATGTTAGCTACAAATACATGAAAAATATAACATTATACTTTTTTTTTTGTTTATTCTAACAGTTTTAACATTATTTTAAAATGAAAGCTAAACTTACTTGCAAAGCAGGATCATGAACATTGTGTATGACATGGAAAAAGTCATCCATTTCCACCTCAATGTCATACATTTCTTCTCGCATGCCCTCCTCTGTCTGCTCACCAGAGACACCTATTTGATCTTGGCAAACGTCAGAAGTCACAGCGACGACCGAATTGTTATCGTTATTACTGTTAGCCTGTGCAGCAGCATTTGCGAATTGTTCTAAAGTTTCAGTATCCATAGATGAGGGATAGACTAGTTGTTGTTCAACACTTTGAGCAGCAGCATTTGAGTCATTGTCGACACCTTGTATAATGCCGTCACCGGAATCTTCTTCAGTTACATCGCCGATCTGCTGTTTGACCGCTGCCAAATGCTGTTGTAGCGCATTGCTCAGGGCTGTATTGCCGGCAAATTTCAAATTCATATTTTGCGGGAATACAGTTAAAACATCGGCTCCAATTTCTTGTCGCAAATCTGTAAACGCCTGAGACAAGTCGCCGGGCTTTAGGGGTGCATTCGAGAGTATTAAATTCTCTAAACGCTGTGAAATTGGCTTTATACCTTTAGTGGGTGATTTCAATTGTAATTGTGTATCATCCAGTTCTTGTATGGATTTGGACGAATCTTCACCATGCTGTTCAATATCTGAGTTAGCTTCATCTTCACCGGGACACAATTCGGAGGTAAACGATTGGTGATCATCCAGAGAATTTCGCCGTTCATCTTTGAAGGGGTCTTTTATCGGCTCTGGTAAACGACACAATTCTAAACCATCTTGCTGCGACAGCTTCTCCTTTTTGGATAGCTTACGCTGTTTCTTGGTCTGGCCACTGCTGCTTTTGTTGTCTACTCTAATTTTGGATTCTTTGGGATCTGTCTCTTCAGGCATAACATTAACTGCAGCTGCTTGTGCAGCAGCTGTACAAAGTGTAGCTAAATTTTTCATTTCGTTATTGGCATCGGTCTCATTAGAATCCAATTCGTTTTCCAAGTTAGTAATATCTATTACTTGTTTTTCTGGTGGAGTTTCTGTAGGTGATTTTGGTTGTTTATGGAATATATGTTGGCGTAAATCTAAAACCTGCCAACCCTCTTGGATTTTCTTTAGGCATTCTTGTTGTCCGGCTGGATTAAGGCCACAGGCTTTGGCCACGGCTGCAGCGGCTGCCGCTGCATTAGCCTTGCTAAGGGCACTGAGAGAATCAGTAACAGCTAATTTGGAATCGGATAAAGCTACATCTAAAGCCTCTTGTATCTCTTGTGCTGTTTGCTCATTTTCAGGCTGCTGTTGCTGCTGCTGGTGAATGTCCTCGGCCGATTGTATTTCCATAAACTGTTGCAATTGCGTATCACACAAAGCCGTAGCGCCAGATGAAGGAGAAGCCAATGGTGATGCTGGGGAATTACTCAAAGCAATAACGCCCTGTTGTTGCGGTTGTTGCTGTGATATTTGAGCATTGTTAACAACATCTAAAGCAATTTGTTGTTGCTGCTGATGCTGCTGCTGTTGTTGATGCTGTTGAGCTGCAAATACCATATGATTCATGATGGCTTGCTGGGTTTGGAGACTCGGAGTAGCTTCATTTGTTATTAGCATGGGCTAAACGAATGAAAATTTCATTAAAAATTAAGTTGCTCTGTTGTTGGAAGTCTAATTTCATCGATACTTACCAAGTTATTGTAAATGGATACCATTTGATTTTGCCTAAACAATGGTTGTTGTTGGAGAGGAGTGGCTGCAGTTGATTGTGTTGTAGTTTTACGCAAAATTTTACCATCCTTCTTGGAAACTGGCTTAGCTTTGGGTCTATCGCTAATTGCAGTACTTTGGGACACTTCAGATGGTGTAGTTATACCACCAGTCTTCTGTGTCGTTTTACCAGTAACAGTACGTTGTTGCTGCTGACTTTGTTGTTGTGACTGAGTTTGCTGTTGCAGTTGTTGTTGCTGAGGTGGTGGTGCCGGACCTAAAACAAATTGTGTACCTTGTGGTAGAGTGGTAGCCAAAGTTAATGGAGTTTGTGGATTATTAGGATCGAAGAGCTCTTGCATCATCAGTGCCTGGTTTGGTGCAAAATTTAGAGGTTCTGGGCTTGCTATAATAACTGGTTGCATCTCTGAACCATCACCTATAGCAGGGGCGACTAAAAATACGAATAATAAATTATTTTTTTTTTTATTATTATAAAAAACATTTTTTTTTTTTTTCTTAAAAATATTATTTGCACAAAAAAGTTCTTGTTAGACAAAATATTAGTGCTGGACCTTCTGAATCTTTAAAACACTAACCTGCCAGTAGATTTTGATTTAACGTTAAAGCGTCCGCACCATCACCAATATTTTGATTCTGATTATTGACATTACCGCCAGTCATATCCAAGTAGGAGGCAGGCAACAAAGTAGCAGGAATATTCTTCTGATCATTTGACAACTGTAATAAATTATATACGTTTCTGTACAATTCTATTTTGGGAGAGTGAAATGAAAAAATACCTTATTGAAATCCTGCCTTAAAACACGACGCCTTATAAAACGTGAATCGTCATTAAAGCAGGAAAATTGTAGCTGTTGCTGCTGCTGTGTCGTGGACTGTGGTTGTGTTAGTGGCTTATTACCCAATCCATCATCACCCAAAGGCTGAGAACGTTCAATATCTTGCATTTGCTGCTGCTGTTGTTCATTGTTCGAATTGTTATTGTTGTTGCTGGCATTGGTAGTGTTTGGTATACTAACTTCAAATGGTTGTGGAGGTTGTTGACGACTTTTACGCTGATTGCCTTTAAGTTTAATTTGCTGCTGCGGCTGTTGTTGTTGCTGATTTTGTAGCGGCTGTGTTGATGTCTGATTTTGCGGCTGATGCTGCTGCGCTTGCAAAACAGGTGGAGCTGGAGGTTGTTTTTGTGGTGGCGTAAGAGGCATTATATGTGACATATCTAAATCAAAATGTTTGCGTTGTTGTAGCTGCTGTTGTTGTTGCTGCTGTTGTTGGTTGTTGAGATTGGCGGCAACTTGTTCATTATTATTGGCAATGACACCTGCTGTACCGCCAACACCAACATTACCAAAACCAGCTTGCAAATGGAAAAGTCTTGATTTAGCAATTAATGCCTCTTGTTGCTGAGCACTCAACGAATTAATATCAATGGCAGCGTATTCCTCATTAGAAGCCACCACTTGATTGGAGCCAGCATCTGAGGCATTGGCATTTGGTGCTTGCAGTTGCAGTTGTTCCTCCAAATACTCGTTCGTGGCTCCAGTTAAAGCGGCATTGTTTGTGGTGTATTGTTGATGATGGAAAACTTGTTGGTTGTTTACTCGAACAGATTCTGAAACTTCAGGCAAACCGGGAGGAGCGCTCAACTGTTGCAATTGTAATTGCAGTTGTTGCTGCAATTGCTTTTGCTGTTGTTGCAGTTGCTTTTGCTGTTGCAGATTAATCAAATGTAACTGATTGGCAGCAGCATTAGAGGCAGTGGTATTATTAATACCAACGGCAGCAGCTGCAGCCGCTGCTGCGGCAGCCGATTGCAATTCATTTTGATGATTTTGTATAAAGTGTGGATACTTAAACAATAGTTCTACTACACGGGTATGGCCACCTTTGGCCGCTTCGATTAGCATGGTACTGTTATCTTTAAGTTTGTGGAATGGATCGGCCCCAATTTTCAAAAGGTATTCAACAACTGCCTGATGACCACCAGCACAGGCCAAGGATAATGGGGTATGGTCATTACTACTGGTTTGTTTATTGACATCAGCTCCTTTGGAAATAAGAAACTTTACGGTACACAAGTGACCAGCACGGCAGGCTTTCATTAACGGTGTACGTCCTCCTTCCGACTCGTGTTCTAATTCGGCTCCGTAGCTCAACAGAACTTCAGCGGCATCGGTATGACCATTCTCACAAGCATGCGTTAAGGCTGTATCGCCCGTTTGAGTTTCTGCATGCACGTTGGCCTTGTTCTCCAAAAGAAAGCGTACCAAGTCTGTGTGGCCTTCCTGAGCTGCTTCCATCAGGGGCGTAGAAGCTCCCAATTCTAAATTGGCTCCATGTTTTATCAAATATTCCGCCACTTCACTGAACCCACCACAGCATGCCAACGTTAAAGCCGTTTCTTGTGTTTCTTCAGTAGTGGCGTTTATGTTAGCGCCTTTGCTAAGCAATAGAGCTACCATTTCTTCATGGCCCTCACGTGCAGCTTCCATTAGGGGGGTATAGCCTTCATCGTTTACCTCTTCGATATTTGCACCACGTTCAATTAGCAAAGTTGCCAATTCAACGTGACCACCACAGGCGGCCAATGTCAGAGGTGATTCAAATGAATCCGTAGGCATATTAACTTGAGCTCCAGAGTCCAGTAGCAGCCTGGCCACTTCTACATGGCCATCCATAGAAGCCTCCATTAGGGCTGTATGCATTTCGTCGGTTTTATGTTCTTGGTCAGCGCCAGCTTGCAAAAGAAAACGTACCATATTCAAATGACCCTTGTAACATGCTAACGTCAAAGCACTTTCCTTGAATTCATTCGAATGTGTATTGATGCCGGCACCATGTTCTAATAAAACCTAAAGAAATTTTTTCAAACAACATAAAATTTAGTTTGATGTAAAAACCAAAGATGTTTATGTGTGGTTATCATTAGCAAAAGGCATCAAATAAGATCAAACGATATCACTGACATTAAATAATATTTTGAAACGAAATCTACTTTTTAAACCAGATTATTAACTCAATCTTTAGTTAGTTTAAAGAGTAGACTAAAAAATATCTTAATGTCTCTAATCTCGGATTTTCATCATTTGTCAGTTGAAGCAATTTAAACTTTCCAAATATTAATTAATACCTTGGCAACTTCAACGTGACCTGCCGATGCTGCTTCCATTAAAGGCGTATGTCCATTTTCGTTTTGCTCCTCGACGTTGGCACCATGTTTTAGCAGTTCTTTAACCACCTCTACATGACCACCAGCACAGGCAAACATAAGCGGGGTATTACCGGTGGCACAATGAGCATTTACATCTGCATTATGATTAAGTAAAAGTTTAACTATCTCCAAATGACCAGCAGAAGCAGCCTCCATTAAAGGAGTACAATCTTTC
This sequence comes from Bellardia bayeri, assembly GCA_950370525.1. NCBI lineage: Eukaryota > Metazoa > Arthropoda > Insecta > Diptera > Calliphoridae > Bellardia > Bellardia bayeri. The sequence continues at coordinate 97,356,648 of OX493264.1, forward strand.
TGGCCCTTGTCTTCTACTTGAGCAGCAGACATGGCTAAAAGAACCTTTTAAAATGAATTAAAGATTATTTTAAATGGTTGTCATAAAAATATGCATGAACAAGTTTACCTGTGCCAATTCATAATAACCAGCTGAGCATGCCATAGAAAGCAAGGATTCACCGTCATCCGTAGATTCGTTAATATTAACGTTTCCCTTACCCAACAGACTACGCACAGTATTAACGTCGTTGTCGTTGCAGGCAGCAATTAGAGTACGAGAAAACATGCTAAATAAAAAGAAGTTCAAAAGAAAATTTGTTAAAACGAATTCTTTTTTTAAATTAATATTATTTTTTGTATAAAAATTAATGTGTGTGAAGATAAATATATATATATTATAAATTCAATTCTGGAATTCCAAAAACAGCATCTGATAGCTGTTCCCATTGCGCACATATCCTATATAGTGGTTATACATATCTTTGCTCCATTTGACCACTTTGGTCAAAATCCCTCATAGAAGTCCAAAATGGTTTAAGTGAATTTTTATAAGTTTATAAAAATTTCACAAATTCAATTCTGGAATTCCAAAAACAGCATCTGATAGCTGTTCCCATTGCGCACATATCCTAGATAGTGGTTATGCATACCTTTGCTCCATTTGCCCACTTTGGCCAAAATCCCTCATAGAAGTCCAAAATGGTTTAAGTGAATTTTTAAAAGTTTATAAAAAATTTCACAAATTTAATTGTGGAATTCCAAAAACAGCATCTGATAGCTGTTCCCATTGCGCACATATCCTATATAGTGGTTATGCATACCTTTGCTCCATTTGCCCACTTGGCCAAAATCCCTCATAGAAGTCCAAAATTGTTTAAGAAGAACTTCATAATTAGTTCTAGTTTTAAGTAAATTGTTTTTTATAACCATTTAAAATTTCATGCCCAATTTAAAATCAATTTTTTCATTAAATTGTTTTTTTGGTCATAACGTATTTAAAATTTATTTTAATTTGTATTTTATATTTAAATACGTTTGTCATTAGTCGTTACGTCAAAACATATTTAACTCGGCATATTTATCTTCACACACATAAAAATTAATCAATTTTCATATAACACTGGTTTATCAAGATGTAAGAAGTTTTTTACAAAATGCAATATTGGATAATTTGGTTAATTATAACTCAAAACATGTAATTGTAACAAAAATATTTATTTATTATAATTACTACCCCAATGGGCATTGTTACAGAAAGCGATAAATGTGAATAAACCAAACTTTAAAATTTGTATTATGTCAATGAACCATGTATACTCGTATACATATAACTATAAGGTTTGCAATTACATATCTACTTTAAATAATTATCTTTTTTAGATTTGTTATAATCTTGAACTTTACTTACGTTTTATCACTGCTAGCACCACGCATTTTTGTTAGAGCCTGTTTAGTCTCATCGATGGCATGTGTGGCATGACGTAAAACAGGTGCTTTTTCGTTGGCTGCGAAACGAAAAGACATACAGAAATTAATAAAGTATTTGGTGCATTATATGAGCATTCATTCGTTTTATCTTACCGGCAGCTTCAAAGAGGGCATTTAGATTTCGATTACTACGATCGTTGTTGGTGTCGAGCAAGAAATCTCCACTGACCTCATTGGGATCCTGAATTTCTTCATCATCATCATCATCGTCGATTTCTTCCTCCTCATCCTCTTCATCATCGTCGTCGTCATCATCGTCATCCTCATTTTCGTCATCGTCATCCTCTTCGTCTTCTTCGTCTTCATCTTCGTCCTCATCGTCACCATCATCTTCCTCTTCATGGCCTTCGGCATCATGACCACAAGAATCCGGATCAGATTCTGGAATGTCATCCTAAAATGGTACAAATATCAAAAACAATAAAAAACTAGGTAAATTAAAACATTTCAAGTAAATCTCATAAAAATGAGATCTACGTTTTAGGCTTGTTGAACAATAAAATACTCTGCCTACTCTTAGGAGTTAACTAAGCAAAATAAAAGAAGAATATTTACCCCCTGGTCCACCATGTCGAACGATAGCGTTCGCTTAGATAAGACTTAAGGCACAAACTGGAATAAACAAACTTGATTGAGTAAAAAAAGTTTGTGTCTTAAGTCTTATCTAAGCGAACGTTATCGTTCGACATCGTGGGCCAGGGGGTTAACCAATTCTAAACTTAAATAAAAAAACAAATAAAAGCTAAAAAAAAAAAAATAAATTCAATTTCAAAATGACGGTTAATAAAGTAACAAAAAAAGTTCATGTTGTCTCTAAGGCCAGCAAAACAATTTTATTTTGGTTTGTTGTAGGAGTAGTTTACAGTGGTGATATTAAAAGTAGTAGATAGTATAAGCAGTAGTAATAGTCTTCATTATTAATATCTCATATTTTAATTTAATTTTAAACAAAATATGTATTAGTATTGGTAATTTAACAAAATTTATGTTGCTATACATAGCTAAATGTTATAGTTTCACATTCAGCTATTTTTTATGCATTTTTAAAAGTTGTATAATTGAAAAACAACAAATAATAATTTAATTAAGCGTTTTTAAGTTTTAGCTAATTATGGACGAGTCTTATTTAAAAAATTCAAAAAATTTATAATTTGAGGGGAAAATTAAAAAGAAGAGGCTATAAACTAAAAAATGCATAAAAATCGACGAAACTTACCAATAAATCTGGCCTTAGACACAAGCATGCCAAAAGGATCTACAAAAAGAACGGAAAAGAAAGAATAAAATAAAATTTTAACATAAAAATCAAATAAAAACGTTGGGCAAAATAATAAATTAAAACAAAACATACATTAAGCAAAATTAAATTTTGTTTAACGTTGTATAGAGTTTTAAAGCCAAAGTCAAATGATATCAGAAGCAGAATGTAGTTGTTTAAACTTAATGTAACACAATTTATTTAATTATTTAACATACATATGTACATACGTAGAACTACCTTAAAAATTTAAATCCTGTTTGTTAAAAAAAAATTCATCTCAACATAGGTATTTCAATTTGAATACATAATCTTAACCAACATTTTTCAGATAATTACAAAAGGTTAAGCTAAACTTCACGCAAAATTAAACCGGTATAAGTTAAAAAAATTTATTAATTTCTTTTCAGGAATATTTAAATAATATTGCCAGGAGTACTAACAAATTTTTAATAATATGGTTGCAAATTTAAACCACCATAAAAGTATTTCACAGCCTTACATTACAACTTCTTCAGTATTCACTGTTACATACATACGTAAATAATCAGACATGTCACAAAATTCGATCGGAATGGTTTCAATTCCGTATTTGCAAATCGATCGTTTTTACTTTGCGTTCTCTAGATTCCAATTGATTTTGTGTATTACCAAAAAAAATTTAAATCTCGATTTTTAACCTAACATTAGTTTATTGTAATAAAAAGTGTAACAAAGCGAACAAAAAAAAAAAAAACGCTAACAAAGAAATTTTAAATAAAAGTGAACAAAATTTTCTAAAAATGCCCAGAATTTCAATTGTTACTGTTTTAAATGAACAAACACATCAAAACGCAGTTGAAAAGCTACGAAGAAGAAATTTCTCTGTCATATTCCAGTAAAGTGTAAATATTTTTAATTTTTCGACAAACGTTTTCTTGTTGCTGACACTAACATTGAAATTTTTAAAATTATTAAAAATTTTAAAATTAATAAAAGTATCAATGAGAGAACTAAAAAACAATGAAATAATAAAATTAATTATTTAATTGTCATTATAAATTAGTATGAGTTTTTTTCAGCATAAAATCATAAAAAACAACAATTCCATTTTAGAAATCTAAAGTGGTTTCATTCCGAAAAAATCAAAACCACATTCGATCGGAATTGAGTTCTGTGACATGGCTGAATATTTATTTAATTATAGAAAAATATTTGCTATAATTTTAAATCAAAACAATTAAACAACTCAATAAAGATGGCACTTGCAAGTTTATGCTAGGAACACAACTGGGACGAGCGACGAATTTTTGGTCGCAAATATTCGTCTCGGCGAACTCTGAAATAGAGTCTATTTCTATATCCTTTCGTCGGCGAACGACGGACAAACCACACACTTTCGTTTAATGTTTTAGTAAAAAATGTTAATTTTTACTTTGATTTTTTTTTTATTATTTACTTTTTTTTATTTAAAATACATATACAAAGTAGTTGAGCACTTCAATAAAATAGATACATACATATAATTGAAATGGTTAAAAAAAATTAATGCTTATATGCATTATATGCTTTGCCCGGCCCATATTTTCAATGTAACACAATTTTTTTCTTAAATTTATTTAAACATTATAAGCATTTAACTCCGTTTTTTTTAAATTAAATGTATTTTTTTTTTTTTAATTTTGAATACCGATTATTAAATTTAACAAACGTTTATTAAGCAAATTTTTATATGCAAATCTGTCTTAATAAACGTTTGTTAACTTTAATATTCGATTTTGAATAAAGGGGTTATTCTTTTGTTTTCTTATTAAGTACCATGGTCACTAACCATATTTTATTATCAAATGAAACAAGTGTCATTTTAATTTTAAAGTGCCATATCGCATTTCTTGTTCTGTTGAAAGAGATGCCAGACTATATTTTTGTCTCATAACGCTCATAGAAAAACGTTACGTAATAAACATTTTTGAAATTATAAAAATCTATTCTATTTGATAATAAAAAATAAATAAAAATAAAGGTGACTATATTTTATTGTTCGTAACTGTATGTGTGTATGTGTATAAAATATGCTTTCCCCGTTTGGTTATTCTTGATTTAGTTTTTCATAATTTTACATTGATGGTGGTGTTGTGTGAGAGTGTAGTGTAATGTCACATTTATGAGAATTTATACTCGCTTTTTTTTTGGTGTTTTGAATGGGATTTTTAAGAATTAAGTTATGAATCATACTTAATTGATTAAATTAGAGCGGCTATTTTTTATTGCTACGGTTTTTATAGCAACAAAATTAAAATTTTCTTGACACAACAGCAACGAAAAAATAATGCAAATGGAATTGTTAACCTTAAAAAATATACATATGTATGTACATATGTATGTAAGACGATAGAAGAATGCAGGTTTTTAAGAGAATCTCTTTTATTTATAACTTCAGGGCTATTAAAATATTAATATTTGAAGGAAATATTTAAAAAAGAAAAAACAGTTATACAATTCTAAAAAAATAAAAATGTATTGTTTATCGGGAAAAGATTCAACAAAACATGAAAAATCAAAACAATAGAGGTTTAAAGATAAAAATAGACATAACCTTAACATCAAAGATTGGCACACAGTATTATTTGTTTATTTTATTTAGCTATTTTTAAAAGATTTAAAAATTTAAGTATGTAAAGCATAGAACTCTGTTCAAAATTTCAAGTGAAATGCTGTCAAAATACATGTTAAAAAAATAAACATGAAATTTTCATTAAAAAATGTTGCAGAAGTAGTACTCTGTTCATTTTGTGAAAAACATGTGAAATGTATCTGGCAACATTAATTTTTCACAGCGAAATAATTAAAGTAGCAATTCATGGTGCAACTATACAAGGTGAGTGCAAATCGACAACAAATACAACACAAAACAGAAACAACAGGCATTTTGTTTGTGTAAAATAATGTACTAATGTCAAAAATACTTGAAAAAGTATTACTTTGACATAAGTAAATTGTAAACAAAGTCAATCAGCTGGGCTACTGCGCTCACCTTGTATAGTTTCACCATGGTAGCAATTGTTTCACGTGGAATTTTATCCAAAAGCTCTTCTGTCGCAACAACAATATCTATCTTTTGTTGTTCTGCTGCACAAGCGGCTAGTAATATTTGTTTATTCATTTTTATTTAAAGATTTCGATTCAACACAGATTTTTTAATATTTTAACTTTTATTTATTTTCGATTTAAATTCACAAAAAGCAAAACATAGGTATGTGTTTTGTTTACATAAGTAAAACAATGTGGCGTACTTTCAATTAAAAAAAAACGTCAAATTATGTAAATTCGCGTGATAGGCAACATTGGCTATACGTCAAATTTTCCGTATGAAATAATTAATGTTGCTCAACATTTTTCCCAAATTTGAACTACACACTATCATTTCTAACAAATAACAACATTATTATTACTTTTTAGAAATATGTAGTAGTATATGCTTTATTGTTCTGTTGATTTATAATTGTATAAATTTATTTTCACTCAAAAGACTTCAATGAGTCATTTTACTACTTAGGTATAAAGTCATAAATTAAATGTAAAGAAAATTTGAACAAAGAAGGATTTCTATCTATTTACACATTCACATAACAAACTGCTGATATAGGTATGTACATATGTATGTATGTATTTTCAGAGTCTTTGAAAGAAAAGAAAAAAAAAACAATTTAATAGAAGTAGCAATTTAAATAAAACAATTTTATTGCATAAAATAATCAAAGTTTAGACTACACTACACTCTTTCGTTTTCTTTCTTTTGCATTTATTTTATTGTTCAATCTTTATCCCATGATTCTCTTTCTACTCGATTGCTGTCTGTACACAAATATTTTCTGGTTCGGTTTTTTGTCTTTTAAACAAATAACTTTAACGAAACTCAGTGTATTTATATTTTTTAGCACAAAAAATAATAATAAAAATATGTACCCGATCCGTACGTCGGAATGTTCGTTTGTGCTTATGCGGGTATAAAAGTCATAAAACGTAGTAAACTGAAACCTAAAAAAGTTTATAGGGTGTAATGAACTAAATATTGTTATTGTTTAATTTGTATTGCTGTTGTTGTTTATGGTAGGGTTTGAGTAATTTCTTTTTTTTTCAAATAGAATTTTAAAGAATTATTTCATTTTTAAAAATAATATTTATTTAAAATTGTTAATTTATTTTCAGAAATTAAATGATGATGTTTAAATTCTTATTAGGATAACACAACAAATACGTACAGATTTGATAAGTCAAATATCTTAAAATTCCGGAAAATAAATCTTGAATTTTTAGTTCATTTGAATTGGGAAAATGTTAATTTTACTTTATTAAAAAAAAGTAAAGTAAAAAATGTATTAGTTAAAAATTAAACGTGTAGAACTTCGGCCTGCTCCTCTATATTGAAAAAAATCCTTTAATGCCATTTCCATAGATTTTTAATGTTTTACTTTTGTTTGCTTTGTTTTTGAGGTATAAATTTAAGATACAAATTTGGATAAACTCTAGAAATGTGGATATATTTTAAAAGTAGTTGTAAATTCTATAATATATGTAGCTCATTCAAAGCCGTATGGTTATTATGTGAAAAACTATTATGAATATAAACTCGAAGCCCTCTGCCAAATTTCAAATGGCTGTCTTCCATTTCGTGGTTCAATTTTAAAATAAACTTTATTTTGTACACATATACGAAAAATCTATTAAACTATTACATACATATATGTTTTTTAGAATACACTTATTTATAATTCCTGCATAACGTCACATTTATCAAATTCTCATTTTCAAACTGTGTACACTGTATATATGTTTGTGTTTACATTTGTTTGTTCGTGCCATTCAATTCTCACTCATTTAAAGTGGACTTCAATCGTGTTTTATTTAAATTTATTTTGTTTGCTTTATAATTTATTTAAACAAAATATCCGTTGAAAATATTACTATCGTAAAAATGGTTATTGGACGAAAGCAAGGTAACTTTGATTTTATTTACAGTGTGTATTTTAAGAGAGCTTTTTCCAAGTATAATTGCACATACACACTGCAAACATAGATGTGTACATACATCTACATATAAATACATATAATGATAGATTGTTTATTTATTTGTCTTTTACTGTATTTTTTTTTTGTTTTAATTGTCAAAACCATCCGAAAATGCTAAAATGTTGTTGTTGATTTTTATTCTTTTTGGCAACATTTTATAACAATTCAAAGATAAATTTTGTTTTTGTTTGTTCGTTCATTTTAAAGAGAAAACGAATGCGCACTGAATTCGAAAATAATTTTAAGTAACAACAATAAAAATAAAAAATTTAACGCTAAACAACCAGAAGAAAACTTGTAGTAGGATGATTTTTTTCTTTTATTATATTTTGTTGCAAAAAATGGCAATAAACTGATTAAAAAAAGAAAGCTAAAAAAATATAACGAATAACACGACGTAGAGATTCACAAAAATATTAATAAAAAATTTAGGTTTTTAAAGAATTTTGAAAAGTATATTTATTAATTTACAAACATATTTAGTTTCCTTGCTGAGGAAATTAAAATAACTCATAAAACATACGTGAAAATGTTAACATTTACCAACTTATAGGTATAACGAATATTTACACTCGATATAATATATGTATGTAAAAATAAAGCAAAGTCAAGAGGTAGGTATCAAGAATGGTGAGTACTCAATTAATCCTTAATAATGCCCCAAGTCACTTCGTTAGTAAAATTTACAAAAGATAGTTCATCTTTTCATCAATTTACACAATAGGCATGACTCCTCATATCACACAGCTTAAAACTTATTTAAAAATAAATCTCTATACCTATATAGAATTTTTCGATTAAATGAACGAACATATATGTAACATTTTTGACAGAAAAGAAAACGCAATTAGTATTTTAGCAGATTTACATTTTTACTTTTTTACGATTAATAAATTATTATATGAACTTTATATGATGTCCAATATAATTTAATTATCTTAATGTTAGAGTTTAATTTATCTCTATTTTGTAGATGTCTTCAAGCACCCCCAGCATATGTTGAACTTTTTCTTATTTTTTTGTCTTGAACAGAAAAATTTGCATAGACATTTTACATTATTATTTTAGTCTTCGAATTTATGTACATTTCTTAACTTTAAAGGTGCACAATGTATAATTTTTCAATTGTGATTTTTGGCCTAATCCGAAACCGATGAAATCTACTTAATAAACTTAAAACTTGATCTATGACCCCTTATGTTTACCTTATATCTAATGTCAAAAACCCAAAAAATAGAATTTGTTAACATAAGAAGGTGGCATCATTTCAAAAATTACTAAAGAAATGTTCAATAAAGGACATAGAAAAGAAACTTTGTTTCTTGCTCTAGGATTCAATTTCAATTTCTGTAGGTATAAAATATACTGATACAAAACAAGAAAGAAAAAATTTAAAAACCGCAACAAAATAGATTAAAAAGAGAATTAGAATTCTTACGTGTTCGTCATCATAATTGTCGTTACAAAGATGATAGTGACGGTAACTTTCATCAAATGTTTTATTTGTCTGCGAGTCTGACAAAATAAACCATAAAAGAGTCGAGCTCATGGTGAAATTACTCTACAAGGTGACATCGAGATTACAACAATACAAAAGCAACAGAAACAACATGGTATTGTAATGTCAAAAAAACCGGCTATTGTTTACAAACATTCCTATAGAAAAAATCAATACATACAATTTTTAATTTCAAGATGACACATGTGTTTTTGTTTACAACATAATTTATACAGTGGCGAGCACACATGGATAGAGGTTTTATAACTATGACTTAAAAACCGAATAAAACTCTCAAATTTTTAAAAATAATAATGGTTTTTATTTAAAATGTTAAATAAATGAAACAAAAATGAAAATAAATTGAAATTCATTAATTATTAAAGCTAATGTGAAGTTTAGGGTAAATTTATGTGAAATGGCAATGTATCCACTTTTGCACGTTAAAGTTCATTTAATCTGGTAGCAAGAATAAATGCACAGTTGCAGCGAATTTATGTACATAACAGAGATCAGTTATGAGTACTGAAAAAGTGAGTATATTCGAATCATGACTTATAATTTATTGTACTTATACGTACTCATACTTGTCTCAATATCATCAAACCACTACTCATCTTTAAAGTTTGAAGTACTCATTATATTCATACTTAATCTCATGTATGATGTTGTTTATTTTGACTCTCCTTAACATACCTACATTGATAAAGAAAAAATCTACATTGATTTTTTATTAAAAAAATATATTTTTAAAGCTTTTGTTTTTACGTTTACACAAATTTGGCAACATATTGCATGGTCTAAGCATAAACCTTTCGAGCATAAAAGCAAAAAATACATTTTAAACTTTATTTTATTAATACCCACTCAATAATCTTTCTGTGCATATTTTATGAATATTTTGGGAATTCTTAAAATTTAAAGGACATATCACCAAAATCGAAGGTTTATTACATTCAATTTTTAGATTTTAATTTAAAAAATTTCAATTTCTAATTTTCATATCGGCGTTCTCCTCTAACATTGTCATTATTTATTTTTTTATTTATTTTATTTTTGCTGTTTGAAATAAAACATAATTAGTTATCTCTTCTTTCGAGTGAAATACCTTTGTGTTTTAGTCTCCTTTGTTGTCTTCTTTGCTGTACGTATTTATTGTTTTTTTTTTTCATCAAAATACAAATAAAACAAGAGTGTATAGTCAGTGGGTTAAGCCTGACCATATAATACTCTACACCCAGGGCGCTATATGGGAGCTATGACCTATTATGCACCGATCATCCATAAATTTGTGTTTAATTTTATCTCGATATAAACACTTAAAAGATTTATACCTGTAGTAGTTTATGATTTAGTTGTAGTCGCAGGTACCTGTTATAATATTTCTTGAAGTGTATTACGTATGTTTAATAATAGTCATGTATGATTGTATAGTATTCTAGAACTTTCTATGTAAATATATTTATCTCCTTTATTATCCTTTATTTATCGCCATTTTCCTAATTTCCACAATGGCCACAAATCCTCTCCAGATTTATTTTTGCATAAAACTCAAATTTTCTGGAATTCCAAAATTATTTCAGATATCCCACTATTACAGTTGTATAAAGTGACCATAAGACCACCATTTCCATATAGTGTCATACCCGAGCCCTTTTTCTAATTTCCACAATGGCCAAAAATCCTCTCCAGATTTATTTTTGCATAAAACTCAAATTTTCTGGAATCTCAAAATTATTTCAGATATCCCACTATCATAATTCCATTCAGTGGTCTTTTTCCATACCATATGTTTTAATTTAATTTTGCCTACATACCTGTTAACCCTAGGATTACCGGTAACTTTTTTCCACTAAGTTACCCTCTTGGTCAGAATAGATGAGAATAGATAAAAAAAAAAACCTAGTTATATAAAAACAAAATAATAATATTTTTTACTAATCAAATGTTTATTTTTTTCTACTATACGAATTTATTATTTTTTATGTTATTCTAGGTGACAGTCGTCACATACATATGTAGTTTTTAGTTTCTTGACCATGTTGCAGGCACATTGCTTTTCACATTTACCACAGCTGAAACGTGTTTTGCGTTTTGTTTTCGTTGTTATATTGCACTTAACGCATAGTGGGCGGTAGTTTTTTCAAGTGGTAGGAAAAGGCACAATTTGTGGGAGTACCAGCTGATTCACTAGCAGACCAGAAATCAGCGATGACGATCTGTTTTCTTTAGATTTACCATATCTTTATACATATATCAAAAACGAAGCTAAACCAGATATGACCAACATATTGTAAAATATGGTCAATGACCAGCGGTTGGTTCCACGTTTACAGCTATAGTATGATAACATCTGGTCCATTTTGTCAACTCCAGATTTATTCTAATTATAGCCAATAATTTGGTTGGGTGTTTTAGCGTTCAATCTGGTTAATCTACCTGGCTCATCTTCCGACGTTATGTGTTCTTCAATGGTATTTGTGTAATGCTCTGTTGATAACAGTATGACAGCTTAATTTTTTTTAAAGTTTTATTATGGCGAACGGTTCCAACGAGAGCTAGGCGGACTTCCATTAATCTCTGAGCAAGTGTCAGACTTGTGAAGAAATTGTCGCAATACACAGAACGTCCTGTATGGAAATACTTCCTTAATAAATCCATGACTACTCTCTCTCCCTGGTTGACTTCTCGGGTACCGTCAATAGGTTTTCCAGTGTAAATTTGGCCTTTCAAGAGATATTTCGTTTTTGAGTCACATATCCACCAAATTTTTATGCCGTATTTGGCTGGTTTTGACGGAATATATTGTGTGAATCTCGTACGTCCCCGAAATGGAAAAAGTTGTTTATCTACTGTTAGGTTTGCTCCCTGGGTGTATGAAGACTCCAAATTCGCAACAAGCATTAACCGCTTGTGCTGCCGATTTGCTTGGCGCATTTCCCTAGTGTTTGCGTTGTCAAAACGGTTAAACCGTAGCAATAAAATAAATCGTTTTTTTTTTGACATTGTAGTCTTATAAACGACATGGTGATGTGGTGCCCACAATTCTTTAACAGGCTGTGTTGCACATTTGAAAACCCCGGCAAACAAAAGCATATATTTCTTTTTCGTGTGTTAGTTCCCATTCTATGGGTTTATTCAAAGCAATAAAAACCTCTTGTGCATTGCGGTTGGTTTCTCGAACAATAATACTTACCATTTCAGGTGTAAATATTTGTCTAAAAATTTGAACTGGATAAGGCAGAAAGTGGCGCGATGGTCCTGTTTTCATAGCAACAGGAATATTTTGAGCGATAACCAAACAAAATAAATATGTATGTAAGTAAAAATTCGTGGTCCAGCCAGACCAAAAGGGTAATTTAATATACCTTCACATAAAAATGGAATTTTATCCCTTAAATTTGGTCCGATCGAATCAAAATTAGTCTCATTCGATTCAGCACATATTATTTATAGAATTCAGATACCTACTAATATAATATAATATCTATTGGCGTTACAAAAATCATCCACTATGGTGGTGTAGGGTATAAAAACATACTTTAGGTATAAACTCACTAGTGAATGGTAAATCGACTTCGATTATGGTCGTTAATCGATTATTGCCTTCAAAAATCGATTATTTTGTCAACCTGTAAAACTAAAAGCGCGGGTTTTTTGGAAGTCGGTGTGCAAAAAAATAAAAGTAAAGTTTAGTTAAAAGTGATTAAAAGTGAAAAAATGACACCAAGCCACGTTTGGCAATACAGTGAACTCGCAGAAATGTGAACCAATTTTTACCGAGGGTGTTAAGTTTTCGATATTGTTCACGTTTTAGATTGCATTTTTCTATAATATATTTTAGTCTCTTACCTTTTATTTAATTTAAAATTATTTTTTACCTATGTAACATATTTTGATGTTACTTTTTGTAAGTTCCTGCCATATTTTAATATACTACTCGTACATACCTACATAGCTACTATGGTGTGCAAAAGGGGTTCTAAGATACTAATTTTTAAATTATGTTATTGAATTCATAAAAAATAGGGGTTAGTTGAATTTAAACTACTATAATTATAAATTTGTTTATTTAGTTTTTATTGAAAAGGAGCAACTACAACTACAAAAGAAGCTACTTATCATGCAACATAAGTTGTTTACAACAAACAAACTACGAAATTCTTCTGCGGGGAATGCCAAAATTTTTAACTTACAAAATTAAATTTTAAATTTCGATAAAAAGTTCACGTTTTAGAGCCTTCACCTATGTTCACGTTTCAAAATTGACAATGTAAAAAAAATATGTTCATGTTTTTGGGTAGTTCATGTTACTGGATGTTCACGTTTCTGCTAGTTCACTGTATTTTAAAAAATGTATAATAGAAAAAAGGCATAGTGCTGCATTTGCAAGGAGTTAGCTTTTTAGCTTGAAAAAATCTTATAAGATTTAAAAAATTAAATTTATTAAACAGAAATACCTATGTAGAAACATATTTTTTTAAGTGCGCCTTTTTAAAATAAAACAATTGAATAAAATTGCATGTTTTCGTTTTTCAACAAAAACAAGTTGTAAACATTTTTGATTTTTTAGTTTAAGAAAAAAAAATTATCAAAAAAATCGACTTTTATGTCCGATTAATCGATAATAATAGCGTAGACAGACGACACAGTTAATTTGCATTAGCAGTCTTAATTCAAATTAACTCGTGAATTATCCCTATCCTAATGCGCATTAGGTTAGCCGTAAATGCACAAAATCGGAGTGAATTTATAATGCATTTAGCAACATCGTCGAAAATCAGTCATATGTATGTTATCAAATTATTTACTTTTGTAAAAGAACACAATTGTAAAATTAAAATAATTAAAACAAATTTCCACAATTGCCTTTCTCTTATTTCAGTGTATCCTACTGCGGTACCCACTTGTAGTAACACGTTCAGGTTGATGGTTGCTTGTACATGAACAATTTTTGCATTATGGAGCAGTTTTAGCAAAAGTAATTTCAGCTTTTTTTTTTCAAATAAATACTGATTTTTACCAAATGCCAAAAAAAATTTTTCATAAGTAAACAGTTGTTTACAAACAAACAGCTGTTTACTAAATGCAGAAACTGTCGTCTGTCACGGTGAAATCTTAATTCACATTAGTGAGATTTTAATGCAAATTAACGCTGTCGTCTGTCTACGCTATAAGGGTATGTACAGAGTGGCAGCAGAAACAAGTTTGAGTGTTCATAGTGGATGCGAGAATCAGTGCTGATATTTTATTTATTATTTGTGTTTTGTGTACATATGTTTGTGTGCATTTGGGTTTGTTGTTCATTGTTGTTTGTGAATTTGAAGTAAAAAAATATGGATTCGTCAAATGATGAGTATTTAGCTTCAGCTACTGCTTTAAAGTATTTTATCAATACAGAGATAAAAAACTGACATTGAGTTTTAACATTTTATCTATTATTATTTATTTGAATTTTTATTTTTTTGTTTAATTTTTATTACATTCAGTGATGTCAGATGAAATTTTTAAAGTTCCCTACGTTTTGATAAAAAAAAAAATCCCCACATTTCACTACAACACCAATTTTCCCCCTACAATTTTCCCTACCTTATATTAGTTATAAGTAAAACTCAATATTTATTAATAATTCAAGATAGTAAATTTTATTTACTTTAAACAAAAAATAATAACATACATTTTTAAAAAATATCAGGTAGTTTGAGTTAAATAAAAAAAATATATACATATATACCTATGTAACATAAAAATCTACACGTTTTTATACCTACGTAACATGTTAAAAATCAGTTGTAAAGCAATTATGAATTCATTTTCTTTAAATGACTTTCTGTACAACGGAAGCTTGTACAGTTTAACATTTTTGATTGCAAGTGAGATCGAAGAATACATATAGAATTTAAAACCTCGTGACTCAGTTTATTTCTTTATTTTGTACGTACGTCAGTAACAATTGAAAATATCCTCTCAGCATCTGCATCGGCATGTGGTAAACTCAGTAGAATTTTGGATAATTTTGAGAGGCAAGGGAATACGAAATTATCATTGAATTTCCTCGACTTTGATATATACATATAACCAAAATTGGAAAGAGAATTTATTTCTTCTTTTGAAAAATTATATTCTAAGGTTAACCATTCTTGAGTAAGAAGATTAGCATCAATATTAAAATTTTCACATAACATTTTAAATTTGTAAATTTTTTTATTACCAGTACTAAGGGCTAATTTGAGATTTAAGAATTCCATTTCTTTAAAAATTGAGTCTTTTTCAAAAGCAGTCTCTTCTGTATTTCTTCTCAATATTCAATAAAAAAAAGTAGCCAGATTGTGATTATTGAAGAGATATGCTTTTATACCACAGATGTGTTTTCATAAGTCAGTTAAATTAAATTTTTATTTACATTCATGCAAAGGAAAAATTCCCTACATTTGGACGAAAATAAAAAGTCTGTCTTTTTTTCCCTACAGTCTGATTTTTAGAGAAAAATTCCCTACATCTGACATCACTGATTACATTTTTAATTTTTTGATTGCATGTTCTTAAATTTTTGTTTTTTATGTTTTCCAAACAAGTTGAAATCATAACAACATAACATAAATAATGTTATCGGCGCTGAAAAACGCTTTTAAACTGTTTTCTCGCATTCAATAAGCTTTGCGCTGACCAGCTCGGCGCCCACTATGACCGCTTCGCGCTTGTTTGTACTAATTTGTATAGAACAAGTTTTCTCGCATTCTCGCGTCAACCAGCACGGCTCGGCAACAAGCTGCCACTCTGTAATAATCGAGTTGAAAATGGTTGATCGAATAACCGAAAATCGATTATTAACATTTCATACCATTCACTAAAACTCACTAGTCCAAGAACATACTTCGCCATTTTTGTGTGTGCATTCTTCTTCTATTTCTTTATTGCCGTTCGTATTCGTTAAAACATCATTGAGAATGTATAATGTATAAGCAAAAAAAAAAATACATACTATAAGCAAAGAAGCATGGTGAAATAACTCTACAAGGTGATGGCAATATTACAACAATACAAAAGCAACAGCAACAACATGGTATTTCTGTTTTTGCTTTCATGTTTGTAATGTCAAAAACAACTGGTTATTGTTTACAAACACTTTTGCAGGAAAAATAAATACATACATACAATTTTTTTAATTTCAAGATGAAAATAAAAATAATTTATAAATTTGTTAATTTATGAAACATTTAATTTATGGACAATTGTTTTTTTTTTTCACTTTTTTTGTATAACTTGATACGTTTGCTATTTTTTTAACACAACTTGAGCATACATACATACATATGTATATAAAGTTTGACATAACTAACATGACTAAAAAAAACAGCTGGCGTTTCAACACCACCTTGTAGAGTTATTTCACCATGCAAAGAAGTGAATTTTTGCTGTTTTGTTTTAAATAAGGAAAACAGCAAAATATAAACGAAAAGAAGAGTAATAATTGGAATAACACGAAAACACGTTGTTTGATTGCTTTATGGTCTATCAATATTTGTATTTTCGTATATTTTTACTTTTTCTTTTTTTGTTTGATGATGTTTGTACATACTCTTTATAAAATAAATACATACATGTATGTATGCATGCATTTACACTTTTTTAATTGTTAAAATAATTTTCTTAGAAAATAACCTTCAATATTTTACAAGTGATTTTCAAAATTCTAATAAGAATAAATAAAGAGAAGGGAGTGTTAATGAGAGAGAAGGAATGAAAGAGATTACAAGAAAGTGTGATAAAATATTCTATTAGGCGTTTAGCATGGTCACAAACCTTTATTTATTTCAATAATGCCGCTAGCTCATAATGGTATGTATCAGTGATGGAAAATGGGTTTTTGTTTTTCGTACCAACGATATAAATAAAATGTACTTTTTAGACCTCCATGGTACCATTTATAATATTTGTTAAATAATCATAAAACTTTACCACAAATTTACTTTATCGAAAATTTGATATACATATTTTATAGCAACATTATTGCGTTAATTGTCACAATTATCTAAAAATATTCTTATTTATGAAGTATCGAGTCATTTGCGAAAAGTTAACCTTGGTAAAAAAAATAAATAAAAAAAAAGAAGAGTTAACTTCTAACGATTTTGAAATCCTGATTAACTACATTTTAAGCTTTAGTTTTTGAATTCAGCCTCAAAATCATTTAACGTAAATGAATATGTCAAAGACTCATATTGTTCGATAATTCAATCAAAAATTTATTGTCGTAATAATCATCTTTTAGATGCATATTTAAAGATCAAAATGATATCAGTTCCAAAATGATCATGAAATTTAATAAAATAATAATAAAAAAAAAAAATAAAATCTTTTGCTTGCACAAGTACACAAATAGTAACTTATATGATATACAGCCATGTCACAGAATTTAATTCCGTTCGGAAGTGGAATTAATTGCATTTTTTGCTTCTATAGAAAAAGCAAAACGAAAAATTTGTTCGGAATGAAACCAATTGTTGTGACATGGCTGATATTTATCTGTTTCATCTGAAATACCAAATTTTGATGAAACAGTATTTTGAAATTGTACCATATGACTCGTGGTAGTACCACGGTACCAACTGTGTTTAATATGTATCAAAAAAAAGTACAATTGTACCATGTTTGCCATCAGTGGTATGTATCCATATTGTATGTGTTTTGATCCGATATAAATGATTAGCTCAATTCGCGTGCCTCATATTCTGTTCATTATGTTTAAAAATGATTTTTCAGACTAAAAAAGTAGAAACTAGGTATATACATATTTAAAATCTTCACAAATGTTGATACAGTAGACGCTCGGAAATTAGAACCACTTTGTTTTTAGGGCGATTCGAATTATTCTAATTTCTGGATGGGTTTTTATACTAAAATTTAGGTAAATTTTACAATAAAGCTATACAAAAAACTAAATCTTTGTTTTCATTTTAGTTTAGTTAACATAAAAACTATGAAAAACATAACGAAACATAACAAAAAATAACAATTCAGTTCATTTAAAGTTAACAATTAACACAAAAAACATCACCAAGATTTGTAAAACATTTACTAAAATGGGATTCCCCTTTTTGTTTTCTATTTGGGTTAAATAAACTGCCAAAATTTTACTGTTTACAACGAAAAAGAAAAAAACGCTCGGAAATTAGAATTTTTAGTTCTAATTTTAGAGCGCTTAATGCAATGAAATGACTGATTCTAATTTCTGGAAATTCTAATTACTGAGAGTTCTAATTTCTGAGCGTCTACTGTATCGAAATTTAAACAAATGTTAGGTCTGAAGGAATACAAATATACGCTTAGCTACATTCTAAGCTGTTTCCGGGAAATACCTGCCGTCTGAATCCTACAAACCTCACTAAGTACGTTTTAGCAATGATTGTGGACTAGGGTCTGCTTCCTGGGAAAACGTAATTCTAATCATCACGACAAATTACAAGATACCACCTTTCATGGGTGGAACTCGGTCTATCGGACAGTGCATCAAATGCAGCTATTGTTATAAAGAGTGATTTTTTAAAAGCTATAGGAAAGTTAAAAAAACACATAAAATTCAGAAAAATGCATAAAATCTTTATTTGAATCGAAAGTACGGTCCGTATAATTTAATGTTTGAAGATAATTTCATGCAAATATTGACCTTGACTGGCATACTCTTTTCAACATTTCGGCCGGTATCTCACCAATAAATACTTCAATGTTGTCTTCCAATACGTCAATTCAAGCGAGCTTGTCTGTATAGACATGAGCTTTAACATAGCCCCACAAAAAAAAATAGTCTAGAGGCGTTAAATCGCATGATCTAGGCGCCCAATTGACCGGTCCCGAATGTTAAATAAAATGTTCACCGAACTCGCCTCTCAATAAGTCCATTGGTGCGTGTGCTGTGGAGCATGTGGCACCGTCTTGTTGAAACCACATGTCAGTCATGCAAGTCAAGCTCCTTGCATTTTGGGCAAAAAAAGTTGGATATCATCTCACGGTAGCGCTCACCATTCACAGTGACGTTACGATTCGCATCATCTTTGAACAAGTGCGGTCCAATGATGCCACCAGCCCATAAACCGCACCAAACTGTGACTTTTTTTGGATGCATTGGTAGCTCTTGCAATGCTTCTGGCTGATATTCACTCCAAAATCGACAATTCTGCTTATTTACGTACCCATTGAGCCAAAAATAAGCTTCGTCGCTGAACACAATTTTTCGAAAATTCATCTGGTGTTGAACTTTCTTAACAGAGCACGCATTTTGATAATAAAATTCAATAATTTGCAAGCGTTGTTCGTTTGTAAGACGATTCATGGTTAACTTATAGACCAAACTGAGGATGTTTGACAGTGAAACAAAACATGAAACGTGCGTCAGCTGTTTAAACTAGTATTGCCAAAAAGATAATAGCTAAAAAAAACACCCTTTATAACTACTACTATTCTATTAACCTGAAGCAAGATTATCAGTTCTATAAAAATCACTCCTTTAATCCCAGATAAAAATAAATTTTGAAATTATGTTTTTGTTGCTCAGGTCCGTCAGAGTTACTACAATAATGTTTGCTAATATTTATTACTATTTCGTTCATACTGATTGATTTACATGTTGACTTATTATTTCTTAACACAAATACAGGTTACACATAGTGTTGTTGAACTGTTCGGACGTGTTATTTTTAGTGCGGCTGAATTTTCGGTGAAAAAATCGTAATAGGTGAAAAAGTGTAATAGGTCGAAATAAAACAAAAAAGTTAAAAAATAATTCGTAATAGGTAAAAATACCTACGGTAAAAAAAAATAAAAAACATTAAAAAATAAAAAACATTAAAAAATAAAAAACATTAAAAAATAAAAAACATTAAAAAATAAAAAACATTAAAAAATAAAAAACATTAAAAAATAAAAAACATTAAAAAATAAAAAACATTAAAAAATAAAAAACATTAAAAAATAAAAAACATTAAAAAATAAAAAACATTAAAAAATAAAAAACATTAAAAAATAAAAAACATTAAAAAAAAAAAATAATAAAAAACATTAAAAATCGCATAAAAACTGTATGAGTGTTCCTCTCAGATGTAATTCTGAGAAAGAGCTTAGCTCGACTAGAAAATCTTTATGGATCTCTGAGGAAGAATCCTTAAAAAAATCTGTGGAGAATCTTCTCACTACAAGAGCCGTAGAACGGCGCCGTTCCTGTTCGCCCAATATAGTGATTTCATCAGATGATAAAACATCTATATCTTCTACATCAAATAGTGCAGTCAAACCTAGAAAACAAGTAGGGATGGATAAATACGTCACAGTTCTTAAGCGACAGAGGAGCCCGACATCTGCTCAAATGTCATCAAATTCAAAAGCTCCCAAGACCGTGAGTATTGACAATCCAAATGATCAAAACAGGTTTGCTCTCCTCCAGACGGATGATCCAGAACTTCCTAAAAAGACGTTTAAGCCCCCACCAATTTATCTGAGAGAGCCCACTTCCAGTAAATTGGTACAAGGAATTGTTTCGGTAATAGGTGAAAATATGTTTAGCGTAACCTCAATTAAACATGGAAATATCAGCGAAACCAAAATTCAAGTGAAAAAGGAAGATGACTTTCGAAAATTGTCCAACCAGTTGGAGAGGGAGAGTAGGGATTTCTATACCTACCAGCTGAAAAGCGCAAAAGGACTCCAAGTCGTTCTAAAGGGTATAGACCCAGATGTTGATCCAGACGAGATAAAGACTAGTTTAATGGAAAATGGCTTCAAAATTAAGAGCATAACGAATATTAGAAACCGTGAAAAGATTCCTCAGCCTATGTTCAGGGTGGAATTGGAACCCGGAGATATAGTCTTAAAGAAAAACGAGTCCCATCCCATCTACAATCTGATTTACCTTCTGCATCGTAGAATCACCGTGGAAGAACCGCATAAGCGTCAGGGACCCGTCCAGTGTCTTAATTGTCAAGAATTTGGTCACACTAAAGCGTATTGTAAATTGCCGTCAGTTTGTGTTGCGTGTGGGGAACTACATACAACTGCTCAATGTGATAAGTCGAAAACCGACTCAAAAATCAAAAAATGCAGTAACTGCGGAGGTAATCATACCGCAAATTATAGAGGTTGTCCAGTTTACACTCATTTGAAAGGCATAAGGACCAACAAGACGTCAGTATTACCTGATCATCCTCAACAGCCTAATTTTGCATCGAGTAACAATTTTCCTCAATTGTTACGGCCCACTAGTCATGAAAACGCGCCTAGTTCTAGACAAGTTTCTTACGCTAACGTGGTTAAATCTAATATGCCAGGTTTGGAGCAGGAACCTAAATCTCAATATTACGAGCCTAATATTAACACTCTAGAGACTACTTTGCAGACACTTGTCCAAACTATGAACACTTTTACGACCACTATGACATCCATGATGCAGGAAATGCTGAAAATGCAATCCACTATCTTACAAGCAATTTTAAAGAAATGATTTGTTTAAAAATTTGTTTTTGGAACGCGAACGGCCTCCGCCAACATAAAAACGAACTGGAACACTTCCTGATGGATAAGCAGATTGATGTCATGATGATTGCTGAAACTCACTTGACGGCGACAGGGTACTTCAAAATTAATGGCTACGTGTTGTATGATACTAAAGATCCCCGCGGAAGAGCATGTGGAGGTTCGGCAATTCTTATAAAGAACAGAATAAAACATTATTTAATGAACAACATATGTAAGGATTACCTACAAGCAACAAACATTTGTATTGAATTCTGTCAATACAACTTTGTTTTATCATCAATTTATTCGCCGCCTCGATTTTCAATAAAAGAACATCAATACTATAGCTTCTTCAATTCCCTTGGATCTAGATTTTTGGTTGCTGGTGACTTTAACGCCAAACACACATTTTGGGGTTCACGTCTAGTGACCCCGAAGGGTCGTGAACTCTTCAACACCATTGCCAAAATGGGCTTAGATGTACTCTCAAGCGGGCATCCCACCTACTGGCCGACGGACCGACGGAAGATTCCCGATATTATTGACTTCGGAGTAGTGAAAAATATCCCTGTAGAATCGATACAAGTGGAGCCTTCATTAGACTTGTCTTCAGATCACTCTCCTTCTATTATTTCAATGCGTTTCCTTCAAGGGTATGGCTCTCCATTTCGGGACATGTCTAAATCCAGAGTAAGTTGGATAAAGTATAAAAAGTATTTAAGTTCCCACTGCACGGAAAATGTAGTGTTGAGAACTACCGAGGATATTGATGGGTCTATTGGCAAGTTTACTGAGGACATACGAAGAGCTGTGCATCACGCTTCCACATATGACGTTGAATGCAGAAATAGGACAAACAGAACTTATTTCGCTGAACTCGAACATCTCCTGACAGAAAAAAGAAGAGTTAGAAGAGAGTGGCAAATTCACAGGTCTCCTCAACTGAAAGCTAGGCTACGGGAATGCAGAGATATACTAAGAAATTTCTTAGAAACCCAAAGAATGGCTTCACTTAAATCATACTTGGAGGGAATTGACAGTTCCCCACAATCTGACTATTCGTTATGGAAGGCGGCACGAGGTTTAAAAAGACCAGTTAGAGGAAAGCCTCCTTTGCGAAATCCGACTGGTGACTGGGCTAGAAACGATTCCGAGAAGGGGACTGTATTTGTTAACCATTTGAGAAATGTGTTTACTATAAACAACTCAAATAATGCAACTGATTTGCCACCACTCGTTATTAGACCTCCTGTACCTCTAAGACTTAGCTTTAATGATATTCAAAGCGCTATTGGTACTATGAACCTTAAAAAAGCTCCAGGTATGGATAAAATCAGCAACAAAATGCTTGTGGAGTTTCCTCGTGTAGCTAGAAGAATTATTCTCTTTATCTTCAATGCTATTTTACGCCTAGAATACTATCCTGCAGATTGGAAGGTATCTATGATTACCATGATTCCTAAGCCAGGGAAGGACCTCACCAAAGTAGAGTCATATAGGCCAATTAGCCTACTGCCGACAATTTCAAAACTGTTTGAAAAATTGTTAATGGCTAAGTTGATTCCAATTCTGAACGACACTCAATGTATTCCAAATCATCAATTCGGGTTCAGAGCTAAACACAGTACCATCGAACAAACACACAGATTAGTAAATGTGATAAGACGGTCGTTTGAAGAGAAAAAATACTGTTCCGCGCTTTTCATTGATGCTTCCCAAGCGTTCGACAAAGTCTGGTATGAAGGTTTAATGAACAAAATAAAATTAGCTCTGCCTGCTAACACCCACAAACTTATGAAAAGTTATTTATATGGTCGCAAATTTACAATCAAAGAAGGCGATTTTTTAAGCCCCGCTCAGCCAATTGAAGCAGGAGTACCCCAGGGTAGCATACTGGGTCCTACTTTATATTTGATTTATGCATCCGATATGCCGTCAGACCCCAATATACATACTTCAACTTTTGCTGACGATACAGCCTTTATTAGCGTTCATAAGGACCATCAAATAGCATCACAGAATTTGCAGAATTATATTTATAAACTAGAGAATTGGCTTGAGCTTTGGAAAATCAGGGTTAACGAACAGAAATGTATTCATATAACTTTCACATTGCGAAAAGATACCTGTTCGTCCATCAGAATAAATAACCAAATTATTCCGCAACACAATGAAGTCAAATACCTCGGAATCCACCTCGATCGTCGTTTAACCTGGAAGTCTCATATTGACGCAAAACTTACACAGATGAGATTAAAAGCAGTGCAACTTAATTGGCTAATCGGCAGAAATTCTACATTAAAGTTGGATTGTAAACTTTTGTTGTACAATGCAATTCTAAAGCCAATATGGTGTTATGGAATTCAATTATGGGGTACTGCCTCAGCATCCAACATTGAAAAAATTCAAAGAGGTCAAAATAAAATTCTACGTATAATTACTGCAGCTCCATGGTACGTTAAAAATTCTTGAATTCACAAAGATCTAGGCATTCCTTTGGTGAAAGACGAATATACAAAATACGCCTCAAAATATGTCAGCAAACTTGAACACCATCCAAACCCACTTGCACGAGACATCCTTAACTTTAGTGGCCATGTTCGGTTGAGAAGGAGGGATACCCTTGCTTTAACTCAAACGCAAAACAGATGACTGGATCAGTGGATGTAAATTTTTTTGTAGTATCATAATATTTTGTCTAGCACTAGCTGGACTTATTATTTTCTTTTAGTATTAAGATTCGAAAACTTATTGTCATTTCAATATCTGAAGATTCAATAAATAAATATAATGTATTATAAAAAAAAAAAAAAAAAAAAAAAAAAAAAAAAATACAGGTGTCTAACTTCTTTTCGTAATAACCTCAACTACATATTAAAAATTAAATTGTTGCCTTTAGGCTCCAACATGAGATGAGATAGTTTAAAATAATAATAATCGAATGCATTTTTTATATTCAAATAAAACTATTATCAAAATTAAGCGATAAGCTGACGGATTTAATTTTCCAACAACAATTGTGTCGTTTAATAGATTTCTATTTGCGTATTAATCTTAATCCAATAAAATAAATATTTATGTAGAAAATTAATAAGTTAAGAAAACATATTTCGATACATACAATTGTATGCATGTATTTATCATTAATGAAAACAAATAAATAAGTAAAATGTGATTGTCATACTTTTATTAGTCCCGGTTTACATTATGAAATTTTTGTCGCTGCGATTCTTGCTTTGTAGGCGAGAGCGGTGAGTCGTATTAAAAGGGGCACACATATGCATGTACTCGTGAGACACGCTTTGTTCCCTCATTCGTTGTTTTTTATTTTCATACATGTATGTATGTGCTAGCTACAATCAAATACATGTGTTTATTTAAATTTTTTTTGTTTATTTTGAAAAGGAATTGTCAAAAAATATATAAAAACATTCACAAAAATCTCTGCAACAAAAATCTCACAATGTAGACGCAAATACAATGTTAAAGAAGATACGACAAGAATCGCAGCGACAAAAATTTGATAATGTAAACCGGGACTTAAATGGAAGTATTATGCTAACTAATGTTTTTAACATAAAATATACTTTTTATTGTTATTATTTTATTACTAATATTTAATGATAAATTGAAGCAAGACTAAATTCTCCAGTTGTTTTACAAACGAAAACTAAAATTATCAAATCTAATGAACAAATAAATTAAATAAAGAAGATATTTTTGACATCCTCCAAAATCAAATAAATATATACACAACTAAAATTATATAAATAAATAATAAATAATAATAAAAACTATATTTTTTAACAGTAAGGAAAAGCTTTGTAAAAATTGATGTGTGAATGAATAATAACGTTGGATAGGTATATTTTTAGTTATGTTTGATTTCTGAATGAAACGACGTGCCTCTACTTACAAACTTGCCATTCAGCTTAAACATAATGGGAATTCATTTAAAAGATACAATTTGGATTTCAGTTTTATGATACAACAAACTATTGTTGTTCATATTGTAAGCAGAGGGGTCGATCGAAATTAAAATTTTAAATGAGAGTAGAAATACAAAACAGTAGAAGAAATGTTTTGCATAATTGTTCTTTAGGTTTAGAATTTTTATACAACACGAAAAATCATACTTACACTCTTTGAAGCAGTAAAATAGATAATTAACATTCAAAAGGAATTTTACAAGGTAGACTAGACATAGGCTTTATTTTTAACCGGCAGGTAGTTCTCAAAAGCAGGTTCAGAGTGCTACTATTAAAAAAAGAAATATATTGAATCTAAGAACGTTTCTATGTACATATGTAATGATAGGATTTCATTTGTCAAATATGGAGAAACTAACGAAGACACTATTTCGGAATAAATACGAAATTGTATACTGAAAAATCAAAATACGGGCCGGGCTTTAAGAACCTGTGATTTCTTCCATTATTTTAAGATTAGATTTTAAAAGAGCCTTTGAAACGATAAACAGAGGAATACTGGTACAAAAATTATATTTATATGGCATTCGTGTTAAGGAACTTAAATGGTTTGAATCGTATTTAACGAACAGAAGACAAGTAACAAAGGTGAATGGTGTTAAATTAAATGCAATTAACAATAACTTCGGTGTTCCTCAAGGATCAATATTAGGTGCACTGTTATTTATAATTTACATTAATGATATGCCAAACATTATAGAGAAAAGTGAAATAGTGCTATATGCTGACGATACTCTGATTTTTAGTGAGGCAGAAAATAATACACAATGTCACGAAAATGTAGTACATGACTTATCGAAAATAGACCACTGGTTAAAAATGAATAAACTGAAATTAAATGAAAATAAAACAAAGGCAATGGAAATAAATATAAACAGTGAACTTGTTATGAAAATAAACGATACAGAAATAGAAAAAGTAGAAAAAATTAAATATCTCGGTTTCGAAATTGACAAAAATTTAAAATTTGTGGAACATATTGAATTTATTTGCAAGAAAATTGGAAAAAAGATAGGTTTTTTTAAACAATTAAGACCTAAAGTGTCAACATTAACGGCAATAAACATTTATAATGCTATAATAAAGCCACATTTTGAATATAGATCCACAATTTTATTTTCATACTGTACAAATCTACAAATCGAACGACTACAAAAACTGCAAAACAGGGCAATGCGAGCTATTTTCAGATGCAACAGTTATACATCAGTTTAACTCATGCTTGACACACTAAAATGGCTGAATATTTAAAAGAGGCTGAAATTAAATACAATCCACTTCATAAAGAAAATAAAAATGGGTAATGCACCTCAATATCTATGTGAACAATTGGAATATGTTGGTGAAATACAACCGTATTATCTACGCAACTCTACCAACTTCAGAATGCAATGGGTATCAACAACAGCTGGACAGTGCACTCTATTTTACAAGGGCCTTAAACTATATAACATGCTACCAAATGATGTGAAGAACGAAAGAAATATATGCGTTTTCAATAGGAAAATTGTGAATTTTATAAAAAGTGATTTAATGACAATATAATTGTAAATTTTTTTTATGTTAAGAGGAAAAGAGTATTGAAAATACTACTAAATTAATAAATAAACACCATCAAGCGGTATATTGCAAAAGAAATATCTACAAAATCACAAGTCGATCATTGTGTGTTAGAAATAAAACAAAATGGACAAAACAATTTTAAATGTTTTGGAATATTTTATATTTTATTTATGATTTTGTTTATTTTACACGAAGCAATTTTTTTAAGCTGGTTATATTATATTGACATCGGGGTGAGCGAAGATAAGACGAGTATACACTTGATTGTACTAGCAATTGTTTTTACTCTCTTACTCCTATTACATACATATGTGTGTATACTCTCTAATAAAATTATGAGCAATTTAAGCAATATGAATTGTGCTGTGTGAACACCGAAGAAATTTCAAGGAAAAAATTGTATCAATCTTTTCAATAAAAATTTCTTCGTGTAAATTTGAACTTATGAAGCTCAATGCGTTTTAGCGGAACTAATAATTTTATGAAGTAAATTATTCTTATCCAAGTTAATTCATTACAAAGCAATGAAGTAAATTATTGTTTCGAAAAACAATGTAGGTAGATATAAAATATACAAATTCGAACGATTTACTTTTCGAAACGAATTACAAAATAACCCTCCAGAATTAAAAAGAAAAACTTAAAAATAAAGTTACGTTATAGGAAAAATATGTACATACCTATATGTAGGTAATATTTAATGATTTCACTTACCTCTGAAACTGATTCCTCATCTGATTCAGAAAGATCCGTTACTGGCGGTGGATAAAGTTCCGTATCCGTGTCGGAGTTATCGCTGGTAATGATGTTTTGCAGAGCATTTGAAATTGCATTTACAATACCAACGGATGACGAGAGCGAGGATGAATTCGAGGATGTGGACGTCGAGTTCGAGCGGGAATTACTGGCAGCGGCTGCAGCTACTACCGATGATGTGGCAGCAGCACTTTTTAGCTTTTGTTTAAGGGCGGCAGCAGCAGCGGCGGCAGCTTGAGCACCAGCACTAGACGATGCACCGACACCTTTGGCCGCTGCAGCTGCGGCAGCCGCTGAACCCACCAATAGCGGTAATGCGGAGGTAAACTTTAAATGAGCATCTTTCGAAGATGACCCAGATTTAGCTGAAGCAGATGATAACACTGATTTTCCCGAGGACACAGCTGCAGCCTGCTGTTGAAGAGCAAACGCTGCAGCAGCTGCGGCGGCAGCTGTCGACGATGATTTCTTCGATTTCGAAGAAATGCCACCAACTCCAGCATTTGCATTTGTTGCCGACTTACTTGAGGTAATTGTGGGCACAGTACCAGTAGCCGTTGACGTTACTGCCGTCGATGGTGGTGGTACTGTGTTTAAGGCTGCCATATCAATATCTACACCAATAACACCCGATGGCATGCTAGATGCTATTGATACTGTTGTGGCTGATGATGTTGAAGCGATGGTAGTTGTTGTAGTTGCCATTGAATTTTTTGGCATTTTATTGCCATTGGCAGTGTAAACTGCGGAGGTTGAAGCAGAGTTAGATGATTGACTTATGGGGGTGTTGGTCGTAGTTGTGGTGGTGGTATTGAGAGAATTATTGGTGTTACTGTTATTGTTAACTTTTAATTTTATTTTTGAGTTATTTTGGTTGGTATTGTTGTTGCTGTGATTGTTGGTATTTTTCAACCTAGCCGAATTAGCAAAGTTGGTTGCAGCGGCAGCAGCACTTGCAATACAGCTGTCTCCGTTATCCAAATCGGTAGCTGGTGTTATTGTTGTTGTTGTATCTGAGGTTTTGGAGGAGGCAGATAAGGAAGATATTGATGTAGTGTAGGCGGTGTTGGAGGAGTTATTTTGACGTCCTGCTGTGGCATTGCCCTGTTTTGAGGACTTTTTATTGCTGCTACTAGTAACAGCAGCAGGATTTTGAAGTTGTTGATTATTATTAGTTTCAATGGTGGAAATTGTGGCAGCTACAGTTGTAGCTGCAGCCAATTTTAAACTATTGTTATTATTATTGGTAGTATTTTTTTTATTTTTTGAATTTGTTTTCTGATGTTGTTTTGAAGTCTCTAATGCTGCTGCAGTTGATGTTGCTGCTGCTAACACTGTATTGTAATTTTTTGTATTTGTCCGTGTCGTTGCTTTATTTAAATTTTGATTTTGATCATCTTTATTCATTTTCTACAATTTCGTAATTATTTCTTTTCTTTTTGCACAAATTTTGTAGGTATTATTCTTTTTTTTTTTTTTTTTTTTGCCTCACGTTTAGCACACAGTATTATTTTTTGTTGTTATAGTTGGTTACTTTCTTTTCTCGTATTTTTCTTTATTTCGACTTATTTTTTCACAAAATTTCTATAAAAAAAAAACACATTTGAATTTTATGACCGAACGAAACACAGCGAAATTTATTTAAAATATGACAACATTTCTTTTTATTCTTTTAAATTTTTGGTAAAATTAATTTGATGTAACCAAAAGCAATTCATGACATGTTTATTAAAATAATGCAAAATTTAGAAATTATTGAAGGCTCATTAATGTTTCCCTATTTGAAATATGTATGTTATAACACAATTATTAAATGTGAAAAATATAACCCGCATTTAAGTTCTTTGATTTACACCATTACAACCAATAAGGGTTTAAAAAACATGTTAGCATCTTTAGTATACATATATTCAATTATTATGCTAAATATATTTTTTATTATTTTTTCTATGAAACCACTTGCCAATTAAAAGCATTATCGTATAAAGTAATGAATGTGCACTATGCAACCCTGTATTGACTTTTGTCCCTTCTTCATTTCATTAGTCAGTTTGTCAGACAGTCACTCACAAACACAAAGTTACACAATACAATCTACAAACACACCAAAAAATACATTGTTTGGCTACGTGTATAATGGTCGTAAGAGTATTTCCCCTAACAAAAATGCATTGCTGTCAAAAAGAATAAACTAAATGCAAAAGAAAAACAACAGAAACGGCGTATGCACTCAATTAAAGTAAATTAAAGGAATTAAAAAAAATGTACATAGGTACATACATATGTTAATGTTTAAATGTATGTATATTGTTGTTGTACATTTCATATATATGGGTACAAGAATAATTCACATAATTTTAACAAAAGCAAAATTGCAAGAAAGAAATTATTAACAAATTAGTTTATAAACTAGCTATAAAGAATATTTAGTAGAAAACATTTTTGAAGAAAAAATGGTTTTTAGATAAATAATAAGGGAGCCAGCCAGAGCCTCCCATACACACAATTTAAAATGAACCTAAACTCACATACATAATTCTTTTGGTCGTCATACAACACTTTTTAAAACTCACTCACGACTGTGAACAACGACACATAAAGACGTGCAACGAAACTCGAACTTAAAGGGAATTGAAGAAGTATTTTTTCTTTATTGAAGGGGCGTGTTACCTAAAAGGGCGTTATATTTTGTTTAGAGATATTTACTGAATTCTTTCATAAAACTATTAAATTTATATTTTACTAACAAAAGATATCACTTCAATGTTTAGTTATTGATAAAAAAACCATAATTTATTTCATCATAATGGTTAGATTGGCGACGTCAAAAAATTTTTCTTCACATCACACAAAAAAATCAGGTTTCAGAGCCTTTCATTTTTCACATTTTTAAGGTATTTTTTGCATGCTGTTTACATGATTTTGTAAAAAATTGGTAGCATTACAATGACCCAACACTTTTTTTATCAAAATTTATTTAAATTTAATGAGTTTAGACAATGAAAATTTTAATTATTCACCAAAAATTTTTTCAAGAATTTTCACGATGTGCTAACGAAACTTCAACGAAATTCATTTACACACATTTTTACACCGACTTGAACGAAGACCAAAATTTTTGTACGGCGAATTCACTATATAAAAAAGACGAGCATTTAAGAAAAAAAGAAACAGAGAAATGGTCAGAAGCAGAGTTGCAGCAATATGTAGCATACATTTTAATAACTTTTCGAGCAACCGTGTTTTCAGAACAATAGATCCACTTCAAAAAAAATTTTTATAACACAAAATTTTATAAATTATTTGCTTCATTTTTTTAAACTTCACTTTTTATCCATATATTAAAACGTTTGAACATGTATGTTTAATAACACCTATTCAATATGCATATGTACACCTCTTCCAATTAATTAACACATTCTTTATTAATAAGAACATATATTTTCTTCTATTATCTTTTATTAACTTAACCTCAATTTAATATGCGAAACGCGTGTACTTTTTGTTTGTGTTTATTGCCGTATGAATAAAAGGTGACTAAATATTTCGCTAGTATCGAACAAATTCACACAGTTGCTTTATTGGGTATATATTTTTCTTCTTAATTATGCATTGTGAATACATACTTCACAAAAATATTTTTGCATTTGCAATTTTTGACCACTTAATCACTTTTTACCATTTAAACTCCACATATTCCTTAAATAACGGACTTTAAATAATAGTTTTATGAAAAATTTTATTTTTTTCTAGCAATATTTTTATGCAAATTCAAGATAATTATCAGATCTATATTTTACACCACATTCACATAACTTGCACGGTTGTTTTACCACTGTATATATATGTTTTCGTATGGCAATACTTGCAAGCGAATTTAAAAATGCAGAGTTGTACTTTATTACATATTTATTTTCTTATATATATCTTATTAGAGAGGAATATTAACCTGTAAGAAAATAATTTAGATCTCTTTTATTTATAAACTATATCTCCTAATTTTTTAGGCTTTCTTTAGTTTAATGGTTTTATTTTATTTTTTTAATTTCAGATATTCCATATCTTTTATCATTTAGGAAATAAAGTATATATCGTTGGATATGGTACAAAAACTTTCAATCTATATATATAAATATTAAATGGTCCATGTATGTAATGGCATCACGTGAGAACGGCTGGAGCGATTTAGCTGATTTTTTTTATTCGATTTGAAATTCTCGGAATTTTTTTTTTTTGTGAGTCCAGTTTTTAATTAAAAAAAAGCCCCCCTAAAGTATACTGTACAAATTTAGATATTTTATTTGCAAAGAAATAAGAACAGGCAGGTTGTGAATACATCTTAGAGATTTGCGTCTCACATTTGCATTGGTTAATGCTTGGCGTCGTCTAACTGTACCGCATTACGGGTTTTCGAAGTTGTGCATTAGTCACATGCTAAATTTTTTTTAATACAAGATTTAAGCGTTCCAGCTTCCAGAAGGTATAGGTCGACTTGGGACTTACTTGAACCGATCGTGGGATAACCTGGCAATTTGAGGGATTAATTATCCGCCAACCTAATTTATATTCAAAAAAATATATATATCTATATACATATATAAAACTTAAATGGCATCACGTGAAAACGGCTGGAGCAATTTGGCTGATTTTTTTCTTCTATTCAAAATTTTCAGGAGATGGTTTGTAAAAAAAATTTAAAAGTTCCTGGCAAAACTCGAACATTTTAAGTTTTTAATATATTTTCACTTCTCATTTTTCTTACTAAGAGACATTTTTTGAAGAAACTTAAAGAACTGGCACCAAAGCATCCTTCTCATTTTAAAGTATGAGACAATTTTATGAAAAATCAAAGAACTAAATTTTACTGCCTCATTTTCACTTCTGATTTGTCTTAATAAGAGACATTTTTGAAGAAACTTAAAGAACTGACACCAAAGCCTCCTTTTCATTATATATGAAATACAAATCATTAGTAAATACCGAGCGAAGACGGGGCGGTCAGCTAGTATTTCATAAAAATAATGGATATATAAAACACCGGTTTCGCCAAACATATTTTGTCTGCCAAAATGTTATAAATTCAAAATGTAAGTAAATAAATTGTACCAAGTTTTAAATTAGTTATTTGCTTTTATGTGTATATAACTTTAAAACTAAGAGAGAAGGGAATAAATGCTGCACTCATATGCATATAATTAAGATAATCAATATTTATTACAATAAATCAATATTCAAATAAAAGCTGTTCCGATAATCTTGATTTATATCAAGAAGTTATATATAGCGCTTCGAAAATCACAATTCCTTAAGAAACTAACATTTTTTGAGGATTTTTCTGTAGAAAGGCGGTTATTTTTATAAATAACCGGCACAACGAGTTTCAAACATACATACCTATATCCAAAAATAAGTAAAAATTCGTTGCTAAAATTCAAACTACATTAAATATTCCAATTAAGTCATTATCAGCCCAATCATGAATAAAAAAATCCGCGGGAGTTTTTTCCCTTTTTATTTTTTTAACATTGAATTTGAATAGGAAAAATGGGAAAAGGGAAAAAAATTCGCCCGGAATTTTTATTCATGATTGGGCTGTATGTATTTGTTCTGTTCAAGAGTACTTGTGCGGTTTACAAATTTTAGACAGAAAAAATAAAACATCAAATTGCATACATCACTGCATTATTTCTCCTTATAAATATTAAAATGTCATTTATTAAAATTTAATTTCATATATAATTTCAGGAAATTTAATCGTATTTACATATATTTAAAATGATTTGTGAATCAAACTTTAATTTACCTCAACCAATTAATTTGGCTTATATAAAGAAGTCGCACGAAGCCAGTAAAGATATTGCGAAAAAAGCTCAAGATCAGACAACTGTTAAAAAGAAGGTGTCATATGAACAAAAAGATTACAATATGCTTCCATTATTTAAAGATCAATTTAATCAGTTAAATGATATTCTCTCGTTGTTCTCCAACGATTATTTGGCCTGCCGATGGAATACATTTTTGGATAATGTGCCTGAAAAATATATACGTATACGTTTGTTCACGGATTACAAAAAAACAGCGTAAGTTAAGTGTATTTTTTAAGTAAATATATAATTATCTCTTATTTTATAGAACTCAAGTGGTTCGACGCAAATTTTTAAATGGAAATTTTTATGGAATTGATAATAAACTTGCTCCAATTCCACAGTTAAGTGATCCTAGGTGTTTTGTAAAGAAAACTTATCAAAAGTATTCGGAAGTAAAATAAATTTTCAATGATGAATACTATACCTATATACATAATTCGATTATAGAAAACATATTTCATTTGTAACGATTTAAAAACAATTTCCAGACTCTAATCTTGGAATTAATATCTTGCAAAAAACCGTTACAATGTATTTTTTACTTTATATGTTCATTCAAAAGACTTCATTCTATTTTATAGAGAAAAATCATTTATTATTTCTTAAAATAACCGCCTTTTAAGGAAGTACTGTAAGGAGTAAAACTTAAAATCGAAGGTTAAAAAGAAAAATCTTAATTTTTTCTATCTTAAACATCTAATTGCATCGATCATTGACACTATTTTTGTAAAAATATTTACATATTTATTTTTGTAATTCTTGCATATTTGCCTCAAAGAGAGCTGTATTAATTTTATGCTTTAATGTCAGCAATATTTCACGACTTTTAATTTCACGCATTTCGTTGGCAACATACTCCCCGTAAATGGTAAATTCATCGCGCAAAGTAGAAGTGACTGAGGATGATGAGTTTATCGCGGAATTTGCTAATGGGTTGTTGGAAGTGTTGACACCAGATGAGGCAGCTGCAACTGCTAAGCTATTTCGTAAATGAATTTTTGAATTTGTTGGCGATGTGTTTATGGATGGGGAAGTAGCACTTAGTAAACTAACTCCTGTTTGTTGCTGCGAGGGAGTAGCGGTCAATATTGTGGTTGTATGATGCGTTGAGGGATCATAATAAATACGTTTGGTTGTAGTTGCGGCTCCTGATCCACTTGATGGCGATACTGTTTGTATATGATGTTGCTGCTGCATATGTTGATGATGATGGTGATGATGCTGTTGCTGCGTATGATGTTGTTGCTCATAGTAGTCATTGTTGTCGTGATGTGTATCTCTTCTTTGGATCTTTATTATACGTGCTGGTATAGTATGTACCGTCGTGGTGGAGGATTGCGTATGACCAGCATTTACGGCAGAGGAAACCCCATGATTTGATGACGTTTGATAATTAAGTTCTTCATCTGAAGTCATTTGATGTTGCATGCCCATTGCGTCCATATTTCCCTCTACATCGTCAATATGATGTAGCTCTTGATGCTCGCTTTCCACGTTACTTATTTGAAGTTCCCCGCCACCCGTATAAGTGTCGGCATGATGTTGCTGATGATGTTCCATTGGTACACTCATTTCTTTTATAGTCATTTTTGGTTTAGCTTCTTCTATTTCTTCTACGTCTTTCGTTGTCTCCTCTATTAACTTTTCCAATTCATGGGAACGACTGGAAGCAGTCGATGTTGCCGCACTTGCTGGAACCGCCTCATAAGAAATTGTTGTTGATCTTCGAGGTAATGTGAGAAACTCTTCATTTTCATTTCCAGAGCCCATGCTAGTGTCGTGGCCAGTCTGTATGGCTTCACGTATAATAAACTTTGTCGTTACTGTTCCCTCTTCGGTAATTTCGGCCTTAATGCGCCCTTTATTAGAACGGCATGCTTTCGGTGAACTCAAGAACTGTAAATATTTAAAACCAAACCATTTCGAGTTGTAAGGTTCTTTTCTTTTCATCCGATTTATTTCACGGTGATATTGAGTGCGCAAAGTATGAAATTTCTTTTCAATCTCCATAATGGGTATATTACCGCCCAGAGTTTCGGACACCTCCACTAGCAGTTTCTGTTTTACATCTTTCTTGCGATAATCCTCATGTGTCATATCCCAAAGACCGCGTCTTTTACGATACTCCTGTATCAAAGCTAATGTCTTTTCGCGTGTCCACTCCATGGTCATGTTTTAATTGCTACTTGGTTAGGCTTTTTTCTTTTTCTCTTCTAGTATGTACATCAAGGCATCACAACATCCCCACTCGCTGAGTTTTTGTTTTCTTTAGCTACATACGTATTTGTGATACGTACAAATATGTATACAAACTCAGAAACAGATAGAAAGAAGAAAACACTGTCATGTCATTGATGACAGCTGTTGTTGACCAATAATGTATTAACAAAGCTATTCAATAACAGATGGCGCTACACCAACTGATTGTACTGTCAGTGTAGCAGTAGCCACTAATGCCCGTTTTTATAACAGTAACAATTTCATACTCTACAGCGCTGCGGCAGTGCGTAATATCTGTGCTTGAAAGTTTGATGTCAAACACCCAAAACCCAAATTTCCCATAAGATTTCAAAGATTGGATATATTTAAATTTTAAACTTCTTTCACACACATAAACAATGCAGGTTTTCGATGCGATGTGACAGGTTTGAAAAACTTTTTCTGATGCAGGGCTATTTGCTCGCGAAAACTGCACGCAAGAATTATACGACTGTCACTTAACGGCGTCGTAAAAATCTAATTTATATAGATTGATACGTTCCGGCAACGTGACAGTTAATTTCAGTAAGCTTTTACATTGTTTTGGTCTACTCAAAAACGTACGTTACGTTACAGTAGCTTACATTCGCATAATTCTACCTTTACAGTTTTTGTTTTACGAAAGCAATTTTATGATTTAAAGTTTTCGAAACCCAAAAAAGCAAGCACTTTTTTGTTTTAGTTTTAATATATTATTTTTACAATAATGTTTTTTGTTTGTTAGACTATGACTTACACTAATTTCTTTTTGTGAGCCACTGTACATACTTGTTTGTTCCACAGAATTTTATGAACAAGTAAGGAAGGTTGAATTTTTTACTTTTTTAAGAAAACAATAAATTGAACAGAATTTTACAGATTTACAGCAATCATCTACTGGTGATGCTGTAGACTTTAGAACATAGATTAAGACCTTTAGAATATCATCTAAAGACTTTTATTTCAACGGAAGGAGATGAAGGGTCTCTGTCATATCAGTCCTCTGGTATCAACATGTTGTTATAATTAAATTATTATAAAATATTATAGGTACATACCCATATATATAAAAATGTTGCTGAGATCGAGATCGAAAAATATAAAAAAGCTTTGTATAATAGGGTATCTATTCGCAATTTCGAACAATTTCTTATGAATAATTATTCGAAGAATTTCAAAATTAACATTTTCGAATAACGAATAATTTGATCAATTTTATATAGAATAATCGAATAACACAAATACATACATATTTGTGTGTTAATTTATCATTTCTTTTAAGAATTTTTTATAATTTTATAAAAAAAAGTAATGTTTTTTAAAAAATTTGTATTCGAAGTTTTACTTCAAGTTAAATATACAAATTGTTTGAAAACAAATGTATACACTACAATTTATTTTTGTATATTTCTGTTATATGTTTCACATAGCTTTCCGTTAGAAAACATATATGTAAAATCATACAAAAATGCATTACATTTTGCTAGTGTCTCTTTATATTTTTGTATGATTTTACATTTATGTTTTCCAACGGAAAGCTATGTGGAGCAAACATATTTTAAAGTTCTAATGAATTGTTTATTTCTTTTGATAAAAAAGAAGAAAAAAGAAAGCAATAGGGTTATATTCGGCTGTACCGAATCTTAAATACCCACCACCAATAAATACTTTATATGTAATACTATGTATTTGTGGCTTATTTTGGTTTCAACACTTACGGGCTAGGAGAAATCAATGACTGATTTTTAACATTTTCCCCAGGATTTGTAATTTTTCTTTAAAATATCGAGGTTGTCCTAAATTTTGGCCCTACTAGACAAAGAATATTTGGGTTAAATTGCATACCCCTAAGTCCTTATCTCGAAACTCTATCGCGAATTAAATAGTGGGACATAGCTAGAACGTCTCAACATCAACATTTTAATAATAATAAAAAAGGTCAAATAAACTTTAATAAGAAATAACAAATATCAACCTATGTATATGATTTTAAGAAATTTCAAAAAATGTATCGAAATATGTACATAATATGTATGTATTAAAAATGAGCAGACGTCGTAAAATCAACTAAATGGCATTAATGTGGGTATAATATTTTTGGCAATTGCAGTCATCAGCCCAAACGCACGAAAATGTCCCCATATAGTGATAGGTAGGGTATACGAAATCTAGAAACTTTCTATTTTTGTTATCGCCATTTAATTAGATATCAGTTTTTAAATATACTTTTAGCTAAATAATACGAAATGTTATTGATTTTATTTAAATTTGCTATTTATTTTACTTCTTTATTATTAAATTAAATTTAAATTTGAAAAGTTATGCATGCTATTATGCGTGCTCCTTTAATGCATTGTAAGCTTTTTAAAAACAACTTAAAAATCTATTTTTTGTTTGTTTTAACTGTTTTAACATCTGCAGGAATTAATATGTGTGTATTATAATTATTAATTTGTATTTTTACAAATTGTTAATAATTTTTGTTAAATAAGCATGATGATGCAATAAAAAATCTATTTATTCCCAAGAAATAATTCCGAATCAATATCAATCACTATAGTCCCAAGTATAATTTTACATAAGCTTAATATCCAATTTATATAAATATTTCTTCATCACAGCAAATATAGAAAAGAAAAAAATATAATTCCATTTAGTTTTTGTTGTTTATGTAACTTTAACAAGTTTTAAATTTAACAGGCACAACCTCCTTCAGGGTCTTTTTGTTCGTTCTGTTGGCCCAATTGTATATCTTGCATAGTTTCAGATGGTTTGCTATCGGCTGAAGAGTCCATGCCAGGCAGAGCAGCTGCAACACGCCTAAACAATAACTTGACATTGTAGCCAGATTTGGCACTAGTCTCTATAAACATAACATTAAGTTCTTTTGCTTTTCGTTCCCCTTCCTCGGTAGATACCAAACGTTTATCGGCCAAATCAGTTTTATTTCCAACCAACATTATTATGACATCACTACCCCTTTCTGTGCGCACATCATCAATCCACTTAGAAGTCTGATAAAATGAATTTGTATTAGTGATATCATAAACAACGACAGCCACCGTCGAGTCCCGTATGTAGGATGGGATTAAAGAACGAAAACGTTCTTGACCTGCCGTATCCCACAGCTGCAAGCGTACAGTGCGATCTTCCAAATACATGGTTTTTGATAGGAAATCTATACCAATTGTGGCCTGATAAGTATTATCAAAGCTGTCGTACATGAAGCGTGTAATAAGTGAAGTTTTTCCAACGCTCTGTTCGCCCAAAAATACTAGTTTAAATTTACGCAAAGGATTTCCAAAATCACCAGACGACATAGTAGCTGGTGGCAAAGGTGAATGAGGATTTGGTGACATGTTTCTTCAGTTTTATTTTTTCTGCTGCCAAAATATAATTTAAATGTTTTATATTAATAATAGGCTTCTTCTAATTTCTTTTTTTTTTTGCAATTTTTTTCAACTTATAGATTTTTCGAGGAGTTTGCTGACCTTTTCCGATGTTTGACGTTTACGAACTACTACTCGTTATGATGTATTAGAAATATGTAAATAACGGTGTGGTAAGGACATATTTTGGTCCTTTTTAAAGTCCCAAAGGAAATTTTTGGATATCAAGGCAACTCTGCGTAAATGAACAAATAAACTGCTGAAATTTTTATTACATCAGCGGTAACAGTAATTGCTTCCCATTTAGAAAGGTGTTTAAAAGAATTAATTCATATAAATATGTATACATATGTATGTATATAATCAAATTATGTAAAATATGATCTTAAAATTAAAAAAGAATCAACCAATCATTACTGGGATTTTTCTTCAAGATTTCATTTTAAAATCAACAACCATCATATATATACATACATACATACATATGTAAGTATGTACTTACATACATATAACAAAACAAATTGTTGATATACATAAGTCTTAAAAAAGTCCAATTCCTGACATTTCTCAGATTCTGCGCAATATTCAAGGGATGTAAACTGGCATTCGTAAACTGCTTGTCATTTACCCAAATATTTCCATACCATCGAGGACATATTGATTATTTTTGCAATAACAAAAAAATCGTCAAATAATCAAATCATTATACAAATTTAATTGAAAAAATAATTAAATATATAAATAATAAAATTAATGCATTTAATATCGTGCGGTTTTCCATTCCATGTACATAAATTACATCATACTGTTTAAAAGATTTAATTACAAAGCTATTGAATGCTTATTGAATCCTATCGTGATTACATTGTTGACTTAGTGACACAGTGCAGCATGAAGCGTCAAAATGTTAGGACGCTTTCATTAGTGGTTTGCACATTTACTTATTTACTAATTGGTGCTGCCGTATTTGATAGTTTGGAATCAGATTTTGAATCAAAACGTTGGGATTTTCTGCAAGCCGTTAAAAATAACTTCGTAAAGAAATACAATGTATCTAACGAGGATTTTCGTATGATGGAATTTGTTATAATTGAAAATAAACCACACAAGGCCGGACCACAATGGAAATTTGCGGGAGCATTCTATTTTGCCACTGTCGTATTGGCAATGATTGGTTATGGTCATTCGACTCCTGTAACAATGGGCGGGAAAGCATTTTGTATGGCATATGCAATGGTAAGGATTTATACATACTGCTTACTTGTATATACTTAAATTTTTCAAATACTTCCTGTATTTTAGAATTCTTTAAATTTAATTAAATTAAGGGTTTCTTCTACTTTCAAATGAGAATTGGACCTATATGTTCCACAGATTTGTAAACAATAGAATGATTTTTGATGTTCTAATTCCAATTCAATTTATATATTTCTAGGTTGGCATACCACTGGGTTTGGTTATGTTCCAATCGATTGGTGAACGTTTAAATAAATTTGCATCGGTTATTATTAGAAAAGCTAAGCGTTATATGCAATGTTCACATACAGAGGCTACTGAAATGAATTTGATGTTGGCTACAGGCATGTTGTCTTCAATAATAATTACAACAGGCGCAGCCGTATTTTCACGATATGAAGGCTGGAGCTATTTCGATAGTTTCTACTATTGCTTTGTCACTTTGACTACAATAGGTTTCGGCGATTATGTGGCATTACAAAACGATCAGGCCCTAATGAATAAACCCGGCTACGTAGCTTTGAGTTTGGTATTCATATTATTTGGTTTGGCAGTAGTAGCTGCCAGCATTAATT
This sequence comes from Bellardia bayeri, assembly GCA_950370525.1. Lineage (NCBI taxonomy): Eukaryota > Metazoa > Arthropoda > Insecta > Diptera > Calliphoridae > Bellardia > Bellardia bayeri. The sequence goes on from OX493264.1 coordinate 97,398,039, forward strand.
TATTGGTCTTACGTTTTATGACTATGTAAGTTATTTTGAATTGACTAATACTGAAATGAACAGAAAATAATTAAGTATGATTTCTATAGGCAAGCAGAAGATGCTAAGAGAGATGAACAGGATGCCCAGAATCAAATTGCCGCCAATCAACCGGTTACTTTCGACACCGAACACAGCTATAATATGCATGGCAAACTTTTAAATAGTTCCAACTATATGACCGAATTAGAGGAAACCGCTTCGATTTGCTCATGTACTTGTTTGGGTGGTACTCGTTGTATGAATCATGAAACATTTGCTGATCCCGATTTCCGTCCCACCGACATTATTGCCAGCACCATTAGTCTAAAGCGAGCTTCAGTTTGATATCAATCTTTGCCTGACTTGGCTGAATGTGAATGTTATCGTACGTCATCACATTGTTATTTGAATTGTTGTGCCAAAAACGAAACTTCTAAATCATCGGAATGTATTGGTTATAGAATTTTGAAATATTCTTCCGACAGCAGTACACCTTAAATAAAAAAAAAATATACAAAATTAAAACCTACTTTGAGATCTTTATTGTACTCTTCCATTTACAATATATGTAATGTATTTTAAAGTTTAAGTTATTAAAAAAACACTATTATAATTATTCATTAATTAAAAGTGAGTTTTGATTTGAATAGGGTAATAGTTTAATCAATTCTAACATGAAAAATGAGTAAAAATATCAGATACTTTGCAAAATGAACAACTATTTGGTAAAGAAAAACAACAAATTATATTGAAATTTTGGTTATGGTTTCCTGTACAAACCCACAAATTTTCAAACAACTGAAACAAAGCTCTTATTATATTCACTGCAATATTATTATTAATACTCGTACTTAGTTTAATAAACACTTGTATATTTTGAACTCCGAAAATCTAAGTAGGTATCTTTTTTCTAAAAAATCCAAAATATTGACTTTTTAGAAAAAATTAACTTCGATATATTTTGTGAGAGTCTTTATTAGTTTAAAAAGGATCCACATAGCAAAAACTAGGTTTTATTACTTAAAAGAAAATTAAATCAAATAAAATTAGCTAAAATGCGTGAAATTGTCCACATACAAGCCGGTCAGTGTGGTAACCAAATTGGTGGTAAATTCTGGGAAGTAATATCCGATGAACATTGCATTGACGCCACGGGCACTTATTACGGAGATAGTGATTTGCAATTGGAACGCATAAATGTCTATTACAATGAGGCCACTGGGGCGAAATATGTGCCGAGAGCAATTTTAGTTGATCTAGAACCTGGTACTATGGACTCAGTAAGATCTGGCGCATTCGGGCAAATATTTAGACCGGACAATTTTGTTTTCGGCCAGTCGGGTGCTGGAAATAATTGGGCAAAAGGTCATTACACAGAGGGTGCCGAATTGGTTGACTCTGTTTTAGATGTGGTGCGCAAAGAATCGGAAGGATGCGACTGTTTGCAGGTTAGTATAAAAATGTGAACATTTATAAATAATTTTCTATGATTGCCACATTTTAGGGATTTCAATTAACTCACTCTTTGGGTGGTGGAACTGGCTCAGGAATGGGTACTTTATTGATTTCGAAAATTCGTGAAGAGTATCCCGATCGTATAATGAATACATTTTCGGTGGTGCCCTCACCTAAAGTATCCGATACTGTGGTAGAGCCCTACAATGCAACCTTAAGTGTGCACCAACTAGTGGAAAATACCGACGAGACCTATTGCATAGACAATGAAGCCCTTTATGACATATGCTTTAGGACATTAAAACTTACCACACCCACATATGGTGACCTTAATCATTTAGTTTCAGCCACTATGTCTGGCGTTACAACATGTTTGCGTTTTCCCGGTCAACTGAATGCAGATTTAAGAAAATTAGCCGTGAATATGGTGCCTTTTCCTCGTCTACATTTCTTTATGCCCGGCTTTGCTCCATTAACTTCTCGTGGTTCCCAACAATATCGCGCCTTAACGGTGCCTGAATTGACGCAGCAGATGTTCGATGCCAAAAATATGATGGCCGCTTGTGATCCACGTCATGGCCGCTATTTAACCGTAGCTGCTATATTTCGTGGTCGTATGTCAATGAAAGAAGTTGATGAACAAATGCTGAATATACAAAATAAGAATAGCAGTTTCTTTGTCGAATGGATCCCGAACAATTGCAAAACTGCCGTTTGCGATATACCACCTAGAGGTTTAAAAATGTCGGCTACTTTTATTGGCAATTCAACGGCCATTCAGGAGCTCTTTAAACGAGTGTCGGAACAATTTACAGCCATGTTTCGGCGTAAAGCGTTCTTACATTGGTATACTGGAGAGGGCATGGACGAAATGGAATTTACTGAGGCCGAAAGTAATATGAATGATTTAGTATCGGAATATCAACAGTATCAAGAGGCTACAGCCGATGAAGAGGGTGAGTTCGATGAAGACGAGGAAGGTGGTGGTGACGAATAATAATAATAAAAAGCTTAGTAGATATATATATTTTATAAATGATATTCTCGCGTTGCTGGAAAATCTATGGACTTTTTCGTTTAATACAATTTCTGTATATTGTAATTTTACAAATTTTCCATAATTTAATTTTGTTTTATATGTGGCTATCTACCATGATGTGTGTAAATTATCTTACGTTCTGCTTACGGAAATATATGAAAAATTCTTTTGAAAATTAATTAATAGTTCCTAATTCTTATCTAATAAATTAAGCCATTTTCAAAAACGAATACGTGACAAATTTATGTTCAGAATATCGTATCGAATGGAATATTTAATTCGATCTTTACTCGATAGTTAAACGAAATCGTTTCGTTTTTTTTTTGTTATTTGAAAAACACTAAATATGTGAACTCCTTAAAAAAAACAATTCAGAGGCATTCGCAAAATTTAAAGTGGATTCACCCATTTCTTTTTTCATTCATTTTGAATTTATATCTGTGATTTTGAATACACAATATAATAAAATAATTTATTATTTGTATTTTGACACTTAAAACCCAAAGCAAAATAAATCAATGGCCGCACTTGTAATACATTTTGTTTACATATGGCAGCTTTGATTTTTCAGAAAAATCGTTCGAAATGGGGGAATCGTGCTGCAAAAAAAACTCAGTAAAAAATTTTTCTCCGGAAAAAATTTTTGTTAAGAACAAAATTCTATTGAAAAATGTAAATGTTTGAATATGTATGATAAATCATAATTCAATAGTGATTTTTTTTTTTTTGAAATTTAAAAAAATATGATTTCGGATAATTTTTTTCTTAATTTTAGTTTTTTTTTTTAACTTTTCAAATAATTATGTTTATAGATGTTTTCGTTTATTTAAAATATGTTGCACGTACATTTATTATACAGAACAAAAATATATTGCACATACATTTATTATACAGAACACAAATATTTTCTTTTTATAAATAAACTATTCTCTATATAAAGTAAGTTTTGAAATGTGCAAATTATGGAAAAATAAAAAACACTAAATAAAATTAAAAATATTAACAAAATAAAAATTAAAACAATATTACATTTTTAAGCAAATTATAATTGAATAAAAAAGATCTCAAATAATGAGAAAACATTAATAGTAAGCCACAGCAGCAATCACAAAAACTCCTCCCAAGTTGTATGCAAGTAAGATCGCTTACTACAGTGCAGTTGTGTATTGTATTGTAGAGTGTAATTAGCATGAGTTTAGACAATTCGATTTTTATAACTATAATAAACTAGTTTACGTAAATTTGTGACAACAAATAGTTGGTGTATATAGATACAGAGAGCCAAATTATATGGGTTTCCATAATATGACATTGTCGCCTAAAATTTATTATACATCGTCAAATAAACCTCGTGGTGGTTCAATACGATTTGAGGTTTCCTCTTCGTCATCAAATTCCAGGCGGTAATGATTTGCAGATGACGAGCCCTTGAAGGCAACTTGAGCTTGTGTACTTACACCGAAACGATCATTAATTTCGTCAGACAGTGAACGTGGCAGTGTGTCATAGTGTAAGTTGTCTCCATGACGTATTAAATCATCCGATGGTATATGCGTTGCAGGACGTTGTGTTGCTGTAGTTGCTGAAGTAGTTTGTCCATTATGTGAACTTAAATTACGATACTTATTTATGTAATCATTTGTTGACATGGCATCACTTCTTGGAAATTCTCTTCTGCGATTAATAGCTTCTTCGGCTCTCTGCCGCCGCCTTCTCTCACGAGCTATTAGGTCTTTTCCCTCTTGTACCAACTCAGTGGCAATTGTCTCATTTTGCAAGAATTGCTGGAATCCCAAGGCATTTAAAGCCCGTGAACCCAAACTGAACCATGTTGCCAAGCAAAAGGCCAACATGCACATTGGAAAATAAATATTAAAGCCATTCGAAATGATGCCAATTACATCCATATGACCCATTATACGGGTGTAGTATGTTTCCATGATACGTTCTTTTATTATATGCGAATCCATGTGTATAAGCCCTAGAAAGTTTAAGCACATGGGTGGCGTGAGGCGACACAACAACATGCCGCTAAATATTAAACTGTGTTCATTTGTTTGATGGTGCGGCGCCAGGTAGTAAAGATTTAAAAATCGTATACGCAGTATGGTGGAATAGGTGCAGTAGAAGAGGTAGCACAACACTATCATGGAAAATACTTCGATGGTAAAAAAATCATAACTATGTTTTGCTACAATAATGACATTGGCAAAAATCGAAAGCACTGGACTGCGTTGAAAAAATGTCAATTCACTCCACACCACCATGCCGGACATAAAAGCAGTCACAACACATAGAGCTTTTAAAACCGGAGCTTTTATCAAACACGACCAATACCAATGTAGAGTAGGTGAATAAAAAAATCTAGCCATTTGGGATTTGGGCTGTGGAAACTCTGATTTAAATCTTCGTTCCACCGAATGCATATTTTTAGCAACATCTTCCAATTGAAATACTGTCTCTACTTGTACACTCCACAGAGCTTCGGTACGTTGTAGTGTTTGCAGTGATTTAATTACTTGCCTATGTATACGAACTAATGCCTTTTCTGATGGTACTATTGTCGATGTGCCACCACCATTGCCACCTCTGGAATAATTACGAGCTGCTTTCTCTTGCAACTCAATAGGTACTTTCCGTAGAATTGTTTCCACACAGGGTCGCAACTCATGGTTGTTAGGCACCGAACGACTGATGCCTTGCAGAGACTCTAAAACATCATCTACATTTTCTTCAGCTTCTGCTTTATCAGCACTTAGTTTAGCTGCCTTGAAGTAGGCATATTGTAGGGTAAATCCTGGTTTAGCGTTATTCCATAAGGATCGTGGAACTTCAACAAGGGCATAACCTAAAATATAAAGAACATTATTACAGTGAGTTCTATGTAATACATATGTATGGTAACTCAAAGAAAGAAATGCACTACAATAGAAAATACATAATAAAATAAACCTAATGAGGAAAAAATATCTTAATAATAAACTTATTTAAAGTTCAAAATTAGTTCAAATTTTAAAGGTTTACTGATAATAGTTTCAGTACTCCAGATTTCATTATAAGTTTAACCATTTATTTTAAAATTGGAATTAGTCCACTTGTTTTTAAAATGTGAAACAAAAGCTTTGAGATTATAAAATAATATAAACATCTGTTATGAGAAATTAATGAATTTATAGATACATACATATGTAGTTTATACATTATACATAAGAGCAATAATACCCTGTCACTTTTACAATTTCCTATGCGAGCATACTAAAATTCTTAAAAAACCTTTTACATAATAAAGTGTTTTAAAATATATATTCATGCCGTTTTCAAAATAAACGGCAATTTGTTGATTTTCTGATTAATTTTGTATATTTCTAACTAAATCCCGTGAATGTAATGATAGTGGATTTATGAAATACGTTATAATACTCATGAGTCATATAAAAGTGCTAACTTCTACAACAAATAAAAATATAAAAATATATACTTATGTAGTTCTTACCTAGTAAAAGCACAAGCAAAAATAGACCCCAGGTATTTGATGCCGAAGATGCAATGGCTTTTAATTTTTGCCAATCCAACGAAACTCCTTTAGCCGCTATATAAATTAGTAAAATGCCACAAATAAATAAATAAGATCCATAATAAATAGCGTTCTCAATCAAGGCAGACTTTAGTTTTCCCTTGATGGTAAAGTCGCCAGCTTTAAGGTATGACTGCATAAGAGGCATTATCAACCATGTTAGAAACTGTGAAGTCCAATATATTATACGCCATAAATTGGGGAAAATAGCCTCTGGTATCATACCCCAAGGTTGTTGACACTCGGAATGTATATGCAGTGAACTGACAGCATCAGATGATTCATTTGATTTGTTTAATGATGATGCCCCAGACAATGTTGATAAAGTTGTAGTAGTTTTGTTATGTTCTTGCAAGCACTGGCGATAAAGAGTCTGCAAAAAAAGAACAAAGGAAATCGTAAAATGAATAATTTTTAATCAAATTTGTTTCATTCACATTGACAACTTACCGATGTTACATCCAGTGGTATGGTAAAGACTATTAAAAATGAAAAGCACCATGCCGTCAGAACAGATAGTGTTACAATAATATGCTGCCTTGGTATGTTACCGTAACGGTAGAGTGAGAAACCAGCTAAGCATAATGCCAAACATATGGCGATCGGCAACAAATAGGCCATCCTTAAAAATTACTTTATTTTTTTATTGTTGTTTAAAATTGTGTAAATGTACAAACAACAAACAAATAAGTGCAAAGGGTGCAAGATGAATTGAGTTGTTTTCGTTGTTGCTGCTAACGACAATTAATTTTAGTTTTTTTTATTTGTGCCCCTTAGACGTTTTTCTTGCAATTGTTTTGCTGTATCGCGTTGCATTTCTTCTAAACGCTCCAGCGCTTGAGATTTCAAGGGCATCAAGTGTGGTTTACAAAAGATCAGCTCTGTTTTGTGTTCAAAATATAATTTACCCGTTGTGGGCTCAATTAAATCTATTTTTTCTTTTTCCTGCAAATCGATTCGTTTATTGATTTCTATTTTTGCATTGGTGGCCTTTGTCGTCATAATCAATGGCACAAAGCTCAGCAACACAACAATATTGGCGTCAAAATGACTGTTCTACTCTTGATGTTTTATTTGCAAAGAATATTTTCTTACTACCTCTTTATTATTGTTTTGTTGTTGTTATTTGCCAGTTTTTGTTACAAAATAGTAGTTGTTGTTGTATTGATTTGTGGGGGTGTATATTCTTACATTGATTTTGTTTATTTTTTAATTCAATCAATTTTTTAACTTATAATCATTATTGTCCGGTTCACTTGAACTTGTATTGAGTTACTGAACAAAATTATTAGTTTTTGTTTATTTTATAATTAATATTTCTTATTTACACCAGTGAAAAAACAAAAAACCGAAAATATGCGTACGTCTCCCCGATTTGTCACGTCAGCAGTGTTGCCATTATTTTTTTTTTGTCCTCATGCCCAGTTAACGTTTTTGTATCCGCAAAACTCCTCAACCAGCTATAACCAATAATAGACATATATTTCCTGTAGACATATACTAAAGCTTCGTATTATAAATGTATTCAACAGGATGATTCAAAAATAAATTAGTGTAATATTTTGACACAACACTGTTGTCATTGTTTTTGTACACGACAATATCCAGTTTTGATTTTATTTGTAATAATCGACATTATTTTTTATTGTGCAAGTGCAAATATTAGACATTATAATAAATGGAGGTGGCATTAATGGAATTGGAAAGATGTAAGAGATAAATATATTATATATATATATATTAAAATTCTTATAATTTAAAACTAGGCCGTACAAGTGGTGATGGTATGGAGCAAGAAGATTTTCAAGAGAAAGTAGATCAAACAAAAACAGCTTCTGAAACGAAAACGGTCGATGATTTCATAGAGCAAAATAAAGATAAGGACTTATTTAGACAAGAACAATTCAAGCAGGTTTCAAGAAAAACATCAAGTACGTCAGTAACAAACAAGGCAAATCATGGTTTGCCACTGCCTGGTTTACATACATTATATCGACGACCAGACTGTTTAACAAGAAGTTTAAAACCCGTGGTACCAAAAGGCGAATTGATTATGATGAAACCACGGTTAGTAGATCCTATAAATGCTTTGCCGGAGCATAAAAAGAATAAACCCCCAAAATTTATACCCTTCGAACCATATACCGGAGCTGTAAACCCGATACTGTCAAAAGAGAAAAGTGGTTCATCAACACCAAGAACAATGACAACAAAATCGAATCGCAATAATTTGGATATAGGTATATTGGTGACGCAAATGTCCTCAATGAGAACACAGGAATTACAAGAACAGGAAGGAGAAAATAAAACAAGCGAAATGAAGGAAGCTACAATTCATCGTGATGATTTAGAAAATGCCAAAGAATTGCTTAATTTAAGAGAAGAATTAAAAAAGATAAAAGAAGAACGCGATTATTTTCAAGGACAATTTAAATTTCAGACACAAGTAAATGCGGAACTTAAAAATTTGCTTGTTGCATCAGTGGGAGAAGATTTGCTTACACGAGTAAATGTACTAACCGAAGATAAATTGCAATTGGCAAGAGCTTTGCTCGATACAGCCAACAACTTAACCACACACACAGAACAAATTGAGTTTTTAGCAGGTCAGTGTGAAGTTTGGCGTTCAAAATTTCTAGCCAGCAGTGTAATGGTCGAAGAATTAGCTAGATGGAAAGCCGATCTAACACAAAAGAATCAAATGCTTAATGAATCCACAAAGAAACTACTACACACAACACATCAACTGCGACAAATGCAGTTAGATATGTTGAAAAATTTGAAGTTTTTAGCAAAAATACGCTATTTAAATTTACCAGCTTCCGATGTCATAACGTTGTCAGCAGAGAACATAAATATACTGCAACAAATGGTCTTACATTCTGGCGTTGGCATGCCAGAAAGTGACATAAGCATATCTTCCGCTTCGACTTCGCCACTATGTGATTCTGAAAAATATGCTGTACAAGCTTTAGAGTTTATTAGCCAACCTTTAATGGCCACCGATGAGGCCATAAAGGCATTATTTGGCCAGGCTCAAAAACCTTATGCAACGCAAGTATCTACTATTTCAGCCAATAAATTCGAAAATGTTAATTCAGCTTTAAAGGAAAATTGAAACCATATTTTTAAAAACACTTATAATATATTGTATAATAATTTAAATAATCAGTAATATTTTATGTTCCCTAATTATAGTCGTTAAAATAAAGCAATAATAACTATTATTCTTATCAAACAGTTTACATGTTATTATATCTAGAAATAAAAAATATCTCAGCTTAAATTCCATAATCATTAAAATTCATTTATTTTACACCATGTAATTAAAATTGTTTCTTTATTTCTTAAGAGTCTCATATAGTTCTACACGTCTCTGGGAGAATACGGGTATTTGTTGACGTACTTGGTCAACAACAGAGAAATCTGAAAGTATAACAATAGCATCATTGGATCATTGTCTTCAGAAACAAATCTTTGGATTGTTCTATTTAACATACCTATGTCGGCAATCACAGTTTCTTCTCCTTCCTTGGCACTCTTTAGGACCTTAGCCCAAGGATCAACAACCATTGAGTGGCCATAAGCAACGTATTCTGCTGATTCATCACGGGCGGGTGATGTGGTAACTACATATACTTGATTGTCATTAGCCCGAGATCGTTGCAATAATTCCCAATGTAAGGGGCCAGTGGTCATATTAAATGCAGCGGGATAAATTAACATTTCGCAACCTGCAATTTTCATTTTGTTGATTAGTTGGAAAACATATTCTAGTGTACATATATTTATTACCTACCAGCTTTTCTGTAAACTTTAGCCATTTCCTCAAAACGCATGTCGTAACAAATACCAATGCCAATTTTGTGACCATCAATCTTGATAATGGTAAATTCATTGCCTGGTGACAACGTTTCAGACTCCTTGAAACGTATGCCACCTTTGACATCAATATCAAATAAATGCATTTTACGATGTTTAGCCAATAATTTACCCTCAGGCGACCAAATAGTACAAGTATTATAGATTTTATCATTTTCGCCAACTTCTGGAATAGTGCCACCCACTATATACACACCCAATTCCTTGGCCAATTCTGATAATTTTTGAGATGTTTCACCCGAGGGTATATTTTCGGCATATTCACGGAAGTATTTTGTGCCATAGGGACAATTGAAACACTCGGGCAAAGTTATTAAACGGGCTTGGTGTTGATTTACAGCTTCACGAATCTTTAGTGAAGCATTACTTACATTAGCCAATTTATCTTTAGATCCTTTAAGTTGCAACAAGGCCAAACGCATAACTGAAGAGATATGTATGTAAGTTGAAAGATTCGTGTTAACAAAACAAACAGATTAGTACGTTTGATAAAATTGTACGGTGCTGGTCTACTTACGTTTACTCATTTTTTTTTCTTTTGAAAATTTAAATATTGTTATCTTTAATGACTTTATTATAGTACAGCTTATTAATTAAATAACTAAAGTGATAAGTTACAAAAACAAAATAGAAAATAATTCTGATTTGATAATTGAAAACAATAACACAAGGTTGCTTTTTTTGGTATTATATATATTAGGTAGGACGCATAATAAATAAATTGTAACATGTCGAATAAATACATTGGTACTTAAATATGAAATAGTTTAATTGTATAACATTGTCTATCTCTGATCTACACTATACCATTTCCACCATTGTACTTCAGAAATTTCTAAATTATTACGCATTTCTGAAATACAAATTGAAAATAATGAAATAAAATATTATGCAACTACATAATTACTAAAAAATATTTGAAGTAATAGCAGTTTAAACGGCGAGAAAAAAGAAACTATACGAATGTCTAAAACTAAACCAGATTTAGGAGACAATTATGAAAGCTATAAAATTGTATCTTTTAAAGTAAAATTAACATTTTAATGAAAACTAAAATAATAGAAAAATAAAACAAAATATTGCTTGTAATTCAAATGGTTCAAAAGTTATATGTTATAGAGAGAGGGAGAGGTCTTTCTAGTTGTAAACAAAATCTTTTATTTGGTAACTTGATGAATTGAGTTTAAAATAAAGGATAATCTGTGTTCACTCTATTTACAAACAAAAACAGACTAGATCATTTAATAGTGGTCTAAATTGAAAATACAGTATAATCTGTGATCACACAATTTATCAACAAAAATATATTTTTTATATGGAATTGTAGAATATGCTCTAAATACTTTAAAAGTGGTATAAATTGAAAATTCAGTATAATCTGTGATCACCTTTCTCAAGAAAAGCTAATTCTTTATATAGAATTTTTAAATATGCTCTTTATTGAAAACGATGATAATATGTAATCACTCAATTTCTCAACGAAAATCGAGTTTTTATATGGCATTATATGAAAAATAAAAGACATCCAATTAATTTTCTCGATTGAATGCAAATTTGTATTTTGATTTATTCACACAATAAATCGATTTTTGGTGAGTTATATAAAACATAGATTTTTTTCAATGAGTAATAGGAATGATCACAAATCGTACTTCTTTCCACTTTTAGACACTTATGTACATATATATACAAAATTATTGACGATTTAATTCTCGAGTGTTCACTTAATAGATTTTAAAATTTTAAATAATAATAAATTAAACATATTTTTTTAAAATTTATTTAAAATACATTTATTGGATTAATACATTTGATTCTTAAATAATATAAGACTATCATAGAATTATAAAAAATAATGTTTTTTTTTTTCAAGATTAAAATTTACAAAAGAAAATACGTATATAATAAAGATGATTTATTATACAAACGACAATAAAATAATGAAATCAGTTCTTTCTTTCAAACAATACGGGGAAGGGTTTGTCTTTAGGTGCCTGTAACCAATTGTCTTCCGAATATTTAACATTATTTTCAGTCTCAATAACATGGAAAGTGTATGCATGACGGCTTTTGTTCGAACGATTGGGTTCACTTTTATGAACGACATTTCCATGAATGATGATACAGGTGCCTGAAAACGAAAATAAAGCCATAACAGTTAAACTATTAAAGATTGTTAAGCCATTAGATAAATACCTTTACTACATTGTATGGGGGCGAAACTTGATTGTGGATAAAACGGTGCTGCACTATCAAACATCATTAAATCCTTTGCTGTCTTGTCGGGATTACGAATATATCTGCGATGGACACCACTTTTATGAGAACCTTTAATGAATTGCAAACAACCATTTTGTAGAGTACAATCTTCCAAGGCAATCCAAAAGCCTATGGCTGAATTTGGTTCGGTATATAGAAACCAGGAATCCTGATGGGGTATAACTTCACTGCCAATACTGGGATTTTTATAAATATACATGCTCTGGCAAATGGCTGGGCGATTAAAGTTCAACTGCCAGCAAATTTCCTTAACACGATTACTAAAGGTGATCTTATTAAAGACGGGATGTTCAACGTGCAAAGCATGACCAACTTTGTTTAAAGCTACTGTAGGATCTACCAGTAGTTCACCATTGTCGCCAACAGCACCATCTTCGAAGAAGTATCTGACTTTGTCTCCCGACTCCATAAAGTATAAATCCTTACTTTGGACATCTTGATTTTCGGTGGTATTGAAAATCTTACGATTGGCTTGGGGAGCTTCCATGCACAGGGCACGACCAGATTTGAAAAGTTCATCGACCTCTTCAGGTGTTACGAAATCCTCGATGACAATGTAACCATTCTCGTTGATCTAAAGATGTTTTTTAGTTTTATTTTAAGAAATTAGAAATTAGGAAAATAAACAAATGATATTCTGAAACAGGTGTATAAAAGCTTTGTATAGACGGTTGACAGATCTTAGAACGTTGTCCGAAAAATTTTCAGAAAATGTCTAACAACCGTGTGAACTTAAAATTTTTGTCTTCCAACGTTGTATGAAAAAGCATTGACAATTTATTTTTTGCTAACAATTTTTCAATGTCAGTACATTGCTTGCACATTGCTAGATCTAACAACATTGTATGATCTGACAATCGTCTATACATAGCTTAAGTAATATAAATACTCGTAAATGACCACAGAGTATACATACATATGTATGTATGTAGGTATATTGTGTTTATATTAATAACTTTAGCTTAAAAATAATTTTAATATTACTAAAGGAAATTTTTGAATTTGTTTGTCATAAAATTAAAATGTTATCTAAATATTTTTCATATACCTATGTACATAATATGTACATACGAGTATTAGGGAAGTCAATTCCGAAAATCCCAAAATTTATTAATATTTGTGTACGTATAAGTATACTTATTTCTATCTTCTTTTTTAGCATACACATTCTTTGGCATTTTTAATAAGAGAATTGAAAAGGTAAGAAACATTTCTAAATTATTTACAAAGTCATTAACAAAAATTAAAATTTTACAAAAGTGAAAGAATTAAAATTAAATTTGAATTGCAAAACTCCAACGCACTATTTGATGTGTCTACGGTTTTTGGAATTGGAAATTTCTATAAAAAAAACTTTAATTGATTTAAGAAGCTCAACAGATGACAGATGAAGAATTTGTTTTACTTTTAAATCCAGTTAAAGCCCTTTCTTTGGCCACAGTGATATGTTTTTTATACAAAGTACAGAAAAACAATTTAAGTAAACACTCTGTCGTTTTACTACTCTTTTACAGTTTACTGTAACACACACTTAAATTGAGTGGCCCTCTTTGTTCTATTTATATACTAGCGTCATATTCTAGTAATTTCCGGAGGCATCTAGAAAAGTCGTCACCTCCGAAAGTACATTGCCGCGAAAAATCTTCACATTTAACTTGAAATACTTGACGCTAGAAAACTATAAACGCGTTGACGCTAAAAAGCGAGTTGTGGACCTCCAGCTTAATGAGTTTTATATCTTTTATATTCAAAACACAGAAAACAAAAAGTGAAAATGCTTAATAAGAGTGAAAATCATCCTTATCATAATTTTAACTTTTATTAAAAAAAATGTTTTGTTGTTACGGCTTTTTGGTTTCAGAAAAAATGATTTCAAAAGGCCTTAATTAAGTACAATTACTAAAAAACTACTATTATTTTATAGTTTTTTTTATTAATTATTAAACCAAATCCGCAATAGGTGTTTAAGGTTAATTCTGAAATTTGGCCAATAAGAATGAAATAGTCTTAAATTTATAAAGTTTTTTGCTTCTCCTTTAAAAAAGTAAAATGTCTAGCCTTTTGAATTTTCGGTGACTTTTTATGTTGATAAGAGTACAGGCAATTTTTGTTATTAAACATACATATTTATATTTAATATGAGTAAGTTCTTGAAATAGTTTTTTATTATTAATAAACCAGTGTGTTTTAATATGAAACAAAAAACGAAAAATCACGAAATCTCTGGATAAATCTATTGATTTGCCTACACATTTTCCTATAACTTAAAAGTCTTTACGTTTTTAGTTGAAGGCCAATGTAAGCGGCATGCGGTCGCGGACGGCAACAGTATTACCAGTGAATAAAAGTTTTGTTTCTTTACAAAATTATTCATACAAAACTTTTGAAGTATCGCAAGGAGGCAACATGTAAATAAAAATTTAAAAAATGATAATTACAGCAAATTTCGAACCACCGGTAACACTGGTTAAAAAAAATGATGTTTGACTGCACCGCATTGGTGCAGAGGTTACAACGCAAAGAATTCTGTAAATTCAACCCCAGCTCAACCAGAAAAATTATTAATAAATTTAATAGAGATTTCATGTTGTAAAACAATTCCTTCAGTAAAAATAATTTAATGAAAATTAAATGTAATGAACTCGAGCCCGACTAAATAAATATCAAAAAAATAAATATCAAAAATTTCCAAAAAAATTTTTTCATTAAATTATTTTGACTGAAGTTAGGAATTACAACTTGAAAAATGTTATTATTAAAAATTTTGATAATTTTTCTTGACTGGGATTCGAACCTGGGTTGTTGAATTTACATATGTTTCGAGAAATCCCACTTTCTCTCATCAGAATTCTTTGCGTTCTGACCACATACACCACTGCGGTGCCGGCCAGTCAACAGAGAAACATCAATCCTTTAACCATTGTTAGTTCTGGTAGTTCGAAGTTTTTGCTGTAATTTTCAACTTTGGAGACGTTTTTATACATTATAATGTAATGTATAAAATTTCTCAAGTTTATAAAATTTGTATAAAATGTTTAAAAGTTTATTTTCATGAAAAGTTAAATAACTCAGTCAATTAATTATATATTTTTAAACCCAAATATGCGTTGTAATCGTAAATAAACGTACTTTTTGAATAAATTCAATAGAATTATAGTTCTTAATAAAATAATGTATAAAAACGTCACCTGAGTTGAAACATTTTTGAAAAATCTACAAAATTTGTGTTTGCTCGACAATAACACCCAAATTTTTCAAGTTTTCTTAGATAAATTATATATCATTCGAACGATTCAGTTTCTTCTTTTCAAATCTAGTAAGAAATTGAAAATCGGATCATTATCAACAAAATTATAGGCTTATAAGTGCGCAAAGGTACAAAAACCGGTTGTTAACCGTAAATCTGGATTTTGGAGGTGTCCGGCATATTTCACTATTGGAATCTTGTTTTACTCGACAAGCCCTACAAGAAAAATAATATCCGGTCGCAGGTTTTTTGGACTGTCGCACCGTGTAATATGTGACATATGAGTTTAGTTAAAAATTAATTTTTTTCCCCATATTCCTAATTCTTTTTACACAATGTACCCACTAATAAATATTTTTTTAAGAATTTATTTATGTAAAAAACATTTGACATTTGCCGCTTTGACAGATTATTAAAATGATTTCTTTTCAAATAGGGAATTCCTTGATGCAGTGAACTAAATTCAAAGCTGTAGTTTAATGTTTGATTATTTAGCAATTTTACAATTATTTGTGCCAATGCATGTTACTGCTTATCACTATTAAATATGTATTATTTAAATTTAAGTGCTTATTTCATAAGAACTGGGGCATTAGGTCTTGTAAAATCTCGGGCGTGTGTCAATTTACATACAATGTATGTATGTATATAAATATGTATTACAACAATTTGAATATGTAACAAATACAAGTAAGTGTGTTCGTACATATGTATATGGTATGACAGATTAGTTTATAACAATATTACATTATATGTAAGTTTAATTTCTTAATAAATATATTGTGATAACATTTGATTTGTTTTTCCATGATAGACAGTTTGTCACACAAACAAGCTGCGAACAAAGTAATTGCGCTGCATAAATTGTTCATTCATTGTGGAAAATTTTTTACGATTTTACATTTATGTTTTTTTAATTCGCTTGCAAAAAACGCAATAAAATATTTTCCATGTTTATTAAAATTTTAATTAAGTGTTAAAGACGAAGGGTGTCTGCTTAAAACAATGGATTTTTTAATTACTGTTTTGAATGGAATTTGTCAAAACATTTAAAATTTTGAAGGTTTCTGTTTTGTGTGTAAGTGAAGTGAAAATCAGTCTTCTTGTTATCATCAAGAATTAGAAGTTTTTCATCTTATTAAGGCTAAAGTTATAGCCAAAGCATAACCACATTTTTAAACACACATTTGTTTGACTCTATTTGATCTTACAAGTGTTTTGTAAGATCAAACAGCTTCAAATAACATAAAACACCATCCTTGTTATTAATAAAAAAGTTTTCAAAATAAATAGGAGATTCCAAACGTTTTGTTAAGGTGTGACCCTACCTCAAGAAACAAAATCAATTGGCCAAATGACCACAAATATTTTCTTTATTTCGTCAGAACACATTCCGTTATTGAAACGAAAGAACAGCGAAACACAACCGCTTTAATCTAATGCTATAATCTATATATATAAAAGAGTAACGTGACTGATTAATGATTTGGTGTGGATTATGGGCGGGTGGCATCATTGGACTTTTCAGAGACTACGAAGACAGGAACGTCAATTACAGTTTCTTTTGTCCAAAATGGAAGACATGTGATTTCAACAAGACGGTGCCACATGCCATACAGCACGCAAAACAATGGCCCAATTGAGAGGTGAGTTTGGTAAACAGTTTATTTCACGTTTCTTGGCCGCCAAGATCGTGCGATTTAACTCCTTTAGGCTATTTTTGGTGGGACTATGTTAAGGCTTATATCTATAGGGGCTAGTCCGTAACGTTTGACGTAATTGAAGCTAATATTTAAGAATTTATTCGTGAGATACCGGCCAATATTTTACAGAGTATGCCTAAATTGGACTTAACTTATGAACCATTTACCATCTCAAATAAAGATTTCATACACATCGCTAATTTTTATAATTTTGCCAAAAAAGTAAATGAAACGTTAGCATTTTTGTATTTGGCAAATTCTATCATGCTAAACTGGTAGTTGCTAAGTAAATTAGCCTGCAAATATTCATCAAGATTATAGTTTGACATATTTTCCATAACATTAGAAAGTGCTGAATAAATTTATATTGGCTAAAAATTTTCAAGTCCGTTTTATAATTAACAAACACAAACTGCGAAGCTTTTTGGCTTATCTGCAGAAAACACCCAGTCTTTGGCGGGAATCGAACCCACAACCCTCTGACTGATAGTCCGGCACACTATCGCCTAGTCTATAGGGGCACCCTAAATTTGAATTGGAGGTACTTAGGCAAGTTTTCAAAATAATTGCTAATGGACGATCTGGCATCGAAGAGCGAGCATTGATTTAAGTCTGATAAACATTCCGGTACAGGAAACCTTTTTATTTTAAAATCTTATAATCTCGAGGAAATAGCTTTACTCTCTCAACGAATGACCAGAAGCACAGTTTGTACAGAACATAATCATTATTTAGAACTATAGCTAACGAAGATCTCGGGGTTGTGAAATGAGAAAAAAGTCTAGAATTTTGTTTAGGTTCACTTTAATGTGCGTTAATTTACTAACTGAATGGGAAATCTAATGAATGTTCACCAGCAATAACAAATTCATTGCTCGGACAACCCTCAAGAATCCTTGATATGGATCAGCAAGGACGCCAAAGCTTTTTAGATATATAGCATCAACAAATATTGTTTCCTGGTTTGCAACTTAACCCAGAGACAATTGACATTTATTAATTTCTTTGTTAATTAATAGCGAAAATGTTGTACATATGTATTTAATAACGAGATTACGCGAGATTACTAATAGCTACATATAGGGCCCGATTACCGTTCACAACACTAAGTATTTTGATGTTGTATGTTGTAAATTGCGATTACGATTCACAACACTTATCAGCTTAATCGCATGAAAAATTAATGTTGTGTTGTACACAAAATTTAAGTGTTGTGAACGATAATCGGGCCCTATATGTAGCTATTAGTGTGATCGTCCGCACTGTACTCATACATTTGGGAAAGTGTATAATTTCACTCAATTTAATATGAAACATGAATTTTTTAATAAAATGTATGTTTTTTTTATTTAATAATTTATATACTTTCGACTTTAAACGATAGTTTAATCGTATATAATAATTTAATATTTCCAGATAGAAATAAAAGGTCAAATAATAAGCCTACTTGCTGTACAAGTATAAACAGTTATTTTAATACAGATAATTCATTTGGATTTTTTGATAATCATTTCCGCTTCCTTAATACAGCAAACATCTGTAGCAAATTGACGTAATACATATGGGTAATTCCATAGTCACTACGTGACAGTCGTACACTTCAACAAAAACCAACGAAAGCGTTAACAATTTTTTTTGTGTGGAGCATGAAAAGCTATACATTTGGTAAAAGAGAGAAAAAAAAATACTCAAACATCCAGCTCATAAAATATAAGCAATTAAAGGCGGTGACGTGGCGTAACAAAAATAGAAGTTGGTTTTTTCCTTGTTAGCAAAAATGCAAAACTCTGCGAACTTCGTCGAAATGTTTTGCAAATATTTTTTGCCATTATTCCCAACATTATAAGTGATTTTTTTAATTTTCTGAATTGACGAAACTTTTCTTGGCTATACCCTACAGTTGTTTGGTTCGTGACGTTACGTGATGTAACGCATAGTTTACAATGTGATACTTCTACTAAATTTTGTTTTCAATAACTGTTTGTTTTTTTTAATTCATGAAAGAAAACTGTTTATAAATTTTATTTGATGGTTTTATTTTGTAAATTAAATGAATTCAATTATTTTTAAATTTAGGAATTATAAAAAATAGGGTCCTAATTCACAAAGAAGACAACAAGGCAATTGAGAAAATTTTGTATGAAAAAAAAATACTCAAATTAAGATCCTTTTCATACAAATTTTTTAAAATTGTCCTGCTGTCTTCTTTGTAAATAGGGGGATGATTTTTTTAATTAAATATTACTTTTTGGGAAATATGTAGTTGAAGCTTTTTTTGGTTCAAATTTTTCATTACACGAAAAATAATGTTTTTTTTTTTTTATTCCAGGAGTATTTGGTAAGGGATCCTTTCATTTTTCGACTAAAGGTACAGAAAAATATTCTATTTCCTCTGAGGAAATATAAATTAAGTATATACCAGAAATATGACTACGAGCACATTCGAAAAACGAAAAAGCATTTTGCAATACAAATTTTTTTATTTTTGTCATCTGCCAAACTTTTCTTTTCACTTTTCATCTGCTGCACAAGTGTTGCTAAGAAGCAAGAAACATGAAACTTATTGTGAGTGAGTCTATCATGGCTTTTGAAGGATGGCAACATTGCATTTAATTCGTGTAAGAGATCACATAACAGAGATGTTGTACACGTTAATGCTATGATCGAATAGCCAATATTTCGCCAATATTGCAATTTAACAACCTCACATATTGCAATTTAACAACTTGCAAAATATTTTAAAGTAACTAAGTCGCTTTTTATGTTCTTCACACAATTTTGACAATTGTCTGTCATACAACACGCCGATTTTAGGAAAATTTCAAAATTATCTGGAAACGATGTTATTATATTTCCACAGCTTTTTTTCTGTAATTTTGCTTTTTTTTAATTTTCCTTTTTTATTTTTTTTTTATTTTTCTCTATACCGCCGAGCTTTTTTCTCTCGTAATAAATCCATCTACGTAAAATATATAATTAAAAAAAAACAACCACAATGCAAAATTCTGGTGACGGAAGTGACGAAGTTTAAAATACTATAAAAATATAAAAGTGTATGATATGGTCCAAGTTAATCAGCCTTATTATAAGTGTCGTTTTCTTTTTACGACAATGACTCTTTCGTAATAGATTAAAGATAAAATTAAGTTCGTTTCTTAATGTTTCAATAAATTAAGATCATTAAACTGGATTAATGTAGCAAGTTCAAAACACTTGCAACCACTGACTCAGAAGAAATGACAATTTATGATGTTTTGTGGTCACAAGTGTGACATTAAAATATTAATGAAAACAAATTAAAAATTTACCGTTAACTGATCTTTATATTCAGATATTTTTATGTTTTGTTAATATATTATTGTTGTAAGAACTGTTTATTAAAAATAGTTTTCTCCCACCACCACTCTTAAGAAAGTAAATATTTAAGAGAAAATACCACTAAAAACTCAAAAAAAGGTGACCAAAACCCTTGCACAACTTTGAAGTCCAATAATTGGCCACGGAAATAAAAATACGTTTCGGAGTCTTTAGTTTAATAAATTTTAAGTGTTTTTCTTTAATAAATCGTTTAAAAAGAAACGGGGTTTCAGCTTTTATTTTTTCACACTTGGGTGACATTTCTGTGGAAATAGCCATATACGAACATGTATTTATAATGAATGTTTTTAAATTGTTTATGTGACCAGCATAGTCACTATGTTTAATAGAATACAAATTTGCTATGACTATTTATAAATTAAAAAAATTATAATAATAAACAAGTAAAAAAGTATAGTCGGTCAAGCCCGCCATATAATACCCTACACCCAGTATGTGTAAAGTTTTTCAGAAATGGGCGTTATATGGGAGATATTACCTATTTTGGACCGATCATCCAAAAATTTAGTGTCATGATTTCTGTGAATATACTATAAATATTATATGTGTTAAACTTTATCTCGATATAAATACGTTTAAAAGATTTATGGAGATTGAAATGAATTACGGAGAGGGTCTTATATGGGAGTTTCGACTAATTAAGGACCGACCATTATAAAATTATGTGTCATTATTTCTGTATATAAGAAACTTATTTGTGTCGAATTTTATTTGATTACCAACATTTATAAGAAATTTATGATATACAGTGGAATATTTTTGTAAAAAGCTATTTTAATTATATAAATCTTGAATTTATTTGTTGTAATATCTCAATGATAGTAACTCAAAATTGTTTAGAAATAAGAAACCAATTTGATTTTGTGATAGTAAAATAAATTAAAAAAAAAATAAAAAAAAAAATTATGACCGTTAAAGTAAATTTCGAAAGTGGGCCTTATATGGGGCTACGACTAATTATGGACCGATCATAATAAAATTGTAACGTATTATTTGTATACATATGTAATATATTTGTGTTCAATATTATTTGGATACCAACATTTTAGAGAGAGTTATGCTCTTTAAAGTGATTTTTGGAAGTGGGCCTTATATGGGAGCTACGACTAATTATAGACCGATCTTCACAAAATTTGTTGGTTTGATTTGGCTTCATTTAGTACTTATTTGTGGTGAAATTTGTTTGGATACTTGTATAATTCAAACATTTATGATCGTTAAACTCCTATTTCGGGAGGACATTTGTACGGGGGCTAGGTGAAATAATGGACCGATTTCCACCAGTTTAAATCCGATCCTTGGGCCGAAAAAATATCACGTACCAAATTTTATTGAAATATCTTCAAAATTGCGACCTGTACTCTACGCACAAGCTTTACATGGACAGCCAGCCAGACGGACGGACGGACGAACATCGGTAAATCGACTCAGAAAGTGATTCTGAGAAGATCGGTATACTTTAAAGTGGGTGTTGGACCAATATTTCTGGGCGTTACAAACATCAGCACAAACTCAATATACCCTCCCCACTATGGTGGTGTAGGGTATAAACACTATTAGCACAACGCACAAAGTGTATGAGAAGTACAAAAAATATAAGACATACATACATATGTATGGATTTAAATTAATGAGTAGGAAAAAAAACTAGATTCATGAAAGCGAAAATTGTATTCTATATTAGTAGAACAACAGAAAAAAACTCAAATGGCACAAAATTTCTCACATACTCGTACATATTATTTATATAGAAAATTTAGATAAATTACTGAATAATGCATGCACGATCATGTGTGCTTGTTAAAATTGTCAAATTAGACAAACTGTTTGTATCTATATTTAATTGAAATTCATCACACAAAAATTTCTAGCAAAAGAAACATATGTACAAAAAAAAATATACATAGTATGTACATAGGTATTAAGGGTAACCAAATTATTAGATTTTTCCTTTGTTCGAATAAAACGAATAATTCAAATCAGACATTTTAACTTTTGAATAATTCAATCACAATTTTAAAATTAATCGATTTATTCGAATAACTTAAAAATGTTTAAATAAACCGAAAGTACACGCAGAGAAAAACATGGTTACAACAACTACACTGTGGTTTTGTTAACAATGTATTGTTGTGGTACACAAATAATTGTTATTTTAATTTAATTTAAACGATAATTTAGATACTATAAACATTTTTATGTTAATCGCAATTATAAAATTGAATATGGTTAACTGAAACATAATTATTTTAAAAAAATCTTTACCCACAACTATTGAATGATAACTATTCAAACATATTATATTACTTACAACGATTTAAACTTACAAATAACCATTAACTGATAAGTTTCTATATTTGTACTCATATTATGTATAAAATGCAAACAAAATATGTTTAATTTTAATAGTATTTTGTTTTTACCATGCTTTTGCATCAGTTCAGTAGTTTGTCTGCGCAATATCGCATTATTTATTTGGATTTAAATGTTGCAATAATTGAAAAAAAAACAATTCGTATTTAAAATATTACTACAAAATACAAAAATTTCAGAGAAGTGTAAAAGACCTAAATAAAGTGTACAAGTACATAAAAGAAATAATCTTAAATATCACAAAATTAAATTCTATTAAACATAACTAAAAATAAATGTTGAAAGTATATAAATATTTATTTCTATTTACAAAGATATCATAATATGATTACTTTAGATTATATTATAATTATTGTATATCATAATATGATTACTTTAGATCACATTATGATCAGTTTAAACTATAATATGGTTACATTTGCTCATAATAGGATCATGCATGATTATATTAGGTTATAATATGATAATATCAAATTATGATTAACAAGAAAATATTATGATGAAATATTACGATGATAATTTCATGGCACTTATATTCATCAAGTTTTTGCTCTGCGTGTAGTCACCTTTAGTAATAAAACTGATATAAATTTTAATAAAGGCGTTCTTTGTCTATTTCAACGTTATCATCCTCAATAACATTATAAATATCAGTTTCGTACACATACAAGTACATATTCAACACCTCATACGCCACCACCTTAGGTTATATTGTATTCAATTAAAAACCACTGTATATTGAAATTAAAGTGGTCTCTTTTTATTCCATTTCTATTATTTAGTACTCGTAATGTTTTCTTGTATAATTTAGGTATTTCAAAGTAATATCCCCGTGTTTCCAAAAGCTTCTTAGTGTATTTGACATTTAATTCATCCCATATTATACAATACCTCTATAAGAATTTTGCGTGCAATCGCTTTCAATATCATTTTCTTCACAGCTATTAATGAGGAGTAAATACATACCGTAGTTAATATAATATTTCGCCAAAATCTGGACTCTTAAAATATCTGTTTCGAAATACTTTTAGATTTCTTTTAAGAATTATAACTATTGCAATAACATTAATATAATAGGTATATATTTGTTAGGAGCTATCATCTCTAGTATTTTAAAAACTTTATTTAATTTTCGTTCTTTAAATATATCTTTAAATAATAGAAAATAATAATTTAATTTATATATTTATATATATTTGTTAAAAATGTCTATTTTTATAAATAAAATTAAAACAAAATAGAATAATGTAACAAAATAAATTACGAATTTAAATTTCAAATTATGGAAAATTTTCAACATTTATTCGTTTTATACGATTATTATTCATAAAATTAATCGAATTATTCGTTATTCGAAAATGGTTATTTTGAAATTCTTCGAAAAATTATTCGTAAAAAATTTTTCGATTATTCGACCGATAATAATGATTCCAATGGATAGATACCCTAATAAGTACGAATGTGGCTGTAGCAAACAAATCAAATACACCTGCAATTCAAAATACCAACCAAAAAAAGTATTTTAAAGATCAAGCGATGACCATATAATGAAAAATGAAAAGAGAAATTTAAATTACATCATTTAAAAGTGTTCTAGAATATGTACAGTGTCGTGAAATATAAGTTAATTATTTCTCAAGTAATATCTTTTTACCAAACTGACTTTATGTTTCACATAATATTAATATTTATTTGAAGTTCCTTCCATTTCTAACACTTTTTCGCACCTACAATTCAAAGATCCCATATGTACTTTCTGGAAATATGGAATTCCATTTCTTCATGATTTTTTCCCACACATAGTTTCTGGTTTATATCCCTCTATTTTATTCTTTAAGACTGCCCATGTTAAATGGGGTTTAATTGTCGATAACATGGAGATTGTTTTGCTTAAACCATGACGTGACTAATTTGGATGCGTGCTTGGGTTCATATACACTAGAGCCCCGTCTTATGGTACGTTTGATTATATTTATTTCAGCAAGTTTTTGTTATTATTGTAAAGAAATATGCAATTGAAAATATATTTTTAAACAAGGAATGAATAAACATTTAAGAAGAAAAAATCTATTTACATACATGCATAGCCAAAATTAATTTAATAGCACGTAACTTCATATGGTAAATATGAATAAAATGGGTATGGCCCTTTTTACACGCAAGTAGGCAAAATTTTCACATATATGTAATTGCGGAATTGTGGTATATAGCAACGCAAATCGGAAGCAAAACGATGCAAAGCAGATTGATACAAAATTTCAAAACGAACACAAATCGGAATCAAAACGACGCAAGGCGGATTAAACCACATTTAGAAAGGCGTCGCAAATTGAAACGATGCAAATGGGATAGACGCATTTAAAAAAAAGCAAATCCTTATTTTGCATTTGAAATTAACAGCTGACAGTTGCCATCTGTTCTATATTTTTGGCAATTGTCAACTTTACTGAGGTTCGGTTGCTATCGGTAATAGAGTCTTTAAAAACGAAAAAGTTTGCTAATTTTTAAGGTGGATTCAACCATTTGTTCCGAACAAAAATTTTATCCGGAGAATAAATTTTTTCCTGAAATTCACGTATGTATATCGAACGATTTTTCTGGAAAATCAAAGCTGCCCTATGTAAACAAAAGTGATTTATTTAGCTTTGGTTTTTAAGTGTCAAAAAAACAAATATTAAATTATTTTAAAATATTGTGTATATTTTTCAACAACAATTTACAAAATTTTTAATGAATAAATGAAATAAATGAAATTTCACAAACACCACAGATAGAAATGTAACCTATTGGCAACTTAGTTCATTTTTGTCCAGACCATGGTGGAACTATACAAGGTGTGTGCAAACAAAGTCAGTCAGCTGGGCTACTGCATTCACCTTGTATAGTTACACCATGGTCCAGACAAAATATAACATTCAAGCTGAGAGTTGTTCGTAAAAAATATTTTCTCTCTCTCCCTCAAAAAGAGAGAGACGTCAAACTTCATATGAAAAAAACTTTGTCCGAACAAATATTTTGTTCAGAAGGAATGGGTGAATCCACCTTTACTGTCAAACTACTGATTATCTTATGGTGTATACTGATAATAAATATGGAAGATAAATTATATGGAAAATATTAATTTGCTCGGAAAAATAAGAAGAACGAAAGGCACTTTTATTGAGAAAACATAATGTTAAAAATAGATTGTCTTTTGCTAAGAAACATCTACACTGGAATATGTGTTAAATTTGTAAAATCAAATGGTAGTGCCTTTGTTTGAATGCCGCAAAATAAAGAATTTTACCCCAGGTATACCCAAGAAACAGTGAAGCATGGAGAAGGTTCGTTAATGATATGGGGTATTTTTATGTAATGTCGTTGCAATTTATTTGATATATTGAAAATGTAAGCTGTGGATTACGTACAAATAATACATAATCATATGAGGAAGAATTTCCGCTCGTATGGGAATTCAGGCGAGATTTTAAACTACCTATAAAGTTGCCGTTTCTAATAACAATTTTCATATTCAATTGGTAACGCAACTCAAGTTTGTTTGTGTTAAATAATTGATCCATAAGTTTTTCTTTTTCGCTTTATTGAAAATTAAGAAGCCGTTCTTTTTATTTTTTCCAACACTGTATATTATTACAGGTGAGAAATTTAAGTACATACATATACCTGCAAAATTATTTTTTATTATTATTTATTTTACTTTTTTCCACATCAGCAAAATATTTTATATTTATTTATAACTAGTAGTCGCACTCATATCATAAGCATACATTTTAGTTTTAATTGTTTATTTAATTATTGTTTATTTTGCTCAACAGTACAGTGACCCGATTTTTTTATTATTTATTTCTACAACAACACAACTATTTCTATGCACAACTATTTAATTTATTTTTTTTTAAATAACATCAAGTTCGCTTAGTTTTATTGTATCTCCGGTAATCTACTTATAAAATTACAACAAAAAATGGGCAAAAACTGATAACTTGCTAAAAATAACAATAATAATTATAAAAATAATTGCGTGTATCAAAATATATGATTTGTGTTATTATTTAATAAAAATTATAATAATAGGTTTTGTGTTAATTGTTGCTGACTGGTTGCACTACATCAAAGGGATTCTATTTACTAAACATGTGTTTCATTTGTTACTCATTAAGCATTGACATTTTCAAACAAATTTTCAGTAGAACACTATTATCTAAATATAGCAAATAATTTGTTTAAATTTTTCATTTTAATCAAATATTTAATGCAATATTTTGAACTATGTGAAACAGTTTCGAGTTAATTTATTGTATTTATTAATTTTAAGTTACTACTGCGCCATGACTTTCAACAGCATTCTACGCGCGTTTTGGTTTGTTTGGTAAATATTGTCACGAAATTCCATTATCAATTCATACTTGACGGTTTTAACGACTGTTTTCAGCATCGCAGACAGTTCCTAGACCTCAATCTAATTGAGCAACTGTGGGAATATCTGGACAAAAAAATTAGGCAATGAAATATTTCTTGCAAGGATAACCTAAAGGCAGTAATACTGGATGAATGGAACAAACAGCCATGACACAGAATTTAATTTCCTTCGAAAGTAGAACGTAGCAAATTAAAGGTGGTTTCATTCCGAAAGATTTTTGGTTTTACTTTTTCTATAGAAGCAAAAAACGAAATTAATTCCACTTCCAAACGGAATAAAATTCTGTGGCATGGCTGTATGTCTAGAAGTTTGTCAGCTATGACAAAATATTCAATTTATTAAATTTACTTTATTTTGACATATATTTAGAATCTGGTACTTTTCCATTAAAATTTAATTATATTTTTATTTTTCTTATTTTGCATAAGTTACTTATGAATAATGCAATATATTTTGTTTTAAATTTGTAATTTTTTTTAAACAATATTAGGCGTTTACTTTAAATTAACGCTCACAGTAGGTATTAAAGTTAAAAAACATAAAAAACATTTTTGAAAAGAAACGGTTTTAAAAATGCGTTTCTATTCAGCAGTATTCTATAATTGTTTTTAAATAAATTAAATTTTCCCCTATATATCGATAGTTATCAGCCACGTGCCTAATTTTGTTCAAGTTTCCTTCCCTTTATGGTTTTTATTATCTTTAATTAAAGCTATATATATTCCAGTTAAATTACACCAAAATGGTAAGAAACCATTGTCGAATGATTAAATGGGCAAAATAAACATCGATAAGCAAATTGTTCTTTAATATTAGTTAACAAAGAAACCTAGAACTTTCTAGCATACACTAGTCGCTGCAAAATATTCTAAATCAATGCAAACATGATTACGCAAACAGAAAACAAAAGTAGAACTAAATTTTAAACAAATAAAAAAGATGCATATACTAAATGCAGAGTACTTTACAAGCCGACCATTACGTACTACTTGCTTTTAATTTATTGCTAAAAAGTTAGTCATTACGTACATATATTTATATGCTATACACTGTATTATAAAATAAAATATGATTAGGGTGTTTAAAGAACGAGGTCATTAAAAAACACCTTATTTAAGAGGCAACTAAGTATTTAATTTATAATACATTTTATGACAAAATAAATTAAATTTTAAAAGCATAATAACCTTGAATTTCATTAAATTGAATACATAGTTGTTAAATAATATGTTTTAAAGGCTTATTATTATGTTTCGTATATGTAGTTAATGAAAATGACCTAGTGTGGTAGACATTATTAGTACATACTCGTAATCGAAATTATTAGTTAATGATTATACAAATTATAAAATAATGTGGCTAATATGACAGTTGATATAACAACTTTTTTTCATTTCCTTGAAATGTCAATAAGATATTATTAAAAAGACGTACACAAATAAAAGAGTGCGAGTCCGAACCATATGTCCATAAGATATTATTAAAATGTCATACTAAAATAACAGTGTCCGAACAAAACCGGTTACTGTTAGGCCGGAACTGAACCAAACCTAAAATTCGGCCAAAATATCATTAAGCCAGCTAATTTTTAGGTGCCCTATTTAATGGAGACTACTTTACCTTGTAATCTTGTATTTTTTGAGCGAACCATTCTTCTGTATACTTTTTAAACATTTATTAGTTTTCTTAGTCAGTTCAAAATAAAATATAAGAAGTTGTTGGTTTTTATTTAATACATCCAAAACTTGTTTCTACTTTTTTAGAGTTTTGCTTTTGCTATACGGCCAAATTTTGCCTTGACAGCCTTGGAACTAGTAATGTCGCAATTATTTCTGGAATGCTGGAATGTGATTCTAGAGTTTTTAAAGAACTAATTCTTTAGCACTACACCTTTTAAAATTGATATTAAGAAAATATGAAATTCAGAAATTCAAATTAATATTGAGAAAAAACTAATTTAAATTGAGAAATTTTTTAATTCAGAAAAGCAAATTTAACTTGAGGAAAAACAAATTGTTATTGAAATTAAGAATACATAGTACTTATAAATTTATCAGAGTTGTCAACTTGATTTCGCACCATATTTGGTACTTTTTTAATTTTTTTGTGCGAAAAATTCCTTAGTTAGTGCGCAGTGCGCTTTATTTTAAATTTCGGTGCGTTTTTGAATTTTTCCGAAAATGTGATGAAATCTTTATTTTTACTAAATTTTAATTGCAGTTTATTAATAATTCATTATCATTAAATATATACGATGAAAAAGAATCCCATTCAATGTATTTTAAATACGAATGTTTGATCAACGAATACATACTATCAAATTCGTCACATGAAGGTTATTGCTAAAGGTGAATAGGGCCTTTAATGAACTGTAGACGAACAACCAGAGTTACAATCGCAGTGGAGCTCTTAAAATTTTATTAAAAAAAATGCAAATAGAAGTTCTTAAAATAGAAAACAAAAATAATTAAAAATACGTACCAAATATGTACTGAAATTGTCCCTTTTTTGACCAATTAGTACTTCAGTTCCGAATAGCATATTGTGAGTTAAATTTTGAGTGGTTAAATGCTTATTTTACCTTTATTAACTCGTGTATTTAAAAAAAGGCTTTTACCATTATTACTTTTACTATTAATCGTTGATCCCTTTTTAAAATGTTTTATATAGAATTTATGAAATTAAAAAAATGTAAAATGAATTCCATAAACGTTTTAAACAAAAAATAAATTCTAAACTTGGTGGGTTTTTTTAATGGCACGTTTTTTTCTCCATTTTGGTGCGTTTTGAAATTTCAAAGTTGACAACGCTGAATTTATATTGAGAAAAAATCAATTGAAATTGAAAAATTTAAATTAATATTAAGAAAATACAAATTGAAATAGAGGAAATGAAAATTTTAATTGAGAAATTAAAATTTTTTTATACATTGTACAATGTACTACGAGTATGAATTTAAAATATAATAGAAATTTATTATTTCTCGATATCCATTTTAGGTTTTCTCAACATCAGGTTTTATTTACTCAATTTAAATTTTCATTTTCTGTATATTAATTTTGATTTCTGAATTTAAATTGGATTTTTCTCAATATTAAATTGGAATTCTAAATTTCCATTTGTATTTTCTCAATATTAATTAAAATTTATTTCTATCAATTTGTTTTCTCAATATCAATTTTTTTTTCCATATGACAATTTGTGTTTTCTCAATTTCAACTTGAAATGGAGTAGTTATACATTGGTTCTAGATCTATCCATAGAACAAGTTCACTTATTAGAACTGGTTAAAAACACTTTGTTTTTTTTTTTTAATAAAAACCTGCATTTGAAAAATGAATTACATATTTATACCAGGATTATAAAATTGGGCAAATGAGTTTTGCGGCAATATTTAGGAAACTACGCTTTTTCCAAATCATTTTCTATAAAGTTTCTGAATGAATTCGAAACTCATAGCTTCGTTAATTACAAGCCTTCTATGGCTAATTCTAGCCGTGACCATTTTAAACAGAATTCACTGATGAAAGAACTGGTTCTAGAAAAGTGTTTCTAAGAATGTATGTTTGTTACGTAAAGCTTGCTACATAAAACTAGTTCGCAGAACTAATTCTATAAATTAACCAAAGAAATCATAAACATTCCTCAGCTTCTTGAAACTCGTTCGAAGTGTGACAATTTCCAACAAACATCACTGAAAAGAAAGTATAGTATTTTTGCTATCTAAAGTAAAGTTTGCCTAGAACTAGTTTCCAGAAACTGTGGAACAATTCTTTAGAACCATTTATGAGTACTGACAATTTCAAAATAGAACTAGTACTGGATATATAGTATACATACATATATTCTAAAAGTAATTGTATTATTAAATTGAAGTATTGTATTAAATTTAGAAATGTGTAAAATGTACATATTTATAAAAGTACAATAATTTGAATTCAATCAAAACTCTTTAAATATTAGACAAGTGTTTAAGAATAATTTCAAGAGATATTCTTTTGTTAAATGTTTACAAATTGTTGTTTAGTTTATATTGAAAAAGAAACGACAAACAAACAAAACACATTTTCAGTTCCATTTTCCACAAGTTTAAAACATAAATGCATAGGTGTAGATTTAAATATTTTTTTTCTTTTCATGATGATGATGATTCCTTGCTCTAATAATAAACATTATGTCTATGGATGCCAAACAAATGAAAAATAAAAATATTCGAAAAGATTTAATTTTTTGTCTTAAAGGTGTAATTTGAAAGATTAAAGAAAATAAGATAAAAATACATATACCTATACAAAATTAGTCGTAGGCCTAAAATTAGATTTCTTAGTAAATATATATCATTTCATTATTAAAAATTTCGTTTTGTTTATAAACAGTTTTTATTTTTGATTAACACGTTTGTAATGTTTACCCCCGGTCAGAATACACACATACATATGTATAATATTACTTTATGTCTTAAATATGTTTAATAATAAATACAAATAATTATTTTCTTAACAAACCTCATCTAATAATGTACTATGCATTTTTATTTATTATATTTAATTCACTTTAAAATTTCTTTGTTAATTATTTTTATTAATAACTGTAGGTATGTAGATTTTTAATGTTCACTTTACAATATTTTTATTTTGTTTGTCTTTACAATTCTGTTGTGTTTCGCTTTTAGTTTAAAACTGAACTGATTATAATTTGGAAAATATTTAAAAAGTTCTCCCTCGCATTGTTGCTCTAAAGAAATAGAAATCAAAATATAAATACACACATCACTGATGGCAAGCATGGTACAATTGTACTTTTTTTGATACATTTTAAACACCGTGGTACTAGTCAAATGGTACAATTTCAAAATACTTTTGCATCAAAATTTGGTATTTCTGATGAAACATATAAATATCAGCCATGTCACATATAAGTTACTACATATTTGTGTAATAGTGCAAGCAAAAGAGATTTAATTAAATTTCATGAACATTTTGGAACTGATATCAATTTGATCTTTAAATAGGCATCTATAAGTTGATTATTACGACAATAAATTTTTAGTTGAATTATCGAACAATATGAGTCTTTGTCATATTCATTTACATTAAATGATTTTGAGGCTTAATTCAAAAACTAAAGCTTAAAATGTAGTTAGAAGTTAACTCTTCTATTTCTTTTATTCTTATGCTTGGTTTTCACTATGCCATTTTTGTTGTCAAATTGTCCAAATTGTTTGCAATTGTATGAAAACGGGTTGTCATATCATTATTTTCGTGATTGCAAACATAGATGACGCCATATGACAACCCGTTTTCATACAATTGCCAACAATTTGACAAGAAAAATGACATAGTGAAAACACAGTGAAATGCGGCCTTACAATAATAATTCTAGTTAATTTTTAAATATATGTATATATATTAACCAAGATTAACTTTTCGCAAATGACTCCATACTTCATAAATAAGAATATTTTTGGATAATCGCGACAATTAACGCAATAACGTTGCTATAAGATATATCGAATTTTCGATAAAGTAAATTTGTCGTAAAGTTTTATGATTATTTAACAAATATTAAAAATGGTACCATGGAGGTCTTAAAAGTACAATTTATTCATATAGTTGGTACGAAAAACAAAAACCCTTTTTCCATCACTGACACACATACAACACACTACAACCTGACAGGCAGGCAGCCAGACACACATCGATTTATTAAACACATGCTCATTTCAACATGCATAAACAACCAAAACAATACGATCGACGGACTACCAAGAGATGTTGCCAGATGTGGAAAATGTAATTTTAAGAAAAAATTCTTGAAGAAAATAAAATATTTATTCTACAATTTTTAATTTAGAAATATTTTTTTTCATCCTCGTCTGATATTTAGATTGTTTTTTATTATTTAATACTCGTATTTAGAAAATTAAATTGAGAAAATAAAACTTGAGAAAAGCTAAATTAATATTGCTAAATAATACATTTCTATTAGATTTCTTATTCATACTCGTATTATGTTATTTATAAGAAAAACATACATACTATTTTATAATTCTCACACAAATTTTGGATTACTCAATTTCATTTTGTGTTTTCTTAATATTAATTTGGATTTCTTAATTTCAATTTTTTTTTAATATTATGCTAGGAGCACAACTGGGACGAATATCGAATTTCGCCCAACACAACAAATTAGTCGGTGACAATTCGGTGTGTAAATTCGTCATGTGAATTGTGCTTCACGAAAAACTACAAACACAAAAAATACGTATAACAGCTGATGGATATTTAAAAAAAATATATATATGTATATAAAAAATAAACATTAACACAAACACAGGTAAAAACTATTTTTATAGTTAACTATTTTGTTTATTAAATTTATATATAATTATATAAAGTACAAAATAAAACGATAATTAAAGTAAAAATTAACATTCTTTACTAAAAAATTAAAAACTAAAACGAAACATGGTCACCCCGTTTTGTTTGTTCGTCAGAGTTCGCCGTGTATGACGACTTGTGTTTAATTTTTTGGCGATGAATATTCGCGATCAAAAACTCGTCGTTCGTACCAATTTGTTCCTAACATTAATTTGCTTTAAATTTTTTTCAGTATCGATTTGTTTCTTCTCAATATTAGGCCCCGATTATCGTTCACAACACTAAAAGGTTGTGTTGATTTGTTATTTCTCAGCATAAATTTGGATAAATTTGAAAATGGAATTATTCAATCTCTAAAATCGTTTTTTTTTTTATATATATAATATATGGTTACTTGCTTTGATATCAAATATTACTCTCAAATCTCAAATCTAAGATAAGACTGAATTATTAAACAATTCCATTTTCAGTTGTATCGGAAGCTACCAAAAGGGAGAGCACAAAAGTCCAAATGTTCTAATATATGTATGACATGATGTTTATTCGTGATTCCTTGCAATGGGCTCTTAATAAAAATATCATATAATTATAATATATAATTATTAGAAATGAGATCATAAAATTTTCAATGAAAATCTGAGAATAATTCTAGAAATGAAGAAGAGTATGAACTGAGAATTTACTGAATTGTAAATTTAGGGAATGGCTTCTGATATTGTGATATGAAATTACACAACTCTAGTATAAACTATGGAGGTTATAGTTCCATCGACAGGTTTTTGAAAACTAACATTACGTTAAAAATGTCGAATTCGGTTTTGTGACTAACTACATCAGCAACAGCAGCAAATTCTCAAGAAGCTAAATCTAGAAAGAAAATAAATCTTTATAACGTTTAAAACAACCTGTTTTTATCAATTTACCTCTGTATTTACAAGTAAGTGCATCCTGCATTTTATACACCCAAAGTTATTTACATTCATACATACATACGTATCAACATACAAATAACTTTGGTTTTCATCTTTCAACACTGTTGAAGACAACAAAACCAATAAATTTTCAATAATAAGTTAGAATTTTGTTTATGTTGTCGAATCTTTCAATATATATACATACATACATGGGAAGCAAAACTGTCCGGATGTTTTGCATTAAGGTAACGAAAATAATACAAACATTTTTCTATTTCTTTATTATACCTTTCACCTTCATGAGAAGGATATATATATCTTCGGGATCCAAATCTCCAATAATTCTGTCAGACATGTTTTCGAGAAGTTTGATATTTAAAATCAGCAAAATCCGTCCATAAAAAACGGAGATATGAGCAAAAATCCGAGACAACCTCTGAAAATTTCATCAAAAAAACTTAGTGTATTATAATGTTCATCAACAGATGACGTTGATCAAACAAAGTGTTCGAAAACTTTAAGTGTGTTCTTAAACCATAATAGAAGTGTGTAAAAAGACAGTGTGTTCATTTTTAATTGTGTTTGTGTTACCGTTTGACACGTTGTTTTTTGGCTTGTTGCGATCTCGTTATCAAGCTTTTATTGCTCTATTTGTGCATTATTGTTTGACCTGTGAAGTGATTAACTTGATTTTTAAATAAAGAATTAAAAGATCTTTAAAAATGAGAAAAACGCCAATATATTGATATGGAAAACAATGTGATAAATTTGTTGCAAAATAATTATTCATGCTGAAAAATTAAATTTAAGTAAATCCACGGTAAATGATGTAAAAACGGCTTAATGTAGGTTGCAATAATAACCAAGTGGGTCGACCAAGACTGCTTTCTGATGGTGATTCCTGACAGATTGAACATTTGCTAAATAATAAGGGCATCAAGGCTCTGAAAAATGCTGCAAAAAGTATTGGTAAGGATGTCAGTTCCTGTACGGAACTGGTGACGCGCATTAAATAGAATTGCTTTAGTAGCCAGTGTGAAAAAAAGCCTGCACTTTCCGATAGAAATGTAAAAAACGCCTTCATTTCTGTAAAACACACAAAAATTGGACAGTAGAAGACTGGAAACCGGTGATTTGGAGCGACGAAACAAAAGTCAACCGATACCAGTCTTATGAAAAAGAATACTATTGGCATAGGCCGCATGAGCGCATCCAAAAGCACCATCCTTAATGCAAAACATCCGGACAGTTTTGCTTCCCACTGTACATATATGCACCAAAAGAAAAACAGAATTACTTTAGAATCAATATTCTTCACAAAACGTGTTCAATAAAA
This sequence comes from Bellardia bayeri, assembly GCA_950370525.1. NCBI lineage: Eukaryota > Metazoa > Arthropoda > Insecta > Diptera > Calliphoridae > Bellardia > Bellardia bayeri. The sequence continues at coordinate 97,434,041 of OX493264.1, forward strand.
GAATCTGAAGTGGTTCTAATTATACTCAATAACTTTGTTGTTTTATATTTTGTAATTTCAATATCAGTCATCACTATCACTATTCAAATAAAGTTTTATTTTATTTCTTTATTTAATGTGCTTATCCTGAACAACAAGATTAAATCTTATAATTATAGTACAGGAATTTTAGATATGTAGAAATTAATTTTGAAGTTAATTGAATTAAAGGTATGAATACAAATAGAGAAGACAAAGTACGAAAAAAGTAAAAAATAATTATATGATAATAATATTATACGATTGAAACAATTAGTACATAATAAAAATTTTGAAAGGTTAAAAAAAGAAAGAAATATCAATAAAAAAAATGAAAACAGTAGTAGAATGGAAATAATATTACCCATACCCATATAAAAATCAAAGTTTTTAAAACAAAATTATCTAAAATTCACTTAGATTTCAAAAAGATTTGGAGCTGAATGTTATGTGGAAGCAAATTCCAAATACGAACAGCATGTATAAAGAATTGCCACTCGGAAGCAAGACTGCAACGACTTAATGGTACAATTTTCCTTTCCTTGTTGCTTCTATTAAAGTTAATTTTCTAATAAAGGCAAAAAGGCTTACCAGTATAAATAATTTTATGAAGGAGCACAAGAGTCCTGACATTTATAAGGTTTTCGAATGAAACGCCATAAAGTGAGCGGGAAAAATTTAACACGTGATCGAAACGTTTAATACTATACACGTATCGAATTACATTATTGAAAACTACATTTAACTTCTGCTTACTTACGGAATCGCAGCTGGCGAAAAGCTTACAGCCATAAAATAAACCGGGCATAATGTACGTTTTTGCTAGTAGCATTCTAATATTTTGCGGGGTAAAATGTTCGGTTCGCCAGAGTGATCGAAGTTTAGGATACGTTTGACCTACAATAGCATTAGTATGATTTGACCAGGTCAACCTATTATTAAAAACTATCCCAAGGTTTTTTGAATGTGACACAATTTCTATAGGTACGTTATTCAGAAATATGTTAAGTTCGCAAATCTGTGCAGAACGTCTCTTTTGTATTAGCAAGCATTTAGATTTTTTTGGGTTGAGACAAAGCCCATTTGCCGTTGCCCAGTAATGTATTCTTGACAGATCGCTATTCAATTTGGCCACATATTCAGTTAAGTCATTAAGGGGAAATCCGAGTGTCAATTGCACGTCATCAGCATACATATGTATATTACAATGCGATAACTGCAACCTCCTCCCTCATTAATATATAGTAAAAATAACAGAGGACCCAGGATAGAACCCTGTGGTACACCTCTTAATACTGGAAGAACTGGAGTTGTTTGAGAAAACAGCCTGTGCACGCCCATTAAGATAAGAGTTAAGCAACGAAATAGCAGAAGAGGAGAAATTAAAAAGTTTTGTGAGTTTAGAACATACAATATTATATTTAACGGAGTCAAAACCCTTAGAATGATCCAGAAGAACAAGAAACGAGACATTACGATCATCTAAGTTTTGTCGAATATTCTCTGATACTTCAGCCAAAGCAGTAATTCAGCCCGAAGCCCGATTGTTTTGCTGTCATTAGAGAACAAATTTGTACATTCTCAGAAATTTGTCTGTGTAATAACTTTTCCAAAACCTTAGATAAGAAACAAAGTATTGCAATGGAGCGATATTCAGTTCTAGATTTGGGTATTGGTATAATTTTCGATTGCTTCCAGATGAATTAAAAAGGTAAGTTAAGTACGGTAAAATATATGGTAGAAGTATTCTCACGAAGCGAGAAATAGCTGCTAAAACATCAGACTCAGTTACACAACAGAAATTAAAAGTATTGCCACCGCTACAAATTGGTGAAATATTCTCGAAATCGTAGAAATCAGTGTTGATGTCAACTCTTGTCACATCTAAGAAGTTTCTGTTTAGTTCTTTCGCGTCAATCTCACAGTGTGTGTGATAAAATACTCAATATTCTACCTACCTATATAATGATTTAAATAATTTTAGTTGATATTTCTGGCAACGCTGTAGAAATTATTAGCAGAGCGATATTGTGCACTGAGACTAATGAGTGGAAAGAACGCTGGTTTCGGTAATTTGTTTAAAAGTTAAACATATGGACCCTCTCAATATGATATCTTACATATGTTTGGAATTTTTATATACGCACACACGCAGACATTCTTTATCAACTTAAATTTAAATAACAGAATTAGTTATGTTTTCGTTGTTAATGTAAAAACACACGTGCTGTGTTACTTAACATAAATACTATTTTACATAAATATCGTCAAATGAAATGTAAAACAACAAAATGTTTTTAATTGTTAAAAGTTTTTCAAAAAAAAAAAACACATAAAATTCAGAAAAATGCATGAAATCTTAATTTGAATTGATATTACGGGCCATATAAGTTAATCAGGGGTGTCATAGAAACCAATATTGTCGGAATTGGTTTTAAAACCGACAAGAAAAAATGCTTTGGTGTCATAGGGCACTGCTACACGTTCAATAAATATCGTGATACTAGAAATATCTCTTAACAGAGCACACATTTTGGTAATAAAATTCAATAATTTGCAGGCGTTGTTTATGGTTAAATTATAGACCAAACTGAAGATGTTTGACAGTGAAACAAAACACGAAACGTGCGTCAGCTGTTTAAACCAGTGTTGCCAAAGAGATAATAGCTAAAAAATCACCCTTTATTTGAAAACTTGTAGGCAAACACTTTCATTAAATAATAAAAAAAACTACATAAAAATTACATAAAAGGTCTTATTAAAAAAAAGTAAAAAGTATAGTCGGCTCATCTGTAAAATATTATATTATTACTAGAACTTTTAAGAGATCAAAACTATGAGAGATCAGGAGCTATGACCAATTATGAACCGATCATCATAAAATTAGGTGAAATGATTTGTGTATATATAATTCTTTTTAGAGATTTACGCTATTTTCAAAAGTGGGCCTTTGATGGTAGCTACGGTTAATTTTTGACCGATTGGCAAAAATGGCTAAATGTGATTTCTTTTTAAATAAAACTTATTTTTTTGGCGAAATTTATATACAAAAAAAAATAATAGGAATGAAGAAATTTACGTGGAAAAAATAAAAAGAATAATACTTTTCAATTAATTTTTGTTAATACATATTTCAATAAAAAAATTATACATTAAATATAAAAATATATCGTATTAAATATATTAAAGCACTTCAGTCTGGTAAAGGTAAAACATAACCAATAAACTTACATTACCACTTCTTTAGCATCATGAAATGTTATTTAATTCGTAAGATGTTGGAAAAAATAATTAAAACAATATATTTTCTTCATAATTTTTTATAACTTTCTACCAAATCACCTTTATCTCTCACATAATATTAATATAATACGATTCATAGATCCCACAAGTTTAGAACATATTTTTTAGCAGATATGTTGCAATTCTTGATTTTAGGTTGATATTTCACAATTTTAATTTTTTTTTTTGACTCTTCAAAGGTATTTAATATGGTTTAAGTCCGGGAAGACTTAATTAGTTTGCTCGGTGAAGATAACTTCATTGGACTACGTTTTTTTTCCAGATTCCTGAAGCCTATTTCTAAATGTGCGACTTGTAACAGATGCACCACATAAATGAATTTAAAGCTCTTCAGATGTCAGAAATGGGTTTCTTTTGCTTTTTGCAATTTAAATCATACTTTTACCGTGTTTTCGAAAATTTAATATAACGTATTTTTTAAATAAACACTATTATTTTCGTATTAAAATAAAATTCAGTGAAGTCTTAGATACAAAATTTAAAATATTGTTCAGGCATTTTGTTTGTGTAAAATAATGTACTACTGTCCAAAACACTTAAAAAATTATTACTTCTGACATAAGTAAATTGTAAACAAAGTCAGTCAGCTGTGCTACTGCACTCACCTTGTATAGTTACACCACGATATCGTTCTTATTGTTTTTTCCAATCAAGTTAACATTTTCCATAAAATGTTGGTAATTCCATTTACCATAAGATCATCAGTAGTCTGACAGTAAGAATTAACAAAGTTATTCATTTTAAGTTTTTCTTCTTCGCATCATTGGAAATGTAGAAGTCTATCGAATTATTATATCCAAGACTGTGAGTGTCAATATAAAGTATATATATATTGTTAAAAAAAATAAAACGCATATATAATACATACTAGAAGTATATTCATAAGTATCCATAAGTAACTTAAGTAAAACATTGTATTTTGTTTCTAGTCCTTTTGCCTTTATCACAACTGATAATGCTTAGGATCACTGTCCTGTTGGAAAATTCAGTTCTGCATAAGTAATGCTAAGAACACAACTGGGACGAACGACGAATTTTTAGTTGCGAATATTTATCTCTAAAAATACAACACATTTGTTTATATGAAAATACACACAATAACGGCGTCGGCTGAATTCGACATATGCAACGAACTCTGAAATAGAGCCTATTTCTTACGCCGACGAACTACGAACAAATAATACGGGGTGACCATGTTTCATTTTAGTTTTTAATGTTTTAGTAAATAATGTTAATTTTTACTTTAATTGTGGTTTTATTTTTTACTTTATTTAATTTAAAATAAATAAACAACATAGTTAATAAAAAAAAAATTGTTTTTACCTGTGTTTTTAATAATGTTTTTTTTTTGTATATATATTTTTTTAATTAGGTCACACTATCTATCCGCTGTTATACGAAAACATTTAATATTTTAATGTTTTTTAATTATTAAAAATTATTTGAGCACTGCAATAAAATGGATTTAAGTGAAATTATATTTGAAATGATTAAAAAAATTAATGCTTGTATAATTATATCGGATACAATTGGCGGGATGGAAAATTTACCCGGTAAGAATTAATTGAAAAAGTTTTAAATACATATGTACATAGCTGTCAATTATAAATAACAGCTGTATTTGTTTCGTCGTTATTGTGCTTCATACGACGAATATACACAGCGGATTGTCACCAACTAATTTGTCGCGTTGGGCGAAATTCGACGTTCGTCCCAGTTCTGTTCCTAGCATAAAATTAGTTTTTAGTGTAATATCACTGGGAGAGTGATTTATAAGAGAACATTTTAGGTTAGTGGTTGAGGGAAACAGAAAAGAGAATAACGGAAGTAATCAAGATGAGTAATTTATAATTAATTTTTTTTTTGTAAAGGTCATGTTATAACTTTTATTTTTGAACTTTACAACAAAACTAAAAAAATTGTTAATTAAAAAAAACGTAAGTTTTGCAAAAACTCGTCAAATTAAAACAAAATCCTCAATTTTGCAAAAAAAAAAAAAATTTTTCCAAATCATAAATTTTAAAACAATTCAAAATTCATTAAGCCCATAATTGAAATTTGAAAAATGTAACCGATCTTCACTAAATTAATTAGAGTGATAGTTCTATTAAAATTGTATCTCAAACCAATATTTATTTGAGAGTTTTTGCTATTTCTAGATCTACCGGTTGGATAAAATAATAACAACAGCTTCTTAATTTTTAATGATACAGAGAAGAAAAAACAAAAATTTTTGAGCATTAAAAGTTTTTTCGAACACAGTTCTAAAAGTTGGACAAAATTAATTTTAAAGCTTCGAAAACAATGAAAATGTATTAGTGACATTGAAATACTTATGAATTGTTCCAAAACAACGATTTTCAAACCTTTATTTTGCAAACATAATGATAAAAATAAATGTAAATGTTAAAAATACGATAATGAATAATTGATAGGCTAAATATTAGAGTATTTCGTTTCGGAGTATGCCAAAAATCGGCCTAATATCTATATTCGGGTTTCAATATACGAGGGCGGTTCGGAAACAGAAAGCGCGGTATTAACAGAAAAAAGTTAAGTGTTTTGGAAACTTCCATCTGAACACATGTTAAATTTCTTTTCGATCTGACAACTCCTTCATATAGAAATTCGATGCGATAAGCGTACAAATTGACACTCTTACGCATCGAATTTACTTTCGCATCGCAATAGAGAGTAACCCCGCAGGTATTCAAAAAAGACGCAACCGCGATTTTTTTTACAATAGAAAAATTAGAAATTCGTGGTGTCATTAAATATTTAAATAAAAAAGGTTTATCGAGACAAGAAATTCATAATGAGTAGGTGAATGTGTTAGGTGAAAGTGCTCCTTCATATGCAACAGTAAAAAATTGGGTCGTAAGACCCAATATTTTGATATTTTGGCCGAACATTAAGTTCGGTTCAATTTCGGCCTCAAAACCCTGGTTTCGATCGGACTCTACTAAATATATTTATATTCAGCGAGGACTTTTCAATTCAGCAGTCTACGTGTAATTTAAAAAAATCGCAAAAGCGTTTGTTATTTGCAGCATTTTGATAAATTTAGATCTTGCCTTTTGAACACAAATGTGGTTATTTGAGTATAATTCCTACAAAATTTTAATAAAAAATATTTTTACTTTAACAAAACGAAAAAAAAAAACAAGTAATCAAGCTCGACCATATAATACCCTATACACAGTATATGTGCAAAATAGTTTTTCATAAGTGGGTGCTACCTATTATGGACCAATCACACAAAAATTTTCTGGTATAACTTCTGAGAATATAAGTATTGTATATATTCAATTTTATCAAGATATAAACACTTTAAGCATGCTCAAGTGATTTTCAGAAGTGAGTCTGATATGGAAGCTATAATTAATTATGAAATGATCATCATAGAATTGTTCCAAATGATTTGTGTATATATGAATTATATTTGTATTGAATGTTAGTTAGATATCAACATTTTTAAGACAGTTATGCTCGTTAAAGTGATTTTAGGAAGAGGCCATTATATGGAAGCTATGGTAAATTATTTACCGATCTGCACAAAATTTGTAGATTTGATTGGGTTTATATACAACCTATTTGTGGCGAAATTTGTTTGGATACGGTTATATATCAAACATTTATGACCGATATAGACCAATTTTGGGAGGACATTTGTATGGGAGTTAGGTGAAATAAAGAAACGAATTCTACCAAATTCAATGTCGATCGTCTTTGGTCGAAAAAATAGAATGTACCAAATTTTATCGAAAATATCTTCAAAATGGCGAACTGGTTTTTGCATGAGCCAGCCAGCCAGACGGACGGACGGATTCTTAGTTGATCGGTATACTTTATTTGGGGGTTACACGATCAAGTTGTGTCAAACCCAGTCAGCCAGACGGACGGACAAACATCGTTAAATCAAATCAGATAGTGATTATTAGTCGATCGGTATGCTTAACAAACAGCAGCACAAATCCAATACACCCTCCCTCCCCACTATGGTGGTGTAGGGTACAAAAAATTCGGATTTTAAAAGTACACGAATTTAAAAGTTAATATGTCTACAAGAACTACTGGGTATTGTCACAACATAAATACACAAGCTACATAAGCATGCAAACATATGTTAAGTTATTCGTCTTGTCTTAAGTTTGTTTTCGTTAATTGTTCATTTTTAATTTATTATTGTTATTATTTTGTCATGAATTGTAAAGTACTTTCTCACTAAAACAGCAAATCGCGTGAATTTTTATTTAACATTTGTTTTGTTGTTTTAATTAGTGTTTAAATTAATTATGATATTTATAAACAGCTAATCTCCTGCTTGTTTTAGTGAGAGATGAGATTGACACACAATAAATGATGAAAAAATTATAAACAATAAAATCATATTGACCTTGAAACAAAATAACAACAAATAAGAAAACAAAGAAGGCACATAAAGATGAAGACTGCTTGCTGGCTGGCTGGTCATTGCGTTTAAAAACAAGTTATAGTGCAATATTCGGCTGTGCCGAATCTTAAATACCTTTCACCTAAACGTAATAAGAAATATAAGAACTACACTGGTTATAGGACTAGAATATCCTTATTCTGTGTTTTCTATTCAGTCTTAGTGCAAATTTTATTAGTATTTTATATATTGTTTGAAAGACAATTTTACGGCCAATATAATTTATTTTAAATGTTTTTAAATTTTATCTTAATTTGCCAATTTATAATTGATGTAATTACCGATTCTTACTATAATTTACAGAATTTGTCTAATATTCATAATAATCTTGAGTGTAATTTAACAGTTTATAAAATTAAAAGAAAATTTTTCCATATTCACAACAAGTTAAGAAACAGAGTATAAAAAGGGTAAGATATAAGGACAGGCTTTTTTGGTTGAATTTGATCTCAATAACAATATTTACAACAGATTTATGGGTGGAGTAGTAGAAGTGGACCAATTATGGACTGATAACTTCTCAACCCAGTATCCACTAATGTGATTTATATGTATTTTATGCTGATTTTGGTTGAATTTCATCTCAATAACGTTATTTACAAGGTTGGTTGTTATGCTCGGAAGTTTATCTAATTCGAGAGCTATTGCCACTTATTGACTGACAGTTACAAAATTCAGTAGCATAATTGCCGTATAACCGATATTAGAATGATAGTATGATTTCTAAATTAAAATTAATGATCTGTATAAAATGTTGATACGACATTAATATTTATTAGACATTTTTGTGGGTTAAATTGTTTCTTGAAAATGGTTCTTATATGGCAGCTATGGCAAATTATGGGCCGATCTTCTTAAATTTTGGAACAGTGAATTTTATGCATATCAGGATATCTCACGTCGAATTTCAACATAATAATAATATACTTATTTATGATACATATTAGTATCAACGTGAATTTCGTGAGTGGACCTTATATGGGGGATATAGTCAAATACGGACCGATATTCTCAAAATCCAGTAATTTGATTTTGGCATATATGTAATGATAATGTAAATGATTTTGATCGGTACCGTTATTTATAAGAGATTTATAAGTGCTGAAGTGATTTTCGGAATTGGGCTTTATATGGGGGATACCGTCAAATATGGACAGAAATTCACAAGATTCTGCAGAATGATTTTTGCGTAGATGTAAATGATCTATATAAAGTCGGTACCAATATTTATAAGATATATATAAAAATTAATGACTTTTTCGGATGGCGTCCTTATATGGGAGCTATCTATGACCAATTATGAGCCGACCACCATAAAATTTACTACAATAATTTATTTACCTGGTAACAATATTTATACCAGTTTTATACGTATTAATTGAATTTTGGAAGTGGGTCTATGGTCAAACATGGACCGAACTAAACTAAATTTCATTTTGCGATTTCTTTTTGCGTTAAACTAGTTTTTGCTGAATTTTGTATTGATATTCCAATTTTATAAGCTTTTATGTATCATTGAGCCATTTTTCCGGAAGATATTTGTATGGGGGCTATGAGAAATTATGGACCGATTCTCACTATTTTCCTAACACTTTCTTCTTTTATCATAAAAATAACATGCAAAAAATGGATAAAAAAAATGTCAAATTTTTAAGGTGGTTGCTTCAGATTTTCCTTCATAACTCTGGTTCTACTATAGCAATTTAGCTGATTTTCAATACCAAAGTTACCTGCAAAATAAGAAATATTTTTCTCGTTTCGTTTAATTAGGACAGACGGACATAGCTCAATCGACTTAAGGTACGGTCACACTTGGCAAATATTTACTCAAAAAATAGTAACCACTTATTTTAGCACAAATTTGTTTCACTTTATTAACTCTTACAAGAGTTTTGCTAGATCAAACAGCATCAAATAAAATACAACTAAATATTTAATGTGGCTTGTCCTAAATAAACGAAGTTTTTTTAAATAAATAAACGAGTTCAAAAATATTTTATTTAGTCGTTACGTCTTTTTCGGCAAATATTTATCAAGTGTGACCTTTAGAATTTCATAAGGATCAAGAAAATATATACTTTGTTGGTTCTCAGATGAATACTAACAAAGTTTCACACGGAATGACAAACGTAATATACCCTCAATCAGCACTGTGGTAGTGGAGGGTATAAAAATAGGGAGATATTAATTAAAAACAATTTTCTTTTGTTGTTATTTTAAATTTGATAATTTTTTTCTCTGTTGTTTTTTTTAAACTAAAAATTTTTATTATTATGATTATTTGTTTTGTTTCAGCTTTTGGATTTTGCTGTACTATTTGCTTTACAAACAGCACACCTCTACATTAAACCAAGGACATTGTTGTTATTAATTTTATTTCTTTGTTTTCCACTTCTCATCTATAAATTTGCATAATCATAAACTACATAAACAAAATGCAGTCAAAACTGTCATGGAGCAAAAACTATTCGTTGGTTGGTATTCGTCCCGCAAACATCTCAGAACAAGAAACCAGCATCAAATAGCCACTGAGTCAATGTTTGTAGCATGGCCAAGATAACAACAAACCAAAACTACACTAGGTCTGAGTAAAATTATATACATTTGTTTTAAAGTTATTATATTAATTATATTACATTTCGGTGACATCGTAGAATATCTGATAGTTTTTTTTTTCAGGCTGCCACATAAAAGAAACATAACATAAGTTTCTACATTTATGGTATCTACATATGTATGAGGATATTTTAAACAATTCAAATTTTGAATTTGGCAATTTTACACTACACAGAAAAAAAAATCATGTTTTTTTTTCAATTAAACCTTTAATTGATTTTAAAATAATTTTCAATTAAAATTTTAATTGATTCAATTACTTTTTCTGATATTTTCAATTAAATCTCACATTTTTTTTTAATTGATACTATCATTTTGTTTACAGGTCCGATTCAATTAAATTTTTAATTGATTCCACAAATATTTTAATTGAAACTCATTTTTATTTTTTTCTGTGTAGGTAAAATGTGGAATCGTCAATTAAATGATCTAGGGCTGGTCCAGTAAATTTTTAGGTTTATCAGAGACCTTCAGAACTATACGATCATCCATTATAAAAAGGGAACAGACACGAACTCAAGACTGCCCAAAAGTAGCACACATTAGGGAGTGTTTTATCTCCACTTCTGAGTAATTGGGCCATAAAATATATGCGCAGGGAAACATTTGCGCATGCTATTACAATGTTTTGGATAATGCATTCAAAATCCTAAATCGATGAAACATAGACAGTGGACTTAGTGTGAATGCGAGCAAAACTGAATTTGTACTGTTTACGAGAAGATGGAAGATTCCTATCTTTCGGCTTCCCCGGTTGAATGATGTGGAATTGGCATTCTCGGGCAGCGAAATATACTTGGGAGTTACTATTGACAGTAAACTGTTTTGGCAGCGCAACACACAAGCATAAACGAAATTATCGTCTACTTAATGCAGTTATTAAACCTTTGTTACTCTATGGTGTCTCTGTCTGGAGGAATGAATGCACTGGATAGGAACTCAAACTGCATTCTCCTTTGATAGGTTTTAACGGCCCTTCGTACGACTCCATCGAAGTTACTGAAGTGGATCTCAGTGGATCTAATGTCCAGGAAATTACCACATCGGTGTATGTAATCATAGCACCCATACATAATATTTCAGTTAATATTGATATTGGTCTTCTCGAGAATCTTCGGTTTTTTCCAAACGTAACGGTATAAGTGGGATGTCTCTCGCTTAATATGGTTAATTGCTTCGTTTATATAACAGCTCTAAAAAGTGTGATAAACAAATGGTTGCAGTTTTTCAGGTTGAGTTATCGGCTGTAAGTAGAGTTACAAATAGACCTTAAATAAACAATAATATCGGGCAGCGGTATTCATACATCTACTATTTATATCTAAGCTGCAATCAAATTCCCGACATTGAGTCTGGTCCAGAAATGACGGACATCGTGACACTTACTACGAACTTACTCAAGTTAAACTAGGAACATATATCCTTGAACTACAACGCTAAGAACTGAGCGACACAGTGGCAGTGACACTGTAAATTTATCAATCATGCTAGAAGACTCTAAACTATTCGATATGAATCGAACATATAAATCACTTTTCGGGATGACCTCCCGAAATCCATCAAATAATTGGAAACTTTATTCTTAAACTCTTCTGCAACTTTCAATTAGACTGTCTTCTATGAATTAGTTTTCACATTTTTTCTTACACCACTTTTTCTCTCTCTCTCTATTTCTTATCATTTCATGCAACACAAAGTGACCAAATTAACCTAGCTGAGCTGTATGACTTGGAAACCGGCCGTTAAACTAAACTAATCTTTCTACTGACTCACAAGCAACAATATCAATTAATTTGTGTCCTTAAAAGTCAACCCATTTATCTTAGAGTTAAAAAAACTTACACAAATCATGATAGGCACAATGATTAAAATATTTCTAGTAAAACTAAGCTCACAAAAAAGGCAAATCATGGTCAATTTGCCTTAAATTTGCCTAAAATTTTAAAATTTTAAGCATATTCTCATTAATTTTTATTATTAAACAGTAAGAGTTTTATACCAGGACAGGGCATTCAACAATGTGAATACTCAATGAGCTCTAGATGATCTAAATATATCAAGATTAGTATTTGTGATAAAATCAAGAGTTGTCAGCGATATGTTAAAACAAATTGGAAGTGAAATGTTTCCATCCATATTGCTGATTGGTTAATATGGATATGATTAGTATATATCGAGACCAATGCCTTGGCTATGCTTAACCACTGGGCCACAGAAGTTGGGCTAGGAATTAATCTAAAACAGAGAAAGTACTGTGTACTACAAAGCTTGAAATATTTAAGCATTATTTTAGACTTCCAAGAAACTATCTATGTATATTTGAAAGTCAAGGATATATGGAGTTATAAAACTCTGGGACGTCTGGTACTCTAGGATATTAAAGATTAACCTAGTGTGTGTAAGTTTAATTGTGTTTAATTAAAGAATTATTAAAGCTTTTGTTGAAAAATTTTTAAATTGAATTTTTTACATTCGTAGAACGGGCAAACTATACGAGATAACTTACCAATGTAAGCACAAATTGGACGAAAATATAATTGGAAGCATATAAAAATTTTGGATGTCTCAGATGCCCTGCGCAGCTCTGTGAGTTCATCTATAAAAATGTCCATGTAATGTAAGGCGACATATATGTATTCCTAAACTGCATTTAACTTAATAAATAACTAAGCGCAAACGATTTGATATTTTAATATCGTGGTTCTGTTCAAACGGAGTCATATCGATTCCTCTTGATTACTTGATAACAATAAGCCAACACATAAACCAACCATTCTGTTTAATTGGATACTCAATGTTTAATAACGTATTGAGTCTTTTTTTTTTAATAAAATACGGAAATGGTGTAGTATACTGCAAAAGATTTACCACAGCAATCGCATCATGTCATGTTTGCAATTAATTAAGATTTTTTCAGTTTTTTTTTATGTTTTCGTAAAGTTAAAAATCATTTGAATGCAAATAGCGAGCCATTCAGCAAACAACAATCGCTTAGAAAAATATATACAAAACCAAACAAACAATTAATGAATGGTTGATTCCCACATTAGCACCACTTGTACTCACTTACTCGTATTAGTACAACAAAAGAATTCTTATGTATAGTATGATTTGATCTATGTGCGAGTGAGTCCATGTATGGATTTTGGTGTATCTGTAGCTATTTAATGTTTGAATGTACGATGCTGTACGAGTATGAATTGTATTGAATTAATGATGCGTTTAAGTAATCTTTTGAATACATACTTCTGCATTTGTATTAGCTTGTGTCTAATACAATGTAGTATGGTGTTTTCAAAAGAGATGTATGATGGGTAATTTGCTAGACTCGTGACTATGGCATTGATTTGTAAGCGGAGAAATTGGGCCAGATTCTTGCCGAACTGTGGGACATAATTTCATTACTAGATTAGCTAATATATAAACCCCTCTTTGGCTGTAATTTATAGATCTATATTAAATAGAAAATTGATATTTTATATTGCATGAACTAGGAAGCGCCTGTCTTCAATTCAAATTTTTCTCTATTTGCAATATGGTCTCTGGACCATTGGTATGATATGGCCATATGGCCTTGCTATAACTGTATTCGATAGATTGCTCTGACAAATATACTGCATGACCGATTGTAAAATAGCGGCGATCAAAGACTCAACATTGATTCCCTGTTTTTATATCTTTTGACTTATTTCAGGTTCTAAAAGGAGATTGATGGTGATGGAAGTGCGTCGCTGTTCAGTGCTTATTTCAATTGAAAATAACATATGTATTTGTAAGACCCTGCATGTGGGATTATAAGCAAAAAAATGTACTTGTTCGATTGTTTGAATGTTTTTTTATTTGTTTGCAAATATTTTTTCATATGCAAATTTGTTAAAATTCAATGAGAAAATCATAAATTTCACAAAGAAGTTTTTTTTTTCAAATCTATAATTTGATTTGTTTGTTTTTTTTTTAAGGCCAAACCCATTTCATGGATGATATGTTGTTTAGAACGAGATTTTTAAAATTTTTCAATTTAGTTTTGATTTTGTTACAAACAAATCTTTTTATGATACAACCGGTATTAAAATTTGATCACAATTTGAATTGCTTTATGGATCAACGCTTATATAGCCCTTTGCACGTTTGTCGACATTCAAGGGGACTCGGCAACGCGTCATACGGAGCTATTGAACGAATGCTATACATATAAGAAAGGAGTTCCGTAATTTTTAAGGAACTAGATATTGGAGATGTTATCATCTAGAGTTATTAAGTTGGTATTAAGTGGTTGATGTGATTGATGACCATACAGGCATCCAAGGGATGTGCACAAGGTGGCGTATTATCGTCTCTACTATGATAAACTATTGGAAAAACATAATGGTAATTTCTGTCACTAGGTGGGAAAACGTAATGATATCGGAGAGGAAGCACAGCTCTCTTTATATAACCAACAAGTGGTGCGAGAAAAGTGAACTAACCATAAACCCAGCCAAGACTATTATTGTGTGATTTACTAGACGTAAAAGCCTTTCCTGGATAAGATCTGTCGCCTCATTTGCAATATCGGACAATATATTACCCACATAGGAATTTTAGAATTTGAGGCATCAATAGTCAATCAAACTTGGTGGTATTGATTCACTGATAGTTCCAAACAGGTAATAATGGGACCGTAGATTATGGACCTAATTTCCAACAATATTTCCGGCGAAAATTTACGTCATCCTAAAATGCGTTTGGATTTTTATTATGTCAGATACCAAGACGGTACTTGGTGCCCTATCTTCCTATGAGATGGACTGCGTTACATATTGAAATGAGATCGGTGCGCAAAATTATCTAACATGTTGGGTACCGGGTCATGAGGCAGGCGTTTCATTACTCTGTTCAAAAGTATATCCTAAAAGTTATTACCTCTCGATAAAAGCCATTTGAGAATACTAGCAGGATTATTTACTGTTTGTGGTCTTGAATAACACCTCTGATTACTTATTTTTCGAATGTTCAATGCTGCTGACGGCTAGAGTGAAAGGGCTCGGAAGGGCTTTAATCATGAAATGCATCCTTACTATTAATAATATAGACAACGCAAAAATATAAATAATAAAGTAAGATTTTTAACATTTCTGATAGCCCATATCAGATCCCAAGGACCACAAAAACACACTTTCTAATGCAAGACAATTTAGGACATAAATATTTTTTTAGATTCGAAATAGACCGAATATTAAGTTTGGTTAGATTTTAGTTGGTCATGGAATATGCTACAGTTCTGCTTAATTATAATAATATAAATAATATTATATTAGAAATTTATATTACATTTTTTTATAGTTATTTAAGTAGAATAGAATTCAGAAAAAAAAATAAACAAAAACAAAAGCGTATACAATTTTAATTTATTTCTTGTTAAAATAAACTAATTTTTACGCGTTAAAATAAAGTAAACAGTGGCATCAACTTATGCAAGAAAACCCTGTCATTCCAAAAGTGGTAGCAATTATTTTAATTTTTTCTTTGTCCCAATTTACACGAAGCAATTTTTATTGAAAAGATTGATACAAATTTTTCCTTGAAATTTGAATTTCTTTTTGCTTAAATCGCTCGTATTTATACCCTACACCACCATGGGGAGGGTATATTGGTTTAGTGCTGATGTTTGTCACGCCAATAAATATTGATCCAACACCCATCTTAAAGTATACCTTAGAATCACTTCATGAGTCGATTTAACGATGTCCGTCCATCCGTCGGTCCATCTGCCTGGCTGTCCATGTAAAGCTTGTGCGAAGTGTACAGGTCGAAATTATAAATATATTTCAATAAAATTTGCTACATGATATTTTTAGGTCCAAGGACGAATGAGATTGAAACTAGTGGAAATCGCCCATTATTTCACCTTGTTCTCCCGAAATAGGAGTTTAACGATCATAAACGTTTGAATTATGCAAGTATCCACACAAATTTCACCACAAATGAGTGGTAAATGAAGCCAAATCACATTTACAAATTTTGTGCAGATTGGTCCATAATTGATCATAGCCCCATTAAAGGCCCACTTCCGAAAATCACTTTAAAGAGCACAACTCTCTTAAAAATGTTGGTATCGAAATAATATTGAACACAAATATGTTTTGTATACTCGTATATTCAAATAATATGATACATTTTTATGATGATCGGTTCATAATTATTCGTAGCTTCCATATAAGTTCCACTTCCGAAAATCACTTTAACGACCATAAATCTCTTTAAAATTTTGGTATCAAAATAAAATTCAACACAAATAAGTTTCATATACTCGTATACAAAAATAAGGACACCTAATTTTATAATGGTGGTTAAAAGTATTTATATCGTATAACATACATACATAATATTTATATTCACAGAAGTCGTGGCACTAAATTTTAGGATGACTAATAGCGCCCATTTCTAAAAAAAAATGTTTTATAAATACACCAGGTGTAGGGTATTATATAGTCGGGCTTGACCGACTATACTTTCTTACTTGTTTTATTTGAAATCCTAAAATTGTTGGAAGGCATCTCTGTACAATAAAAACTATTATACTATACAAGTATACCGAACACAATATCGTTGAAAATTTGCCTGGTGCAAAACGACCAAACCGTCTTACAAAATCTGAGCCATAATAATAGAAGTAAAAGACAAACCTGTAAAACTGTAAAAATAGCTGAAAAACGAGTACGATTCTTTGTATCCAAATAGCCTACATGACTATTTTCAAAGCCATTTATATCAAAGAACAGCCAAACCAAACGTTTGAATTTCGCAAAAAAATATGTAAACGATAAAATAAAAGAGCAATTCCATATGAAAACGATCAAAATTGGCAAATTTTTGGACGACTCCTCTCCGATTTTAAAATAAATAGTCTCAATCGATTGCCCAGCAAAAAATAATGTACCTACATATTTTTTTTTTTTTTATAGTGACTGGTTTAGTGGTGGTGTACACCACTGTCACTGACAAAATTGAAGAATTCTTCATAAGGGACCTCACTGAAAGTTGTTTAAAAAAAAACTACTAAAGCGATCGCAACGAGCTCGTTGGAAAGGTATTGAATCAGGCTTTAATTGAAAAATAAAATTTTCCTAATTTTTCTTAGAAATTTACCTTTAAATTTTCCCATGAAAATTAAATTTTCCGATTTTCCACAGAAGCTCCTAAATTTTCCGGCAAATTTTTTTTTTTGGATTCCTCATAATTTTTGCTTTAAGAATCAGCAATAAAAAAATGGGCCCCGACTCCTTGTTTGGACAGGAGAAGAGCATTTAAGAGACCACCTTGTTAAAAATACATTTTAAAAATTATTTTACAGTTAAAAATACATTTATGAAGAAAAAATCTTTCTTATTTTGCTGCTTATACTTAATTACAATATTTATTAAAAATTTCAATTGTCTTGGCATCATTATAAAATTAAAGTAACTTTAAATTTAGCACGTCGGCAAACGAAGAGTACCGCTTTACATTAATTGACATATCAGAAGTATTTGGTATGAAGCAATGAAACTTTTGCGTTCCAGTTATAGTTTTGACATTATTATATCTGTTTTGAATTCGTCGCTCCATGGCATCGTGTTCTTTTTGAGTGCATAAAACTGTGTTAATGGCAATTTCCTTGCTTTGAATCCACGAAAACAAATGTTGTACATTTAAGATCTGGTCAGTATATGGCCTTTGCAAACTTGCCTTAGTCGCCTTGCGTTTTAGGGTTCCCCCTAACGCATTGCATGGGCCCCTACCGTGGGACGTCGCGAAAAAATGCCACTCGACCTTGCAGTTTTGTTCTTCTTCAATTATGCAAAGATTGTAAAAATTTTTTTTATTCTTGTACTGAGAAGCCGCGCCGTCTGAGAAAAACGTTACTTTGTCGATTGCATCGAATTTTGATCTTAAGAATTCAAACAGTTTCATTTGAAATAAATAAACGGACACATAATTATGAGCTAAACTCTCCGCGACAACAACAAGGCTTACGGTCTGTAGTTCGTTATGTTCGTTTTTGAAATAAATGCAAAAAGGATGCACCGTGCACTGGTCGTTTGCCCAGTGATAAGCCTGAATTTCATCCTGAACGAGAAAAGTGTAATTCTCGGCAAAGTCGCCTTCAGTTCATTCAACTTGAATCCGAATTCCTCGATGAATTCCGGAATCTGCTTTACCACGGTCTCAAGGGAACATCTGCCGCTGCTAATTATCCACTGTTTGAAATGCACCTCCTGAATTAACAGCTGTTCAAACTTTTCCGCCAAATATGGCTCTAGCTCGTCAATCTTCGGACAATTGTCGCATTTGGACAGATGACAATTTTCCGTGGGGTATGCGCACAACGACTTCGACAGGAGGTCCCTATATGTTTCAATTTCACCGTGAAATACTTTCAATTTCTTGCATGGAAAGAAAATTAATTTGATGTTTTGATGAAACATGCAAACGCAGACTGAATGCGTTCCGTGCCTGTCTAATGCCAGCACGCATTCTTTTGGTCGTAGGATGGCAAACTTAGAAGATCCCACTTTTTCTGCTGGGTATTTCTCATTGAACTGATGGTATGCTTCGGATAGATTACATAATAATAATCTGCGCTGCTTGTGTACTTTTTCTCCATCTTCACGTGTGATAACATAGTCACGTGTACCTGGGCAGGCGCGGCTGTTGTCATCATTGCAGTAAAAATCTTGAATCTTGAGCCAAATTTCTTGGTGGGAGTCGCCAATATGCCCTTCTGTCGAACTAATTCTTTGCTTCTTCTCGCGATGTAAAAAGATGTTTTAAACTGTTCAGAAATCTTGCGTATGACCATGATTGAGGCAGCACAGATAAAATGAGACATTTCTCCGGAAAAGTGGTCGCTAAATTGAATTTTTAAATTACCAGGTAATAAATATTTCCCCATATTTATGGAAAATCCGTGTTTTATGACTTGTTTCTGCACGTGTCATTTTAGGCGAAATATTTATTACCTGGTAATTTAAAAAATTTACAAAACATTTTATGACCTGTAGCCTCAGTCGGGTATGGTGTGCCATTACATGCCACTGCTACTATTATCCATGGATTTATGGCCGATCTTGTGAAGGCAGGCAGACCATATTCACTACACACTCAAAATACACAAAAAATTGATTTTTTCTTCATAAATGTATTTTTAACTGTAAAATAATTTTTAAAATGTATTTTTAACAAGGTGGTCTCTTCAATGCTCTTCTGCTGTCCAAACAAGGAGTCGGGGCCCATTTTTTTATTGCTGATTCTTAAAGCAAAAATTATGAGGAATCCAAAAAAAAAATTAGCCGGAAAATTTAGGAGCTTCTGTGGAAAATTTAATTTTCATGGGAAAATTTAAAGGTAAATTTCTAAGAAAAATTAGGAAAATTTTATTTTTCAATTAAAGCCTGATTCAATACCTTTCCAACGAGCTATCACTCGTTGCGATGGCTTTAGTAGTTTTTTTTTTAAAACAACTTTCAATGAGGTCCCTTATGAAGAATTCTTCAATTTTGTCAGTGACAGTGGTGTACACCACCACTAAACCAGTCACTATAAAAAAAAAAAATATGTAGGTACATTATTTTTTGCTGGGCAATCGATTGAGACTATTTATTTTAAAATCGGAGAGGGGTCGTCCAAAAGGTGATCGCTTTCATATGGAATTGCTCAAAAACAAATAAAATTTTTTGGGAATAATTCTTTTCGCCGATAAAGTAAGTTTGAAATATTTGGAGATAAACCTCCCAAAAATGGCGAACCAAGAACTTAGCTTTTAGTAACAAATATTTTACCAAGACGATAAATCATTTCGGCGGTTCAGTACTGCCTGGGGTTGTACGGCGGCTTTAGTGGCCGGCAATCTTACATTTATAATCAAAAAGGAAGATTATATCGAAAATTAAAAAAATACAATGTAGCCTCTAGTGTAAAGAAATTAGAACTAGGGCAAAACTGGATAATGTAACTTGACTATGATCCTAAGAATAATACCCACAAAATTGTTAAAAAGTGATTGTCCAAAAACTTTAGATCATCCTTCGTAGAGTCCATACCTCAATCTAATTGAGCAATATCTAGCCAAAAAAATTACTCAAAGAAATATGTCTTGCAAAGATGAATGGAACAAAATTTCAACTGATTTCACAAAAAAAACTCGTTGATTCTATGTCCAGAAGATTGTCAACTCTGATAACGGCAAAAGGACTGAAAACAAAATATTAAATACGGTGTTTTACATAATCTGAATATACCTGTTTACTTCATTTTGACGCGAAAAATCTGTTAAAATTTAAAAATTTTTTATTTTTTATGCAATACGTATATATGTATGTATTTTGTTTTTAATTTGTAATTGTAGTATGTATATATAATAAAACATTTTAACAAAATTAAGTGATTACTATATATTGACGCTCACAGAACATAACATAACTTAATCTAGAAAACATGATTTTGAAATCACAACCGTTTAAATAGTATTAATGTAAACTCTGAATCGTTGTTAATAATGCTCCTTAATAAATTAAATAATTGTTTTTGTTAAAACATGCAAATCATACATAATCATTTGAATTTTAGGTGAACATTTGAAATTGTTTTAAATTAAAGTAATTTGAAAGTGATACAACAAATTTGGGTTTTAAATTGCCAAAAACATTTTACAATTCATATGTATGAATTATAAATAATTAAGATTGGTATTTAAGAAATAAATAAAATCTATATATAAAAGTAATTGCAAAATATATTTAAGACTTGTTTTTTTTCTTACAAATCAGCAAAATTAAAAAGTATTAGTATTAAAAGTATTATTACGTAATCTTTTTTAAGTTTAACAATTGTCATGATCTTGATCTTAGTGTGGTTAAATAAATAATAAAATAAATAAATGAATTTAAAAATTTTTTTTAAATAAAAGTGAAATACCGCGCTGCTATAAATACTAAACAAACTTTTTTGCTCCGTTTTTCGAGTTTTTTTTATATAAAATTGTTATTAAAAATCGCCCAGAGCCATAATAAACAAGTTTTGAAATTTTTAAAAAGTGTGTATCAAAAAGAAAATTAATTAATACAAATGGAGTTTTATTTGAAGATAAAACCCATTAAAACGTAGCAAACATAATTACATTTAAATTAAAGAAACAACTACTAAAATTAATGGCTAAAAAGTGACATTGCATTTTATGATTGCTATTATTTGAGGATATTATTTATATATTTATATATTTTATAATTTTATTCTTTCTTAAAGACATTCTACATATTGTATAAATAGTTTATTTCAGAGACCGAAAACAACTTCACTCCACTTTAATTTTAGTGGTTAATTGGCACCATTTACCATTTAAAATTAGTTTTCTGTTTTACATCACTGAGAGAGTGATTTATAAGAGAACATTTTAGGTTTGTGGTTAAGAGAAACAGAAAAGAAAATAACGGAAATAATCAAGATGAGTTTTTTATAATTTATTTTTTTTTTTTTGTAAATGTCATGTTATAATTTTTATTTTTGAACTTTAAATATAAATGGCAAAAGTTCATTTAATACAAACCAATGAAACTTGAGTATAAAATTCGCTTTTTTTAATGGGTGATTCAAGTAGAGATACTTTTTTAATAGCCTTTTTTGACAGATAAAGTGTGAGTCGTGTCATGCTGTCATGTTATTTTTGTTTAGTATTGTTTGGCATTTTATAATGGAAAGACTTACGCCTGAACAACGTTTACAAATCGTTCAGCTTTATTACGAAAATTCACGTTCTGTGAGGAATGTGTTTCGTGCACTTCGCTCAACTTATGGTAAACATAATCGGCCTACTGAGCGTCCTATTCGCAACACCATCACCCATTTTGAGACCCAGCATTCATTATTCGATAATATTCGACCGAATAGACAACGTCAGCACGCTGCGAAGACGTTTCTTTAAAAATGATGCCGGTGCGAACGTAACCGTCAATGACCGTTATCGTGCCATGATAACCGACTATTTGATGCCTGAAATTGAAGCTCGTGATCTCGGCGACATTTGGTTTCAGCAAGACGGCGCCACTTCCCACACATCGCAAAAATCAATAAATTTATTGAGAGAACACTTCGGTGAGCACATAATTTCACGTTTGGGCCACCAAGATCGTGTGATATCACACCGTTAGACTTTTTCCTGTGGGGATATGTTAAGTCTAAAATTATTGCGGACAAACCTGCTTCGATTCAGGCCGTGGAGGAAAACATCACGCGTGTCATTCGCCAGTCATCTCTCGAACGAGTCATCGAAAATTGGATAGACCATCTGCGACGTAGCTACGGCCAACATTTGATAGACATAATCTTCAAAAAATAAATTGCAAAGAATGTTCTTTCAAATGAAAATAAACATGCCCTATTAAATTTGAATTTTCTATTTTTTTTTCTTTAAAAAAGAAGCGAACCTCGAAATGGATCACGCTTTACTTCTGCTTTAGTTCATATTCAACATATTCAATTTACAATTTGTTAAAAAATTATTAAAAAAAAAATAGGCTATAGTATGCAAATAAAAGAGAAATAATGTTAACGTTTAATTAAATCAACCACAATTGAAATAATTTGTTTGTATTAAACAAACAACAAAAACTAGATCATACCAAACCATGTAAACAAAAATCATTTCATAACAATAATTTGTCAGTGATTTATTTCCTAAAACAAAATATCAATCACGCGTTATTTTCGACCTCTGGTTTATTTCCTTAAATACTTAAACAGTATTTTTTTTTGTAGATTTGATTTTTTTTTTTTTTTGTTATTGAAATATACCACATGACTGCAATAATAATAATAACAATAAATACAAAAATATATGCAAATCTTTTATAACCAATATAATCGAACATATTATTCGATTATTATTTGAATAACAACAAAAACTATTTATATTTCCAACTGCAAGTGCAATAATCAAGTTTTTCTCCACATACTATTGTTTAACATTGCAAAATACCTATTAACAAAAACGTATTAAACAAACAAAAAATAATATATTGTAAATATACTGCTATATAACAGAAGAAAAAATTGGTTACTGCTAAACCAAACCCATCTGATTTCATTATTACATACAGTTTACATGCATGTGAATGTATTAATGCACATTGGGGCTATGGTTTGAGATCATGATTTTTAGTTCGTTCATTAAATATTTCATTTCTGCTATGAGTATAATCCTGGATATAGAGAAGATGAGGTCCAACTCAAACCTATTTTCAAATTAAGCAATTGTAGCATTGCAAAATATAATAAGAGCGATAATGATACACAGAAATGATAGTATCAATTAAAAAAAATGTGAGATTTAATTGAAAATATCAGAAAAAGTAATTGAATCAATTAAAATTTTAATTGAAAATTATTTTAAAATCAATTAAAGGTTTAATTGAAAAAAAACATGATTTTTTTTCTGTGTAACGGATTTATACAAATTTAAGCACTTTAGTTTCAGATAAACAAGAAACACCCACATCATTAAGTAACCTTCTGCACGCTTCACGGTTTATTAGGTAAAATTCTTTATTTTGTGACCTTCGAACGAAGATTTTGAAAACACAAGCTATTTTTAACATTCTGTTTGGTAAAAGTAGTCCTTGAACTACGGGCTTTTAATACAGCTTAATACAGCCTATTTCTAATTGTGCGACTAATAATAGATACACATAAATACATTTTCAGTTCTTCAGATGACCAAAATGGTCAATTCTTTTGTTTTCTCCTGTTAAACACCATGGCGTAGTTTTTTGCTTTCTGCTTCCTGCCTCTTGTCACTAATTTTACTTGTCTGTGAATTGCTTTTGAAACAATCCATTAGTATTGCAACTTCACTCATAATTTTTCCTTGTTTTCGAAGTTTTAAAATAATTTATTTTTTAATTACAGTGTGTGCTTTGCAAGACTCATTATTAATACGTTTCTGGAGTAAAAGTAATTGAAAACATTAACTAACACAGAAAAAAATAAAAATGAGTTTCAATTAAAATATTTGTGGAATCAATTAAAAATTTAATTGAAATCGGACCTGTAAACAAAATGATAGTATCAATTAAAAAAAAATGTGAGATTTAATTGAAAATAAAGGTTTAATTGAAAAAAAAACATGATTTTTTTTCTGTGTAATATAGAAAAATGTTTTTATTATTTAAAATTCAATTATGTCTTTAATACAAAATTCAAAATATCGTTCTTATTATTTTTTCCGAGCAAATTGCCTTAACATTTAGACAATTAACCTTTAAAAAAACACATAGAAAGCTTATTTGCCTTAAAATTTAGGCAATTGACCTTTAAAAAGACACATAGAAAGCCTTTTTGTATAGATTCATCATAAGATCATCAGTAGTTTAACAGTAAGAATTAACAATGTTATTCGTTCTTAAGTGTTTATTCTTCGCACCTTAATATTTTTTCCAATATTGTAAATTCTGACAAATGGCCAAAAGTATGTTATTTTATGGTGGTAACCTGCTACTTACATATGCGACAGAATGTATCTTTAATCTATTTTAATAGGTAAATTGCCACCTTTATTCTATCACAAAGAAAACGAATGAGCTAAATGAATCTAACCTAGATGTTTCTTAAAATCTGTTATGGCTAAATTCACAGTCTTTAGTTAACTAATGACAAAGGCAATGCTTAGTTTGTCATAAGAATAACAAGTAATAGTTAAACATTAGTTAGTATTTTAGTTTACCAATGGTTAATTAATGACCGAGAATTCGGCCATTAATATTTTTAGACCTAGTGTCATATGCATTCGACCTGCCCTACCTTGAACACACCCAAATTGCGTATTTGAACAAAATATTACAAAAGTTTACCCACTGTGCTTTATATTAATATGCATGTTTATATAGATGCCATTGTGGCCTTTTCATAATTACTCAAACAAAAATGTTGTACGTATTTTAGTAACTATTAAAAAAAGTGTTTGTATAATCATTAAATGCATTTAGGTTTGTGAATATCCAACTGAAATAATATATACGAGTACATACATCTGTATATAACAGTTGTATGTAAATATACATAAGTGGATCAATTGTGAATTTTTTATGATGTCAATTCAAAACTTAGTAAGTAGATAGTAAGATTTAACAGTTTTTTTTTATTCCTACACAAATGACTTCAAGTTGTATGATCGCTGGGAATTTATCCAAGGATCTTCATCTCTCTGTTTACTTCAAGAAGTATTAAATTAGTGGCATTTTGAGCGCATACATAAGTTGTGGACTGTTTTGAATCGCCTCTCCCAATTAAGGATGTCCTGTCATCTTTTAACATGCTGGCTGATCAATTCAACACAATGAACTTTTGGCCTGGTTGCTTAAAGACATACACACAGCTTCAAAAGTATGTAAGCACCAGTGAATTTTTTGATTTTTTCAAGATTATGAAAAGCATTATAGTTCAACTTAAATTTTTTTTCATAACCGAATCTATTATTCAACCAAATATCCAACAAAACGAAACTTTTAAATTTCAATCGATGGATAGATTTTAGGATTTTCATTATCTTAAAAAAATCAAATAATTTGTTGTGTTTACTCACTTTTGAGGCTCATAGTACATGAACATGTAAAGACTAAAGAACATACCATAGTGTTGGAGAAAATCGAGACAAGTTCTACCAGCAAACACGTGAATATGGAAACTACAAACCGAGTCGGTTTTTTTTTGTAATATAAACAAAAATGTTTGAACTTTTGATATTTATTATTAGAGAAATTTTATTTGGCTTGAGATCATTATAATTAATAATTCAATACCATTGTAAAGTAATATTTTTAGACAATTGGCACATGAGAATGCATTTATTGCCAATGTTCATTGATCCATGATATACTTGCAAACATCATCTATTTAATTCACCACTTTGAAGAAACTTTTCAAATATTTCAAAATGTTGTTAGTGAATATTCTTGTTCAGCAACTGGTCAATTTATACACTTTACTACACATGTGTGTATGTATAGGTATGCAAATTATTAATATTTCCAGGTTTTTATTAATTTTAGTAGTTGCTGTATTTGTTGTTGGATTCTTTGTTAGTAGTTTCGTTATTTTTTATCACATTTTGAAACAAGTTGCACACGCGTACATTTAAATGTAAACAAAAAACGTGTCTGTATCAAAACAGTCAGCCAGTCAGCCACATTCAAACATCTATATGTATGCACATATAATTAAACATTTTTATTTTATTTATGTTTATTTAGTTATTTTCATTATTGTTCTACGTTGTATAAGATGTAAATTAAATGGAAAAAACAATAAAATGCTCGTAATGTTAATAGAATTTAGAGAATATTTCTAAACAAAGTAGATTTTATGGTTAGTGGATTAGTAGAATAATAAAATTAAAAAAAAATAATAAATGAACATAAACGGAATTTGGGGCAGGAAAAAGGAAATGTTAAATATATACATAGTTTATTGTAAACATTTCTTTTATTATTTATTAATAATACAAGTTTGTATAATGTTTAATTGTACATAAGAAGAGCAATAGACAACCAACAACCTTGGTCTAAATACGATAATTATTAATTATGTTGTTTTAGAACAGTGTGGCATATCGTACATTAAATGTCAGAAATTCATGGAAAGACATACAAACTTTTGTTTAATAACTTAAAACGAATTTTGTTTTATTATATATGTACATACATACATAATTTTAGTCCAACACTCACCCAAGTATACCGATCAATGCAGAATCATTTTCTGGGTCGATTTAACGATGTCCGTCTGACTGGATATCCATGTAAACCTTGTGCGCAGAGTACAGGTCGCAATTTTAAAGATATTTCGATAAAATTTGGTACATGATATTTTTTGGCCAAAGGACGCTTAGGATTGAAACTGGTTGAAATCGGTCATAAATGATTTATGCAAGTATCCCAACAAATGTCTCCAGAAATTAAGCCTAATCTCATCAAAAAATCTTGTGCAGTTCGTTTCATAACTGAAGATAGTTGGTATCCAAATCATATTCAACATAAGCCTGGTTCATATATACAAAAATCAATTTTGTGATGATCGGTCCATAATTAGTCATAGCATCCATATAAGGCCCACTTCCCAAAATTACTTTAACAACCATTAATCCCTTAATAATGGTAGTATCCGCATAAAATTTAACACAAATAAGTTTCATACATGATATTTTTTGACGCAAGGACGGTAGGGATTGAAATTGACTGAAATCGGTCCATTATTGCTCCTACCCCCATACAAATGTCCTACCGAAATAGATAGGAAATGTTTGATTTTTTTTTTCTTTACATATTCAAACAAATTTTACTACAAATAAGTTGTATATGAAGCCTAATTACATCCACAAATTTTGGCGAGATCGGCCCATAATTGACCATAACTCCCATATAATGTTTACTTTCAAAAATCACTTTAACGACCATAAACCTCTTAAAAATGTTGGTATCTAAATAAAATTCAACACAAATAAGTTTCACATATGGGTAAATTTAAAAAAAAAACGCAATTTTTGTGTCTCCGCACTTTACACTACTATTTTAGGTAAAAAAAAAAACAAAAATATGAGAGTGATCAGCGAGGAATATGTAACAAAAAACGTAACAAAAAAACGTAAATTTGTATGTTTGTTTTTTTTTTGTTTATCATTGTTTACATGGTTTCAACTCATTTTTTATAATTTTTGAAATTCAGAAATAAATTGCCTACAAAAAAAAAACCAAAATAGGCAAATATTTCATGAGCATCACTTTTGAAATATATTGCTTCATAGTTAAAAATGCTTAATTTTGATTTCATTTTTTAATTTTCAAGAGTAAAACAACAAAATTAACGGCGTCTGAAAGAGCAAGAAGATATCGAGAGAAAATAAAGCTCGATAAAGCGCGTAATGACGAATATAAAAGAAAGAAGAAAGGTATAATCGTGTTATATTTGAGTTTAATTTTTATTGTTACTGACTGATTCAGTTTTTGCTACAAACTTAATTCGAAAGTGGTAAAAATGAATGAGAATGAAAAACAACAAAGCCGCTTGTCAATTCATGAAGTTTATGCAGATTTCGAATAAGAATTCGGATGAAAATTTATAAATTAAAATAAGTTAAGTTATTGTTTTGTGTCAAATATTTACATATGTGTATTAGTTTCTTCAAGAATTACTTCCTTTTTTCCATTTTTTGTTAAAGACATCAAAGAATATGTACATGTTTAGTTTTGTATGAAAATTTTTGTTTTTTGAAGAAATTTTGTTTTTTTTTTAATTACTTTTTGTAAAGAATAAACTTTTTTTCGTTAAACTTTAGATTTGGCATTATTTCTTGTTTACGTGCAACAAAATCTCTTGATCGTCACAAAATATCTTGAGCGTAACACTTAGATTTTTTCCCTTAAAACGCTTATAATTGTAGTTTTTTAAATACATTGTTACAAGCCTATTACTTTGCAAGTAACCTCTAAGTTGAAGTATTTTTTTAACAAAAATTTACATATTTTCATCTTAAAATTTTAAAATAACTAGGCACTTTAAAAAATTGAATCGTGATTTTTTGTTTATAATCGAAATGATGATTTTCGCAAAAGTCAATCTTGAGAAACAAAAGAACATCGTAGTAACTTGAATTTTAAATATTTTTGCATTTTTAAGCGATTTTTTATACATATTTGGTGTTTGTCGCTCAAGATAGAAATCATAGAAAACCTAAAAAAAAATCCAAAAATATTGATTTTTTTGAAAGCCTAAAAGTACCGCCGGATTCTTCATCAATTTCTACATAAATTGGCCACTCTTACAGGCGAATTGAAAAAAACTTTAAAAATAAGCAAAACAAAACACGTTGTGTACGTTTTTTTTATAAATTGACCCATGTACATATATCATGACACCTAATGTTATAACGGTCGGCCCATAATTAGTCATAGCTCCCATATAAGATCCCCTTCGAAAATCACTTTAACATCTATAATTCTTTTATAAGTGTTTATTTATATCGGGATAAAATTTAACACAAAGACTATTTATATGCACAGGAGTCATGCAACTACATTTTTAGATGATCGGTTCATAATAGGTCATAGCTCCTATTAAGACCCCATTTCTGAATTTTTTTATACATGTACCATGTGTAGGACATTATATGGTCAGGCTTGACCGAATATACTTTCTTACTAGTTTTAGTTTAATTTTACGAAGTACATATTCATTTTACTCATCAGAAGTAATCTACCGCAAAGTTTAGAGTTCCTTTGTAATGCGGAATGTAGTCTTTGTTGAATTTGAATTTATATTTTTATTCTTTTAAATCACTTGAGGTACCCACCACATCACTAACTACCTATCATAAAACGCCGGGTTTATTGGCATTTATCTGTGCCTTATTAAACCAAGATGTAGTCAGTTCGAATGTTTACTTACATTTATCTTTGGTGATAGCTAATTTACTCATTCTCAACTTAAAGCCCGGTCAATCGTTACTTTAGTAACTGTAAAACTAAAGTATTTATATATGTATACTGTATTTATGTCGAAAGATTGCTCATTTACTAGAATCTGGGTATTAACTCAACTCATTTGAAGCTGTCCATCATTAATTTTTATTTCTCTTCTCTAGTCAACTCAATTTAGAATGATTTGAAATCAACCACAAATCATTCTCAAGTATCAAACATTTGAAATATTTATAAGTGGTTGTGGCCAGAACTTACTTTCAGTGACATCACTGTGGTTTAATTTATTGAACAATATTTCGAAAATGTTAAAGGTGATATTATATTATATGTATTTATATATGTATGTATGTAAAACAAAAATTAGCATTTTTAAAATTCCAAATAATTTTTAGAATATATATACACAGCGTTACATTTAGAGGCAGGAATCGTGGGTATTACATGCGGTATCGTCCGTGAGGACATGGTGTTGTTCACACCGGGTTGACGAAAGGCAAACCAACGCATTGTATACAAGACACACAAGTCGCAACTCTAAGCACAGCGATTGCACAGATCAATGTAGAGTGCTTGGGCTATTTAATCTCTGCCATCCATAGCATCTGTTGTTAAAACGAACAGAGTCCACCCTAACTGCACAGCCCCTCGCTGATACTAGCCGAGAAAGGGCCATCGAATATTCATGCTGCAATCTGTTCCCATCAATACCTTTCCCAGGCAAAAAGCCAATTGTCATCACTACTTTCAATTTCTCTGTTGATTCGGCAACAGCTTCTATATATAATTTGGTTGCCTGAAATTTATATTTTCTTTCAGCAATTTTGGGTTTAAACAACAGTTACCACGTGCCATCCGAAGAGATCTCACAAATTGTGCTGGCAAATTCTACTACTTTCCATTACTCAATTATATTCCATACTTTTGATTTGGGTACTCAATACTACTCGATACTTTTAACGGATTTTTTGAAATTGTAACGCATAGTTTTTATCTGCAAGTTGAAGTAGTTTCTTCAAAAAAATAAAAATATATTTTCAACTATTATTGGTTTTGTATATCTTTTATTATTAAATCAAAAATAAATGTAAAGCTAACTTTTAATTCAACGTTAACAACAACTTAAGAAATAACTAAAAAAAAAATTGTAGCTTACACATTGTTGTCTTTTTATATAGTGATGTATTTTTATGCACTATTTTACCCACTCAACTTGCTTAAAAATATAACTCAGAAAGTATCGAGTAACTACTTTTGAGTATTGAGTATCCAAAAAAAGGGCAAATACTCGATACTCGGTACCCATTACTCAATACTTTGCCAGCACTACTCACAATTACCTAATAACAATAGTACTATCAATTATTTCGATTATTTTAGGAGTAAAGGTGTTAAGCTACCTAGCTAGCCACGACAAACAGCCTTGATAAAAAAAAATAAAAAAAATAATAATGAGCACTTACGACAGCTACCAGACTGTCTCCTTGTAATCTATGTAGTGGAAAAATAGTTTTTTTCAATAATTGTGTTATAAATTGAGTAGTAAAGAAATCGACATAGCCCTCTTACCTGCTTTCAATAGTAACAAACGATGGTATTAACCTTTGATTAAGCTGTATTAAAAAGACCAACACAAATTAAAACATTAAAGCCACTCAATCAAAATCCATGGAAAGCAAAAAAAAAACACAAACAGATATTATGAAAACAAGTATGAATGTATAGTCGCTCAAGCCCGACCATATCAAGCCCTACACCTAGTATATGAAGAAAAACTGTTTTCCGGAAATGAGCGCTATATTATGTACCGATTATCAGACAATTTAGTAGCTTGACTTCTCGATGTCAGCACTTGCAAAATATTAATAATGGGAGCTATTTATGGATCGAACGTTATAAAATGAGATAAAATGACATTTCTATATATACAATTTAAAATTTTATTTAGATACCAATATTGTTAATGGATTTATATTCATTAAAGTGGGAAGTATATGGGAGCTATGGTCAATTGCTGACCATTCTCAGCACAATTTCTTTGGGTGTGATTTAATTTGTGTGGTTTGTGTATAAATCAAGAACTTAAGACTGATAAATGTTTATTTTGAGAGGACATTTGGGTGTTAGGTGAAATAATAGACCGATTTCAATAACAATCGTCCTTTGGTCGAAATAAATTTACGTACTAAATTTAATCGAAATATCTTCAAAATCGCAACCTGTACTTTGCGCACAGTCTCTTCAGAGTCGATCCTTATATAGGGTGATTTTTAGATGTATATAACTTTAAGTTGGCAACACTTCTTTTAACTGGCGGCCATTTTGTTAGCTGTCAAGGTTTTCATGTTTAGTTTGGCATTTCAACATGCATACACTGACGCCTGAACAACGCCTCTAAATTGTGCAAATTTATTTTGAAAATCATGGTTCTGTGTTTTTTCGGATGTATAGAACTTTGAAATGGAATAAAACAAAGATGATTTTTTTTAAATTGACATGCAATTTATTTTGTTCGAAAGATAATCTTCCTGCATTATAATTTAAATATGACTTCTGGCATCTGACTGACTCTGGAGGTCTAATTTTCGATGAATTTTTCCAACATTTGTGACCGTATATTGGCAATAACGCGGCGAATGTTGTCCTTTAAGTGGTCAATCGTTTCGGGCTTATAGGCGCAGACTAGCGACTTCAAACATAAATCACTTGACAACTGACAAAATGGCCGGCAGTTAATATGTGTTGCCAACTTAAAGTTCTATACATCTAAAAACACAAACTATACTTTAAGGTTGATGTTAAACTAATATTTTTTGGGCGTTACAAACATCATCTCAAAACCACATTTACCCTCTCCTCACTATGGTGTTGTAGGCAGCGTTGCCGTTTTGATTCATTTTAACCAAATTTGGTTAATTTTTTTTCGTGTGTATATGTGTATTTTTTTCATATTGGTTATTTTTATTGATAATAAAAAATGTAAGAATTTTTTATTTAGTAAATATCAAATTAGCATGGCAAGTTTTAAAATTAAATTTTTAAGAAATTTTTTAACGTATTTGTATATATAAAAGAAGTTTTTTGTAACAAATTTCAAAAATATTTGTAACAATTTCAACAAATTTGTAAAAGTTTTTAGTCACTAAACAAACCTATTGTTTTTAGCAATTTTTATGTGTTTCTTTTTTATTAAAACTTGAATTTGTTATAAATAAATGAATAAAAAAAATTTGGTTAATTTTTCTCCAATTTGGTTATTTTTTATTTCAATGTTGGTTACAATTTTTTTTTTGTTGTGGCAACGCTGGTTGTAGGGTATAATTTCCACCTCTACATAAAGTTCAAATTAGTAATTTCTTAAAAAAAAAACATTTTATAACATAAGAAAAAAATATGTGTATGTATAATTTATAATCCTCCCTAATGACTTTATCTGTGTAACATCTTTGAAATTAACTCGATTTATTTGTCTGTAGCAGCGGAGATCATCTATTTATGATTACAAATCTTAATATTTTACGTCTTGTAGTTTTATTATGTGTTTTTATCTCTCTTTCTTTTTAGCAAAACATACACGAGCTGTCTGAAATGTTATGCATTGGCTGATGACCTTTGAGAGGCCAATCAACGACGTAATCAACGGAAGACGCTTATAAAATATACCAAATATACAGAAAAAACGCAAGACAAAAAGTCAAAGCATAAATGAAAAAATAGATATGTACAGTGAAAGTATTTTGTAACATAAATATTCATTCATTTATATGTACTCGTATGGATGGATAGATGGATGGATGCATGCGTACTAGTGCTAGTACGAACAAAGTTCATTTTTAATCTTTTCTTACAGAGTTGTCATAAATAAAGCTAGCTAACTGCCTGTGTCGCTTCGTCTGTCCGTTCGTCATCTGTGTTTAGGCACAGTATAAGTATCTAATTTATTTGTAAGTCTAAGAGAAAATTTAACAACAAAAATAGAAAAAAAATGTATTCGTACATGTTTTGTGTAAATAATTGCAACAGCAGCAAACATTATATTTAACTTTCATCATTGAATTGAGGAAGTTATAATTTATGTAAAGTGATGGGAAACTAAATAAATATAAGTCATACATAGACAACATACTTATGATGGTATGTGAATTAAATATTATAATAATTAAATAAATTATAATATATTTTCTTTTTGTATTAAACCTGTGACTTCTTTAACGGAAATGACTAATCACCAATTTAATATAATTTCTTAAGCAATAAATTGCCAACACAATAAAACTTAAAAAACATTTTTATAAAAAGAAGCATCCGATCGGATTTTAATATCATTTAAAAATAATTTATACCCAGAAAAATATGGTCTGATATCGGTCTATTTAATTCAATTCAATATATTTTGTAGGCTTATGAAAAGTTTAAATTTTTTACGTACATAATTTTTTCCTGGATGTTTCATGCAACCCAGTACATTTTTCACCACTTTTATTCATATTAAATTATTAAAGCACACAACTGAAAAATTAATGAAAAGTTTTTAAAAAAACGTGCTTTATATTCATCTTTAAGATTTACTTGCTAAATTCAACTTTGATCTACGGCAAATGAGTATCGACCAAAAGAAAATCAATTTTCTGTTGTTTTAAAGTGTTTACTATTAGATTACTATTAAAAAGAAAATAAAAAGAGTATAAAAATAAGGCTAATTTGATGCTATTTAATAATTTTAATCAATTTAGCGAAAATAATTTTTGTTGTTCAAATATTTTTTTTGGGAACTTTTTCCCAAATTTTACCATTGCGAATCCGAACTTCTATACCATGAACACTTCATTTTGGCGAAAAATGTTTTGAATATTTTCCCTAAATTGACCCATTGTGAATCCGAATTTCTGTATCTTGATATTTATCGTTGAAAAGGTCTTTCATTATCATTTGAATTCTCTATGTTGATGTCTTAGAAATGATACAAAAATTCCGTTTAAAAACGGTTTTACCGAAAGTGACCTATCATCGATCTTAATTTCTAAATCATTATACCTACATACATATATAATATGTCGTTGAAAAGGTCTTTGAAATGCCTCTGATTTGATATCCATATTTTGACTTAGTTAAAATATAATATTTTAGGTAATTGCGAGGCGATTTCCCCAACTTTTAATAACAAACAATCATAGACCATAGCTGATGATACATGACCAACCATGTTTGTAAATTAATCTTTGGAAATGGAAATAAATCTGTAATAGTTCGATTTTATTAAAACTTTCCCATGACTACAAGAGAAGAGGAAAAGTCGAGTTTAAGTTTTAAAATTTAACCTTATTGAAAATATGGAATCTAGTAGTTAAGGTCTACAAAATTATTATCGAGATTTTAACATTTGTATACCCACCATCAAAAAGATGGAGTGTATATTGAGTTTGTTACTCCGATTATTACACATTGAAATATTGATCGTACAACCAAAATGTATATAGATTCTGGCTTCTTATAAAATTCTAAGACGATCTAGCCATGTCCATCCGTCTGACCGTCTGGTGATGACAGACGGACAAAATTCTCTGTTTCACAGAAATATTTAATATTAAAAATGGGTAAAATTGGTCCAGTAGAATCCGAGTTATAGACTACAGTTTCAGGCAACTTTCAATATTTTGCAGATATTTTGTGGTATTTTATTCAATTCGCAGCGTATGACGAATATAGCCGACACCATTATTGTGTGTATTTCCATATACTCAAATGTTTTTTTATTTTTAGTGACGTATATTCGCAGCCAAAAATTCGTCGTTCGTCCCAGTTGTGTTCCTAGTATTGCTTGTTAAATCTGGTTTTCTACGAATTGCGGGATTTTATTAATTTGTTTGTTTTGGTAAATTAACCACAAATTTATAAGAATTAAAAAAAAGATTTGATTAATAATTTGCGTTAATATATTTATTTATAAATGTGTTTTATGACAATTTTCTGTTATACAGATGTTATATTTTAGTGCAAAATTCTATACTGGCAGAAATGTTAGATTTGTTATTAAAAATCTAACAATTCCTAAAAAAAAACTTTATAAAAATTATATTTTTTTTGGATATATATTTGCCATACCATAAGCAGATCAAACAATTTTCTGTATAAAATAAATTAAAACATATTGTGGCATACAAATAAGCTATAATTAAGATATTTTCCCACATATCGCTATTGTATATAGATTTATATTTCGATATTTTCTTTTTGACAATTCTCCAAACGTTTTCAATAGGGTTCAAGGCGGCCAGTCCATAATATGGACTTTGTTTTGTTTAAACCAAAACATAACTAGTTTGTAAGTGTACTTGGGATCATTGTCATGCATGAATTCAATAGGGGAGGCATTTGTACTCTGGCATAGGGTAACATTTGATTTTGCAATATTTCTACGTAATCCACAGCGCACATTTGTCCATCTATATAATAATTATTAATAAATATCATTTAGAAACTACCACCATACTTCACGGTTTTTGGGTTCATCTGGGATCAAATTCTTTATTTTCGAACCAAAATTAATTTTCGTTTCATCTGACCGACGAAGCACATTTCCCCAATTTTACGGGTAATATAGATGTTTCTTAGTATAACACAACCCATTTTTAAGTCAATAAAGCAATCTTTCTCGGACTACGGACTTTTGATGCAGCCAACTGAAGCTTTTTTTCTAATTATGCGACATAAATCAATTTTGAGCTCTTCAGATTAAAAAAATAAGTTTCTATTACTTTATGTATTAAATACTGACCAAACCGTGTCGTTGCTTTTAGCTGCCTGCTTACTGTCCCTTGCCTCTGGTTTTACTCTTCTGAAAATTGATTAAAAAATCTGTTGTTTTGGAACAATCCATCAGTATTATAATTTCACTCATACTTTTCCCTTGTTTTCGAAGAACTGTGCTTTGCAAAACCCCTTATTAACAATTTTCTGAACGACAGACAGTTGAAAACATATGTAAGTAAAGCTAATTAACATTTTCCATACAAATTAGGCAATTAACTTATAACCATTAAAGAGATTCCTAGAAAGCTTGAAGTTTGAATTCATCATCAGTAGTTTGACAATTTTTCGGTTTTAAGTTTTACTTCTTTGCATTATTGAAAATGAAGAACCGTTCTTTTTATATTTTCCCAACACTGTATATAGTTTTGTGGATCTACGAGTCAGAATAGAAAGAATATAAAGATTTGTAAACTCATAACTAACAAGAATTATTATATTAAATTTTATAAACTTTGCCAACTAATATGAGAACTATTAATTCTCGTGTATATCAATAAAAATGTATAAAAAAAATTTTCAAGTTAGTTTGGATTTGGTTTAATACTTTTCTATGATTTGTTTTAATTTTTAAAACGAGTAAAACAAAATTGATTAAGTTATATATAGTATTTACATACAACTTAGGCCAAGGCTAGCTACCAATAAATAAATGTCAACACGGAATAGAAACTATAACAAACTATAACATTTAAAAAAGGAGAAAACGACAGCAAAAAAAATCACCAGTTAACTGACTTAAATTGCCACTGTAATGGCACAATATTAACCGTGCAATTTAAAGAATATTAAATTTAAAACAAGTCTTGAGTTTTTAAAACAAATTTATGTCACCAAAACACAGCGAAACACATGACAGACACAAACACACGCACACACAAAATCTACAAAAAATAAATTAATAAAAAAAAAATTCCGCTGCATTTTATAAATCAAGCAACACATATTTTTGTATGTATAAAAATGCAATAAAATAAAATTTAAATAAATCATTAAGAGAACATCTTCTTTAAAAAATGTACGTACTAACTTAAACCTGACAACCCAGCATACCATTCAAGGAGCGCTCCGAAAAAAGAGTCAGAAAAGAGTCCAACAAAAGAGCATTTTCGGAGCAAAAGAAAAATTTGCTTGTTACTGTCCTGAGTCGGCACGCAGTATGAATCAGAAATGCCACTTAATTATGTGTGTACCAAAGCGTTGTTGTCCTGTTATTTGTGCTTTGAACAAAAAAAAAAACATAGACTCTTTTTCTGACATTATCTAAGAGCTTTTTCAGAGCCCAAAAACCCCTCATAAAAGACTCTTTTCGTACATTATCTAAGAGCTCTTTAAGAGCCCAAAAAACCCCTCATAAAAGAATCTTTTCTGACATTATCTAAGAGCTCTTTCTGACGGACCATTTTCGAATGTAATGACCCTCTTTTCTGAAGGTTTTCGGAGCAATTATGATTGTTTTTTGGGCTCATAAAGAGCGTTAACGTTCCGAAAAAGGTGTCAAAAAAGACTCTTTTCGGACTTATATGGCTTGCTGGGATGTATACAGAAAGAAGCCCATTACGTGCTAATTTTTTATCCCACTTTTCAAAACATATAAAACATTATAATTTTTATTTTCAAGTAATTGTGACTCTTTTTGAATGATTAAAGAACTAAAGCATTGTTCACCTAAAATCCGATAGTATAACTGTTTTAATATGATAAAATGAAGCGATTGAATTTTTTGAACTGCAAATAAATAGTCTTTTAGTATATTCCGTATGGAGGAAAATAATAATATTTGCAACTATGAGAAGAAGAAAAACTTAAAAACTAATAACTTTGTTAATTTTTCAATGATGCATCATGATCATGATCTTATGGTGAACAGAATGTGAAAAATAGGTTGTTAAGAAACATTTACATCACCCTAAAAAATTTGGTCAGATGAAACAAAGATATTTTTTTTTTTTTGTTATGATGACAAAACCTTCGTTTGAAAGTCACAAAATAAAGAATTTGACCCCAAGTGTACTCAAAAAAACTGTCAAGCATAGACCAGATACGTTAAAACCACAAAGAATGTCTTTTTACCAAATTTTTAAATTTGTTTCGCTGCAATATAATATTTTGGTCCCGGCAGCTGTTTGGAATCCAATTTTATATACCTATATATGTTTCATCGTCCATAAGAAGGTTAATGTTAAATTTTGTAGTATCATCA
The DNA here is from genome assembly GCA_950370525.1 of Bellardia bayeri. Lineage (NCBI taxonomy): Eukaryota > Metazoa > Arthropoda > Insecta > Diptera > Calliphoridae > Bellardia > Bellardia bayeri. The sequence continues at coordinate 97,472,922 of OX493264.1, forward strand.
CTCTATGATTTGGATATACTGTGAGCGTCAATATAAAGTAAACACATAATATTATTTAAAAAATGTTTTATTATATATAAAACATAGACTATACCCGATAGACTAGGCGATAGTGTGCCGGACTATCAGTCAGAGGGTTGCAGGTTCGATTCCCGCTAAAGACGCTGGGTGTTTTCTGCAGATAAGCCAAAAAGCAGTTCGCAGTTTGTGTTTGTTAAAAATATAAAAAAAAAACTACAAGTTCAAATTTAATACAAAATATATTGCAATTCATAAGTAACATAGCCAAAATATAACTCATTAACAAAAACTAGAAAAATAATAAGGAACATAAAAAAATAATTAAATTTTAACGGAAAAGTACCAGATTTTTCGCGTCAAAGTAAAGTAAACAGTTATATTCAAATTATGTAAAACATTGTTATTTGTTTGTAGTCCTTTTGCCTTTATCCTTTTGCCTTTATCACATTCTGTATTACTGCCTTTAGATTATTCTTGCAAGAAATGTTTCTTTTTCTAAGTTTTTGTCCAGATATTTCCACAGATGCTTAATTGGATTGTGTAGGATGATCTAAAGTGTTCGGACAATGGTTGAGCAACGACTCTTTCAGAATGTTGGAAGTATGCATAGGATTATTGTCCTGTTGGGAAATCTAGTTCTGTGCTAGTTCTAACTACACTAGGGGATACGTTGTTTTTTTTTTAATATATCCTATAAATGTAAGACTACCTACCCCTGATGCCGCCATACTACTCTACACCATTACTGACATACAATTTATTACTAAAGGCTTCGTTCTTGGTTCGGCATATTTTTTTTTTTTTTGACTTCAAATATCTCAAACTTACTTTCATTAGTAAAAAGAATATTATTTCAAAAAACTTGGGGCTTTTTATTTTGTTTGCGAAATTCAACCGCTTGATTTGCTTGTTCTTTGATATAAATATGTGGCACTCTACTATGTAAGTCATTCTTCCAATCGTACTCGCGCTTTCTAGTTTTCTAGAAGTTTTCGTAACATTTTCAGCTAAAGCAACTAAATGTTTGATTTGCTCTTACTTCTCTTACTATACCAACTTACTTTAGTTTAAATAACTCGGTATTGTGTTTGGTATACTTGTCTATAATTTTTATTTGTTTGTACAGTGTTGCCTTCCAAGATTTTTACCTATTTCGCGCAGGAATTTGCCTTTTTTATGTAAGAGTATTATGATTTGCCGAGTATTAATTGATGTTTGTCTTCCCATTATAAATTTTTCCCTATTTAATGTCACAACTTAATCTCTTCTAATGATAAATTATGAAACTTGCAATTATTTTGAACGACACTTTAACGTTCAAAACTTTCAAACAAGGAAAATTAAAAGAATTGTCACTACTTTTGGAATGTCAGAGGTTATTTTGCATAAGGATGAATTCACTTTTTACTTTATTTTGACGCGTAAAAATTTATATATTTTAACAATAAATCATTTAAATTTGTATCGGCTTTGGTTTTTATTTGTTTTTTTTTTTTAATTCAATTCTACTTAAACAACTATAATATTATTTATGTTAATATAATTAAAATTGTCTCTTAATAATATGTGGTGTTGATTTTATTTTGACGCTCACAGTATAAGTTTGTAAACCAGTATACAAATGTATTATTTTGCGGTACTTACACTGTTGTTGCTTAATTGTATATAGTATTTTCTTTGTAAGTTCCAGGTTTCTTTTCTTTTGTTTATGTTTTGTGCTTAAGGTTTGCTTGTATCATTTGATAAATTCATTTACAGTATTTTTTGAAAGCTTTAGCTTATATGCAATATTTTAAAGCGATAATGTCGGATTTTCAAGGTCTTTGCGCACAATATGTTTTTCTATTTAAATTTGCGATTGATCATGATATAAATCAAATATATATTCAGACTGATTGAATTGTTTGACAGAATAGCGGGTTTTAAATAAAACTTCAGTTATTTTTTAAATTTTTTAAAGTGCATCCAACAAATCAAATATTTATTTACTTAGAATCTCCTAATCAAGTTTGCAAGAAATTAACAAATCTTATAAATTGCAAACAAAAAATACGCAAAAAACTTGGGGTTTTTAACAGTTTTTAAAAGTTAATTGAAATCTAATAAGTGGAATATGTATCTGGTTGTTTTTTTTTTTTTTTTGTAAATATCTTAATTTAGTTAAGATTCAACTAACCGGAAGTTCTATTTTTACACCAATTGGAAACCAAATATTTGGTTCAACTATGGTTCATAAAAGTAGTTACATGTAAAGCACAATTCAGGTTGGAGCAGTAGTTCCATTTCGTTTAGAAATCGCGATTTTGCAACATTTTTATTCATAAAAAACTTTTCCATAATTTTTACTTCTAAATAGCACTTTTTGGTAAAAGCAATCTGGTCACGTTAGGTATAAGGGACGGTAGAAGGGATGTTTCATAAGGCTAATAATATGATTTTAAAGAATGTAAAAGTAATACTTATTAAAACACATTTGAAAGGCAAGTAAAGGGTAAAATTAAAATGAAACTGGTATTTCAGGCAGGAACTCTAAAACTAACGTTACCTCAATTAAATTATATTTATATTTTAAATACTACTATAATTTACTATATAATATTTGTTATATTGTATATGAATACAAAACTCCCCTTATACTTTAGATATAAGTGCGCTACCAGTGTGTTGCTGCTGCTACTGCTGGCAATCATTGGTGTTATCATTGTTGTTGAGTCTTTGGGAAGAAATGGTGTCTTGCGAAAACAAGAAACAACATTTCTTGTGGTGGGTTACTGTTTATTTGATGTCCAGAGCAGTCAACATCACTTATATCAAGCAACAAACAAATAAAACAAACCAAACAACCAGCGAACCAAGCAAACAGCCAGCCAGGCAGCCAGTTAACTAGCCAGAAAGCCAACTGCCAGCCAGCATCTGTAAAGCCAAGTTAATATTAATATGGCATTTAAATAGTTAGTACGGTTTGGGTGTTCATAGTGATCGGTTGATTAACAAAAAAATAAGCTCTCGTGGAAAAATTTAAAAATAAATAGTTAAAACGTTGTATTAAATTGAAATAAAAAAGAAGCGTACTTTTTGTCTGTGTTGCAAAATCTAATACAATAAGTGAATGTAAGAAATTACACTAAAAACACACATAGAAATAATTAACAAACAAAACCAAACAAGGATTTTTAACAAAGTGCTTAAAATATAAATTCAAAAAAGATATTAAATAAATATTCAATAATAAAAAAATTATAGTTTGAGAGATTTCTTTCACATAACGGTCAGCAACGGCCTTAATTAAAATAATAAAAAAACCAAACCTAATTAATTAAAGCATTAATAAAGATGCTACATCCGTTATTAAGCCCCAAAATGCTTTATGTATATGGATTAATCTGCCTAAGTTGTAAGTAAACTGATATTAAAGTAAAACAAATAAAATTGCATAAAATTATTAAGTAAAAAAAACAACTAAAGATTTACGACACAAATATAACAGCTGTATATAAAAACAACCAAAAAATAATTCCAAAATAAAAAAAACCAAACGACTTAAGCTGCAAACATAAATATAAATTAGCATTATGTTGAGTATTTGCTGTAAAGAAAACTAAAAAAAACACCAAAAAATAAATAATAAAGAAAAAAACAAAAGACTTAAAACACATACTTTTTTGTATAACCTTAATTATGCTTTATTTCTTTTTCGTGTGTGAGTTTTTTTTAATAGTTTTTTTTTCATTGGACACAATACATATAAAATTAGTTATGCAAATTTGTTAATTTTTGAATTTATCACCATTTCAAATGAATTTTCCTTGATACAATTTAAAGACCTTCTTCTTCTTTCTAACGTAATAAATTTAAAAACAAGAAAAAGATACAAAGACAAAGTCAAAACGAAATATTGATGACTATCTATCGATTTTTGATGAAAAAATATTAAATTTATTCTTTTTTGTTTAAGTGTGCATTAAATTGTTATTTTATGTATAGGTATATAAATTGTGTGTATTTCTAATCATTGTTTTAGAGAAAAAACTCGATTATTTAAATGGGATTTGCATATAGACAATCAATTCTTAACAATATTAATTCTTAGTAAAGTTGTTTTAATAAAATGTTTGCATTTAACATTTCATAAAACATTTCTTAACTCTATTTGTCTATACATTTAAAAGTCCTGAAAAGTTAATAAATTAATTTCGTTTAATGTTATTAAATTTTTAATTACAAACAAGAAATGTATTGAATTTGAAAGAAATTACTTAAGAGAAATATTAAAAAATAACGCCTTAAAGGAACTATGACTAATTATCGATCATCATAAAATTATGACGAATGATTTTTACTTCTTGATAATTTTAGTTAGGCTCGAGTTCATTAAATTTAATTTTCATTAAATTATTTTTACTGAAGTTAGGAATTACAACTTGAAAAATTTTATTATTAAAAATTTTGATAATTTTTCTTGACTGGGGATCGAACCTGGGTTGTTGAATTTACTATGTTTCGAGAAATCCCACTTTCTTTGCGTTCTACCATATGCACCACTGCGGTGCCGGTCAGCCAACAGACAAACTTTAAAAAATTTGCTTCTACTTAAAACTTTCAGTTTTTGAATTTTTCTTTTATGCTTTTGCTGAGCTAAAAACTGTGAACGTTTGCTGTGCTGAAGTAAAGCAAGTAATATTTTTCAACACTGTAATAAATAGATTGTGGAATTTTGCAATAAAACTAGTTCAGAATATGTTATTTTAAGAAGTCTAAGAAAAAACTGTTTCCCAAAATATTTTCTTTTTAAAAAATGAAGATATAAGATAGAATTTAAAAAAAGTCCATCATGTAAAATGTAAAAGTGGCTGACTTTCTAAACGTATATTTACAATGTATCAATACAGTATTAATACCAACTTGATACATTGTGTAGTTACATTTTAAATACGTTGCATACTAAAGGTGGCTATACACTACGTGTTTTTGCTTATGTATTTTTAAGTTTACAACTCACATGTTTTTCTTTAGGTCTGTCAAAATTGGTTATTTTACATATGGGTTTTAATTTTTGGTCACCAACTTGTATAAACAATTACACATGACATCGCCATGATTAAAACAGCTGATACGCTTAAATATTATTCTTTTTTTACACATAAATTTCCATGTCGTTTCTTTAAAAAAATGCGTTAAAGCCGCTACAAAGCGTCACTAAATTGCCGGCGTCAAAAATATTGATTTAAGATTTTTCGTTTTTTAATATACAAGATGTGGAGTTTGTATCAAAATTTTTAAATAATTTATATCATTGTTATTAAATTATCAAAATGGGATAAAAAAATATTTAATTTATCACTTATGCAAATTCTTCATACGGCCGGCTAATGATAGCGCAGATTTAACCGTCGACAAATCTTTAGGAACATTTATGTATATACATTGTATTACTATTCAAAATAAAGTAAACAATGGCGGAAGAAGAGAATATTTTATTGAAATATTTTTCTGATCTGTGCGGCCATGGAAACTCCAGCTTCCAAGCTACTGCAAAAATAATCAAAAGAAAAAAAACGAAATTGCTTTTCCATTTCCAATCTGGAATCTACTAAGAGGTTTTTGTAATTATGTGTCAATTTTTTGCTGTAAATAGGTAAATAAGTGAATATACAATAGAAATATATTAAATTATAAGAAAATTCGCTTACTTATCTTCTTGAGTCGCCATTGTATTGCGTGTTGTATTTATTTTGCATCTAAATTTTTTTTGGATGCTTTTCTTGCTTTTTCTTGCGTATTAAATACAATAGTGTTGCAAATAGGAACACAATATATTGTCATAATTTACACGGTTGCATTTACGAACACAATGCAATATATTACTACAAAGCAAAATGCGTTTAGGAAGTCAGCCCGTGTGTTTGCCCCGACTACGTTGTTGGTAGTTCATTCGGAAGATTAAATTCAATAATGAATTGTCACACAATACTGAATACAAATACGATGATGGTCACGAGTGATCCGTTACTAAAAAACACATTTTAAACATAAATATAAAATAAGATTAATAATAACATATGCGAAAACGAAATTACAATACATAACACCTTTATAAAACTTGAATCACATGTCTGTAACAGTTTTGAGGAATTGTATCCACATGTATTTGAAATATCAATGTTCGTTCCTTTTAGAACACTTATTTGAGTTAAACGGTAATAATATTTTTCTTGATTTTTATCAAGATTATCGTTTATATTTAAGAAGTCATAAACCCTAAATTTATTTGAATTAAAAAACATAGCAACATTTTCTCATTACGAAATACATGGAATTTTACAGAACTAAAGGCTAAATTTTGAATTAGTTAGTGAATTAGCTCTGAAAAGCATTGAGTGCAAACTTTAAAATGTTTGTTGTAATTTTTTCGTGTTCGTTACACTGCATAGGTTGTTTTAAGCGACCAATATCCTGCTTATGAATAATAGTGAAATCATTATTGTTATTTTAAATTAAACATTATTACAGGTTAAAAATGATTTAATACAATGCATATTTTTTAGGAATACTTAGGAATACATGTTTAATTGAAAATCTCAAAATAGGGACTTCAAAATTTTACTCATAAAAATTTTACAGATAGCTTATAATTCAATTTGGAATGGAATCATAGAGACTCGTTTGCTAATTCAAAGAAATCATAAGCCAAGCTAGCTTCAATTCCTGTTCAGGTTTGGTTGTATATTGTTTTCCGATTCGTTTTGAAATGGTGAATAAAGCTAGGTAAATCTAAGGAATTTACATTATTCTATTGGATATTTAGAGAATATGAAATTACTTTCAAGTTCTAGAAATTACGTGAAGTTCTAGTTATACACAGGAAAAAAAAGTCTCTTTATTTAGTATTCTCGATAAACCATTTTAAAAATATATTTTGTGAAATTTTCACTTAACAAATAATAGAGTAGAGTATGTAAGAGAGTCTCAACTATTATAAATAATTACTCGTACATTATTATTAATCGGACTATTGGGTCCATTATAATTATATACATGAAACCCAGAACCTAGGGTATCCAAATAATTCAACTTTTCCTGTGTTCAAATAAAACGAATAATTCGAATAAGTGATTATAAGTGTTTTAAATAATTCGATTACATATTTAAAATTAATCGAATTATTCGAATAATTTTAATGTTATAAATAAAGTAAAATGTAAAGTTTTTCTTTTTATCAAAGCAATGCATTATGATTCCAATTCAATGTATTAAAATCAATATTGATATTGATTTTAATAATATTCATGAGGCTTTTCCTAATCTAACATTTTGACTAGTATTACTTAATTGAACATGCTGTTAATAGATAAATGATTCCTATTTTTCACTAGACAAAAATTATAATCACATAAAAAATACTTAAAAAACGGCAAATTAAACAAATATATTTACATTTATACAAAAGAATAAAATTCTTCGCATAATTAATCGTAAGAAATTGTTCGAATAATCGAACGATCATTATTTGAATATACCCTACTAGATACCCTTTAAGCATTCTTACTTCATTGTCAATATGCTTCTTGTAAATGATTACACAAAGACATTAAGTTTCACTAAATTCTGCATTAGAGGTTTTTGATGTCTGTTCAAATACTTGAACATATTTCTAATATTTAATATTTTTTATATTTTGTAGTTTAATATTTTTTATTGTTTAGATATATTTTTATACTAAAACGCATGTGTGCATTGGGTAGATAAGGAATGAAATCCATATCACTTCACACATGCATTTAAAAGAGATGTTCTTATTGTTTACCACACGGAATGATGGGAAGAGGTCTTATCTTATTATTAGTTTAGTTTGAAGATTAGTATTTTTAGTTTTTAAGTTTTAATTTATAAATAAAATTTAGTATCTTACAAACATACAAAGACACAACTATTTTATTTAATTGAAATAGATTTTTACAATGTCAGTTGTCTGTATTATTTTCTGTAAATACGTGTAAATAGTAAACAGACCAAAAGAGCAACTTTTTTGGAATTAATTTTATCAGGCAACACTTTATTAATATAACCTTGCAAAACATTAAACATTTTAAAAACGTAAGCAAAAAGGTTTTAGATTTGAATCATAAATAATCTGCTGATCCTCAATTGGGTTTAGTTTTATAAACAAGTTTCTTTGTTAGATATTTAAACAGTCTTATAACGGCGGTTGAGTCTTTTATCAATTGTTATACAAAATTAAGGTTTAAATAAATGTTTGAAAGTTGTTTTCCCTGGCACCATACAGCCGGTGCTGGTTGTTTTATCTTATAATATCAGGCATGTGATGGAAATCGAAAACGAAAACGAGTGAGTTTTAGAAGTTAATTTTTTCGTAATATTTCTGTATTGAAACAGTTTTATCCCACAAAATATAGAGATAATTTGCTATTAAAGAGAATCTTAAGACAAACATTTTAAAAATTTAATTAGAAATACTTTAAAATGGACTTCAAAAACTCACTCGTTTTCGATTTCCATCACATACCTGTATGTAAATTGTTACAAAAGTTGAAAGTGAAAAGGAAAAAAACAAAAAACCGTTTTTATTTCAATAATAGTATAATTCCAGAAATCAACTGGTATGTCCCAATTTACACGATTCAATTCTGTAAGTTAAGCTGATTATCTTTTAGACTTCGTGGTGATGGGTAATGACGGGTAAGACGAGTAAACACTTGATTGTACTAGCTATTCGTGTTACTCTCTTATTTGTATTACATATGTGTTTACCAGGGACAGAAAATAACTGTTATTTTTAAAAATTTACATCAAAAAATGACACATAAAAAATGATCGTAGAAAATTTTGGATCTTATCATTATGATACATAGGTACATGCAAATTTTTGGATGACTTTTAAACTTGTGCCTTTTTTGATAAAACTCAAAAAATAACTTTTAATTTAAACTTTTATTTTTTAAGGCAAAAAATTAAAGCTATTTTTGACTTTTATTTTTTGCCTTTTTTGTTTTGACTTTTTCGATAAAAGTCGTAACAATTACGCGGCCCCTGGTGTTTACAAATGTGTGTATACTCTCAAATAAAAATACAAGTGATTTAAGCAATTATTTTGTGCTGTGTGAACAGCGAAGAAATTTCAAGGAGAAAATTGTATCAATATTTTCAATCAAAATTGCTTCATGTAAATTGGGACTATATTTTGTTATTGTAACTAAAAACATGTAACTTTTTAAGCGACTCAACTTGAACATCACACTGAAACATAAATCAAAGTAACTCGCATTTCATGGTTTTACCTTCAAAAAATACATAAACTTTAACAAACATCTGAGGGTTAACTAAATTTTTGTAAATGTAGAAACTACACACAGATTACATATTAAATCTCATATCGATCACTGAAATCACAGTCATATGAGTATTTGAGAGGTATTTTAAAATGCACTTTAAAACGAAATGGGTATGTATTTGATGACATTCGTATTACTAAATTAAATAACTCACTTTTAGTTATACGCTTTTAAATTACATAAATAACTTATCCATATGTGTCTATTTATTTCATTAGTTTATTAGTTTATTTTGTTTATTTTGTCTGCTGCAATAGAAAAATTTAAAATTAATTAAATTTACATTTATTTTTAAGTATACAAACGTTTGCCCACATCTTGCCATAGTATTTAATAAGTTTTTGGCCATGACTTATACAAAAATGTGAAACATTTTAATAATATTTTTTTCATATTCCGCTTCTTTAATAACCAAACAACATTGTATTTGAATATTAAGTGGTTTATTAACAAGAACTTTGTTTAAAAAAAAAACATAAAATAAAACTTAAAAAAAAAATCATTCAAATTTCTGTTGTATTGGAAATAGTAATGTTTGACAAATACGCGACTTGCTTTTTTTTATTAAAATTTTCAATCACATTTTGTCAAAATGGTGGCTTTATGTAGTTAATCACGTCACGAGCTTTGAGTTTTAGGACTCTAATAGATTCGTAATCCAGTTGCAATAAATTGATTGTTTCGATAGTTGTGACACTGTCCTGTTGAAACCATATGCCATCAATACTAGACAAAAAAATTTTGTTCTCAATATCTCCCGATAGCGTGATCCATTAATCCTAATTGCATTTTCAGCCTAAACAATTAGCCCAAACATAGCCCTCCAGACCACATAAATTGAAACATTCAGCAGACAAAGACTACTCAATAATTGCTCTTGGAATTTTAGAAGCCCAAATGCGGTAATTTTACCAAAAAAATCTTAATTTTCAACAGTAACAAGTTACACGAAAATAGCTGAGCTATTAAAAACAGTCTTGCCATAAAGAAAGTTGCTAAAAAAAAATCACCCTTTAATATCATGAATTGTATAGACCCACGAATTTCATAGTGAATTTTCAAACAAAAATGTCAAAACTTTCGTATTATTCCATTATGCCCCAGTTCTTTTTGAAGAAACCCCATTTAAATACTGAAATTTACTCGTATATATTGTTGTAATTAAATTTGTAGTTTCTTAGAAAAGCATTTAAATAAACAAATATTTTTTATAAAAAAAAAACTCCTATAAGTAACTAAACGTGTTTTTATTTTATTTAAATACTCAAGTCACTCATTGTTTAAAATTGACTTATAATTAATGGCCTTTAAATAAATAAATTAAAAAATAAAATGGAAATGTGATGTGCTGTTTGTTCATTTTTAAATAATTGTTAAAAAATTATACATTTCGAATAAAAAAAACAAAAACTTATAAAACATGTTCACATAAAAACTGTTTGATCGGACAGAAGCGCAAGACTTTAGTTATTTCCAACTTATTCCTTATCAAATGTTATAATTCTTAAGGTACGGTCACACTTGACTAATATTTGCCAAAAAAGACGTACCGTACCTTTAGAAACATAAATTTTTGCTAATTGACGAAAAATTGCACAAGTGCAAAGTGAATATAAAGTTAAAATCTTAAAAATCCTACAATTCGATTGCGAGCATAATTGAACACGTTTATGAAATTTATTTAAACAAATTAATATGTAATGAAATTTAAAACAAAATATCTTTTCAATAATTTAACTAAACTCTTATTAGTTTATGATTAGTTTTTATTCAAAGCTCTTGATCTATAAAGAATTTTATTTTAATATTGGACACAAAGATGACACAAATATTATAAATTCAAAATACCATAAACCTTTTTTTAATTATAAATTAGAGTGTTGGAAAATATAATCACAACAGCATCATTATTTGTAATGATGCTTAGAAGAAAAACTTGAAACGAAGAACTTTGTTAGTTGTAACTGTCAAACTACTGATGATCTGATGGTGAATCTGTACTGATGTTCATAAGTTAATTGCTTAAATTTTATAAAAATTTTAATTTGCTCGGAAAAATAATCACCACTATCGTGAATAACAAGTGGAATTTTTGTTCCCATGAAATTTTTATTCCCCTCGAAGTGAAAATTCTATCGTGAATCTCCCGTGAAATGTTTAATGTTTATCTGTTTAAAATAAAGAAAACTACTAACGCACAGTGAATGTAAATAAGAAAAAGAAGTTTAAAATAAATAAATCGCGTTAACAAATGTTTAGAATTGGAGCAATAATTTTATTAAAGGAGCAAGGAGCCTTGTGACTTATTTAATTAAAAATTATTTTAAGTTAATATTTGTATTAGATTTATACAACATTACAGGGTAAATAAAGCAGCTTTTTCATATATACTGGATGTAAAGTAATTTTTTAAAACTTTTTAGTGTATGAAACTAATTAAAACAAATGAATACCAACATGATAAATTCAACTCCCCAGCAAAAATAAAGTGAACAAAATAAAGGGAATAAGAAAAATATTTCGAGGGAAAAATATTTTCACGATAAGGGAAATTTTGTTTGAGTGTGAAATTTTTCACAAGCATCATTCCCCAGTGAATTTATAAAAAAGGGGAAAACATTTCATGGGCAATATTATTCACGATTGCAATTTTGGGGAAAAGAGAAAACATTTTGAGGGGGAAAATATTGCCGGGTGAATTCTATTTCAATAGGAAAATAATATAATCAATAGTTAAAACAATTTTTCTATGCTCGCTTATGTTTTCAATAAATTACAAATAACAATCGTACATATATTGAGCAAAGAGAATGTTAAAAATATTTTGCTAAGAAATATATACAAAGTGAAAATTGGGCAAATGTGTTTTGGTCAGATGATGGCAAAACCTACAAAGGCCCCAAAGCATGAATGAGGTTCATTAATGATATGGAATTGTTTTTCTTCATCTGGCGACTGCCAAACTTATTGAATAGATGGAAAAATGTGCGCTGTGGATTACGCAGAATTGCTACCATATGCCAGGGAAGAAATGTCATGCATATGGGAATTCATGCGGAACAATGATTCCAAGCACACATCCAAACTAGACAAGATTTGGTAGAAGCAAAGCAAAGTTATTTTTATGTAGCGGCTGTCACAAACCATATTGAACTTTTTTGAGGAATCTTAAAAAAGAAAAGCCAGATATAAAATAAGAACCAAATTGATATGTGGGCAAAAATGAAGAAGGTATGGAATTTTATATCTCCAGAAATACCTATGTTCAAAACTTGTGGGATCTGCGAATCTTAGATGCGAAGAAGTTTTAAAAATGAATGAAGGTTTAACTAAATGTTAATATTATGTGTGACATAAAGATAGATTGGTATGAAGTTATAAATAATTTTGAAGAAAGTGTATTTTTCTTATTTTTCCAGCTTTTTATGAATAGAAACGAATTTTTTGCTAAAGAAGTTTTAATGAGAGATTTTTGTTATTTAAATTGTCCAATGGCACCTCTTTTTTCATCCTCTTTTTTTTTGACAAGACTGACTAAAAGTCACTTAAATATTTTGGTATTGTAGTAAAATTCACATAAAAAGTGTTTTTGATAAACAGAAAAATATCTCCATAGAAAAACTCTAGCAATATTTCTTTGTGTAACAAACATATGGACAACATATGTATGTGTTTATTTTTAAATACAGAAGTTTTCAAAATTAACGCAAACATATTAAAGATAAATTATTAAAAAATATAATTTATTCCACTTATGACTATGCAAAAAAAAATAATAAATTAATATATGGCAATATGCAAATTAGATATAAAACAAATCGGAACATTGATCTTTGTAGTTTCCACATTAAAAACAATAAAAGAAGTTCAATATGCCGGCCACGTTGACATTTAATGTTAAAGTGTGTTGGTCTTTTTTTTTAATTTTTTTTATTATAGTTATAAATATATGTGTTTATGTATTTATACTTATGTATGTATGTATGTCTTTGAATTTATGCAATTTTAAATGAATTTAAATTTAAATTGAAACTAAGTAACTGACTGCAATAGTTTAAATTTATTTTCAAAACTACCTTTAGGTTATACATTCAGTAGCAAATTGATATTTTTCTCAAAACTAGTTTTTGGTTTGTAATTTTTATACATTTATTTATTTTATGTTTAAAGTTTGTAAATTTTTTTCAGAGTTACATATTTTGTTTTGTTGGTATTTTACTTAAAATGGATTTCTTGTTTTAAGTTTAAGCAGTTAAATAAAATCCTTTAGTGTGCATATTTAAAAGTTTATTTACTTAACGATTTATTTATAATAATTTTCTTGTACTTTCTTGATTACTGAAGTGGTCGCCAGTTCGTTAAGCATTTTTTATTTTATTTCTTTTTTTCATTTTATTATTTTCTCATGCAAACAGCATTTTATGCGATTTGTATATATTGGCTATATGTTGTTTGTGTGTCAGTGTGTCTTTCCAATAAAATAGATTTTGAAAAGTGTTACAATCTCTGATTTAAATGTTTGCGAACAAGGTAAAGGCTATTGGAACTTTAGATTTTAATGAGGTTCATATTTAACACTCTACTATGGTGTTTTTTTATTGATTATTACTTTTATTGGCTATTTTGTGGGTGGAATACACAAAGTGTTTATTACAAAATGTTTGCAAAATAAATGTAATAATAACATAGATTGTGGGTGTTCTGCTATCATTTATATGTTAGTGCCATTGAAAAATGTGTTTAAATAGTATCCGAATTAAAAAGCTCAAGGTTAATTTTTTCAGATTGTACATAAATAAATTTATTGCACCTTTGCCAAATTTAAGTAAATTGCTTTATGTTTTTTAAAATACATTTTTATAATTGTTATCATGCCTGAAAGATAGCTTCTCTAGCTGAAATGATTGGGTGTATGACTTAAAAATTATGCTCGATTTATAACAGATGGCATATCTTTTGAATACTGTTTGTTTTTCTTTAGTAACTTATATGTCATTTTGAAGGGTACATATCTGTCATTTATTCTCACTCAATTAGTGTAAAGTGTTTTTTTGTTCGAAAATATCGAATTTTGTATTCTCATATGCAGAACGATTTGCTTTACTTGTTTAATTTGAAAAAAGTGGTACTAATTTGGTCCCACCAAATACAGAACATAACCTTATCTATTATGGACTGCTGAAATCTGGCCAGACCATCACAGGGAACCTGTACCAATGGCAATTGATGTGAGCATTGGCCGAAAAGTATAACATGCGATCATGACAAACAACGACCACACGTTACAATACCTGTTAAGAACTATTTGAAAAGAAGTCCTTGGGTAGTTTTGCTTTATCTGCCTAATAGTCCAGACCTTGCCCCGTCCGACTATAATTTGTTTCGATCAATGCAAAATGCTTTCTCTGGGATACATTTCATATGAAATTGACTTGATTCGTTCTTGGCCTCAAAAGCAATTCTTTTGCCGCGGAATCTATATGTTGCCAGGTAGGTAGTAGAATACTTTAAATAAATCTATGTACAGTGGCTCACAGCTTATTTTATGCAGTTCATTATTTTGTTTATAAATGTCCATAAAAAGAAAACTAACAGGAACTTAAAAAATAAATTGATGACATCTAAAGGAAAGAAAAGATGTTATACTGTAACAAACAAAAATATCAGAATATATTGATAGAAGTAGAATAAAGGAAAAGCAAAAAACCAACTGTATTGCTGCATTGAGCTATCGGTACAGTAGAAATTGACTGCATAAAATAATTTAAAAAACGAGAATTTTTTCGTTTTTTTTATTTTTAATATATAAAATGTATATTTTTGCAATACGATCACTAAATAAAATTTATTTATTAAAAAACAATTTTGTTTATTTCGGACAGTACACAACAAATATTAAGTTTTATTTTATTTGATGCTGTTTGACTATAATATTTTTTCTTTTAAATTACATCAATTTCTTTTTTAAGTTTATGTTAGTTTAAAAAGCTTTAAAAACAAAAAAATAAGCTGTAAGCCACTGTATATTGTACAAATATACAGCATTTTTAAGTTATACACCTAATAATAAATCAGTCTGGGACTTGAAGAGCAGCTAGAATAATAAATGGTCTTCGGACAGCTTTTGTAAGATGAATCGAAATCAAATTTTTCAAGAGGTGCTTTATAAAATCGAATACAATTGAATACAAAAATATTGATTTTTATTTAAATTTAAATCTATTTACATAAATTATTCAAATTCTAAAAATAATTTAATAAATTTTATAAATATATGTAAATATTAAATAAAAAAAATAACAAATCTTAAGAAGTTTCGAGAAATATCAACGGAGTTTGATTAAAATCTCAATTTAAACTCAAAGTGTTGAGTGGTACAAATTTAAGCAAAACAAGTTTGTAACTTAAGTCTTTTGTTTTTGACTACTATTTATATAACAACAAAAAACACGATAAATAATTATATTATAAATTAGAAGTTTTATTATTATGATTTTTTAGATAGTAAAGATATTTTGTTATTTGTTTACGTGCTTATGATGAGATGTATGTATGTATTGTGTAAATTTTGTTTGATTTTTATTTATTTTTTTTTTAATTTGTAGTGATTCCATTTACAAGTGCTTCATTTCCATATTTTGGTACCAAAATTGGTTCATTAAAGCGATTACATCATGGTGTTTCCGGTGATGTTTACGCAGTTGATTCGAGAACAATATTTGTGAAAAAGTTTAATTACGATGGTGAAGCACCAGGTAATAAAAAAAATTAGAGGAGCATATTATATTAATTCTGCTGGTAAATAAATGATTTTTATATTTTAGCTGCCTACTTTTATGTGGGAAATACTAACAAACCCAGCAATGAAGGAGCATATCGTTTGCGCGATGAAAGAGGAGGTGCTGCTGCTCTGACAAGACGCTATAGAAACAAGGATATTACCTTGTCCTTGCCTGAAGGTATAAGTCTCAAAGACATCAAATGGTTTTCTGTATGGTGTGATGAATTTGCTGTTAATTTTGGTGATGTGACAATACCAAGTAATTTGGATTTTCCCCGACCACAAAAGATTAACAATTTGAATGGGGTGCATGATGTAAAGTCAGACAACATTGTTATAGTAGATGCCCAAACTTTATTAGTGCCAAATTTTAGCTATGACGGTGAAGCACCTGGTAAGTTATTAGTAGTAGAGGGTAATCTCATGATCTTGTATGAAATTGTATTTAAATTGTTGCTTCCTGTAGATGCTAAATTTTGGGTAGGCCAAGGCGAACGTCCCTCACCCAATGGCTTGCGTATACCCGATGAGAATGGCAAGGAAGACCCCTTAAGGCGTTATGATCGCAAAACCATTGTTCTTACTTTGCCCGACGATTTGACCATTTTCGATATTGGTCATTTTGGTGTTTGGTGCGAAGCATTCACTGTCGATTTCGGTCATGTTCGTATACCCAAAAATCTGAATGTACCACCCTCTCTTAAAATGTTGGGTATTAGTCCTCAGGTAAAAAAACATATTAATTCTATACTCAATAATTTAAAAGTGTAGATAATTGTGCAACAAAAAAGAAAACAAAAAATCAGACAACAACATAACATTAGATAAAAAATGTTTAACTTCAATTTAAAAAAACAAAGAACATAAATAATAGTAGTAAGTTACAAAATTCTCTCATCAAGCAAAACAGTTTGAAAAATAATTGGTCAAAATTAAAATACTTAATGCTGTCTGTAATTGTAAACATTCATTTTTCATGTATTTTTTAATGTAATTTTAAGTGCTTAAATATTATATATCCATTGTTTTTATGTTATTTAAATATTTATTTCATTTTTTATATTAAAAGAACTTAGAAAGTTAGACTTAACTGGAGAAGAGAAGAAGTAGTGTCGGTAAAATATTTCACTTTGGCTAGTATGTTTTTTTTATTTTCTTTTTTTTTATAAGATTTACATTACAAGTCACACATTACATGATTGACAAATCATAAACTACATATTGGAAGAAAGACAGATTATTCATGTAATTCCTGACAGATGAGTTGCGTTTTTTTTTATTTACTTTAAACTACAGGGTAACATTTTCAAAATGTTGCTCCTATCCTCTCAAAATTTTTTCGTTTCAAAACCAGACGCTATTTTTTTTAGTAGCTATCAATAATGGGATAAAAGTTTTTTCACCTTGGTATAAAATTCAGTCATTAAACAGTAATTTCTGACAATATACTGTGAACGTCAAAATAAAGTCAACACTACATATTAATCAAAGAAAAGGGAGAATATTATATTGCATTTTTATATAGTTATTTAAGTAGAATTGAATTCACAAAAAAGGAAACAAAAACAAAAGCGTATTCAAATTTAATTGGTTTATTTTAAAAATTTGCCAATTTTTATGCGTCATCATACTTATTAAAAACACACCTGTCATTCTAAAAGTAGTGGCAATTTTTTAAAATTTTCTTTGTTTGAAAGTTCATAAAAAGTTCATAATTTATCATTAAAAGAGATTAAGTCATCACGTCACAAACATAAATTTAGACTCGGCAAATCATAATATCCGTACATGGATGATTGGACCATAATTTCCCTGCGTGAAATGTGTAGATAAAATCGTTTTTAAGAAATTCTAAAAAAAGTAGGCCGCCAAATACCGTGGGATATTTGTCTGGTGCAAAACGACGAAAGCGTCTTACAAAAACTAAAGTAAGAGCTATAGTAAAAACCGAACATCTAGCACTAATAAAATAGCTGGAAATGTAACGAAAACTTCTGGAAAACCTGTGAGTAAAATTAGAAGATCTTTTCAACAAAATTGTCTACATGGTAGAGTGCCACGTAAGAAGTCATTTTAATTAAAAAACAATTAAACCAAACGTTTGAATTTTGCAAAAAAAATATATAAACGAGCCTAAAATTTTTTGAAATAATATTCTTTTTACCGATGAAAGTAAGTTTAAGATAACTGAAGTCAAAAACCGCCAAAAATACGGCAAACCAAGAACGAAGCCTGTAGTAATAAATATGTTATCAAGACGGTAAAACATGGCGGCGGCTCAGTAATTGCCTGGGATTGTATGGCGGCATCAGGGGTCTGTAATCTTACAGAACTGTATTTTTCAATCCTAAGCATACTTCCAAAATTATGAAAGAGTGGTTGCTCAATCATTGTCCAACAACTAAAATTCTCCAACAACTTTGTTGGTCATCCTCAGGGAAAAAATAATTTTAAGTTTAATGCAGTGTTGTCCGTTGTATATGTCCTAAGATTCTTTCACTGAAAAGAAAGAAAAATAAGACGTCAACAACGGACCACACTGCAATAAACTTAAAATTATTTTTTCCCTGAAGATAATGACGAACAAAGTTGGTTGAAATATTGGAAATAATCAATAAAGATGACCAACAAATATTGGAAATAATCAATAAAATTAAAACACAAAAATATTAGGTGTTTATTTTATCTTGACACTCACTGTAGTTCCAAAAATATGCCCTATTTGTTTATCAAAACAAAACATTTTTTATAAAATTAATAAGAAAATTAACACTATTACCCTTGGAATTACAGTTTGAAAAAGTATTGGCTTTTACACAAAGAAATTAAATTTCAGAAGAACATTAAATCAGTGGAGAGCAAAGTTCGACTCCACCCAGCGAAATTTTCTTTAAAGGTCTCAAAGAACTCAAACCTTTGAGTTGGCCACACAATCGACCTGTGGTTCACTGAGAGCGCTTGAAATTGTTCAAGAAAACTTCTTTTGTTCCTTTTTCTTCTTACTTTTAAGTCTAACCTTGTTTCTTAAAAGAAATATAAATTTATTTCTAAACGCAAAAGTAAAAAAATTTTGGCCAAATCTGTGAAATTTTTTTCGTTTTAATTTATATTTTTTAAGTTTTTATTTAAGTTTATAAATTTTTTTATAAATAAAATTTGTTTTTGTTTAAACAATATTTTACCCAAAATAAAATTGTGTTTGAATATTCATTTTTTTATATATATAAATATGTTTTTTCATTCTTTAAAATATAGATACAAAGTGAAATATGTTGTGTAAAAAGGAATTATTTTATTGCAAATGAAAATTTAACTGGAACTAGGTTTATGTATGCTTTTTTTTTTTTTGTTTATATTTTTGTTTTTGTTTTGTTTTTTTTTGCTTGTATGCCTGTTTGTGTGAAAACTTTACCCGAACCCAGCAACCTACCAGCCTCCTGCTTTATAGCTATTTTGAAAATTTTACTAACTTCTATTAAAACATTCTTTTTGTTGTATTTTTTTCACTTTTTACAAAATCTTTATTTTACATGTTACTTTCCTTTTATGTGTATGTTAAAAATCAAATTTCAAAACTTTCAAAATTTATATTTCAAAAGGGACATTTTTCATTTTGTATGTATATTTTCATATTACAAAAAAAATTATATATTTATATAAAAAAAATTATTCAAAAACACAACAAAAACAGTTAAGAAAACAACATTAAATATATTAATAATTAAGTACATCAAGTCACAAAAATACTAAAATTGAAAAGGTTTTTGGTACATATTTCTGGTATTTGGTGCGTTTGAAGTCTTTTCTACATATGTATGTGCTTTATATTTTTGGCATTAAAGTCTTTATCAAGGTTAACATTTTACAAACTTTCTCATATTTATTATTTTAAACACTCACTTGGCGTTTTATTGACACTTAATTTTTTTTATTAATCTTAAATCATTAAAAATTTTCTGTTTTCTAATTTCTAAAACAGGTTTGTTTATAATATTTTGTTTGTTTTGATAATTTGTTGAAATCTTGTTCAAATACAGAATTTATGTTATTGGTTTTAGTATTAAATATTTTAATTGATTTTTATAGTCAAAACTTAATTGTGAAGTCTTATATGATGATAAGGCATTTGAAGTACGCTGGGCAATGGCTGGTGATAGTATCGTTGTACAATTGGTGGCTAAATTAGGTAAGTTTTTATTACTATTTTTATTTCGTTTATATAAAAGTTATTTTAATAAATCGTTTAGGTAATGCAAACACATACAGTTTTGGAAAACTAATAAGAACGATACATTTTTTGTTTTTAATAATTCAATTAAAGAGCTATACCAATAATAATTTTATTACATAGTTAAGTTTCTTTATTGCCACTTCTTTAGGAATTTTATTTTATTCATATGATGCTGGAGAAAATAATAAGAATACACCTAATTCTGTTTTTACACGGTTTAAAAATAAACAAATTTGAAATTTTTTACGCGATTTTATTCCATTTAGCATGACTCGAAGTCATTTGCGCTTAATTTTTTTGGTTAAATTTAATTTTTGCGAAATATGTTCATATCACAAATTTATGGGAATTCCCTTTTTGTGGATACAAGCAAATTTACTGGTCAAAGCAATTGTAAATAGCACAAATTTGGGAAAATTCACTTTTCTCGTATACAATCAAATGGACTTGTCATATATTTTCTTACATTACCTATTTTACATTTACATTTTACATTTCTTTAATAGCTATGCTTGTGTAAAAACACATTGTACCTACATATGAATGTATATGTACAATATAAACCTGAATTTCAATAGGCTTTAGAGATAAGGAACCAACCACCTATTTCGCATACGATCAATGTCTTTTTTTACAAATTTTTTTTTATTCGGGGTATTTATGGAACCAATTACCGCGTAAAAACAGAATTAGGTGTAATATATGTTTTCTTTTCAGAAACATTTGTAACTTCCTATCAATCTACCTTTATGTTGAACCTCCATCCATTTTAAGCAGTACGATTCATAGATCCCACAAAATTCGATCATATTTCATATTTCCTTACACATTATTCTTACATATCATTTTTTAGGTTTTTACGAGTATCTCGCCAGTTTGTTTTTTAGAACTCCCCAAAGGTGGTCAATAGGGTTTAAGTTCGAGACTTTTCGCGGCCATTCATAGCATGGACTTTGTTTTGCTTAAACCAAGACCTAACTAGTTTGTATGTGTACTTGAAATTATTTTCCTGCATGTATTCCTATAGGGTGGCATTTGATTTTGTAATATTTATACGTAATACAAAGCTCTCATTTTTCCATCTGTTCAATAAATTGGACTGAATCAGATGAAGAAAAAAACACATATCATGACTTTTTGGTTCAAACTCTTTAATTTTATGGCCTTAGAACGAATGTTTTGCAATAAGAACCAAACAAATTCATCTTCATTTCATTTGACCAAAGCACATTTCACCAATTTTCCCGGTGTAGATGTTTCTTGCTCAATAAAGGTACCTTTCTCGGACTACGGGCGTTTAATTTAGCTTCCTGAAGCCCATTTCAATTGAGCAACTAGTAACAGGTGCACATAAATAAATTTTAAGCTCTTCAAATGACCAAAATGGGGTTCTTTTACGTATAAACTCTGATTATCCCGTGTCTTTCTTTTTCGGTTCCTACTTACTGTCTTTTGACTCTGGACTAAAAGCAATTGTTAACATAAGCGAACATAGAACTATTGATTCTATTATTGTTGAAATTATGTCTTAAATACAAAATTTAAAATTTCGTTGTTATTATTTTTTCCGAGCAAACATTCATAGAAAGCTAGTAGGTATGTAGGTATATTTACACCTTTAGAACATCAGTAGTTTGAAATTATTAGCTTTTCTTCTTCGTCAAAGTTGCGTTTTTTACACACATGCCTTGCTTTACAATGCTATGTTAGCATTTAGACATAACTCTGTTGAAACAATAGATTTGTGTTTCAAAATTTAATGTTATACACATCAAACCGTAAGGTCGTGATTTTAGCCGATATGAGGTAATCTTATCTCGATATATGTAGATGAAAATTTAACATAAAATTAAAAAATCCTTCTGAAATAGTCTAGAACTCTAACAATCTCTTTCCAAAAAAAATTTAGATGCATGATGTTGCATTTAGTGCTTCATTGAATGATATCTACATGCTATGCCAAAACTCGTTAATGAAAGTTTTATAACACCATGTTCAAAGCAACTACATACTTTTGAAAAAAAAAAACGAAAAAAATATTTTATTCTCTGTAATTATGATCACAAATCTTTCTATCTGGGTATCAATTTTTTACATCTGCTGTCCGCAACAAAAACAAACTTGAAAACTGCATTCCTAAGTGTGTTACTTAAACAATTTACTCCGTTTATTGAACTTCATATTTATTAGTGTGACTTGATGTACTCTATTCACTCCACTCCACTCTAAGAGTACGAGTTTTATAAAATAAAATATAGTGTAACTTAACTAATAGATAAATAAAATCACCGTAACTTATAAAAAATAAACGGAGCATATGGAATGGAGAGTAGGCAGGTTTAAAACCTGACAGGCTAAAAACTTGCTAAGCAACTGGCATTTGAATGTTAGTAACACACTCATTGAACCAAAGACACATAGACTCCCATAAGATCCATGCTACTTTAAACAGCATTTTTTAAATTAAACAACCTCAATTTATAAGCAAATTGCATGACAATTAATTTCATGTACGTAAAACCAGAAGCTTTTAATGACAGTTTCGTTACATTTGGTCTTGAGTTCCATAAAAGAACGTATGCCAACATCTATCATTGTGCAAAATCTTATAGTGAATTTTATGTTTGATCAAAAATAATTATTTTACGCTATTTATTGGTTCATTTTTTTAAATTGAATTGAATGAAATGTTTCATAACATTGTTGTACATGACGCCAATTTGCCAGAAAATTGTCATAAGTCAAAAGATAAGATTTTTAATGATCGAAATTAGCCGAAACTTTATTTATGTATTAACAAAATCCGAAATATATTAATGCTCTTACACCATGTTTCAGCACAACAACTTTACTTGTCGGACTGTTGTTTAATTTAATTAGTTTCCATAGCTATTTGTCAATAACCTATACATACATAAGTATTTTCTTGTTTTGTTTACAAATCTATGGTTTTTTTTCTCTAACACATTTCAATATCGATAATTTCATAATCTGAGCCGCAAATTTGTATCTGACCAAGAACTCAGAACAAAATTTCGTTAACATTTTAAATTCAGTTACTACTTGGTAATTTTACAATACTCAGTTTAGTGCATCACAGATTTTTGGAAACCAGAATTGAAAACTGGATCCATGTTTAACCACAAAATTTATGCATTTCATACAGGTTTGTATGATTGTATGTACATACGTTTATCCTGAAGTTCATGAAAATCTCAAAATTGTTTTCTAAAATTATACTTTATTACAGATGACAATGAATATATGGCATTTGGGATTTCGCCGGACAAGGATCGCAGTGTCATGATTGGCTCTGATGTGGCCATCAGTTGGGTGGATAGAGCATCTGGTAAAGGTTATGCCATCGATTACTACTTGGAAGGTAAATCACAATGTTCAGGCAAACGCGGCAGTTGTCCCGATGTGAATATCGAGGAGAATACGAATTCTATACGCTTACTTAATGCGGCCATGGTAAACGGTTATTCCATTGTCACATATCAGAGATCATTGAATGCAACAGATAGATTGGATTTACCTATCGCCAGGAATGCTTTTGAAGCGATTGTCTGGGGAATTGGTCCATTGAATGAACGCAAAGAAACATCTTTCCACTCCCATTACAATAAACGTACGCATTATATTAATTTCGGAAGACAACCAACTTGGAATTGTCCGACACCAGAAGGTCAAAAACCTGGCCAAGATGACGATAACGATGAAGAGGTTGAAGACCATACACAAAATCAACAACCAGGAAAAGGTTACCCAGCAGCCTCGAAACCAGCCAAGGGAGAAGGCGTACCTGAGGAGGAATTCTATGATAACAACAGAGCACAGGCTTTACAAGGGGGAAATAGACGTCAAGAAAGCACTGACACAAGATTAACACAAAGACGTCCAGTGCCTACACCCAAGCCAGTCATAAATGAAAATGGCGCTTGGGATATTCCCGCTATTCAGTGTTATGAACCAGAAGATGGTGTGTTCTATGCACAAATGGGTCCAACGGGAGGCAAACATGGATATTCAGCTATTACAGGTAAATATTTGTAGAAAAAACATTAATGTCAACTTTAATTGCATGTACCAACATTTAATTTCATTTGTAGGTCATGTCGGGTGGGGTATATCTTGGTTCATTAACGGTCTCCTGATACCTGAAATTCATGTCGTACGTGGCAAGACTTATACCTTTGTTGTTGAAGGTGGGAATAACCCAGATATCCCTGCTAAATATCATCCATTCTATATAACTGACGATCCTGTAGGTGGCTATGAACACAAACGTGAAGAAGAAAAGAAGGTGAGTCAGTTACTGTAACAAGATAATGTATTAGTTCCAAGCTATTTGTTTCCACAGAATATACGCATATTTGCTGGTGTACACAGATCTCGTTCGGGACAAATTGCCCCCACTGGTGTGGGTCGTTTGTGTAACTGGACTCCCGATATTGATGGACCACCAGCCGATGACTACCAATCATTTGGTGCATATCAACGTACTTTAACATTGAAATGTGATCCCGGTGAGCCTGGTGTTATTACCTGGAAACCAGATCAAAACACACCCGATACTGTATACTATCACTGCTTTACGCATCGTTATCTTGGTTGGAAGATTCATGTGCATGATACATGTGATGATGCCCGTTTTGCAGCCTCGGAGAAGCATGCGGTACGTGTGCCAGCACCTGTAGCTGTGCAGGAACAGGATGATGTAGCGGCGGAAGCATCTATACGTCATGAAACAAAGGTCAGCCCCAACGATAATTTTTTGTTAAAGCACCAAACAGATTTAATTAAGAATCACAATATGAACGGAACTCCGCCGAAATTAACTTTTGAAATAACAAAATCAACGGAAATTACTAAATTGATTTCAGATGGGATCCGAGCTGCTGAGGCTCTCGAGGATAGCATATTGAGGCAAAAGCAACAACACCAACAGGCAAGTGGGTTAGTAAATCAAGGTTTGGCCAACAACTACGTAATCAACAACAACAACAATCTTAACATAAACAGTGCTAATGGCAATCCTTCAATGGCTACTAGTGCTTCGTCCTCCTCTTCTACTTCCTCATCAACATATGATACTTCAAAGATGTCGCAAACCGGCTCCCAACATCCCCTAGTGCCTCCACAGCATCCACAAATATCTACAACTCCGCCTGAAACTCTGCATGGCGAAACTAATTTACAACAATTTTTAAACTCATTGCAATCCACATCTTCACAATCGCAATCACTTTCATTACCACATCCTAACAATAGACAATCACCAGTTTTATTAGCCACTCACTTACAGTCACATTTAAACACACCCTATAACAGCAATCATTATCATCTGGCACAACCACAACATCATTCTGTCAACAATCTAACCAATAATTTACTTTTAAAAAATTCACAGAAACCAATAGGGCTCTCTGAATTCTTAAGGCCACCATTTAATGCACCTCTCTTTCATCCAGTTAAGTTACCAGGTCGTCGTCCCTATCCAGGGCCAATCAAAAAAGTACCTGCCTCTAAACCCATTTTGCCACAACAACTACCAAGACATCCTCCTGGCCTTGGCGGTCCAGTACCACAACCTTCAGTTATAGTTAATCACTATCGCAAACCTGTACCCACTCTTTTGAGACCTTTCATCAAAGAAAAGCCGTTTCCATTGCAACCGTTGGCGGCTTCCGTTCTTCTATTGGGTCAACCAACCGAATTGGCCAACATGCGTAAAACAGACACCATGGTACATATGGGAAAGAATCCTATAATTCCAGTGCCCTATGCCGATCTAATTCCTCAAGGTACTCTTTCAAAACCCGTGTACAATAATAAAAACTCATTGGAAAAAATTAAAAATAAGCCCAGTTTGTCTCTAAAAATTGCTGCTGACAACATAAAATCTCATGAGACGTCCACGGTCACGGCAAAAACAACAAATGGTTTAAGTCACGTGGGTATTTTCAAGGAGCCATTTGAAATGAAGGAAATTAAGGAAGAACCTACTGCCGCCGAACTAGCCACAATGAAGCCAGCTGTGAATGAAGGTTTTAAACCCGATACAGTGGTAGTTGAAAGCGGTTTCAAGCCTATCCTAAGGCAGGATGGCCCCATGCCTCCACCAGAGGTAGTAGAACAAATAGCAAGTCGTCGTGAAGATCCAGGCTTAGAAATTGATGAAGCAATGGAAACGGATACCCTATTCCTAACATCTAAACAGCAGACCCAAACTCAAAACTTTGAACCCATGTTTATACCATCCCCTCTTGACAGTACAAATGCCACCATCATAATTCGCAAAACATCAGGTGGTCAAAATTTACACAAACAACAACCCTCTGGTACGTTACAACAGTCTACCACCAACCTGAAGGACTTCACATATAATAAACCAATTAGTTCAATGTTAAAGTCTACTATGAATTTACCAGAAACAGCCAAGTTAAGAAATGCTTCATTGGAAGATATACTTAATGAATCACATGAACAGGATGACAACAATAGTGGGGCTTATAAACAGGAAAATTTACAAAACAATTTGGAGGAGTCTACAACTGAAAACCAACTGACAACAAAACATAAAAAAGTGGTTATCAAGGAAATTGAGGAAATTTATCCATCTGATGAATATCTAGACATGGAAGACTTTAAATCGGAAGGAAAACTAAAACTTATAGCCACTACCACAATTAAAGAGGAACCCAAAATAAAATCAACACAAACCCAAACAACTCCAGCAGAATTTGTCTTAAAATTAAGTAGCGGTAATACAAGTAAAATTAATAAAAATGATAAATTCGATTTAGATGATATTGATATTGATATTGATGATTCAAAAGACGAAGGAGAAATCAACAGAGACGACGATGATGAATATTTGTTTGATTTAGATCAACCCGAAGCCCAAGCTGCTGAACGTGTCGATACCTACTATTTACCGCCCGATAATCGTAAAATCCCACATGCTAATATTCCAAGTGGTTCTATAATAACCTTTGATGGCAAATCAGTTATAGATAGTTCCTTAGTATTGCCGCCTAAATTGGATACTGATAGTGATGATTCTTCTCTACCACGACTACTTATTGGCAGCGATGGAAATGGTCTTTCCAAATTGCAACAACTAATAAGAAGTACTCCTCAACTTGTGCCATTTCGTGGCGAAATTCCACCGTTAACACCCGATCTAAATCCCCAAACTACCCAACGCTCATCACAATCTTATAACAAATACAATTCGTATTCATCATCATCTGTGCGACCATTTCAATCAACAAAATTGCAAATATTAAGAAATAATAGCAATTAATGAACTAATGCAAGACATTTCAATAGCATCAATCATCCATTATCAAACCATCTACCATATCTCTCATTAGAGGCATTAGTTTCTTTTCTATTTTTTTTTTTGTTCTACTTATTTTTTTGGTTTTTATAGGCAACAAACACTCACTCTACGCTCATCCACGAAATACTTAGTAACTTGACATCATCACTAAGAAGGACGTCTTCTACTTACTTTAATAAATTTAACAAATAATAATTAACCAATTCATAAACAAATTATTAATGAAATTTATACATTTAAGTTATCTTAATATTTTTATATTGTATACATAATACTTAAAAAGAAATTATAGTTACACATAGTAAATAAATATTATACAAAATGTAGAAAATTGTGTGCTAAATAAAGTATGTGCGATCGATTGCATATGTACTTTATATTGTATATTTAATTATAAGAAATTACATATATTTTACTTATAAATAAATACATAATGTTAAAATAAAACCACTAGTTGTTTGTGTTATTTGCAAAATTAATTTGCGAACCTTTTTGTTCGAAAACCCGTTATAAATTCCAAAAAAAAACTGTTAGAACTTCTATTTATCTAGACCATACCAGGAATCGCTCCCAATACTTTTTCCGCTTACTCTCAAAGAATTGTGAGAAAAGAACCAAACAAAGCTAAGTCAGTCATTAGGAAGGCTAAGAGAGAATATTTTTCTAAAACATTTCGTAATATGGATGTTCGTAACATATGGAGAACGTTAAAAGATCATGGTTGATTAAATAATGATTCTGATAATTATCTTGGTGATGCGAATGTCATTAATGTTTTTTTGCTGGTAATGGTGGTGGTATTTTGGAGAGTTTTGCGTTTGATGACTTTGTCGAATCTCCAAATCGTTTCTATTTTCATTGTGTTTCAGAATTAG
Organism: Bellardia bayeri; assembly: GCA_950370525.1. Taxonomy (NCBI): domain Eukaryota; kingdom Metazoa; phylum Arthropoda; class Insecta; order Diptera; family Calliphoridae; genus Bellardia; species Bellardia bayeri. The sequence continues at coordinate 97,501,531 of OX493264.1, forward strand.
AGGTCATTGATGCTCTTGCTAAAGTTCGGTCACAGTCATTAGGGATTGATAATATTCCAATTCGCATGATTAAAATGATATTTCCTTTTTTGTCTAATTATATTCTTCACTTTTTAAATATGATCTTAACTACTTCAATTTTTCCACAGGCTTAGAAGATTGCTCGTGTCACTCCTATTCCTAAATCTCGCGTAATAAATCAGCCTGGAGACCTATTTCTATTCTTCCGGCTTTGTCCAAGGTTTTTAAACACATAATGAAACAGCAAATATTGAATTCTGCAATTTTAAATTTTAGTGATAGTCAATACGCTTTACGTAGTTCAGTTCTACGCTGATGGTTGTTGATCTTACTGATCACATTCGTAAATGTATTAATCATAACAAACTAAGTGTCATTGTCTCTCTAGATCTTGCTAATGCTTTTGGTTCTATTTGTCATTCTATGATGATAAGGAAACTCAAAGATGAATACAACTATTCTAAATCAGCTTATAAACTTATATTCTCGTATTTGGTTGGTAGATCCCAATATGTGGACTACAATGGAACTACTTCTTCTCTACGTGTTTTATCCTCAAGGTTCCGTTTTAGGTCCCCTACTTTTCAGGTTATATATAAAAGCCTTTCTGATTTGGCTACCTTATCCTTATGTAAGACCTTGATTTTTGCTGATGATGTTTTCTTACTTTTCAATAGCCAAATTGACTTTATTGATGTTTTACAGAGCAATATCGATTTTTGTTTGGATAGAGTTTGTGAGTGGACTTCTTTCTATTCATTACCTATTAACCCTGCAAAGTCTAAAGCCATTATGTTTGGTCCAACTAGTCGTTTCTTTCCCGACATTAATATAGTTTTGGGCGACGTTCAAATAGCCTTAGTTGATCGTATTAAGTGTCTAGGTAAACTGATAGCAAATTTTCTTTTGATCCCCACATAGATATGGTTTATGGAAAAATTTGTGGTACATTACGTAAAATTTATTCTACTAACTTATATTTATCATTGCGAATTAAGTATAATTTGGCTCATGCTTTAATGTTTTCACAAATCTTATATGGTCTTGAGGTTTACTCTGGTACTGGCTCTATGCGATTGAGAAGGATTTTTCGTATATTTAACTTAATAGTGCGTTTTGTTTATAATGTTAGACGCTATGAACATATTACAAACTTTGCTTTTCGTTTTCTTGGATGTACTTTTAATAACTTTATTCAATGTCGCAATTTGTTTTTGTTTTATAAAATTATAAAAAATGCCAAACCTCCTCGGTTATGCAGAACTTTTGTTTTTACGCGATCTACTAGAAATCCCCAAATAAATTTACCAAGAATCTCAACATCTTTTTTTGAAAAATCTTTTATTGTGCGGATAGCAAGACTTTGGAACTTTTTGCCTATTACCTTACGTATTTTTTTTTGTTCTAACAATGCCTCTCGCTTAAAAATCTTAGACCTTTTAAATAGTCAAGTATATCTATCTATTGATCGACAATGGTATAATTATGATATTTATTAATACATATTTTTTTAATGTGGCTGGGGAGCCTTAATCTAATTTATAAATTCTTTTGTTTTTTATTGAATTTATGAATTGAAAATAGTTATAAGAATCAGGTATTATTTACTGGTAATATTGTTATTTTGGCCTATAAAGCTTGATATTACATAAATGAATAAATAAATAAAGTCCTTTTTCAAATTTATGTATATGGTGATTTTTCCGAAAAACCGTTATAAATTCCTTCTTAATATAAGGCATTTATCTAGACCATGCCAGGAATCTCACCCAATGCTTTTTTTCCTCCCAATCTCAAAGAATCGTGAGAAAAGGACCAAAGTCCTTTTTTAAATTTATAAGGTGATTTTTCCGAAAAACCGTTATAAATTCCAAAAAAACAAACTGTTAGAACTTCTGAGTATAAGGCATTTATCTAGACCATACCAGAAATCGCTCCCAATACTTTTTTTTCGCCCACTCTCAATGAATTGTGAGAAAAGGACCAAAGTCCTTTTTCAAATTTCAAGAGTTATTCTTCGAAACATTTCCAAGAAAAAAATTAAACTATTTATTTCGGAAATTAACCGTCAGAACAGGCAATAAATTCGCTGAGCTCTATAAAAATAAAACACGTAGGTATTAGCAACATTATATTTAATAAAGAAAGCTAAATTTTTGCTTCAGATGGGCGGCGTATGATCTAGTGGAAGTTAAATAAATGCAACCTTAATAACAAATTGTATTTATTGCTTTAAGAATGGCAACAAGTAACTAGTTCAAATAATAAAAAAAAATTATAAAATGACTTACCAAAGCTGTACGTTTCAATGTTTATTATTTTAACAGTATTATTATATTATAGTATTATATGAGTTGGATTCCAAAATGTAGGCTGCAATTAGTTTTTTTTTCGTTTTGTATCCTGCATATAAAGAAACAGTAAACTTTCCAAACTGTGGAATATGTTAAAACGCACTTTAATATTTTTCTGAATAGAGTTTTGCCTGTGATAAAATTGGTTAATATTTGGAGTGGTGGCCACAAACTAGAATTTCAGTCTCACTTCTTTAAAATTATATTTGACATGATATTTAATGTTTACAATTCTACTTATAAAATACATTAAATCATGTTACTATTCAAAACAAATGAAAAAACATGCCATTTTATGCAATTAAACTTTTATTTTCGAACGAAGTACACACACACATGAAATATTTGCACACACTGCAATGTAATCAAAATAACGCTATTAACGGTATTTTTTTTTTTTTGACATAAAACAGTGTGTAAAGTAAAAAATAATAGCAAGTTGCCATATTAAAAATATATGTAAAATTAGATATACATATTTTAGTTGGCAGTGCCATCACATAAGAAAATTAATTTAAAATACAAATAAATATTACATATTTTAAAAACAATATTATAGTTTTTTATTATAACCGGAACAAATCAAGATGTTGGTAACACTTTACAGCCGGACCCGGGGACTTTAAACTCTGAAGTATATCGAGCACTTCATCATAAATACTTTTTCGGTATGTAGGTATCTATACCGAAATTTTCTAAAATGCTATTACATACATATTTAGTTTTAAAATTAAGTTTTTGAATCAAAATATTATTAAATATATATACCATTGTAAGTATATCATATTAAATGCATTTTTAATGATACCCATATTGTTCAGATAATTTACTGATAATAAGAAATATTTGCTATTATATAAAATTACTTTAAATTCCTATAAATCCAAAACTAAGAGAAAGCGGGCAAATATTTTAACGTTCTTATACATATTATTTAGGGAAGTTACCAACAGGTGTGTTTTAACAACACAAGGTGTTGTCACCAGTGTTGCCAGAACATTAATTTCAAAACATGCTAAAACTTGAAAAACTAAGTACTAAAATGTTCTACAGGAGAAAAAAAAGTGCTAAATTTTTTCAATGTAACAATACAATTCTTATTTCAAATGTTACAAATATAAATTATAGTTTTTTCTAATTTTGTTCATAACATTTGTTGACTTATTTTAATATTTACATTTCATATATTAATTCAAAAATTTCCATGTTCATTTACTTACCACACCGAAAGAAATTTAGTTGAAATATTAATAAAAATTATTTTTTATTTCTCCAAAAGTATTTTTTGTAGTAAAATAGTAAAAATTTGTTCGAGAAAAAAATTGTTTTTTATCAAGCAATTTTTTAACAATTGCAATGCATTTTCGAGAAACAAAATGCTATATCTAGCACTGAAAGTGATGAAATGGCAACACTGTAACAACACAAGCTGTTGTCACGATCAGGGCTGCCAGACATTTTCAGCAAAAAATCTTAAGGCTGGAGATCCACACCAAAGCTGGAGGTCCACAACTCGCGTTTTGGCGTCAACGCGTTTTAAGCTTTCTAAACGTTTTAAGCGTCAGGCATTTCAAGTTACATGCGAAGATTTTTCGCGTCATTATTTTTTTTTTATATGTATGTACTTTTGAAGGTGATAGCGTTTGCCCAGCTGATTTTTTTTAATATGAAGTTCTTTATCGGTTTGTTTGTCAAACTCATATAAAAATGTTATTTCAACTGTCATTTTTTCTGGTGACATCATCTTTAAAATAAATTTGCTTTGCATTTGTCAAAGTCAGCTGTGACGCTTGCACCGCGTTCAAAAGTAGAAAGTAAACGAACTTTTCGCGTTTCAGGCGTCAGCGCGTCCTACGCTTTTGAGTGTGTAACTTAACTCATACAACTACATTGATTCTACTTTTTTGACAGTTGCTTAGAACGCGTAGACGCTTAATGTGGACCTCCAGCTTAATGCCACGGCACCTTAAGGTAAGAATTCTTACAACAACAAAACTTCACTATTTTAAAAATATTGCCATATGAAAAACGCAAATAAACTAAATATTTCCCTCGTATGGCAGTACTGTGACAAAACTGCATTTGACATTTTGTTTTGTCGTCACGTGCATTCGTAAACAGCTGCGGTAGAAGAATAAACACGATAATTAACAAATAATAAAAAAATAATGTCAGGTTTTCATCATTCGGTAAAAGTGCCCACACAATACAAGAAGGTTGCAGCCATATTAAAAACTGCATTGGAAAATCGTCAGAAATCTTTAAAAACATTAATTTATGAAGAAAAACATGCTGTAAGAATATAAGAAGTTGCAATAACACGTGCTAATTATTAAAATTGTATATCTATTACAGCGCATTGGTAGTATGCAAGCTGTGCTGAAACAGTATATAGACAATCGTGGAGCCATAGATGCTGCTATTGAACAAACGAAAATTTTAGAAGATAATCCTCGTTTAAGTCCAGCCTTGTGTAGAATTCTGGTAACTGAATTGATATTTGGACGCAAAACCTTAAACGGCGAATCGAAACCAGTACAGACTGTACGTGAATATCGTGAACGCTTAATTGAAGCATTGGGCGGTGACGTTAACTCAACGGCAGCGACAAAGAAAAAAGGCAAGATTTTCTTAAATATTTATCGAATTTGAACTAATTAAAACACTAAAAATATGGGCAAAAAAAACAAGCTCAATGTCCCTGCTAAAGAAATGGCTAATATAGCTAGTGAGACAAAAGAAGATGAATCCCAACTGTTAGAGGAGCAAGTGGATAGAAACTTGGAATCTGTATCTCAAGTTTATGAAGGCGATGAAGAAGATACCAGTACCTCAGCATACTTATGGCTTTTGGTATTTTCCTTCTTAATGTTCACTTTTCCGTTCCTTACTTTCTACGGCGTACATTCTTGGCTGGATGAATCATTTGAGTTTAGCACATTTCAAACCAATTGTTTCTCAGTATTGGCGTCCGTAATCGTAGTCAATGTCATTATTTGTTTATACGTTTACAAAGCCTTTTGCGAAGGCAGTATTTCTACATCGAAACCAGCTGCAATTAATGCAAATGCTGGTGAAGAAGATAAGAAGGACAACTAAATATTGAACTTATAAAAACTTTTTTATATTATAACACAGAAAATACCCTTTAAAATAAATTCATTCCTTTTTATAAATAAAAAATATTCAAAATGATCACATAAATTAACCGGCTTTTCTTTTCGTCCATGCTTGTTGTTCTGTAGATCTTAAGCCTCGTTATGTACGAGTCAATACGAATTTGCTTAGCATGGTTGAAGCTGATACCATGTTGGCCAAAGAAGAGTTTCGCAAAAAGGTACTTCCTGCTTTTGAGAATTATGAAGATTTCTTGAAGGCCATGCAGGATTTGGCAGAAGATGAATATATGTTGGACATGCATGTCGATAATTTGTTAATATTTCACCCGAAAAACAAACATTATTTGGCTTGCCATCAATATACCAGCGAGAGGAAATTTATGCTACAAGATAAGGTTTGTAATTTATAATTTGACTCCTTTTGAATTATTAAATTGAGTTTTACGTTTTTAATTTGTAAAATTTATTTGTTTTTTCAGGGTACCTGCTTGGTTGCAGAACTTTTAAACCCGCCAGTCGGTTCTACTGTTTTGGATATGTGTGCTGCTCCTGGCATGAAAACTATACACACCTGCAATGTTTTACAAAATCAAGGCACCATCTATTCCGTTGAACAAAGTCCCGAACGTTATCGAGTTCTTTGCAATATGACCGAATCAGCTGGCTGCAAAATAGTTCAACCCATTAAGGGCGACGCACTCACCGTAACACCCGAACAATGTCCAGGTGTTGAGTACATACTAGTGGATCCTTCGTGCACGGGTTCGGGTATACAGAACCGTCTGTCTCTTGAGCCAGAAGAAAAATGTCCCGAACGCCTTAAGAAATTGGCTGGATTACAAATCAAAATGCTCTCTTATGCCATGTCAACATTTCCGGATGTTAAGCGTATTGCTTATTCGACATGCTCACTATACGAGGAAGAAAACGAACAAGTGGTACAAAAGTGTTTACACTTAAATCCGAATTTTAAGTTACTGAGTGGCAAAAAAGCTTTACGCAACAAATGGCGTAGTGTTGGCAGTTTGGAGTACAAGAAAATTGGTAAAAATTGTATTTATACTCGGCCGGAAGAAGATTTAACAGACGGTATTTTTATCGCTATATTTGAAAAATGTAGCAACGTGGAAGATTAATAAAAACAGTTGAACATTTTTCTAATTTAACTTTTAAGATTTATGTATGCATAATTATTATAATTATACAAATACATACATTTATGTGTAAAAACTTACTGTAAAATAAAAATCATATGAAAATTGGTAATTCCTAAATTTGTTTTATCAAGAATTGGTTAGACCAGAAAAAATGTATTCATATGGCCTACAGCCATAGTGTAATTCTATTCGAAAAAATGGTTGCAAAATAACGCCCCATAGCTGCAGCGTCGTAATTTAATTCGAAGTTAGTAAACTTAGTCATCAGAAAATAAAAATCGACGGATATTTAAAAGCCTTGTCAATTAACAAATAAAAACAACAATTTAAAATGTTCAGTAATAAAAAATACATTTATTTTAATAAAAACTTAATGTAATTGTAAAAGATCTATTTACTATATTGTTGTTCATTTGTAATTTTAAGGACACTTCAATTTTACATAAATTATTGAAACTATGTATACGAGTGTGTGAATTTGAAAATAAATTATTTATACATAAATAAAATATTAAAAAAAATTAATAATAAAATTTATAAAAGAAAACACAATTTTATATTTTAAATCAGTAATTTCAAGATTAATACATAAAACGCATAGAACACAATTGTTCAAGGAACACCTTCATTAGAAACAATATTTAGTTGGTTAAATAATTTCTATTAAACGAAATCTCCCAAAATGTTTGTATCAATAGAGAAGATTTATAAGTCAAATAATACTTTCATTTAATTTTGATATTAAAAGCTTAAAAAGAAAAACATTATTAAAATTTTTTAAATAGCTAAGGTAATTAGTAAATCATGGAATTTTAATATAATTAATATAAGAGATAATAAAGTTAAACAAAACAAAAATTAAAATCGAATTCTCTTTTGATCAACAAATAGAGAAATAAAAATTAACATCATTTTGGTATTAAATTAAAAATATATGAAATATTTTTTGGAATTGTTTTTAATTCATAATTCGTTTGATTATTTAAATGTAATTATTGTTTAAATTTAATAAAACTTTGCGTAAATTGAATTGATTATTTATGTATATAGGAATAAAATATTGAATTGAAAATTAAATAATTTAATTTTGTAAATGTAATATAGGTATAAATTATATATTAAAACTTATCAACTAACAACGATAACGCATCTAGCGTCTAATAGATTTAGCATTTGTAAATCAAATTTAAAATTTGAATTCATTCTGATAAATTTAAAAAAGACTTGCTCATGTTTTTGAGTATATGTATATCAAATTAGGTTGATATTTTCTGGTAATACTGCAAAACGATAAAATCAATACGATTTGATTTTAAACTTTCATTTGTTGTTTGTAGTAGGTGTCCTTGGCTAAACGAAACGATTCCGCTTTAATGGCATCCTCCATTGTTATGATGGGTTTTTGTGGGCAATACTTCACAGTATGTGCCATATCACCGGATGCTTTGCAAATTGGACATATATATGTTCTTAATTTAGGACAGAGTACTCTGCCTAAAGAATCACGCACGGCATGAGACTTAACAACGGCTACAGGTTCATTGTTATTTTCACAGAAAACACAATGTTTTGCCGAAGACTAGTAAAATAAAGAAAAAGAATGAATATAGGTATGTATTTGTATAGAAAAACTAAAAACCTTTAAAGATGTTATAGGTAATACATATATATACAGGTAATATATATGTATATAGGCACAGGTAATACATATATTCATTGTTATACATAAGATATAATAAATGTACACATTATGTACTTACATATTTTTCATTTTTAGTGCCATTATAACGTTTTGGAAATTTCTTTTGATTACAATTATAATCCATATTAACGGCTGCAGCAGCCGTGGCCGCTGCCGCAGCAGCAGCGGCTGCTTTAACCGCATTCGAGTGCTGTTGCATATGGGTAGGCAACATTTTCCAAAAGTTATTATTAAAATTTATATTCAAATTGTGTTGCTGTAACTGTTGCAATTGTTGTTGATTTAATGCTGCTGCTGCAGCAACAGCGGCTGCCGCTGCATTCGAACTTGTAACTCCGCTATTGGTCTGAAGTTGACCATTAGAAGAATTGAGTTGATTGGCAGTAATTGCACCAGCAGTCGCTTCATTATTAGAAAAATGCCTATTCCACTGGTAGCGATTTAATTCATCACAAATATAACCATTACAAGCAAAATCCTGCATCACTGCTTCAACAGGAGTAAGTGGTAATTGCTGTGGAGTAATAGCGGGAGTTTCTGCAATTTAGAAGATATATTTTAAAAGTATTTACTATGTAAGACAATTTTAAAGATTTTATTTGACATTTGCCATAAATTCTGGCAAAATCCCGAAGTCTGGAGAGCCAAGGTAATAATTGTATGCAGTTACTAAAATATTACTGAAATTTTATTTATACAGTTTTGAATATTGATCGTAAACTTTAGTCTAACCTCTAATAAAAGAATTACATAGAATTTTGTCTGTTAAACTTAACATTTGTGAAATTCTAAGAAAAAAAGAAAGTGAGAAGATTAAAGCATATTTTTTTACACCAGAGAGCGTTAATGACAATGAAAAGTGTTTATAAAGTTCTAAGAAATATTATAAAATAAAGCATTTCCTGGAAATTTGAAAATAAGTTTAATTTTTGACTATTTTACTACAGCATACATACCATTAGAATAGGCTGTTAGCATAGCAAACATTTGAAGAGATTTAGAAATTTCATCTTGTTGTTGGTCAGTGCTGGCTGAAGGATACCTTACATTACAATTAGAATGGGCTGAAGATTGTTGATTTTCTGCTGCAGCTACAGCCGCCATAGCCAAATGATGTTGAGCTACTGCAGCAGCTGCTAAATGTTGCTGATGTGCTGCCAACAACTGCTGCTGTTGTAATGCTCTCATATTTTCAAAGCCCATACCTGCTACACATCCTGTGGATGAGGAGGTAGAGGTATTTGAAGAATTGCTTGCTGACGAAGATGGCGACATAGCAACTGGTGACAATAATAATGAGCCAGTTCCCGATGTGCCATTTGAGGAAGTTGGTGAAATACTGGGTGATGAAATAGAGCCGGCAGCCATTGAGGCACAAGTATCCAAGTACATTTCCTGGAAGCGCTTCATGTTTAAGCCCAATAAATTTGAAAAAGTTTCAGCAGTTTGCTAAGTACAAAAAATTTTTGCATTAAAAAACATTCCATTTATAACTGTTTTTTCATAACCCCCTTTCCCATGCTTATTAATACTTACAATGTTACTTTCTGGGCTGCTGCGGTACATGACGTCACTTTGCATTTATTTCTTAATTAATAGAAATCCAACAACACAAATTCCGTTAGGTTTTATTTCTTGGCTAGCTTTCTAAAAAAAAAAAGCTATGTATTCTCGCAGTTTTTGTAATGGCTTTTTGTTAAATAGGTATTTACTATTATTATTATAAAACCAATTTTGTATTGTAATTTTTTGTATTGATTATAGCGCAGTTTTTTAAATCTATTTTTTTAAATATTTTTTCACCGTGCGCTGTGTCGTTTAAAATAAAATAAATCCGATTAATATAGCGTTGATATTCAAATTCCTTTGAAAAAGGGATTTTATAACTGCATTTATTTTGACTAAGTGTTGGAAAACGTTCGAAATAGGATTTTTTAATAAATTTTGTTGTCATCGATTTATATAATATATCGATAAAAATTATATGGAAATGAACAAAAGTTTATACGAGAATTTTTAAAAAATGTACTATTCTCATAAATATTACTATAATTATTTCAATAATGAATAATGTTAGATTTCTTTCAACTAAAATAATTTATCAACATTTTATTAGTAATTGTTCAAGCTTAAGGTCTTTTGCTTAAAAATATATATTTTTTAAAAAAGACCTTAAGCTTCAAAAATTACTAAAATATTGATAAAAAAAAGGTCAAATAAAAATATAAAATTTATTTTAACATAATTTAATTGCTAAACAAAAAATATATATAAAATGAAGTTTTTATTTAAGATTGCCTTGGTATTTGGAGTTATCTTAAATATCACATACGAATGAATATACGCCAAATGATAAAAATATAAACTATGCGGCAGTGTTGCCAGAAAATGAATTTTAAAATATGCTAAAACTTGAAAAACTAAGATCTAAAATGTTCTACAGAAGAAAAATAAGTGCTAAATATTTTCAATGTAACAATACAATTTTTATTTCAAATGTTACAAATATAAATTATAGTTTTTTCTAAATTTGTTCATAACAATTGTTGACTTGTTTTAATAGATTACATTTCATATATTAATTCAAAAATTTCCGTGTTCATTTACTTACCAAACCGAAAGAAATTTAGTTGAAATATTAATAAAAGTTATTTTTTATTTCTCCAAAAGTATTTTTTGGAGTAAAAAAAGTAAAAATTTGTTTGAGAAAAAAATTGTTTTTTATCAAGCAAATTATGCTAAAAAGCATTTAGCATAATTTTAAAAAATTTCAATGCATTTTCGAGCAACAAAATGTTAAATCTAGCACTGAAAGTGCTAAAATGGCAACACTGCTATGCGGTACTTCTATTTGTTCGTTTTACACATCTCTGTGTTCTTGCTAGAAATTTAAAATTATATATACAAATGCATGCAACTATGGCAACTTATTTTATAAATGTCATTTTTTACAAATCAAATGATAACACTGACAGTTAAACAGGCATGAGTTTAGTCAGGAATTAGTAGAAAAAATAATTTCTATATTACGAGCAGAAAAATTACATAAATACGAGTTTTTATGTAAAAAAATATCTAAAATATAAATAAAAGCCAAGTGTACAATAGAACTTTTATATAATGGTAAGTGGCGTGATACAATTTCAGTGAAAAAGTATAAAGTCAACGAAATAAAAGGTTAACCCCCTTATTCATAAACGATTATTAAATTTAACAAACGTTTATTAAGCAAATTTTTATATGCAAATCTGTCTTAATAAACGTTTGTTAAATTTAATAATCGTTTTTGAATAAGGAGTTTAGCATGTTCATAAATATTAACCCCCTTATTCATAAACGATTATTAAATTTAACAAACGTTTATTAAGACAGATTTGCATATAAAAATTTGCTTAATAAACGTTTGTTAAATTTAATAATCGTTTTTGATTAAGGGGGTAAATACATATATGTATTTCTTTAAATTTTTAGTACAAATTTTTAACTTTAACCAGAGGCAACAAGAGCTTATTCGTGGGAAAACAATGCCTGCAAGTTGTAGACAATCAGGTGAGTAATAAATAACATGTTAATGTTTACTATATCATTTCAATTATAGGTACATACATATATTATCAATAATTAGTAAAACAGTAATAGAAAAATTTTGTTAATGTTCACAATTTTTGGCTTAAGTCAGTTTTAGTGACTTTCAAATCACTTTAAAAATTGAATATGTATAACTACAACGAAGCAGGGCTTAACTTCAGCATAGCAAACATTCGAAAATTGTAAGTTTCAAGCAGCAGCCAATTTTTTTAAATGAATTGCTGTGGCGGACTGCGCCAGTAAATAACACCACATAGTAAAGCTGCAGTCAACGGTTTTGTTTTTTGAGACTGTGCTCCGCTTTTGCTTGTGTATTTTCTCTTAGCTAAAGTTAAGCACATACATACTACGTAGTGCTTGAAAATATTTAAGCATTTTTGAACCCTGGTTTGCGATGCTAATAAAATCAAATGATGTTGATGCTCATTTATTCCATCAAGCATTAAACACATTCGCCACAGCAAGCTACCGACTACAATATATCAAAAATAAAATACACAGTTTATATGTGAATCATTATTTTGTTTATGTTTATATTTTTTTATGTTTTTTTACAAAAGTGCTGATATCTCAAAAATGAACCGATTTAATGATAATTTATGTTATATACAATTTTGTAGAGAACTTTTCAAGCTTTCATTTGACCAGAAAACCGGCTTTGCATTGTATTTAATGTTTTCAAAATTTAATTTTTTTCTAGCGTTGGTTCTCCCAACCTGGTAGACGACCTGGCTTTTTTTCACAATTCATTGATAACATTAAAAATGAAATGGACAAAAACAAAGAAATGAAAGAAAGCATTAAAAAATTCCGCCAAGAAGCACAAAAACTCGAACAATCTGAAGCTTTACAATCGGCCAGACAAAAATTTAATATTGTTGAATCCGAAGCTCAAAAATCATCGTCAATATTAAAGGAACAATTGGGTTCGATTAAGGAAAAAGTAAGCGATGTTTTGGAAGAAGCTGGTAAAACTGAAATTGCTCAAAAGGCTTCAAAATTAACTGAAGAAATTTCGAAACAAGCTAAAACTGCCAAAGAGAGCATATCGGAGCAGGGAGAAAAAATCGGTCAAACTTCAGCTTTTCAAGCGATATCGGACACAACCAAAATGATTAAGCAAGAAATGGATGCACAAAGCATAAACTCTAGAGTTTATAGAGCACCGGCACGCCTGCGTAAGCGTAAAGAAGTTGAATTCGCTGAAGATGAACGTGTGGTAGAACCAAACATGGAAGCTATGGGTGTAGAATTGCATAAAGATTCAAAATTCTATCAATCGTGGGAAGATTTCAAAAATAACAATGCCTATGTCAATAAAGTACTTGATTGGAAAATGAAATACGAGGAATCCGAAAATTCCGTCATACGCGCATCGCGCCTTCTCACAGATAAAGTGTCGGATATTATGGGAGGTCTATTTTCGAAAACCGAATTATCTGAAACCCTAACTGAACTATGTAAAATTGATCCGAACTTTGATCAAAAGCAATTCCTTAAAGATTGCGAAACTGATATTATACCAAATATTTTGGAAGCCATGGTTAGAGGAGATCTCGACATTCTCAAAGATTGGTGTTTTGAAAGCACCTTCAATATTATATCCACCCCCATTAGTCATGCCCTTAAGGCTGGTTTATACTTAGATTCGAAGATTTTAGACATTGAAAATATAGACTTGGCCATGGGCAAAGTAATGGAACAAGGACCTGTACTAATTGTTACCTTCCAAGCACAACAGATCATGTGTGTTAGAGAGCGATCTTCGAACAAAGTTGTTGAAGGAGATCCCGAGAAAGTAATGCGTGTGAATTACGTGTGGGTTTTGTGTCGAGATCCTAATGAATTAAATCCAAAGGCTGCTTGGAGACTTATGGAATTATCAGCTAACAGCCAAGAGCAATTTGTCTAATATGTATGTATATGAAATTAACAACCGTACTGTTATGTTTAAAACACAGACCTCCTAAAACTTAGTTTTTAAGTTCTTATTATATATCTAGATTAGATAAAAGAACATGTACTACTGCTCTGGCGCCAAATTACCGCATTCGATATCGAGTAAAATTGATCGTAATTTTCTTATTTGAGATTGTGGCATTCGATATCGAGCAAAAAATTTAGTACATTTTATCATAATTTCGATATCGAAATTATTTTTCGATACGATAACTCATTCGATCACGAATCCGGTAATTTGGCCCCTGCTTTTAAACATAATTACAGCGAAAGAAAAAACTTGTACAAAATATTTATTTTATTTATTTATATTTGTTATCCTTAAGAATAAATTCTAAGCATAAAATATAGTTTAACGAGCATAGCTGCTAGGGCTATCAGCAGGATTATATAAAGTAATGAGGGGTTTATAATATATACATACATAGTACATACATACATATGTGTTCATGAATTCGGAAATAATTATTTTATGTACAAAATATAGTCCTTGTAGTTATTATTAACTTACAAGTCCACACTTTCCTTACTTCAGTGACTTTATGTTAATAATTGTATTAGGAAATATTTTATGCGACGTTTTTAACCATAATTTTATTTTTATTGATTTGTTTGTAATATATGTTTCTTAAATTGCTTAAACGGAAGTATAGGCAATTTGAAAAGCATTCCTTGTTAACAAATTTTATTAAACTTAGATTTTTTTAAAACTAAAATTATTTTTTATGTAAATAAAACGTCCAAATAATGATTATTCTATAACGCAATTTATATACATATGTATATACATTTGTATATTTTAATATTAAAGCAAATTTCCACTATGTGGCTTAAAAAATTATAAACGACATATAAAAAATGTGTTGGAGATAAAAATGTTGATATATTTTTTTAAATAAAACTATAAAAAATGTATATATAAATTTGAGTTTGTTTTTGGAATTTTTAATAAATCGTTTTTAGGTTGGTGTCATCTGAAAATCGACGTACTTACTCATCAAAATTAATTTTGAAATCGATATAAATATAACAATTAAATTTTGGTTATGGATCAACCCTTTACCCACTTATAACCTTACCAATACATATGTTATCTCATTTAGACCTTTTCCAATTTTAAATAAAACACAAAAAACTAGAAAAAGAGACATCTAAATGTACGCTGTTGTTTGTTCATTCTTAAGGTCTAATTTTTGATCACTCTTTCAGCAATGCTACCAGGGGGTTTTTGTAACTCGTTTCAGAAACAAATCGTTCGAAATAAATTGTATTTCGAAAATGTTTGCTTTTGATTATAAATACACATTCCTTGGTATGAAGGTTGTGATATAATGTGCCCAGTGGGCCACTTTTGGTAAGCAGAACTGGCGCTGTGGGATGAACCAAACGTAATGTTACTTACGGTGCCCAAACCTCAAAAAAAGTAGAGGTGTGATATCACGATCAGGGCAAATAGATGATTACAAGCACGGATATGCAGAATATGTGCATATAAACAGTAAAATAAAATATAAAAATTTAAACTATGTATAATGAAAGCACTTTCATATACTTTCATTTATATACAGTGGCCGACAAAACTATACATACGACCACAATATTGGACATTTTATGAGAACATTAGCGCGGCATAAAAATATAATGATGCAGTTTTGTTTGTAATCTATTTTTATTGATATGCCCATGGTGAAATTATATATTCAGTTCAAGTTTAGCAGATTAAATAAATCTTTAATAGAAATAATGGCTGTTTTCATAAACGCAGTATACAATTAAAATAATTTATTTAAATTTACTTGAAAACAACAAGTATTTAAAATCAAGCTTTTATTTAAGACTAGCTGAACCCGGTGTGGTTCGCTACCTCCTTTGACGTAAAGCCGTTAATAAACGTTGTAAAACAGTAAGTGCAGAAGTGTGCATGGTCAAAAATATTATCATGTAATAAGAATTCCGGAGTTAAAGCTGCACGCTGTGAAAATTTAAGAGCGATTAACAGGTCCAGCCTCCAATATATCGCAAACAAAGGGGCGTGCTCTGCCCACTTTTCTTTTGGTCACCCTTTGTTTTCCACAGAGTGACTAAAACAATGAATTCAGATTAAGAATATATGAATGATGCAGCTTTTGTCCATGTCGTTTACCATAGTTTAAGCAAAAATTAACTAATTTCGTATTTAAATATCAAGTTAAAAACAGACCATTACTGTCAATTTTACAATGTCGAAAAAACGCTTTCTTTCGCACAAATACATTTAAAACAAAAACAAATTTTTGATAATTTGTTTTTGTTTAACATTTAGTTGTGCGAAAGAAAGATTTGCTTCGCATTTACTGAAATAGGCAGTTAGTGTTTCGAGTTATCTTAAATATTACATACGAATGAATATGCGCCAAATGATAAAAATGTAATCTGTTACGGTACTCCTGTTTCGTTCGTTTTACACATCTCTGTGTTCTTGTTAGAAATTTAGAATTACATACATATACAAATGCATGCAACTATGGCAACTTCTTTTATATCTGTCATTTTTTTACAAATCAAATGATAACAGCCCCCGAGAAGATAACAAACTTTTCGCAACAAACTTTTTTTTTCACTCAATCGAGGAGAGAGAGAAAAATACTCAAGAGTGCAGAAATTGAGTATTTTCTCATCTTTTTGCAACCGTGTTACCAGACAAACATATTTTTTCGATTTCGCTGATTAATCTGTGCTACCAAATCAGCTTACATTTAGAACTAAGAACGGGATTGGAAGATGTAATTTCAATTTGTTAATATGAAAATTATGGCTGCAATGCAACATAGAGTTCATAATAGCATTTCGAATATAAATTAAAAACTTTTATCACATAAAATATATAGATATTGGACTATTAAAGATAATCTTAAAACAAAAATTTTTAAATTATATTCTAAATGCTATTATGAACTCTATGCAATGAAATGTTATTGCATACTGCGTTTATGAAAACAGCCTATATTATTAGTGTTTTGTAGATTTAATTTTTTGTTGTATTTTATTTTATTTTATAGTAATTCTTTTGTAATATTGTTATTTTGACCTTTTTTATTATTGAACTGCGATAGTAATTAAAATAAAATTTGTATTCTTAATTTATATTTTGTTTATATTTATATATGTAAATAAAATACTAACACATGTTTGCACGTGTATTTCTTAAATGGGAATAATCAGGTTTCGAAATATATTTTATAGATTATATATCAGAATTATCTAAATGGTAAAACAAGATAGTTTAGCACATATTTAATCTTTCGTTTCTTAATGTGCAACCATTTGTCTTTCAAACAATAGTTTATACATGAGTATTATTTGTTTCGTATTACAATTGAAATACACAAATACTTAGAATTTGTATATACTATATACATGAGTATAATTCGTTCCGTGATTGTATAATTTGAAATTATTCATTCCGTTGCTGCGGTATGTTTTCCTTTTTTGTGGTATAATCTCTACACAGACAGTATTTCGGCTTCCCTCAGGAATGAATAATTACATTTTACATATCGATAGATATTTCATTCCGCTTAGTTTTCCTTTCCGTGAGGAATGAAAAATTCTACCAATTATATTTTATACATTAACGAGATTAAATTAAACACAACTCTGTGTGCATCCATGTGGCAACTAACTTTTCTGTAACATAAAAGTGCTGCCAAGTTAATTATACGATATGGCAACTCTTTATTTTAGATCAAACGAATTGGCGTCATTTTTAAAAATTAAATAAGGTGGTTGGTATCGGTGGTGTGTGTCCAGAATGGTGAGTATATTTTGTTCTTATAAGAATTATAATTAAATAATGTAAATTATTTAAATGTTTAAAAATTTAAATAATTTACATTGATATTACTTTACCCTTATTCATAAAACTTACAACAGGTTTATAAAGCAAATTTTGTATGGAAATTTTCATTATAAACCTGTGGTAAGTTTTTATGAATAAGGGGAAACCCCTTAGATTTTAGTAATTACTATTCAAACTTAAGGTCTTTTTTTAAATTTTATTTCAATATTTCTTTATTGAAAATTAAAATTTTTTTAAAAAAGACATTAAGCTTAAATAATTACTAAAATGTAAATATTTGAAACTAAATTATTTATACCTATTTGTCAATTTTTTTACTTTTCAGAATTTTCAAAAATTTCCACATTGCGGAAATGCACTTAAAGTGCAAATCAAAAGAGGTGGGCCTTACCATAGCGCAATGGCGCAATATCCCTACCAGGCGCCGTATATGGGGATGGGGTATCAGGCCCCAATGCAGCCATCACCACCTGTGATGATGTCACTGGTGCAGCCACAGGTGCAGGTGCAGCCACAGGTGCAGCCACAAGTTTAATAAATATAATAATATTTTATAATAAAATTTTTTTTTTATATAATTTTTTATTTTTTTTATTTAAATAATTTTTTATTTTTTTTTATTTAAATAATTTTTTATTTTTTTTTATACATGTCATTTTTTATTTTTTTTTTATATAATTTTCATTTTTTTATTTGTATTGTATTTTTTTTTGTTTAATTTTAATAAAATAAGATTTTTAAAAATTGTGTTTTTTATTATCAGGCATGTCACAGAAATCGATCGCGGAATGGTTTCAATTCCGTATTCGCAAATCGATCGTTTTTACTTTGCGTTCTCTAGATTCCGATCGATTTTGTTTATTCCCAAAAAAATTTTAAATCTCGTTTTTTAACTTAAATGTGGTAAAGTTGTGTAACCAAAACAAAAAAATATGATTTTTGTAATAAAAAGTATAGAACAAAAAGAACGCTAACAAGTAAATTTTAAAGAAAAGTGAACAAAATTTTTTAAAAAGCCTGGAATTTCAATTGTTGTTGTTTTAAATGAACAAATACATTAAAACGCAGTTGAAAAGCTACGCAGAAGAAATCTAAGGGAAGCATCTGATCCTCTGTCATATTCCAGTGTGTAAATATTTTTAACTTTTGTAAATTTTTGACAAAAGTTTTCTTGTTGCTGACACCAACTTTGAAATTTTTAACATTTTAATGAGATAATTAAAAAAACAATGAAATAATAAAATTAATTATTTAATCGTCATTATAAATTAGTAGTATGAGTTTTTTCAGTATAAAATCATAAAAAATAACAATTCCACTTTAGAAATCTAAAGTGGTTTCATTCCGAAAAAACGCATTTTTCGATTTCAAAAGACTAAACAAACAAATCATCAAAAGGGTACTATTTATCAATAATTTGGCACATAGTTCTTTAATTGTTCAATTGTTACCAAATTTGTTTAGTTATTTTTTATTTACGTAAAGGATTTTTGTTTTTTTAATTTAAAACAATTTTTGATAAAATACTGCCGTTTCTAATTGCGCCGCAAAATTATTCCATCTTTAAATTTGCGAGTTAAACAATTATACATATATTTAAACTAACTTTAAAAGAAAAAATATAAAAAAAGAAAATAAAAAATACTAAACTAATAAAAAACGTTATTTATTATTTAAACAAGTAAAAGTAAAGCAAAGCAAAAAATATCCTTAACTGTCATAAAGCTAAAATTAAAAACATTTTTTTTTAATTTTTATTACTTTCTAATATTTAATTTAAATTACTTTCGGTTTAATTTTATTAATTGAAAATTGAAAAGAATAAAACAAAATATTACAAAAAAATAATTAATTTTTATAAACTTAAAAAATTAGTATGATCTCATCATGCGCTATCCACTGAATCATCGAATATTCGAGGTTTGTTGTAATTCTAAATTCTCTTGCAAACGATCTTGAGAGAAATTTATATAAGTTTGCTTTTGCTGCGATGTGGCTGGGAAATAATGTCCGCCATTGTGTTCTAGGATTTCGACATTTTTAAAATGATTAGCCATTCCTTGACTCATTTCTTTGGGTATGATTTCATCGGATAAACCATAGACATGTAGTGTGGGAATGATAATCGATTCTTCGTATGTGCTTTTATGCACTAAACTCCCGGATAGGAAGCCAGAGTATGGCAAATTCCAAAAAAAAAATTTTTACTTTTTCTATAGAAGCAAAATACGGAATTAAATTCCGTGACATGGCTGTATATTATATATACTACCTAAAAGCTTAAATGGATCAAATGTATTTTAATGTTAAAGAAAACAAAAATTAACAAGCCAGATAGAACATCTTTAAAAAACAAATCCAATAAGAAATGCATTTTCAGTTTTTTTTTATGATGTTATGTAAAGTTCTAGTTTAGAGAGAAAATTATGAGAATCTGTGATAACCCACTGTAATATTCCCACTAAAAGTGAATATTTATAGGAAACATTTTTAATTATTTCTATATGCACGTTAAACAACAAAGTATAGTCGGTCAAGCCCGACCATATAATACCCTACACCTAGTATATCTAAATATAAAACAGTTTTTCAGAAATAGGCGTTATATGGACCAAAATTCAGTGTATGATTTCTTTGAATATAAATATTGTGTTAAACTTTATATCGATATAAATACTTTTAAAAGATCTATGGAGGGTAAAGTGAATTACAGAGAGGGTCTTTTATGGGAATTTCGACTAATTATGGGCCGACCATTATAAAATTAGTGGGTCGATTATGTATAGCAACCAAACTGGAGTTGGGTTGCCAATAGGAAACGCAACTGACATCCAAGTTGTTATTAGGCAACTTTCGAGTTTAATCTGGGGCCAAATTACCGCATTCGATATCGAGTAAAATTGATCGCAATTTTCTTATTTGAGATTATGGCATTCGATATCGAGCAAGAAATTTAGTACATTTTATCATAATTTCGATATCGAAATCATTTTTCGATACGATAGCTCATTCGATCACAAATGCGATAATTTGTTTTTCGAATTATCGAGTAGAAAACAAACATTTATATGTTAAAAATATAAATAGTTTAACAACAAAATAACTAACATTTAAAATTTGCCACTTAAAAAATCAAAGCAACCACAAATTCTCGGTTGCCATGTTCGGCAACTGAAGTTAACAGCTTACAGTTGTTAGTTGCCATCTGTAATATGTTTTTGGCAACTGTAAACTCCACTGAGGTTCGGTTGCCATTCGTAATCGACCCATAGGTGTCATTATTTCTGTATATAAGAAACAGAATATAATTGATTACCAACATTTTTAAGAAATTTAAGACCGTTAAAGTGATTTTTGGAAGTGGGCCTTATATGGGAGCTACGACTAATTATGGACATATTTTTATTATTGGTAAAAGAAGAACTCTTATTCACCCCTATCGTGAATAAAAATTCCACATGAAATTTGTTCCCTTTTCACATTTTCAAATTTAAATTCAATGTTAAAAAAATTAAAAGGAACAAATTTAATGTGGAATTTTTATTCACGATAGGGGTGATTAAGTACACTAACGCCACTCTACTTGTCAAGAGCAGTATTAGCCTTAGTAGCAATAACGCATTCTTCGCCGCAAGACTTGAGAACTGTACACTGTAAAGAAACGTTGCAAGAATACATGGTGCAATTAATATACAATATAGTGGCTAATGTAGGATTTTAATGGACTTACCAAAAGCTCTTTGCCGTAATCAAAATCGGTTCTCAAAGAGGTACCCAAGTCACCTGGCAATTTAAGATCTTCTCTGATATCACAATCATACATAAGGATAGAAAAACAAGGAAAGAAATATGTTCTATCTAAAAATGTTGTCAATTCCAAGTAGAATGTTTTAATAAAAGCTATTGTCGCACCATAATTATTAAATATCTTCAGAAATCTTATATTTGTGAATTTATATATGTATGTAGTGTGGTTATTAATTTAAATTATCAGCAATGTCACAGAATTTAATTCCGTTCGGAAGTGGAATTAATTCCGTTTTTTGCTTCTATAGAAAAAGCAAAATGAACATTTTTTCGGAATGAAACCGCTTTTAATTTGCTATGTGGAATTGTAATTTTAGGCCTTTCTAGGTTTCATACTGAAAAAAATTGTTCGTTTTAGTTTTCTATAGAAGCAAAAAACGGAAATAATTCCACTTCCGAACAGTATTAAATTCTGTGACATGGCTGTAAATTTATTTTCTAACACATTTTGTATAAAGAGGTAACATAAATTGCCAAACAAAACATTCAAGGCTGTATATTAAAAGAAGTGACTCATATATTTAACTTCTTAAACTGGCCAAATATATATATATATATATATATGTACATATATGCCTATATATATTTAAATATGTTGCGTTACATTATGAATTTCTAGTTTTGTACTTCTTATTTGAGAAAATATCAATGCCAACCATGTGAACTTTAGCGTGACCGTGCTTGCCAGTCTTGGAAGTTGACATTTCAACAATCTTATGGGGTCTACCCTTGAGCATAACAAAACCGTTTTTACGCAATGCGGAACATTGCATAGTATCAGGCATGTGATGGAAATCGAAACCGAATCAGTTTTGAAAGTACATTTTAATGCATTTCTAATCTAATTTTTAAAATTTTTCTTTTAAGATTCTCTTTAGTAGCACAATATCTTTATATTTTATGTGATAAACGTTTTTCAATACAGAAATATTACGAAAAAATTGAATTCTAAAACTCATCCATTTTCGATTTCCATCACATGCCTGTATAAGTTTGTGAAGCACCAGAATCCCCGGCTTCGAAATGATGATTTTCAATTTCGGCCATTATTATAAAATACTTTTATTAAAGTTCAAGTTAAGACCCTGGTAATAAGGCATATATCTGAAAATAGAAAGCAGAAAAACTATAATTAATAAAAAATAACATAAACAAAAAATATTTGTACATCAGCATGTGGATGCAGAATTCCTGCAATCATCTTCAGCATCTTTAATTTTCAAGAAAAAAAATGAAATGCCGCCATATCTTTATTTTGTTCTAAAATATATAATATAAACTTGGCATTACTTTTATATTAATGAAAACTGTGTTGCCACACAGTTGGATAACATTGGTTAAAAAATATTGCGTTAACTTAAGCGTTTTTATCCACCATTTAAATTTCAGATTGTATTTCAGAAGTTTCTAATTTCCCTTCAGAAATATTTAATTATATTTCAAAATCTTAAATTTTTATTTTAGAAAAATTTATTTTTGAAATTTTATTTTATAAATCAGAATTTTTTAATTATTTAGTTCTTTTATTCAACCTTTTTTCAATATTCTATAATTTCTTTTTTTCAAGCAATTTTTATTAATATTTAAAATTTTAAAATTATTTGATGCTGCTTACTGTATACTTTTGTGTGTCTACGATCAAAATTACGATATGTTATTTGCGGCATAAAAAAATCAAAATAATTTCCATATTTTTAGTGACAATATCAAAATACTTTCCATATTTTTAGTGGTATCAAAATTTTCCAGATGTAGGCAAATGGATGGAGGACAAATGAAAAATTATGGATTCATAATCAGAAAATATTATAGTAAGATCCATCATAAATCTTCTTTTTACATGAACCACATTTTTGCTATTTCGTATACTGCTATATTCTATAGGCATTTATGCCTAAAAGAGCGTAATATTTTTTTAATAATCTTTAAATATATTAAAATATTTGAAGTAAAATAGTCTAATTATAAGAAACAAAATATATGCAAATACTCTGCCTCCGAGAAAATAAAAAATTCACGGCTATAAATAAACTATGTATAAGGTCAGAATAAAAAAATACTGGCTACATACCAATTTACAATGACTGACTGTTCTTCTTCTTTTTATGTGCATGGGAGAGGATTTTCGGCTTTCAACAAACTTTTCTAACAAACTTTTAGTCACTTAAACAATATTTTTAATTGATTTAAATATTTTATATAAAATTTGATTAAAAATAATAAAATAAAATTAAATAACAATATTTTAACTTATATAATAAAAATATTTTATGTCATAAAACACTCAAATATTAGCTATCCCCCAAATTGTTTGAGTGACTTGTACGAAATTAGTTTTTGAAAAATTTTGTTCGAACAGCTATCAATACAGACAAAAACCAAGTATGAGGAAATATAGCCAAGACCTTCCTCTATTAGGTCCCGCTTGTAGAATTTTGGCACAAGTCTCCATTTTTGGTCTATAGTCCCCCAAATAGTTTGAGTGACTTGTATGAAATTAGTTTTTGAAAAATTTTGTTCGAACAGCTATCAATACAGACAAAAACCAAGTATGAGGAAATATAGCCAAGACCTTCCTCTATTAGGTCCCGCTTGTAGAATTTTGGCACAAGTCCCCATTTTTGGTCTATAGTCCCCCGAACAGTTTGAGTAACTTGTATGAAATTAGTATTTGAAAAATTTTGTTCGAACAGCTATCAATACAGACAAAAACCAAGTATGAGGAAATATAGCCAAGACCTTCCTCTATTAGGTCCCGCTTGTAGAATTTTGGCACAAGTCCCCATTTTTGGTCTATAGTCCCCCAAATAGTTTGAGTGACTTGTATGAAATTAGTTTTTGAAAAATTTTGTTCGAACAGCTATCAATACAGACAAAAACCAAGTATGAGGAAATATAGCCAAGACCTTCCTCTATTAGGTCCCGCTTGTAGAATTTTGGCACAAGTCCCCATTTTTGGTCTATAGTCCCCCAAATAGTTTGAGTGACTTGTATGAAATTAGTTTTTGAAAAATTTTGTTCGAACAGCTATCAATACAGACAAAAACCAAGTATGAGGAAATATAGCCAAGACCTTCCTCTACTAGGTCCCGCTTGTAGAATTTTGGCACAAGTCCCCATTTTTGGTCTATAGTCCCCCAAATAGTTTGAGTGACTTGTATGAAATTAGTTTTTGAAAAATTTTGTTCGAACAGCTATCAATACAGACAAAAACCAAGTATGAGGAAATATAGCCAATACCTTCCTCTATTAGGTCCCGCTTGTAGAATTTTGGCACAAGTCCCCATTTTTGGTCTATAGTCCCCCAAATAGTTTGAGTGACTTGTATGAAATTAGTTTTTGAAAAATTTTGTTCGAACAGCTATCAATACAGACAAAAACCAAGTATGAGGAAATATAGCCAAGACCTTCCTCTATTAGGTCCCGCTTATGGAATTTTGGCACAAGTCCCCATTTTTGGTCTATAGTCCCCCAAATAGTTTGAGTGACTTGTATGAAATTAGTTTTTGAAAAATTTTGTTCGAACAGCTATCAATACAGACAAAAACCAAGTATGAGGAAATATAGCCAAGACCTTCCTCTATTAGGTCCCGCTTATGGAATTTTGGCACAAGTCCCCATTTTTGGTCTATAGTCCCCCAAATAGTTTGAGTGACTTGTATGAAATTAGTTTTTGAAAAATTTTGTTCGAACAGCTATCAATACAGACAAAAACCAAGTATGAGGAAATATAGCCAAGACCTTCCTCTATTAGGTCCCGCTTGTAGAATTTTGGCACAAGTCCCCATTTTTGGTCTATAGTCCCCCAAATAGTTTGAGTGACTTGTATGAAATTAGTTTTTGAAAAATTTTGTTCGAACAGCTATCAATACAGACAAAAACCAAGTATGAGGAAATATAGCCAAGACCTTCCTCTACTAGGTCCCGCTTGTAGAATTTTGGCACAAGTCCCCATTTTTGGTCTATAGTCCCCCAAATAGTTTGAGTGACTTGTATGAAATTAGTTTTTGAAAAATTTTGTTCGAACAGCTATCAATACAGACAAAAACCAAGTATGAGGAAATATAGCCAATACCTTCCTCTATTAGGTCCCGCTTGTAGAATTTTGGCACAAGTCCCCATTTTTGGTCTATAGTCCCCCAAATAGTTTGAGTGACTTGTATGAAATTAGTTTTTGAAAAATTTTGTTCGAACAGCTATCAATACAGACAAAAACCAAGTATGAGGAAATATAGCCAAGACCTTCCTCTATTAGGTCCCGCTTGTAGAATTTTGGCACAAGTCTCCATTTTTGGTCTATAGTCCCCCAAATAGTTTGAGTGACTTGTATGAAATTAGTTTTTGAAAAATTTTGTTCGAACAGCTATCAATACAGACAAAAACCAAGTATGAGGAAATATAGCCAAGACCTTCCTCTATTAGGTCCCGCTTGTAGAATTTTGGCACAAGTCCCCATTTTTGGTCTATAGTCCCCCAAATAGTTTGAGTGACTTGTATGAAATTAGTTTTTGAAAAATTTTGTTCGAACAGCTATCAATACAGACAAAAACCAAGTATGAGGAAATATAGCCAAGACCTTCCTCTATTAGGTCCCGCTTGTAGAATTTTGGCACAAGTCCCCATTTTTGGTCTATAGTCCCCCAAATAGTTTGAGTGACTTGTATGAAATTAGTTTTTGAAAAATTTTGTTCGAACAGCTATCAATACAGACAAAAACCAAGTATGAGGAAATATAGCCAAGACCTTCCTCTACTAGGTCCCGCTTGTAGAATTTTGGCACAAGTCCCCATTTTTGGTCTATAGTCCCCCAAATAGTTTGAGTGACTTGTATGAAATTAGTTTTTGAAAAATTTTGTTCGAACAGCTATCAATACAGACAAAAACCAAGTATGAGGAAATATAGCCAATACCTTCCTCTATTAGGTCCCGCTTGTAGAATTTTGGCACAAGTCCCCATTTTTGGTCTATAGTCCCCCAAATAGTTTGAGTGACTTGTATGAAATTAGTTTTTGAAAAATTTTGTTCGAACAGCTATCAATACAGACAAAAACCAAGTATGAGGAAATATAGCCAAGACCTTCCTCTATTAGGTCCCGCTTGTAGAATTTTGGCACAAGTCCCCATTTTTGGTCTATAGTCCCCCAAATAGTTTGAGTGACTTGTATGAAATTAGTTTTTGAAAAATTTTGTTCGAACAGCTATCAATACAGACAAAAACCAAGTATGAGGAAATATAGCCAAGACCTTCCTCTATTAGGTCCCGCTTGTAGAATTTTGGCACAAGTCCCCATTTTTGGTCTATAGTCCCCCGAACAGTTTGAGTAACTTGTATGAAATTAGTATTTGAAAAATTTTGTTCGAACAGCTATCAATACAGACAAAAACCAAGTATGAGGAAATATAGCCAATACCTTCCTCTATTAGGTCCCGCTTGTAGAATTTTGGCACAAGTCCCCATTTTTGGTCTATAGTCCCCCAAATAGTTTGAGTGACTTGTATGAAATTAGTTTTTGAAAAATTTTGTTCGAACAGCTATCAATACAGACAAAAACCAAGTATGAGGAAATATAGCCAAGACCTTCCTCTATTAGGTCCCGCTTGTAGAATTTTGGCACAAGTCCCCATTTTTGGTCTATAGTCCCCCAAATAGTTTGAGTGACTTGTATGAAATTAGTTTTTGAAAAATTTTGTTCGAACAGCTATCAATACAGACAAAAACCAAGTATGAGGAAATATAGCCAAGACCTTCCTCTATTAGACTCCGTTTTTAGAATTTTGGCACAGGTCTCCAATTTGGCCTAATAGGCCAAACATTAGATCGAGTGATTTTTTCATATGTTTTAATTCATTTGCTTAAAAAGCGCTTAATATTTGAGTGTTTTATGACAACATATTTTTATTATACAAATCAAAAAATTGTTATTTTAATTTTATTTTATTATATTTAATCAAATTTTATATAAAATATTTAAATAAATTAAAAATAACGTATAAGTGACTAAAAGTTTGTTAGAAAAGTTTGTTGAAAGCCGAAAATCCTCTCCCATGCACATAAAAAGAAGAAGAACAGTCACTCATTGTAAATTGGTATGTTGCCATATAAATTTATAGAAATTATGTATTAAAGTCATTATTCATACTTGGCAGCACTAAAAATTCGGCCTTTAAAGCAGAAACCACTCATTTGTTCTCTGTAAATTATTCTGAGAGAGCATTTTTTATTTACTCTCTCTGAAAAATGAGTGAAATTAAAAAAGTTTGTTCAAAAAGTTTGTTAAGTTCACGGGTATATGATAACACTGACAGTGACAGTTAAACAGGCATGAGTTTAGTCAGGAATTAGTAGAAAAAATAATTTCTATCTTACGAACAGAAAAAATTACATAAACACGAATTCATTAGAGTTTTTATGTAAAAAATATCTCAAATATAAATAAAAGCCAAGTGTGCAACAGAAATTTTATATAATGGTAAGTGGCGTGATGAAATTTCATTGAAAAGTCGACGATATAAAATATATATGTAAAAGGTTAAATTATGTCTGAACAGTGGGCTAAACGCAAAATATATGTCTTAAAATTTTTAGTACAAATTTTTAACTTTAACCAGAGGCAACAAGAGCTTATTCGTGGGAAAACAATGTCTGGAAGTTGTAGAAAATCAGGTGAGTAATAACATGTTAATGTTTACTATATCATTTCAATTATATATTATCAACGGCTTAAATCAAGATCGTGACACTGGCTTGTATTTTAACAAGTTTTTTACAGATCTCCTATTAACTTTTATACCTAAAAATGCAAACATTTTTTCCGTTGTCTTATGGTTTACGAGTTTTTCACCTTTAAAGTTTTGATATATAACTGTAAATATCAACTATGCCACGTAATAGGGTAAATTGTTTAAAAAAGTATTTAATACATACTTAATCATTTTAACCTGACATAAATGCAACATTTTAAGACCTACAACTAAATGGTATATGTCAAATGAAAGCTTGAAAAGCTCTCTAAAAAACTGTATATAACATAAATTATCATTTAATGAATTAATTATAGAGATATAATCACTTTTGTAAAAAAAACAATATGAAAAAAACAAATTCAGTTGTAGGCTCACAATGGGATAATGGGTTATATCATAATCACCCCTATCGTGAATAAAAATTCCACATGAAATTTGTTCCCTTTTATTTTTTAACATTGAATTTTAATAGGAAAAATGTGAAAAGGAAACATTTCATGTGGAATTTTTATTCACGATAGGGGTGATTATATAACATTCGAAATGCATTTTCAGACGGTACCCATATATTATCTGGTATAGTTGATATTTACAGTTATATATCAAAACTTTAAAGGTAAATAACTCGTAAACCACAAGAAAGCGGGAATTTTTTTTTTTGCATTTTTAGGTAAAGAAGTTAAATATTGTTAAAATCCAATCCAGTGTCACGAACTTGATCGAGTTCCTTATCAACAATTAGTAAAATAGTAATAGAAAAATTTAGTTAATGTTTACAATTTTTAGCAAAAGCTATTTTTGATAATTTTAAAAACTGTTTTCGATCAATGAATGTAAAAATGTAAAAATATTGTTAAAATCCAATCCAGTGTCACGAACTTGATCGAGTTCCTTATCAACAATTAGTAAAATAGTAATAGAAAAATTTAGTTAATGTTCACAATTTTTAGCAAAAGCTATTTTTGATAATTTTAAAAACTGTTTTCGATCAATGAAATGTTAGGACCTTTTCGAAATGCATCATTGCGCTGCATCTGATGTGCATCTGTGATTAGTTTGCTATGCTGATCGACATTAAGAAAACAACTATTTTCAACTGCATGCCAACAACTTTATTCTTTTATGCACGTGTTTACCATGTGCACAATAAAAACAAACAAAATAAGTAAACAAAACAAAGACAAAAGTATAGCAAAGTTTCTCTTATTACCAACAAGTCAATTTTTAACGAATTTTAAAATTTTAAAGAACCACGGACAGAGAATCCACTCAGGAACCTAATTGAAATCCGCTTTCAAAATGCGTAAACCGCTCAATTTGAAAGATTTACAGAGCAATAACCCTTTTTAAATTTTTTTTTACTCTAAAATGGAATGCCCTATTAACGCCTAATTTTTCAAAAGTGACAGTTGTAAATTTCAATAGCCCTAGTTACAGGCTATTGAAATCCGTTCAATTCAAAAACCGCTAAAATAAATGGAAAAATTCAAATGAAACTTGATATTTTAAGGCTTGATTTGAAACCTTATTTTTTTTAAATACTAAAATTTATAACATGGGCACCACAAAATTAGGTTCCTTAGTGGATTCTCTGTCCGTGGTTCTTTAAAATTTAACATTCGTTAAAAATTGACTTGTTGGTAATAGGCGAAACTTTGCTATGTTTTTTTAACAACAACATATAAATGGTGCTGTTACACTAATTTTGTGTTGTGTTTTCACTGTTGCATTTTAGAACGTAATAAATTTTAGCATATCTTTTGCTTTTCCGAACGTACGGCGCATCAGATGCAGCACATTAAATTAAATGTGACCTCAAGATTTTATAAATTGTATTTTAAAGAAAAAGATTAACGTATTTTATGTTTTCAAACTTTCCTCTTTTTTTCTAGCGTTGGTACTCCCAACCTGGTAGACGACCTGGCTTTTTTTCACAATTCATTGATAACATTAAAAATGAAATGGACAAAAACAAAGAAATGAAAGAAAGCATTAAAAAATTCCGCCAAGAAGCACAAAAACTCGAACAATCTGAAGCTTTACAATCGGCCAGACAAAAATTTAATATTGTTGAATCCGAAGCTCAAAAATCATCGTCAATATTAAAGGAACAATTGGGTTCGATTAAGGAAAAAGTAAGCGATGTTTTGGAAGAAGCTGGTAAAACTGAAATTGCTCAAAAGGCTTCAAAATTAACTGAAGAAATTTCGAAACAAGCTAAAACTGCCAAAGAGAGCATATCGGAGCAGGGAGAAAAAATCGGTCAAACTTCAGCTTTTCAAGCGATATCGGACACAACCAAAATGATTAAGCAAGAAATGGATGCACAAAGCATAAACTCTAGAGTTTATAGAGCACCGGCACGCCTGCGTAAGCGTAAAGAAGTTGAATTCGCTGAAGATGAACGTGTGGTAGAACCAAACATGGAAGCTATGGGTGTAGAATTGCATAAAGATTCAAAATTCTATCAATCGTGGGAAGATTTCAAAAATAACAATGCCTATGTCAATAAAGTACTTGATTGGAAAATGAAATACGAGGAATCCGAAAATTCCGTCATACGCGCATCGCGCCTTCTCACAGATAAAGTGTCGGATATTATGGGAGGTCTATTTTCGAAAACCGAATTATCTGAAACCCTAACTGAACTATGTAAAATTGATCCGAACTTTGATCAAAAGCAATTCCTTAAAGATTGCGAAACTGATATTATACCAAATATTTTGGAAGCCATGGTTAGAGGAGATCTCGACATTCTCAAAGATTGGTGTTTTGAAAGCACCTTCAATATTATATCCACCCCCATTAGTCATGCCCTTAAGGCTGGTTTATACTTAGATTCGAAGATTTTAGACATTGAAAATATAGACTTGGCCATGGGCAAAGTAATGGAACAAGGACCTGTACTAATTGTTACCTTCCAAGCACAACAGATCATGTGCGTTAGAGAGCGATCTTCGAACAAAGTTGTTGAAGGAGATCCCGAGAAAGTAATGCGTGTCAATTACGTGTGGGTTTTGTGTCGAGATCCTAATGAATTAAATCCAAAGGCTGCTTGGAGACTTATGGAACTATCAGCTAACAGCCAAGAGCAATTTGTCTAATATGTATGTATATAAAATTAACAACCGTACTGTTATGTTTAAAACACACACCTCCTAAAACTTAGTTTTTAAGTTATTATTATATAGATATCAAGATAATTTGTGTTTTTGTTAGTTACAAATTAGATAAAAAAAAAACAAGCAGAGCTAGTACCTAGTATGCTTTTAAACATAATTACAGCGAATGAAAAAACTTGTAAAAAATATAGTCCTTGTAATTATTATAAACTTACAAGTCCACACTTTCCTTACGTCTGAGACTTTATAATTATTTTTAATAATTTATTTGTAATACATGTTTTTTAAATTGCTTAAATTTACTTAAACGGAAGTATAGGCAATTTGAAAAGCATTCCTTGTTAACAAATTTGATTAAACTTAGATTTTTTAAAACTAAAACTATTTTTTATGTAAATAAAACGCCCAAATAATGATTATTCTATAACGCAATTTATGTATGTATGTACATTTGTATATTTTAATATTAAAGCAAATTTCCACTATGTGGCTTAAAAATTATAAACGACATATAAAAAATGTGTTAGGGAAAAAAATGTTGATCTATTTTGTAAATAAAAATATAAAAAATGTGTATATAAATTTGAGTTTGTTTTTGATTTGGAATTTTTAGTAAATAGTTTTAGGTTGATGTCGTCTGAACGTTGACGTATTGGCTTATCAAAAAACTGGAAATGAATTTTTGAATACAGTCGAACTTCCATAACTCGAATCACCAATATCCAAAAAAAAAACTTCGACTTACGGAGACTTCGAGTTACAGAATTTTTGTCAAAATAGAATAAAATTTTTTTGTATTATGTATTTTTATTGAAAATAACCTTTACTTTTTTGTTGTTATTTTCAGTCTTCTATATTTTTATAATTTTCTTTAATTGATAAGTATTTTAAAAAAAATCGACTTCAACATTTATTATCTAGCCCGAATTATGCATAGAATTGATACATACGCAAAGAAAAAGGAACAAATTTGTAATTCCCCGACAAAAATAATATGTAAAATATACAAACTAGCTCAAGCAACAAAAGAAACTAAAACAAACAAACCATAAAAAAACAAAAACCAATTTAAACAAGCAAATTCTTCGAGTTATAAAGTTCATGTGTATGCTTTTTGTTCGAGTTATAGAGAATTTCGACTTATGGAAGTTTGAGTTACGGAAGGAAAATTGATGTGATTTGTTCTTTTAACGCTACTGCCAACCAAATTAGTTCGAGTTAGAGAAGTTCGACTGTATACATATATAAATATAACAATTAAATTTTGATTGTGGATCAACAATTTACCCGTTTAGAACCTTACCAATGGGTATATATATATATACAACAAAACGGTTGATTAATTTAGACCTTTTTCAATTAAAAAAAAAAATAATAAAAAACTAGAACGAAGAGCAATCTTTGACATTTACTTTTTAACAATTATTTGAACTAAATGGACGCTGTTGATTGTTCATTCGTAAGGTCTAATTTTTGTTCACTCTTTTCAGCATTGCTACCAAGGGTGTTATATTGTAACTCGTTTCGAAAAGACAATCGTTCGAAATAAATTGTATTTCGAAAATGTTTTCTTTTGCTTAGAACTCTTTCCAGTATCGGTATCTAGCGAATTACGACTTTCACTGCGCATAATCCTAACCCAGCATTTACACATGCAAGTTCAAAAAACTCAATACACCCAGCAAGCCATATGAGTCCGAAAATAGTCTTTTCTGACACCTTTTTCGGAGCGTTAACGCTCTTTATGAGCCCAAAAAACAATCATAATTGCTCCGAAAACCTTCAGAAAAGAGGGTCATTACGTTCGAAAATGGTCCGTCAGAAAGAGCTTTTAGATAATGTCAGAATAGAGTCTTTTATGAGGGTTTTTTTGGGCTCTTAAAGAGCTCTTAGATAATGTCAGTAAAGAGTCTTTTATGAGGTTTTTTTTGGGCTCTGTGTAATCTTGTTTTTATCATTCTTGTGTGGTACAGCTATGTTTTTTTTTTGTTCAAAGCACAAACAACAGGACAACAACGCTTTGGTATACACATAATTAAGTGGAATTTCTGAGTCATACTGCGTGCCGACTCAGGACAGTAACAAGCAAATTTTTTTTTTCGCTCCGAAAATGCTCTTTAGTTGGACTCTTTTCTGACTCCTTTTTTCGGAGCGCTCCGAAAATTCTCTTTTGTTGGACTCTTTTCTGACTCCTTTTTCGGAGCGCTCCTAGAATGGTATGCTGGGCACTCACATTTTTTTACTAATACAATCACACATGCAGGCACTTGCAAGTGAATTTAGCTGGACAGTGATTTTTTGACACTTTCAGCAATAAAGTGACAGAAAGGTAAACAGAGTTGCCAAGTACAAAAATTCAGAATAAATTTAATGGTTTGTGGTAAAATAATTATTATTAATTATTTTATGTACATATATTTGTAAAAAATATATTTTTTTTCAAATATGAAAAAAGAAGTGTATTGATGTCATTTTAGAGCATTAAATAATAATTAAAATAATAATAATAAATTGTAATAATTATTTCCCTACAATTATACTCATGTGAAGGTCATGGCAACTATTGGTAAACAAATACAAACTTTGTGCGCCATTTGTTAATTTAAACTAATTTATTTGAAGTTTACGCTTTGACAACATTTTGAAAATGAACTTTCACTGTGTAAACAGTAATGCTACTTGCAAATGATTCGAGTTTTTCGAATAAGTTTTCGTATATAATACGTTCACAGCACTCGCATGCAAGTACTTGCATGTGTAAAGGAAGGGTAAAGAAAAAACGTTGAGGTGTGATATCACACGATATGGGCAACTAGATTAAAGCACGGCTATACAGAATACGTGCATATAAACAGTAAAAAAATATAAAAATTTGTACTATTATTATGATCTTGATTTGATCTAATTTTTCTAAAAATGCGAATTGTCAATAGTCCGCACTAATTTTTCGTCAAAAATATATGATTGCTTTATTATTTAGCTAAGGCGACCAGATTTTGGAAAAGAAAAAAGCTGACATTAAGAAAAATAGTAAAAAATTTATTTCAATTCAATGTTTACACTTTTTACATATTGTTACCATTTACTATTTTGAAAAGCGAAAGTTCAGTCAGTAAGAGTATGAACAGAACAAGCACGACACGGCGTTTGTGAAGTAAAATTTGTTTTATTTGTTAAAGGTGGCGATTCTCATTCTACTTAGAAACCGTGCAGTTTTTGTTCTGTTCATACTCTAAGATCAATAAAAACAAATATTGATCATGCATTTAAATTTTAAAATTTAAGATGACGAAAGATGAATGAAAGAGGACACAAATTTTATAGATGACAGCGAGTTAAAATAGATGATTGTCCTCCAAAATAGAGGACGTATGGTCACCTTATTTTAGCACAAACATTACATTTTTACAATAACAAATCTCTAAAGATCAAATGCCATCACTGATAAATACCAACAAAATAATGATTTCTTACACATATGTATGTATACAATATGTATGCATTATTTTCTTTTTTTTTGAAACAGAAAAATATGCAGGTATGCATAAAATAATTCCTATATCAATTAAAATGTAATGCTAATAAAATAAAATGTCAATTTTTGCGAAAACTAAGATATTTTCATTTATTACATTTAATATATTGGTACAAAATGACTACTACAAAATTTACAATTGATACCAAAAATCCCATCAAAAAGAACAAAACGAACAAATAAACAGTCAAAAACACCAAATCCAACAACAAGTAACAAAGAAAAATCCCAATTTTCCCACGCTCATGGGAAATTTCTCACGAGTTGTTGTTGTAACCGCGTGAGAAAATTCCCTTGGCAGCACGCCGAATGCAGCGCAGTCTCCAATTGCAAGATACGGCAACACCAATGTGAGATTTTTTTCGTACGTTGTCGTGTTCGTGTCTGCTAGCACTTTTTACGCTGCGCTCTGCATTTTTCAGTTTTTATTATAATTTTAAACGATTTTTAATAAACTATTTTATAAAAAACTTCAAATATAACTAGTGTAAATATTAATTAACTAAAAATATTAAAGAAAACCCTGAAATTTCCAAGGAAAAAATGTAAAAAACATGATGGGATAATTGGTGATTAGAAATTTTTTCATTGTATTTTGTGCTCTGCTGCTTCTTCCACTTCTATGTTAACTCGTACGCGACTTTACAATTTTTGTTGGTGTTTTTTTTTTTGAATGTAAGTGTGTTTGTGTGTGTGTAAATGAATTGAAAGAAGAAATAAAAAAATAATTGTATATTGTTTAAAAACAAGAAAATAAAGAAAAAAGAATGGGTTTGATAAAAAAAGTAAAACTATTATATGATATAAAAAATAAAAAAGTGCAAGGTGTTAGTTAAGTTTATTGAAAGAAAGGAATATTTCACACAAAATAAATTTTATTAAAAAAAATTAAAAAAAAAACGTTGACGTTTGCTTTTCCTGTGTGGTTGGTTAAAGAAAACTGTAAAAGAGAGTGGGTTCTCAAAGTACCTATTCTCTTTAAAAATACAGAATAACTTAAAACTACTCGTAACAAAAAATCATGGCATATCTTTTTATTAAATACTACTTAAATACAGCAACAAAACAAACATCTATTAAATTAAACAGATAATTCCTTAGATAAGAATGACGAAAAAATCATTTCACATTTAATTGAATGCTAATAAAACCGTTACAATATTTTCCCGTCTAGTACTTTTAACGTACAATACAAATTTTCCCTTTAAAGTAATTAGACAGGAAATCCATCACAACAACAGGCAAATATATTTAAATTGTACGTACACCAACAACTTTTTGTGTTTTTTTTATTTGAATTTGAGTTTTTTTGTTCAACAAAGACGGAAGGAAGAAGGAAGGGGTGCTTATGCATTAGTTCATATATTTTATATTGTATTGTATTTTTCTTTTCTACACTATACCACTTTATAGTTAACATTCAATATTTTACTGTTAACTACATCTCTTTCTCTCTCACTATGTGTTATTCGATTGTTGTTGTTTTACTTATGTGTATTTCAGTGAATTTTTTTAATTCACTACAGAAGTAAATTCTTTATTCGTTTTGCCACACAGCGGCTGCATTTTGTTATATGTGTACGTTCATATAATATTAACGAAAGAAAAATAATAGTAACATAAATAGGGTTACCAAGAGATTTCAAATTTAGCACTTAACGTGAAACTTTTAGCATAGCATCACAAATTGTGAATGTTAAAAAAAATTTGAATTATTACAACAAAATTTTGAATTTTAATCCTAATTGATTTTAAGATTTATATATTACGGCAAAAGTGTTTAAAATATCTATCACTTGACGTACATATCTACATATGTATATAACATAAGTACAACAAAACCAATATTTGAACTTTGGTTTCAAATATTTCAGAAACTATCGGCCGGCAACGAAAACAAACTATCGCTATGTTCAGCGTAATGAGATTTACGATTGGTAAAAATTTGGTAAATATCCGTACTGGCGCCCATAAACTATTATGTTTTAATATTTTAAAATTACATTTAAACAAGAAAAATTTAAGAAAGTAACTACCTACTATTTTAGAATTTAAATGTACCAAAATAATAATAGTAGGTATATTACAATAATTTACAGTTTATACAAAAGGCCAATTTCTGGTATTATTTATAAATTTTTTTAATGTCGTGCTCTGACTTAATTACAGTCGATGTGGTGGTCCGAATATTTTGTCTCTAGTGTTGTGAAAGGATGCAAAATTATCGAGTATGTGAGTTACGTTGGTATAGTTCTATGTATGTATTTATTATTAGGTTTGTTACTTTTTTCTGTCATAAGACAAAGTTTTTGTAGGTATTTTGATAAAATGACCGTTTGCGACTTTTAAGTATGTATTTCATAAAAAGTATTAATAAGATAAAAACATCTCGAGATTCATACACACTATGTAGAACAAGCCGGTTGCCATATATAATATGTATACATATACATATATTGCTGATATATAAGTATTATGTATAGGTATATAAATCTGAAATCGTAAATCTTATATATTATTGTAAAATTAACTAAAAGTATAGGTATATTCATATAAAGCAAACCAGGACAAGTTTTTCCTCAACAAACACTTTCCTGTTCATAAATAACGGTAAAGGGCGACTAAAAAATGAGCTGAAAATGCTTTAAAATTAGGACACTTAAATTGATTCGGAAATTAATAGGTACCTATATGCAATACAGAAATTTCAATTTAATATTGAGAAAATACAAATTTAAACAAAGAATTACAATTTAATATTCAGAAAAACTTCAGAAAATTTAAATTTAAATTGAGGAAATAAATGCTAATGTTAAGAAAACCTAAATTGATATTGAAAAATAATAAATTTGTTTCGTAGTTCATAGTTGTATTAGAAAAAAAATTGAATTCACATTTTTAATTTCTCATTTATGGTTTCTTAATATTTTTTTCGATTTCAATTTTCTAATTTTAATTGGCTCTTCTCAATTGAATTTTAACACTAATTTATATTTCTTAATTTTTTATATTCGTATTTTTCATTCCACATTGAATACATTTAAATTACGTTTACGCTGTTCAATTACTTTAGAAAATAATCACATCTTTAATTTGAAGTTTTTCACTAAAAAAATCTATAGCAAATACAGTTGAGTTGCGGATATTTAGGAATATAGGTATAAATAATTTATTCTGCAAAAAAAACATTTCCATTATCGGGATAACAAAATGTTCAAAGATAGGCATCCCTTGTTTGCAGTTGAAGTTGAGTTGTTATGCTGCCTTCGAGTTTCTTCAACAAAAAGCAATAACAACAACAACGATATCACCAATATAAGAGCATGTACATATATCTAAACGAAAGAAAAAATCTAACCAGATGTATGTTGGTGTAGTACCGACCAACCGACCTTTTTATTCATCATTCTTTTTGTTGTTGTTTTGTACATTTTTGACTGGCACAGAAAATGTTGGATATTATGTGTGGGTTTTTGTTATTGTTGTTTTACTTTGTGTGTTTAGAAATTAAGGGTACAATTTAATCATGAAACGAATAAACCTAACAACTAATCTTCGCATGTCTCTAATTTTAATACATTCGCTTGTTTAGTCGTTAATGCAGTATGAATAAGTTTTAAGTTACTCTGCTCCAGTTTTGTGTCATCTCTGTTTCTGTGATGTCACTCGTACAGGATGTTTATTTAAAATTCATCTTTAGGAGGAGTATACATACATACATAAACGACTGACTACATAATTTTTTGCTCTTGAATTGCTCAAATATTGTTTCTTATTGCACTCCTTGCAGTATTGAAAAGATGAATGTGTTATCCTGTACGACAATAGATAAACAATCATACGGTGTTGAAAAAATAATAAGAACGATATTTCTCAATTCATTTTTATTTTTAGTTTGTGTTTATATTTCAATAATAGCAGAATGTAAATCGTTTGTAAACAATTTTAAACATATCATAGATTCACACAATTATCATCAGTAATTTGATAATAAGAATTATCAAAATTATTCGTGTACCTATAAGTTTTTCTTTTCGCATCATTAAAATGAAGAAGACGTTCTTATTGTTTAATAAAATATTTTTTTTTATTAAATAATTTTTAAGCTTGAGGTCACTTTTTATTTTTTATAAAAGATTTTTTATTTTTATATAGGTAGGTACCTATAATTTAACTCGATATTTCGATTTCCTTTGGGAATCTTCTTCAGGAATTATTTCATTTTAAAAAATAACAAATTTTCTATGTGTAAATAAACATTTTGATATAGGTATGTATGTAAGTTTGAAAGGGGCTGACAAAATTGAAAAATATGTTTTACAGAAAAAATTATTTTAAATTTTCAATAATAACATTGAAAAGTAAATAATTTTAACAGAAATATAACTAGAACATTTTGAATAATAACATTTTGGAATGATAACATTTATATTTTTGTTCAATAGGTGTCTATAATTTGGATCTAAGTTTTCTGTGTCTTTTTTAAAATTTATTCTTCTTTCTGATGGGACATTATTGATATGTAACATTTCTAACATGTATCTTCGTTTTGTATGATTTTCTGTGTTCAATATAGATGTGTTATCGAAATCTGGATAGTGGTTAAAATCTCTACAATGGGTTGATAAAGCTGTTTTTTGTGTTGAATTATAATTTCTATATTTCTGGTCATGTCTATGTCCTGCTAATCTAGTTTTAAGTTTTGTCCCTGTTGTTCCTATATATATTTTGTTACATTGCTCGTTACTATTACCACCACAAGGAATTTTATATACTAAATTTGACATATCTTTCTTTTCTTATCTATCTTTAGTTTTTGTGGATAATCTTCGTACGTTATTATTCACCTTATGTGCCATTTTGTATGTTGTTTTGTTATATATGTTTAAATGTTCTATTCTTTCTGAAAATCTAGGTATATGTATATGATATTGACTTATAAATTTTTGGTTCTGAAATTCCATTATTAATATAGGATTTATTTGTATTAAATTGTTTTATTAATCTGCAAATGAGTTCATTAGGAAAACTATTATCTTTTAATATATTTCTAATTACATATTTCTTTATTTTTCCTATGAAATCTAATGTCACTAATTGTTAATATTCTATCTATAAGATTTTTAAGAGTGTTTATTATAATTCTTTTTGGGTGTTTTGAGAAATAATTTAAAATTCTTCCTGATGAAGTTGGTTC
The DNA here is from genome assembly GCA_950370525.1 of Bellardia bayeri. Lineage (NCBI taxonomy): Eukaryota > Metazoa > Arthropoda > Insecta > Diptera > Calliphoridae > Bellardia > Bellardia bayeri. The sequence goes on from OX493264.1 coordinate 97,541,674, forward strand.
TTTATACCAATGAAGTACTAAATTATTTCCCCTTCTTGTAACTAATATGTCCAAATATGAAATTGAAGAATTTAATTATTTTTCAATAGTAAATTTTATGTTCTGATCAAATGAGTTGAATGTATAATATATAAATTTTATTTTCTTCAATTATACAAAATAAGTCATCTACATATTTTGTTAGTATTTTTGGTTTTATTGAAAATTTAAAATAATTTTTTCTGTAAAACATATTTTTCAATTTTGTCAACCCCTTTCAAACTTATATCAGAATATTTATTTGCACATAAAAAATTTGGTTTTTTTTAAACATTAAAATGAAATAACTCCTGAAGAACATTTCCAAAGGAAATCGAAATATGTATCGAGTTAAATTATACCTACATATAGGTATAAAAATAAAAAATCTTTTATAAAAAACTAGAAGTGACAAAATTTAGTTTGGTGCGTTTCTGCCTTTTGTTATGAACCCGATTTTCATGGATGAAGTGCTCAATGATTTTTTGGATTATGAAAGCTTTGTGAGTGGCCATTTTGGAAATAGTTTAAAACCAATAATTTCGTTATACGCGGACTCATTATAACTATTTTAAATTGTTGTATGTACTCGTTACAAAATCGAACTAACAATTTAACAGAAAATATTGATAAAAGGAAAAACTAACATCCAGTAACGCTGCATTGAGCTATCGGTACAGTCGAAACTGTATAAAATAAGCTATAAAGTGAAAAAACGAAAATTTTTTGTTTTTTCGTTTTAATATAGGTACAGGTATTAAAGTGTACATTTTTTCAGTAAATATTTTTTGTTTCGGACAAAATTTTTTTCATATGAATATTTTCTCTCTTAAAAAGAGAGGCGTCAAACTTCATGTAAAAAAAAGATAAAATTTTTTCTTTTAAATGTCACCAACATCTTTTTTAAGTTCCTGATAGTTTTCTTTTTATGAAGCTTATGTGTGAACATTGTAAACTTGTGTCCAATTAGTTTCAAATTGATCGCACTGACGAACGCAATGATTTTAAAATGTATATTTGGCTTATAACTATAATTGTATCAATCACTTTCGACCAGTTTTCGAATATGGACAGTATTCTGAAGCGTGTAAATTCTACGCTTTTGCAGTTCGGTCATAATTTGTATCACAAGTGTTACACAAAGAGTATAAACAATTCTTTTCAAGGTCTGCATTTCGATTACTAAGATTCGCTTTGGTACCTCTTTATTACTGCTTATAAATATACATACATCTAAACTTACATAGCCATGTACATGTTCTCGCCTATACTCGTACATACATATTTATGTATGTTTCTTTTGCTGATGTTGTATTTTTCATTTCTTTCTTGCAAAGCTTTAAATGCAATATAATTCAGTCAGTCAGTGTGCAATGCAGTTTCAGTTCATTCACACCCAATGAAAATAAAAAAAGGAAAATAAAAATAAAAGAAATATATACTGACTACTGTTTAAATGTTATTGCTGTTTGCTGCTGTTAATATTGTTATTATTGTTACTCATTTTATTTTATACGAAACATTCAGCGTGTATAGTTGGCTGGTTGTCAACAAATACATACATATACAAAACGATGTCCATTAAGTGAGCTCCATTTAAATGGAACCATAAAAATGTTAAATTTTACTTACTAAAATAAAATGAAAGCTGCATGTTCTTTGGGTCACATTGCAAACAGTAATTTCACTATTATTATTTTTTCTCATGTTAGATGCACGTCGAAAGGAATATTTAAAAAAATACATCGATAAATTCGGTTATGGTTTCACGTATGATAAAAAACTTACCTAAAGAGATTTACCGTTTTCTGCTTCAATCTACATAGCTTTCAAATCGTTAATAAATGAAAAAAATTAAAATGACATTTTTTAACCAAAAATTTTTGGAGGCATCCTAATAAGCATATATTCGCTACTAGCACAAAGTCAAACGTTAGACAAATTATGATTTTCCACATCTGATACTGCTTAAATATATATATGATATAGGTATTATTGATATGATAGGTATATGTACATGATAGGTATACATATTCATTTTAGCATAGGTAGGGTAGGTATAAAGAAAATGAAGATTTGACCAACTACATGTGTATGTATGTATATACAGATCAAGAAGCACTTGGATCAGTTGATTTTTTAATAAAATAAATATACCTACATATGTAAATAAAAGCCTCAATTTCAGGTTTGAATAAATTTAAAAGAGTTCGACTAAATTAATAAGAGAAAATCGGAAAGATTAAAGCATTGTCAAACCATTTTAACATAAAATCTGAATGTTTGTTGGGTTTAGGCATAAAAGATTGTGTGTATAATTTGTAGTTCGGTTGCACTTAAGTGTGCCAAGTGTCAAACTTTTCTTCATTGATTATCGTATCCCGCACGAATAACAAACATAATTAACGCTTTTTATATTATCAAATCTAATACCTGAAATCAATTTCTTAATGAATAGTTTAGATTTTAAACCAACTTCATCATGGTGCAATATTCAAGGTGAGTGCAAATCGACAACAAATACAAATCAAAACAGAAACAACAGGCATTTTTGTTTGTGTAAAATAATACTTGAAAAAGGATTACTTTTGACATAAGTAAATTGTAAATAAAGTCAGTCAGCTGGGCTACTGCACTCACCTTGTATAGTTGCACCGTGAACTTCATTTAATAACATTGAATTGAAATATTCTATATTTAAGTTTAAAGTAAATATGTATGTATGTATATATAAAATTCAGAAATATGGTAGGTATAACGGAATATACCTTCATCATTTTAAGTAGTTTTGTAAATTATTTTCTAATTAACAACCTACTGATTTCATTGACTTCGTACAGCTAATATATAAGTTTTTTATGCATTTTTTTTCTGGAATTAAATTGAATCCAACTTTGATTCAAAACTCTCAGTGTGCATTGCCTGATACCTACATACTTAACTTTTAGCTAAATAATGTTTTACAAAATAAAATAATATGAAATTCTTCGATATGTTTCTAACCAATAACTTCAGTCCACTAGTTTTTATGTACGACGTGAATTTTAAATATCCTGCCGTCTTTCAATTACATATTTTATTTAATATTTGTATAAATAATATGTTTGGAAAATCTCCAAATTTAATGAATAAAATTTAAATACAAAAACATATTTAAAAAATCAAAACATTTACACGAAAATATTCTCAAAGCAGTTTACAAAGTAATGGGCGAAATTCACAGTTTGCATTTAAAACACGAAATCTGGCAACCGTGGTAAACCCCACTACACATTACCTAACATTTTAGTAACATTAAAGAGTACTGAATGAAAGCTCTCTTAAGTTTTTATAGCAGAATTGAACGACAATATAATCATTGGAAATTAACATTCAAGGCGGTTGCTAAAAATGTTAACTCTTCTGAATAGCCTCTCGTTTTACTTTAAAGTGGTTGCCAGAATAATTGTATTTTTTTAAGTTCCCTACAGGTTTTATACGTATTAGTTTATTTTTTTTTTGCTTATTTTAATAAATCAATAAAAAAAACTTTATCTAACAATTTATATTATTATATTCCTGTTTTTTATCAGAGCGGTCATAATCTATATGCTTTTAGCAGTTAAGTTTTGAGCACGTCACATAACTTTTGAGTTATTTAATCAATCTATATCAATATTTCTATCTTTGGTATTAACAATTAGTAACAGCAAAATCGTAAGATCTCTTAATATAATTGTAAGGTCCTGAAAAGGCTAATACACGTAATATATTTTGGAAAACTTTCCTAATGTATTTTTCTTAATATTACATAACATTTTTTTCTGATTATGTATAAGGGTTTTTACTTTTTCGGTATATCAACACGCGACATCGCATAATAACATTCTGAAACATGGTGAAAAAATTACTCTATCTCGAATTTAAAATAAGAATTTTAAGCAAACATAAAATACATTTTTCGGTTGGTGTTTGAAACCTTGAATCTGGCAGCCCAGACGAACCCCACCACACATTATTTAACATTGAAAGAGTAAAGTCAGCCATATTTGTTGCGGAACAAAGTTGTTTTTCTATTGGTTTTATTATTTATTTGACTTACAAAATTCGGGTGTCTTCAATCTGAATCACTCACATAACAAATACACGGGTTTGTGTGTATTTGCTCAAGGAGTAAAAATGTTCAGCAACATTTTTACTTTACCATTGTTACTAATTTAGCGATTTCTTATAAAATCTAGTGATTACAATTGTTTATAAAAGTGGTGGAAAACAAACGACAAATAAAATTACAGCAAAAAATAGAAAATATAGTGTAATAATACTTTTCTTAGTTTTTAATTACGTTAAACAAAAAATGCATTCTAATAAATACAATTATTTTGTAAAAATTATGTTGTAAAAATCAAAACAAGTGTTTCGAGGCCTATTTAAAAATAATAGTGTGGTTGTTTAAAAGTATAAAAGCAGAAAATTAAAACAAAACTTGCCAAAGAATAAAAACAAAAAGAGACATAAAAGAAAATTTGCAATACAAATAGTTCGAGAAAGAAAAATTAAAACACAAAGGAAAATACAAGAACATTTAATTAAAAAAATATACTATGTGTACATAAAATAAATATGTAAAAGAATTGCAAAAGAAATAGACAATATTACAATAAAAAACACTGAAGTATTATAAAGGGCGATTTCAACAGAAATAAACAATATAAAACTATAAATCTCTTCTCACGTGCGTTTAGTTAATTCTTTGAGTACAGAGTGATAGTGTATTTTTTATATTTTGAAGGATTTTGTTGTTGAAATCACAAATTGTTATTGCATTAAATTATCTGCTGTCACATGTAAATTATTATTGACGATGTCATGAACATTTTGCAAAACGAAACCACCAACAACAACTCTACGACGACTTCTGCAGTGACTACGCCAACTTCAAAAGAAAAGCAACAACAACATCAACTACATTCATCAACTCCTCTGGTTGAGCAACAACAACAAACCTGTGTAGAGAAACGTAAAGCAAAGACATTGAAAAATAAAATTCTACAAAATGTTGCACAGCAAGAGCAGCAGCAGCAACAAGAAGAACTTTACCAACAGCAGCAACAAAATGACAGTGTCAACAATAATAACTACAATACGCTATCAGCAATGACAGATGAGCGTATAAAATCCAACAATAATAACAGCAACAGTTCTAAAACAAATAATACCAATATTACTGAAAATAAAACAGCGACAACAATAACTAAAAAATTATTAAAAGATTCCTCTCCGGGTAGTAGCAACAATAATAATAACAAAAACAGCGATTTAATAATTGCAGAAGCTGCAAAAATTCTTTTAAAAAATGGTTTAAATGGCACCAATGCTGCTGCAGCCGCTGCTGTTGCTACTGCTACAGCCACCTTACTAACAGCTGCTGCTAATTTTCACCAGTTGCCAACAGTAATTAATACCACCTCCTCTTCGAAGTGTAAGTTAACAACATCTGTATCAGCGACATCACCATCAACGTCCACTGTTTCGGATACATCAGCACTAGCCGCTAACGTGACCACGGCTGCTGCTGCGGCTCATGCCCAATTAGTGGCTATAGCAGCTGCCGCTGCTGCTGTTAATGCCACTAATAACAAACGTTTAGCTGCTCCTCCATCCTCAACATCCTCTTCTTCTACATCTACATCCTCCTCCTGCAAATCTCCAAATCAAACTGTAAACAATGGATTATTGGGTAACGCTGCTGGTATACAAGCAACAACACCTACACCAGCCACAACTACACATTTTTCAAAACCTTATAAAACAAACAGCTCTAGGAGCACAATGGACACGAGTATTATTGATTATACAATAAATTCCAATAGTAGTAATAATAATACTTCATCTGCAGTAACATCATTATCTTCAGTGTCACCATCAGTTTCATCCTCCGTTATTAATTTATCTGTCTCAGCTAATAATAGCAACATTAGCAGCAACTCTAGTAACAGTCAATATAAATTTCTTAACAACAACATCCATTCCCACTCTAATCGCTCTGATATTGGCAGGCCTCCGATATCACAACATCATCACCATCATTCAACGTCTAATGCTAATAATCATAAAAATTCTGTGACGGGTGGAGTTGGTGGACGTTTACAATTCTTTAAAGGTAATTTTAAATTTAATAGTTTCATTTATGTTTGTTTCATGTATTAATACTACACCAATGAAAACCCAAACATATTCCGCTTCTACAGAAGTAGTCCAATTTTTTTTTATTAGTTTTCCAGCAAAGATAATCATAATTAATTCATAATATTCTATTCTACTAGAAAACTTTATGTTAATAATTTTTAAAATAAGTTTTAATTTTGTTAAAATTTTACATCCCAAAATAGGGAAGAAAGTTAACATTTGGAAGAGAATCTTTTTTAAACATTCTTAAACACATATATATTTAGAAAAAGCAATAACTAGCATTTAAATACTCTTTTAGGATAAGCATACAACATTCAAATTTGTTGAAATGTTAATGTTTAATCAATTTGTTCTTCTTAATATGTATATGTTATGTACTATGAATAGCTTAAATAAATGTAAGTGAAATAAACATAATTAACTAAAATCTAATCTTCATTGCCAAATATATTTTAGATGGTAAATTTATTTTGGAGTTAGCTAGATCCAAAGATGGCGAAAAAGGTGGATGGGTTTCTGTGCCTCGAAAAATTTTTCGCACACCTTCAGCAGCAACATCGTCTACTGTAACACCATCAGCCACAGCGTCTACATCTGCTGCTGTAATACCATCTCCTTTGGCTGCATCACCTGCGGCCATAGTCGGTGGAACGTCATATCCAAAGAATGAATGCTCCAATTCTTTAAGTTGTAAGTATTATTGAAAAATAGTTGCTAAAATATAAAATATAAAAACTCGATATTGGTCTAACGGTTTGCACTTTTTTATTTTCCCATAGTTTCTGATGATAACAGCTCGATACAATCGTCACCATGGCAAAGAGATCATTGTTGGAAACAAGCGGCGCCACGAAAAAATGTGTCAAAAGCATTGACGCTGTTTTATCGTAGACCCGCATACCATAAACTTACAACACAGGCTCTTTTGCTGTCGCACAGAAAACGTAGAAAACCCTATGATACTAAAACTCTTGAGAATAGTTTAATATTTTTATTAAGCAGTAAAAAGCAGCTTCAGCCCCAACAACAGCAAGTAGATAAATCTACTCTAAATAAAAAAGAGGTGGAATTGAAAGAAAATGTTGATAAGACGAAGAAAGAGGAAGACGAAAGAAATAAGGATAAGGGGGGAGATGCTAAGTGTATTAAATCCAGCACTGAGGACGTTGAAATTGGCGACAGCAAAAATCAGAATAATGGCGCCAAGGAAAACATTGACAAAAGTTCTGATAACAAACCAATTATCAAAACTGAAACTGAAGAAACTGCTGTTGAAACAGAAGCGGATGTTGATGTTGAAATGACAAAATTATCATCACCTTTCAAAGTGTCTGAAAATGAAGCCGCGAAAAGTCCAAATGTTCAGAGTTCGGAGTTAACTAAAGAAAATGAGAAAATGAATACCAGTGACTACGCCGACGAGGAGGAGGAGTTGAAGAACTCAACAAAGAATACAATATCTTTAAATGGTAATATCACAAAACTTGATGATGTGCCTCAAAATAAACAGCAGATTAATTCGCCAACACAAGAGGGCGAAAAATTAAAAACAGGAGATGAAGAAAAAAGACTTAAAAAGCATGAACATTATAAAACAAGAGCCAAGCTCACAACTATCGTACAAAAATTAATGGATGCCTCGAAATCACGCCTAGCAGCAACTGCACATTTATTTAAGACATCTAATCAACAAAAATCATCATCTCTAGCTGCTGTTTCATTAGCAGCAACGCCCACATCATCGTCATCTTCTACATCAACTACGAGTACTGCTCACACATCAGGAGGAACCAAAAATTACAATTCCAAAGTTTCACCACCTTCTAATACTGCAGCTTCACGACTAGTCGAATATCATCAACAGCATGTATCGCCACGTAAGCGTATATTACGAGAATTTGAGAAAGTCTCATTGGAGGACAACGCAACTGGTGCTGCTGGAGGTAAACGTAGTCGAGCCAAGGTCAACAATACAACCAATACATCGATGGCTGCAAGCAATTCAAATGTAGCTTCATCGCCATCGATTGCTAACAAATCCATGAATTTTAATGCTCACAACTCAAATGCAGGAAATGTACCAAAATCTGCAACAAGTCCGGCTTCTTCCACGGCACCGACTAAATTATACAGTTCGTATAGCATACATTCGCTTCTAGGAGGTGGTTTAGCTACGTCTTCGTCGTCATCATCATCAGCTACTTTAGCACCAGCTGTTAAAAAATCTACAGACCTGCCTGCAACTATTACCAGTAGTTCAATGGCTTATTCTCCTTATCATGCTGCATCATTTCCTTCAAATGCGCATTCAAACAATTCACCAAAATCTCCGGATGGCCACAATGTTGGTGGTGGTGGTGGTAAATCACCTTCAAATTCAGCCACAAAATCGAAAAGATCACCACCTTATAGTTCTCCCATGCGCGAAACCCATTCAAGAAGTCCTATTAATAGTGGAGGAGGCTATGCTGACTATAGTGGCCGTCGATCTCCTAGATCAACACCTGATGCTGCTCATAATGCTTTTAATAAAATGAGATACGCCAGCAGCAGTGGTGGTGGTGCAGATACTGCTGCATCACCTACTAATCATCATCACTTGCTTCATCAACCGCATCATCTGCAGCAACAACACTATCACCATCAGCCACAAACTTATTATTCTCCATATATGATGTCACCTCATTATGTGCCGTCACTGTCGGCTCCTAGCGCTCTTTCGCCTAATGCATCGTCTACTAATGCGTCAGCTTCGTCTGCGACAAGTTCACGGTCACCACGTCATCATCCTTCAGCATTTAGAGCAACAACGCCAACATCGGCATCAGCATCGAGTACAACACATAACATTCCAAGCACACAGAAGGGAGATTTATCACCACAACGTTCAACTACGTCATCGCCACGTGAAACTACACCTCGAACTGTACCAAAAAAGACTGCTTCCATACGACGACAATTCGCTTCGCCCACGTCAGCAACTCATAATCATAATAGCAGCAATTGTTCCTCACCAACAACGACAATAGACAGCCGCTGTGACGACCAGTTGACGAGTGACAGAAGAACACCGGTAAATACCACCACAACGCATCAGCACCACCAACAGCCGCAGCATTTAATGCAAAGAGGCTCACCAGGTAATCCCAGCTTGGCAGGATCTCCAATACACCCATATTCGTATTTATATGCACAGCCGCCTAATGGTGGCAACAGTCCACATTCTTCTAATGCTGCTACATCGAATCATCCCTCAGCTGCTATGTCGCCATCATCGGCAAATGCTTCGGCGGCCGCCGCAGCTGCCGCGGCAGCAGCTGCTGCTTCATACATTCCAGCCGTTGTGGGATCTCCGTATTACCATCCATACATCTCGACATTGGCGGCAATGCGTCATCCACAAATGTGGATGCAACATTATCAAAGTGCTGCAGCAGCTGCTGCAAACCCAGCCCTAATGCAAGCCCGACACCCCGCCATGTTGTCGGCAGCTGCTGCAGCTGGAGCAGCATCTCGTTTGTCACCACCATATCATGGTTTCCAATACAATGGTGTAGGAAATGCAGCTGCATTAGCAGCCGCAGCTGCTGCTGCTGCCGCTGGTTTCGGTAGCACAGCTACTCCTTCTCATCATCAATCGAATGCATTATCCCATCCTAGTTCTATGTTCAATCCCATGGCAAGTAGTAGTTTACATGGCATGCAACATCCAGTAACACTAATGCAAACAGCAGCAGCAGGTTTAGTCCCTGCATCAGCCGCAGCGGCAGCATCACCAATGACTGATACAACTGATCTTTCCAAATCATCGAAGAACAATTTCTCCTCCAGCGCATCATCATCAACGGGAGTAGGAGGAGGTATCAGGGGTGGGGTTGCAATGCCTGAGTCTTCTGGAAACTCTATGTATACCATTAGCAATAAGGATGAACAAAGTTCAGGTGGGTTATTAAAACTAAAGTAAAACAATTGTGAAAAGTTTTAATAATATTAATTTCAATGAAAATGGACTCGAAACCTAAATTTATTCTGATATCCGTCTTTCCGTCTGTATTCTGGTTTCTTCTAAATTGGCAATTGTGTCCGAAACCGGATTTTCTGGTATAAAACTGATCCTAATATTCGGTCAAAATATTAAAATTTATATACAAAAGAAACTGAAACTTTTATAAAATCCAACATATTATACATAATTAATTATTATACATAATTAAATGGAATAAAACAGTCGTAATTGTGACAAACTATCGTACCAAGTCGTATGACGCAAATTACCAGAACTTAGGAATTTTTAGTTGCAGAATTATTCTCAGATATATTTACGGGTGGTGGCCAATGTGCCCCACTACGATTTTAGGCTAAATTTTCTATAAAATTCATCATTGCCCATTTTACTTGTACATACATACATATGTATATTTTTTTTAAATCTAACACGTTTGAAGTTTACTTGAAATCTTCACTAATTATATTATTTATCTTTTTCATTTGCAGATGTACCATTAAATTTATCGAAACATTAAATATGAAAAATATGGTTTCCATTTCATTAAAACGAAAACAAACACAAACCCTATTAGAAAAAAAAAATAAACTATAAGTAAGTGTTTATTTAAAACAAAAACAATTATTACATATACATATGTATTTTACTTTGTTTACACTTTTAAGACATTTAAATTAAAAATAAGTTTAACAATAATTTCATAGAGATTTTTAAACGCGTTGCAACAGCTAACATTATAACAACATGTATATGCAACTGTATGTATTATATTTAATAAAATAACTACTAATAGTAAATAAATAACAATAATAATTAGAACAAAACTACAAAACGTGAAATATTTACAGATCTATGTACATATATGAGAAATAATGGAGAGAAACAAAATATAAATATTTTTTATAACCATATATTTAAAATAAAGACAAATAGACTTTGTTTTTTTTCGTTTTGGTTTTTTTTTGTTTTGTTTTATAACTTTAAAACGACAAAGAAAGATTCCTGGGTTTTTTATGCTGTACGATTGTAAGAATCTCAAATAATACAAAACAAAAATATACACCCCTATCGTGAATAAAAATTCCACATGAAATTTGTTTCCTTTTCACATTTTCCTATTAAAATTCAATGTTAAACAAATAAAAGGGAACAAATTTCATGTGTAATTTTTATTCACGATAGGGGTGATAGTTTATGTATATTTTTTATATTAAATAGACTGAATTTATACCCAAAATAAACAAAAATATAAATCACTGCATTTTACAGATTTTTTCCACATTTATATACACAACAAATAAAAAAACACAAAGAAAATCATCGTGCCTTTTTGTAAAAAAAAAACGAAATACTTGACAAAAAATAACTATTTTGACTAATGAAAATATGTATTTACATACTACAACATTTAGATTTATTTTTTTTTTCACCAAAATTCTTAACTAAAATAAAATTTCTCTAATGTACAATATAATTTATTTTTTAAGAAACTGTTTTTTATAGAAAAAATCAACTATTTATTACAAAAATTATAAAATTTATTAAATATATCAATTCATTTTGCCGAACGCGCAGGCGCAACAATTTTGAAAAGAAAAATACCCCACAAAAATATTCAAAAATGAGAAACCTTGAAAACTTTGCAAATTATAATGTTTTCTTTTTTGGAATAAAGCTAAATCGGCTTAGTACTGGATAAAAGAGCTTCAGTTTTTGAATGTTAAAAAAATTTGAATTTTTAAATACTTCAAATACCGAATAAAGATGTTTAAGTTTTTATAAAACCTGAGTATTTTTTTATACCACATTTCAAAAATTTCCAAATATTTTTGCGTATGTGATTTAACATACAATTTCATTATATTTTAATTAAGGCAATTATTATAAAAAATCAAATAATGTATATATATTTCGTTTGAGAAACTTAAACTTAAGAAACACTAACGGAAAACAATTTTAAAAATTTTTGTATGAAAAAACACTGAAAATACAAATTAAAGTAAATTTTCTGCTCGTGTTTCTTAGACAAACTTTTAATTTGAAATTATTATATTAAATTACAAGTTTTAGTTTCCTATGTACTAAAATAAGTTTTATTATTCGAATGTTGTGTATTCAAATTAAACAACATAGACAAAAGTATACATAGAAGCATTACTGAAAGATAATTTCTAAGTCTGCTTTCAGAAACCTAACTCATGTAACAATAAAATTCATTTTAAGCAATGTGTTTTGTTGTTGTGTCAGCCATATAGTATGAAAAAGGGCAAATACTTTTAATACCTTTTCTCTCTCACTTTCGCCTCAATATTCACATCTATTTGTTAAGAGAAAGGAAACTTGAACAAAATTGTATGAAAATCATTCACATTTTATTATTTTCGATTGATTTTTATAACAAATTTGTTCGACTCACTATTTTAATAATGATAAATATAAAATGCTACAACTGAAGAATTATTTAGGTTAAAAAAATTTATATACAATTTTTCAGTTCTATCATTTAAGAAAAGTATTTGAAAAAGCACACGATTTTTCGTTTATGTTACAACACAATGTAAACACAACTTTCGCTTTATTCTGCCTTTTTTCACAAAATCTTGTTTCAAAAATCTCAACTGATTTGATTTTTGAGGCAATGGTTTTCGTTGTAAAAAATCTACTTATATTTAAAAAATTTAGATTTTTATACCATTCATAAAAATTCGAGCATTTGACTTTTCGAATTAATAATCAAATTAATTATTAGAATCAAAATCTTCTCTCAATAATCTTTTCTGTATAAATGATTTTTCAGACAATGTTTTGTTTTTATTTTGCAAATTTTCAACATTTTTTCATTATGTTCAAACCTTCAAAATATCTTATGACACAAATATAAATGAAAATTCATCAAGGACTTTAAATGTACAAAAAAAGAAGACAAAAAAAAACAGTAAAAATATTAAAAAAATATGTATTTTATTGAACACAGGCACCTCAAGAATAAATTCTAAAATATATACTTATAATAAAATGCAGTGTTAAATGAAAGTTAACAAAAAAAAAAAAAAATAAGAAATTCCTATAAACACAAAAGTATATTTATCAAAATGAAAAAAGAAAAAAAAAACAAACATTTATTACTAATAGTATATGTATACATATGAATTAAAAATAACCATTTAAAAACAACAAAATTTAAGAAAAGAATTCGTTAAAAACGCCTATATATTAATGCAATTATTATTTTTGTAATTATTAAAAATGTACAGTATTTTTATAAAAGACAGAAATGAAAAAATATTTTAGTAAAATAAAGTATGTAATAAGCAGGTCAACAAATATATGTATGTATGTTGTAAAAATCCTTAAATAAATATTGTTACAACCCCAGTTAATGTAGCCCAAACAAAGTATTCGCTTAGAAAATTAATATGGAAATTACTTAAACATATTTATAAAACTGAGTGCTGTTCATATAAATTTTCTAGACGGATTTGCAATTGTGGAATGCGTAAACAGGTATTTATAGTTTAGTTAACGTTCGTTGCTAAATTATAACTAAACTTTTTAAGAGTTTCTTTTTGCCGTTAAGAACATTTTAAAAGTCTCGAATTAAAAAGAAATTTGTACAATTTATTGTCGAAAAATTAAGTACGAACAACACTAACCGATCGTTCCTTTCTATGTAGAAAGCAACAATCTGCTTCAAACACGTACTTACGACAAAATATGCAAAAATATGATCTAAAGGGTAAAATATGCAAAATGCTAACTACATATACGTTTTTTTAGTGTTAAAATGCAAAAATATGCTTTCAAGCTCATAAGGCAAAAAATGATGCTCTCGACTGCAAATATGATATCTCATATTTTTGAATGCCGCCCAGGTGTGACATAAGTCTCTCAATGTGGAAATTATCAATTGCTCTTTAAAAAAATTATTTATACCTTTGCTGCAATATTAATATGCTGAACATTCCAGTAAAATGCTCATACATTTTAAATATTATTTCAGAATTTTTCTAGATAACTGAATATATATACATATATGTATATTTAGTTATATTTCAGGATTCTTTTTATTTTCTTTTAACACTTCTTCTGAATTTTAATTTCATAGTTATTTATTTCAAAGAGTTTTTATTGTTTAAATTAAAGAACTTTTCTTTTAATCTTGAAATATAAGTCGAACATTTTCAAATTATATAGACAATTGGGTAAAATAAGTAGCATTATTGGAAACTCGTGAAATACAATTCAAACTTTTATAGGACCAAGTCTTTTTCAAAAACAGATTTAAATTGTGACTATTATTTATTATAATATTTTTTTTTCAATCAGTTTATGGGTTTCAAACGAAAAATATCCATTAGAAAATTTGTATCAATGTGTATTTAATAAGTTGAAGGTTACGAACTCAGTTGATTCTTATTTTTTTGCTTATGTTGGGTTTTTTCACTGTCAAACATTTGTTTTAATTTAATTGACAAATAAATAATTAAAAAATTATATTTTATTTTTCGAAAATAAGGTCTAATATTGTTATTTTTTTCAAGCTAAAATGGCCTAAATTTATTCAATGTAAATAAAAATCCAATTTTAATTACAATATTTTCCCGACGTTTCGTCGATTGTTTGTCGACTTTTTCAAGGGATTGTCTATTTAAAAATTATAAAACAATAAAATAAATACAATAATGTAATACATAAACAATATAGACTTACAAATAACGTTATTAAATTCATCACTCTGGCCAAAGAAACAACTGCAAAAAAAAAAAAAAAAAAAAAAAAAAAAAAAAACAATGTGTGTAGCATCTTCAGGGAAACAATAATAAAATTTAAAATTAATTATTAAACATAATTTAAAAATTACTAAAAACAATATAGACCTTATTTTTGAAAAATAAAATATAATTATTTAATAAATAAAAAGGTCAAATAATCAAATAAATAATTTTGTAAATTGTCTGGTGAAAGAAAAAAAAATACTGTTTCATAAGGAATTAATGAGCAATTTTCTTAAAATCATGGTGCAACTATACATGTGAGTGCAAATCGGCAACAAATACAACATAATACAAAAACAACAGGCATTTTGTGTGTGTAAAATAATGTACTACTGTCAAAAACATTTGAAAAAGTATTACTTTTGACATAAGTAAATTGTAAACAAAGTCAGTCAGTTGGGCTACTGCAGTCACCATGTTTAAAACTTAAAAACCAATGCACATACATATGTTCAAAAACAAGTAATTTATTTATTATTTGTTTGTTTTAATATTTTTCATATATTAACCGTTGACTTTGAAGATATACTAAACAATAAACAAATATTGTGTTTGTTGTATTTGTTTCCGCGACGCTCTCTCTTGATTAATACAACTTGATTTGTACGAAAGTTACTCAACGTTTTTGTCATACAAATTTGTAATATTGTTGAAAGTTTGATACGATATATGCCTAAATTATTGAAACAACAATATATGTATATTGTGGTGGACATAAGGTTAGCACACCAGGTATCTGCTGTCAAATAAAGCAAATATTTTCTGATGTTCGTTATTATTAAAAGCTTTTATTTTTCAAACATGTAACATGTAACTTAAGATCACGTCACTCCACTTTTTGTTTTATTAATTTGTTTAATTTCTGTGGTTTTTTTTTTCCTGAATACAATTCTGGACAGTAATTTAGCACTAAATAAACATTTTGTTATCATAAGAGAAACAAAATAAAAAAGCATTTCAATCCAAAAATGTTTAGGATATTCTTTGCTTTTAATAACAGCCGCACATTTTCTGGCCATACTCTCTATCAGACCAATCATTTTGGATTTCCTTCCACAAATCGCCCAAATTCTTGGGTCTTTCTGTCGTTATATGTTGCTTCACATCATTTCATAGACCATCAGTTTTGAGCAAATTAAAATACTTGGAATCCCGCCAATGGTGCTGCCTCCAGAGTTCATCTATTTATTGCAGTTAACAACAAATATAATTAAGTATTAAGAAAGAAAGCAATCAAAAATAACGAGACATACTGATCACACCAATGGACAAAAATTGTAGTTAAAGAAAAATACTTTTGAAAACAGCATAGTATGGTAACCTCATGTCCACCGCTATATGTATTTAATAATTTCGATTATTTTCTTTAATTTCCAATTTAACAGTTATAAAATCTAAACAAATTTAAAATTGAAAGACATTATTGCAAAAAAAAAAAAAAAAATCTAACTATACAACATACATGTTAAATTATTAACAAAACAAAATAATTCCATTAAAGATTTTCACACAATATGTAATAATTTAAATTCAGCACGTTTTATGTATATTTACTTTAATGTTTAATATTATAATTAGTATTTCATTCAATTTCCAACAACATACACTTATTAAAAAAAATCCTTTACTCCTTTCATCTCACTCATCCAAAAACTAAAGTATGTTGCTGTTTTCATAATTCCGTAAATATATATTTTTTTTAAATTTTATTATCACTTTTGTATAATAATAATAATAAATATGTAATGTACATTTTAAGTATGTAAGTTTTAATTATTTTATTAAACATAACTTTAATCTTAATTATAATTTTTGTAACATAATATTTTTTTTTAAATTATTATTTAGCTAAATATAAACTACTATGTTATGTTTATATTTATTATTATTATTATTATTATATACATTTGTATTTTTTTCTTATACATTTAGCTGAAGTATAGTAGTGTATTTTTCCCTATTTTTCATTTTTATTAGATTTCATAACATAATTGCTAATATTATATTTAATTTTAATATATGTATGTAAAACACACAAAAACGAAAAAATTTAAAAGCTAAAAACTACTCTAGTTTTTAAATTAATTTTATTTTATAATAAAAATAAAAACAATAAAAAAATGAACTTTTTTATATAATTATATACATATATTTATAGTTGTAATGATTAAAGCAGACAAACAAAACAAATATTTTGCTTATGTATTTTTATAAATGTCGAGAAACAAATATATATACATATATGTTTATGTATTTTAAAAAAATATATATACATATATGAAATATAAATATATTAAAGAAAAAATAAAATTTATGTGATTTGTTTCATTATTTATTGCGCTTAAAAATGATATGTAAGTAAAAGTTTAATTAAATTTGAAAAGTATATTCACTTTTTTCCTTTTGTTTGTAAAACATCAAAATATTGGTCGTAGACCCAAAAAGTATATATACATACATATGTATATGTACATTTGTTTTGAATGCTTAAAAAATTCTAAGACTTTGATTGTCAATATAACATCTAATCTTGTTTAAAAAAATGTTTTATTATACTACACATATACTACAAGTACAAATTTAAAACAAACAGGTATGTAATGGAAATCGATCGGTTTTCAAATAAAATCGAAAATTAAAAACGAACGTTTTATTGTAAGATGTGATCAAAACGAACGGTTTTATTTTCCATTTTTGTTTCTTTTCAAATTGTCTCAAGTGAAAATAACAATAACTTTATCAATGAATTTTTTATACCCTTCACCTCATGAGAGGGGTATATATAAGTTTGTCATTCCGTTTCCACAATTTCCACAACATAATTTTACGACCTTATAAAGTATATACATATATTCTGGATCCTTATAGATGGCGGAGTCTATTAAGCCATGTCCGTCTGTCTGGATATTGAAATCATTTTTCTAAAGTATCCAGATATCTTCGGGATCCAAATCTTGAATAATTCTGTCAGACATGCTTTCGAGAAGTTTGCTATTTAAAATCAGCAAAATCCGTCCATAAATAATGGAGATATGAGCAAAAATCCGAGACAACCTCTGAAAATTTCATCAAAAAAACTAAGTCACCTGGGTTCTACATTTGTAAAATGAAGTGGAAGTGAAATTTTCATTAATTTTGTGTTCTAAATTTTGTGAAATAGATTTGAAAATAAAATATCACTTTTAGTTTCGTTCATTGTAGTTAAAAGTTTCACCTCGTTTTTTAGAACGCCGTGAAATTGTCCATGTGAATTGAAAACGATTTATTTTCACTTCGTAGTGGAATAGAGAACATAGGTGAGTGTATTAATATTGTTCATCAACAGATGGCGTTGATCAAACAAAGTGTTCGAAAACTTTAAGTGTGTTCTTAAACCGTAATATAATTGTGTAAAAAGACAGTGTAGTGTGTTCATTTTTAATTGTGTTTGTGTACATTTAAATAAAGACTCGTTATACATACATATGTACATATTTTCTTCAAACTACTTGCTTTTATTTTGCAATTAAAAAGAATCCCGTTTTTAAAAGGTAAAAACTTAACAGTATAATATATGTATGTATGTATGTATATAATATAATTATGCATCCACAACAAAGGTGAAGGGTATATAGGAATTGGCATAGCCGAAAATAGCACTCTTACTTGTTAATAATAAATAATTCGAATCACAACGAAAAAGACTCATTAAATATTTAAGAAACTAGATTCAAAGAATGTTTTCGTATAAACAAGGTCGGTTTTTATTTGGATTCTCACAATCTTTCAAAGGTTGACGAAGCTTATTTAACTCCTGAGCGAAAGATTGCCAAAGTCTTTCCACTTCAACTCTATCACCTTTAAAATTTTGTTTTGCCATTTGTGGGTGTTTTTCCATAAAAGTTACCATGAATTCTTCCTGAGAAATAATTATATGCTTCCCCTGAAATTTTTTATTTCAGATTATTTAAATATTTATGTATGTACATGTTTTAAAGTGTTTACTTACGTTTAAATATTTTTCAAATATGTATTTGAAATTTGAGCTTAAATTTCATTTTTTTTTCTTTAAAACGTGCACAATTATCTTCTCGGTTTAAAAACAGTTTAAGCAGTGAATATTCGTTTCTCATCACTTTTCTTTAGCTTTTACATTTTGATAGAAACAAATGGAACATGAAATCGAATTCGTTTTTAAAAAGAAATCGAATTAAAAACAAAATGAAAGATAATTAGTGTTGTCATCACACCTGGGGCCAAATTACCGCATTCGATATCGAGTAAAATTGATCGTAATTTTCTTATTTGAGATTATGGCATTCGATATCGAGCAAGAAATTTAGTACATTTTATCATAATTTCGATACCGAAATCATTTTTCGCTTCTTCAGGAATAATATAAGTTTTGAATTCTAATATGATAATAATAATAATTCAAAACTTATATTATCCCGGAAGAAGCTATCCATTGTGATAGCGAAATATTGGAAATTAATATATAGAAATAAATTAAATATTTTTATATAAAATTAAAATGACCTAATTGCTTGTAAAAAGAAGAAACTATTAAATACAAAAATAATTTTTTCAATTTTTTTAGGGATGATGATAAAAACAAAACATTCTAAGAACTGGTTTATTGCTAGTAGTATAATATTATATTATTGTGCCTTTCCTTGAAAGCAATAAAGTTCATGTCTTCGAATTTTTCTTAGAATTTTTTGTTTTTATCTTCATCCCTAATGTCTTTGAGTTTAGGTCTTTGTGTTCAGAACAAGTAAATTATGTGTTGAAACAATAAAAAAAATTATAATGATGCCCAAAACATGCATTTATTAGTGAAATTCAGTATAAGGTCCATACGGACCTATTCACACGTCCGCGTACTATTCTCACTAAAACCTCAATAACTCCTAAAGTAATGATCCGATCGGCTTGATTTTTTTTCCAAATGCGCAACTAAATTCTCTTGGAATACAGAGTAACTTTGGGGGGGCTTGTAGTGGCCGAAGTAGGAGTAATTTCAGTTTGAAAAGGCAAAAAGGTCCCTAGGGACCTTCTCACTCATCGGAGGGTTAAACTTAGTACTCGATTATCATTCACAACACTAAGACGTTGTGTTTTCTCGACAACAACACAACATGCATTTTTCATTCGATTAAGCCGATAAGTGTTGTGAATTGTAATCGCAGCTTACCATTTTGATGCAAAGATCTTCTAATCATACTCGTGCTTACAGGTTTTCCAGTAAGTTTTCGTAAAATTTTCTGCTATTTTTACAGCACTAGATTTTGGGTTTGCTATTCTCTTACTATAGCTCTTACCAGGTTTTTTAAGACTCTTTGGTCGTTTTGCACCAGATAAATTTTCTACGGTATTTCACTATTTAACGTCACAACTTAATCTCTTTTAATGATAAATTTCAAAACTTGCATTTATTTTGAACGGCACTTTACCGTTATACTTTCAAACAAAGAAAATGAAAAGAATTGCCACTAGTTTTGGAATGACATGGGTTTTTGTTTACATAAGGATGGTGCCACTATTTACTTTATTTTGACGCGTAAAAATTGGGCTATTTTAAATTATAAATCAATTAAAAAATATCTGTCCGTTATTTTAAAAGAATTTGCCACATACATATGTATCTGTACATATGTATTTATTGCTAATTAAATAAAAGGCTGAACCAGTAAAAAGTATTTAGATCAATATACATATGTACATACATACATATGTATGTATATATGATGTATATGAATAACTTTGATCGGACTTAACACTATACATATTTTGTTTTAGATAATATTTAAATGCATAAATCTGGGCGAAATTTACCACTAAATTTAGGCAAATCGAATGAACCTAATAAAGGTTCATAAAAATCGGTAACCGTATTATTTTGGTACAGCACTTGTTGTCAGAATTTTGTTGTGAACTTTTCAAAACAACCAATATGTTTAAAAAGTTCGCAAGGTTGGCAGCCGATTGGAAGCGGTTAAAAGGTAAAAAAAACAACATCAACAAATAACCAAAAATATTATGAAATGGGACGGCTTACCACGTTTGCATACTAAGAGCTAACGATATTATCATTTGTGCAAATTTTAAAATATAAAAGTATCGTATAAGTGACAGTAAATGGCCACAATAAGTTTTTTAAAAGTGTTTTCTTAAGATTTTAAAATCACGTGGAAAAATATTAAAGTACCTATTTTGAAAACCAGTAGTATTTCTCTTGTTTACATACATATGTATATGTAACTTAAAAACCATGATGAAAAAGGATGGAACGGCCACTGCAATTCGCCAAACACAGAAACTAGAAATTATGCGATTCAGAAACGTTATACTTTTGGAATCACAATAACAATTTTACTAACAACGTCCTCGAAAAAAAAAACAAAAGAGAAAGTATAAATAAGCCTATCAGCGCTTCTATTGGATAGTTATACAATAATTGGTTTTCGTTAAACCCAGATATGTCCGATACAGCGTTAGTTATTTAATTTAAATCTTTAATACCAATGCACTATAATAGCATTCTAACGGTACGGTCACATTTGGCAAATTTTTACTTAAAAAAGCGTAACCACTTGTTTTAGCACAAATTTGTTTGACGTTGTTTACTCTTACAAGAGTTTTGCAAGATCAAACAGCATCAAATAAATTAAAACTAAATATTTGTTGTACTTTGCTTAAATAAGAAAAGTTTTTTTTTAATAAATAAACGAGTTCAAACATATGTTATTTAGTGGTTACGTCTTTTTCTGCAAATATTTGCCAAATGTGACCATACCTCAAGATTTCTGTTGAAACTGCATGCAGACAATTTTGCTGCGTCCATGATGATCTGTGACACTTCCACTACAAGAAGAAAATAGGACCTTTGAAACCGACAGAAAATGCTCGTCTGCGGAAGAAACTTTCTGTGACTTCTTGCACATTGCCATGCCTGAAATATTATAATGGTGTCTAGGTATATCAATATAATATCGCCAAATAATTGAAGCCAGACTGTTTTCAATAGTAAAACTTATTCTGTACGATGGAGAATTTTATTTACTTTAAGTTACCTCGTATTGGAACTCCAGGAAGTTTTCATTAGCTCAATTTTACTCTGTGCGATTGAAAGTTTTATTTACTTTAAGTCATCTAACGGCCTTGTTCAAATGACTACACACCATATCGTATCACAACTACACTCGGTACCGTATGGAATCTCCTAGGCTATTGAGGATTTACTTACATATTTTCTTATAAATTATCGCTTATTCCTGCTAGATGGAGGGAGACGCGAATTGCATTCATTCTAAATTTGAAGGACTTTAGACCCATCGTCTGTTCTTCTGAAAACACAGGAAAGGATTGCATATCATTATCCGCTTTAAACGTTTGATCCTCTACAGCTATCTAAGCTAGTAAGTACCTATGTATTCTATCACTCTATTTTGGCACTCTTGTATAGGTATATCGAGGAGGCTTCCAACATTACTTTATACGCGCTAATTTATGGCAACATAAGATTGTCAGCTCGGTTTATACAATTGGTAATGCTCTAAAGTAGATTTACTGTAAGAGATCTTATACAGGACAGTCAAAACATACCTTCAAATGGTCTGAATTACTGGGACTAATTATAAATCACAGCAAAATGAAATTCGTTTTCGAAGAACAATATACAATTTCAAAAACACTGAAATCAATCTTAGCGATAAAATCAAATATCATGATATGATACAGTATAAGCATCAAACAATGTACAAATCATTGGTTCTTTATTTCCTGCCATAGCAAATATTCACACCGCAATTGATCGTCTGATTCTTCTGTTTATAAATTTGATCAAGCAATGTACAAATCATTGGTTCTTTATTTCCTGCCATAGCAAATATTCACACCGCAATTGATCGTCTGATTCTTCTGTTTATAAATTTGATCAAGCAATGTACAAATCATTGGTTCTTTATTTCCTGCCATAGCAAATATTCACACCGCAATTGATCGTCTGATTCTTCTGTTTATAAATTTGAGAAAAGGGCAATTTTGAGAATGCTACAAAAAGTTTATGTTAGTGTTCTTGGTACTAAATGCCTTCTAATTGTTACCTGACGACGAACCTCTCAACGTTACGTCCGACCAGTTTTACACTTAAATGCGGATAAGCTTCCGAGTCTCTAACTGTTTCTAAAACACGAGTCTTGGTAGACAGTAGGTGTTTGCTGTTGTTATCTAGTCACAAATTAATAATTAACATACGAAAGTAAAACTATTTATTTTTGTTTTGTTTAATAATTAAAGTTGTATTGATTTAAATTTATTAATATAAGTTCATTGTAATTTACTTATTTTTTTTTGTATTTTTTATTATTAAAATGTGGTTTCTATTTAATTTATAATGAAGTTGATTTATTTATTTATTTCTTTCTTTAAAGTCTAAAGTTTTGTGTTGAACACTTTTATGTATTTTATTTTTTTTACTTAATGCATGTTTTTTTTATAATTTGTTTTATTTCTCAAAATAATTACAATAGAGTTTGTTTTAAATTTTATCTATGAGGAAATTTTACAAATGAAAAACAATTAAATTTAATAAGCGAAAAAAATATCCAACAAAAAATTAGAATATTAAGAATGAAAATAATAAAAAATGTAATTATAATTATAATTAAAATTAAGAAGTAATAAAAAAACATAAACCAAAAATATTGTTTTTTGTTTGTTTAAATATAAGCACTATTAAATGTACAATTATGTATAATAGTCGATCGTATAGGATGTTGTTGGTGTTGTTATTGTTAGTTTTTTTTTCGAGATGATCATGCAGTGTATGTTGTTGTGATAGGTGATTTGAAGTTGGGATTTTAAATATTTCTCTCTGTTTGATTTTATTGTTTGTTATTTTTAGAGAAATTATGCGAAGCCCAGTTGAGTGAAGTCTTCCAGGAATTGGCCAAAGCCTCGCTAAATTTCGAACGGAAATGTTCAACAGCTTTATCTTGACTATATTCTAAAACCTGAAATGAGAAATAATAATTCATTGTTTTGAGGAAATTTTAAGTTAAAAAAAAAAAAAAAAAAAACAGTATGACTTTAGGTTAAAAATAACTAGACTTGGTGAGTGTCACATATTTACTACAGAAGATTATTTTTTTTTTATTTTACAACAAAATTTTGTTAAATTATTTTTAATTTTTAAAATTGTTTAAATATTTGGTAAATAAATATTATTTTTACAAAAAATTTCACCAATATTTTTCTTCAGAATTTTTCACTAACAATTTGTTTTGCGAAAATATTATATTTTTGAATCGAGCAATTTGCTAAAGAGACTAAAATATCATTTCATTGTTAATAAATGACACATTTTAACTTACCAAAGTCTCTTTTAAATAATTTAAATCCTTTTCAGATGATAATTCGGGCAGACCTGTTGAAATCATCATACTAAATAAGGAAAGTATAAGGCAGCCGTGTTTACGTAAAACCAAAAATGCCTGCAAACAAAAATTATAAAATATAAAATAAAAAAATTTACAAAACCCAAGTGTTATTCACCTGTTCACACATATCTTGGAATAGACGAAATTCTTCAGCCATACGATCGGCACGACCCTTATTTATGACGTACACAAAATCGTGAGTCAAAACAAATGGTACACGCTCTCGTCTAACGCCAAATTTCTCCTTGAAATGGCCTAATATGTGACCAAAATCAATATGGAAAAGCTGAAATAAAACCAAAATATATTTATTAAATGTTAATAAAATAAAAGTAGAAAAAAACTTACTTGACCATTACGTTTAACCATAATATTATCTGAATGACGATCAGCTACACCCAAAACATAAGTTGCTACACAATAACCGGCACAACTTAGAGTAAATTCTTTAACAGCTTTGTTCATTTCTTCTTCGGTTTTATTATACTCCTTAAGCCAACTATATAAGGAGCCTTTTTTGAAGGGCGAGGTGGCTGAAAACATACCCTTCTCTTTTTGTATGTTGGCAATAGTTTCGGCATTGAGTACAACTTCAATCATACCCAAACGACGCTCCATACTAATGCAATTGTATATGTTCATGCGAAAGTCCATGCTAAGTGCAAGAAAACTTATTTTTACAAATTCCCTTTTTTAGTTTATGTATTTCTTTCTTACTTACCCTTCATTTTTCCACAACTGATCCATAACTCGTAGCATTTGTAGTGTTAACATATCCTGTCTTAAGTCATCACCATTTTTAAAGATTATATAAATATCGTTACAATTTTGATCAGCATTTTCGAACACAATCCACAGTGGTCGCATTTTTGAGTCCATTACTTTACATTTTTCGGGCTTAACACCTTTACAGCGAAAACTGGGATTCAAGGGATTCTGTATGCTTTGGAAGACACCACTATTTCGCTGATTGCGCAAAAAGTCTTGTAAGAGATTTCTCACTTTTTCCTTGCTGCCCTTTTTCGCCAGCACCGAACCCTGTTTCAGTTTCTCCAAAACAAGCAACTGTTTCCGCAGCAGCGCTACATGCGGTTTACAACCTTTGAGATAGGCTTCAAGCAATAGACCGAAACGAGTTTGCATTGAAGGCGTTTGCATTTCAGAACGTAAATGCCAAAAGAAATAGTGTCCAATGCGTTGGTTGCGCAAAGCTCGCTCTAGGACAAAGGTGGTGAGTGCACAATCCAAATAAGATTCATGTTTCATTGCCTGTACCAATTGCAGCAGATACAGTAAAAGCTCTTCGTCTCTGTTGGTTATTAAGAAGATTATTATCATTTATTCAGTTTTGTTCAAAGTGTATGTGTAATTACTTTAAATTGTTTAGACAACGAATGGCAAAATTTCGCACTGCCGGATCGGGATAAGCATAATCTAGTAATTCTAAAGAACGTTCTACTGATATTGTGGGCCATTCCTTAAGCAAATGCCACATTTCAGCCACCTCATCACGTTCATTCCAGTTAACACAATGCAGCAGGATAGAAAGCTCTTCGGGTTCATCTTTTTTAATAGCATATCTAAAATATTTTAGGTAATTGTTTAGAAAAATTGTCTTTCGAGTTAAACGAAAGTACGATTACACTAGCGAATAAGTTGGCAACACTTTTTTAATTTTTTATGAAAATTTAAGAAATAATGCATCAGATTTTAAATACAGAAATAAAAAAAAAAAAAATACACCTACCTCTTCTCCCATATATCATTACGATCTTGATCATGCATTTCGTAAAGTTTATTAATAGTACGCGAATACTGTGATAGAACTTTGCTAACGGTAGCCGCCGCATCCTGACACGATCCACGACTTAGGGGCTCTTTGCAAGCGGCTAATTTTGAGGCAAATTGCAGAACTGTCTCTTCCGAAGGATACTGTATATTCTCGTAACCGTAATTATGGAATGTCAGTTGTACCACAGCACACTCGTCTTTACGTGGATTAGGTTCAATCGTGCCCAATGGATGAAATATTTCATCGGACTGTATATCATCGGCATACGTCCAGGTGTGTAGTGATAAGCAGCCCGTTTTCAATTGATGTTTATAATCGAACAGTGTAGTATTGACCCAGGCCAATGAATTAACATTTACATTGCCATCTTTTAGTATAGTGTTCTCTTTGCTAGTGTTGGATGATTTCTTCGAGCGTGATGTCTTTGTCACTTCATAGATGACCATACAGAGTCTAGTCATGCGTGGCAAGTTTTGCAGGGGAATATCTAAGACTATGTCCTTATCAAAGGTAAATGAACGATTATTACTGCTGGCAATATCGACTGAATGCTGAGCGCACAACTTGTGTTCACCGTGATAGAGGCCGATGTGCACACCCACCTTAATGCCTCGGGCCAAATCACAGTTGACATTATCAATGCGATGTAGCCGTAGACGAAAATGATCATCTATTTCCCAGGAGTTTTTCATTTTTCGCTTCACCATTTCATTCGATTGATGGCGCAGACTTTCGGGTTTTGGTGGTCTCTTAGGGGCAGCATTTAATTCTTGTTTATAGCTAATGTATGAAGGTAGGGTATGTATGGGTTTGAGTACTACATTGGGAACATCTGAACCAGAAAGGCTTTCCTGAGATTTAAAAAAAAATAATAATTCAAAATGTATTGCAATTGTTTGTATTTAACGTACCTGTATATAAATAAATTGTATTAGTGGATATTCACCAAACAAATATTCGTCTCGACCGCGCACTTTCAGTATGTAGTCTGAGGCACGATCGCTAACTTTTATTTGAGATTTACGAACTTTCGACAGCGTCATTTCTACTAGTGTGCGTGGTGTATGCTGATCACCGACCGAGATCGTGAATGAGGTTTCATCATTTTCCAACTTAACAACAACTAAAAAATTTGAATTACGAAAACGGGTACGTATTAAATCTGGCATAATGGGATTGTTGGCCAAACGTAAGGGATGTTCGTAGAGCAATTTTTCTGCCCAACTATATTTGGAACGTTCAAGTTCGATTTCGTCGCAGAGCAGTGTCATTTTCCGACGAAAATCATCCTCTTCGGGACTCCGTTGGGCACTGTAGTCTTCAAATGATTTACCAATCATATTACTGACCAATTTCGATAATTCATAATCGCTGGAAATTGCAGTCGTATCACTACGTTCGCCTAAGCGTAAGAGGCAAAAATAAGGCTGCACTTCACATAAACGTTTTGTTTCATCTGTAAATGGCTCGACTAAAGCAATAGCAGATATACCACTGACTTCATAATCGCAAGCATCTTTGATTAGATTGTGAAGTGGATAATTTTTGGATTGTTTAACCATTTCCTAAGGTAGAATAATATACATGTGTAAATTTTTTTCTTTCATTGCTATATTACAGTTTTTATTTATTATTATTATTATTTTTTCAAGTAATATATAAAAGCCTAACTAGGCCAAAAATTAAATAAATTACAATGTAAATTCCTGAATAATGAATAATACATGTACATTAACTTAGAGTAAATGTATAAATACAAAATTAAATTTAAATACACAAAAAATCGAGGCCCCCAGCCAAATTATTATTTCATTAAAATAATATTAAATATATTATTAATATACATAGTTACCGTTTTTATTTCTCTAATAGTGGCAGTAGCGTTTACATACAAAGTCAGAAATATGCCATTTGGTAGAAAACATTTGAGTTCCACATCTGGTGGATCATTTTTCCAGGTGTCTATGGAAAATGAAGGGCCTGCCAACGGTGCCATTTTCTATTTAAATAAAATTGGCAAGACGTTGGCTTTTTCGAATAATATATTACCCAACAAATACAGGTGCTAAAAATAGAACACAGAAATTAAACAATTATGTACCTATAATATTTTTGTAGAATAGAATAAATAAATTAGGTTTTAAGATCGGTGCATTAATGGGTGACAAATCAGTTGACAAAATCCTTTTTTTACTAGCATTTACATAATCAACGTATTGAAGTACTTTTGAATCTGTATACCTATGCAGAACAAATTTGCCTGGTATAAATTTAAGACGATTTACAATTTTGAACAAATAATTTGAAATTTATAAAATAAAGAAAATTTCCCAGAAAATGCTATACACGAAGAAGTAGCGAAATATCGAAAATAATAAAAATATTAATAAAAAAAAAGAACTTTAGCTTAAAAAATACTGAAATATTAATGAAAAAGATCAAATAAACTACCTATAATAAGAAATATTTTTCATTTTTTCAAAAAATATTTTTCTTTCAGAAAATATAGTACCTATGTACCTACCTAAGTAAAAATTTTTCGAAAAGCTTTTTTAAAAATTTAACTTAAAAAAGCTTGTTTTAGATTAAAGCTTTTTATTAAAACACAATATTTTTCCACAAAAGAGGATTTTATACCAAAAAAAAGCTTTTTAGATGAAAATTATGTAGCTTTTTCCACAAAACAAGATTGAAATGATTCTAATTTTATTGACTTGTGAAAATAATATTAACATGTAATTTACATTAACTTTTTAATATTACATATAGGTACATACATACATACATAAATCGTGAACCAGAGGAAAACATATGTGGAGATGATAATGGCTAAAAAATAGGTGCGCAACAATTTAAATCGTATAGTGAAGTACATAATGATAACATATGCAATATTTTCAGAAAATAATTTAGTAAACTAATTTCCAATATTTTATTTAACTAATAGATACCTATTTATTTGGAAAATAAAAACATTTAAATATAATAATTATCTTATGACATCCAACATAAAAAACTTTCTACAAAATATAAACAATTGTGCTCTAAATTCTAAAATATGACGAATGTACAAAACATCCTTTATGCCCCGCATGTGCACTAAAACAAACCAAAAAGTTCGTAAAAACAATAAAAAAATATATGTAGTACATTTTCAATAGACTATTCTATTCCCCCTGTCTCTCTTGTTAAACAGAAACATGTAATAAAAACAAAACCCTTTCTTTACGTTTGGAAGTGTACTTTGATAAAGCAGCGCTGCTGACGTTGCGTATCTTGACGTCGTCGCCAAAAGTTTAATGTCGCACCCAAACTAATGAAAAAAATACACACTCATCTTTAATTCTTTGAAAATCCCAACAAAACTATTCGAAAAACTCCAACTATTCGATATTGTTTAATTGATATAATTCGCACTTACCTTATTTTTGTGAATATCCTTTCTATAGGGTTTGCTGGTGAAATTTGGCCAACAGAACAGAAATAAATTCCTTTCTATTTTTTTACTTTAAACTGAACAAGTAGAGCGCAACCTCACTGTTTTCTAAGAATTTCTTCTGACTTGTTTTTTACTTAACAATTTGTAGCTTATTTTTACAAGAATTATTTAAACTCATATTGAATATGAAATTTGTGTAGAAACACTAAAAATTCTTTGATAATTTTACTATTATTGATAATTTTTTTTTTAGCGAAAAAAAAACAATAAACTTTATTTTAGTGAATTTTTCTTCTTTTCACGTATTTTTTATTTTTCTATTTGTCTACTTGCGTAGATTTATTGTCGTTTATTCTGCCTGACATTTTACTTTTACAGAGTTGCATTTACCAAATCGTCGATTGGGACAACGTTGTCAACTTCCATACTTTAAAAAGCACTAAAACATAAAAATATTACTTCTTTGAGGAAAAATATGGGCGAGTTTTAAAATAACTTTCATATGTTATATAACATTACTTACTATATCAATTATAATTGATAACCAGAAAAGATTGGCGGACCAAAAAATGTATTAAAATTCCACTGGAAGCTCCTTGGGAATTTTATGAATAATAAATGAATGTTTACCTTATTTAAGATGGAGACACACAACTATCGGGATTAAAAACTATTTATTTTTAAAAAATAAAACTCCATACATTTTTCTTCCTTAAACAAATAGAAAAAATAATTTATAAAACACTGCAGATATGTGTTTGCAAAGATTTTAAAAAAGAATTTAAAGAGATTGCGTTAATAAAGTTTGACAAGTTTTTTAGTATTAAAAAGTAAGAACACTGAATTTGCAACGTTTTATTACAATTTCAACTAAACGTTTCTTTCTTTGTTTTGATATATGTAGATAGCAAAAGTTTTTAATAATTTAAATATACTCTTACTATTTCCATAAATAAGGAAGTGATTTGCTATTATTTTCAATGACCATGAAAATTTTGGAATAACGGTATTTGTGATGAATTTCTAAGAACTCACAATGTTTTTATACTCACCACGATTTTTTACTCCACGATATTTTCACCACATTTTTAATTTAAAAAAATATAAACTACCTTTTTAACTAGCTAGCACACCTTGTTTGCTTGTTTTTTTTTCTTTCTTCTTCTATTCTCTCCTTCCTCCTCATGCACTCTCATAAAATTTCTTTCTTCTTCCGTCGGTCGTCGTCGTTGTTTGTGTGTATTGTTGTTGGTTGGTTGCTGTGGCCGTTGAAATTCTTAGAAGAAAACCGGGTTCGTTGTTAACGAACTTTAAAAAAAAAGAATATGGGAATTATTACAACATATTTTCTGTTATAACATTAATTAACAGAGTTGTATGTTTTATATTGAATACTACTGTGAATTGTTTACAGCAACATATTAAAAAGCTTCACCATATGAATACTTATTATTTAGCACAGAGTATATACTCTGTGTTATTTGGTCAAAAATAAACATTTGTTGTTTTGAGACATAGATTAAGATTAGTCTGTGTTTTGAGATGCAAATTTTTGTTGACTATCTGCTAAAAAGTGAAAAAAAAAACAACAAATTATTTAATTAGAAAATTATATGTTGTTCGTTCAATATAATTATAAAAGTTTTATAAAGTAACAAAATTTCTTGAAATAATAGTGCAATATAGTACTTTTTTAATAATTTAACAAATATGAGTGACTCGGACGAAGGTGAGTTTAATTTACAATTAATATTTAATTAGTTTTAATTGTGATGAAATAACATTATTGATTTTATATAGCTGTTCTTGATAGCAGTGCATTTGCAATGAAATTCTCCAGATATTTTGTGTAGATTTTGCTAAAATAAGCCAAACAAATTTGATTTCATTAAGTTTCCCCTTTTATTGGCTTTTAACCATTTATTGGCAAGGGTTTCCAATCCGTGCAAGTTAGCAAGAATTATGTGATTACGAATAATATAAGAACTAAAATAATAAAATAGATAATGTATAGTAAGTAGTTAAGTTTTAGAATAGTTTTATATAAAATATATATAAAATTTTTTTTTAAAAAAATTTTTATTCGAAGTTTTACTTCAAGTTAAATATACAAATTGTATATTGAAGTAAAACTTCGAATAAAAAATTTTTTAAAAAAAGATTTACAAATTCTCGCAAGAGGAATAATACTCAATTAGTACCTATATACATATATAAAAATGTTATAAATAAACGTTGAGAATCCGTTATTTTAATTTTTCTCGATTATGTCAGATTATAAACACCGATAAAGCTGATATGGGACTAGGAATATTTCCATAATCTCAGATAACAAATCCAATCTCTTATTTTTTTAATTCAATGGTTTTAAAATCTTTTTAGTTCTATTCTGTAAGTTGTCTAGGAGCTCCTTAGTTTCCCTCATATCAAAGAAATTGAGGAACTGATTTTCAATACCAACATTTAGAAAAGAATACCTGATGCATAGAGCAAATAAATAACCATTTCCTAAATCATTTATGATCTTACAAGATGTACAGCTTTTGTAGAAACATGAAGACCTACAAATTGATTACATTTCCTAAACAGTTGCCTTCCATGTATAATAATCAAATTAAATAAATACCTATCTTAAATATGCAAAACGGGAATAAATAATTTGCATAAAACTATAAAGAAAAAATTGTTCCATATGGATAGATTTATGTATTAGATTATCATACCCGAGTGCCAAGTATCAATTACTACCAGTTTTTCTATTTAATCCATAAAGCTAATGACACACAATGACATAAATTCAATTATCATATAGAGTACATACAATATTTTTATAAGTTGTTGTAGTGCAACATGACTTACACGTGCAACAGATGGTTGCTTGATTGGATGTATTTTTAGTTATTTTACCATTAAATGTGTGTGCCTTGCGCAGTTGTTGTTACCATTGTCATCACAACTCTAAAGCAAATGGGTGGGTGGTTGTTTGGTTTTTGTTGTCAGAAATAACACAATCCTTGGTCGGCTGTTTTTATGAATGAAAACTAAAAAATAGTCTCATATGACATGTTGACAATTGATTTTTAACCAAATCCAACGACAGCATTTTGTGTAACGAACAACGAACGCAAAATTTAGTTGGCTGAAATAACTGCACGGTTTAGGGTGTTGACTTGGGAGTAAAGAGTGTATTATATTGGCAACGGACGCATTTAAAGAGACATTTTTTATATTGCATTGTTAATTAAATATATGTACCTTAATTTACTAAAAGACCATAGAAATAATAAAAATATCCTGACCATAAAATGGAAAAATGGAGTTTTGTTGAGAAACCAAAATCGGGTACAGAAACTGCACTAGATGCTTGTGATTATTTTCTTGATGAGGTCATTGAAGTGACAAAATGTTTAGGTGAATCATTAGCATAAAAAACCTTAATAAAACCTCAAAGAATAAATATTGAATTGGTTTTGTATAATCTTGTTTTTTTTTAAGATGCCCGGGAACAGGTGCGTCTGATTAAACATCGTGAACTGAGACAAGCGGTGACCACCGGCGATGAGCGAACTGTGCGTGTTCTTTTGGAAGCTTTGGGAAGTGAAAGACAAATCATTGTCAATATGGCGCCGGCTGGTGCTAACACTTTGTTATTTTTGTAAGTTGTTTATTTATTTTTATTTATTAGAATTACCTATATTTAATTTGCATTTTTGATTTATTTTATTTTAGAGCCTCACAGTCTGGTTATGAAAGTATAACAAATCGTTTACTAGATGCTGGTTCGGATGGTCGTTCCCATACTGTAACAAAATATTCACCATTGTATGCAGCTGTGCATCATGGTTATTATAATATTGCTAAAACTATGTTGGAAAAGTTTCCAGATTTGATACAAGTATGAATGAATAACACATGTTTAAATAATCCTTTACTTCTGTGCGCTTGACGATTACAAAATTTATATCAAATATCAAATTTATACTTCCAGCAACCCACAGTTGAAAAATGGCTTCCTCTACATGCGGCCTGCATTAATGGTCACATTGAATTGCTGGAATTACTTATCAATTTTCACTATCCCGAATACCTCTACTCAACATATCGCGATGAAGAAGGCGTATGGGAATGGCGTCTGCCCTTCGATCCTAATGCTCAAGATGTTACTGGACAAACTAGTCTTTATATAGCCAGTATTTTGGGTAACAGAGCTCTAGTAAATGTTTTAGTTAAGTGGAAAGTTAAAGCTCGCAAAACCTGTGCACAAAGCCCCCAAAGTAATCCCATAACACCAACACGCAAACGTATTTCCTTTGGTATACAAGCCATAATGTCGAAACTAAACATAAGTGGTGATGGAGAACAAGCGACTAAAGAAGAGTCTCTAGAATGTGAGAAATGTCCTATAAATGTAAATCTATTGTGTGGTGCAGCCAGGGAGACACCACTGTTAGCGGCGGTACGAGGCGGTTTTTTGGATGTGGTTACTGTACTGTTGCAGAATGGCGCAAATTCAAATATTATTGCTAAACCGGTAGAGGATCACAATGATCCAAAGTGTATTGAGGAAATCTATGGTCTCAGTAATGTTCCTATAGCGGAGGCGTGTAAACAAAGATCCATGTCCATGGTAGAGTTGTTGTTAAAGTAAGTAAATTGCTATTAAAATAAGTTAATGTTTGAGTTCTATGAATTATTTGGTTTGGTTTTAAGGTATGGTGCCCGGGACGATAATGGCTCGGCTTTAAGTGTGGCTGTTGCTTCAGAGGATGAATCTATTTTAAATTGTTTACTTGCCAAACGTGTCCATCCAGATTCTGATTATAAAATTAATAAAAAAGGCTTGCCAACTCCTGTAGAAGTGAAAGTGTTTCTACCTTCTGCTACAAATATTTCCTATAGTACAATGTTTCCCAACACTCCGGTAATTATTGATTGGCACAACAATATCAATGTCCAATTACCGTTTGTGAGGTAAGTGAGACAATTAATTATTTTGTAATTTTAGTTTTTATTTTTAAGTTTTAAAAAACTAAAGCTAAAAAAAGAAGCTTTTGTTTTCTAAAAAAGTTTTTGTCTTGAATATGGTTGTGTTTAAAGAACTATAGTTTTTTAGTTAAAAAGGTTATTGCTTTGTAAAGTCCATAAATTATTAAAAGTTTTCATAGAAATATATGTATCTCATCGAAAAAATAGTATCAGCGTCAACAAAAACCATTTGTGCTATTTACAGTATTTTCAATAGTACTGGCGATAAGTTGTTATACTTTTGTCAGATAATTTCCTTGAGCGATATAGAGTCCAATATACCCGTCACTCCAAAAATAAAACTTACTGATCATGGTTTTATTTTAATGAAAAATATTTCCCCTTTCCTACCATTAGTTCTTGTTTATGTTTAAGTTAATTTCTAAAAACAAAACAAAACGTAGCTAAATGTAAACACAAATTTATAAATACTTTTTATTTGAAACATTTTCTATTGTTGCTCTGCAAAGAATTTAAACAATTTAGAAGCCTTAATATGTCTAACAATTCAAATCAGTTTGCAAATACAGCACTTGTTTTACATTTTTTAATCTTCACAGAAAACAAAAGACATTATAAAAACGTTTCATTTATTTACTTTTATATTTAATTTTCAGGGTCAATTGGATGGTTAATGGTGTCTTACAATTAAATCCGAAACTTCATGGTCATCCTAAAATAACAGAAGTGGCTTTAACCGCCATAACACGCATTGATTTTTCTCACAATCATTTAATTAGCTTGCCAATAGAGATTTTTGGTTTGGTTTCCCTAAAGTATGAATATTTTTAACACATTTTCCTCTACGCCACTAATTCTACTTATTTAATTCTAGATATTTAAATGTAGCACAAAATAAAATAACACAATTGCCAACACCTCCCGCTAATACTCCTGGAAGCCGGCCATCCTATTCATTGCCGGTTTTAGAAGAATTCTATATACAAGATAATCAATTGATAACGATACCAGCTGAAATTTTCTATTTGCCGGCCTTGACCATATTGGATATATCGAATAATAAGTTACAGGAAATGCCCTTTGATATGTGGAAAGCTCCCAAATTAAGGGAACTAAATATTGCCTTCAATTTACTAAAAGACTTGCCCGTTCCGCCCATGCAAACCTCATCGTCACAACTGAGTCTGGATAAATTGGACTTGGAACCCTTTTCCAATTTTGATGTCTATGGTAATGATAATAAAAATAAAACCCGCATACTTACCCTACAGTCATTGGTGCATCGTAATATATGGTCTTCTAGTTTGGAGATCACAGACAACGATATGAAATGGAATGAATCGAAGAAGGAGGAAGGTGTTTCACAGCTCAATAGTTTGAACATAGCCAATAATTTATTTACTAGCATACCGGCAGCATTGCCGTGCTTGGCCGTCAATTTGACACGTTTAAATATGTCCTACAACAGTTTGCGCTCCATGGGTCATGTCACTAGTTATCCAGCTACTCTCAAACAATTAGATTTAAGTCATAACGAAATATCTTGTTGGCCCAGTTTGCCTCGCATAACTGAATCTGATCCTCATCTCTTGTGCTACAGTTTTGTGGCTCAAAACCAAGGTGGTGAAAATGATGAAATACCTTCATTTGCCAAACATAATCCCAACAATCCCAAATCCTCATCATTTAGAAGTACGGTATTAAAGAGTGTTTGTCGTCATAGAAGACACTTACGATTAGAATCATTGAGGACTTTGATTTTGGCCGACAATCTATTGACACGCATTCAATTGTCAACGGATGATGTGACAACACTTTTCAATGATTCCGATGATTCAGATTGGAGTGTGGTGGGCTTAACTAAATCAAAACTCATATTTCCCAATCTCTCTATGTTGGACATTAGCAATAATTGTCTCAAAGAAATTCCCTCTTCGTTGCATGAGCTCTCCAGTCTTAGTGTCTTAAATATAAGTGGCAATGTGAATGTTACGGACTTGCCGCCTCATTTGGGTTTACTAACACGTCTTTGGAATCTAAACACGCGTGGCTGCCTTTTACAGGATCCTCTCAAATCCATGATTGAAAGTAAAAAGTATAAAACTATGGATATCATAGGCTATTTAAAATCGATTTATGAAGATGCTCAACCTTATGCACGTATGAAATTGATGGTGGTTGGTGTTCAAGGTATAGGTAAAACCACACTGCTAGATCTATTGCGCCAGGGTGTAGGCTCTCAAAGATCTAGAGCTTCCGAAAATCATTGGGCAAAACGCATGGGTCACGCTAAGAACTTATCAAAATCTCAAAGAGGTGGCAATATTTCTACAGTGGGTGTTGATATAGGTACCTGGATTTGTGAAAAGAGAAAAAAGGCTCCTGGATCACATGGACCGGTAATGTTTCGTACCTGGGATTTTGGCGGACAAAAAGAGTAAGACATTATTTATTAATTGCTGAATTTTAGAAATAAATTTTAATATTTTCTTTCCATTTGCTAGATATTATGCCACTCATCAATATTTTCTCTCGAAGCGTAGTTTGTATTTAGTTTTGTGGAAAATCACCGATGGCCACAAAGGCCTGGCTGAGATTCTGCAATGGCTGGGCAACATACAAGCTAGAGCTCCCAACTCTCCTGTCATTATAGTGGGCACATATTTCGATGCGGTTGGTGAAACATTTTCCGCTGAAAAAGCCGAGGAATTGCAACAAATCATTAGGGAAAAATTCATTGCCATACCAGATGCTGAGAAAATTGGTCTACCTCGTGTTATAGACTCTATAGAAATAAGTTGTCGTACCATGCATAATATACGCCTTTTGGCAAATATTATATATGATACCGCCTTTATGTTAAGATCACCTGGTTCCAAGGAGCCACTATTACTACAAAAAATACCCGCTAGTTATATTGCCCTGGAGGATATTGTTAATGTAATATCGTGCAATCTAAGAGGAGCAGGCTTAGATCCTGTATTAGATGCAGAAAACTATAGAAAACTAGTAACCGAAGAAATGCGCTTGCACAACTATAAAAGTTTTCGCGATTCTTCGGAACTTAATCAAGCCACCATGTTTTTACACGATAATGGTGTAATCTTGCACTATGATGATGCCACTTTGAGAGACTATTATTTCTTAGATCCACAATGGCTGTGCGATATGTTGGCTCATGTGGTAACGGTTAGAGAAATTAATCCATTTGCTCGTACCGGCATAATGAAATTGGATGATCTGAATTTATTATTCCGCAATGCAAATAGTCAGCAGGGTATGAATGCTAATCGCTCTTATATAGTTAGTCTTTTGAATAAATTTGAAGTGGCTCTAACATGGGATTCCAGAACATTATTAATACCCTCGTTGTTGCCACAAAATGAAAATGTAACACCCAATACAGGGACAGTTGTTAAGGTAATAATTTTCCAGTTCAAGTAAATGCTTATATTCAGTCTTATTTTGTCATAGATTTCTCAGCGAACTCGAGGTCGGAACTTAAATTTAGGTTGTTCCGTTTCGAATGAGATCAATTTGAATAGTTTGATCTATAAACCGTTGGATAACATCAGCAGCACTTCGAATAGCGATTCCAATATTTTAGAAATGGGTCTTAGGCGTATTTTACTAATGACCTATTTTCCATCGGGTTTTTGGTCTCGTTTGATAACCAGACTTTTAGCTGATGAACAGCTAACTGAAGCAATAAAATCGGCTTATGTACCCTCGAATGACGTAAGTTTTTTTTTTTTAAAGACATCTTCATTTTTATTAATTTATTTTTATATTCAGCAATCTCTTGATTTTGATTTGCGTACATCTCTGGAACATGACACACAATGGAATTTATGGCAAACCGGTGTATCCCTGTATTACGGTCGCATATTGGTGTTCAAAATATGGGAAGTACCATTTCAATCGGCCGTCAATACCCAACCATTTCGCAATACTAATAATCGTTTCAAACTTAAACTCGACGGTGTCTGGAGCGATATAAATCTATGCAATTCTAGTATATTGGGAATTTATTTCCCCCTCACACACATAAATATACTGCAAGAAATCGACGATGGCGACAGGCAGCTTTTGGCAAGAGTTGAACCAAATATGCCAGTTATTGCAAAACTATTGGCATTATCTGTCGATCATATTGATTTGTTGCTAGAAGATTGGTATCCCTCATTGGGTACGCGTTTCGTGCACACTTCAGAGGGTCGATTTTTAATAACTCGCCTGGTAATGTGTCCAAAGTGTTTGAAAAAGCTGGCTTTAAATGGCAAAAAATCGGATATCAGCGATGTTGGTTCGAATGGCGATTCATCGGATAACTCAACGGCAATGGGCGCTGTTGGTTACACGAATAAATATCGTGCTAGAAGACCTTTGTATTTGCACAATGATAGTAATGAGGATGGAGCTCTTAATGTATTTTCTGCTTATTTAAATGCTACAGCAAAAAGAGAAAGAAGATCGGAAGTGAGCATTTTTAAAGAAAGTCAAATGTCGTGAATTATTTTGAATGTTTTTCCTAGGATTCCCTTTGTTCAGATGCCGATTCTGGTGTGGGACCAGACTCTGCCGGCTCCTCGCGTAACACCTCAGTAGACAGTCATCCATTATACAATATACCTGATATATCAAATGTCTGTTATACCTGGATGATAGAAGAATGCATACTGTCTGTTTATAATCAAACGAAAATCTCTTGTCCTGTTCATTTGGAAATGCTTATGTTAAATTTAGCACCCGATGTAGTGTTTGCTGATATACCAGACAAGTACACCATTAATTCCGAAAGCATAATAAAAGGTTCCCTCTTAGGGCGGGGAGCATTTGGTTTTGTTTTTAAAGCCACTTGTAAAATCAAAAATTCGCGTTCATTTAGAGCAGTGGCCATGAAAATGCTGCAACCTGTACCGCCTGGCTCTAGAGCCAAAGAAAGTGCTCTAATGGCTTATAAAGTGGCTTTGGGAAAATGGGATCGTGATCCGCTACAACATGCTTGCAAAGCCTATTGTACAGCCCGACAAGAACTGGCGGTACTGTTGACTCTTAAACATCCCAATATTGTGCCACTGGTGGGTATTTGCATAAAACCTTTGGCTTTAGTCCTAGAATTGGCACCTATGGGTGGTCTAGATTCCATTTTGAGACAACATCGTCGCAGTGGTGCTCATATAGGTCCTCATACATTTCAAATATTGGTGCTGCAAGCTGCTCGTGCTATTGAATATTTACATCGTAGACGTATTATTTACAGAGATTTAAAATCGGAAAATGTTTTAGTGTGGGATTTCCCACAGCCTCATGTGTAAGTAGATGATCAATTTAGTATTTGTATAGGATTTGGAAATGTCGAATCTTAGTTATGTTCCAAACCGTTTGCTTTTTAACTACAGCGATGATAGTCCTCGTAATAGCGTTCATATTAAAATTGCCGACTACGGTATAAGTCGTCAAACGGCTCCCAGCGGTTCTAAAGGGTTTGGTGGAACCGAAGGTTTTATGGCTCCGGAAATTATACGCTACAATGGCGAGGAGGAATACACTGAGAAGGTATTCTTGTTATTGAGGAAACAATAAAATGAGCAAACCTTATATTATTTTCCTGTTTTTTATAGGTTGATTGTTTTTCATTTGGCATGTTTATTTATGAGAACATAAGTCTACGACAGCCTTTTGAGGGCCATGAATCTATCAAGGAATGCATATTAGAGGGCAGTAGGCCAGCTCTCACACAAAGAGAAACGCAATTTCCTACATATTGTTTAGACCTAATGGTATTATGTTGGGATGAACTGCCTAAAAAACGGCCAACAGCCAGTCAAATTGTGTCCATATTAACCGCTCCAGAGTGTATACATCTTTTAGATGTTATAGCTCTGCCGTACCATGATAAAGTTGTATGTGGTGCTTTTAGTTATAATAGTTCAACAAATACTGAAGGTAAGTTTTCAAAAGAGATTTATTGTGTAAAATCTCATTTATTATGTGAAAAAAATGTCAGAAAATTTTTAGTTTTTACAAACTATTTTTATTGTTTATTGTGTAAAACAAAATGTTTTACTGTAAAAATTGATGTGACCATGGTGCAAGATGGATGTGACAATACGATATTTGTGTAGTATAAAATTTATTCATGCAACGTATGATTTATTGTGTTGAACACTATTTTTGTGTAAAATTTTTTATTTCTTTTTTTTGATTTTTGTGTAAACAAAAATGTTTGTTTCATAAAATATTTTGTTGTGAAAATATTGCGAATTGTATATTTAAGTTTTTTATCGACCTTTTCCTTATTCTATTATTGATTTGTTTAGAAAATTCTAAATCGGGCTTATTAAGTTCATGTATTCTATGCAAATAAAAGATTATTTCATAATTTATTTTTCCTTTTGAAAAAGAACTATTAATGTAAAAACTTATACTTATTTTGTTTAACCCTCCGTTGAGTGAGAAGGACCCTGGGACCTTTTTTATTTTTAAACTGTAATTACTTCTTGATGACCAATGGGAAGTATACTCGACCCAAACATGCATCCCAAGGAAATTTTATCTAGAATAGCCTAAAAGAAGTTCAGGGTGGTCTGACCAATAGTTTAGTTTCTATTGAGATTTAAAATTGTCTAGTACGGGAACGAGAGAAAAGGTGCACTGGTACCTTGTACTGAAATTTTAAGAATCTTATACATATATATATATGTATGTATATAAATATGAATGTCTGTCTGTCTGTCTGTATGTTTGTGCTTTATAGGAGGCCAAACCCTTGGACCGATTTTCCTGAAATTTTCACAGCATGTTACTGTGACTCTGGAAGGAATAATAGGCTATATGAAGTTTTGATTGGGCAAACGGGAGTGGCACCGCTCACACCACATCGTGCAGCTTTGACTCAGGAATACTTATTACATGATAATATTTTTGATCATGCACCTACTTTTTTACTACGTTTATTAACGGCTTTACCTCAAAGGGGTAGCGAAGCACACCGGGTTCAGCTAGTTATTAAATGCACTTTCAATTGGCTTGTTTTATTGTTTGAACACATCATAAACGTGTTCTTTAAATTATAGTTACTTTTAATTACTTTTGTTAAATAAATATTTAATTAAATATAAAAATGCCATTTACATTCATTATACATGTATAATTAGTAAATAATAATAAAGCAAAACAAAAAAATGGCGTTTCAGATAAAATTCCATACAAAATAGATAATAATGTTTTTTTTTGTCTAATTTATATATATTCTATGTCTTCTTTGCCCACTCTTCCAGATGATACGTCCGACTTAGAATTATGGTTACCCGCTTACAACTCACACATAGATATTTTAGATACCACCCTACAAGGTCAATTTTTACAATCGAGTAGTATTAAATGCACAAATAAATTTTCATCCCAAGACCAAAACTCACCGCGCGTAGAAGAGGTCAATCACAAATCTTCCTCCTCGTCACCCATCAATACACCTTCCTCCCTGCAAGCTGGCTCATCGGGCTCATCATCTCGTACACCCTCAGCTACACGTTTGCCAAAAATCAATATGCTGTGCAGTTGTATTATTGAAAAAAGCATATGGATTGGAGATGCTTCCGGTACTTTACACTCCTATAGTCTGGCCGATTATAGTCATATATTTTCATATATATTGGATCCAGCCATCAAATCACCGCTAATAACACTTGTATATTTACGTGATATACAACGTGTGGCTGTAGGCTTACACAATGGTCGGGTATTTCTGGTGGATTCGTCTAAGGTGCCCTCGAATTGTGCATTTGCTGAAGGTTCATTTGTTTTGACGGAAATTTGTTCGGGTTTAATCTTACATTGTTCGTGTGCGGTAATGATTGAGGGGTTAGTCTCAAAATTAATATGAATTTGAATAACAAATAAGATTTTTTTAAAATGTTTCTATCTTTAGCACTTACGAATTGTGGTGCGGTGAAATGGCTGGTAAACTCAATGTATTTCCTCTTAGCAAAACAGGAGTATGCGGCCATCAGGCTTTATGTCACAGTGATGAACCAAATGCCATTGAAGATTTAAAGGTGGCACGAATGTGTAGTAACGAAACGTATGTCTTTACTTGTCTATATCCTGGATTTATGGTTTATCAATGGCATGCCAACAATAAACAAATTGAAAATAAATTAGATTGTTCCAAACTCTTGCCCTGTTCGGAATCATTAAAAAGCATAGCTATAGACGAACACCTTAGCCTAATTAAATGTCAAATCTCTGCTCTCTGTATACATGGCAAAGAATTATACATTGGCAC
This sequence comes from Bellardia bayeri, assembly GCA_950370525.1. Classification (NCBI taxonomy): domain Eukaryota; kingdom Metazoa; phylum Arthropoda; class Insecta; order Diptera; family Calliphoridae; genus Bellardia; species Bellardia bayeri. The sequence goes on from OX493264.1 coordinate 97,584,573, forward strand.
GACATGGGGCTGTCTGATAATAGCTGATGTGAATACTTTGCGACCAATTACCGTTTTCCGACCATATGAAAATGAAGTAAGTTGCTTTCAACATACATATTGGTTAATAATGCACAATTTCTTTATGTCAATAATTGTTAATAATTTTACAGATTAAAACCATTATAGCAGTACCAAATCAAAATGTACCTCTCATAGCCACCGTTGGTAGACGTTATCGTTCGCTAATCTCACGTTATATGGACTCTGTGGAATTTTCCACAAAACATGTGGCAGCATCCACACATGCCTTTGAACATTTGAAAAATCAATACAAAACTCAACCACACGATGTGGATAATCATATACATGTTTTATTATGGAAGGCAAAGAATTGGACATAAATTTCAACATAGAAATATGATATGAAAATTCGAATATTACGATGTTTTTAAAACATTAGCACTACATCTATTTACTATTATGCACCTCTCTTATAACTTGTAACACATTGATACTCATTTATGAACAAATTTTATTTTCTTTTATACAATTTCTATACATAACTATTTATATAATTTTTTAAACCATTCATTTGCGTTTATACCTACGAGTTGCTTTCTATGCAAAGTGATTTTACAAATATGTGTTTTAATTTTTCTTATAAAGAAATGCAAATCGAGGTTTAATAGACAATTACCAGTTACTAACTGTTTTGCATTATAATTATTTTATATACATACATACATACATATGTAAACATATTTAAGAATTTGTCAAATTTTAACTTTTCTCAAATATTTTTTGTATTTTCCTTTTTATACATTCCAATATCTATTTATACTCTACACCACCGATCGACTCAGAATAACTTTTTGAGTCGATTTAACGATGTCCGTTCGTCCGTCTGACTGGCTGGATGGCTGTCCATTTTTTAAACCTTGTGCGCTGAGTAAAGGTCGCAATTTTAAAGATATTTTGATAAAATTTGGTACAGATATTTTTTCGGCCCAAGGATGGTTGGGATTAAAACTGATGAAATCGGTCTTTTATTTCATCTAGCTCCAATACAAATGTCTTACCGAAATAGGGGTTTATAAGTTATAAATATTTGATTTCTGCACGTATCCCAACAAATTTCGCCAAAAATAAGTCGTGCAGTCGGTCCATAATTGATCATAGCTCATTGACCATAAAAATGTTATCATCCAAATCATATTTAACATACGACCTGTTTCATATATACAAAAATCATTTGGCCCAATCTTATGATGATCGGTCCATAATTAGTCATAACTCTCATATAAGGACCACTTCCGAAAATCACTTTAACGACCATAAATCACTAACAAATTTTGGTATCCAAATAATATTCAATACAAATAAGTTTCACATATATACAGATATCATGACATATATTTTTATAACGGTCGGTCCCTTCGAAAATCACTTTAACATTTATAAATCTTTTTAAAGTCTTTATATCGAAATAAAATTAAACACAAACAAATATTTTAATGTACAGAAGCCACGAAATTTTTGGACGATCGGTCCATAATATGTGATAGCTGTATTATTTATACACTAGGTGTAGGGTATTACATATATGGTCGGGCTTGGACCGACTATACTTTCACATTTGTTTTTTTTAATTATTTTATTAATAATTTAGCAGTATTATTTATTAATCTCTAGAATATTTTATTAGTATTTATGCATTAATTTAACTTTTAACTGCATTCAAAAAATTATGTTAACATTCCATTAATGTATTTAAAAAAAATAAAATTAAAACAAAGTTTTAACATTTTAAAAGCTCATTTTTTGTAAAATAACTTATTATCCAACAATTGTAATTGTTAATTATCTATGGTATTTATCTCGGCATCTAATGCTTCTATATTAATGGATGAGTTGCGGCTGCGTGAATAAATCGAGGCGACGTTTTTCAATTCCCTAGTATAGGTTGTAAATTCCAAAACAAATTTAAATTCTTCCACAAATGCTGCTCTCAAAGGTACCTGTAGTGTTTTAAACAAATATTTATTATTTATTATTTATTAATTTCTTTTTAGGTTTGTTTATTTACCCTGTGACTTCGAGCCTTGTGAATAACAAAACAAATCCAACTTATTATGCCATGAATCAATGCCATACCACTGCCAAACACCAATACCCAATAAATACCTTCCAGATTTTTCATATTCAAGGGATTAGCATCACTTTGCTCTTTTTTGGACTGTAAGTAATAAACAAATAAAACTTATTTAATTAACAGAAGAAAATGTTTTAAGCAAAACCAAATCGGGCATTCCCCTATTTGTTTGCAATGTCGTAATTTAAGCGATAAATTAGTAAATAATTTAACAAATCAGTCAGTTTAAAATCATTTTGTTTAAAGTTGTAAAAAATCAAGTTCCGGTTAACTGGTTTAATCCATATCGGGAATCTAGCCCTTACTGATAATGCAACAACATAAAACTATTGTTTAGTTTTTATTTAAACATGCTGCCGTATTTAGATGTGTCGAAATTTAAAAAAGTAATTTTGAGATTTCCCAAAACTAAGAAATAACTAACCGCACATATACCAGCTCCCACTTCGTTCCACCATTTATTTTTCATTTTAGCTAAAACACCTTGTTCCTGCAGTTCCAATAAAGCATTATTGAATTTATCCCTATAAGCCCAATCTGAAATTATAAACAAAATCATGTACCTAGTACATATTATTTTTTATTACAATAATTTTTTTTTAAATATAAACCATACTTTTTCTCATGGCAATGCCATAGCCCTTCTCATCCAATGCATCGCCAATTTTCTTTAAAGCACATTCTCTAACCGTATTGTATTCAATAGAGGTCGATTCCATAAGAAAAGCATATTTGGGTTCAGCATCTTTGGCATCTGTAACGCGATTGACACCCTCCTGATTATTTTCCGTTAACAGTTCGGGATGTTTATTCATAAATTCATTCATTTTTATATAACGTGGATCAGCAGATGTCTAAAAAGAAAATTAAAATATACATACATACATACAGTCAGAGTCAAAATTTACTATACAGCATACAATAATTTCTGTGAAGACTAATATCTTTAAAAGAATTCTATATTTTCAAAATTTATTTATATAAAAATGTTTCGGATAGGCTAATTATTATTAAACAGTTTGTTTTATCTAACAAAAGAGAAAATTTTCTTAAAATGCAGTCAATATTTAGAACCTAATACAGAACGTTAAAATAGAATAAAATAAGAATCTATAGATCGTACATAAAGCTCATTTTTTAATGCAATTATAAATAAAATTAATAATAATTTTGTAAGTACCGACTTAGGAAATTATTTAAGAAACCGAATGGCACGTGGCAATGATTTTCCGGTGGAGGTTAAAGATTTAATAGTGTTGCATCAAAGCAACGGAAAATCTCGCGCAGATATTGTTAAAATTGTGCACAAAAGTCAGTCAGCTGATCAAAAAGCTCTTGAAATAAGTAAAGCTCGAAGAAACGTCAAAACTGCAAAACATACCGGTCGACCACGTACTCTAATTGATAATGTAGTGCGCAAAATAGGCGGAGAGGTCAAGTCTAGCGCAGTCAAAATGCCTATAGCTAAAGACATTTTTAAGACACGCGGTGACCCAGTAAGAGCATCTATAATTAGAAGACGGCTGAATATCGATGGATTTCATGGACTTTATGGAATAGTGCTTAGAAAAAACTGTATATTTCTGTAGAAAAGCCTTTACGTACGTACTAAATGTAAAGTACGTACTAAACGTAAAGGCTTTGCAAAAACTTACTTTACCACTCTGAAATCTTTCTAGAATAATGTAGTATTTCACGATGAGAGTAAATTTGAGATTTTTGGATAAAAATCAAGAGGAAAGGTGTGGAGAAAAATGCTTCAATTGGAATTTTTTAATTTTTTTAAATAAGAAAACATTAAACCTTAAATCAAATTGTAAGTTGATTCAAACTTCAAAAATTTAGGGCCTTAGAATTTAATTTTTTTGTCTGACATCAATGTCGATTTGCGTGTGTATAAACCGATATTTGAGCATGTTAAATCCGTTCGCGTTAATCATTTTTACTGCGGTTTTAAGTTAAAAATTAAAAAAAAATATAAAAATTACAGTTTTTGAGGTTAGAAACATTTTTTTCCTCCAAAAAATTTTAAATCTTTAAAATTTTTTCGTGCGTTTTCAATTTTAGCTCAGTAAAGTCTTCTATTCGATGTACGTTTCAGCGCAATTGATACAGCCCTTTACTTGTCACAAAGCGAAAGGTGTTTGGGAAAAACTGCCGCTGCACGCGCCCGGGCTGAAAAAAATTTTTTTTTTTGCACTTTATCAGTTTAGTCCGTCGCAAAGAATCTATTTAGATACCTAAACATGTTCCCATGCCATGTTTTGATATAAAAAAAAGCTTACAAAAATGTTTTTTTTTTGCAAAAATTTTCAAAAGTTCATAAAATTTTTCCGTTTAAAAATTTTAAAGTGCGTTTTCGCCTCGGAGGTACCCTTTATGAAGTTACTCACATCACGCAATACACTACCCAACTTAAAAGACAATTAAGATTTTCAGACGCAAAAAAGATACATTTTTACAAAATATATGGTAATTTATCTCCGTGATACGTTATTGATGCGCTGACACCAACTTGATATACCTCAAACTTTATAAAATTACGCAGTTTTTTTAATTCTGCGCTTAAAACTCATTTTTATTAAAATTCGGAAATTTTTCGTTTTACTTGTAAACCACATGCAACTTTTTACCCAGCAAAGATATCAAATTTTTTTTGTGGATATATCCTCCAAGTCTAGTGACTATATTTTGTATTGGTTTGGATCTGAAAGCTAAAAACTTATTACAAACAAAACAGAATGGATGAAAAAACTCTTGCAAGTTTCAAGCCGTTTTTTTAATTTTGGATGACCACCAATTCTTAAAGTGAAAACTTTTCAACGTAAAACGTCATCCAAACCCTGTACAATGTTTTTTTCAATTCATAAAACTTAACGGAATAAGAGCCATAGTATGTCGGTTTCAGCAGGTGCTCAAAAAATTTGAAATACCCCATATATTTCTTATTATAATAAAAATATTTTTCTTCATAGATAATAAGATAGATAATTTTTGATTTTAGCTGTATGTATATATGTATATGTAATATAAATATTATAGTATATATTATTCATAAATGTTAAAATTTACCATAAAGAAATTCCTTGTGGAACCAGTACGTTTAGCTCCATACACCACACCTTCTTTATTTTCCGCTAAATCATCAACATTTTCAATTAATACTTTAGGTGTTTCAATGGTCAAAAATGCAGCTAAATTGGCTGTGTAAGAAGAAACCATAATCAAAGTAAAAAACCACCATATGGAAGCCGTAGTTCTCACAGACAATGCTCTAAAATGTAAGTAATTTATTGGAATAAAACTATTTTACATATTTTAAATTTTTTCGTGTTTCTATTACTTAGGTGCAATTTCCGAACCCTGCTGCAGCAGAGCTCCCGTTGTAAACCACAGCGAATTACTCAACGTAAATTGATTTTCCAATTCTGTGGGTTCTTCTATGCAAGGATAAGGATTATCCCATTCTGTGGGCGATAAACGGCCTAATATAAAAAATGACACCGCCACTCCGATAAAAGCCAAGCCTAAATATTCCCAAACATCTTTATTAAAGGGGTCCATGAAGGAAAAGGTATCTGGTGCTGCTTTCTGGGGTTTTAAAAACAATATCGCAATACCTTTCAAGAAAAAACGTTATTAAAAGGTAAGAAAATAGTTTGAATTTATTAATTATCGAGAAATATTATGGCCTAAAACTACTGTAAATTTAAAGCATAGTCGGTCAATCCCGTCCATATAATACTCTACACCCAGTAAATGTGTAAACACACTTTTTCAGAATTTGGCAGCCATGACCGATCATCCAAAAATTTAGTGGCATGACTTCTGTTAAATTTTATCTCTATATAAACACTTTTAAAAGATTTATACATGTTAAAGTCAATTTTAAAGGGGATCCTATATGGGAGCTATGACAAATTATGGACCGATAGTTATAAAATTAGGCCCCGATTACCGTTCACAACACTAAGTATTTTGATGTTGTATGTTGTAAACTGCGATTACAATTCACAACACTTATCGGATTAATCGTATGAAACATGCATGTTATGTTTTAGTCGAGACAACACAACATTTTAGTGTAGTGCACGATAATTGGGCCTTTAGTAGCCATGATTTCTGTATGACTCAAAAAAAATTTTTCCACTTTTTTTTTGGTTTCGATAGTTTTTGAGACGCTCTTTCACGTGGTGAAAACTAGAAAATCCTAACTTGCTTAGAAGTGTACTAAAAATGTAGAGAAAGAAAAACAGAATTTTATTGAAAATCGAGAATCAAGATAATAAATGGAATTGAAAAATTTAATAATTCTAGATAGTTATTTCTTGCAGTTTCTATCATCTTTCGCGGTATCATTTTTTGGCATTTATTATTACAGCAATCTTGCAAAATAAATTTATTTACCAATTCCTTTTCTTCGTTATCTGTAATAGAGAAGTCTACTGTAAAAATATTTTCATCCACTTCCATTTGATCTTCAGTTTGAAACAACGCTTGTAGTTCGTCCTCGTAATTGATACCAATATCATCGAAAGAATCATAATCTTTCCCTTCGTTTTCACAGAAATATGTTTGAAAACCCTCGCTAAATTCTTCTTCGACAGACATTATTCACAAGCGACACACGTCCTACTCGTTCAGCATTGCTTTTAAATCTGAGCACTCACACGATTTTTTTCGGTCAGAAACTCGTTTGCGCTCTTTTTATACACATACGAACTTATCTCATTTATGTTCTTTTGCCTTTTGGGCATGACTGTTCATAATGCAAAAGAAAAACTACTAAGAAACTGCCGAAATGCATTGTTTATCTTTAACAGCTGTGTCTCACAATTTCTTTTTTGAGTTATAAGCCACCTTTTCATAGGCCTGGTCACATACATAAGTATGTTAAATTTGTTTGTGTTGAATTTTATTTTAAACATTTTAAAAAATTTATGGTTGTTCAATTGATTTTCGGAAGTGTGCCTTATATGATTTAGAGGATGACAGAGTTAACTACTTTAAAGTGACTTTTGTTAGTGGGTGTTATGTGGGAGCTATGATCAATTATGAAGATTTGTTGATGCTTCATGTACAACTTATTTGTGGTGAAATTTGTTTGAATACGTGCATAAATCAAACATTTATGATCGATAAACCCCTATTTAGGGAGGACATTTGTATGGAGGCTAGGTGAAATAATGTACCGATTCCAATTTCAATTCCAACTGTCCTTGTAAAAATATTATGTACCAAATTTTATTGAAATAACTTTAAAATTGAGACCTGTACTCTGCGCACAAGGTTTACATTGACGGTCATCCAGCCAGACGAACGGACGGACATCGTTAAATCGACTTAAGAAGCGGTTCTGAGTTGATCGGCATTCTTTAATGTGGCTGTTTAACTAATATTTATAAGCGTTACAAACATCGGCACAAATCCAATATAACCTCCCCACTATGGTGGTGTAGGGTATAAAAACCGGATTCTATTCCCTTGCTTTTGCAAATATTTAGTGAAATCCCAGCAAGGCATACATATTTTACAGATTGCCAATGTTACTTATTTGATTTAGGGGCTCCCGCTGCTTTCGTCCTATGACATTTAAACAATTATATAGGTACACGGAAATAAAAGATATGTCCGGTCATTACAACTAAATTAACAAATAATTTAATATTTAAAAATATTTCTTAAAAAACAATTCTTACCCAAATTCATGAATGGTATAGTAAAATCAATAGCTTCTTCTCTTTCCGACGTAATGGTTAAATCGGTTACTGCCAAATCGGCACGCTGAAATTGTTTAGATTTCAATAACTTAAAATACGCTTTAACAACAACTTACTCCTTCTATAATTTCCTTTAACATGCCCGTCGACATATTCGAGGTCTTATTAAATGTGCCATAATCGTTGCCACCATTAACAAAAGTATAATTGAAACCCAACTTGCCAGATAGTTCCTTAATCAAATCCACACTATAACCCTCATATTGACTATTTCCATCCAATTTTTTATGACTTTCCACTAAACTGGCATAAGGTTTATTCTAAAGGGATAAACTTTTGAAATTGCGATAAATATTTTCATTATTTGCTTCTTTGCAAAACTTACTGGCACCGAAAGTAATATAATAAACGTTTTATTGGCCAAAGAGTTGTCCACATTTTCAAATACTGCATTAGTAGGAGCAAAACGGAGACTTGTGTAGTTATTGGCTTCATCCCAAGTACCCACTTGAACAATGCCCGATGGCTGTAATTCTATGACATCGAAAGTGAAACCTTTTCTAACGTTGCCCTCAAAATAAATGCGGCCAGTTAAAGTGTTTTCATATATATTGAGCTGAAATTGTTGAAAAATATCAAGCATTTAAATAAATAGTATAAAATATCATACATACCGATCTCATATAATTTTTAAATGTTGAACCATCATCTCGTACACTATTGCTACGATCGGTGCAATTTAGTGGAGTTGGTTTTAGTGGAATTTGTTTGGTAGTTTCGGCAAATAGTTGAATGGCATCATATGTTAAAGCCATTTCCATGGTTATGGGGCAGGATCCTACATACAATCATTGTAAAATAAGTAAAGATCATTCTTATTGCAGTAATTTCAACAGATATATAGGTACAATTTTTTACCAAATTGACAAGATTATATCATTTTCTATCTAATAATACCTAGTCAAGCTATAAATACTGGTATACACACTTATTACGAATGCAACACATCTGCTCACGGCCGCATTGAAAAACTAAAGCCTATCTCAGTCGGTATGCAAAGAGCACTTACAGACAATTTTTTTTACTGACGTGAAAATCTTCGCCGTAGAAGAATCGTTTAATAAACAGAATGATCGTGTGTATGCTGGGTCTTCCAAAGAAGTATTCCAACTTATCCCGAAGGTTAAAAGGGGCCACCATCCCGCGTCTGTAATGGTATGGTGGGAAGTGAGCTACGATGGCGTTACCAAGGTTCATTTTTGCGAGAAAAAAGCCATGGACTTTCCAGCAAGATTCTGCCCTAGTCCACTCCTCTGCTGCTAGTCCAGACCTCAACCCGTTGGATTACAAGTTGTGGTCCGTACTAGAGAGCATTGCTTGCTCTACTCCACATTCAAATATTGAGTCGTTGACGCGAGCCTTTGTCCTTGCAGTGGCAATTTCCCCATGCATTAAGTGCGTTTCGCGATCGATAAGTGACCACATCGTCTCAAGACGTGCTGGAAGGCAAACGGAAGTCATTTTAATTTAAGTTGTTCTTAGATTTGAATAACCCAATAAAATCAAAAACAATATTTTTTAAAATATGAATTCGTTTTGATTTGGCATCGATATTTCTGTGTACCAGTATTTATGACTTGACTAGGTATTTTTATAATTTGTTCAAATTACCATTCTGAAATCCTTCATTAACAAACGTATATCCTAATTTTTCAATTAGTTGCTTGACTTGTGGTTTTTCCGGGGAAAAAATTCTCAAACTTGTAATATTAGCTTCGCTATATTTGAATTCTTCCAAATCGAATGAATGAAAATCTAAATTCGCTATAATATATTTATAATCCTCGTTTATGATGCCAATTTGTTGAGCCTTAAATTAAAAGAAGTGAAAAGCCTGAAATTAATAAAATAAAAAAACAATTTAATTTTTAAACGTTCACCTGCTTCAAGAATTCCGGCATAGTTTCCGTTGCACCCACTACCACAATACGATTATCCACAGATTTACGCACTTTTCTTAACACCGTCTTATAGTTGCCATTCAAGTTCAAGTCGTAACGCAATACTGTTATTACTGGACCATTTGAACCATATTGAGCCATTAAAACATTCAATATATTTAAATATTCCGCTGATTCATACAGAAATATAAAACGTGACCATTCGAATTCTGTCAATAGTGAATATAATGCTTTTGCCAAATCATCTTGATGGGGATATAAATTAAAACCTTCCGCAAATTCACCCATAAACGAATAAAAATATGGTATATCCTTGGCATCGCATATCGACATTAGATGAAATGCTGTGTGTTTGGATGAAGGACCCAATACGGCACCTATACCCGTCTGTAAGTAAGTGTTGATAGAAAGAAAATAATTGTTTATGAAAGAGTTAAAAATAAAATCAATTTACCTCCATCATGTGACACAGTTTTCCGTAGCTCAAAAAAGAATTTCCATATGGTACTTGATCTTTGAATACGGCTAAAGTTGTTTGTAACTCTATATTTGCATTTTCAATGGCAAAATCCACAACAATATTCATTTCTTCATGCTGTTGATCGGTTAATAAACCTGTAATATGTAAAAATTAACCGAAATCTATACTATCAGAAAAAATATAATTTAAAATTAAGCCCCACTATGTTGGATGCATACTTAATTCCCGAACATACGAGACATATTTGATATTCATATATACTATAGTATATACAAGTTAACAAATTAAAAACTGAAATTCATCTTAGTTTTCCTTTTTATGGAGCTTTGAAAGAAAATGCACTGCATAAAATAAGCTATCAGGCACTGTATATTGCCTCAGATAGGTACACATATATGTAGCTGTTAAAAAATAAACTTATCGAATCAAACACATAACTTACGAACATGAATATATCGGTATTGGTCTTATTGAAAATCGGTCCATGAATGGCTGAGTTATGAGCATTATTATTATTTATTTGATTTGTTAGAAATATTTTGTAAATTATGTCTCCAAAAAAATTCAAATCTGTCTACACCTATAAATGTTTGACATTAAAAAAGTGTACTTTACAAAGTGCTGTCAAAGTTTAAAAACAACCAGGGTTTAATATTTAGTAAAACATTTTTTCCAACTGACTATTAACTGCGCAATAAATATGTACCACTTCCATATTTATATGTCAAAATACTAAAAATATACAAACTATTAACTAACGCAATATATGCACTAGCTTCATGGTATAAATATTTCTAGTAGTAATTCTAAAAATATTTTGCCATAGTTGTTTAGTTTGTCTGTTAGTGGTTTTTAAAGTTACTCTTTCTTTGCATGGTTTATGGTTCGGTGGTAAACTATAAAAAGTATGCGTGTGTTCTAGTAGTAAATATATTGCAAATGAAAAATTTTCATTTTGTGATCTGGTTGCTACTAGAAATATTTTGTATGGCAAAATATTTTTAGAATTACTACTAGAAATATTTCTATATTTTTAGTATGTTAAAAGTTAAATATTATTTTCTTAAAATATTTATCTAGTTTTCCTATAAAATTATGAAATATTTTGCTATTTTTTACATTGTTTTAAACTCTGCTTTTAACTCACCAATATGATAAGAAATAATCACCACAGGAAGTAAAAAAAGACTGCAAAAGCTTACTACATAATGTAATATTTAGCGATGAGAGTAAATTTAAGATTTTTGGGTCAAAATCAAGAGGAAACAATGCTTCCACAGAATCTTAGTGCTACAATAAAACACCCCGGTGAGTCTTTGATTTAGATTAGGGCTTGTATGTCAGCTGCAGGACCAGGTAATCTTGTGTTCATTGAAAGTACAATCGGAGACTACTGAGACTACTGCGATTTTTTAAAGGACAATTTGAAAGTAAGTGCTGAAAATTTGGGTCTTGAAACGCAAGATAACAACCCAAAACACACCGAAAAAATTTGTTAATCTCCAGGCCTTAACCCTATAGAGAACCTGGAACAGCCAGCAACAGAACCTGGAAATGCAAACACGAACTACAAACAGCTTTAACGGAATAGTAGGGCAAGGGCAATATTTAGTTTTAGTTTTTGGATTTTGGTAATATAAAATAGGGTGTTATCTTTCAACTGTATAGTAAATTTTGATTGTTTCTCTCAGGTACTTATTTTTTCTTTCCACAAAAAGTCGATGAAATCAACTTTAATTTTAAAATCTTTTTAAAAGAAGAAAACATTAAACCTTAAATTAAATTTTAAGTTGATTCAAACTTATATGTTTTTTATTATACATAATAAAAATACTTTGCTTCGTAGGTGAAAAAACGTGTTGTATACTCTCACTGTATAGCTTTTATGAGCGAAAAACTTTTGCATTTATTATTTGTTTGGAAAAACAACATCATTTTTTTTCCAAGTCTACTAAATAGATCTTTTAACGCATTTCTGCAATATTTAATGAAATTTTATACAAAGAAAACATCAACCAACAAAATTGCTTATAAATAGATAAACATTTAGAAGACAGAATAATCTTAAAGTATATCCCATAGACGTGCAGACACGCGTCAGACAGATACACACAGACTCAGGGGGTATTTTACATTCATATGTATCTATGTAAATATGTATGTATAAAAACGAATATAAAAATAATTTTCCTTACCTATTGTTATAATGTCTGCTGATGATGATGGTATATCATCGTAATGGGAATAACCATATTGAGCAGATGTTGTTATTAAAAGAGTTAAAATTATGGTGAATAATAAATACAAATTTTTAAAATACATTTTTTTTGCACTGGTTTCAATTTTCTTTTAAATTATTTCGAGTAAAACATTTTGTTAATAATTTTGTACTAAAAATTTCTTGTGTGTTTCCGCTTTGAGGAGAGATGTTCTACTAAACTTAAAATATTTCCAGTATTTTTAGCCACACAAATATTCAAAAGTTTTCTTTTTTCTTAAATTCCATGTACTACATATATTTTTGTCTAAAGAGAAAAGTTTTGGAAGCCAACTTTTATTGAGTACATATTATAAATAAAAAGCTTTATTTACAGTTTTAATAAATACAATAATTAAATTTTAAAGTTTAGCAAAGATTTTTTAAAAAAATTTAAACATTTATTAAGAATATGAGGGTTAATGTTTTAAATGCTTTAATTGCTCTAGTTTTCTTCATTATCTTCCATACTGTCATCTTCACTTTCTTCGCCGGAATCCGTTTCAAAAGAATCTAAAGAAGAATGTCGGCTTCTCGAATAAACTGAATGAGCACTTTTCAACATTCGCACATTGTTGGTAAAATCAATTAGCACTTTAAATTCTTCACATAGGGCATCACGAAAAGAAACCTATAAATGTATTTAAAATTGTTTTTTATTTTTTTTTTTATTTTTTTTTTATTTTTTTTATTTCTATATAGAGATAGATAAATTTGTTTTGAAATACTTACATCATAGAAACGAGCCTTTTTGTGGACATTGAAGCTCCATAAAATAATACCATAACACATAGAAATGGCACTGCCCACAATTAAAACGTAGTAAATACCTTCCAAATTAGCATAATCCAAAGCACTAACCATGCCACCATCTTTTTTGGACTGAAACAAGAAAATTAAATTGAATTGAACTTTTATCTTATAGAAAATCTCACGCACTGTGTGAGTATAGTTTTCTTATAGAAAATGTCTCACACTGTGTAAGTAAAGTTTTCCTATACAAAATCTCTCGCACTGTGTGAGTACAGTTTTCTTATAGAAAATTTCTCCTACTGTGTGAAATTCTTACAATTTGTATTACATTATTATTGTTATACCCACCACTAAAAAGATGGGGAGTATATTAAGTTTGTCATTCTGTTTGCAACACGTCGAAATATTGATCGTCCTTTTATGAATCTAAGACGATCTAGCCATGTCCGTCCGTCTGTCCGCCTGTTGAAGGCACGATTGAGCTTCGAAAAGAAGACATAGAACATAAAATTTTCACCAAACATTCTTTGTTCCATCGAAATGTTTGGTATTGAAAATGACCAAAATAGGTCCAGTATTAACCGACCAAAGTTTCAGACAACCTCGATATTTTTCAGATATTTTTTGCAATTTTCTTCAAATATAATGCAGATAATATCATGAAATTTTGCACTCTTTATTATTATTATAATAGAACAAGTCCTGTTGAAAAAGGTAAGAATCGGTCCACGATTTCTCATAGCCCCCATACAAATGTCTTATCTAAATATGGCTTTATGGTACATAAATCTCTATAGAAATGCAGTATCCATACAAAATTCAGCAACAATTAGTTTCATGTAACGAGAAATCTCAAAACGATATTTTGTTTATATGGGTCCATATTTTGACATAGTCCACTTTCGAAAATGACTTAAATGTGCATAAATCTTTTATATACATCACTATCAAATTGAAATTCAACACAAATAATCGATATATACATAAAAATCATTGTACCAAATTTCATGCTGATAAATTCCAATTCCGAAAAGCTTAAATTCAACACAAATCTTTCATATACTTATACATACATATATATTGTATTACATAATTTCATACTGAACGGTACTTCCGAAAAACTCATTAACCTACATAAACATCCATATCAAACCGAAATGTTACACAGATCAGTTATAAGTATGTAAAAATTATACTATGTATTGGTTTTTGTGAAAATTAGTCCCATACAACGTCCACTTCTGAGAATAACAAACAATGTATACAATAGAGATAATTTTGACATTTAAAAAAGCCAAAATTAGTTTCCTAGCGATTTTATTATTTATTATAATTGATTGTGTGTCAAAGTAAATCGTTACACGCTGCAAAAGTACATATATAGACAAAGGGCAGTTCTGAAAAAAGAGCAAAATATAAAATATACTTTGTGGAATAAATGGAATATATAGTACATAAAATTCTTGTAAATGTTGTTATTGAAATGGAATTTAAACAAAATAAACTTTAGCACTTATGTAAGGGATCCGCAATATAAAACAACCGGTATAATTGTCGTTATCAAAACAAAATGTAATAAAAAATGGTTTCAAGTATTCATAGATTACACCACTAGTAAAGGGTGATTCAAGTAGAGATTCTTTTTTCAATAGTCTTTTTTTGACAGATCACGTGTGAGGCGTGTCATGCTGTCATATTATTTTTGTTTAGTATTGTTTGGCATTTCATAATGAAAAGTCTTACGCCTGAACGTTTACAAATCGTTCAACTTTATAACGAAAATTCACGTTCTGTGAGGATTGTGTTTCGTGCTCTTCGCTCAACTCAACTCAATGGGTATGGGTATAGGTATGGAAACAAACAAAATTGCCGCATTTGGGACAAAGAGCAACCTGAAGAGATTCAAGAACTGCCACTTCATCCAGAAAAAACAACGGTTTGGTGTGGTTTTTCTTTAAAAATGATGCCAGTGCGAACGTAACCGTCAATGGCGACCGTTATCGTAAAATGATAACCGACTATTTGATGTCTGAAATTAAAGCTCGTGATCTCGACGACATTTGGTTTCAGCAAGACGGCGCCACTTCCCACACATCGCATCAATCAATGGATTTATTGAGAGAACACTTCGGTGAGCACATAATTTCACGTTTTGGGCCGGTCGATTGGACACCAAGATCGTGTGATATCACACAGTTAGAATTTTTCCTGTGGGAATATGTAAAGTTTAAAGTTTATGCGGAAAAACCCGCTTTGATTCAGGCCTTGGAGAAAAACATAACGCGTGTTATTCGCCAGTTACCAGTCGAACGATCAACGAAAATTGGACTTAACGGATAGGCCATCTGCGACGTAGCCAACGGCCAACATTTGATGGACATAATCTTCAAAAAATAAATGCCAAAGAATGTTCTTTCAAATGATAATAAACATTTTCTGGGGGGTTTTTTTTTTTTTCCTACTTACATTACAAACACCAGCTCCTACTTCATTCCACCATTTCTGTTTCAATTGTGCCAAAACACCCTGTTCCTGCAGTTCCAATAAGGCATTATTAAATTTATCACGATAAGGCCAATCTAAAGAAAAATACAAGCTTTTATTTCATATTTTCATCAAGAATAAAACTAACTTTCTAACTTACTTTTAACCATAGCAATACCATAACCCTTCTCATCCAAAGATTCCCCCACCTTTTGCAACTTGCACTCTCTCACGATATTATATTCAATGGATGTGGATTCCATTAGGAAAGCATAGGTGACACCATTCGGTACATCACTGTCTACCACACGCTGTACACCCTCTTGATTTGTTTCGGTCAACAAATGGGGATTTTCCAGCATATATTCATTCATTTTCTTGTAGATTTCTTCCTCAGAAGTCTATGAATAAGGTTAATGAATATAAGGTTAATTAAGTTATTTATATGTATGTCGAATACTTACTAAAAAGAAGTTTCTGGTGGAACCTGTCCGTTTAGCACCATATTGTACACCACCCTTATTGTCGGCCAAATCTTTAACGTTCTCTAGAATTTTTGTGGGGTTTTCAATGGTCAAAAAGGCAGCTAAATTGGCTGTATAAGACGAAACCATAATGAGGGTAAAGAAACACCAAATAGCAGCAACGGTGCGGGTGGACAAAGCTCTGAAATTAAAATTATTTGAATATTAAAGACTAGTAGTAGTGCAATTGAGAGTAATAATTTCTAATTTTGTTTCTAAATCTACTCACTTTGGTGCTACTTCAGAACCCTGTTGCAGAAATGCACCCGTTGTAAACCATAATGAATTATTAATCGTAAATTGATTTTCCAATTCTTCAGGTTCCTCTATACATGGATGCGGATTATCCCATTCTGTCGGTGAGAGTCTGCCTAAAACAAAGAAACATATGGAGACACCTAAATAGGCAATGCCTAAATATTTCCAAACTTGTTTTGAGAAGGGGTCCATGAAGGAAAAGGTAGTGGGTTCACCTTTTTGAGGTTTTAAATATAAAATGCCAATACCTATAAGAACATTGCAAAAAAGACTAAAATATAGTACGAGTATATAGGAAGAAAGGAAATTGACATTGAAATATTTAAAATTTGTATGGAAATGCTGATGCTGTTGTAGTTTGCCGCGTTTTCACTATGCCATTTTTGTTGTCAAATTATCCAAATTGTTGGCAATTTTTAAAAAACGGGTTGTCATATGGCGTCATCTATGTTTGCAATCATGATTGCAATCATGAAAATCATTATATAACAACCTGTTTTCATACAATTGCCAACAATTTGGACAATTTGACAACAAAAATGACATAGTGAAAACCAACCATTATGTTTCTATACTAAAGCCCGGGTTAACCTACCATAACCTACCGACTAATCCAGCCTTAATGCTTGTCAGCAGCAGAAACAAAATCGTATTAGAACAATGCTATTCCTGCACTTAAGTTAAATTAAAAACTTACCCAAATTCATAAATGGAATGGAAAAATCAATGACCTCTTCCCGCTCAGAGGTTATAGTCAAATCCGTTATAGCTAAATCTGCCCGCTGAACAGATAAACAAAATTAGTTTTTTAATCCAAACAAATATTTCCATTCTTTTACTTACCCCCTCTACAATTTCCTTTAACATTCCTGTCGTTACATTAGTGGTTTTATTAAAGGAACCATAGTCATTGCCACCATTTATGAAAGTAAAATTGAAACCTAATTTGTCGGCCAGTTCCTTAATCAAATCTATACCATAACCCTCAAATTGGGCATTGCCGTGTAACTTTTTATGACTGTCCACCAAACTGGCATAGGGTTTGTTCTGTTTTAAAGGATTAGTTCATATTATTCAGGATTTCAAAGAAATATTCTTCCTTTAATTTACCGGTACTGCTATTAACACTCTGAAAGTCTTGTTAACCATAGAATTATCATCCATATCCATAATGATCTTAAGTTGAGGCGGCCTTTGGAACGTAAAATTTTTATTATCTTCCCAAGTTCCTACTTTGACTAGGCCCGATGACTGCAGCTCAATAACATCCAAAGTAAAACCCTTACGTACAGTGCCTTCGAAAAATATGCTACTAGTTAAGGTATTCCTTTCAATTGAAAGCTTTAAAGGAAAATACATTAATCAATATATTAAAATTTTGCTTATTATTCCCATGGTGTAATTAACAAGGTGAGTGTATAGAACATAAATACAACACAATACAGAAACAACAGGCATTTTGTTTATGTAAAATAGAGTACTACTGTCAAAAGCACTTGACAAAATATTAATTTTGACATAAGTAAATTGTAAATAAAGTCAGTCAGCTGTGCTACTGCACTCACCTTGTTAATTACACCATGTTTATTACCTATTTGCTCTAAAATATATACTATATATACCCAATTATTGTTAATTATAAATATAATTAAATATAATGTATTAATAGTTAAAACAAACAAAGTTACTGATATTCTTACGATATCGTTACGAAAAAATCTTAATTAGCATTTTTCAAATCATAGTAAACTTTATTAATAGCTAAATCTCAATGCAATTATCGTTATTCTTAAAATATCGCTACCGAAATAATTTGAAATATAATTTTACCTATTTTACCAAAATAACACAAATTGCAAATTGTTAAGCCGTTTCGAAACGTTAATTTTTCTCTTTTCAACTTACCGATCTCATATAATTCTTAAATGTAGAACCATCTTCTTGTACATTGTCCGAAAAGGCCGAACAATTTAAAGCCTGCGGCATGTAGTGTATGTGTTTTGTAGTCTCCGCAAATGCTATAACAGCATCATAAATTAAGGCCATTTCGGTGGTAATGGGACACGAACCTAAATAATTGTTTAAGCATTTAATTTAGGAAATATTTCTTTTGTACGAATTATCTTTCCTTTACCATTTGCTATCATTTCGTTCTGTTCGATGTTATCTATAAAACCCAATTCCAGCATTAAATTTTGCACTTCGGGTTGTTCGGCCGAGAACAAACGAAATCCGGTAATATTAGCTTCACTATATTTGTATTCTTCCAGGTCGAAGGTGTGAAAATCCAAATTGCCAATAATATACTTGTAGTCCTCAGTAATTATGCCAACTTGTTGGGCCTACAGAATATAAAAACTTTAAAGGTTTTTTTTTTGGTTCAGGATTCTTTGGGAGCAAAGATCAAACTGTCAGAGTCAAAATTTGGATGACAATTTATTTATATTTATATTTATTTATATATACAATTTCGCATAGGCTAACTTTTATTAAACAGTTATCTTTTCCTCTTACTGAAAGATATCTACGAGTAATAAAAGAGAAAATGCTCTTAAAAATGCAGTCAATATTTGGTATACAGAACGTTAGAATAGAATAATATAAAAAATATAATTACGTATCGTTATGAGTAGGATGTGCATTAAGCTCTTTTTATTAATGCAATTATAAATAAAATTATTAATAATTTTATAAGTTGCGAGTTAGTTAGGAAATTATTTAAGGAACCGAATGGCAAGTGGCAAAGATATACCAGTGGAGGTTAAAGATTTAATAGTGTTACATCAAAGCAACGGAAACTCTCGCGCAGATATTGTTAAAATTGTGCATAAAAGCCAATCAGCTGATCAAAAAGTTATTGAAAGATGTAAAGCTTGAGCAAACACCAAACTGCAAAACATACGGGTCGACCACGCTCTCTAATTGTTAATGTGGAGGTCAAGAAAACTCCAAAGTCTAGCGCAGTCAAAATATCTGAAAGTATTTCTTAGGCACGCAGTGACCCAGTAAGCGCATCGACAATTACTAGCCGGCTGAATAACCATGGACTTCATTGAAGAGTGCCTAGAAAAAATCGTATATTTTTGCAGTTAACTGCACTAAATGTAAAGACTGCAAAAGCTTACTACATAATGTAAAATTTAGCGATGAGAGTATATTTGAGATTTTTAGTCAAAATCAAAAGGATAGGCATGGAGAACAATGCTTCCACTAATCTTAGTGCTACAATAAAACACACCGGTGGGTCTTTGACTTGGATTTGGGCTTGAATGTCAGCTGCAGGGCCAGGTAATCTTGTATTCATTGAAAGTACAATGACTAGCCGACACTACTTAAAATTTTTAAAGGACAATACGAAAGTAAGTGCTGAAAATTTAGGTATTGAAACGTCATGGTGTTTTCAGCAAGATAAGGAGTGGCTTTTGTACAACGTGCCTAAGCAATTAAATTCACCTCCGCAATATCCAAACCTTAACCCAATAGAGCACCTGTGGTAAATTTTAGACAGGAACAGCAGACAAAGAAGCAATTTATGCAAACACGAACTACGAACAGATTTAACGGAAGAGTAGGGCAAGATTACTAAATAGGTGACTGATAAATACCATGACTAGAGGCTGTAATATTTAGTTTTAGTTTTTGGATTTTGGTAATATAAAATAGGGTGTTATCTTTCAACTGTATAGTAAATTTTGATTATTTCTCTCAGGTACTTTTTTTTTCTTTCAACAAAAAGTCAATGAAATAAATCAATTTTAATTTAAACAATTTTTTAAAATCAGAAAACATCAAAGCTTAAATTAAATTTTAAGTTGATTCAAACTTATAAATTTCTTATAATAAAAATATTTTGCTTTACAGATGAAAAAGCCTGTTGTGTACTAAATTTTGACTCTGACTGTACATACAAATAACCTTCAACACTTTGCTTTAAAACCTGATACATTTATAATTTGATTATAAAGAAGGCACGTCATAAATACTCATAATATTTATTGTCTGATGCAATACTAAATCAATTTTGGTTTTAGTCAGAGCTTATGTAAAATACAACGAAATCTATGTACATGAATATAAAACCTGCACAACTGAACAATGCAACAATTTTATACATGATTATGGTGAAATAAATAAATGCCTATATTAGACTTACCTGTTTTAATAATTCTCCTACAGCGGGCGTAGATCCAACCACCACAATTCTACTATCCACCGACTTGCGTACTCTTCTCAAAACCGATTTAAAATTACCATTTAAATTTAAATCATAACGCAACACCGATATAATCGGTCCTTTAGTACCATACAGCGACATTAAGCCATTTAAAATAGTCAGATATTCGGAATTTTCATAGAGAAATATAAAACGCGACCATTCAAATTCCGTAATAATAGCATATAAAGCCTTGGCAATATCCATTGGATGAGGATGGAGATTAAAACCTTCAATGACATCGCTCATATGAGAATAAACATAAGGGAGATCTTTGCTATCGCAGACATTCATAAGATGTGTGCCGGTGTGTTTGGCTGTAGGCCCAAAAATGGCACCAACGCCCGTCTTTAACAGAAAACAAAATATATTTAGTTGCATTATTTAAATGAAATTATTAATGATGCTTTCTCTGGGGGCAAAAAATGTTACCTTTTGGTCTTAAATGTAATTTTTGTACTCTTTTCTGAAAATACTGTGAGCGTCAAAATAAAATCAACACCACATATTATTAAAAGAAAAGCTCAATTATGTTAATATAAATAATATTTTATTAGAAGAGTATATTGTATTTTTATATATGTAGTTAATTAAGTAGAATTGAATTCTCAAAAAAAAAAAAAAAACAAACACAAAAGCGAATACAAATTTAATTGATTTATTGTTAAAATAGACCAATTTTTACGCCTATGCAAAAAACCCCTGTCATTACAAAAGTAGTGACAATTCTTTTAATTTTTCTTTGTTTGAAAAAAGAGATTGGGAGAGAGAGAGAGTTGTGACATTAAATAGTGAACAATTTACAATGGGAAGACAAAAATCAATTGAGACCCGGAAAGTCGTAAGAGACTTACATAGAAAAGTTAAATCCCTGCATGAAATAGGTTGGAAGGCATCACTGTACAATAAAAATAATTATAGATAAGTATACCAAACACAAAAAATTTTCGTGAAGTGAGAGCTATAGTAAGAGAATTAAGAGCAAAACCAACATCTAGTGCTGTAAAAATAGCTTAAAATATAACGAAAATTTCTGCAAAATCTGTAAGCGCGAGTACGAGCTTTGTATCAAAATGGCCATGATAGAGTGCCACATAAGAAGCCTTTTATACATATATAAAAAAAACAACCAAACGAAACGTTTGAATTTCGCAAAAAAAACTATACAGTGGCTCACAGCTTATTTCAACCAGCTTCTGTTAAGAATATAAAGTGCGTATGCACACTTAGAGCTAGTTTCTGGGATAAAGATAATCCACATTTTTCGCTTAAACCTAGATTAAACTAGAAATTGTGTTTCTCAGTTATTATTTATTTGATATATAATCTAGGTTTAACTGAGCATCATTGGTGAGTTAAACCTAGAATAAAATGTAGAAATATAAACAGCTGAAAAATAAAATAAACAATTCAACAAATGAAAAGAACTTTACGACATTTTAACAAAAATTAAAAAAATGGATTATTCTAGTGATGATTAGGATTTAAGTGATTCAAACACATATAATAACTTAAATATGTCAATTGTTAGAAAGATACGAACAATAAGGACACGCCCAAATCATTTCTGCATTTATACCGACTCCGAATTCTTTCAAAGATTTCGGTTAACAAACTAATTTATTTAAAAAAAAAAACAAAAATTCTCTAAAAACTAAATAATAATTCATTTCTAACAATTGCAAATTGTAATTTTTAGAATTCCTTAGAATACGTTGGTTTGATTTTTTGCGAAAATTTAAGATATTACCATATTTATATAAAAAATTAGGAGGAATGCCATATGTATTTTGACTGAACAGTACGGCAATGCTAACAAAATTGACAGGAGGTAATCCACTACTGAGAAACACAATCAGTAATTAAATCCCGGCAAAATATATTTGAGGTTTAATATAACAGTGTGTTAAGCTGAGTTTAACTGACAAGTAAAAAACTAGCTCTTAGTAAAACTTACAAGCTAACAACTAAAAATGTAGTTACAAAAGTAAAAGTAGTCACAGCTTATTTCAACCAGTTATATAAAAAAACATTTATATTAGGAAAAATATTTTTGTCTCTTAAACGTAGGAGTCGATTATGTGTAGAAACCAAACTGGAGTTGAATTGCCAATAGGCAAGTTATTATTATGTAAGGCAACTTTCGTTTTTATTCTTTTTTTCGAATTTTCGAGTAGAAAACAAAAAAAAAAATATAAATAATTTAACAACAAAATTACTAACATTTAAAATTTACTACGAGTACTTAAAATAAAATCAAAGCAACCATAAATTCTCGGTTGACTTGTTCAACAACTGAAGTTATCAGCCAGTTGCCATCTGTGATATGTTTTTGGCAACTGTCAACTCCACTGAGGTTCGGTTGTCATTCGTAATCAAATCATTAGTATGGCCTCCTTTTTGATCAATTACATACAGCTTTTAGCCTTTTTTGCATTTGAGGAGTTTTTTTCCATATCTCCTTTAGCACAGTTTTAAGGTAATTTTTGTTCGAAATTGCCCATAAGTTCTCAATAACATCAAAATCGGCGAATATGCCCGGCGGTTGCATTAAGTGGGGCAATTCCAAATCAGGTATGACTGGACAATACCTGATTTATGTTTAAAATCGTTGTCCTGATAGAACCGAAATTGCCTCCTAATACCCAGTTTTTCAGTACTTGGCAGTAAATTGGACTTTAAAATTCCAAGGTACATTTTTTTTCATTTCAACAAACTGCAAGTTTAATACAGCACCCGATGACATACGTATAGGTACAAGCCCAAACCATGACACTGCCACCGCCGTGATTCACTGTTTATTCACGGTTTATAAACAAAGTAGCTCTGTATTGGGCTTTCTTCCGAGCTAAAGATATTAAACTTAGACCCGTCCGCAAAAATAACATGTAACAGTGATTTTTAGCAAATTTAAGACGCGCTTGTTGATTTTTACAGTAATACAGAATGAAAGGAACAAAATTTCGCCTAATTTCACTAAAAACTAGAAGATTGTCAGCTGTGATATAAGGATTGCAAAAATTAAAAATATTAAAAACATTGTTTTAAACAATTTTAATATTCCTGTTTACTTTAATTTAGCGCGAATATATGTATGTATTTTTTTTTTAATTTGGTGTTTACTTTATGTTGACACTCACAGTATGCCATATTGTATATAACGGAAATCATTTGCGAATGATTTTTTCTTTACTAATTGAATTGTTGCATTTGGCTGCCCCTTGCATTTTTGTATGTGAGCTTTTCAGAAACCAGGCAACATTGTGGACGGTTAAAGTGTTTTGTTTTAAAGAATTGCTATAAAAAGTCAATTAAAGCGTTGTTCACATAAAATCAGGGTGCATAAATATTTTAATATTTATGTGACAACTAAGGAGATTGAATTGAATTTTTAAAAATTGAAATATTACTCTATATAATTAAAAAATTAACCGGTCTTTTCAATCAAATTCAATTTCGAATAACGCTTTTTTGAATACCCTAAAACAATCTTTTAAATATGTTCCTTTTCAACAGGCAACCTTTATTATTTTTGTAAAGAAAAAGGCACAAATTAAAAATGTACCAAGAAAATACCAACCTGCATTAGTTTACACAAACGATTAAATCCCTGCATAGTATTGCCATAATCGATTTCTTCCTGATAACCCATTAAGGGCACACTTAAGTCGGAATTTATAACCGATATAGCATAATCAAAGGTTTGCCTTAACAGATCGGAGTTTACATCTGTAATAAGACCTAAAAACATTTAATTATGAAAGAAAGTCCAACGAATAATTTAAAATATATAAAACTTACCTATAGGTATATGATAATTGGGTTCAGTAGGTGGAGAAATATCAAAATTGTCTCTAGATTCGTAAC
Organism: Bellardia bayeri; assembly: GCA_950370525.1. NCBI lineage: Eukaryota > Metazoa > Arthropoda > Insecta > Diptera > Calliphoridae > Bellardia > Bellardia bayeri. The sequence goes on from OX493264.1 coordinate 97,609,225, forward strand.
ATGTTATTGATTGTATTACAAGCAATAAAACCAAAAGTAAAATATTTAAAATCCTTAAATGCATTTTCAATTTAATAACTTTAGTTGGTTGGTTGGTTGTTTGTTTTGTTTTAAAACATTTTTCTTTTAATATTTTTTTTTTTGGAAACAAATTAAATCTATTTTTAACTTTTATTTGTGTGTAACACTAACAACAAAAATTATGAACGTGTAGTTTGTCGTTTTTTAGATTGAACAATTATTTTACCTTTTAGAATAGCGACAACAGTGCTCTTTAAGAGTTCGAAATCAACTGAAACGGAAATTTCAAAATTATTAAAAGAAAATTCTTGTTCTTACAGAATCTTTCCAAAGCTTTTTTTCTCCAATGGAATGTAAAAACTTTTAAATTTATTTTTATAATTTACAAGTTCCAATTTACGTTTTAAACAACTTTAAGTATTTGCTAATTTTGTTTTTTTTATTATTTAAATCGTTTTTATTTTAATTTTAAATTATCACAATAATTATTAACTAACTTAAAAAGAACATAGTATGTATAGAAAATAAACCTTTGGTGGACTATTAATTATGGATACAAAAGTTATTTATTTTTTTTTATAAAATCTTAAATTATTGTTCGTTTGTTTGTGGAATATTGTAATTTTGAAGTTTTTGTTTTCAATTATTTAAACTTATTTATTTTGTACGAGTAATATAGCTTTTTCTCGGTTGTTGTCAATGTTTATAAGGTGATTTGATACTGGTTGATGAATATGCTAGAAATGCTGAAATAAAAATTGAAATAGTATTTAAAACTGTCAGCTATTAAACAGAATTGTGTGTAATTACTTAGATTAATTTAAAAATGTCTTAACCTAGACCAAAATCTTTTATATACATACAGTGTACATACATATAAGAAAAAAAATAAGAACGACTTTACAATTAGAAATAGGCTTCAGGAAGCTCGATTAAAAGCTCATAGTCCAAGGAAGGCGAAACAAACAGAATGTTAAAAATATTTTGTGTTTTGAAACATCTTCAAAATTTGGAAAATATACATTGGTCAGATAAAACGAAGATAAGTTTGTTTGGTTCTGATGGCGAAACCTTCGTTCAAAGGCCACAAAATAAAGAATTTGAGCCCAGGTATACCAAAAAAAAATCAGTAAAGCATGGAAGTGATTGATTAATGTCTGTCCAATTTGTAGGGTAGCTGGAAAAATGTGCGCTGTGAATGACGTAGAAATATTAAAAAATCAAATGCTACCCTATGTCAGAAAATAAATGTCGCTCATATGGGAATTTATGCAGAACACAAGTTCACATACAGATTGTATAAATCACGGTTTAAATACAACAAAGTCTATGTTATGCAGCGTCCGTCACAATTCCCGTACTTAAACGTTATTGAACACTATTGGGGAGTCCTAGAAAAGAAAATAGCGGAATGTAAACTTAAAGACAAAAACGATATGTGAGAACACATCAAGAATGAATTAAATTCCATATCTCCCGAAATATGATGAAGGTGTGAAGAAGCGTTGGAAGAGGATGAAGGTTCAACTAAAAATTATAAAATTGGGCCGAATGATTTATGTACATATATATGAAAAATATTAATGTTGAATATTATTTGGATGCCAACATTTTTAAGAAAGTTGTGCTCTTTACAGTGATTTTCGGATTTGGGGCTTATGTGGGGGCTATGGTCAAATATAAACCGATTATGATCCATTCGGTACGAGGACTTTCACATATATATGAATTATTTGTTAGTAATGTTTGTAAAAAATTTATGCACATTTAAGTGATTTTCGGAAGTGTGCTTTATATAGGGGCTATGTTCAAATATATGGACCAATGCAAACAAAATATCGTTTTGAGACTTTTCTTAGCATGAAATTTAGCCAAATTTTGGCAAGAGATTTGTATAAGGGCAATGAGAAATCGTGGATAGATTCTTGCTATTTTCAACAGAACTTGTCCTCGAGCAACAAATATCTGAAAAATGTTGGGTGAAACTTTGGTCTATAACTCGGATCCTACCGGACCGATTTTGGCCATTTTCAATATCAGTGAAAGAAAGAAATTATACATTTTTCAAGATTTTACTTAAATCTTTTAATAATAAAATTTTTTAATGAAAGTATAGACATTATCGAGTTTAGACATATTAGAGCTACGAATGGAATGCACAGCATAATACCATTATGCAGTTAAAGAACATTGGGCCAACATTGAAGAACCACAAATATAGTATACATACTGCTTTTAAAATGGTAGCTATGAAATCTCGGCTTAAATCTAGTTTACCGACGCAGCTCCAAAGTACCTAGGAGGATGGAAAATTTAAAAATAAGAAGAAAAAATTAAATAAAAATATTGGCGCAAACGCTTAGTTTTCGAGTTATGAACATTTTTAGTTTTCATAGATATATACTAAAATTAAAATTTAAGGGGGCTGAGGCCCGTGGGGTCCCTGAAACCACTTAGTGATATGTGTGGGTACTCAAATTGTTACCGACGCCACCCTAAGGTTTAAAAACCTTCTATTTTCCTATTTACTTTAACATTTAATTTTCACTCAAATTATAAACATACACACATACTTATACATATGTAGTAAGTAATTACATATTTATATGTGTATGCTATATTCATTCTTTCTTACTTATTGTGATATTGCTTAATAACGGAATTTTACATTTTTGCCATTTACTTTAAAAGGGAAACAAGAGAAGTTTTAGCTTCTATTAATATTGAAGTTTGAACAAGTAAAAAACAAATTGTTTTAAAGCGGTTCATTTGTGATTTTTTTAAATAATTAAAAATATTAAATAAAAATTACTTTGTCGCTCATAAAAGTTGTGTGTGTTAATTTAAGCATTTGTTAGGTGCAGAAAAATTTTAGTTAGCGAAGCCGGTGTTTGTTATACCATAAAAACGTACATAACTTGAAAACTAAGCGTTTGCGCAAATTTTTTTATTTTATTTTTTTTTATTTTTCAATTTTCTATCACCATACGTACTTTTTTTTTTTTTGGAGCTGTTCTGAAATCTCTGCTGGTTTTTGGCTTAATTTACTATTAAAAAAAAATCCCGGAAACAGTTTTTATTAGCAATCCTACCCGCAATTATATATTCTAAATTTGTCGTTATTATTTCTTTTATATAGTACTCGTAAAAATCGAACCAAATGCTTAATACACAACCGGAATATTACACTTGTTTTCGACTTAAATTACGATTGAAAATGTAATGTTAAAAAATATTATTCTAGCATGCCTATATTCCTAGTTGTAAAATTATGAAAATGTGTGTGTAGTAAATGTAGAGCAAAATATTTTATAATTAATTCCTTCTAGTTACTTTATTATGTCTAGGAGAATGTTTTAAAATTGCCACTACAGTTGACATGTTTATGTAAAACAAATAAATTTTAATTTACTTCATAAAAAAATCGCTCTTTATTAACACATGTACAATAATAAACAGCAGTAAATGGGCTCTACAAGAAAAAATTGCAGCATAACTCCATTAATAAATAATATAAGGGAAGCTCATGAAAGTGTAGGCATTAATTAGGTCAAATGAAAGAAATAATTTTTTCTGACTGAACGAATTTTTATTTGTAATTTATGTTTTCGTTTTCTATTTTCTAGATTTTGATTGAAATTATGACAAATATTAAAATACTGCGTATCTTTTGGCTGATATTAAAATAATATTGATGCAATTTGGAGCTAAATATGTTAAACCTGTGAGTACCCTAAATATTTTTGTATTACAATACATAGTATGTGTACATTAAGGTAGCCCTTATATAGAATTTTCTTGATTTTCAGTGCTCCCAACGTCTAAAATGATTTGATTTACTTTTTTTAATTAAGTTTCGCATTTTGTGACAAATAAAGAAACTAACAAATTAAATGTCCATTTAAAAATAGTTTTTGTTTTTCGTTTACCCATAAATATCTGTATTAAAATATTCAGTAGTTAGTTTTCAGAACAATTTAAGACCTTGGGAGCATAAGAATCGAAAAAGTGCAACTAAAGGGCCACCCTAATATACACACTCTTTAAATATAAAATTCATAAAAACAATAACAAGTGATAGCACGCACCACTTTGCATACATACATACATATGTATCAATTGATAGTCACTGGGAGAAATTAATGGATAAATAAAAAACTAACGCAATTGAATTTAAACAAAAGTAATAAAAAATAACATACAATAACAAATAACAATTCCAAATTGCACAAATGGTAATGCAAAAACTCTGCTTTTATTTGTACTAATATTTATGTACAAGATAAGTTATTGATTTTTGTTTTTAATTTTCGTTAATATTTCAACATTAACAAATTTATTTACATACATACATATGTCAAATGAAATCACTTCAGTCTGATAAAGAAGAACACAACTAATAACATTAAATTACCACTTCTTCTACAAAAAAAAAATGATTTTATTCATAAAAAGCTGGAAGAACTAATAAAACAATAAGTATATTTTCCTCAGAATTACCTATCAATCTACCTTTATGTCTGACATATTATTCTTATTTACTTGAACCTCCATTAATTTTTAACACTTTTTTGTACATACGAAATATTAGTGCAATACTCACCTGAAAGTATACAGATTGACTCACTTTCTGATTCGATTTAACGATGTCTGTCCGTCCGTCCACAGAAAAAAAATCATGTTTCTTTTTCAATTAAACCTTTAATTGATTTTAAAATAATTTTCAATTAAAATTTTAATTGATTCAATTACTTTTTCTGATTTTTCTGATATTTTCAATTAAATATCAAATTTTTTTTTAATTGATACTATCATTTTGTTTACAGGTCTGATTTCAATTAAATTTTTAATTGATTCCACAAACAAATATTTTAATTGAAACTCATTTTTATTTTTTTCTGTGTCTATGTCCGATATTTTTATACAATTTGGTAAATGGTATTTTTTGGCCCAAGGATAGTTGGGATTGAAATTGTTTGAAATCGGTCCATTATTTCACCCTCCCTAAATAGGTGTCCATCATTCACAAATGTTGTATATGAAGCCTAATTACATCTACAAATGTTGTCGTATAAAATCCATTTCGAAAATCACTTTTATATGTATAACTCTTTTAAAAATGTTTATATCGAAATTTAACACTAAAAATATTTATATAGACAGAAGTCAAGCCACAAAATTTTTGAATGATTGGTACATAATAGGTCATAGGCCATTAATGAAAAACTGTGTTTACACATATACTTAGTATAATAATACCCTACATTATATGGCCGGGCTTGACCGACTATACTTTCTTACTTGTTCTTTTAGGTTTACATTTTCTTTTCCCCAAAGGTCTTCAATAGGGTTTAAGTCCGGGAATTGTGACGACCACTTCATAACATGGAGTTTACTTTGTTTAAACCAAGACTTAACTAGTTTGGATATGTACTTGGAATCATTGCTCTACATGAATTCTCATTGGACCGACATTTCTTCTCTTGCATAGGGTACCGTTTGATTTTGCAATATTTCTACGTGATTCACACAGGTTTTCATCTATCCAATAAATTGGACCGACATCAAATGAAGCAAAAACAACCTCATATAATTAACGAACCCCCTGAATACTTTATAAATCTTGGGTATACTTGAGGTCAAATCCTTAATTTTTTGACCTTCGTTCGTTCGAAAATTTATCTTCGTTACATCTAAAATTTCCCCAATTTTCACGGTGTCGGTTTCTTAGCTAAACCCAACCTATTTTTAATATTCTAGGGCCAAATTACCGCATTCGTGGTCGAATGAGCTATCGTATCGAAAAATGATTTCGATATCGAAATTATGATAAAATGTACTTAATTTCTTGCTCGATATCGAATGCCATAATCTCAAATAAGAAAATTACGATCAATTTTACTCGATATCGAATGCGGTAATTTGGCGCCTGTTTGCTTAATAAAGGTACCTTTCAGTTTCCTAAAGCGAATTTTTAATTGTGTGACTAGTAACAGATAAATCCGTTTTAAATTTTTTTTTTAAATTTTCTTTATGCGGTTCGAACGATCGAAAACCTTTAAAAATAAATATTAGGCCGATTTTTCGGTTAATCCGAAACCGTACTTAAGTATTTTACAAACTGGTACTATTTCAATCAGGTCCAAAAGTAGTATTTAGATGTTTATCCTAAAAGTTATGGCTATGGAAAACATGCTATTTTTTTTCTTATTATACGAATTAAATCCTTTCGATGAAACCGCTACAGTGAATGAACTAGTCACGTAACTGGTTCTATAAGAGAGAACAATTTATATTTATTGTACTTTTTGGGGTTTCAATTGTACAAAGAGAGGTACAATTTTGTAGAAAATTTGTCAACATTGTCTTAAAAACACATAAAATACGCAACTAATACTCACCGTTGTCCGTATGATGCAAGCAGCTGGTAAAATGGGTTACTGTGAAGATACTGCCACACTGTGGAGGCAACAATTTATATTGATGACAATTTAGATGAAAGCAAACTCGTAAAACATATCGCTGATGAACCATAGTTTAAATATATAAAAAAGAAAAGAAAATACATTTGAATACAATGAACGTTCAGGTTTGTAGTCGTTGCTCTGGTTCTAAGTGGCTATAAATGTGATTGCTGGTGTAAAGAAACATAAAATTCGGCAATTTCTTCTTTCTATGCGAATGAGGATGACAATGCTCTTGCTGAATGAAAAAAAAATGCTGTATAAATTTGTAATTCTTATTCAATTGAGGTCTTAAACATTTAACGCTCATTTTTTGTAGTTTGTAGTTTTTTTTTCGTTTTTTTTCGTTTTTTTTTTCGGTTTTTTTTATTTTTATTTTACTTGGTCTTTTGTTACCATACACTACATTTGTGCATTGGATTCATGGGGGATCCCAGTGGACAATTGAATTGTTTTGCAAAATCTACAGAGTTAGATAATGTTCCTATAACACGAAATCTGCCCGGACTATGTATGGCTGTGTTTAGTTTATTGCGTACGGCTTCTGGTCGCATGGCACCACACCACACTTGTCCAAAGTTTAGGAAAAACAATTGTTCACCCGTCATATTGATGCCGGGCAAACGTTCATCAATGGCTTCCTCTGGATTTTCCTTTAACCATTTTTTGTAAGCATGAAATGCTTGTCGTATGCCACCATTGTCGGCAATATTTTCACCTGCAATGAGACAAAAAGGGGTAAATTACATACGTATGTATATATTTACTCGTATATGTTTAATATGCTTTAAATCATATTTTTTTAAAAATTTAATTAATTTGGCGAGTTCGGCTATGAAAGCTGTTTTCGATTATACTAAAGCTTTAAATCATAAAAACATGGTGTGCATAAGTTTAGGTTTATAACTTTGTTTATGCACATCGGAAATTTGTACTGTTTTTGTTTTAACATTTGTCACTGCTGTCAGAAATGTCATGCCATTTGGAAATTACTAGACAAGAAAGGTCTGTACATACATATATTTTTTAAAAATCCTTTGTGACATAAATTTTGAAATCGTAAGACGGTTGAGGAATTGCTGATAGAATAGTTATACCCTACACCACCATAGTGGAGAGGGTATGTTGGATTTGTGCTGATCATTGTAACGCCCAGAATTATTGACCCAACACCCACCTAAAAGAATACCAATCGACTCATAATCACTTTCTGAGTCGATGTCTGGCTGACTGACTGCCCATGAAAAGCTTGTGCGCAAAGTACAGGGGGTAATTCTGGCAGTCGTGATCTAAATTTATTTCGACAGTGCAAAATTTTCTAATGATGGTACTCCATACGAATCGAATCATTGATTCAGTGTTGTAAAAAACTTAAATAAGTACGTATTACAACATTCAATAAAATAAAAGAAAATGTAAACAAAATACATATGGTTCTGCAAAAAATAACTCAAGTAAAAGCAAAATTTTTAAAAGAAATTATTTTAAATTAAAAATGGATCCAGTTGTGTTTTTTTACTCATCGTCTTCTAATTCTGACGAGATTGAAAACATTAATGACATGTATGTATTAATGTATGTATGTGTTTTTCTAGACTCAAAAGACGTTTTAGGCTCACAAAGCAAGCATAGGTAAAATTTATTTTTGATATTTTTGACCTAAAAGTAATAAAATTATTAATATTATAATATTTTTTAAAGTAAGTACCAAATTTTTTACTAACATTTTCTTTTTTTTTCTTCTGTTTATTAAAAAAAAAAACGTTATTTCGAATGCTTCTTTGCTTACGAGTAAAAACTCGCAAGGTTGCGTTCGAATAATCATTCGTTATCGAATGCCATCATTAGAAATTTCGATACATTTTATTCGCTATCGAATGAGAGAATCCCAAATGTTAAAAAATTCGAATGTTCGAATGAAAATTTACTCGCATACGAATGCGAGAATTAGCCCCCAGGTCACAATTTTTAAGATTCATCGATAAAATTTGCTACATGATATTTTTTCGACCCAAGGACGGTTGGAATTGAAATCGTTCCATTATTTCACCCAGTCGCCATATAAATGTTCTCCCGAAATAGGGCTTTATCATAAATGTTTGATTTAGACACGTATCCAAAAAACTTTCGCAACAAATAAGTTGTACATGAAGTCTAATCATATATATCTACAAATTTTGGGCAGATCGGTCCATAATTCATAGCTCCTATATAAGACACAATTCCGAAAATTACTGTAAGGATCATAACTCTTTTAAAAATGATGGTATCCAAATAATATTCAACACAATTATGTTTCATATATACAGAAATAATGACAGCTAAATTTTTAACAGTCGGTCCATAATTAGTAAAAGCTCCGATGTATAAAGCTATCAAGTATAAATCTTTTAAAAGTGTTTATATGAAGTTAAAATTTAACACAAACAGAAGTCATGCCACTAAATTTTTGAATTATTGGTCCATAATAGCTCATAACTCCCATATAGAGCCCATTTCTGAAAAACTGTTTTTAAACAACTGTTAATGTAGGGTATAATTTGGTGGTGCTTGACCGACTATACTATTTTAATTGTCTCTTCTAGTCATGAAAGTAACAATAAAGCACTTTTTCATCAAAAGTTACGTCCCACTTATTAGAGATAAACGATTATAGCTTAATATCATTGTCAATGTTGAAAATTCGCTTATTCCGTTGTTTTTTTTTTTTTTATTATTATGAATATTTTTTATTTTTGTTTTATTTTTCTCAACGTTCATTACGTTCGTTATATACGGTAGTAAATGTAAAAAATTTTAGCTGTGAATTTCGTTATGCTGGGCTTTTACTGTAGTTCTATATATATAAAAAGCATTGTGTTTGTATGGTAGGCAACTTTGTTTTTTAATTGCTCCATACTCCGTCATATAAACGATTACTCTGAATTATGCTGTAAATGTTTATTTAATTTGAACATAATAAATTTAAAACAATTAATTTATTAATTTAAATTTGATACCCATAATTAAAATTTTTCATGCCCACTACCTACGAGATACAATATCCAAGATATTTTTTGCTATGTAACGTTTTGAATTCATATGCGAATACTTAATATACTTATAATATTAATAATACGTCTAGGTGTTTAAGTAAGTGATATTAAATCAGGTGTAAGAAAACAGCAGTCGCTACAAAGAAACATAAAATAAACATGTTTGCAGTTTTAATAACTTGAACCAAGATTTATATTATTTTTGAGCAATAAACAAACGAAAAAATAACAGAAAAAAAAATAATTTATAAAAGTAATAGTTTTTGGCAGCATTCTCTGTATCTACCTTAAAACTAATTCTAAGATTTGTTGGTACATTTATGATTTCTAACATACGAGGTCTGATCAAAAAATAACCGTTATTTTAAATTTTATTTATTCATCAATAACTATCTTGTCTCCTCCAAAGTAATCTCCCTCTGATATAATACACTTATGCCAGCGTTTTTTCCAATCCTCGAAATACTTCAAAAACGCACTTTTTGGTAGCGCCAACAGCTCCTGTTTCGATTTTTCTTTTGCTCAATCGTACCAAAACGCTTTCCTATCATCGGTGTCTTCAGTTTTGGGAAGAGGAAAAAGTCAGCGGGGGCCAAGTCCGGTGAATACGGTGGTTGAGGCATGATAACGGTTTGTTTTTGGCCAAAAACTCACGCACAAAAAAACCTGGCGCGTTATCATGGTGCAAAATCCATGATTGATTTTTCCACAATCCTGTGCATTTCTGACGAATTGCTTCGTGCAAACGTCGCATAACTTCAAGGTAGTATTCCTTGTTGACCGTACGACTTTATGGCAAGAATTCATGATGCACCACGCCATTGCAGTCGAAGAAAACAGTGAGCAAAATCTTCACATTTAACCAAACTTGACGTGCTTTTGCACCATGATAACGCGCCAGGTTTTTTTGAGCAAAAGAAAAATCGAAACAGGAGCTGTTGGCGCTACCAAAAAGTGCGTTTTTGAAGTGCTTCGAGGATTGGAAAAAACGCTGGCATAAGTGTATTATATCAGAGGGAGATTACTTTGGAGGGGACAAGGTAGTTATTGATGAATAAATAAAATTTAAAATAACGGTTATTTTTTGATCAGACCTCGTATAACTCGTTTGTAATGTTTTCCATATTTAAAACTGATATATTTTCAAAATCTGAATATTGATTCAAATTAGCATTTGTTCTTGTATTACTTCTCCAGAGAAATAGATTGCTTACATTCCTATTGATTCATTTATATACATATGTATGCAAGTATGTATGTAGTTAGCCTTAAAAGAGTTATACATACATTCTGGGTGGATAAGAATTTACTTTTCCGTAAAATAAAGAAAGTATTTCGACCGGAATTGCAACACTTTTAATGTTTAAATAGTTTGCTTTATGAACTTTTAAGTTAAGTTTTATGTTCCAAATTTATTTTATTTTACTTTTATTTTAATTCTATTACTTGAACACAAAGTTGTAAGTTGCTAAAAATATTATAACAGAGCTTAACATCTACTAATAGATACAATATTTAAAATTTTATTCATAAAAGAAGTATAAATTATGCAGAGAAAATCCCTCAGCCAAAATTGTAGGAATAATAATAATTTAACAATAGTGACAACAATGTTTGTATTGTAAATTTATGAAAAGTAATTTAACATAGTCAAAATTTTGTATACGCATTTTAGCACGCATTTTCATCTATAAAGCAAATTATTTTTATTATGGCCCCTATTATGAGCTGCATTCGACAATCGATATTCGCTGGCTATCGAAAATCGACTATCGAATATAAAATTTGTATTATGAGTTGGCATCGCTGTCGAAAATTTCGTTGTTCCACGAATTTTTTATCGAACACAAATTTGCTGTCGACGCTGTATAAAACTGTGAAAAATTTATTTAAAATGTAAGAATTTGTTTGTTTTTTGGTTTTGTTCAACCAAATACTACTTGTAAATTACTTTTGGCAAAATGTATTTGCTCTAAAGTTCAGGCAGCCAAAAGATGGGGAGGGAGGGGGGGGGGGGCATTACACTGAAGCTTAATTCTATTCATCAGACGAATCATTAAACCATAATTCTGTGGTGGTCATTTCAAATTTAATTTATTTTTCTTTAAGAATTTGTAAACAAATACGGCGCCAGTTGATAGAAATGTACTACATATTGTGAATAACCCAAAGAGTGATTTTCACAATAGCGTTTTTTCATCGAATGTGCACCATAATACCAAATGAAAATTCGTTCGATAAGCATTTTCGACCACAGTCGAAAATCGAATTTTGCTCATAATAGGCATCTATAATAAGAAATATATAGTAAGTTTGAATAAATTTAAAATTTAATTTAAGGTATAATGTTTCATTATTTAAAAAAATTTTTTAAATTAAAATTAGTACAGTTGAAAGATTCAACCCTAAATCTCTTCAAAAAAAGATTGCTTCGTGTAAATTGGGACTTTCATTTGCCAAATAATATTAACAGAGACTTTCTGGGTGCTTTGATTTTATTTTAAGTGGTAAAATTTAAATCCAAACAAAAATAAACAAAAATACATATCCAACAAATGTTTTAACTATGTAATGGAGAATACTAGATAGTCTATTCAACCTAACTGAGTTTTAAAGTTAAAAAATTCAGTTTGAATTCATCACTCCACACCTAAGAGTCTTTAAATGTATCCATTGTATAAATTTCATATTATACGACATTAAGAAAAAAAAAGAAAACACTCACCTTGTGTACTTTCACCATTCAAGGCAATGCCAACTTCACCGACGGTATAGTTTCCATATTGCGATATAATGCATCTGGCTCTCTCATCGAAACCCTTAATGGCTGAATCTGACCACCATTTATGTATGCTGCCATTACGATCAAACAAGCGGCCCTTGTCATCGAAGCCATGAGTCAACTCATGGCCAATTACCACACCAATGCCACCAAAATTCAGTGATCTAGGAAAATGACGATGATAAAAGGGCGGCTGTAATATACCAGCCGGAAACATTATCTGATTTTTATTACGACTGTAATAAGCGTTCACTATAGCTGGAGCCGTTTGCCAAGTAGTCTTATTGACCGGTTCGTGTAATTTGTTCTGTTCGGCTTTCGTGGTATGCAACAACACGTTAAGAGTATTTTCAAAATATTTATCAGGTTCTATAATAATGCCAGCATACTTTTCATTCAGTTCCTCTGTGTTGAGTATAAAATCGGGATAACCAATTTTCAGAGACATGGCGTTGACTTTAAGTTCGGCTAGATTTTTGGTTTGTGTGTCTAACCAATCGGTGGTTTGGAGAATATCACGGAAAGCCTGTTGCAATTCGTGGGTCATCCTTAAGGTGTCCTTTTTGCTATTTTCATCAAAGTATTTACGCACAAACATGGAACCCAAAGCCATGCCCATGTTAGTGTTCACTTGTGAAATGCACACCTTCCAGCGCGAGGGACTTTCTTCTCGGCCGAAAAGAGCATGATAAAATGTCTGCTTGACATCATCGAAGCGATCGTCTACATTGTTTATACGATGGCGTACAAAACGCCAAAGCAGATAATTGGCAATAGTTTTCGAATCTGTATCGGAGAGAAGATTAACCAGCTCTTCCATATAATCTGTGGCATAAATAACTATCTCCTCATTTGGCTCTATAGTTCTTTGTTGCAATATGGTCAAATAACGTGACCAATCTATTTCGGGTATTTTATTGTGCAGTTCACTAATGGTCATCCTACGATAGAGCTTAGTGACATTAAGACGTTTTTCAGCCGGAGCTGTAATTGAAGCCAGTTGGGTTTCAAAGTTTATAAGATCTGCGGCAGTTTTCATTGCGGTCACTTTGGAAGCACCCAGCTTGTACATAACCTCCGACATAAATCTTTGATAGGCATGCAAATATTTGGCATTCACATCTTGCAAATAATACTCTCGGGTTGGTAGTCCTAAATTGGTTTGATCAAATTGTATAATATTCTCATCGGAATTTTTTATATCCGGTCCCACCCATTGCACTATGAGTATATCGTTATTGTAGCGTCTTAAATGAGCCGTCAGATTGAGCCAATCAAAATTCTGAGCATTCCACTTTGGATCTAGAACGGGCCATCCTCCTAGATTCTCTACAAGATGCAACAGGGGTTGTATACCTCTTTTTTCCAGTAACTTGTTATTGGTACAGGATTGATATAAATGTCTGGCTTTGATTTGTGCATCTATCTGCGAGATATCCTGTTCCTGGGCCGGGAAATGCTCTTGGGTAGGGCCTGAGTCTGCGTGAGCATGACCATGATGTTTGCTGTGCGTGAGAGAATGATGTATTTCAGCAGTATGATTGCCGGTGAATCGTTTTCTCTTGGTATTTGTGAACAAACTATGTCGGCGGTAGCGCATTAAAATATTTTCTAGAACATTACGTTTTTGTACTATATGCTCCCGTATCTTTTCCTTTTGCAACTCTTGGTTGCTTTCCTCTTGCAGATTCTTGACAATATCTGCCTGTGTGTTGGGCAATTGTTCATAGGTATTGGACTCAATGTGTTGTATCTTTTTGGTGGGCACTTGAGAAGTTTCATGTGTCTTGGATTCCAACAGTTGCTTCAATACCACATCTAAATTTTCTCGCAACATTTCGAAAGTATCAAAGCCTGCCTTGTCTTTTGGTATGGGATGATGTTTTTCCCAATTACCACAAACATATTTATAGAAATCTTCACAAGGCTCTACAGACTCATCCATATACTTCTTCATGGTGTGTGCTTGAGCTTCGCGTATAGTGTCCTTAGTGCCCTGAGCATTCCAAAATGTTTGCAAGCTAGATGTGGTTTCAATAAAATCAACATTATCGTCTACAGATTTAGAAGATTCTTGTTGGGAATTGTCATCATTAGTATGGTCGAATTCTTCTGCAGTATTCACTGATTCATCCGCCATATCTCTTCTTAGCCTACGTCTGCCATACGATTCCATCAAGGTTTCTAAATCCAAATCTTTGTAATTCAGCTGGGTATTGTAATTTAAATTTTCCAAACACTCTCTGGGTATGGCAGTAGTATCACGTGGTAAAAATGATGTACGTGCATCTTTCATAATATCACGATCTTCCATATCTATGGTTTCACTTAGGCCAAATTTAAAGGATATACATCTTTTAATCCTCTCCGCCTCATTGCGCAATTTCTTTTTGTCCAATGGCACCAACAGCTGTTCATTGATCATGTCTTGAAAGGGATCATTGTCCACAGAACTATCATAATCTTCCAAATAAACAGGTTCTTGTTCATACCTCGACTGTGGCCTGTACTTTTGGTGCATTTGCAGGGCCATTAGCATTCCGTCCATGCGCATGAGCAGAATCAAAACCAAAGTTATCGGCAGCATTATGACTGGAATAATAATCAAAAGTTTACAACAAGTAAATCCTGGACACCATTGCAAACGTCCAGTCTGAGCATTGACGCCCAAGCCCAATTTAAGTTTTGAACCCATTCTGGTCTTACAGCTCAAATTGGACGAGTGCTGAGCATAATTAAAAGAGTTATTGTGCACTTGTGGTAGATCACGTTTTTGTAACATATTTTTCACTTTTTGTACTTTTGTACTACAATTCATTTTATCATTTGTATTTGTAGTTGTAGTTGTATATTTATTATCATCATAATTATTCCTATTCATATTATTATTATTATTATTCATCATTAGATTATCATGATTTGTCATGATTTGTATGTGAGAAACTTAAACGTTTTTTTTTCTTCTTCTAATTATATGATTTAGTTTGTAGTCGAATTTGAATGTATTAACGATTCTATTCACAAATTAAATTGTGTATTGAGTTGTTAATTGAGGCCAATTTATACGAAATATGACTTTGATACACTTTGATATGAAGCTCTTTTTTTATCTATGTATGTCATAAACCTCAATTACTACTACAATACAATTACACAAACAATACGAAACAAATGATCACTTATTTGATCTGAGCTGAGCTCAGAAGATGACCATTAATGTGGACCGTCGTTTTAGAACTGACTATGACAATTTCATATTTAGTTTTTGAAGGCTTGAGTACTCAGCTCATCTTTAATTGAATTTGAAAAACTGTGATTGCTATTAATGACAATGTTCTCATTCATTCTCTCTGGCATTCACTATATTTGTTTATTTGTAATGATGCTCAGAAGAGTGTTTTATCGTAAGATCTTTATGTTTGGGGCAATTAAAACTTATTATTTTATTTTAATTAGAGTATAATGAAAATAACAATTTTTAACAAAACAAAACATAGAGAAATATCTAAACAGTTTTTTTGTTTTTTATTTTTAGATGTTTTCTAAATAGTCTATGTAGATTTTATCTTTGGGGAGTGACCCATTTACCACTCTCACACCAAAATCTTGTCAGTTTAATGTGTTGGTTTTGAATTTTTGTGATTATTATCTTTAAACATTAATAAATAGTATGTGCAATAATAATAATTTCATTTGATTTTTGTGTTAATGGATTTAGCAATTCTAATGAAATTTTTAATCGCATAGAAAAGAAATTTCAAGAATAATTTGTTTTCGTTTTCAGTTGCAAAACTTTAATTACAAATGCACATATATAAAAAGCATTAATTGTGCAAATTCTAATGTAGTCATTTTGTTAAATGGGTTTATTGAATTTAAACCGAGTTGTCTTTTTGAGAATTGTATTTTCCTTTGGAATTACATGATTTATTCGGAGCGTCACTTGGAATTGTCTAAATTTACGTATTAGTAATATTAATTATAACTAATATTCTTCATACGTTAAAACAATGATTGAAATTAAGTACTCCAATACCTCACTTTGCGCCGAGGTTACGTTCCAAGAAATACGACGCAAACTGAAACGACGAAAAGTGATTTACGATATTCTATAAAAACAATGTTAAGATCGAAGATAGGCACTAGGGTTACGAAAATACTAAGTCGTCGGCTTTCTTTCAAAAAAATTGAACATTGTTTGCTGAACAGCTTTTGTTTCAACGTAGAATAAATTTCCTTGTAGCAATTGTCTGTATACTACCACTAGTATTATCGTTGAACAGTGCTTTACTTTTTATGTCATCAAATAAGCTTTTTGCTTTTGTCTGACATATCATTTTACTTAATGGTGTTCTCTGTGCAATTCGATTTTCAATCCAAATAGAAAGCAAGGACTCTATTTCGATCATCAAAGCACTTCTTGTATGGGTCATCGTTTTAGCATCAACTAATGTTGCAGATTCTGCAAAAATTAAAAAAAAAAATTAAAGACTTGAACCCAAAACAACGCAACTTCGGAAATTTAACGACGCACAGTGAAAATTAGTACTAAATAAGCAGCAACTTTGAAAACGCAAAAAGAAAGGACACAAAGCGAGGTATTGGTGTTTTAAAGTTTGACTTTAAATTTAAAATTATACAATATGCATAGTATGGTGCAAACGAGAACATTTTTAAATTTTTTTTTTGGTTTCTAAAACATTATTCATATAAAATCCCTCCACATTCAATTAAGCAAACTCCGTGTTGGCTTGCTGTTCACAGTCTATTTGTATTTTGTTATGCATAAAAGCCTAAACATGTCCTCGTCTCACTTTCAATTCTGTTTCAGTTCTAAACCTAATTTAGATGAAAAATAAAATGGCTCACAGCTTATTTTATGCAGTGAATTTTTTTACTTTCAAAGCTACCTAAAAAGAAAACTTACAGGACCTTAAAAAAAAATTAGTGTCATTTAAAACAAAAAACATTTATTGCAAAAATGTACATTTTAATTTATTAATTTGATTAAAAAAAAAACAAAACAAAATACTCGTTTTTTACGTATTATTTTATTTTATGCATGGCATTCGAAAACTTTAAATTAAAACTGAATTACTCGATTTAATATTTGGTATTTTAGATTTTATAATTCATAACAGATTTAAGGCGATTTGGCATAGATGCCACCAGTTTTTGGGTAATACCCGGCGAAATATTCGACCACTCCGTCGGTAGCGATTTTCTTAAATCGTTTTTGTTAGAGATTTTGTGCTTCCTTATGCTGATTTCTAAAATTGACCATACATTTTCGATAACATTAAGGTCTAGCGTGTGTGGTGGCGGTGTCATCAATTGTGGATAGTTATATGTTAATCACGTTACCCGATTTGTGCTTTAGATCATTAGCCTGGTAAAATAAAAAATCGGATCTTATACCCAAGTTCTCTGAGCTTTTCAACAAGTTGTCCTTCAGAATCTGAATATACTTAAAATTGTCCATGGTTGTTTCAAAAAATGTTAAATTTCCAGTATCAGCATTTCCAGTTTTCTTTGTTGAGTTCTGTATTTGATTTCCGTCAAACATACCATATGCCATTCGAACCGAATATCTTAAACTTACATTCATCGGCAAAGATGACCGAATTCCAAAATGCAGATTCCTTGCAAACATGTTCTTGGCTAAATTTAGCCTGTACAGTCAGGTTTTCGGTTTGTTGCGACACGGCAGTTTCAAAGCAACATTGTTTGCCTAGGTCAGATTCAACTTCGGAGGCCAAGTGTGAAGCTGATAGCTTTGAATTTGTTTTTATTTTTCTTAACAACTAAATGATTTTTTGACTGTGGAAGCTTTAATGTTAATCATTTCTGTTGTTTGTCGCTGAAAATGTTCATTTGAACTATTTTAAATTGACACTTGACGTTACGAAATCAAACTCACAATTAAACAGAAAATATTGATAGAAGTACAAAAGAATAAAAACATACAGCCATGTCATAGAATTTATTTTCGTTCGAAAGCGTAAGTAAAACGAAAACTTTTTTCGGAATGAAACCTAGAAATTCTTAAAATTACAACACTACATAGCAAATTAAAAGTGTTTTCATTCCGAAAAAAAAAATTTCGTTTTACTTTTTCTATAGAAGCCAAATGCGGAATTAATTCCACTTCCTCTGTGGCATGGTTGATAAAACCAGCAACGCTGCCTTGAGCTATCACTAAGGTAGAAATTGACTGCATAAAATAAGCTGTGATGTGAAAAACGAGCGTTTGTTGTTTTTTCTTTTAGTTTTAATATATTAAAATGTACATTTTTTGTTTGTATGGGTACGGTCAAACCTGGCAAATATTTGCTTAAAAAACGTAACCACTATTTTTAGAAAAAATTTGTTTGAAAATTCTTAATCTTACAAGTGTTTTGTGAGATCAAATAAAATAAAACTAAACTAAACCTCTAATTCGATTTGTGCTTAATAAAAGAAGTTTTTAAAATAAACACAAGTATTAAAACAAATTTTATTTAATGGTTACGTCTTTTTCGTTATATATTAGCCATGTGTGATCGTACCTTTAGATTATAATATTTTTTTCTTTTAAGTTTCTGTTAGTTTTCTTTTTATGGAGCTTTGAAAACAAAAAAATGCACTGCATACAGAAAGCTGTGAGCCACTGTATTTAAAAAAACATTTTTTATTTACGTTCCTACGTAAATATTTACACATTCAATTCTGTTCATACATACCATTGTTATTATTATTATTTCCTATCAACTTAAGTTTAATGCTGGAGACAATACCTAATAGAATTAAAATCTAATTTTTGATTAGCGGAGAGGGAAAATCTTTAACAAATTATAAATAAACGTGTTTACAACACAATAACAAATCATTTACTATAGAAGTATGCAGAATTCCGCCCGCCATTGAGTGTGAGCTTGTCCCGAATGGATATTTAAATTAATCTTGTATAATTTTTTTTTAGTGTCACTGCCATTTAAATTGAGTGAACGGCCTGGTTGTTTACGATTACAGTCGTAGACATGTACATGTTTTTGTATTTACAGTGGACGAATGTTAGTGTACCTATGTATGTATGTATATATTCACAGTTTATTCTATTGTAGTTTAATATTTGCCGTATGTATTTAAAAAGAATGTTTGTATGTGCCTAGTATAACAATGAACCTGTAATAATGTTGATGATGATAATAACAACAATCATCATAAGAGCGATTATAATGATGATGATGTGATTTTTGTAGTATTTTTTGTTGCTTTTTGTAAGCTAAGTATATCATATGTAATGTTCTGTAATTGAGGTTTTAAATGGTGTATTCTTGTTTTTATTGAGAAACTTTTAAACGTAGTTTTCTTATACCTATATTTCTTTAACTAAGTATGTACACACCAAGAATGATAAAATAAAGATTACGCCATGCGCATGATTTCCCGTTATGTGACGTAGAAGTTCCATTCTAAGGGTTACCAAGAATGTTTCATGTTTTAGAATTAAAATTGCTTGCGAAAAATGTATGTTTTATATGATAGTTGGCAACATTGCAATCGAAATCTCTCTGAGAGTTCTAAAATAAAAGCTGTTTAAAAAAGAAAAACAAACAAAAAAAAAACAACAAAAAATATAAACATGAAGTGTTCAGTAAGCAAATGCAAGCAAAACAATAGTAAAAAAACAAGTGAGAAACAATTAGCCAATAGAAACACAGAACGTGTGACGTCACAGTTCCAAAATGCGCAGAACATATTAAAATTTTACGAGCGTTGGCGTAATCTTTATTTTATCATTCTTGTGTACACACATAACTTCTAACTACTCAAGATAAACTGAATAAATTAAACTATTGAAGCTAAAAAGGGACTACATAAGGACCTACGACTGAAGATAAAATCGTGTAACATGTTACAGTTAAACATGTTCAGTTTGGTCAATAATTTAACCATGAATGAACTTATAAACGTTTAACGCTTGAAGATTACTGAATTTTGTTATCAAAATTAATGCTCTGTTAAGGAAGTGCATCGTGTACTTCTTGCATTTTACGGTCAGAAGCTCATTTTTGGTTGAATGGATACGTAAACAAGCAAAATTATCGCTTCTCTGAGGTGCAGCTAGAAGCATTGCAAGAATTACTAATGCATCCTGAAAAATGCACTGTTTGGGCGGTGACATCATTGGATCGTATTTTTTCAGAGAAAATAAAGACAGAAACGTTAATTACTTTTTTTTTTGCCCGAAATTGAAGAGCTAGACTTTGCTGACATGTGGTTTTAACAAGACGGTTCCACATGCCACACAGCAGGCAAAACAATTGCCCAATTGAGAGGAGAGTTCGGTGAACAGTTTATTTTACGTTTGGGCCGGTCAATTGGCCGTCTAGATCTTGCGATTTCACCCCTTTAGGCTATTGGTGGGGCTATGTCAAGGAACAAGCCCGCAATGGTTGAGGCGCTGGCAGCTAATATTGGAGAATTTATTCGTGAGATACCGGCCGGGATTGTATTGAGGCTAAACTGGGACTTCATGAAAACCAGCAATGCAAATAGAATTTGGATTTAATTAGAACCTACGATTAAAGAAAAACCCAACGATTAAAGCTAAATTGAAACTACACCAAGATCGCGATCATCAGTGGAAGCTAAAATTGGACTACAGAAAGTCTTCTGAAGATAAACTGGACTGGATAAAAGCAATAATTAAATATAAACTGGGACTACGTAAAGAACTACGATTGAAAAAAAATGCGACTGGATAAACCAGGATAAATCCAGCGATTAAAGCTAAACTGGAACATAAAACCTATGATTGAAGATACAAATCATGATCTTAATGATCATGGTTTAAGCTAAGCAGGAATTTCATAAAGATCTAGAATGAAGCTTGAACTACATAAATACATACATACGATTGAAGCTAACCTGGGACTAAGTTAACTTCTAAAATGAAGCTAAACTTGTACTGCATAAAGTCCATGTACAATGTAAGCTAGATTGGAAATGCAATAAAGTCCTACAATTGAAGAAAATTGAATAAAGCTAAACTACATATAAAACGACTTCAATCAGAATCACTTGAAAACATTGAAAAGAATTTCTAAATTTTTCCGTTAAAAAAATATATGAAAAAAAAAAATATATGAAAAAATTAGTTCTATTTTGTCGCTTTGCCCATCTGGATCTGGTATCAGTTATATAATCATTGAGTTTAGCTAAAGCTTCATCGAAATTATCAACATTAAAATGATCAGTTGGAATGTTTATAGCGAGTTTATTTATGATTTAATTTCTTTAAACAACTGACTTCCATATCTTCATGTCTTAATGGTACAATACACGTATTAATTTAAACAAATTCTATTTTTTTTCTTTGTATTCTATATTTTTTATATTTTAGAATTCTAAATTTATGCGTTGTAGAGATTTTTATAAATATGTGTGTGCGAGTGATTTGCAATTTCCATATTTTTTAGTGTATGTGTGTGTGTGTGAGTATTGGTGTATTGGTGTTTTTATTGTTATTTGAACTTTTATTTTTGAAATGCAAATATTTTAACCTTAAACCATTTACATAATTGAATTATGACCGAAATTGATTTTGAGTGACTCTGGCTCTGATTCTGTACATGTGTTTGCTTGTTTGTTGATTCTTTTATTTTTAGCAAATTGTTTGAAAAGTTTAAAATACTAAACAAAAAATAAATAAGTAAATAAACTTTTGAATAATTGAAATAATAAAAAATTCATTTCGATTTTCGAACAAAGCTAAATTAAACAGTGGTTTTTTGTTACATTGTCTTTGGGGGGAATTACAAAAATAGTCACAATTATTTTAGTTTAAACAATTTAATTAAAATTATACAAGTTACATTTTTGGCATACACAACAGATTTGTTTGTTTAAATAAAAGAATAATGTTTTAACCATTTTAATACAAAGTTTTTAAAAGTTCAGTTTATTTGGTTGACTTGTTAAATGTCAAATATCTAAATCTGTTAGAAATTTATCTATAAGGGATTATAGATCAATTAAACGCTTATTTGCCAAGATATTGGTGGTTGTATATATTATATGTATATCGATTATAAAATCGATTTTTCGTCAGAAATATGAGTGATCGCAAATCGAGTTTCTTTTCATAATTAAACGCTTGTTTATGAAGATATTGTTGGTTTTACAAATTTTGGGGTTTTCATATAAAAATCGACAAGTTTTCTCAATTAAACGCTTATTTACCAGGGTAGTGACGATATTATTTATTCTGAAAAGCAGCTTTCATTCATATACTCGATGTGGACTTGGCCGACTATATTCTCTTTCTAGCTTTGTTTGAGTATAATTACGTTATTAAATATATAATACCATTCAAGTTAGTTTAATTATTAGTTATTTCATTTAATTTTTACCAAAACAACGTAAATTATAATTTTTTTTATATAGTATAACAAATTTAAAATTTATATATCTTTGCGACTATGGATATCAAAAACGTTGTTCCATTATCTGTTGACAGCAATTTTAATGACACTAGGGGCTTTAAATCAAATGACAGAGTTAGAGCTTTAATTATGGGAAAATGTCCTAATTCCACTTTTGAAATACAATACAAGTAGTAAAAAATATGCTAAGTACCCAAAAAGAACTTATTCGTCGACACTGCACTACTTTTAATTAGTAATCATTTATCATTATAGGCAATAAAACTGTATTAACAGATTTTAAAAATATTTTAAAGAAAGGATCTTGAATGTTTTTTTTTTTTGTGTCTTATCAATGTTGTGCACTGAGCTAACGATGTGCGTAAATATGAAATTATAATTTAGAGCTATTTAATAAGATTTATGTTTATATCCTCACCACCACAAGTTGTGAATGAGGGTATATATACGTTTGTCATTCCGTGTGAAACTTTAGTAATATTAATTTGAGACAAATGCGAGTATATTCTTGATCCTCTTGAAATGGAGCTATGTCTGTGCGTTTGTGTAAAACACTCTTACTTAATTTAACAAAATTTCCAGAATAATAGTTTTTATTTTTTAGGAAAGTTTGCTATTGCAAATTAGCAAAATCGGTATTGTAGAACCAGAGTTATGGACCAAAATGTGTGACAACCTCCATAAAAATTTTATATTTTTTATAAATTTTTTTTTTGCAATTTTTTTTTAAATACATTGCAGGTAATACTATGAAATTTATTACACATTATTGTTATGATAAAAGAAGAAACTATGATGAAAATAGTAAGAATCGGTCTATGATTTTTCATAGACCCCATACAAATATCTTCCGGAAATATGGCTCAATGATATATATGTAAATTCCTATAAAATATGAATATCAATACATAATTCAGCAAAAATAAGTTTCATGTAAAAAGAAATCGCTAAACGAAGTTTAGTTTAGTTCGGTCCATGTTTGACCTTATACCCCTAATAAAGTCTACTTTCAAAACTCACTTAAATACGTATAAATCTGGTATAAATATTGTTAACAGGTTAAAATTCGACATAAATAATCTTTTAAGGTAAATAAAATAAATAAATTATTGATTGGTCATAGCTCCCATATAAGGACCACATCCGAAAAAATCATTAAACTTTTTAATATATGTATCTTATATAAATCGGTACTAACTCAAAACCTTACATATATAATTTATATCTACACAAAAAATCATACTATAGAATTTTGTGAATTTCGATGCATATTTGATAATATCCCCCATATAAAGCTTTCTTCCGAAAATCACTTCAATCCTCATAAATCTCTTATAAGTAAAGGTACCGTTCCAAAATTTTGCACGCAGAATTTACATATATGCCAAAATCAAACTATTAGATTTTGAGAATATCGGCCCATATTGGACTATATCCCCACTTACGGTCCACTTCCGAAATTCACTTAAAACTAATATGTATCTTAAATATACTATTATTATGTTAAAATTCGACGTGAGATATCCACATATGCATAAAATTCTCTGTTCCGAAATTTTAGAAAATCATGATTTGTCATTGCTTCCATATAAGGAGCACTTCCGAAAACAATTTAACCCACAAAAATGTCTAATAAATATCGATATTGAACCAACTTTAATACAGATACAATATTTAATCCAAAAATCATACTAATATCGGTAATACTGCAATTATGATACTGGATTTTGTAGCTCTCAGTCAATAATTGACAATAGCTTTCGAATTAAGTCCACTTCCGCGTATAACAATCAACCATACAACTTTTGTAAATAACGTTATTAACATGAAATCCAATTAAAATACATAGAAATCACGTTAGTGGATATTGGATTTAGAACCCATCAGATCATATTTGATCTACTTCTACTATGCCACCCATAAATCTCTTGTAATTACAGTTATAATCTTAACCTTTTTTATACTCTGTTTTTTAACTTGTGGTGAATATGGAAAAATGTTTTTTTTTTTTTTTTTAATTTTATAAATTGTTAAATTACACTGAAGATTGTTGAGAGAATCAGACAAACTCTGTAAATTATGGTGGGAATTGGTACCCAGTAAAAAATGTGTTCCAAAAGGAGCAGGTTTTATGTATGAATTCATACCTCAAATCGCTTCAAACCTGCTGATGGGATGCATGATTTTTGTATGAGGTGTTCCCTGTTTGAAGGACTACTTTCTGCTGACAATAAGCGCTTCTTTTAACCTAATCAAACATGCAAATAAAGCACTTTCCTAAAGTGTTTTTTTAATTCTATCTGAATGTTTTTGCTTAAGAAAAATTCATAGTAACTGAGAAGCGCGATATTCGTTTTGTAATTGACTTTCCATTTTTGTTTTTCGCTTTAAAACCTTCTTCGTTGTCAGCACTAAAAAAGCATCTTTTTTGTATATTTTATTCGTAAGCATTTACTGCTTCAAAAGAGCGTTTTTATTGAAGCGCTCGATTATGCGCTTTTTGTCTTAAGTGCTTCAAAAAACACGAATTTTTTTTACTGGGTAATTACATTAACTACACAGCACAACACGAAAAATGGTGCCTTAAATTTGTATACATCTTATATAGGGCTCCAATTTCTCTAACTCACTTTTTTAGATCAGCTATAGTTTTCAAGATATATATATTACGTCGTTACACGATTTTGAGTAACATAACTGAAGAACAGTTTAACCTACTTAGTGAAAAGAAAAAAAAAAACCAAAATTTAGATACTATTATATTCATGCTGCCCTAACATAATATTTACTCCACTCAGTAGTTTTGGAGATATAGCCGAATATATGACGAAAAAATATTATTTAAAATATTTTTTGTTTTTTAAAAATTCATACAAATAGAGATAACATCTAACAAAACTTTCAATAATCAATCAAAATTACCACATATCTCTGTGTACTGTTGTATGTATAACGTATTTTCTTTTAATCATATAGAGTTACTTTATTTCGAATAAAACCCACAGTTGTGAATGGATTTTAACAGGATATAGCTTGCTATATGCGTAACATATTTTCCTATATGACTGAAAGAAAATAAAGGAAAATTTGTCGTCATCTGTATTTTTTTTTTATAAGTTTTTAATAAATAAAAAATGCATAAAAAAATTGCCATCTTAAGTTGATCGATATCTCCGACAATACTAAATGGAATCAAAATGATGATAATGCAGCATATTTTATATTTTAGCCGAATTTCGATTTTTTATATTTTTACTGAATAGAATGAACCGTTTATTAGTTACGTTACTATAAAACGCGTAACTACGTAGTTTTCTTAAAGTCTTAACATCTCGAAAACTAGAGCTGATACGACAAAAGTGAGTTATAGGCATTGAAGCCCAATACTAGATGCATACAAACTGACTAAGAACTCTAGGGCACCAAAAAAGTTTTCATTTGGTAGGGCTGTGTTATAAATGATCAAAAATTGATAAAATTTAAAAATATTTAAAATAAATTATGTTGGTTGTATTATTGTCTTTCAAACGATATATAAAATACTAATAAAATTTTCACTAAGACTGAATAGAAATACACAGAATAACGATATTCTAGTCCTGTAACCAGTGTAGTTTTTATATTTCTTATTACGTTTAGGTGGAGGGTATTTAAGATTCGGCATAGCCGAATATTGCACTCTGACTTGTTGTTTTTTGTAATTAAATATTTTTTTTTTTTTTTGTAATTTTGCCATGATTTTGTGTAAATTTTGTTATAATATACGAGTACATACATACATAAGTATATGTATGTATATCGTTAAGAACACATATTCAATGTGTTATTTGAAATATTTTTTGCACAATAACTCTTTTTCATATGCTTTATTTGTTCACGTTATTTAAGTACACAACAAGTATTGCTTTTTTGATTTAGTGTTTTTAAATCAAATTCACGTTTTTGCTTCAAAACCGTATTTGTACGAGTATTTTATAATTAAATAAGGCAGGTATAAGAGAATCCCTTTAAATTAGTACGAGCTGGTTTGATGCCTGTTTGATTTATAACTGATTTGAAAATTGTTAAGAACACTAATAAAAAGTTAATTATAAAATTATATTAAAATAATACCAACTAATAATCATGGTGTTAATGGTGATGATTATGATATTGATGATTTGCATGTTAATAATAATGTTGTTTGTTATTGTTGATAATATAGCGTATGGTATGTACACATACAGATGTAAGATGATAATGCAAATTACAAGCTCAGCAGCAGCGAGTGAATGTTAAGCTTTGTATAGACGGTTGTCAGATCTTACAACGTTGTCCGAAAAATGTTCAGAAATTGTCTAACAACCGTGTGAACTTAAAATTTTGATCTTGCAACGTTGTAAGAAAAAGCATTGACAATTTACCTTTTGATACAATTTTTCAATGTCGGTAGGTACATTGCTAGATCTGACAACATTGTATGATCTGCCAACCGTCTATACATAGCTTTATTGACATTTTAAGAAGAAATGAAGATGCTGCTGTTGAGTTTACTGTGCGGTTTTTCAGTTCTGTTGTTGGTTTCAACACAACACAACACAGCACGTATTGTATCAGAATGTCTGTTAAGAATGGTTAAATTATAATTTCAAAATTAAACAAACAAAAAAAAAAAAAAATACGCTTAATTATAATTATGTAGTTCTCTTACATGATATAGCAGAAGCTTTAATTAAATTATTAGTTATTTATTTATGCAGTATTAAAGGAAATTTATATAATTTGCACTTGTAGGTATATATGTATATACCTATGGTCTTTAAGTTAAGGTTTTTGGGGATTTTTAAAAATGCTTTTGAAACGAGTCACCGACCACACTTTTTGAACAATTTGCGTTATTAGCCTTTTTCTTTTGTTTGAATGTTTAAGTTTTGATTTTTTTAATAAAAAATAATGTCACACTTCAAATGAAATCACTTCCGTAAATAAGTTTTAAAAATAAATCTGTTTTGTTAAATTGAATAATTTTAGAAATTGACAGAATGTCATTGACTTTTACAAACATTTTTAAGGGTTTTCATTTAAAAATGGGAAATTATTTTGTGTATTAATACTTACTGCAGAGAAACTTAATTGTGTAGATTTATGTTTAGCATTTAATTTATTAGCATATGATAATTTTATCTGAACATAACTCATATTTAATTATTATTACAAAGCGAAAGAAAATATTAATAACAACTCCAACAACTATACATACATACAAACGAGTATTTATAATTAAGTTGTTTTATCTATGTATCTAGTTATTTATTATTAATAATAATAATGAAATTGTTTAACACAATTAATTTCAATTAACAATATTTAACACACACTTACATACATACACTTATACGTATATACTTACAGTGATGGAAAAAATAATAAGAACGCTACTTCTCAATTCATGTTTGTTAATTTATTTATATACTTATACATACAAGTATGTATGTCAAATTAAAGCAGAGGTGATCAAAATTCAAACGCTTATGTATTGGTGAGAAAATGAGAGAAATTTAAAGGTACAGTAAAACGAAAAAGTAAACGAAAGATTTTTCTAAAATAGTAAACGTAAAAAATTGTTTCGGTTTAAAAAATAATAAAAAATTATTTCGCTTCGCAAAATAATGAAGTCTGTTTGTATTTTTAACTCATATGTTGTAACTTCAACTTTAAAGGGGGCTTTAAAAAGATCAAGAAAGGGTTCAAGGGCATCAAAATCTTTAAACCTATCTTGAAAATTTAAAAAAAGGGGTTCCCAGTGACCTTTAAATGTTTTATAACAGAAAAGGCCTTGAGAATTAACAAATGCATTTTTTATTACGAAAAATTTTCGTAATGGTACCATAATATTTTTACGTACTGTATTTTAAAAATTTTTATAGCATCCGCTAAGCATGTGTACTATTTGCCATGTGAAAGACAACTGAATTAAAAGAGCATAACAAAGTAGTGGTTTGGGCCAATAAGCAATTGCATTATGAAATGATCATCTCTGAATTAATGCACTTTAAGTCTGGTGAAATTAATTTACAAGGTGACAGCCATGGTGCAACTATACAAGGTGAGTGCAGTAGCCCAGTTTACAATTTACTTATGTCAAAAGTAATACTTTTTCAAGTATTTTTGACAGTAGTACATTATTTTACACAAACAAAATGCCTGTTGTTTCTGTTTTGTGTTGTATTTGTTGTCGATTTGCACTCACCTTTCTGTTTTTATCCATGTTGTATGTTTGTTTTCTTTATTTTATGCCAGATGTTTTTGACAGTAATGAAAGTATGTATTACACAAACAAAAATGCCTGTTGTTCTTGCCTTGTTGTAATTGTTGTAGCAATGCTGTCACCTTGTAAATTAATTTCACCACGCTTATTTAGAATTATTTATAACTTCCTGGCAATTTATCATTACGTCTCATATATTCATCCTTATTCTGTTTGGCGTCGTCGACATCGTCGTCAATTTTGAGTCAACGTCACTTTAACACGCCATCAATACAAATTGGGTATTCCCTAACAGGCTTGTGTCGACGTCGTCTTATTATCGATACATACAACACACATATGTATCTAATATTTGAGTCAGCTGATTCGTTTTGTTTAATTTTTTGAGTACAAACAAAACTTTGTAAATTAATAAAAACTTTTTTAATATGAATGTATTTTAAAATAAAATGATTTTTTTATTCAGATTCCAGCGAAAAAAAAAAAGAATTGATTTTCTCCTTAAAGGTATACAGAACACCGGCTTCGCACAGTAAAAATGTCTTCTGTTTTTATTTTAAAATGTCAATCTTTCTTTAATGTCTTCGCATCTATGTATATTACCTACTCGGTTATATTATAGCTCAAATTAAACCTTAATTTCTTGACTTTTAAATTTTGTAATTTTTTTACTTACTCATATAGACGTTTTTCCCGAATTTTTTAGAAATTTTAAAAAAATATCATGAACAAATTATTTACCGAAATTGACGTATAAAGATAGTTCCACATAAGTAGCTCATGTTATATAACGTTAGAAAGGTTTTTAAAATACCTATTATGATGTATATATCGTATCATCTAATAAATAAAAGTAGTTTTCAAGATATAAGTAGCTAAATATATTACAAACTTTGGAGCTTTTATTCATTTTCAAAGTTCTATACATCTATATATTGTTCAGAACGTTGTTTGGTGCCAAATGGTGCTCTAAAACTATTTGAACACTTAAGGTGATCGATCTACTTTTATCGATTTTAATCAGCATGTATCTCAACAGCCTGGTAAACAGTATAATTTTAAATAACTACCAATAAATTTCGAGTAGGGTTCCAATCATGCGAACATGACGAATACATTTATTGTTAACATACTTATTTTTTTTGTAATTATTTATGTTATTATTTTATTAATAGTTCCCTGTATTGTAAATGATTTACTGCACATGTGTGTATTTGACAGTGTGTAGATTGCGTTAATTTGTCTTAATTAATGTTGACAAAGGCCTTTAAAAAAAACTTTAAATTTATTTATGACTAGCTAAAAACGTATTTATATATGTTTGTATTTACAAAAATTTATTTATTTAATTTTAATTTATTTATTGCAATGCTTTAGGATATACAATACTTTTAGTTTGCCCATCGGGAGCATACACATATAAATCGGGAGGGTTTTCCTACACGGGATATTAACTTTGAGCTTTGTTAACAGTCATCGCAAACGCTAACCGAACAGGAAACTGCAAGTGTTTAAAATCGAATGGTAAATCTGTTGGTAGCATTGGAATGCGTGGCAAAAGTACATCTGTACCTTTATATTTTCCTGCTTCTATTAAATTATTTCTCAGTTTTTTTTTTTACTCGATCGATATTATGCAGTAAAATAATTGGCACTTCAATTTTAAGTTGTAGCACATGTGGTGGAAAGTCTGGATAGTCGAGTGATTAACGGCCTTACGGTTTGATTGATTTATTTGACGCATTTTAAAGTGATATCCATCTTATCCATATGGACAAATAATAGGATACTGAAGCGCGTCATATGAGCGATGCATTTCAGTGGACGAGGTCATGCCCCTTTGCCCACTTACAACTTTATACAGTCAAGAATGTATTATTTCGTAAGAATATCCTATTGTGAAAATTTAATGACGATCGGTCCAGTAGTAAAGACTATATTACGATTTTTAGTTTGCCTAAAAAGGGGCGTGGTCCCACCCACTTTTCTCCTGGTACGTATTCCTAATCATGCCAATACCATATGCACCAAATATTATCGACGTACGTCAAAAAATGCCCAAAATATGGCGATTTAAATTTTTGGGTTATATGGGCGGTGCCACTCCCGTTTGTCCAATAATCAAAACATCATATATCCTATTATTCCTTCCAGAGTCACAGTAACATGCTGTGAAAATTTCAGGAAGATCGGTCCAAGGGTTTGGCCTCCTATTAAGCACAAACATACAGACAGACAGACAGACATTCATTTTTAAATATGTAGATACAATTGTTAGGTACAATAGCAACAAAGTGTAATAAAACATTTTTATGACTAAATAAATCTGTATAAAAACATAAAGATGCTATTTTAAAAGTTAAGAATAGTAAATCTTTATAAAATGTTAAGAACTGAGTTACAATTAAACTCGAAACTTTGTACATGCAAATTTTACTTCAATTATATTCTTTACAATATTTTTATGTGTAAATATTCATTTATTACATAAATCTTAAAATAACAAGAACTGTGTATATTTCTGTTTTGTGAAAATCAAAACAAATTAATAAAAATCAGTTTGATTTACAACATCTGTTAGTTTACAATATTTTTTTTAAATTAAAATGTATGAATATGCACAGACAGCACAATACAACTCGCTCGTTCGTAATCGATCAATGAACGTATGTACATACATATGTATGTATGTATGTAAAAATAAATTACAACTGCAGACAAAACATTTAACAAAACGAATTTCTAAAATATTACACTAAAACACATCATATTGTCAACAATAACAGCAGCAAAAATATCAATCAATTGCAATGTAACAAAATTTACAAAACGCAAAACAATAAAAATAACAAGTAAGAAAATATATTCGGTCAAGCCCGACCATATAATACCCTATACCCAGTATATGCATAAAACAGTTTTTCAGAAATGGGGTCCAAAAATTTAGTGCTAGACTTCCGTGAATATAAATATTATTTATGTTAAATTTTATCTCGATTAAAATACTTTTAAAAGATTTATGGAGGTTAAAGTGAATTACGAAGAGGGTCTTATATGGGAGTTTTGACTAATTATGGACCGACCATTATAAAATTGGGTGTCATTATTTCTGTATATAAGAAACTTATTTGTGTCGAATTTTATTTGAATACCAACTTTTTTAAGAAATTCATGATCGTTAAAGTGATTTTCGGAAGTGGGCCTTATATGGGAGCTACGAATAATTATGGACCGATCATAATAAAATTTGACTGTATTATTTTTAGACATGAAATATATTTTCATTCAATATTATTTGGATACCAGCATTTTTAAAAAAAATATGCTCTTGAAAGTGATTTTCTGAAGTGGGGCTTATATGGGAACTATGATCAATTATGGACCGATCTTTACAAAATTTGTAGGTGTAATTTGGTTTCATTTACTACTCATATGTAGTGAAATTTGTTTGGATATTGCATAATTTAAACATTTATGATCGTTAAGGGCGATACTATTCTGACGGGTGCAACAGTTAGACGCTTTAAACGTCTTTTACTAATAGAAAGAAACACATTTTCAATTAAGTTATTTCTAGAAGGGGTAATATTTTTCTATATACTATTGTTATCTATTTACAAGAATTTATATGAAACAACCAAATAGCAACGAAAGAGCTTTAAAGTGCATGACGGGTGCAACCAAATTGGCCATCTTTGATAAGATCATACCACTTTTATTGTATTATTCTTTTTTATTGTGAAAGATGAGATATTAGACGATGACTATTAAATCAAACATCGTAGAGAAATATAATCCAATAATAAGAAATTTGCTCTTTAAGCCATGACGGGTGTAACATGAATGAATTTTCTGTTCGCGCCAAATCTATGAATCTTAATGCTTCAAAGTGCACAACAAATTTATATTTAAGCTTACGTCTAAAAAAATTTTATTATTATAAAATATAGATATTTTACTTTAAATTTGCATCAAAATCAAGTATCAAATAGAGTGATTTGAAAATTGATGATAAAAGTTATCTAGAATAGAATCGCCCTTAAACTCTTATTTCGGGAGAACATTTGTATGGGCGCCAGGTGAAATAATGGACCGATATCCATCAGTTTCCTATGCGTCCTTGGGACGAAAAAATATCACGTACCAAATTTTATTAAAATATCTTCAAAATTGCGACTTGTAATCTGCGCACAAGCTTTACATGGACGGCCAGCCAGTCGAGTCGATCGGTATACTTTTAGGTGGATGTTGGACCAATATTTATGAACGCTAAAACATCAGCACAAATCCAATATACTCTCTCCACTACTGTGGTGTAGGGTATAAAAACACATCATACACAATTAAAATGTGCTCACAAAGTACTGGGTCAAGCATTTAAAATTGTTGTAAGACATGGTTTCAAACACATTGACCAACAATGCTTGTAACATTGATTGCAATCAAGTGTATTGCCAGAATTGAAATTGGAGGGGAATTGCACAATATGTAATCGGTCACTTTACTGTTTGGAATTGAAATTGGGCTGATATTTGTAACGTTTAAAAAGAAAGAGTAATTTTTTAAAAGCTTTCGGATTTGATTAAAAAAAACACATAAAATTTAGAGAAGTGTATAAAATCTTTATTTAAGTCGATAGAACGATCTACATAATGATTTCATATAAATGTTGTTATAAATACATTTGGCATAGTGTCTCCAACATATCGACTGGTATCTCACGAATAAATTCTTCAATATTAGTTTTCAGTGCCTCAGTACTGTTTGGCACCGTTTTGTTGAAATCACATGTCAGCCAAGTCCCTTTGGGATAAAAAACAATATGTAATCATCGCGCGGTAGCGATCGCCATTCACAGTACCGTTTCTGCCATTTTCGTCTTTAAAAAAGTGCGGTCTAATGATGCTACCGATTCATATTCCACACTAAACAAAGCATTTTTTGGGATGAATTGGCAGTTCTTGCAATGCTTCTGGCTGCTCTTCACTCCAAATACTACAATTTTGCTTGTTTAGGTATGCAATCGACCAGATATGATTTGAACAAAATTTTCCAATAAAATAGTGCACGATGCACTTTCTTGACCGAACATGAATTTTGATAATAAAATTCATTAATCTGCAAGCGTTGCTCTTTTGTTAGTCGATTCTTGATAAAATTATAAACCAAACTGAATATGTTTAACTGTAACATGTTTCACGAAAATATCTGAGCTGCCAAAAACAGTATTTACAAAAAGAAAGTTGCTAAAAATAACCCTTTATTACTCTATTTCCAAATATCAGCATGGCTCAGTCGAATCTTAAATAAGAAATATC
Organism: Bellardia bayeri; assembly: GCA_950370525.1. Taxonomy (NCBI): domain Eukaryota; kingdom Metazoa; phylum Arthropoda; class Insecta; order Diptera; family Calliphoridae; genus Bellardia; species Bellardia bayeri. Next base: position 97,643,522 of record OX493264.1, read on the forward strand.
TAAAATTATTACGTCCGGTAATAAACCACAATTCTTACCCATAGTTTCCCATAATTATTTGGTCTGTTCGAATGAATTAGTTCTTTGTAAAGGTTTAAAAATTATATGAAATATGCTCTCTTAACAATTCCATTAAAGAATTATTTACGAATTTGTTCATACGCTTAAATCCTAAGTACTTCAAACGTATTGAATTTATTTCTTTGAGAATTCAGTCAATATGGAATGAATTACTTCAGTTCAGGTTCTTGAGTAATGCTTTTTTAATCTTTGATCTTTTCAGACTTATTCCATCAAATATTTCAACAATGTGTTTAGTTCAGTTCTTTTTCTAAAATATTGTCATAATTTTAACATTATCTATTATGTTACAATATTATAGCATTAGTTAATTATTAATTACATACTTATACTTTTTATTTTAATTTTAGGTGCATTTAAGAAGATTTACAAATATGCTGATTTATCCACAAATACAACTATTGCTGTAGAAATCCATCTTTGAGTTTGTAATACAATTCGGAAAAACAGAATTTATGTATAATCTTGTGGAAGTACAAAATCAAATAGAATGTGAAGGAGCTAAAACGAAAAGAGAAAGGAATCAAAACCCTGTCACTGGATAGACTGGAATATTTAAAATAAATTATTTCTAACAGTAATGGGTATTTTTTTAGTTTAAATTATTTGTTTTTGTTTTGAATTGCAATGTAACGTAATTTTAAGTATGTAACAACAAAAATAAAACTAACAAATATTTTGATTATTTAATTTTAAACATGTTTATTACATACTTTAAGGCGCATTTAGGGAAAATTATTTAAACCACCCAGTGATATATATTAACAACAAGGTGACTCCAATACATTTAACATCCCTAAAGTATGTTGTGATATTTTTTTCAAACAATTCACTTGCTGTGTTTTCGGACATTCTGTGCGCCTGGTATGTAAATGAAAAAACTAGAAATTGAAAAACAAAGTGGTGAAAGACGACGACTGAGATGATTGATGTACAAGAATTTTTAATGCATGTATGTGTACGTGTGGTATTTTTGCATTCATTAGATTAGATATTAATTAAATTATTCAAAGTAAAGAAAGTTAATGTTAAATGTGATAATTTAATTAATTCGGTGTTTATTTGGGCTGTTCTTTGAATTACATACACATTACCGAAAAGCCCTTACTATTATAACACTCCCTGAACACTAAATTGTATTATAAAATCGTAGATTCGTTTAGTTTAGTAGTTGTTAATTTTTTACTCGAAGCTCTGACTTGTACGTTTTGCAGATTCAAATTAACTAATTGTCTTCTATTTATTGAATGATGATAGATTGATGCAAAACTATCAATTATAATTAATAGTTGGTTTTCTTTTGATTTTTTTTTTATGAAATCTGAAATTATTTTGTTTTTATTTCATTTGATGTTTATTGAGGCTGTAAAATATAAAGAATGTATGCAAGTATTTTATCACAATAAACTAATGATCAAAATGATTTGTCAAGTAAACCCACACCTTTAAAATACTCGTAAGTGTGAATGATTTGTAGAGTGTTAATTTATAATTAATTAGAATAAAGTTAGAAAAAGGACTTATTTAAATAAATAATAAACTACAGTGGTATAAAAAATCCGGAAATATGATACCTATGATTGTTGGTGCAAAATAAGAAATTGCATAAATTTACTAAAAAAAAAAGATTGTTTTTAAGAAAGTGTTTGTTATTTTTCAGCAATTTTAAATGATTTGTCTTCGAAATGTACTTACTGTTCTCTTCAAAATCGATAATGAAAAATTGTTTTTATAAAAGCTATGCTATGCCCGTCCGTCCTGTCAGTTGAAAGTCTAGTAGGGGCTATATTTGGAGCGACTTATTATTAAGCATGAAATGTTTACAACATTCTATATAAAGTGTGATTGGATTTAAAGAAAACACAATAAAATGTATGAAGTCTTAATTTGAGTCGATAGAACGATCTACATAATTCAATGTATAAGCATGATTTCATGTAAATATAGATCGCAGCTATGCCTCAAACGGTTCATACGCTGGGTCCAATTTTGTTATACTCTCTCCAACATATCGGCCGGTATCTCACGAATAAATTCTTCAATATTAGCTTCCAGTGCTTCAACTTTTGCGGGCTTGTTCTTATAGATATGATCCCTAACATAACCCACAAAAATAGACGTTAAATCGCATGATTTAGACGGTAAATTGACCGGCCCTAAACTGTTCACCGGACTCGCCTCTATTGGCCCATTGTTTCGCGTGCTGTTTGGCATGAGACATCGTCTTGTTGAAACCACGTGTCTGCAAAGACCGGCTTTGTAATCGTCACACGGTGCGCTCGCCATTCATAGAAACGTTAAAGTTTTCGTCTTCTTTGTAAAAGTACGGCCTAATTATGCCAAAATGTACACCAAATAGTGTATTTTTCGTGATGCATTGGCATCTGGCTGCTCTTCAGATCAAATACAAGTTTGCATTTTTACGTATCCATTCAAATAGCTTCATTGAAAAAAGTGGATCATTCATACATCTTTGCCAGCGCCCATTCACCAAAAGTTAGCCGTTGTGGTAGGTCGTGTGGCTTCAATCCTTGCTCCAGATGTATTTTAAAAAGTTGAACACCCAAATCCTGCATGTTACACGAAAACCGTTGAGCGGCCAAAAACAGTCTTTCGAAAAAGAAAGTTGCTAAAAACTCACCCTTTAGAATGTAGTTAGGAATTGTTTAAAATGTTTCAGTACTTTATATCGGATTTTCGTTGAAGTGAGATTTGTTTTACCGGACTTTTACTGTTCATTGATTTCGATTTAGGGCCTTTTTGACATCAAGTTGTGTCAAAAGACATTTAAACAAATTCAAACAATTTCTAATGGTTTGAAAAACGTACTGCTTTAGCTATTACATTCTGAACACTTCTATTTTGCATTTCAAAATTCAGAAAAATTCCTAAACACAATTAAATAATTCGCTAGCTATTACAAATATGTATATACATACATATGTATGTATGTATTTTGCCTTTTTGCATTATTAAAATTAACAAAGGAAAGAAAAAAATCAAATAATTTGCAATAATTTATTTAGAATGTTCAGCAAACATGTAAAAGACTTGGTAATTCTGTACATAAATTGGTGAATATTGTACCAGTACTCACACTCACTCACTCACTTACTTAAATACTTAGCTATGCAGAATTTTAAAGCATGAAGGCGTTTTTTAAAATACGTATGTTTGAATATCGAAAAATAAAATGCATTAAAAGCACTACAGACAATCAAATTGTAATATAATTACTTTGAAAATATTTAATAGAATGAATACAATGGGGCAAAATATGAAGTGCATATCCAATGATTTGCCATGAAAAAGAAAAACAAAAAATTGCAAAAAAAAAAAATGAAGTAAAATGTTGTACTATGCAGACAAAAAAAAAATTAAAACGATTATATGTACATATGTATTGTATAAATGAACATAAAATGCATGTAGTTATAAAAGTATAGATATATATTTAATAACTAAAAAAAATACCCAGTTGACCGTGCCTTTAATGACAGGTGAAAGCCAGTTGTTAACATCATATATGTGTCACACTAACGGAAGATGTCACAACCCTTTAGCAAATGGCTGCAACTGTCTGTTTTGTCTTGTTAAAAAGGCTTGTTTACGGTTACTGGCACACTGGTGTAATAAACTTGCCCAAATTGATGTAGTTAATATTTTGCAGAATTTAAAGTCTGTTTTAACCGATCTTAGATCTTTCTTTATTTCGAATTGTTATGATTAAATAGAATAGTACTTTTTTCGCCATCAAAGTACGAAAAATAATTTATTTTAGCGACACTTTTTTCAAATTAAAGAGGTAAAAAAATTCCTGCATTTGATGCTTTGTTGGCACAAAATTCGACATTTTCGAACCAAAGACAATATTGTTGGCATGTAACACTATTTTGTTCAAAAACTGAGTGAAAATAAATTACAAATACGAGGGAGGTTCGGAAACGTCTAAGCCTAGCACAGAAAGAGAATAGTTAGTTTTTCAAAAATATATTTATTTTTCACCTTAAGACATTTTTCAGATTTGGGAACTGGTAAAAGTCAGCTAAATCAGGAGAATAAGGTGGGTGGTCAAGCAACTCGTACTTTAATTCGTTGATTTTAGCCATTGTTAAAACACTCTTGTGCGCTGGTGCGTTGTCTTGATGAAAATCATTTTTTTTTGTGTTGTAAGCCAGGACGTTTTGCTCGATTTTTCACATTTAATTGATCCAAAATGTTGCAATAGTACTCTGAATTTATAGGTTTGCCCTTTTGCAAAAATACCTTTAAAGTCCCAAAAACCCGTTGCCATAATCCTACCAGCCGATTGAATTGTTTTTGCCTTCTTTGGGACACTTCCTCCAGCTTCAGTCCATTGCTGAGATTGTTTTTTTTTGTCTCTTTGAGTATAGTGGTGGATCCATGCCTAATCAACAGTTATGAAACGACGCTTAAAATCCATTTTATTTTTCTTAAAACGATCCAAACAAGCTTGAGAAATTTTCATTCTTATGCATTTTTGGTCGACTGTTAACAAATGCGGCACCCATCTTCCAAAAAGCTTTTTCATTTGTAGTTCTTAAATGGACTCGATCATTTGAGATGGCCATGACATTAGCTATTTCACGCACTTTCATTCGTAAATCATTTAACACCCCATATCATGCACTTTGGCTACAATTTCTCTTGTTGTTGCTGCTTTTGGACGTCCACTACGTGGTTCATTCTCAATTTGTTAGACTCGTTGATATTGATGTTTATAGGAGAATTACGTATATGGAAGCTATAGTCAAATAAGAACTGTTACAAACTAAACATCAAGGTTGTGTCAAATTTGGTTAATAGCTGTGGTTCCGATTTTGCCCATTTTCAATACTAAACATTTCTGATAAAAAATTTCGATCCCCCTTATTCCTTTCCTCAAGGTTAAATCATTCTTCAACAGACAGACATATGTAGTTAACTAGATCGAAAGTCTTAGAACCCAGTACCCAAAACCCAGAATATAATGGCTGATTCATTTAGTTTTTTTTTGTAAAAAAAGACACTTAAAATAGAACTGAATATCGCAATCTTATTTGACATATAAAACATTGACATTTGAAATTTTTTTAGATTTAATTTCATTCATTCATTAGGTGGTCCAATCGGAAACTCCACTTTTTGATTACTCTTTCCAGTATTTTCCAGTATGTATATAACGATATCTTGAGAATTACGCGAGTAATTCTAGATTCCAACTCTCTAATAGCAGCTGACTTTCCATAACCCAAAGAAAAAAATCCAGATGTGTAAAGCATCGATCAACATATGGAGATCGAAGTGCACGAAAAATTTCTCACATTGCGCTTATTTATTTATCAAAACCGGTTAAAGGACACAAAAAAACTAGACTGTCGTATGGTCTGAAAATAAAAGAAATATTTGAAACCGTTCGATTTTTAAACAGAAAAACCAAGTTAATCGGTTTTCGGTTGTTGACGCCATAAGGATTTATACAGGTATGTGACGGAATGTTCCATTTGTTTCTATCAAAATGTAAAAGCTAAAAAGAATGTGATGAGAAATGAAAATTCACTGCTTAAACTTAAACTTAAGAAGATAATTGTGCACGTTTTAAAGAAACAAAAAGGAAATTTAAGCTCTAATTTCAATTATTGGGAAAATATTTAAATGAAAATGTAAGTAAACACTTTCAAATATGTACATACATACATATATAAATATTTCTCAGGAAGAGTTCATAGTAAATTTTATGGAAAAACACACACAACTGGCAAAAAGAGAAAAAAAAATCAAAGGTGATAGAGTTGAAGTAGAAAGGCTTTAGCAAACTTTCGCTCAGCAGTTAAATAAGCTTGGTCCACCTATGAAAGATTGTAGAAATATTTGGAGAATCCAAATAAAACGGACCATGTTTCTACAATAACATTCTTTGAACCTAGTTCCCTGCATATTCAATGGGTCTGAAGCATCCCTCAATCTTTTTCGTTGTGATTCGAATTATTTATTATTAAAAAAAGGACGTTGATAAAATTAATGCCATTTTTTTTTCTATTTAAAAACAACTTTAATTTTTTTAGAAAAGTTGTTATTTTCACTTGAAACAATTTGAAAAGAAACAAAAATGGAAAATAAAACCGTTCGATTTTGATGACATCTTACAATAAAACGTTCGTTTTTAATTTTCGATTTCATTTGAAAACCGATCGATTTCCATCACGTAAAACGTAATGGCAAGAAATTTAAAAGCCAAAAGAAAAATTTCAAAAAAAACGTTTAAAATATTTCTCTCAGTTTTTTAAGATATGTAGATATATATCCCAGCATACCATTCTAGGAGCGCTCCGAAAAAGGAGTCAGAAAAGAGTCCAACTAAGGAGCATTTTCGGAGCGTTCCAAAAAAGGAGTCAGAAAGGAGTCCAACTAAGGAGCATTTTCGGACCGAAAGAAAAATTTGCTTGTTACTGCCCTGAGTCGGCACGCAGTATGACTCATAAATTTCACTTAATTATGTGTGTACCAAAGCGTTGTTGTCCTGTTGTTTGTGCTTTGAACAAAAAAAAACATAGCTGTACCACACAAGAATGATCAAAACAAGATTACACAGAACCCAAAAAAAACCTCATAAAAGGCTCTTTTTTGACATTATCTAAGAGCTCTTTTAGAGCCCAAAAAACCCTCATTAAAGACTCTTTTCTGACATTATCTAAGAGCTCTTTCTGACGGACCATTTTCGAACGTAATGACCCTCTTTTCTGAAGGTTTTCGGAGCAATTATGATTGTTTTTTGGGCTCATAAAGAGCGTTAACGCTCCGAAAAAGGTGTCAGAAAAGACTCTTTTCGGACTCATATGGCTTGCTGGGTATGTATGTATATGTAATTGGTGGTTTTAGGTCATGTAGTATTTTACAAAATTCTGCCGTAATAACTTATTGCTTATCTTATCTAAAACTGCCCTAAATATAATAATTATTTCAGTTTATTGTCGCTTTTCTTTTCATTAACGAGGATTTCATTCTATCATTGGCGTCTACGATAACTTGGTCAACTGGGTACAACTTACAGCAGTAATTGCCTAAATCATGTTTCATTTCATTTTAATTTATATTACTTTTATTTTTTTTTGTTTGTGTGAGGTTGCATGCAGGTTTAAATTAATTTTGTTTAAATACAAAATTAATTGAGCTCTTAGAAACATAAATACGCGTATCTACATGCACAAGCAGTTTAAAGAATTTACAAAACTTTTAACAGTTTTTACAAATATAAATGCTAAATATAAGACGATAAACGACTTAGATCAATCATATTCAAAATAACATTAAATGTTTAGAAATATTTCTGTATGTGCATACATTTGTTGAGAAACGTATTCCAACTATAACAGGAACGATCAATTTTACTGAGTGCCCAAAATAAGCCTTTTGTAGCTCTAAATTATTCAAAATTACAAATTATGTCATATATTATAGCAAATACCATCATTATTCCATAATAAAATATAATTTATGTAAATGATTTACTTCAATTTACTTCAAATGATCTTAATTCAAAAACAAAAAGAAAAACAAAATTTTTTTAAAATAACCTTCGATATAACATTGTTTTATGATTTAAACTTTTGATGTTTCTTAAGTTTCTTGGAAATTTGAGATTCTAAAGGTTATTGGTTGGTTGGTTTAGCCCACAAAAATTGCAAATATTAAAATGCAATAATCATAAATATACTTTATTAATATTAACAATAATTCGTACACTTACAATTTCAAGCATTGAAGCAAACTTCCACCACTTCCATCATTCTTATACTCGTATTATTGGGGTCACACTTTACAAATATTTACTCAAAAACGCATAACCATTTATTTTTGAAGAAATTTCTTTGACATGCTTTGACATTGTTTACTCTTACCAGCGTTTTGTAAGCTCAAACAGCAACAAATAAAACACTATTAAGTTCATGTATATTGGAAACTGTTCTAGACCCAAAATAAGTTCTTGTAATAAATAAAAGAATCAAATATTTGCCTTTTGTGACCATAACTTTATATACATACATACATACTAAACACAAACATTCCATTGTACATTCAAATAATTTTCGGTTATAAAAAATTCACTCATCCATTACGGTCTTAAATTACATTTACTTTATTGTTACCTGTTCGTTGATCTAGTAATACAAATTAAACTACTTAAACAAAATACTACTTACTGGTAGAACACACAAAACAGAATTATAATTAGTGCAGCTTTGGTTTGTGGAAAAAGGGTAACAAGTACTAAAATGTTAGTAAATCTCTAGAGTACTTTAACATAGAAGAGATTAACAGATTAACAATGAAAGTGGGGTTTTCAAAAGTTTAGATTATTTGAATTATTAAATAAAAAATAAGTAAGTTGGGTTGTTCCTGGTTGTATTGTAATTATGATACTGGAATCATAATTTATTTTAAATAACTAACATATTTGGTCCCGAATTTACTTAAAACTGAGAAAACAGGCGACATATATCATAGATAGAATGGGCGATTTGCCCATTCGTCTCCGAAGATACGGCGGTAATTTTTTCCATCATTGAAATTTTTGGTTGTCTGCCGACATCCTCTTCCTTCTGCAGGATTGAGTTTTATATTCCAGTTGACGTTCAGTTCAAATATACAGAGTCTGCTCAAATATTTATCTAACAATAGAAAATATTAAACAGTAAATAATAAAAAATGTCATGTTGGCAGCCAGATTAAAATGGGTTTCCTTGAGCTAACGTATGCTCACCAAAACGGAACTGATCCAAAATACACATCGGGGTTGTGTTAAATTTGGTTAATAGGTCTGGTTCCGATTTTGCCCATTTTGAATACCAAACACTTCTGATAAAAAAAATTCATCCCCCTTATTTCTTTCCACAAGGATAAATCATTCTTCAACAGGCAGACATACATAACTAGATCGTCTTAGAATTTTATAAGGACCCAGCCAGAATGACAAAAAAAAAACACTTAAAATAAAACTGAATATCGGAATTTTTTTTTTACATATTAAATATTAACATTTGACATCTTTTTTAGATTTAATTTCATTCAAACGTTGGCAGCAACTATGCTGCAGGTAGTCCAATCGGAAGGTTAAATTTTCGATTACTCTTTTTAATGCGGAAGCTCGATCAACATATGGTGATCGAAGTGCACGAAAAACTTTTCACATCGCTCTTATTTATTTATCAAAACACAAAAAAAACTAGACTGTCGTATGGTCTGAAAAAAAGAAATATTCGAAACCTGTCGATTTTTAAACAGAAAAACCAAGTTAACCGGTTGTCGGTTGTTCATGCCCATGGTGCAACTATACAAGGTGAGTGCAAATCGACAACAAATACAACACAAAACAGAAACAACAGGCATTTTGTTTGCGTAAAATAATGTACTACTGTCAAAAATACTTGAAAAAGTATTACTTTTGACATAAGTAAATTGTTAAACAAAGTCAGTCAGCTGGGCTACTGCACTCACCTTGTATAGTTGCACCATGTTCATGCCATAACGATTTATAATACATAAAAGTTGACGTTTAGTTCAAATATCCAGAGTCTGCTCAAATATTTATTTAACAATAAGATATACCAAACAAACAATAATAAAAAATGTCATGGACAGGCATTGACAGCTGATACGTTTGGACCTTCTTCTCAGCAATGAATTGAATTCTAAGTAATACAAGTTGGCTTATATCTCACCTCTAGTTTGTATTAAGATGAAGTCCCTTTATTAAATCGTTAAGATGAGTTCTTATTAATCCTAACGCATTTATTGTCTATTCATATAGGTCCATATGTTTCTAGTTTCCAGACAACTCTTGTTTGCAATAAGTTTCCTTACTCAGTGGTAATGTTAGTCCGCTTTCACACGTTTCAATTCTGTTACTTCAAGGCAAGTATTTTTTGGTGAGTTGGGAAAGGAGAATAAAATACTTGAAGTTCATACCATTTTAATTTTTCGTCTGTGTTTTTGAATTTATATCCCGCTATTTACATTTTTTTAAATATTTTTCAAACGTTTTCAATATGGTTTAAGTTCGGGGTCACTCATAAAATGGACTTTGTTTTGCTTAAACCAAAACTTTACTAGTTTTGATGTGTATGTTGGGATCATTGTGCTGGTTAAATTCCTTTAGAAGCGGCATTTTTTCTCTGGCATAGGATAGCATTCGTCTTTGCAATATTGTAATCCGCAGCGCACATTTTTCCATTTAGACAATAAATTGAATGAATTGGATAATCAGATGAAGAAAAACAACGTAATATCATTAACGAAGCTCCTCCTCCATGCATTACGCTATTTTTTTTTTGGGTACACCTGGGTTCGAATTCTTTATTTTCTTGTCTTCAAATGGAGGTTTTGCCATCACAACGAAACAAATTAATCTTCGTTTCATCTGACCAAAGTAAAGTTCAACAATTTTCTTTGCTTTTCCGTATTAAACACTGGTCATATCGTTTCGTTGCATTTCGCTTTCTGCCTCTTGTCTCTAGTTTTGCATTTCTATTGGGGTAAGGATAATGGCAGTTATTTCGATAACGACAGCTTAGTGTGAGAAGATCTAAAAAAAGAAAAAAATCATCATTTCGAATTTTAAAAATCATCAAAAAAATCGGACAAATAAAAAGTCACTATTTCTAAAAGTATATTGAAATTTTTATTTAAACGAAAACATAAAAATTCAAGTTTATATAGTCTCTTGTACAATACATATCAAAATGCATAATTTTTAACTTTTTAAATAAGAAATCACAAAAAATATAATCACCCTTATCGTGAATAAAAATTCCACATGAAATTTGTTCCCTTTTCACATTTTCCCTATTAAAATTTAATGTTAAAAAAATAAAAGGGAACAAATTTCATGTGGAATTTTTATTCACGATAGGGGTGAATGTTAAACGCAACTTGTGCGAGAACTATATCAAAAAGCTACAAACCCACCCAAATCCGCTTGCTAGAATTCTAGGCAGACACAGTCGAGGCTTCGTAGAGCTTATCAGCCAATAATGCTCTGTTAGAGAGTAATTAGATTTAATTTTAGATTTAAGATTTGAATATTTATTGTTAGGTCTAGGAAATAAGGCAGATTCGGTAATTAATAAAAAAAAAGAATAAAAAAAAAAATATTTTTATAATATCTTAGTCCGCTTTTACACTCTTCAATTCTGATTCGTCAAGGCAAGTATTTTTGGATAAAAAGAGAAAACAGAAAAAAGGGGTACAAACTTGACGGTACTAGTCAATTTTCTTATTTCCTTTTATTTTTTTCTTTCATGCATGTTGATTTGCATTAAAAAGTACGAAAATTGAATTGACGTGTGTAAATTAAATGGCAAATTCAAAAGAGAAATAAACAAAAACTGGTCAACTAAAACTGAAGAGTGTGAAACAAGGCTTACAGTATTTTATAAATAAATATCTGAATTTAGCATATTTTATTCACCCCTATCGTGAATAAATATTCCACATGAAATTTGTTCCCTTTTATTTTTTTAACATTGATTTTTAATAGGAAAATGTGAAAAGGGAACAAATTTCATGTGGAATTTTTATTCACGATAGGGGTGATTAATTCAGGTTAAATTACAATGTCGAAAAAACAATTTAGTTTATTAAGTTTTAAATAACATTTTGAGTTTAGAATCCAATTCATCCAACATATACAGGTTATATTATATTCAAAGTATTCCGTATTTTTGTTATTTAAATTTATTTGGCTGAATATTTTTCCTACGTTTTGTTAAAATAGGAGAAGTTTTTGTAGAATTTCCCCGCTGAAGTTCAGAAATTGTTTGCTGTAAAAATTTTAGTTCATAGAATTCAGCATTTGAAATTGCTTTTTATGTTTTCATATAAATAAGTGATTTCTACTAACCTGACTCAATATGATTTGGAATTGGGAAACTTAAACTTAAAGATTGTCAATAATTAAGAAAACACTACTATTACTTAGTTCTGTTTTTGAAATATTTCATGTTTTTCTTAATATTTATGATATTAAATGAGAAAAATAGAGATTAATAAAACAAACAAATGATAGACAATTTTAATAATTCATAAAATCGTCACTTTCAATAAAAAAATCGTCAAATCGTCAAATTGTCACTTTGCTATTTTTGAAACAAAAAATCGTCCAAATGATGACAAATCGTCCAATTTGGCAGTTATGGGTGTAACGGAAACCTGGAAGAAAAGTAAAACTGCAAATTAATACTTTTTTTTTAATATAGAATAACATTTTTAATTTCGACCTCTTTAACATTTAGAGTACTTTTGCAATTAAAAAAAAATTGTACTTGATTTCTTTAATTTGCCAACACCGTTGCACGGACCAGCAATAACAAAAAAGTTCACTTGCTTTGCATTATTTCGCATGCACGAAGGTGTTGTTTTTGAGCAAATTTTACAGCATGTGCTTGAGAAATATTGGTCAGTAGTGGTGCTTGCTATTCACCTTCTTGTTTTTTTTTTGGAGTTTTTGGTTTTACTTTAGATTTAAACATGAGTGTTCGTACACACATATCAAAGTTAGTAGAGTACGTGTGTGCATAAGTATAAATATTAACTATTTTGTGGCTTTTTCGTGGCCGGTTTTAATCAAGATTTAATGAATTATACCAAGAAAACCAAAACAACAAAGCCAATACAAAACAAACCTCTTTAAGTTTATTTTAACATTTTGACCATAAAGATAAATTGTACAAATTTGTAGCATTTGATCTTTATGTGAAAATTGCACAACACCTTCATTTATTTGCTGGTTGCTTTAGGTTTTTTTTTCTTTCTTTGGATTAAAAACATTTTAAATAGTCTCTTTTATATTTCTTATCATCATACAATTAAAATTAGGTTGAAACTTTAAAACATTTTCATTCTTACAAAAAGTAGAAGGTAATCGATTGAACAAACATTGTTTATAGAACCCAATTGCTACTCAATTGAAAGAAAATGTTGGTGTTTGTTGCAGTAACACCACAACACATGTTAAATATTCATTCAAATTAATCGATTGTTTTCTATAAACCGACTAAAATTCTGTTAAGCCTTAAAAGTAGAAAATGCGTGTTCTTAATTAACCACCCACCTTGTTAAATGTTTTATCTACCGTACATGGAATAAGTAAGCTGACTCTTTGTGGGTTTATGTACCCACATCAATCATTTAAAGTGACTTTGACAGCTAATGCGATAACAAGTAGACAATACGAAAAGATAGACAGAGAGACAGTAAATCTACTTATGTCATATTAAATATTCTCGTACTAAAGTTACATATTCGAATAGTCGGTTAATTTATAGTTTGCTTAATTTATAACCTTCAGTAAATTTTATCAGTAAATAAATAGTTATCGATTTTAGAGGGCATTTTGGAAATACAGTAGTCGCTCGGTTATATATGAACTAATTCAAACTTAATCTCTTTACTAAATGGAAAAGTTCACATAATCAAGAGAATATTAAATAAGTAATTCACATGATTTTTATTACATTAAATTTTTATTTTCAATAAGTTTTTTTTAATAATTAATTTACATGAAAGAAAGTGCAAGAGAACTAACGCTTACGCCTTTGTCCAAGCTTTTTTCAGATATCGTTAACACCTTGCGCTTCATTGTTAGTTCAGACGACTGTAAGAAAACCTTACAATTTCATTGGCACATAATGAATTTATCTGTCAACCGGAATTGTCAGTTCACACGGTTGTCGAATTGTTGTTTGGCAAAGATTGTCAAATTCGTTTTGAGGCTGTGTGTGTGTGTTTAAAAATTTTAAATATTGTCAGGGAACAAAAAACAGCAATTGAAACAATTTTATCTGCATATGTCCTAGAAATTAGCGAGGATGAAGACAAAATAATAAAAAAATGTCGCTATCTATTTTTTATTTTCTTTAAATTAATTCTCTAATTTTCTTTCACAATTTTTCAAAATGTTATAAATGAAAGTATGCATTTGTTTGTTTGTTTGTTTATTTATTTATGTATATACAGAGTTGCATTTAGAAATAATTTCTCTGACAATGCTGCCATTGGCAGATGCATAAACTTTGCACATATGACAATTAAAAGTGTCTTAAAACAATCTTAGAATGACAAAAAAAAAACATGTGTTCACACGATTGTTAGATATCTGACAATGTACTGAAAATGCTTTTTCTTACAACGTTGGAAGACAAACATTTTAAGTTCACACCGTTGTTATACATTTTCTGAACATTTTTCGTACAACGTTGTACGATCTGACAACCGTCTGTACAAAGCTTAAGACAATTACTCAAAATTCAACACTCAAAACATGTAAAAAAATCAACGGTTGCAGGTTCTTTACTAATTTCGGTGAAGAATATATGGACATACATACTTCTAATAAGAAAAACATTTCAAAACGGTTGAAAACTGTGTGTTCACTCTTTAGAACCTCATGTGTTTAAATTTTGTCGTTCACTATTCTGGATGTTTGCATAACTGGATATTCATATAACCGAGCGACTACTGTACTATGTACGAGTGTATGCATAAAAACATGTAATGTATCACCTGGTGAAACTGTTCTCTCACATTTGACAAACATTTTGTGAAAAAAATATATAATCATTTTCAAAACATAATCAAACGAATAACCATGGTGCAACTATACAAGGTGAGTGCAGTAGCACAGCTGACTGACTTTGTTTACAATTTACTTATGAAAAAAGTGATACTTTTTCAAGCGCTTTTGACAAAAGTACACTATTTTACACAAACAAAATGCCTGTTGTTTCTGTATTGTGCTGTATTTGCACACACCTTGCATAATTACACCATGCGAATAACTTTCTTATTTCTTACTGTCAAACTACTGCTGATCTTATGGTGAATTTCTATGAATCTCTTTAATGAACATAAGTTAATTGTTAATAAGTTAATCGTAAAGGTATGGTCACATTTGGCAAATATTTACTCAAAAAAAAGCGTAACCACTTGTTTTAGCATAAATTTGTTTGACGTTGTTTATTCTTACAAGAGTTTTGCAAGATCAAACAGCATTAAATAAATTAAACTACATATTTGCTGTGCTTTGGCCTAAATAGGGAAAGTTTTTTTCACATAAATAAACGAGTTCAAATATATGTTATTTAGTGGTAACGTCTTTTTCGGCAAATATTTACCAAATGTGACCGTACCTTAAGAAATACATAATAAGAACTATATTTTTATACCCTACATCACCATAGTGGGGAGCGTATCTTGGATTTTTGCTGATGTTTGTAACGCCCAGAAATATTGGTCCAACACCTACCTTAAAGTATACCAATTGACTCAGAATAACATCCTGAGTCGATTTAACGATGTCCGTCCGTCCGTCTGGCTGGCTGTCGATGTAAAGCTTGTACGCAGAGTACAGGTCGCAATTTTGAAGATATTTCAATAAAATTTAGTACGTGATATTTTTTCGGCCCAAGGATAGATGGAATTGAAACTGGTAGAAATCGGTCCATTATTTCACTTAGCCCCTATACAAATGTCCTCCCGAAATAGGAGTTTAACGATCATAAATGTTTGAATTATAAAAGTATGCAAACAAATTTCATCACAAATGAGTAATAAATGAAGCTAAATCACATCTACAAATTTTGTCAAGATCGGTCCATAATTGATGATAGCTCCCATATAAGCCACACTTCCGAAAATCACTTTAAAGAGCATAACTTTTTTAAAACTGTTGTAAATATGTTTCGTAAACATACATATAATATGGTAGAATTTTATAATGATCGGTCCATAACTAGTCATAGCTCCCATATAAGGCCCACTTTCGAAAATCACTTTAAAGATCATAGCTCTCTCAAAAATGTTGGTATCCAAATAATATTGAACACAAATATATTTCATATATATACGAATAATACGGCACAATTTTATTATTATCGGTCCATAATTTGTCGTAGTTCCCATATAAGGCCTACTTCCGAAAATCACTTTAACGACCATAAATTTCTTAAAAATGTTGGTATCCAAATAAAATTTGTCACAAATAAGTTTCTTATATACAGAAATAATGACACCTAATTTTATAATGGTCGGTCCATAATTAGTCAAAACTCCCATATAAGACCCTCTCTGTAATTCAATTTATGCTCCATAAATCTTTTAAAAGTTTTTTTTATCGAGATAAAGTTTAACACATATAATATTTATATTCACAGAAATCATGGCACTAAATTTTTGGACAATCGGTCCATAATAGATAATATCTCCCATATAGCGCTCGTTTTTGAAAAACTATTAATACATATACTGGGTGTAGGGTATTATATGGTTGGGCTTAACCGACTATACTTTCTTACTTGTTTATAATCCAATTTGTTTTAATATGTACCAAAAAAACCGATTCCTGAATCAATTTATTTTCATTTATGAATATAATTTATGAATTCCCGAATTCCGGGATTTGAAAAACCAGTCCCGTTTGGCATCCCTAGTAAGAATTAATAAAGTTATACGTTTTTAAGTTTTTCTTTTTTACAGCTTTGAACATTAAGGAGCCGTGTTTATTATTATAAATTACTTAGGAGACCTCAGACACACGAAATCCTTGAAAAAAAATAACATTCGTATCCTAACTGAGCTGGTTAAGGTTTTTAAAATGCTCGTAAAACCCATTTCTATCAATTTATTATTATGGTTTTTTTCTTCTCCCCACTTGAATATGCATTTTATTTAGATCCTCTTTGAAAGTGACATGTTCAATGTCTTCATAAATAAACGTATAATATTTCCAAGTTTATTAATACTTAATAATTAATAATATTGTCATTTATTTATATTACGGAACTAATTAATACGAATATTTTGTTTAACTGGCTCGTTAAGTTGAAGAAAAAAATCCACCATAAAATGTCGAGTTGTTGTTCATTTCATATGAAAAAAACCAAACAAATAAATAATAATATAAATGTAGTTTCCAACAAAATGCTCACTCAAAACAAAAGCGATACAACTCAAAATTTCGCACTTTTTTAAGCGAAAACTTTTAACTATTCCAATTTTAGCTAATATGGTATTTTTATTTAAGGCTTTGCTAAAATAATAAAAACGCTTAATTTTAATTTTTATAGAAATTGTATATTTTGAGTTCTGACAGTTTGGCAGTTAATCGTTAATATGTCCAAATAAAATCAACACAAGATATTATTAAAATAAAAGCTTATTTATATATAATTGAATTTACCAAAAAAAAAAAAAAAAACAAAAAACAAAATTTATTTATTGTTAAAATAAATACTTACGCAAAAAAAAAAAAACACTGCCATTTCAAAAGTACTGGCTATTCTTTTAATTTTCTTATTTTCTTGTCGTACAAAATAAATGAAAGTTTCATAATTTATCATAAAAAGGGATTCAGTTGTGACATTAAGTCTGTTACACACGTTTCAGTTTTAGCTGACTAGTTTTTGTTCAATTTCCTTTTGAACCTGCCATTTCATTAACAAGCGCCCATCGTAAATTTTCGTGCTCTTTACCATCAACTTTCTAATTTTTTATGCAAACAACTTCGCGTAGAATAAAACTGAGTAAATTAAAGACAAAAAAAAAAAACAAAAGAAAATAAGAAAATTGACTAGTAACGTCAAGTATGTCACAATTTACATCAGGTAATTCTTTAAGCTAAGCTGATTACCTTTTAGACATCAGAGTGAGAGGGAGATAAGACTAGTACACACTTGATTGTATTAGCAACTCGTATTACTCTCTTATTTGTATTACATGCATGTGTATTGAAATGTGTGTATACTCTCAAATAAAAAATACAAATAATTTAAGCAATAAGAATTGTGCTGTGTAAACACCGAAAAAATTTCAAGAAAACATTGTATTAAGGTTTTTAATAAGAATTGCTTCGTGTAAATTGGGTCTAAGTTTTTTTCTTTTCCCTTCTCACTCAAAACTACTTGTCTTGAAGAGTCAGAATTGATACGTGTGCAAACGGACTAGTGAAAATTTACTGGGAAGACAAACATCAATTAAAACTCGGCAAGTCATATTAGAAAATAGAAAACAACTAAATAGAAAAGGTAAATCGTTGGAAGACATCACTGTACAATAAAGCAACATTATAAATACATAAGTATACCAAACATAATATCGTAGAGAATTTGCCTGGTTCAAAACGACAAAAACTGAAGCAAGAGCTATTATGATAAGAAAATCAAACCCAACATCTCGTGCTGTAATAAAAATAAAAAAAATACTGGAAACCTGTAACCGCGAGTACGTATAGAAGATCTTTGCATCAAAATGGCCTACATGGTAAAGTGCCAGGTACAAAGCTCTTTATATAAAAAAATAATCAAATTTAGCAAAAAATATATAAGCGAGTTTAAAATTTTTTGGAATATTCTGTTCACCAATGAAAGTAAGTTTGAGATATTTGGAGCTAAAAACCCCCCAAAAAATATGGCGAAATAAGAACGAAGCCTCTAGTAATAAATATTGTTACGTTTTTACGTACGGTGTTTTATTTCCTTTAAATAAACCGGATTCCTTTTAATTGGAAAATAAAAGCGTCAAGTAATTTGAAGAAAATATAACGAGTCTTCATTTATTTAAATGTACACAAAAACAATTAAACATGAACACAGAGTTTGTTTGACACATTTATATTAGGGTTTAAGAACACACTTAAATTGCTGTTTGAGAACACTTTGATGTTTACGCAACAATGACTTAAAATAAACCGATTCACTTGATTGTCCCTGTTAGTCTATTTATAAAGCAATCATAATTTCTGAAAGGTTCGGAGCTAAGATGCTAGAATGTTCATAACTGCAAGTCTAGATTATTCGTGTCTAGATTATTCTGCCAAAGTCGTTAAAACTTAATGTTCTAGAAATGCTAAAAAAGTTGTGTTTCGATATACACGCCCTCTGTTCATAACGATGTTGTATGTTGATACCGACCGTTAAATTTTAACTGAAATACAATTTCGTAACAATATGTTACTAAGTCTGTAAGTCTCAGTATTGGTCTGCGGTTGTATGACGGCATCAGAGGTCGGTAATCTTACATTTATAGAATCTATAATGAAAAAGGAAAATTAACTCGATATTTTTAAAAACAATGTAGTCCCTAGTGAAGCGAAATTAGTACTGCATTTTCCAAAAGGATAACGTTCCAAAGCATACATACCTCCAAAATATGAAGGAGTGCTTGCTCAATCATTGTCCAATAGCTTTAGATTATATACGCATTCCCCAGACCTCAATCCAATGGAGCAGCTGTGGTAATATCTGAACAAAAACAAATTAGGCCAAAGAAATATTTTTTTGCATGGATTACCTAAAGGCAGTAAGTAATACAGGATGAATGGAACAAAAACTCTTTGATGCTATGTCTAGATTTTCAGTTATGGCAAAAGGCAAAAGGACCACAAAAAAATGTTAAATATATAATTTTACATAATTTAAATATACCCGATTACTTTATTTTGGCGCGAAAAATCGTGTAAAATTCCATACTTCCCTACTTTTCTAGTTTTTGTTAATGAGTTATAATTGTGTATTGCTTAAGTTATTTACGAATATATTTTGTTTTAAATTTTTACTTGTAGTATATACATACATATGTATGATAAAACATTACATATTTTTAAACAATATTAGGTGTTTACTTTATATTGGCGCTCACTGTATATACGAGTACGAGCAGTCGTAAATGTTTGAAATTAAAAAAACACAGCATTTAGTAGGAATGAGAGAGAGAATTAAATTAAACGATATACAAATAATAAAAAGAATTTATACAAAAATGCGATTAATGTTAAAAATGAAAAATGCGTTTAATTACAAGTTGCCATTAAAAAACACATTCAGAAATGTTTGTATTAAAAACGACAAGAATTTATAAAACTACTGCAAGTGCTAATTGAACTCAAAACTAAGAAATATTTCTGTCCATATTTCTAAATGTCTTAGAGTGTGTGTGTGTGTGTGTTTTTTAATGGTTAAGACTTGGGGAGTTAATATTGCAACCGCACCTTCATAGCAACACAATTATCGTTTGTTTTTATGGATTTTCGTATAATTTTTTTTTGCACAGCCATAAACAGCTGACGTATGGAAAAGCCTGGCTTTAATTCTATGTACGAGTATTTAGGGAGGGTTCCATTATCTAACCACTTTATATTTTTGTTTACAAGGCAAGGGTGCTGCTGCTGCTGCTCCATTTTAAGTTTCAGTTGATACGACAATTTATGATTTTGATGAAATCCATTGAAATTATTTAATTGTTATTATTACTCGTATTTTCCCATGTAATTGTTTTAATTTCAGGTATTTGTATAACGAATGAATATGAAAATGTTTCTTGTGCCAGTATATTTATTTATTTAAATTTGTTGATTTTTTTTAAACCTACATATATTTAATTTTATTTTTATTTAATTAAATATTGTATTGTAATTATTGGACTGTTGCTGTTTGTGATCAGTTGTTAGGTGTTTCAAAACGTTTAATCTATTAGCGTACATATTTTTAATTTAAACGGTTTAGAGGTTTTTCCCTCTATAAAATCGGTAGTATTTCTCTGTTCGTTGGAGGGGAAGTATAAAATAACTTGTTAGATTGAATCATGTTCTTTGTGTAGCATTTATGCTAATTCATGTTGCAAACGCTTAGTTACAACTTATTTGAGATTATTAGTTTTTTAACCCTCTGGTGGGACCGAAAAAAGTGTCTTATGCAAAAAAATCATAATTGTCATATAAAAATTTCTAAATAGGAAATAAATATAAAACATTAAAAAAAATTAGAGTGAGTAAAAGCAAAGTTCTATCCGTATGTTCTACTGTCCTTTTCTTTCATGTCCTTTGATCATACATAAAACAGTAACTTTGCTTGTATAGGGTGTTTTTTTTTAGATATATAAAACTTTCAGTTGGCAATACTGTTTTATTTGGCGGCGATTTTGTCAGCTGCCAACTGATTTTTGTTTCAAGTCGCTAGTCTACGTCAATAAGCCCGAAAAAGGGGACAACATTCACCGCGTTATCGCCGATATACTGCCACAAATGCAGGAAAAAGACATTGAATATTGGACCTCCAGATTAAACTACGTCCGAGCCAGTCGTATGCCAGAAGTTATATTTAAATTATAATGCCAGAAAATTATCATTCGAATAAAGTAAATTTCATGTCAATTTAAAAAAAAATCATTTTTGTTTTATTCCATTTCAAAGTTTTATATATCGATGGCTTAATATAAAAAAGGCCTAACTCGATTTTTTGTTACTTTACAGATGAAGGAAAAAACTTAATAAAATCCGTAAAATTTAAATTTAAAATTTAATACAATTTTTAATAAAAAACCAACACATTTTATTTCTTATTTAATTTTTTTTTATTCTTGTTTTAACGAAGGTATCGAAGATTTATGATTTTTTTATGAAACAAAATTGAGTTAGGCCTTTTTATACTAAGCCATCGATATCTAAAAAATAAATACAGAACCATGATCTTTAAAATAAATTACAATTTGGAAGCGTTCTTTAGGCGTCAGTCTATTCATGTTGAAATCCCAAACCAAACTAGACATAAATCACTTGACAGCTAACAAAATGGCCACCAGTTGAAAAAGTGTTGCTAACTTAAAGTTCTATACATCTGAAAAAATGATCTATATATAGTAAAATCTTTGAAATCGATTCACAAACGAAGAATTTGAATCTTTTTTAATTTCTCATCTGAGATACCCTACTTTGGGAATCTCTGGCACTGCCCCTTAAAACGTTAAATCGAAAAATGTTTAACTCGACAACACTTATTCTCTAGGCATGTGAAATTTTATTGCAATCGGACTTACCGTTCAGATATTACGGATTTATTTTCCTTTTTCCAAATTCCCCCACTGTTTGCAATATCTGGTCCGCTGTTTGTGATAATTGGACAAAGTCACATAATTTAATAAGAACTCAAATGAGAGATATCATGGGTTAAAATATAAACTAATTGATTTATTACAACTTTATTTAAAGTATAAGTATGTATTTTATTATTTATCTTAATTAATATCTGTGTTATTGATTTTAATGTTAAACGTGTCAAGCATTTTAAAAACCTTAACATGAGCAATTGCTAAAACGCTTAAACAAGACATACAAATATTAATTTGGGTCACATTTTAAACATCTCTTGTTGAATGTGAAAAATTCTAATATACAGTGTAGCACAAAACTAGAAAATGAAAAAAAAATCTCCAAAAATATTGTAACAATTTTATAAATTCTATGCACCAACACAAATAATATTTAGCCTTTTTTGAAAATTTCCTTAAATTTTGGCATTATTTTTTAATTTTTCTTGTATTTTTGCTAAGAGCCAACAATATACACTGTGTTGCATAACTATAAATACATGAAACTTTTCTCAATTTTATAAGTTAAAGAAAACGAAAACATTTTACCTCCTAATTTTTCCTCTTAAAAATATATAAAGAAATTGATTAGTGTTTCATAACTATAAAAACACTGAAATTAGAATAACTTTAGAAAGCAATATTCACAAAAAATTAACTTTAGACTCAAAATTTTAACTAAAAAATTCGACCAGATTTAGATTTCTTATGTCTTCAGCTAGCTATAAATCTCCAAGCAACAGCTTTTTTAAATTTTATATGAATATATGTATTATATTCATCATACATATAGTCAACGGCTTAATATTCCCCAAATGTTCTCAATGGGTGTTCATGCGAACCATTCAACCATTTTTCGAAAACAACCATCATTTTGTTCGTTAACTAACATGTATTAATACGTTGTCTTGTTAAAAAATAAATTCTTTTTCAATACTATTTTCTAAAGATGACACTAATTTCTCATCTAGCAATTTTGTGTAATCATTAATTTTAGTGCTTGGAAACGCCAAATCAAGCATACTGTCTTCACAAATAGCTCCACTAACAATCAACCTCAACAAAGTATGGAACCCTTCTTGTACTTGAAATATACATCTACATATACATTTGATGATGTAGCACTATCAACCATTCATGAAAACCCTCAAGAAGCATCTCGCTACCTACAAAATAATATATTTGAATTAGCAAAATGGTTAAAGCAATGGCAAATAAAAGTTATTGAGCAGAAATGCACACATATAACCTTTACAGAATCATGCTCTCCTGTTTATATCAATGATCAAGCAATAACGCAACAATCCAAAGTTAAATACCTCGGTATACACCTCGGTTGTCGCCTTACATGGTAAACCCATATACATACATATGTAGATGCAAAGTTGACTAAAATAAAATTGAAATTAATCCAAATTCATTGGCACAAACTCTAGCCTTAGTTTAGTTCCTAAACTCCTACATTATAACCCGATCCTAAAACCTACATATATAATGTTATGGAACCAGCTTCAAATATAGACAGAATTCAAAGACGCTAAAACAAATTGTTACGAATAATCACAATAGGTACAAATGCGAATATCCATAAGGAACTAAACGTGCCTTTGGTTAAAACTGGGATCCAAAAACATGCAGAAAAAGTTTGAAGTATACCCTAACTAATTAGTCCGAAATATATTAATTAATAGTGGCTATATTCGACTCAAAAGAAGGGATACAGCTGATCTGAACCAAATAAAAGAATAAAAAATTATAACTTAATACATATAAACAATAATGGCTAAACAATTTTTGTCCGGCTCAATTCAAATTTATTAGATACAAGATTTGTAATAGTTATTGTTAGTTCGTTATATAATAAAGATACAATAAATAAATAAAAATACAATATTTGACCATAGCCCCACATATAAAGTCCACTTCAGAAATTCACTTAAATACCCATAAATCTGTTATAAAACTCCATATCAGGTTAAAATTCGAGACAATAAATTCTTATGTATATCATATACAAAATCAACAATGTACTTTTCCTGACTTTGTAGTTTAATTTTTTTATTGCTGCCAAATTTAGTAAATAATCCTACTAGTTACTTGTAAGTAAGCACCTTGTAATTGCCAAATTAAGTTTACTAAACGACCAATTTCAATGTTAACAAATACTCAGTAATACGAGTATGACGTTAATTTAACATATTTAAACGAATAAATATTTAGTTCATATATTTTTTCCAGAAATAAAGAAACCAGTTGAAAGTAATTGTATGTAATAAAAATAAATTCCCTTAAATAAATTAGAAAAATAAATAAATAAAATAAAAGAAATACAAAATTAACCAAAAGAATTTATGTGAATCCTCTTCAATTTAAAGCCACATTAATATTTTACTAGATAAAATTGGAACAATTGTATTAAGTTAAATAAAAAAAAAAAACTTATTGGCAGACAATTGGCGACATTTTATACAGGAAAACAAAAAATGTTACATATTGTTTGTTTTTGCTAGTCAAGGCTACTGAGGACGTTGGTGATGACAATAGCGTTGATAACATTGAACCAATGAACAATAACTAAAGTAACAAAATCTCTAAAATAAAAGGAAAGAGATAAGATTACAAGGATTTGTTCAAACTACATACGCTAAAGACTCAGTCTTTCCAAAGAACAAACATATTTGTAAATCAACTTGATTTCTGGTGAAAAAGGCTAAAACAATGAATGCCTTCATTTAGCAGTTATTTGGCAAATGGTTTGCTTGATTTTCAGTACCTATAATGAGAAATCTTTTACCAGGATCAACAACTAGCATCCAGTACACTACAAATTTATATAAAGCAAAAATATATGAAAAAATCAGTTGTAGTATTACCGGATTTTATGTGAACAATGCTTTATACATTTACTCTCAGTTACTTAGGTTGCAAATAGGGCTGCTATCGTCATCAAATCCACTATTAAGTATGAAACATTAGAACCAATATCTGAAGTTTATTTACAAGCTGCTGGAGTCAAAATTAACTGTATTAATTGTATTTAGTATCTCAATCTAATCAATTTATTGCCCTCCAAGTTACAGTATTAAATGTGAACAATATGAGAACTTTTTTAAAAATCTTGGAAGTAGATTTCCAGTTGGTTACATACGCTTAACAAATCCAAAAGGTAGAAAACTTTTCGAATGTATTTCTAAAAACAATTACAGATAGTTATCCACAGGACAACCTACTTACTGGCCAGCTGATCCTAACAAAATTCCTCTCTTCTCTTGGACTTTTTTTTTTTTTTGTTTATAAAGGTATTTCTCTGAACTCGCTTAGTATCGTATCTAATGATGATTTAAGTTCTGATCACAGTCCAATTCTTGTTAGTTTTTCTACTGTTTGTGAAAAACGAATCCAAAATTCAAAAATTATTTCTACAACTACTGACATTAACAGTTTCCAACAGTTTATGGAAGCGAGACTTGACTTAAACTTATCACTGAAAACTGGATATGACATTTATGTAGCTATTGAAGACTTTATAAGATTAATACATGAATACATCAACTCCACAAGCTAATCGTCATAGAAATAATTTTCAAATATCTTTTGAAATAAGGCAACTTATCGCTACGAAAAATATGGAAAAGAACTAGATTTCCTTCAGATAAATGAAATTTTATGTTTGAAAAAAAAAAGATTAAATGATTTAAAGAAGGAGTCCCTTGGCAAATATTTGGTGAAGTTAAGCCCAAACCATAAAAATGAGCATAATCTTTGGAAAGCTACAAAATATCTGAAACGGTCGCAAAAACGAAATGTTCAAATTAAGAATTCAAATGGCGATTGGTGTAGATCTGATGCTTTTAAGTCCCAACTTGAAAATAGGTTTACCCTATTTTCATTCTGCAATTAGGCTTATATTAGGTGCTCGATGGTATATACGAAATACCACAATTCATAACGATCTCAATATGCCATATATAAGGGATGAAATTAAGAACTACAGTACAGAGACTTAACGACCATCGAAATACACAGTGATACAAAATTGAATGAAATAGAGAAACCTGGGACCGGATATTATTTTTCTTGTAGGGCTTGTCGAGTAAAACAAGATACCAATAGTAAAATATGCCAATATCCGGTGTGACGGTTAAAAAACCGGTTTTACCTTTGTGCACTTATAAGCCTGTAATTTTGTTGATAATGATCCGAGAAATTTGGGTGTTATTGTCGAGCAAATTGTGTTATTTAGATGTATGCATATAGAACATTGAAATGGCATAAAACAAAGAAGATTTTTTTTTAAATTGACATGATATTATAATTCAAATATAACTTCTGGCATATGACCGCCATGGCTGGCTAGAACGTACTCTAATGTCGATGACATAACGCGGCGTGTCCTCCAAGTTGTCAATCGTTTCGGGCTTATCGGCGTAGACTAGCGATTTTAAACATAAATCACTTGACAGCTAGCAAAATGGCCGCCAGTTAAAAGAGTTTTGCCAATTTAAAGTTCTATACCTCTTAAAAACACCCTATACTATTAAGGTGTCGATATTTTTCGTTCACATCGCTTTCGTTTTTGTGCAAAATTGTTAGTAATTTGTTGTATGCTGATTTAATCCTTTTTCACCCTCCGAATCAAATAAGTCTTATTCAATATTTTATTCCATATTAATACAGACATTATTTTAGATGTTGTCGATTGTTTCCTTTACATATTTCAATTGCATTCATTATTTTATTCGTTTCGCAATCAACGTTTTCAATTCATTTTTTTTTCTTTCATTTCATTTTAAAAGTGTTGAGTAAACCATCCTTTTCCTTGGTTTATTTTAAGGTGATATTTCGAGATCTTTGAACCTTAATAAATGTTACATTAGCAGAGATTCTTATAACTGCTACCAAGAGCTTCATCTGTTACTTTAAACTTATTTAAAAGGACAACTATTTGTATAACTAAAAGAAATTCTTCATCTGTTTTTATAGGAATTTCCAATTCCACAAAACCGTAGATACATCATATAGTGCGTTCCAGGTTGGCGATGCAAAAATAATTTTAATTATTTTACCTTTATTTCTTCGACATACTTTTGTAAAATTTAAATTTTTTAATGACTTTGTAAACAAATCCCGGGATTTTTTAAAACAAATCGGGATTGGCATCCCTAGTTGCAAACAACTTTTTACATGAACTAAAATATAAATTCATGTTAAAAACAAGTCATTTTCTGTAGGTATAATAGTATTTTTATTAAATTCGAAAAATGTCCTTTATTGTAGGCTTGTTGTTTTCTTTCTAACCCTGTCCTTGCTTGCCTACTTAACAACACGCCAACTATACTTTGACGTCACAGAAAATTGTGTGTAACAAATGTTTAAGAAAAACTTGAACTTTTGAACCTGCCACCTGCCAACAATAAAACAAAAACACAAAGGTGCCAAGTTCTTGGAAAAATCTACTAGGATTCTACATAGAACATGAAAAACCCTTAAGGTCAATTATTAAATAGCTAAATTAAAGATTATATCGCTACGTAGTTATATAAAGTTAAGTTTACATAAAAGTTAAAGTTTATGGTTTAAAGATTGGGCATTAAACACGAATATTTGTTGGTTTTTAAACTCATAAGGTGACGAAGAAAGATGAAATCAAAGGTTGTTTTTAGTTAAATATACCTAAATAATTAGTGGAAATTAATATGCCGGAAAATAATATTTTAATATTTGCTACATGATTATAAATTACATGACATCCGCAATAATTTTAACATTATTAAAAGCTTCTAACAATATTTCACTTTTTGCTGACTAGTTTTTGTTCAATTCTCTTTTGAACTTGGCATTTCATTCACACACTTCAATTCAATTTTCGTACTTTTCCATGCAAATCAATATGCATAAAAGAAAAAAACAAAAGAATATAAGAAAATTGACTAGTACGGTCAAGTTTGTACCCATTTTATTCCCTTTTCCCTCGCATCCGAAAATACTTACCTTTACGAGTCAGAATTGAAGAATGTGAAAGCGGACTAAATAGAGGTTTTATTATAAGTTACATGTTTGTTGGCAGTATTTGTACCAAAATTTTGATGTATTTGAAAATATTGGGAATAATTAGAAACATAAAATAATTTTTTCGATTAGAAGATACCAATTAAAAACAGCCTTGAATTTGCTGACTATGAATTAGCAAAAGCACAAACATTTTTAATAATTTAGTTTAATTTTTATTTAAAAAAAGTAACAAAAAGTAACTAAAATTTAAAGAACACGTTTATGATGTGTTCAAATAATAAAACAAGCCAAAAGAAAGTGCATTTATTAATGATTTATTGAAATTTCAGTACAAGATCCCAGCGGACCTTTTCATACGTTCCTGTACAAAACACCTTTAAATCTCATCTCAAAGAAACTAAACTATTGTTCGGATCGCCTTGAACTTTTTTTAGACTATTCTAGATAAAATTTCCTTGGAATACATGTTTGGGTCCGGTATTCTTCCCATGGACCATCAAATAGAAATTTCAGTTTGAAAATGAAAAAGTTCACAGGGACCTTATCATCCAGCGGGTAACCCTCCCCGCAATAAATAAATAAATAAAAGTAAACAGAAGAATTTAATTTTAAGCGTCTGAATTTATATCTCCATATCAAACTAGTTTTGTGATACACTGTATATAGAGTGGGAAGCAAAACTGTCCGGATGTTTTGCATTAAGGAAGGTGCTTTTGGATGCGATCAAGTGATCTATGCCAAAAGTATTCTTTTCCATCAGACTGGTATCGGTTGACTTTTGTTTTGTCGCTCAAATAAACCGTTTCCAGTCATCCACTGATCAATTTTTGTGGGTCATACAAACTGGCTAATAAACCAATTCTATTTAATACGCGTCTAACCGTCCAGGAACAAACATCCTTACCAATACTTTTTGCAGCATTTTTCGGGGTCTTGATGTCCTTATTATGTAGCAAAATTCAATCTGCCGGGCATCACCATCAGAAAGCAGTCTTGGTCGACCGCCTAGGTTATTATTGCAAGCTACATTACGCCGTTTTTTTTTTATCATTTACCTTGGATTTATTTAAATTTAATTTTTCAGTAATTTTTCGGCATGAATAATTTTTTTATCTATATTAGTTGTCGTTTTTCTCATTTTTAAAGATCTTTTATTTAAAAATCAAGTTAATCACTTCACAGGTCAAATAATAATGCAACAAAAAACAGCAACCGGTCAAACGGTAACTGCACATTTTAACAGAGCAATATCGTGCAAAAGTGTCCGAATAGTGAATTTTTTTTTTATTTTTTGAAGCAATTAATGTGAGTTTTTTTGCTTTAAAATTTAGAATAAGGTTCAATTAAATAAAAAAAAAAAAAAATACATGTACTCGTATATGATAATATATGTACCTATATTTGTATTATTTTTCTTAATGCAAAACATCCGGACAGTTTTGCTTCCCACTGTATTTATTTATAAAGATTTGGTTTAGGAATCATAAAAACCGCAAGGAAATAGATGCTAATCTAAAGATACTCAGCCTTACTATGCTCTACTTCAACCTTGAAAATTGTATTCAAAACAAATTTCAGTTTCTTAGCCATAGCAGGTACACAGAAAAAAATAAAAATGAGTTTCAATTAAAATATTTGTGAAATCAATTAAAAATTTAATTGAAATCGGACCTGTAAACAAAATGATAGTATCAAAAAAAAAAAAAATGCGAGATTTAATTGAAAATATCAGAAAAATTAGAAAAAGTAATTGAATCAATTAAAATTTTAATTGAAAATTATTTTAAAATCAATTAAAGGTTTAATTGAAAAAAAACATGATTTTTTTTCTGTGTAGTTAATGCAATTATATCAATTATTGACAGAAAAAATATCGCCAAAATAACCATGAATAAAGGCATAAATAAAATTGTTGTAGTAAAACAATTAAATTGCATTATTTGGTAGTGCAATTTGAAGTTTGATGTTTTGTATTTTTTTGTTTTGTGCCATGACATAGAACAAACAAATTTTTTAATTCTGAAATACATATTTTTGTCTTGAACAGGCGTTGTTGGATGTGTTAAATTTTAGTAGTTTTTTTTTACCATTTTGTCGAATATTCTGAATTATGTTTATATACAATTTGGTTGTTTAAGGCAATATTGAGTATTAAAAAGAGAAAACAATTTGTAGTTTTGAAAGTTTGTAAATTAATTACACATAATAAAAACAGGTCAAATCATAACTTGTAAAGTTAAATGATTTAAATGTATAAATTTTCCGCAAAATTGCAATTGTATGACTAGAACGAACAACAAACGCATTGTTGTACAAATGTTTTGTCATGTCGTGTCATATCATGTAAGTACATATGTACATGAAATTATGATTATTTTGGTGTGTTTTATAATTTGTTCTCCTCTGGAGATGAAAAACACATGTAAGTATGTATGTATATGCAGTTGTCTAAACATGTACTCGTATGTATGTAAGTACTACCAACTACAGTCTAACGACATTATCTATTGTGTTTATTATTCTTGTTGTACGATGTTGGCTGACCATATGTCCCAAAACGAAAACCGTAGGAATATTGATCATGGCTGTTGTCACTGGTGTATAAAGCCGAAACTTTCATTCAAAAAAAAACTTACATTCATACGAAGTTTCCCAGCAAACATAATTTCAAATGTTGAATAGTTTGTAACCAGTTGTTAAGAATTGTTCAATATTTAGTTTGGAATTTAACCAATCAAGTCTGAAGTGTTTGCTGGGTTATATTGGTCACAGTTACAATCGCATATCCGCGTATCTGTGTAAAATGTTTTTGGAATTATTATGTGCGAGCACTCTCATATATGTACTTAATTTAAATTTTAGTAACGGTTGCATAATATCCAACAGTTTTCAAACGTACTACAGTCGGCATATACGAGTATGTACTATATGTATGCATGTAGTCTGCTGAGGATAAAATGGCTCTAAGTCATGTCAAGCTGGAAGCAGTTTGTAAGCGGGAATTTAACTTTGCTACCTTACAAATTAACAATTTTTACTGCATATATTCGTGAGAGCGCTTTAACTATTTTTTACATAAAATCTTTGACACTACAGTCGGAATATGTTTGTATGAGTATTGAGTGGAATATCAAAATAGCCTATAATATTCTTAAAAAACCGGTTCAATGATTGCAAGAAAGCTTAAGCTTCAAAAAAGTACCGTCAATTATGTTATAAAACGATACAAGTAAATCTTAAATACAGATCGTTAACAAAAAGATGTTATTAAACGAAACCAGGAATATACAAATAAAATAAAGGGTGATTTTTTAGCAAATTTCTCTATTGCATGACTGTTTTTGGCAGCTCAGCTATTTTCGCGTAACATGTTACTGTTAAATGTGTTCAGTTTGTTCTATAATTTAACCATGATTCGATTTACAAACGAACAACGCTTGGAAATAATTGCATTTTATTATTAAAATTCATGCTCGGTTAAGAAAGTAAAGATCAACTTTTTTATAGAATAATTGTGCTCAGTGATGAAGCTCATTTCTGGTTAAAACAAGCAAACTTGTCGTATTTTTTGTAAAGAGCAGCCAGAAGCTTTGCCAGAACTACCAATGCATCCTGAAAAATGCACTGTTTGCTATGGATTATGGGCTGGTGACATCATTAGCCGTACTTTTTCAGAGACTTCAAAGACGCAAAATGAAAAAAGACTCATGTCTTAATTTTTTGTTCGATGATAGTGAAGACGCGGTTATAAGAAAAAATTATAGAGAACGAATTAACTTTCCCGGACTACAAACTTTAATTTTAATATTTTTTTTATTATTTGAAACGTGGTGTAACTATACAATGTAAGTGCAGTAACACAGCTGACTGACTTTGTTTACAATTTACTTATGTCAAAAGTAATATTTAGTCAAGTGTTTTTGACAGTAGTACATTATTTTACACAAACGAAATGCGATTTGCACTCACCTTGTATAACTACACCATTATTTGAAATAAACATAATTAGGGAAATTGAAAGAAAAATTAGACAGCAATACACAGCGCATTCAAGTATTTTCGGCTGAAAATCAACTGCTATATTGCTTGCATTGGTTCGGAAATGGTTGTCAGTACCATAAAGTTGCAGCTAGGCATTGTGTTTTAAAATCAATAGATTGCAGAACCATCTATAGAGTTGTCGACGTTATAATAGACGTTTTATTTCAAAACACGTAAAGCGGTGGCCCGATAACGTCAGTGGTATTCTGAAAAATACCGATAACTTAAAGAAAGATTATCGTGTCTAAATTAAATGAAATGTAAACATTAATATGTTCAAAATATTTACATACAACAATTTTGGGGCAAAAGGTACTAGAAAAAGGTTTTTAACTATTGATTCTATTATTTTCCTGTTGAATTCAATCATGTCTTAAATACAAAATTAAAAAGTTCTGTTTCACACTCTTCAGTTTTAGTTAACCAGTTTTTCTTCAATTCTTTTTTGAACTTGTCATTTCATTCATATACGTCAATTTAATTCTCGTACTTCTTAATGCACATGTTCATGCATGAAAGAAAAAAAAAACAAAAGGATATAAGAGAATTGACTAGTACCGTTAATTTTGTACCCCTTATTTTCTCTTTTTCAGAATTAAAGAGTGTGAAAGCGGACTAAGCAAAATAGTTTTTTAAAACACTGTGTGTACTTAAGGTACAATTTTTTGCACAAATTTGTTTGACGATGTTTAACCTTGCAATTATTTTGTAAGAGCAAACATCATCAATTAAAATAAAACTAAACTTCTATTGCGATTTGTCTTTAGGAAATAAAGTTTTTCAAATAAAGACAAGAATTGTAAAGGTGTGGTCACTGTTTAGCTGAAAAGCTCTTGAAAGTGGATGGACAATTGGAAGAGATTATCAAGCTCTCTGAGCCGAAACCAAATCGTTTAGAATTTGATACTTAGAAAAATTTAACAAACAATATGAAAAGAAATGAAAGAAAACAGGGAAATTAGCAATTTTTTCTTATTATTTATTAAATTATTTGAACAAAGGATTTCTTACCAGTAGAGGAAAATGAAGTGAACAGCTGAACGGTTAGTTTGTATCTCGCCGAAAATAAGTATTTATTTACGATCTTTTTAGAACATTGCCATTTTATTTAGCACTTTGTGACAGGTGGAAGTATACTGCAAGACAAAAATTGAAATTGTAGGGAAAATAAGGGAAATCGCTAAGTGTTGTTGTGGCGTAAACAGTCACACTTGGCAAATATTAAGTCAAAAAAAGCGTAAACACTTATTTTAGCACAAGTTTGTTTGACGTTGTTTACTCTTATATAAGTTTTGCAAGATCAAACAGTATCAAATAAAATAAAACTAAATATTTGTTGTGTCTTGTCCTAAATAAACACAGCTTTTTAAATAAATAAACAAGTTCAAATATATGTATTTTATTTAGTGGTAACGTCTCTTTCGTCAAATATTTGCCATGTGTGACCGTACCTTTAACTTTAGCATGCTATTGCAGGGTAAAAATCTGTGGCATACCACCAACAATGTACTCGATGTTAATAAAAATTCAGCATTGTGGGAGGAAGTGTTCAAAGTATGACCAAAGTGCAGTGCAGCCAAAGTGCTGTTTTCATTTTGCAAATATGGGCTGGAATATTCAACAAAAA
This sequence comes from Bellardia bayeri, assembly GCA_950370525.1. Classification (NCBI taxonomy): domain Eukaryota; kingdom Metazoa; phylum Arthropoda; class Insecta; order Diptera; family Calliphoridae; genus Bellardia; species Bellardia bayeri. The sequence continues at coordinate 97,677,195 of OX493264.1, forward strand.
GTTATGCGAACTCTATGACTTTTCTCCAGTTAACCATTTAACCATAAGAACACAAAATGCGCGTGTGTTGCAAATTAAAAAACAAAAAAAAAAAAACTTAAATAGTCCACACACATTTCGTTGTGTTTTTTTCCGGTTAAACGTACATACATACATACATACATATGTACATACATATCTTGAAGTTAGAATTTTGAAGTATTTTTTTCTTATTTACAAAGCCAAAATTGTCCAATACATATTGACACAGATAACAAAATAAAATACACTGGGATACTGATACATGCACAATCACGCCAATAACCTAAATATTTAGCATGAATGTGCATGGATGGCAGTGCTGGTTTGTGGCGCTGTGTGTCGAGTTAAGTTGAGCATAAAATTTATTTCGAAATATCAAAGGTCGTATAAAATACATATCAATATCAATTCTGGTAGTCAAAATGGGTGTATCTGTGTACAACGAGCGAGCATTTAAAGCACAGACGGACAACATGGTGCGAGTTGTTTTTATGGTTTAACATTCGTTATGGACTTGTGTTATACCCTCCAACATCATAAGTGTCATTCCGTGTGTAACACTGAAAAATACTCATCTGAGACCAAACAAAGTATATACATACATATATTCTTGGTCCTTACGAAATTCTAAGTCAATTGAGCCATTTCCGTCTGTCTGTCTGTGTAAAACACTCTCACGTTCAAAGGACACAACCGAAATCAACAAAGTTTACAAAAAACCGTTTATAGTTCTCCTAAGCAGTTGGATATTGAAAATCAGCAAAATCGGTATAGTAGAACAAGAGTTAGGGATCAAAATTTAAGACAACCTCCATGAAAAATTGATATTTTAAAAATTGTTCTTCCAATTTTCTTAAATATATTGCAGATATTCCCATGAAATTTTGTATGCGTTGTTTTTATGATAAAAGAAGAAAGTGTGAGGAAAATAGTAAGATTTCTCATAGCCCCCATACTCCCGAAATATTGCTCAATTACACATAAATGCCTATAAAATTGTAATATCAGTACAAAATTCAGCAGGAATAAGTTTCATGCAAAAAGGTATCGTAAAACGAAATGTGGTTTAGTTCGGTCCATGTTTGACCATATACCCCATTTATATAAAGTCCACTTTTAAAATTCACTTAAATACGTTTAAAACTGGTATAAATAATGTTAAACGGTTAAAATTTAACATAAATAATCTTTAAAGGCACTAAATTCTTGTACTAAATTTTATGGTGGTCGGCCCATAATTGGTCATACCTCCCATATAAGAACCACATCCGAAAAAGCCATCTTTTATATTTCTCAAAATTTTACACATATCATTTATATATGTATATACAAAAATCACATCACAACATTTTGTGAATTTCGGTCCATTTTTAACCGTATCCCCCATGTAAAGCCCTCTTCCGAAACTAATCCTCATAAATCTCTTATAAATAACGGTACCGATACAAAATTTTACACGTATCATTTACATACATGCCTAAATCAAACTGATAGATTTTGAGAACATCGGTCCAAATTTGACTATATCCCCCATATAAGGTCCACTTGCGAAATCCACGTTAATACTAATATATATCATAAATACACAGTTATTATGTTGAAATTCGACGTGAAATATCCTTATATGCATAAAAATCACTGTTCCAAAATTTAAGAAGATCGGCCCATAAGTGGATATTGGATTTATAAACTATTAGTCCATAACTGGTCCACTTCTACTATGCCACCCATAAATCTTTAGTAAAAAATATTATTGAGATCAAATTCAAACAAAAAAGCCTCACCTTATATCTTATCCTCTTTTATATTCTGTTTCTTAACTTGTTGTGAATATGGAAAAGAGTTCTTTAAGTTTATAAATTGTTAAATTACACTCAAGATTATTATGAATATCAGATAAACTCTGTAAATTACAGTAAGAATTGGTAATTTTATCAATTATAAATGTTCAAAATTAGATAATATTTCAAAATATTTAAAATAAATTACATTGGCCGTAAAATTGTCTTTCAAACAATGTATAAAATACTAATAAAATTTGCACTAAGACTGAATAGAAACACACAGAATAAGGATATTCTAGTCCTATAACCAATGTAGTTTTTATATTTCTTATTACGTTTAGGTGGAGGGTATTAAAGATTCGGCACAGCCGAATATAGCACTCTAACTTGTTTTTCATATTTTGTTTTCATAATTCTTTAAAATGCTTAAACAGTTGGCAGTTTATTGTAGTTTTTTGTCTGTGTCAAATACAAAAAATATTTGAATCTTTATCTACTAGTTTTTAAATAGTAATTCTCTTTATGATTTACAGATTTAAATCTAACACCAGAGACCATATGTACTACATACGAGTACAATTTCATGGCATACACATGATTTTTGATTTGTCAGTTTGATAGATTTTATATTTATTTTTTTTATTTTTTATGTCTTTTTTTTAGCATTTGACATCAAACAATATACTACATACATATGTAAGTTCCTTTAATATTTTTATTTCGTTTAGCTGAAATGAAGTTACCCCCTGCTGTGCTGCATACAGGTTGTGGCAATAATGTGTGGGTGTAGGATAACAAAAATTAAATAAAAAAATACCCCCACGCAAGACTTTTGAATGCAAATGAATGAATATGTTGCAAAATAGTTTACAAGTTTTAATCAAATTCATATTTAATAATTAAGTAATCACTTTTATTGCTTATAAAGTTAATTTAATTGTAATTCATTTGTCAATGAAATGCTGTCTTATCTATAGGTAATTATATTATCCTAATTAAAGTTTGCTTTGTAGTCAAATATAAATATTAAGCAGGCAAAAAATATACGTAGGTATACGTATATAAAATCGTTCATTTATAAATAATTAACAAACAAATCTATGATTTTCTGCTGTTAAATAATTGTTAAATATTAAAGTATTGTTCACATAAAATCCGGTAGCGTAAATTCGAGGACGGTTCGGAAACTTTTTAGCCTAGAACAGGAAGTATAAACAGAAAAAAGTAAGTGTTTTGGAAACTTCCATTTGTGCTTTGAACACATGTTAAATTTCTTTTCGTTCTGGCAACTCCTTCATATAGAAACAGACGCATCCGCGATTTTGTTACAATGGAAAAATTATAAATTCGTGGTGTCATTAAATATTTAAATAAAAAAGGTTTATTGGGACAAGAAATTCATAATAATAGAGTTAATGTGTTAGGTGAAAGTGCTTCTTTATATGCAACAGTAAAATATTGGGTTGCTGAATTTCAACGTGGTCGTACCAGCATTGAGGATGAACCACGTAGTGGACGGCAAAAAAGTACAACAACAACAGAAATTGTAGGCAAAGTGCATGATATGGTGTTAAATAATCGACGAATAAAAGTGCGTGAAATAGCTAATAGCATGGCCATCTCAAATGATCAAGTCCATTTAATTTTGCATGAACAACCACAGATGAAAAGGCTTTCTGCAAGTTGGGTGTCGCATTTGGTAACAGTCGACCAAAAATGCATACAAATGAATATTTCTCAAGCTTGTTTGGATCGTTTTAAGAAAAATAAAATGAATTTTAAGTGTCGTTTTATAACTGGTGATGAGACATGACAAAAGAACAATCTCAGCAATGGACTGAAGCTGGAGGAAGTGCCCCAAAGAAGGCAAAAACAATTCAATCGGCTGGTAAGGTTATGGCAATGGTTTTATGGGACTTTTTATTTATTTATTTATTTAAGGTCTACGGAATAAATCCTTACAGACAATTATAAAAAATTTATATAATATACAAAATAACAAAAAATTTAAACAGCCATTTAATTACACTGATAAAGGTACGTTTAATGACATTAACATTAACAGAAAAACCAATTAGAAAATAAAAATCATTATAATGTTTACACAATTTTCTTATAGAATCAGAATTAGCATAATTTGTTTGATTAATTTGAATATAAATTGGAATGTAGAAACGAGTTGATCGATGAGGAATCTTAAACTTTATGTTGCTGAGTAGGAAGTCGGAACAGACTGCACCATTTATTAGGGTAAATAAAAATGAAATGCTAAGCATAGTTCTTCTGCTCTCCAAAGTTGGTAATTTTATTAATGCATGCCTTGTAGTATAATGAGAAATAATGACGTTAGGATTCCATGTTGAGTTACCCAAACAAAAAAGAAGAAATTGTTTTTGTACTGATTCTATAATATTTTTGAAATAATCCGCATCCGGATCCCAAATAACAGATCCATATTCCAAAATTGTTCTGACTAAAGATGTGTATAACCGTTTAGTAATTATTGGTTCAGTAAACTCCTTAGCCCATCGTTTTATAAAAGCCAACACACCACGAGCTTTGTTTACCATCATATACATATAAGTGTTTTTTGAAATTTAATTTAGAATCCACAAGTACTCCAAGATCTGAAAATTCCGTTAAAAATCAAGTTGATGTCCGCCCAATGTAAAGTTAAATAAAGCGTTATCATTTCTTGAAAAACGCATATGTTTGGATTTTTTCAGATTCAGTTCCATTAAATTAAGTACGCACCGTTGAAATAGTTCATCCAAATCATGTTGCAGCAAATTTTTTTCAATGTTATTGTCATAGCTATGAAATATCTTCACATCATCGGCATATGTACATTAAGACGTTACTATATTTAAATACGCATGACACGTGATTGATGAATAAAGAAAATAAAATTGGACCAATGTGACTGCCTTGCGGCACTCCAGAACTTACAATAATGTTTTTTCATGTAGTTTGTATATTGAAAACAACATTTTGTTTTCGGTTTGTTAAATATGATTTAATCCAATTTAAACTCCCGTGTGTAAGTCTCATAGCATGAAGCTTTATCAAAAGTAATTTATGATTTAAAAACTTTACTAAAATCCGTTGAAATACAGTCTGTAAATTTCCTTTTAATAAATCCACAATTTACTATAGTAGTCAGCTGCATGAGATTAGTTACTTCAAAGGAATTTTATTGATTGACTATCTACAAAAGAGTAGAATAATAAATTCAGAGTACTAGTGCAACATTTTGGATCAATTAAATGTAAAAATTCGAGAAAAACGTCCTGGCTTACAACATAAAAAAATAATTTTTCAGCTTGACAACGCACCAGCGCACAAGAGTGTTTTAACAATGGCTAAAATAAATGAATTTAAGTACGAGTTGCTTGACCACCCAGCTTATTCTCCTGATTTAGCTGACTTTTGACAGTTTACCAGTTCCCAAATAAAAAAAAAATTCCTAGCTGGCAAGCGTTTTACCTCAAATGAAAATGCTATTACCGTTGCAACCATTATTTTGAAGGAGATTATATTGAAAAATAAATATATTTTTGAAAAACTAACTATTCTCTTTCTGTGCTAGGCTAAGAAGTTTCCGAACCGCCCTCGTATTTATATAACAATAAAACATGATTGAATACTTTTGAATCTCTAATTTAAAGGCTTAAGCCATAGCAGTCTACACGACTACAAATGCCGCTGGCTATAAATTCCCTACAGGACGGCAGCTACTTAATTAAAACGTAGTTTGCAGCTGATCCCCCAATCTGACGTTTTAATAAAAAATTGCATTTATAGAATTGAAAGCTATTACTAAAATACAACAAAAAAGTAAATAAAAACATTAAAAGTAATAAATCGTAAACAATAAAACCTTTTTTAACATTTTTTTGTCGGTCACGCCTGGATTGAATTGGACGGGCTCGCAACGTTTAAAATATAATCGGATATATCTTCTGTACTATAACGGTCACAGTAACGAACTATATATTAAATTGTAGCTTATAAGAAGACATTTCTAACGATGCAACATCCTCCTCGCAGTCGTGTTGCCTGCTGTCGTCAAAAGAATCATGCTCATATAAACGTGTGTATTTTATTTTTGACATATTTTAGTCGATGGCCTGCCGTGGCGAATGTGTTTAAATCTTAAAAAAAGAAACTTAAATTAATTTCGGAATATAAAAGTCAATGTTTTTGTTTGGAAGGCTTGCATTTGCTATTGCACAATATTGCGATCTATCTGCATTGCATAAATATTCCAAATTGTAAACATATTATATTTATATACCCTACACCAATCCAATCCAATATACCCTGGATTTGTGTTGATGTTTATAACGCCTTAACTGTTTTATAGGTGTTTTATGGTTGTAGGGTGTTATTTGGTCGGGCTTGACCGACTGTACTTTCTTACTTGTTTTGTTTAAATTTCTTTTGACAATAGTTTAATATTGTTTAACTCATCGACATGATCTTTTCAATACCAAACCTTTGCAGCTTTTGTTTAATGACCGAGAGCTAAGGCAAAAAGCTTTACTGAAGAGGCAGCAAACATTTAGGCAGGCATTAATTGTTGGAAATTATACGAGTTTTGAACTTTATAAATGCCATCTGGCCACCCTTTTTCTTTTACAATGTGAATGTTGTTCACTCTTTTGTACTTATCTTTCTCATTCTCAATTAAACCATTGAATAGTAAAGAAGAAAAATCAATCTTTCTTTTAATTATTATCATATTGAACGTAGTATTTTCTTTTAAAGTTAATAGTTTATTTTAATAAAATTTTTAATTTCTTTTTATTGCAATTGTTTACAATCATTGAACCAGACAATTTTCAAAAAAATTTATTTCTATTTTGATTTTATAGAAAAATTAAATGTTTAATTTCAAACGCCAGTATCTTCTAAAATATATGAGATAATACATACAGTGGTTGACACGAGGTGCTAACCTCGTATCTGTTGCCAATTAAAGCTAATATATTCTGTTGTTCGTTAGTGCCAATTTACACGAAGCAATTCTTTAAGCTGATTACCTTTTAACCATCGGGCTGATGTCGAAGTATATACTCGTACTTGTCTTACACACTTGATTGTACTAGCAATTCGTGTTACTCCCTTATACTATCAAATAAACATACGATGGATTTAAGTTTTTAGAATTGTGCTGTGTGAACACCGAAGAAATTTCGAGGAAAAACATTGTATAAATCTTTTCAATGAAAATTGCTTAAGGTGATTTTTTCCGTTGAGAAAAAATTAAGTTTTGATATTCGTGATGGTTTCAACAGCTACGCTATCTCAAAAATAAATTTCGGAGAAATTTGTGTCATCTTTAGAAAATAGTAACGAAAATGTAAGTCAACACAGAAAGGGGTGGTTGTCTTCGAAAACTATTAATGTACTTGAATGGCGCGCATATTCTCCAGATCAGAACCACATTGCGAACAACCTCATTAAATATACATACATATATGAATTAAAAACCGATAATGTGAAAGCATATATTACTTAAAAAAAAAACTGTTTTAAATGTTGGGAGATCTATATCTGATGATATAAGAATGCGAATATTGGTATTTTAAGTTATTTTAATTTCAATGTATTTATAGTTATGAAACATTAATTAATTCGTTAATACATTCTTAAGAGGTAAAATAAAAAATAATGATTTTTTTGTTTCATATAAGTTAAACTGTTTCTTTAACCTACAAAATGAAGAAAAGTTTTATGTAATTATAGTTATGCAACATAGTGTATATCTCAGATTGGTTGGGTTATAGATCAGCTGTACAAAGCTTTGTTGGATGGTGTTGCTATTTGAGATGGATTTTTTTAAACGTCTTTATTTCTTATAAACCAGGAGCTTGGGTTAGAGTCCTAAGAATTTTAAATTGTGCCCTCTGTTTACCATCAATACTGGTGTCATTTGCCGTTTTTGTTAAATGAACAATAATTGAATTATTTCCAAATTGGTTATAATGGATAGGCCACAGGTATAAACAGGTTATATTAGGCTTAATTTAGATAGGCCATGGATTGGCCACAGCATATTAGAAGACTTTAGAGGCTGTTGGCTTCTATGTGATGACGCCAAGTTAGGTGTCTATGTATCCATATGTATGTGACATAATCAGATTGTGGGATATTCAGGTTATTAATTAGGACAGGTAATAATAAATGTAATGTGCTTCTTTAGCTTTCATTTAAAAGTATTCCTCTGGTTGTCAATCACTTCAGCACACGTCTGAGGTAATTGTCTAGATGTTATAATTGTATCCACATGTGAACTAAGAATGCCAGTGTCACCTATGCTTGAATCCGAAATTTCACGATTTGTTGCAATTATTTATTTAAAACAAATGTTCTCACTCAAGTATTTAGTGTCTAAGAGCAATTTAATATAAATTAATCATAGATACACTAGTCGTTCTATGAACAATTAGCAACATTGTAAAATATTGTACTATGAATTAAATGCGTACATAAATATGTGCATATTAAAAAAAAATATATTTATATGAATTTTTACATTCAAAGGGGATGTGAGTTATGTTCTTAATAAATGTGACAGCAAATATTCGTTTTTAGTAACAAAATACACTGAAAAAGAAAATTATTTATTAAGTGTACTTGATGTACAGATTTAATAATAATTACTATATTTTTTGTATAATTAGTTAATGAATAGATATTTGAATTCCAATTTATCTAAGTGTAAGTAAAAGAAAGAGAGTTCAAATTAAACGCCAATAAATCAAAGTAAATGTCAAAACAAATCAATAGAAATACAAATCACTTTGTTAAACAAACAACGATATTTAACACCCTACGATTACAAACGTGGCCATGTTGACATGCCTCCGAAACATATAAAAAATAAAAATTGTAACGAACATACATACAAGTATGTGTGTATGTAGATCTGACGGCGTGTCTGAACAGTAACAAAAAATTTATGCGCTAAAATCAGCAACATTATGCCAAAAGTAATCATAAAAACCAGCCATCAAATAACTAGAGTCATAATCTGTTTTCATTACCAAGCAGAAAGTTAAATATAAAAAACAACGTACATATGTACATTTAACCACACATAAGGACAGACCATGTTGAAAAACATGAGCAAACAGAGGGATAGACGAACAAGCAAGCTTACAACTGGCGCTGCCTGTCACTGACACTTTCTGACAAAACAATCTCATAAAATCGTTTAAGTCTAACAACAGTAACAACAATAACAACTGCAAAAAAATCCCATAAAACATATTGAAAAGTCTCGATTAGTTGTGTTTGGTTTTTAGACTGTTTCTTTTTTTTCACTTTTTTTCTGATATTTTATTTGCCCCAATGTTGCGTCTACGCAAGTTCAAGTACTTATGCCAGCAACGCAATGCAACGCAAAACCAGCAATATGATTTACCAAAATGCTCACAATATTTTTGGCCTTAAACGACAATCGGCTGACGGCATAAGGTTGTTTATTTAAAAAATGTGAGGATTTAATGTTGTTTATAAAAAAATATAAAAAAATGCGAAAACATATTACGTTTTTACGTAAATGTACGTTAGACATTTATGTAACGGGTGATTCAAGTAGAGATAGTTTTTTTCAATAGCCTTTTTTTGACAGATCACGTGTGAGTCGTGTCATGCTGTCATGTTATTTTTATTTAGTATTGTTTGGCATTTCATAATGGAAAGACATACGTTTGAACAACGTTTATAAATCGTTCAACTTTATTACGAAAAAGCACGTTCTGTGAGGAATTTGTTTCGTGCTCTTCGCTCAACTTATGGTAGACATAATCGACCTACTTAAAATTCTTTACACCAGCACCCATTTTAAAACCCAGCATCCATTATTGGATAATATTCGAACGAATAAACTACGTCTAGCACGCTGTGCAGAAAATATAGCGGTGGAATTATCAGTCCATTTAAAAATGGTGCCGGTGCGAACGTAACCGTCAATGGCGACCGTTATCGTGCCATGATAACCGACTATTCGATGCCTGAAATTGAAGCTCGTGATATCGGCAACATTTGGTTTCAGCAAGACGGCGCCACTTCCCACACATCGCATCAATCAATGGATTTATTGAGAGAACACTTCGGTGAGCACATAATTTCACGTTTGGGCCGGTCGATTGGCCACCAAGATCATGTGCTATCACTTCGTTAGACTTTTTTCTGTGGAGATATGTAGAGTCTAAATTTTATGCGGACAAACCCGCTTCGATTCAGGCCTTGGAGGAAAACATCACGCGTGTCATTCGCCAGTTACCAGTCGAAATGCTCGAACGACTCATCGAAAATTGGACTCAACGGATAGGCCATCTGCGACGTAGCAACAGCCAACATTTCATAGACATAATCTTCAAAAAATAAATGCCAAAGAACTTTCTTTGAAATGATAATAAACATTCCCCATTAAATTTGTATTTTCTGTGTTTTTTTTTTCTTTAAAAAAGTAGAGAATCTCGAAATGAATCTCGCTTTATTAAAGAGTTTGGCAACAAATCTGGTTGCAAATAAAACGTGTAAAATAAACATAATCGTGCACATGTATATATATTGATTCTGCTCATACCATGTTGCTTTTGGCGATAATGCCAGTTGGTAAAATATTGATTAAGTAAGAAAAATAATTTTTATTAGAAAAATTTTATTTGGAAAGCAGCTCAAAATATGAAGATGACCTTAAGGAACTATTAATACAATTTCAAGCTGGATACTCCAGTAACTCTCCGATATCTTAGACTTAACTAATATACACCCAGAGAAAAAAAGAATACATACGTGTACACAGAAAAAAAAATCATGTTTCTTTTTCAATTAAACCTTAATTGATTTTAAAATAATTTTCAATTAAAATTTTAATTGATTCAATTACTTTTTCTGATATTTTCAATTAAATCTCACATTTTTTTTAACTGATACTATCATTTTGTTTACAGGCCCGATTTCAATTAAATTTTTAATTGATTCCACAAATATTTTAATTGAAACTCATTTTTATTTTTTTCTGTGTACGATTTGTGTCAACAAAGATGTTGTCAATTTAATACCGCTCCGTTGCCGATTCGACACTGCATCGTTGCCGACTTGTAACACGCAGTTTTTGATTTAACACCGTATCGTTGTAGATTTGACACCGTTCGTTGTCTATTTCCTTTCTGAAACCACCCCAAATAAATAAAAATTATATAGTTTTTTTTTCTTTTTGATTTGTTTTATAAGATATCCGACTATCCAAATGAACTAATAATAATCACTCGGATAGTCGGATATCTTAAAATGTTTTGTGTATTTTTAATATAAAATGTAATGTAACCTCATTTATAATAATTTAAAATATTTATTTATTTATTTATTAAGCATATAATTAAAAATTACAAGCTAATGTTACTTAAGGGCAATGGCGACGTAGGCCTTCAGCTCAGAAGTTAGTATATTATAGTTAAATAATTTAATTTAATTATATAATTTAATAGTTAATTTAGATGTTTACAGATGAGAGTAAATATGCTTATTTTAAAAATGAGCTTTACTTGCTTTGGTTGATTGTATGTATGTATGTACATCACTATAATGTTTTGTATGTTTACATTATGCAAATACAAATTGGAAAAAGTCGGTCTTTTAGAGGTGATAAAATTTTAAAATTTTTTTAGAGAATACTATATTCGAACTTTTTATATTTATTATTAGAAAAAAATTTTTCATTCGGCTTGAGTTCATTTTTTTAATTAATAACTCGAAGAATACCATTGTGAAACTATACTTTTCTAGACAAATATCACACTGAAATGCATTTTCTACCCTGCCAACGGCGTCATCAGCAATGTTTATTGTCCAAGATCTACTTGTAAACCTCAAACATTTTTTATTACAACATGTTGAAGAATTCATTACATAAAGTCATACTCATTATTTATGAATTAACTTTAATTATTATTATTTATTAATTTTAAATCCATTATATTAAAATGTAAATGAATTATGGCTTTGCCAACTCTTGCTTCAAGGCGCTGAAGCACAAAAATAATATGAGCACGTAAAAAAGTGTAATCATGTGGCAGACTTTGATAATGTTAAAATATTAGACATAGAAAGGAAGGAAAACGAAAGGTATACACTGGAGAGTTTACGCATACAACAAAAAATAAAAACAACAATGAATACGAAAGAAGACAAAGACAACACGAAACTTCAATACTCCTCTGCAATTAATAATTAAATCAGTTCTGTGATATTAGCTTTAAGTTAAACTTGAATTAAGTTTTGTAGTCGTGTATTGTATATTATATTTTTATTAATGATTTGATTATTTATACCAAAATTCTGTTCGTGATGTCCCGTTTTTTAGTATTTTAGTAACTAATTAATAATAAAAATTAATATCCAATTATAAAAAAATTCAAAGCTGTAAGTAAAACTTACTGCCGTATTTATAAAAAATTAAAGTAGACTTCAAGTGTACTTTAAGAAAATTATATATGAAAATTTTGTCTTAAAGCACACTTCAAGCTTACTTTATTTTTTATAAATACGGCAGTTAGTCTATAAGTTAAAGCTGTGTAATAAAACAATAAATTTTGTCACTAGATTATTTAGAACGAGACCCCTGAAGAATTTAGAATAAAACTCACGAAACGTTGGGCAAATAAAATAAAAATCGAACAAGTTTTTTATTTACGTTTGGAAACAAACATTTGACCAAATTAGCCTGAAGGAAACTCCTTAAAAATTATAATATGAATTTTAATTATTTAAACAAAGAAAAAATAATAATAAAAAAAGTAAAAGCCTATATCTCGGGCTCTTGATAATTTATGATACGTCAAATTAAAGATATATGCCCCTATTCACAAAAAATTAAAGTAGACTTCAAATGTACTTTAAGAAAATTTTGTATGAAAATTTTCTCTAAAAGCACACTTCAAACCTACTTTATTTTTTATGAATATGACAGATAAAAAATATCTTTCCAACGAAATATACCATGTTTATAAAATATGGACCCACTGTGGGTTAAATTCGAGAAATATATTTTTTTACCCAATTTTTTTTTTAAATCTAAAAAAATCTTAAAAAAGTCTATATAAGTGTTATTTAAGATTATTAGTATAGCCAAAACATTAAGCTTTAATTTAATATATGATATGTGTCTGTAGGTATTATAATCACAGATTTATAAGTTCTGAAAGAATTATTTTTCTTGAAATTATAATTTCCAAACTTTAGTATAAATAGTTTGAAATCAAATTTCATACTTTTAATTATAAATATTAATATACATATGTATAAGTTGTGTTTAATTAGTTAAATACAAGATGTTCTCCTCTATGGTATACAGAACACCGGCTTCGCATAGTACAGACTTCTTTTATTCTTTATGGTGAAATGTCATCGTATTTCTTTAATATCTGAGGATCTATATTACCTACACGATCATATTATACCTTGAATTAAGACTTAATTTCCTGTCTTTTAAGTTTTGTAATTTATATAAATACTCATGCATGTATTTTTCCCGCATTTTTTTGATTTTTTAAAAAATATCGAATTATATATATGTTATATATTGTTGGAAAGGTCTTTAAAATACCTATCATTTAATATTTATATCGTCTAAAGGTGGATACACCCATTCGTTCTTAACAAAAAATTTGTTCGACAATTTTTTTTATATGAAGTTTGACATCTCTCTTTTTGAGAGAGAGAAAATATTTTTTACGAACTTGAATTGGTTTAATTTTATATTTTTTCTGGACAAAATGAATTGGGTTGCCAATAGGTTGCATTTTTTCATACAAATAACAATGCCTTATGTATTTTCATGACCATCAGCAAAAACAACTTTCTTTTTTGATTCATTTTGAATTTATATTTGTGATTTTGAATACACAATACTTTTACATAATTTAATATTTATATTTTGACTTGTAAAGCTAATAGATTTTGTTTACATATGGCAGCTTTGATTTTTCAGAAAAATCGTTCGAAATGGGTGAATCGTGCTGCAAAAAACTCTCAATAAAAAAATTTTTCTCCAGAAAAAATTTTTGTTAAGAACTAGTGAGACCGCAACTTCAAGCAAAAACGACTCTCAGAGAAAACAGGCCCATAATTGAAACGACGGCTGCAACTTCACGAACTGTGATTTAATGTTTTTATATTTCTTCTGTATACCGACGGCTTTCCCAATTTTTGTCCACAAATCTTGTTTTAAATAAAAAATTTTGTACAATGGCGACTGCAAATTATATATGCAATCATGCTTTTGTACTTCTTCAATTAATTTTTCTATAATATCACTTATTTTCTTTTAAATTACAAAAATATCACTTTTAAATTCACTTTCTTTGATATTCTTTTGTTTTTATTTTTCTTGCGCCAAAGCTGCAAAAACATATGGTTTTGTTTACAAAATGTATAAAATTTTATAAAAGTATGGTAATATTGTTGAGAGCATTTGTGTTTTAAAGTGAGAGCATAAGAAAAAAACGCTGTCAAAATAAAATATATGGGTATTTCCATGAAATGGTCCACCGTGACTTAAAAAATCACAACGCTCGCATAATTTTTTTTAAGGAAAAAATTAAATTAGATTAATTGTAGTATATTTTTATTTTTCATTTTTGAATAAAAGTTTAATTTTTTGTTAAAAAATAAATATATATACATACATATATGTATATAAAATTACTAAAATATGTACGAAAGTAAAAAGTGTCACGTGCGTAATGTAACCTGCGTAATCAACAAATTATTTTTTTCTTAGCAAATTTATGCATAGTTGTTTTTGAACAAAGCATGATTATAAAGGTCCATTATTAACCTTTATAAAAACATTTTTTCCGATATTAAAATTTCCTACAATTCGCTTAATTTCGCACTTTTTCTTACGGATCTAAAAGGCACTTCCATTTTTTGTCACGTGCGTAAGTCAACTATGATTGCATGGAACTTGGGTACCCAGTGCTCAATTTTCCAATATATATACTTTTTGAAAAGTCTCATCACATACAATGAACGATTCTATAATTCCAATCCATTTCCATTTTCACAATATTCAAAGACAATTAAACGTGTACAAATGTCGCGTGCATAACCATGGAAACACCCATATACTATTTGCACGACCGCATTCTCTGGCATAATTTTATGTCAAAACTTTAATTTTCACATTACAAAATATGTATATCCATGCATGTATCCATTTTTTATGTAAAACTCTACTCAACAATTCACAAAAGTTTATTTATTAAAACAATAAAATATTTTAAAGATACTTTAAAGTAGGTATGTATGTATGTAGCTGCTTTAAATTATTTGATGTTACCATTCCTTTACTAGACGTGTGTTAATCTAAAAATTGTTTTTGAATGATACTTTAAGGAATTTTGCTTAACAGAAGTTTATCAGCCTGTTGAACTAAATTTTTAAAATATATATATATATATATGCTGAAAAGTCGTTTCTAATTATAAGTCCACCACTGTACATATCTGTCATTTATTCGCATATAGTTTTTGAACATTATAGTGTAAACAAGAAATTTTGTTTTCGATTTGAAAATATTCGGATTATGTATTGTTGTACTTCAATGATCTCTTAAGCTTTCAAAAACATTATTACAGACAAAATTTCCCATTGGGTACACAGCTCAGTAATGAACTTACTGCGAGCTGTCATTTGGAAGTAAACAAAATAACGTTTTTGCTGGTAACATGACTGGAAAATGTTGTTTTAAGCCACAAATGTGCGTGCGGCAAACGTTTTGTTATGATAGGAAATTTTCTTTGTTAGTTGCTGTTTTTTTTTGTTTTTTTTTTTTTTTTTGTTTAAACGAAGGTAAGTGTGAGTGTAACTGTGTTCATGTTGCGTGATTTTCACACCTTTATAGAGTAGTTAACTATGCTGGTGCAACTATTCGCACTGATAGTGACGGTGGTCGTGGTTGGCATACAACAGTTTTATGAAGCTGTTTTTGGCAAATGTTAAAACATTGCAGTTGATTGTTTGGTTCGTTGACTTCACTTTATGGTCATATTGTTGCAACAAGCATGCGTTTAGTAGGTTTTTTTTTTTGTATGACATTTAGTCAATGTCAAGGTTTATGGCAGTTCCATTAACTGTTGGCTGTCGGTTAAAAGACACAAAGTACTTAAATACATTTTGGGTTATAGTGGTCTGTGTCGCTGACAGCAATTTAAAAATAATATTTGAAAAAATATTGCTTTGCATTTAAAAACGTTTTTTAATAAATTGTGTGAAATAA
The DNA here is from genome assembly GCA_950370525.1 of Bellardia bayeri. Taxonomy (NCBI): domain Eukaryota; kingdom Metazoa; phylum Arthropoda; class Insecta; order Diptera; family Calliphoridae; genus Bellardia; species Bellardia bayeri. Next base: position 97,693,299 of record OX493264.1, read on the forward strand.
AAGCTATGTACATATGTACTATGTATGTACTTTTAATAATTACATGCATAAATGATTTAAAATAATTGCACAATCAATCTGTGTAGTTTAAAAAGAGCCCATCCTAATTTTTTTGATTTTGATACAAAAAAAACCTTTTTAGTTTACTTATGTATATTTTTTGTACTTTTGGTTGTTCGTGTTACAACTTTTGGCCGCTTTTTTTAAGTTTTTTTCATTGTTGTTGGACACAAAATTATGTTTACTTTTGCAACTTGCATTACTGCTGCTGTTGGAGCTGTTTGCACTGTTGGGTATTTTACTTTTAAATCTTGGTGTTTTAGTTTTTTAAACTATTGCCCCATATTTGGTTTCTCGATTTAGTTTCGGAATTTGTTTTTTTACTCGTATTTCAGTTTATTGTTTTTATTTTTAGTTTATTTCTGTTATTTCAGCACTTGCAACATGATTTTGTTCGTATTATTATCATTGTTGTTGTTGTTGCAGTACTGCTTCAGGCTATTTTCTGAATTATGCGGTATTATTCAAGTGTGTGTAAACTTTTTATTGCTATTACTTATGTTCGATTTTTATTGCTTTTGTATGCGGTGGGTCTAGTTTACATGGCTGTTAATTGTTCAAATGTTTGTTGTACATGTACCAACCAACCAACCAAAATATTCAAAATACAACTACAAGAATTACTAAGTGTTTTGAATTTACAATTTAAATTATTTAAATAACTGGCCAAAATATGTCACATGGTTTAATTGAAACTTGATCCAAGTCATGTAAGAATGCTGTAGCGGTGTAGTTGTGAGGTCTTGAACATAATTTTTTATTGGGAATTTAAAGTTTATTAGGTTATTTTTTGATTATATGGTTGTGGGAGTATCCACACACCCAAATATTGTATACATTTTTTTTAGTTTTGTTAATTTTCTGATCTTTTTTAAATAACTTATGAACGCGAAATTGAGTATAGTACCCAAATGGGACACTAAATGCCGTTAGGCCAGGCCTTCATGGATCCAGCTATAGAAACACAGATGAGGCAATAGACCTTATCCAGTTGCAGTCATCTTTTTATGCCACCACACTAAAGCTGCGTAAGTTATTATTGTGTTGTCTTATTATAGTAACAAATCATTCTTGACTACAACCCCAACTCCTGTACTACTAAAGAGACTCTAATTGCCCGGTTGGTTTTTACTATTACATATACATATAAGGGTTTTGTCCAGTGTAACTCCAAGTTATTGTGCTTCATTTGAAAACTCAATAGATAGGTAATTTAAAGAAAAGCATGACTGATAAAGGGTGTGTTTTTAGATGTATATAACTTTAAGTTAGCAACACTATTTTAACTGGCGGCCATTTTGTCAGCTGTCAAGTGATTTATGTTAAGTTTAGTTGGGCATTTCAACATGAATAGACTGACGCGTAAACAACCGTGACTGTATCACCCATAAGCCCTCTTTCAAAAATCACTTCAATACTCATAAATCCAAAATTTTACACGGACATACATTTACATCAAACTGCTGCATTTTGAGAATATCGGTCCATATTTGGCTATGGTCCACTTCTGTTAATCACTTTAATACTAATATGTATCTTAAATATACCGTTATTACGATGAAAATCGACGTGAGAAATCCTCATATGCATAAAATTCACTGTTACAATATTTAAGAAGTTCGGCCCATGATTTGTCAAGGACAATTTTCGAAAAACAATTTAACAATGTCTAATAAATATCGATATAGAACCAACTTTTATTCTAGAAATCATATTAATATCGGTTATACGGCAATTATGCTACTGGATTTTGTAGCTGTCAGTCAAGAATTGGCAATAGCTCCTGAATTAAGTCCACTTCCGAGCATACTAAACAACCATACAACTCTTGTAAATAATGTTATTGAGATGAAATTCAACCAGAATAAGTCTAATATACATAGAAATCACATTAGTGGATATTGGATTTAGAAGCTATCAGTCCATAATTGGTCCACTTCTACTATGCCACCCATAATAATGTTATTGAAATCAAATTTAACCAAAAAAAGCCTAACCTTATATCTTACCCTTTTCACCATCATGAGAAGGTTATATGTATATAAGTTTGTCATTCCGTTTGGAATTTCCACAATATACTTTTCCGACCCTATAAATATATAATTCGGGATCCTTATAGATAGCGGCGTCTATTAAGCCATGTCCGTCTGTCTTTCTGTCTGTCTGTTGAAATCAATTTTCTGAAGTCCCCAGATATCTTCGGGATCCAAATCTTCAATAATTCTGTCAGACATGCTTTCGAGAAGTTTGCTATTTAAAATCAGCAAAATCCGTCCATAAATAACGGAGATATGAGCAAAAATCCGAAACAACCTCTGAAAATTTCATCAAACAAACTAACAAATTCATCAACAGATGGCGTGTTTAACATCAAAGTGTTCAAAAACTTTAAGTGTGTTAAGAACATAACCGTAATATAAGTGTGTAAAAAGACAGTGTGTTCATTTTTAATTGTGTTTGTGTACATTTAAATAAATAAAGACTTGTTATATTTTCTTCAAACTACTTGACGTTTTTATTTTGCAATAAAAAGAATCCGGTTTGTTTAAAGGAAATAAACCACCGTTTTTATTAAAAGGTAAACACGTAACAATACAATATATATATGTATGTATGTATATAATATAATTATGCATCCACAACAAAGGTGAAGGGTATATAAGATTCGGCATAGCCGAATATATCACCCTTACTTGTTTATACTATTTTTCTTAACTTGTTGTGAATATGGAAAAATGTTCTTTTAATTTTATAAATTGTTAAATTACACTTAAGATGAATATCTGAAAAACTCTGTAAATTACAGTAAGAGTTGGTAATTACATCAATTATAAATTGGTAGGATTAGATAAAATTTAAAAACATTTAAAATAAATTATATTGGCCGTAAAATTGTCTTTCAAACAATGTATAAAATACTAATAAAATTTGCACTAAACATGAATAGAAACCACAGAATAAGGATATTCTAGTCCTATAACCAGTGTAGTTTTTATATTTCTTATTACGTTTAGGTGGAGAGTAGTTAAGATTCGGCACAGCCGAATATTGCACTCTGACTTGTTTTTCAATTAATTTACTTACATATGTAAACATGTGAAAACTCTATACTTACATACATAATTATTATACAAATTGAATTATCCTTATCTTGTTTTATCTTATCTATTATAATTTATCTAATTAAATTAATTATATTATTTTATAAATACATTCATATTTATTTATGTATATACAACTAAATCAATCAGCTGTTCAAATATCGCTAATCTTGAATTTAATTCAAAACAGTTTTCATCGCAAATATCATGCGATATGATAAGAAACTCTCATATCCAGAAGCCATTCAATGTCAAAAACATAAAAAAAATTAATACAAATAATTAAACGTAAGATAAAATCAGAATAGCCAAAAGAGAAGGAGGAGGAAAATAAAAAGGGGCGGCAGTACAAATTAAGTTGAAATGTTTAAATTATCTGATAAAATGCAAAATACAAGTGTAAGTAAGTAAATATGTATGTACTTGTATGTACACATATGCATGAGTGTAAAAATAAATGTTAATGAATTAATAACATTAATTTTACATCATTAAATTAAACATATAAAGTGTAAGCAGCTGGTGTTTAATTTTATGTATTTGTTTAACACTATTTACACGACATTATATTTCAACTAAATAAAATTGTTCTCGTGTGTATTAAGGCGGTCAGCTGATTAACACTGCTCATGGATTGCCCCTCGGTTTAGAACAGGCTTGCAACTACTGATCGTTAACAATACTTTATATGATTTAGAACATGAAAAATCTGGAATAGTTATTAAGACTATTATTATTGCTACTTGTTTACAGAGGCTATGAGATAGATCTATTAAGTGATAGAATAAGAAACTATAAATATATATTATTGTTAAGTGAAAATCATGGTTAGTGTTAGTTATAAACAAACAAACAAAAAATTATGGCTACTTGAACATAAACTTGGTAAATAAGATAAATTTTTGTCATGTAGTCACTATTAGCGTGTATTAAGGCAATAGAATAAATTGAACGTCAGCTAACTAAGTTGCTGTCTTGAAAATCGTACACACAATTTGAACATGTGTTACATGTAATACGCATAAATTTCAATAAAAAACAAATTAAGTTGTTAATTAATTTGCAAAACACTTGCTCAGCGAAACCACAAAGTACATGAAATATAAAACTAAAGTTAAAAAAGATACAATCGAACGGACGGACCAGTCGGCCTAATGTTCACTCAGACATTAGTAAAACTAATTGTGAATTGCTGAAATGTTTAGTTTGCCAGACATTTCCAAGTGCAGGGTGTTTCAAGTTTTCTACGTTGTGTAGTGGCAGTTGGTGTAGCAACTTAAACATCCCATTGGTAACATTTATTTAGGTTGAGTAAAATTAAAAAATTTACAAAAATGCTTTAATTATTGACGTTTAAGCTTGACCTATTGCTGCTCTATATTAAGTCCTATTTAACACTTTGCAGTTTTTGTTCAATTCTCTTTTGCTGTTGCCATTTCATTCACACACGTCAATTAAATTTTCGTACTTTTTCATGCAAATCAACATGCATGAAAGGTAAAAACAAAAGGAAATAAGAAAATTGACTAGTACCGTCCAGTTTGTACCCCTTTTATTCACGTTTCTCTTCTCAACCAAAAATACTTGCCTTGATGAGTCAGAATTGAAGAGTGTGAAAGCCGATTAAGTATGATTTTCATAATTTACATACCTACGAGGGCGGTTCGGAAACTTTTTAGCCTAGCACATTAAGAGAATTGTTAGTTTTTCAAAAACATATATATTTTTCAATATAGTCTCCTGAAACTTCAATACACTTAGCCCAACGCTTATCTAGCAGTTCTGTCCCTTGATTAAAATAGTTTTCCTCAAGGCCTTCAAAATAGTGATTTACAACTGTAATTGCATTTTCATTTGAGGTAAAACTCTTGCCAGCTAGGATTTTTTTAGATTTGGGAACAGATAAAAGTCAATGGGAGCTAAATGAGGAGAATAAGGTAGGTGGTCAAGCAACTCGTACTTTAATTTGTTGATTTTAGCCATTGTTAAAACACTCTTGTGTGCTGAAGCGTTGTCTTGATGAAAAATAATTTTTTTTGTGTTGTAAGCCGGGACGTTTTTCTCGAATTTTAACATTTAATTGATCCAAAATATTGCAATAGTTTATTTATTGTTTAAAACTTTTGCAGATAGTCAATCAATAAAATACCTTTGATGTCAAAAAAAAAACCGTTACCATAACCTTATCAGCCAATTGAATTGTCTGTCTTTGGAGTATAGACGCTTAAAATTCATTTTATTTTTTTTTAATCGATCCAAACAAGCTTGAGAAATTTTCATTCTTATGCGTTTTTGGTCGACTGTTAACAAATGCGGCACCCACCTTGCAGAAAGCCTTTTCATTTGTGGTTGTTTATGCAAAATTAAATGGCTTCGATCATTTGAGATGCCCATGATATTGGCTATTTCACGCATTTTTATTCGTCGACCATTTAATACCATATCATGCACTTGGCTACAATTTCTGTTGTTGTTGCTCTTTTTTGCCGTCCACTACGTGGTTCATCCTCAATGCTGGTACGACCACGTTTAAATTCAGCAACCCAATTTATTACTGTTGCATATAAAGAAGCACTTTCACCTAACACATTAACTCTATTATTATGAATTTCTTGTCCCAATAAACCTTTTTTATTTAAATATTTAATGACACCACGAATTTATAATTTTTCCATTGTAACAAAATCGCGGATGCGTCTTTTTTGAACCAGGTGTTTGTATATGAAGGAGTTGTCAGTTCGAAAAGAAATTTAACATGTGTTCATAGCATAGTTGGAGGTTTCCAAAACACTTAACTTTTTTATGTTTATACCGCGGTTTCTGTTCTTGGCTAAGAAGTTTCCGAACGGCCCTCGCATGTACTTCCTCTCTGCATTACCTTAATACTAAATATAATCGGGGTTGTTGTGGAATCTGATCGTTATCAGAATCTGAATTGAAATCGACAAAAAAATTAAGAAAATGATTGAAACCAATATTATCGGTTTCATTTTCTAATCAGAATTGTTGTCAGAATTTGGTGTCATGGAATCCAATGTTTTTTCTTATCAGAAACAATCTGATCAGCTGGTAGCTGGCAGATTTGCATTGTTTATTTTGGTTTTTGGCGCACAATGTGATAAAAGAGCTTATATTAATTTTATTTTTTTTACACAAATAGGAGCAAGCATAGAAATTCCCACACAAAATGGATTATTTTTGAAATTCATGGAAAAAATCATGGATATAGCAAAAGAGTACACAAAACGCGATAAAGTATTGATTGAGTCTCTTTGGCAGGAATTGACTGAGTTTTGTATTTCCTAAAAAAAATAGTTTCCACATCTACGTTTTTCGTTGTCGTTCATATTTAATTTTATTCACTGAGCCTAAAAGTATTAGAATGCGTTTCATGACCAAAATTATTTCCAACTGGCCTTTGATAAGACCTTTCAGCCAAAAATCGTAATTGCGCAGCATTTTAATAATTTCCAACAACATTTAAAAAGAATCTTTTTTTAGACGATACTGTCCAATAAATCTGCGAATCATTTTATACATTATAGTAATAAAAAATTTTACGCCAAATCACAACATCTACTTACGCTGATTCTGGCAGTTCCAATGGATTGCTGTGATCCCTCAATATTTTTCGTATTACTTTTTCACTACACTCTTCCTTCATCAATAAAAAGGTTACTACAGCCTCAACTATTTTTAATTCGTTTACAAATTTTTTCAACAAAAATTTATACACCACCAAATTGTTAAAAAATTTACTACAAAATGTAAACAAATCAAATCAGCTGATTCGAATAAGGGGTTTGTTTAAATTCGAAACAAGACAAAACAATGACTGATTCATGACACCAATTCAAATCTGAATCGATTTTTAATTCTGATAAATGACAATTCAGTCTTGGATTCTATAACAACCGTGAATAGCATTTTGTACAACGTTATAAGTTTCCTACTTGTTATAATAGTTTTTATAAAACTCATAACAATTTAAAAATATCAGTTTATACCACCATCCACCTGATGTAGAGTACAACAAACAGTCTATTAACAGCACCATAATAACTACATATGTATATTTACAGCTCTGTAATTAAGTTTTCAAATATTTAAGTTTTAATTATATTTTACTTATTATTTTTTTGTTCGCTTCATGAAGTACGTGTAGATCAAAACAATCAATAGAAAACATCAAAACTGACCGATTTCAAAGAATAACCGCTGCTAATACCTGCTCTTTGTTACATTTATTACGTCTATATTCGTATTTGGTGGTTACGCCGTTCTTATTATTGTTTTACCTTTTCTTGGAAACAGAAATGAAAAACACGCATCAATACACATTTTGAAAGGCCAGTTTTATTGTTTATTTTATTTAACAAATTTATTTTATTCTCCCTTTTCTTTTTGTGTTTGTTCTTGCAATTGATTTTCAAAACTGATTGATTACAGTGTTTAAAAGGGGGAAACAGATATAAAAAATTGTTATGTTGAATATCGAAAATTAAAAAAAAAACACAATTGTAGTTTGTTTGTGTTCTAAATTGAGCTTAAATAGAGTAGGACAAAGTTTCTTTGCAATCACAATTCACTAGTGATGTTGTATGTTTTACATTGTACAACTATTTGATTGTAAATAAAATTTTGAGCAAAGTCGTATGTTTATGTTAACAATTCTTCAAAATGATAAAAGAAAAATAGTTTAATCCTGGATGGTTACACAGGAAAAAAAATTATGTTTTTTTTTTCAATTAAACCTTTAATTGATTTTAAAATAATTTTCAATTAAAATTTTAATTGATTCAATTACTTTTTCTGATATTTTCAATTAAATCTCACATTTTTTTTAACTGATACTATCATTTTGTTTACAGGTCCGATTTCAATTAAATTTTTAATTGATTCCAAAAATATTTTAACTGAAACTCATTTTTATTTTTTTCTGTGTACTGTTCGTCAAATCGACGAAGCTCATTTACTCTTTATCATATAACTCTGTTATGTTTCCTCAAATTTTGATCTTTTTGTCAACAACGGATGTTGAGGACGAAAGCTTGGAGTGGGCGGACGTACGCTGGCTACTCATTTTTTTAATTTAATTTTCGGAAGTTTGTATTAGACGCAACGACGAAAAGTAACTACTGTGTAACTTTTTACGTTTCTAGTGTAATAAAATAGTTTTATTATGTTTATGTTTGAATAAATTGCGTTATTGTTGTTATAAAATATTTTAGTTTAAATATTTTTTTATTGTTTATTGTAAAAATGTTAAGGTTTTTTAGAATAGAAAATGGAATCTAAAAGGGTACTTTATGATGCTGACATCGAGAGATTCTTGCAAAGTTGTGACGATGAGATCTTAGATGTTTCAGAGAAAGAAGATAACATCCACGAAAGTAGCGAAAGCAGTAATTTAGAAGCTGAGAATATATGTATATGCGTTGCTGTAGATAACGTACCACTGAAGATAATATACCACTCAATGTGCTTCACTCAAAATCGAATATTATTGGGTTTTCCAAAACAAATCTGCGCGAAAATTTTCATTAATAGCCCACTTAAAAAGGAATATCACATGACCTATGTACATAAGGCTAGGTGTCCGTCACAAGATTGCAAAGGAGTGGAAGACCCTCTTGAATGCTTTAAATTGTTCATCACTTCTGAAATTATTTATGAGAATATTAAAATGTTGATAGAGGACCAAAAAAGCGTAAAATTTTTCATCTATGTTCGTATAACAAGCGTAGAGTAATGAAAACTACATGCAATATACATCCATATGTAAGAAAAGTATCTGTGGTGAACACAAAGTTGAACTTTGTGCCTCATGTATAAAACTATTTTTAAAGATTGTGTATGAAATTAGTCATTTTTATTTTTATGTTTTAAGTGTTTGTTGTGTTATAATTAATTAATTTTAAAAACCAAAAAAAAAAGAGTTCAAATATAAATTGAATTTTAAGACAGAAACAAAAAAAAAATAAGGGACAGTATATTTTTTTTAATATTTCTTGAACAAAATGCTTAAGTAAAACTATTTTTGTTTATTTTTAACTTTAGAAATGTTTCCGCTAAAATTATTTTTAGAAATTGTTCGTCGATTCAACGAAGAGCATCCTTAATGTACAAAAATGAAGAGTAACCAGCTAGGATTAAAGACAAATGTACAAAATTTGAAATATGAATATTTTCCAAAATTAAAACATACCGTAGTATTTTCAGCAATATCCATTATTAAAAATTTTTGTGTATTAATTTCATTTTCTTGTTTTAAATTTCTCAATTAGTTTATGATTTGAGTGTTACGCTTTGGTTATTTTTTAAAACTAAACTGGATAATTTTTTGTTAAGTACTTATGTGAACTTTTGGCAATACTTAAACTTTCTACACATTCAAAAAAATAAAAAAAAATAGGTAAAAATGTCGTAGGTGTTGCACAAAATAATTACGAACAACATTTGTACAACTATTGTAAATTCAGACGACGTACGACTCCTACGACACTACAAGATCACTTGTGAAATGAACAGATATAAGTTAAGCTTAACCCTTTAACCACTAACACCGTCTACAGACCGTCTATGTTGTCTATGTTAACACAAAAGGACCAACGATTTGGACCTATGTGAGCTGTGTACTTAACGGCCTGCTTATCTGCTTATGTTGAGCTCCAATCTCAGACTTTTATGCATTCTAAGTTGGGTTCCTATCGAAGGTCTAAGTTGAGCATCAATCATAAGTTCTTGTCATTTAATTTGAGCTTCAATCGTAAGTTTTTATTTAGTCTAAGTTTAATTGCAATCGTAAGCTTTTAAGTTGTAAGTCTAAGTTAATCGAGGTTATTATGTCACCAAGTTTAATTTGACTATTGACAACTTTTAGGTATAAGTACAAAGTTGGTAGTTTATAGTTCAATACATCAATGTTAGGATTATTCTTAATAATATGTAGAATCCGCATGTGCCCAAACAGATCAGCCGCCTTGGCTCTCAATTTACCCGGTAGTCTGAATGTATTGAATATGTAAGGGTGGGATGTGCTGAATAGCACCAAAAGCCTATTTAGGGCAAGTCCTCATGTACCCAGTAACAGAAACGCAGATGAGGCGATCGTCCTTATGGTATCATCAGCCTTGGCAATAACACCCCGTACTATCAAATAGATGCTGGCAGGCATAGATTGCCCTCATAGCTTTATTGATAGTGACTTTTCTATATGAGGGTTTTGTCAAGTGAAATGCCTAGCTTCATTTGGAAACTCAATAGATGATGCAAAGAAATATTATTAATGCAAAATATTAAAATAGCAATTGAGGTAACAAATACAACAGCAACCAAATCTTGATATCCCTTTAAACGTTAATGGTAATGTATCAATCAAAAGAGTCGTTATTGACTGAAATCGTCATTATTAATAGACAGATATTACACTACTTTAAATTAAGTCCAGGAGAAGAAAAAAGTTTGCTTTAACCCTGTATTTCTGAATCATGGAATAATAAACATACACAACTTCTAGGATTTACTTATAAGTGGAGCCCCAATCGTTCGTTTTCGTGCGGTCACACATGACAAAAAATTTGTTTGACGATGTTTAACTTTACAAATGTTTTGTAAGAGCAAACATCATCAAATAAAATAAAACTTCTATTTAAAGTAAAATGAACTTGACTTGTTCTTAGGAAATAAATTTTTGCAAATAAACACAAGAATTATAACAAAATTCATTTAGTGGTAACGTGATATTCGTCAAATATTTGCCATGTCTGAGCGTACCTTAAATTGAGCTTCTTGTTCTCTAGGTTGAGCTTCAATCGTAGTTCTGTTCGATGGAGTCTATGTTGATATCGTAGGATTTTCTATAATTTAAAGTTTTCTTTTCACTGCAGGACACAAATTTGCCTAAATACAATGATACAGAAATTTCGATCAGATTCTTAAATTATATTTAATATGAAAATGTTTATTAAAAAAATACACATTTTCAGCTAAAATTTAGTTTTTTCATATATTTTTCTGTCTCCTTAAACACTGTGCCAAAACAATAATTGTTTTTTATTAAAAGTTAAATTAATTTATAAGAACTGTTTTTTCCGCCTCTCGTTTGTGTGAGTATTTGGTAATTTTTGTTTTGTTTTTGTTGCAATTGGCATTGAAATTCTTTAATTAAGCGTTTTTTTTTATTTGTAAATATTTAGGAATTTTTGGTTTTCAACTTTTAAACTTTGTTTAAAATAGAAATAAATATTTTAATTATAACCATTACTTCCTTTAGGTTACTTAAGCAGTTTTCTAACGTTTTATACCATATGTACTGTATAGAAACTTAGAAAAATTGTTTAAACTCGAATGCATGGACTTTTGATTTGTACATTCTATGTAGCACCTGGTGGAGATTGTAAAAAAATATGAAATAAAGCAAAACAATAAAAAAATAACAAACGAAAAGAAAACGCCCTATTAACGGTATTTGGATTTTGGCGATTTATTATGATTTTTTTTTTTGAGCAACAATTACATTCAATTTAGTTTTGAAAATAGTATTGTATCTATTTATTTATCGTTTTTCATTGTTACTACTGATTTGTTTAGTTGCGGTCGTTTTAATTTTTTTTAGATTTTAGTTTTGTGACCGAATAATCAGTCATTCATTCAATCGCTTATTCATTCATTCACTTTGCTCGTTTGCATGCAATTAATAATTATTGTATTTTGATTTTTTATTTTTTTTGTAGGCACCCTAAAGTGAATGTTTAAAAAACATTGATTTAAGAAATACTTGGTCATAATTTAAAGAAATGTATGGAGTTTCTCAAGTAAACAATTAGTATTTTGTGCTCTAAGTAGGGTAATTGTGTAATCATGCAATGTGACTCGATGTTTTGAGCATAATCCCGTCACTCTCCAGACGCTTAAAACAGATCAATGTGGTCTTAGAACATGTAATTGACGTATGTAGGTCTGTATGTAGTTTAATTTGAACTACAATTAAAGGATTACTATTGTCTAAATTAGTCTGCAATCGTAGGTCTTTAAGCTGCCTAATGGCGTTTTCGTTTCTGGCAAAAATTTTACACGTTTTTCCCATTTCGCATCTTTTTTAATTTTTTGTGTTCTTTTCTGAAAAAATGTCAAAACTTCTACAGTGCAGTGTGTTCTTTTCTATAAATATCACACTATAAATTTAAAAAATGTTGCACCTTTGACACTCTGTATTTTTAGAGGGGGAGAATCGCACGATGAAACAGTTGACATTTGTTTTGTTTATGAATGTGTATTTGTGTTAAACAAAAAAAAATATACAAAATGGAAAATATTACTACTTTTTTATGTGCTGAAAAATTTTTGGATGACTTGTTGGATTTATCTTCATCATCTGATGATGAAAAATTTGATATGATTATGGAAAGAAATTCACAACCGCGAGTGAAAGGCTTTGTAGAGAACGTAATTAATGAATACATACTCTGAAGTTGATGTACATATGTCAAATTTCATTGGACAATATCTCCTACTTCTTATATACTATGAGCCACAATAGTCAGTAAACACAACAAATAATTTGATTTTTTTAAGATAATGAAAATCCTAAAATCTATCCATCGATTGAAATTTAAAAATTTGGTTTTGTTGGATATTTGGTTGAATAATAGATTCGGTTATGAAAAAAAAAGAATTTAAGTTGAACTATAATGCTTTTCATAATCTTAAAAAAATCAAAAAATTTACTGGTGCTTACACACTTTTGAAGCTGTGTGTATGTATGTATGTAATGTATGTTTATATCTATATATAATTTTTATAGTTTAAGAATAATTTGCGTATTAGTCGGAAAGGTGTCATTAATCTTTTTGAGATATACTCATTGTCTTATTTCAAGCGATTTTACCACGGAGCTATCTGCTTCTTCTTTTATAACAAAAAAAAAAAAAAAAAACAAAAACAGCTGTACATGAAAAAAAGTGTTACACTGTTGTAATTTGATTTTCTATTCTGCCCATTAAAAATGCAACATCTTTAAAATGCGGGGTAACATTATAAAAATGTATATAATAAAGATGTAACATTTTATTTCAAAAAAGAAAACACCATAAGTCGAGCATTAACTGTAGGTCTTTTTGCAGTTTAAGTATAGGTTTATATAGTAACTGTTGAACTTCAATCGTAGATCTTAATGTAGTTTAAATTGAGCTGGAGTCGTATTGCCTAAGTTGAGCTGCAATTGACGGTATTTTGTGGTCTTAGTTCTGCTTAAAATTTAAGCCTTAAATCCTGGTTCTGTACGTAATCGAAGTCAATGATGTAATTGTAGGACTTTGTGCAGTTTAATTTGAGTATCAAGCATTAAACACATTCGAGACAGCAGGCTACCGACTACAATAAGTTTATATGAGAGTGACTATATTGACGACAGCAAGCAACACGACTGCAGGTTGTTGTCCATGCTGATTTTTTCGTCGCTGTCAAATTAAACTAATTTCTATTTTTATTGGCGACAAAACAAAAACAGTGTTGACCATATATCAAAATGTGTAAAGCAAATAAAATAAAATAAAAAGCAAAATACACAATTAAAATGTCGTGATCATTTATGCGTCAAGAGTTGTTAAATGTATCAATAATATTACATTAATAATATAAAATTTTATATTAATAAAAATGAGTGAAGTTTATTAGCATGTCTGGAATCATATATGTACATATGCTTTCATGTTTCATAAATAAAACGCTACTTTAAACAAAAATAAAAGCCTTAAGTAGCACCACTGAAATATAAATGGATTACTACAACAGCTGTTTATATTTTTATTGTTTTCTTTGATTAAAGTTTGTAAGTGTTTTACCCCCATAAGCGTGGTACTCTGTTCATCATTTCGTGCGAAAAACTATAAAAAAAATTGATGCGAAATATTTGCGAACTAATATGGCAACATTTTTTTTCAACTGTGAAATAATGTAAGCGGCACTTATTTCGCACGAAATTGAAAAAAACAGCCAAAAACATATGGTTTTTGTTTACATAAAAGAAACAATGTTGCATACCTACGGGCAATAAAAACGACAATTTTCTTCTAAATCGCGGCATTGTCACCACTTGCTAATTGTCAAAATTTTCAAACGAAATAATTGATGTTGCTCAACAAATTTCGCAAATGCTTTATTCAAAAACGATTATTAAATTTAACAAACGTTTATTAAGACAGATTTGCATATAAAAATTTGCTTAATAAACGTTTGTTAAATTTAATAATAGTTTTTGAATAAGGGGGTTATTGTTTAAGATTTATTATTTTTAATGTTTTTATTTACTTTTTTGTTGTATTTTAGTAATATCTTTTATAAAATCAACAAACTTCTCTTCAGCCATTATGTTATTTAAAAAACTGCACAAATTTGTTTGACGTTGTTTACTCTTACAAGAGTGCAAGATCAAACAGCATCAAATAAATTAAACTACATATTTGTTGTGCTTTGGCCTAAATAGGGAAAGTTTTTTTCACATAAATAAACGAGTTCAAATATATGTTATTTAGTGGTTACGTCTTTTTCGCCAAATATTTGCCAAATGTTATTCTACCTTTAGTAGAGAAGTAAAATGTTCACTTGTTATTAAAAAAGCAAATGATAAAATAGCGCCCGTTAAACAACGCCTCTGCCGATTCAATTACCTATTTCTACAGGCTTTTATTTGCAAAACGTAAAAAATTCTTGGCAACATTAATTTACCATCAAAGTTGCAGTATTAGTTGGTGTGTTTCACTTGTTGCTTCAATTAAATTATTACTTGTATACATTGTAGTTGTTGTTGTTGTTGTTGTTATAATCTTTGTAAAGAAATCTTGCAACGTATTATTTGTTTGCTACATGTTGTCTTAAGTTTGATTTGTTATTTAGGTGAGTGTTAAGACAACAAATTGTTGCAGTTTTGAAATTTTTTTGCTTTCGCATATCAATATTTCATGTTACGAGGGGCGTTTTCATTGGTATTCACACTTTTTTTTTCCACTAATATTGTTATAGTTGTTGTTGGTGCTGTTTTGTGATTTTCAAGAGGAGGTTATACGTTGGTTTGCTAAAACAACAAACTGGGTGTGGTAATTGTTATAAATATATATAAGCATATTTTTAATATTCTTGCGAGACAGAATTTTAAAGGTATGAAATTATGATTTTGAAAACTGGACTAGCTTAAAAGGAAACATAACTACTTTTATGAATAAAATTATTTACTAAATGAGAAATTCATTGGTTGCTTTACAGTGCAGAGTATAATAATTACATTTCATTGCTGTAAAGTTGATGTTCTGCTAAATATAATTTCTTTAAATTCTATTCAACATTCCTTCAAACACCCCTGAATGCATTGTTTTAAGTCGGTCACCTTTAGCATTTCCTTTAATTGAACACATTTGCATTTGAAAATTTGCCAGTTAGATTGGTTTGTGTGTACTTATATTATGAAAATGACACTTGTAGTCATTCATTTACTCACTTATTCAGATTATTCATTTAAACAGTCAAAAATACATACTGCACTCATGGATACCAGGTCCGTCTGTCTGTCTGCCTGTCTGCCTGCTTGTTTGTCTATTTGTCGTTGTGCTTGTGTCTAACATTAATTTAAATTGACAATGTGAACTTTGTTATTAACAAATGAAATGAAATGAATTGGACGGGATGAATGGAGTACTTGAAATTCTATACTTCGAAAGGATTTATGACATCGTGAGTTTGTATATAAAATTTGTTCTATAAATAATTAGTGTGAGAATTGATTGCAAAACTGGTGATTAAGTGATTAAGATTGATGAAGAGCTTTTACGAGTATGTTTAGGTAATTGTACGAGTATTCAAATACACGAATTAGTTGTTATGGGGAAATAATATTTAATATTAATAATAATTTAAGTATCATTTGAAATGTAAAGCCACTTTTAAGTTGATGTCTTGTTTATTGAATAAATTATTGTTATTATTAAAACTGCAGTCAGTCACAAGCATGACGCACAGTTACTAAGTCTGGATGTTATATGGACAATCAGGAAAATTTCCAGATGAATATAGATATTTATGTATGTTGTTTGAAATGACTATCAATTAGGTCTTTATATAGTCTGAATTGAGCTTCAATCATAGTGTTAATGTTGTGTAAATTGAGCATCAATCATAGGTATTTATGCAGTCTAAGTTGATCTTGAATGGCAGGTCTTTGTGTATTAAGCTTTAATCATAAGTCTTTCTGCGGCCTAAGTTAATCTTGAATCGTAGGTCTATGTTAAGTCAAAGTCGAGTCTCAATCATAGGTCTTTATGTAGTCCGAATTGAGCTTCAACTATAGTGTTTATGTTGTTTAAATTTAGCGTCAATCGTCAGTCCTTGTGCAGTATATTTAGATCTTGAATCACAGGTATTTGTGCAGCAAAAGTCGAGATTCAATCATATGTAAAAGCAGTTGGCCTTCAATCGAAGCTTCTAATCTAAGAATATCGTCTACTGTACTCGTAAGTTGAGATTCATATATAAGATTCATTATGTAGCCGAAGTTGAGCTTCAGTCATAGAACTTCAAGTGGTGTGATCAGAGAAACAATTGAAGCTCTTGAAGTAATCTAAATTGAGCTTGAATCGTCGTGTATATGTTGTCTAAATCGAGCATAAATTGTAGATATTTATGCAGTTCATGTTGCTCTTGAATGGCAGCAATTTATCTGAGTTGAAATTCAATCGTAGTGTATATGAGCTTCAATCGCAGATCCTTGTGAGGATGTTATATGGATAGTCAGGAAAATATCCAAATGAATATGGATAGTGTTGTTTAATTTGATCATTAATAATAGTTCTCTATGCAGTGTAAGTTGATCTTGAATCGCAGGTCTTTGTGTAGTCGACGTCTAGCTTCAGTCGTAGGTCTTTTTATAGTCTAAGCTGAGTTTTAATCATAGGTTTATATATGGTCTTAATTGAACTTCAGTTGTGGTCTTTAACATTAATCGTAAGTCTTTTGCAGTTCAAATTGAATTTCAAACGTAGGTGTTTGTGTGGTCGAAGTCGAGTTTCAATTGTATGTTTTAATACAGTAGACTTAGTTAAGCTTCAATCGTAGGTCTTTATGTAGTTAAAATTGAGCTTTTATTTTTATTTTTATCTTTATTTATCTTTATAGGAGTCTCTATTTTATATATCTAGAATACGAAATCCAACGCAAGACTGTCTATTCGGCACAATTGGTCTTTATTCTCAATGAAAGTTTCTGAAAGAAATATCGATGCTAATGGCTGTGCCAATAGCTCATTTAAGGAGCTTGTTATCAAAAATTGGTCTTCAATTAAGTTAATGTTATAAGACTTGATTCTTGATTTGGATACCTTAATACTGTAGTTTGTAGTTTAAGTACTTTTTCTGTAATATCTGGCAGGTGGTGTGGTCTTAGTCACTTGATCTTTAATTGCTATGATTAAACCATGATTAACTGACTTATTAAAAATAACTTGCCTAATAAATTTCACATCAAATCACATTAAGTTTTCAATAAAACTACTTACTATCACTGTGTTTTATAGCATTCTCAAGATCAAGTACTTCTTGGTGAATTTGTCGCTGGAAATTTAATAATTTAATAATTCATAACTAGTAATAATAATAAATTTAACATTTTTACAACCATAAAATCTATAACAAGGCAAAGTGGTTTTTATTAAAAGCAATTAAACTTTTAAGAGAATTACCATAGAATTACCACACAAAATGCTTACAATGTTACAAGTGCGATTTAGAAACATTAGGCAGGGAACTTGTTAAGGCAGCCAAACAGTTTAAAACATTTACCACATTTATCTTTAATTTAATTTAAACAGCAACTGCTACACAGAGAACTACATACTACGTTATAATGGGCAAATTAGTAATTATCCCCAATTGTATTTAACAACATTTATGTATGTGACATTATACATAAATCATATTGAGAAATGTTTATTTAATTATTTATTTATTTATTCATTCAATCATACAAATGTTCATTCAATTATTTATTGATACCTACTTAAAATCAGCCAGAGTTAAACAAATTTATGCAACATAAATATATGTGTATGGATAGACAGACATACATATGAACATTAAATTGAAGAAAAAAACATAAATAAATAAATTTATTGCTGAAAAATAATTGAAAAGTAAACAGAAATTTAAAATTTCTTGTTGATGTCATGTGAATTTGAATTTATTATTATTATTAGTATTATTTTATTTTAATTTAATTTAAACATGGAACCAATTAAAACTTACTCAAAATTCGAACAATGCCCATGATATATTAAAAGGACACTCGTTCTAAATACACTCCTTCAAATAGACGGACATGGAATTGTAACTGCTGACAGTTGGACAGGCAGACACTATTATTGCATGTTAATAAAATATAATTTATTTTATTTAATTTATTACTTCGTTTCTTTTCTACTTACGATTATGTATATAAAACATACAGACTTTGCTGGCAGATTAGCATGTTCAAGTGTTTGTTGTTAAATATTAATGTGACAACACCTACAATAATTATTATGTTCATTTTCATAGAACTATGTATGTAAAATGACAGTTACTTAGAACAATCATATAAATTAATTAAAAGGTGTTTTCATTGTATTTTGCTTACAGTGGCAGATATTAAAAGTTGTTGCTGTAAACTCCCAAGATGGGAGAGTTGTTTATGGATAAAAAAATTTACTGGTTGCTAGAGCTGCTGCTGAGGTACGGTTCATACCTCAGTGAAGATTAGATTTTTGTGGGATTAAAGATTCTCAGTTATGTTTTCCGATACATTATAGATTTGAGATCTGTCTCTCAATTCTGATGATCTATTCCTTTGACCTAACATACCAATACCTCGCTTTGTGTCGTTTCGTTTTGCGTTTTTTTTCGAAGTTGCGTCGCTGCTTAATTAGTACTTTACTGTGCGTCGTTAGATTTTCGAGGTTGAGTTGTTTTGGGTTCGAGTGTTTAATTTTTTTTTAATTTTTGTAGTAATTTTTAATTTTTAAGTAAAATGGTATTTCAGACAAAGGTAAAAAACTTATTTGATGACGTAAAAATTAAAGAATTAGCCAACGATAAAGCTAGTGGTAGTAATACAGACAATTGCTACAGGGAAATTTATTCTACGTTGAAACAAAAGCTGTTCAGCAAACAATGGAGCAATTTTTGTGAAAGAAAGTCAACGACTTAGTATTTTAGTAACCCTAGAGCCTATCTTCGATCTGTACATGGTTTGCTATAGAAAATCTTAATTCACTTTGCGCCGTGTTTTTTTTGTTTTGGAACGTAACCCCTACGTAAAGTAAACATCTAATTGAAAAACTGTGGTTTACCCTTATTCATCTTTACTTCGTCCATAAGCTACTGATATTAATTTGTTGCTACCTAAAGTAAAGTTATTTCTTATAAAGGACAAGAATATACTCCATTTAATAGCCGTTTGCTTTGCAGATTTTATATGTAGGGGAAAATCGTTATCTTTATTAAGTTATTCACCGTCAAATTAGAATTCTGTATGTTTAAACATACTGCGGGGAGCACAAATGACTACATATTCGTGACTTTGCATAAAATTAAAACTAATAAAGAAAATTTAAAAATGTTTTGTGTCATTTATTTTAGGTTTAATTGTAAACAGAAATTATGTAATTTACAATACAAAATTGTTTAATTCACAAGTGATGTTGTTATCTAATTGTAAACTCAATTTTGGGCAAAGTCGTATGTTTATATTGTAAGCCTTTAAAATGTCAAAAGTGAAATATCAAAATCAAGAATTTAATAAATGAATTTCATAATACAAGTAAGAAAAACAAAACAATTTCTGCATTTTGCAGACATTTTAACAATTGAGTCAAGTAAGTAAAATTTAATGATAGTTTTTCATAACTGTTGATGAGACATGGATCCACCACTATACTCCAGGTACAAAAGAATAATCTCAGCAATGGGCTGGAGGAAGTGTCCCAAAGAAGGCAAAAACAATTCACGGTTTTTGGGACTTCAGAGGTATTTTATTGATTGACTATCAGCAAAAGGGTAAAACAATAAATTCAGAGTACTATTGCAACATTTTGGATCAATTAAATGTAAAAATTCAAGAAAAACATACTGGCTTACAACGCAAAAAAAAAAAAATAATTTTTCATCAACGCAAAACAGTGTTTTAACAATGGCTGAAATCAACGAATTAAAATACGAGTTGCTTGACCACCCGTCTTATACTCCTGATTTAGCTACCAGTGACTTTCACTTGTTCCCAAATCTAAAAAAAGCGTTTTACCTCAAATGAAGATGCAATTACTGTTGTAAACCACTATTTTGAAGGCCTTGAGAAAAACTATTTTAATCAAGGGATAGAATTGCTAGCTAAGCGTTGGACTAAGTGTTTTGAAGTTTCGGGATATTATAATAAAAAATAAATGTGTTTTTTGAATAACTAACTATTCTCTTTCCGTGCTAGGCTAAGAAGTTTCTAAACCGCCGTCATAAATACAGCAATTTCCATTATTTAAATTTGTTGTTTATAAATTATATTTTCTGGTTTTAAATGTTTTAATCAGTTTATAATTTGAGTTACCGTTTGGTTATTTTTTTTAACTAAAACGATTAATTTTAATATTGGAATACTTTTGGCAACACTTAAACTTTCTTACAACATTCGAAAAACATACATATATAAATTAAATTTGTAGGTGTTTGCTTTGCTTATGATTTAAAAAAACCATTAGTTTGACATTAATTTAATTGAAATTAGTAAACACTTTTCGCAAATTATACATTACAAATCAAATAATAATAAATAATGAAGCAACTGTCAGGAGTCAGTCAGGACAATATTCTAGTAATGACAAAAAGTAGTTATTCTACGCGAGTAATAGCTCAACAGCTTAAATTAAGTCAATCAGTGATTAGAAGAGTCCAAAAAAGACGTTCTATTGTTCCCAAATTACAATTTAGATGTCGCTAAAATGAGAACCTGTATCGTTGAAAAAAAATTAAGGCACGGTTAATGTTTTTGCCAGAGAAGTCAGAAATTATAAAGTAGAAATTATAAGATAAATCCAAATTAATCCTTTTTTAAACCAACGTCAAATAATATTGCTGGTGCCGAGAATTTAGAGAATTCAAAGACTCTATGTTAAGGAAACAGTGAAATACAATAAATAAATAAATAAATAAATGACAAAAATATCCTTTATTACTTTTTATGCAATAAGAAGTGCATAAAGTACTAACATGTACTCATTTGTATTCATTTGTCCTCCCCACTGTATTTTAAATAAAAACATTTTCATTTCAAATCGTGCCGAATCTTTCGATTCTGCAATAACAATTCTTGAGAGTTATTCTAGCAGTGTAATTGTTATTGCAATCTAGGCTTCACCTTTCCAGTCATACATTTGCAGAACATGTTGAATTTTCTCGTAGTACCAGTTCACTACGTGCGAACACTTAAGTAGAGTCGAAGAGTAATACTTTTTTCCTAAATATTAATAAATCTGTATACCTACATTTTGATTTCGAAAGTTTCTGTTCTGTAACATAACTATATATTAAAACGTTTATGCTACCAGAATTTAAGTGAATAATTGAAACCTTGTGAATATCTACCTATACACAGAGACAAAATATAGTTGTACATGTTTACCACAACAATGTAATTTTTTTTTTTTTTTTTACAAGTTTTTCAACAATGTTATTGTCACTGTAATTATTTATATGATTGCGGTAACCATAATATGGTTAAGTTACGATTCAGATGCTTATTAAAATCATATTGTAGTAACTATGTATATATTTGTTGCAATCATGTTTATGATGAATCCATTTATCATAATTTGCTGCTTTTGAGAACAACATAATATGGTATAATGTTTCATCATAAAACGGATTACCATAAGCATTACATAATTGTTATAATCATATATATGATTGATAGAATCATGTGAATGGTAATTTAACATTATCATATAATCATATAAATAATTACAGTGACCATAATATTTAAAAAAACTGTTTAAAAATCTTAAAATAGTTGCGGAAAACATGCACAACTATATTATAAATTTTGAATAAAAATATGAAACAAATTACTTTTAATAATACAGTTTTACCATACGGATTTTACTTGCAAAAGTTGTTTCTTTAATATTCCTTGTTTTTATAAGCCTACCCACTGTGCAATTTCGCTATGCTGTCAATGTAATTATGTAAATAAACGTACATTTATCATGTGATTTAAATTTACATTTTAAAACTCAACTTATTATTCAAATCCATCCGTTTGCATTTTTCTTCAACGCATTTAATTTTTTTTTTTAGAATTTCTATGTAACAATACACAGTATAACGTAAGCCCCAGCCATTGAAAGTTTTGTATAACAAAGTTTAGTTAAGATTAAATAATTTGACATGACAGTTGAATTTGCATACTTTTAACATGGTTTCAGAAACCATATTTTACATGAAGTATTAAGTAAAAACTAAAAGTTAAATAAAATATTAAAAACAATAATAAAATGTAATTAAATTGTAAATGTTTTCAGTTAATAACTACTGAATGTAAGCAACATTGTAATTGTAAAACTTCCTTTGGTAATTAGAGTTTTAAGCAATTCCTCTGTTTTGATATTCTGTGTTTCAAACAAGTTACAGTATGTAATTCTGAATTTCAAATTTAAAAAGGAAGAATTCTTTTTTACTCGCGATTTGTAAAACAATTCTCGTGAGTAGTTTCAGTGCACCTCAAAACAATCACACTTCTAATTTGCCATACAAATCGAAACTCATTTTCATAAATATATAATAAAATTTGCATTAAACGTTTTACCTTACAAACTTAATTAGCCGTATCTTTGTCTTAATTATTACTTGTTATCTGTATTTTAAATAAACAAACATTTTCCTCAATTTAAAATCATTAATTAATGAACTTTATTATTAATTTCATAACCTCAACCCAAAGAAATACAGTATGCTGAATTTAATACAATTAGATTAAATGATAAATAAATCAAAAAACAATTGCAACATTTGTGTAACTTATTTATGCACTTTTTTTAGCTGCTACATTTTCACATTCAAATCTCAAAATTCATACCAAATTTGGTTTAGTTAAACAAAATAAAGGAGTCAAAACATTGAAAACCAAAAACTCCACCCACCCACTTGCACAAGAATGTTGGCTATGTCGGTTACTAAAAACAAAACTCCACAAGTTACTCAAGTTAAATTTGCTAAACAATGATAATGATTATAATAAAATGCATAAGATGGAAACTGAATATTTCGCAAAAATGAACTGAGAAAAACACAGAAAACTAAAACTGCCCACAATTACTAAAGACATAGTGGCATATATTAAAAAAAGAAACAGGACAAAAGTTTGTTGCCCCAAACATAACAGCACAGGTTATATGTAAAGGGTTGGTGGAAGACAAAAACTATTAACATTTTACACAGAACAGAATAAAACATTATCTAATGAATAACATAAGTGAGGATTACCTCCAAGCAACAAACATTTGCATTGAATTCTGTCAATACAAATTTGTTTTATCATCGATTTATTCTCCGCCTCGATTCTCAATAAAAGAACACCAATACCATAACTTCTTTAATTCCCTTGGAGCTAGATTTTTAGTTGCTGGCGACTTTAACGCCAAACACACATTTTGGGGTTCACGTCTGGTAACCCCAAAGGGTCGCGTACTCTTCAACACCATTGCTCAAATGGGCTTAGATGTACTCTCAAGCGGACATCCCACCTACTGGCCGACGGACCGACGGAAGATTCCCGATGTTATTGACTTTGGAGTAGTGAAAAATATCCCTGTAGAATGGATGCAAGTGGATCCTTCATTAGACTTGTCCTCAGATCACTCTCCTACTATCATTTCAATGCATTTCCCTCAAGTGTGTGGCTCTCCATTTAGAAACATGACTAAGACCCGAGTAAGCTGGATAAAATACAAAAAGTATTTAAGTTCTCATTGCACGGAAAATATTGTGTTGAGAACTACCGACGATATCGATGAGTCGATTGGCAACTTTACCGAGGACCTTCGACGAGCTGTGCATCACGCTTCCACTTATCACGTTGAATGTAGAAATAGGACAAACAGAACTTATTTATCTGAACTCGAACATCTCCTATCAGAAAAAAGAAGAATGAGAAGAGAGTGGCAACTTCACAGGTCTCCTGAACTGAAAGCTAGGCTACGGGTATGCAGAGATATACTAAGACATTTCTTAGAAACCCAAAGAACGGCTTCACTTACATCCTACTTGGAGGGTCTTGATAGTACCCCACAATCTGACTACTCGTTATGGAGGGCGGCAAGAGGTTTAAAAAGACCAGTGAGAGGAAAACCTCCTTTGCGAAATCCGACTGGTGACTGGGCTAGAAATGATTCCGAGAAAGGGACATTATTTGTTAACCATTTAAGAAATGTGTTTACTAAAAACAACTCAAATAACGTATCTGATTTGCCACCACTCGTTATTAGACCTCCTGTACCTCTAAGACTAAACTTTGGTGATGTCCAAAGCGCTATTGGTACTCTGAACCTTAGAAAGGCTCCAGGTATGGATAAAATCAGCAATAAAATGCTTGTGGAGTTACCTCGTGTAGCTAGAAGAATTATCCTCTTTATCTTCAACGCTATTTTACGCCTGGAATACTATCCTGCAGATTGGAAGGTGTCTAAGATCACTATGATTCCTAAGTCAGGGAAGGATCACACCAAAGTAGAGTCATATAGGCCAATTAGCCTACTGCCGACAATTTCTAAACTGTTCGAAAAATTGTTAATGACTAAGTTGATTCCAATTCTGAACGACACTGAATGCATTCCTAATCATCAATTCGGCTTCAGAGCTAAACACAGCACCATCGAACAAACACACAGATTGGTAAATGTGATAAGAGGGTCGTTTGAAGACAAAAAATACTGTTCCGCCCTTTTCATTGATGTGTCCCAAGCGTTTGACAAAGTTTGGCATGACGGTTTAATGCACAAAATAAAATTAACTCTGCCTGCTAACACCCATAAACTTATGGAAAGCTATTTATACGGTCGCAAATTTAAAATCAAAGAAGGCAATTTTTTAAGCCCCGCTCAGCCAATTGAAACAGGTGTGCCACAGGGTAGCCACAGTACCTACTTTATATTTGATTTATGCCTCCGACATGCCGTCAGACCCCAAAATCCACACGTCAACTTTCGCAGACGATACAGCCTTTATCAGCGTTCATAAGGACCATCAAATAGCATCACAGAATTTGCAGAATTATGTTTATAAACTAGAGAATTGGCTACAGCTTTGGAAAATCAGGGTTAATGAACAGAAATGTATTCATATCACTTTCACATTGCGAAAAGAAACTTGCTCGTTCATCAAAATAAATAATCAAATTATTCCTCAACATAATGAAGTCAAATACCTCGGCATTCACCTCGACCGCCGTTTAACTTGGAAGTCTCATATTGAAGCGAAACTTACACAGATGAGATTAAAAGCAGTGCAACTTAATTGGCTAATTGGCAGAAATTCTTCACTAAAGTTGGACTGCAAACTATTGTTGTACAATGCAATTCTAAAGCCAATCTGGTGCTATGGAATTCAATTATGGGGTACTGCCTCAGCATCAAACATTGAAAAAATTCAAAGGGGTCAAAATAAAATTCTACGTATAATTACTGCAGCTCCATGGTATGTTAAAAATTCTCGAATTCACAAAGATCTATGCGTGCCATCAATAAAAGTTGAATTTTACACATTTCAAAATGTTTTATTTTAGGAGATCGCCGAAAGTTCTTTTAACTTTTAAGCATATTTGGCTAACTTTACCTCTAAAATATGCTTTTATTTTCAATATCCAAAATATTTGAAAATATCATTCACCACTTCCTTGAAAAAAGTTTCCTAAAGGTGGATTCATCCATTCGTTCTGAACGAAATATTTGTTTGGACAAAGTTTTTTCCATATTTCTCTCTTTTTGAGACAGAGAAATTTTTTTTTTAATTTATTGTCAAAATTTAACAATTTTTACGAGTCAAAATAAAGTAAACAGTGGCATATAATCATTATGCAAATAAAAAAAGAACTCGTCATTCCAAAAGTAAAGGCAATTCTTTTAATTTTTCTTTGCTTGAAAGTATAACGTTAACGTGCCGTTTAAAATAATTGCAAGTTTCATAATTTATCCTTAAAAGAGTTTAAGTTGTGACGTTAAATTTACAATGGGAAGATACACATCAATTGAGACTCGGCAAATCATAATAGACTTACATATTAAAAGTGAAATTTTGTTTGATGATAATGCAAGCTCTAGTTGAGTTTGACAAAAATCTTCATGGAATAGTGCCTCCAATTTGTGGTATTCAAACTTTTTTTTGGCTGACCTTGCATTTTTTGTCTTCCATGACAAAATCATCACTTTTGAACCCCAAAAACCATCTCTCGCACATTGAAACCTATGGAACACATTTACTATAAGCTTGCCGGAAATGATGCTTTGTTGGCAAATTCAATTGAAAATTGAAAACCATTTGTTACCGCCAAAATTTAAATAAAAAATACTGGTTGTGTGTGAACAAAGCTTGGTATTGAAATGTTTGGACGAAACAAACAAAATGAACAAGAGTTTTCCTGTTGAACATTTTAAATTTATCTCTAAAATATTGTCCTTAAGTTTATAAACCAAACTATAGTTTTTAATAATAATTGCTTTGGTGACATGAATGTATTGAACATTTTTGCATGAATGCTTAGCACTGACTGCTGCAGCTAGTGGCTGTACGAGTATATAGAAAATTAAGTTGCTGATATTACAACAAAGATATTTGTATTGTATAGATTATAATAAAACATATGGTCGCATTTTTATTTCTTGCAAATCATAATTTCATTATTTTTTTATTTATTTTATTTTTTTTTATAAGATATCATGAGTGCTGTTATGACCAAATTATAGGACTTAAAACTACTTAAAGAAAATGCAATAAAAGCAACAAAAAAAAACTTACAAATAAAAATAAAAAAAGTCATTGAACAACAACAACAACGAAAAAAATTATTATAAATGACAAGAAAATGATCAAAAGATACAAATATATTTCTATTTACTCAATTTTCTTAAAAGTGTGACATGAACCAGCGAATATAAAGCATGAGGCACAGTTTTTATACAACAACAAAATATGTTCCACTTGGTTAACTGATGGCTACAACAAAACAAAAACAAAAATAAATTGATACAATTTTACAGATTGAAAACCCCCATAGCAAACGCCCAAAAAAAGCTAGGAAAGCAGCACAAAACTAAAGTAAATAGAAAGAAGAAAAACAAAAAATATTCAACAATATGTTGCAATGCCACAGCGAATTGTATTAAAACAGAATATGAGACATTAATTTAACTCTAATCCGCACAAAACCCGATATCTTAGACAAAAATGCAAACAAAAAACAAAAACTATTTTTTTGTGTTTTAAATAAATGAAAAGAAACAAGTACATATACCTATTTAATAAATGATTTGCTATAAATATTTTGCAGACTTTATAGTAAATATGTACCTACAAATTATTCAAAGCCAAATGAAAACTAATAAACCACACAAAGGGAAATACCATAAAGTACCAGTAAATCAGTCACACACAAACATTAAATATGTACTCGTATACATACATACATACATATATATATGAACATATATGTATGTATGTATGTACATATATGTATGTATGTAGGTAAGACAGAGATTAAAGACTAATTGAAAAATATGTAACTTTCAAAACAGAAACAGAAAAATTCCATGAAAAATATAAAAATAAATTTTGTAATTCGACATAATGAAAGTAAGGTCATACATACAAATTGATTCATATTATTTTAATTATAATTATTTGTGTTGGTTTTTTTTTATTTGTTCTTTCAATGATTGATTCATAACACTAGTTAATTAAATGTCTTAACAAATATTTATTGTGTACATTTAAAAAACTATTTGCTATTTAAAGATTGTGACGTATTTATCTTAGTAACTTTTTAACATATTAACTAAATTATTAGAGAACATTTTTATTTGGCTTGAGTTCATTAGTTTAATAATTCAAAGAATATCATTGTAAGGAATAATTTTTAGACAATTGGCACATTGGTATGCATTTGCATCATCAGCAATGTTTGTTTTCCAAGATCTACTTGTAAATATCATCTATTTAAATCACCATTATTGAGAAATAGATTTAGCTCAATATAGAAATTATAAAACACAAATGTTATAAAGAGATTTTTAAGACATGATGTTTAATAACATAAAGGTAATAACATAACACTTGGCAAATATTTGACGAAAAAGATGTAACCACTAAATAGAATATTTTTGAATTTGTTTATTTATTAAAAGCAAGTAAGAAAGTATAGTCGGTCAAGCCCGACCATATAACACCCTACACATAGTATATGTATAAAACACTTTTTTTCAGAAACGGAAGTGATCGTTAAATCGTTAAAGTGATTTTCGGAATATGAGAACTACGACTAATTATGAACCAATCATCATAAAATTCTACCATATTATTTGTATATATACGAAACATATTTGTGTTCAACATTATTTTTATACTGATATTTTTAAGAGATTTATGCACTTTAAAGTGATTTTCGGAAGTGGGTCTTATATGGGACATATTTGTGTTCAACATTATTTTTATACTGATATTTTTAAGAGATTTATGCACTTTAAAGTGATTTTCGGAAGTGGGTCTTATATGGGAGCTACGACTATTTATGGACCGATCTGCACAAAATTTGTAGATGTGATTTAGCTTCATTTACCACTCATTTGTGATGAAATTTGTTTGGATACTTGTATAATTCAAACATTTATGATCTTTAAACCCTAATTTCGGGGGACATTTGTATGGGGGCCAGATGAAATAATGGACTCATGTCTACCAGTTTCAATCCCATCCATCCTTGGGCCGAAAAAATATCATGCACCAAATTTTATCCAAATATCTTCAAAATTGTGACCTGTACTCTGCGCATAAGCTTTACATGGACAGCCAGACGGACGGACCGACGGACATCGTTAAATCGATTCAGAAAGCGATTCTGAGTAGATCGGTATACTTTAAGGTACTTAAGGTGTTGGACCAATATTTCTGGGCGTTACAAATATCAGCACAAATCCAATATACTCTCCCCACTAAGGTGGTGTAGGGTATAAATATTGTTTAAATATCCAAGCGTAAGTAAAAAATCGTTTATCTTTTCAAGATTAATACAATTTATTATATTAACTTTTTATGAATTCAAAACAAATTAAAGGATTGAAATAAATATTTCCTCTTTATAATTTGAAGTCTTTATATATTAAACCGCACAGTGTTTTCTTATTCAACAAGAGACTGAGTATAATTTCTATTTAAAAAACAAAAGATTTAAGACATGAACTTTTTAGTCAAAATATTTTTTCAAATTTTAATTTTATTTTTTTGATGACACGGTCCCTGGGGACGTCTTTCATTTGCAAACTGAAATTACTCCTTGATGATCAATGGGAAGTATACCGGAACCAAACATGTATTCCAAGGAAATTTTTTCTAGAATCGTCATAAAAAGTTCAAGGCAGTGTGACCAATAGTTTAGTTTAGTACAGGAACGTGTGAAATGGTACGCTGGGATCTTGTACTGAAATTTCAATAAATCATTAATAAATGCACTTTCTTTTGGCTTGTTGTATTATTTGAATACAGCATAAACGTGTTTTTTGAATTTTAGTTACTTTTCCCACAAAACATAGTAAATTTTTCGTGCCTTTTTGAATTGTTGTTACCTGCTTGATGTTTGAATGCATTACAAACGTATTCTATGTATTTTAATTACTTTTTTCTTTTTTTTCATAGAAATTTAATTAAATAAATAAAATAAATAAAAATTGCAGTTACTTTCATTATACATGTATAATTGGTAAATAATAATAAAGAAAAACAAAAAAGTATGACGTTTTCACATAAAATTCCATACAAAATAGAAGTACAACTGACTCTATCATCGCAGGATTAAACAAAAGCCTGCTTTCATCCTTTTGTAAACCATTTTAGATCCCTTAAATCTCTGCCACACACACACTCGTGTTATCTATTACAATTACCAAAATGAAATATTTATGAAATTATTTATAAGCTAAACAAGAGTTTACATTCTGGTGCTTAAATTGAAAAATCATACTTTTAAAAACAAATCAAGAAAAAAAATCTGTAATTATTAATATTTCTTAAGCAGAATTTTTAAATCATTTGCCAAGTGTTGTTTCTTACACTTCCTACATTTTTCGTGTTAAATTGTTATGAGTAAATATGAATATTTGTTCTTTGCATGTTTGGTTTCATTGGCGTTCATCATAGTATTTGTGCATATACGAATTATTCAATCAATTAAATTCTATAGTATGTATTTCTAAGCAATAAAGCACACTTCTTTCTAATGCATTTGAGTTAATGTGTGTGTTGAAGTGTATACTTTTTGCGTTTGCAAAATTTATTTGCTTTGCAAAGCTATTCGGATGAAGTAGGAAAAATAATGAAACAAATTCCGACTTACACTCGTATGTTTTTAGCGAGTCGTACTCACTGACTTCTTGGGTGTATACTTTTGTTAGACATTGTCTTTGAAGCTCTGTCTTTTATTTTTTGCTCCACTTTAACTGTTATTTTACACTAGCTGTAAATGAATTTTTGCTGTTGTTGTTGTTGTATTGGTTTTATATGATTGTTGTTAATCTATCTAGATGTATGAATTTGCAGCTTATGTTGTTATTGTTGTTTTTGTTGCTGTTGGATTTATTGTTAAAATTCAAGAAAACTATAACGTCCAACTACACTAAACTGCACTACATACATACATACGTATGATTTGTTTTGTGTTGTTGCTATTGCTGTTGTTGTTGTTATTATTTTCGGTTTACTCTAGTTGTTGCTGTTGCTATTGCTGTTTGTGTCAGTCAGTTTGGCTCAATTCAGTTCAGCTGAGTTTGGTTTGATTTCGTTTCGTTTTGTTGATTTTGTTTGTTTTGGGGGTATATATTGGTGTACTTTACCACTTGTCAGCACAGTTCGTTAACAGTCCTAGTCGCGATTCTAGGAGGTTAAACCCACTGAGCGTGTGTCTAGTTTCAAATACAATTACCCTTTTCTTAAAACATTTAAACAATTTTCAAAGTCTTTACGATAAACAAGGATATTTTGTGTGTGCCGTATTAACAACAATAATTTGTGATTTTTCAGAACTAAAGTGTGATTTCTTTTATCTTAAATAATTTACCAAGAATAAACAAAATGAAACCATTTGTAAGTAATGAAAAGGATTATTTTGAAAAACAAAAGCCTTCAAAAACATATAATAAAGAAAATGGTTAAAATTTAATTAAAAAGTGTTCGTTCAAAAATCTAAACAATATTTCTTGATACTATTAAATTGTTGTGAATTTTTAAACAAAAAACCAGAATTGAAACTCAACTCAATTTTGAAATTTTTATAATTTATTAAACATTTAAGGATTCCTATTTTATTTAACAAAATTTGTTAAAAATATTTCCATTTGCAAGAAATGTTTAATACATGTGTTTCAAACTTCTATAGTTAAAAGTTAAAAGTTCGCTTATGTTAAACAACTAATTGGAAGTTTCAAATTTTAGAAAGAAATTCTAGAACAAAAATATTGTATTCAGATTTTATAGAAAAACATTAACATACATAAAATTTCAATAAAAAATGTTTCAAAATTGCAAAGTAACAGCTTAGGTGGGGAAAACAGTTTAACTTTTCAAGTTCTAGAAATAATTTTAGAATAAAAATAATTGCAACAATGTCAGATTGCCAGGTTTTACACAAAATCATTTCCGTTGCCAATGTTTCAATATATTTTCGAATCATATACATATATTTAAACAATGTATTAGTAAAGATTCATTGAGTATAACCACAAATAAGTAGAAACCAGATGTTTGCTTGGAAATAGTAAAATTGTTAAGAAGTTTTTTTGTTGTACTTAAAAAAAAATGTTAAATAAGATTATAAAGTTTTATCTCATAATATACTTTTTTTGGATTTTCCATTTATTGTTTTTAAACATACATTTATAAAATATATTGTAATTTAGTTCTTAACACAACAAAGATATTTGGAGTTAAATTCAAGTTAAAGTATCAACAAGCCTAAGTTTTCGACTTTTTTATTTTATCAACAAAAGTCTACTGTGAAATTCTTAATAATAAAAAGTTTAGACAGTTCTTAAAAAGAGAATACAATTTTCTCTCCATTGATATAAAATAAATTAAACTTGTGTTAAACTAATGGAATATTAAGGCATTTAATGGACTTGTTTGCATCACATTTTCATTACTTCCAAAAAAGTAACAAACATTGCATATATTGTCATTTTTGAAATGATACATTCAACCTCTTTTCATACATATCAGGGTAAGCAAACTTTGTGCTTACGAATTAAAAACAATTAAATTAAATTTTTGCGAATTTTATTTTTAAATTCGCGAAAATCTATTTTATGTCAATTCTTTTTTTATTCTTTTCCGCCGTGAAAGCAAGTAATATAAACATATGAAATAAGTTTGTACATAGTTTCTATTATGTCAAATTTTAGTGTTACATACCAACTTACTTTATGTAGTATTATAAAATTTTGCGAATAATTCGTTTTCATTTAATTCATAAACGAAATGTATTTGTCATTTTTTATATTTAAATCAATAAATAAAATTCGCGAATCAAACAGAGAAAAATTCGAGTTACTCTATAATAGCTAAATGCAGATCTATTTCAAGTGAATATGTTCCCATACTTATTACCATTTCTTCTGTGAAAGTATCTTCATTTTAGCTGACTTAAAGTAAAAAGTACTATACAACCAAAACATCTTAAACTCTGTGAATTTATTAGAAAAGTCAATAAAATGTTTTGTTAGTTTTTTTTTATAATTTAATGTTTGAGTCCTAATACGATTACAGTCTTTATTTATTTATATCACATTCTAGTACAGAAATGCCAAGAGAATTTATAAACATTTTTTAATCACAATTCAAAAGTATGTTTTCTTTTATTATGAGGTAATCTTTAGGTTTTTAATAGATTCCTTCATATCAGTAAAAGTAAAGAAAGTTCCACTTTACTGATTTGTTTCTGCATCTGTCATTAGCACCAATATTACAGCTTGAAATAAATCAGTCTAAATTTTTGTAAATTTTTTTATGAATTTAGATCTGCTAATTTAAAGTTTGAGTCCTAATATGATTAAAGAAATTTTTATTAAGAAAAAGTTCTAGCACCAAAATGCCTTCAATGCACAATTTTTTATCCTGAGATAATCTTTAGGCTTTTAAAGCCTGCTTAATATCAGTAAAATTAAAGATATTGCCAAACGATATCCCACGTTACTGAATAGGTTCTGCAGCTGTTTTTATAAACATTATTGCAGCTTGCATTAATCTACCATAGTCTGATAGTCTAAGGAACAGACTAAAATTGAGCA
This sequence comes from Bellardia bayeri, assembly GCA_950370525.1. NCBI lineage: Eukaryota > Metazoa > Arthropoda > Insecta > Diptera > Calliphoridae > Bellardia > Bellardia bayeri. Next base: position 97,727,061 of record OX493264.1, read on the forward strand.
AGCGTGAGTAGAGTGCACAACCAACTCCTTGTTTTGGTCAAATCATGTAAGCAAATGACTTGATCTGATGTTTTTGATAACAAAATCAAGAAACCAGCAATCATTTCCATTTCAAAATAGTGAATGTTGTTCTAAATGATGTTCTCCCTTCAGCTCTCGTTGTCATGATCTCCATCAATCTTTTAATTCTTTCAAAACTGCTTTAAATACTCAGCAGCATGTTTTAGCTAAATGCTAAAAATGCCAATATTTACTAAAAAAAAGCGTAACTACTGGTTTTAGCACAAATTTGTTTGACATTGTTTACTCTTACAAGAGTTTTGCAAGATCAAACAGCATCAAATAAATTAAAACTAAATATTTGTTGTACTTTCGCCTAAATAAGAAAAGTTTTTTTAAAATAAATAAACGAGTTCAAATATATGTTATTTAGTGGTTACGTCTTTTTCGGCCAACCGTACCTTCGTTGTTTTTACCAAGTTTTAGTTGCTTTGACAAGCAATTTTTTAATGTTCCACTTTCAAAGAAGAATTGTGAAGCAACTATTTCTGAAATATTTGACCATTGTCAAAGAGTTTTTTTATAGAACTGCAAGAAGTTTCCACATGGAAGGGTCTTGTAAACGTATTAACATATAAAATACTTAAGAAACTTCTTTGTCCCTCAAGCATTATTTAAACAACAGAAAAGCTAACCTTGCAATTCACTCTTAACAAAAAATCTTTTAACAAAGATTTATTCTCAAGTAACTGTCTTACAAAAATGTTAACAAAGACACTTACAAAACGCCCTTGTACCAAAGTTTCAATTGTCTAGTAACAAAAATATTTAAAAAAACGAACTTGTTGTCAAACAAGAATGAAATTTTTTACTTAATTTTTTTTCGTAGGAAACCTTAGAAATCTTAAAACAAATACACAAAAATTTTTTTTAAGTTTAAAGGGTTTTAAATTTAATGTCAGACCACAATAATGGCGTAATAATAACAACATTAACCTACACATACGTTGCATGAATATAAAAGCCGCAAAATAAACTTGCAACACAATATGTTTGTAATCTATTGGAAACCAAAAATGAAAGAAAATTTTTATAATTCAAGAAATATGCAAAACAAAGACAGTAAAAGAAAAATAAATATCCCAGCAAGCCATATGAGTCCGAAAAGAGTCTTTTCTGACACCTTTTTCGGAGCGTTAACGTTCTTTATGAGCCCAAAAAACAATTTTAATTGCTCCGAAAACCTTCAGAAAAGAGGGTCATTACGTTCGGAAATGGTCCGTCAGAAAGAGCTCTTAGATAATATCAGAAAAGAGTCTTTTATGAGGGTTTTTGGGCTCTGAAAGAGCTCTTAGATAATGTCAGAAAAGAGTTTTTTATGAGGGTTTTTTGGGCTCTGTGTAATCTTGTTTTTATCATTCTTGTGTGGTACAGCTATGTTTTTTTTTTGTTCAAAGTACAAATAACAGGACAACAACGCTTTGGTAGACACATAATTAAGTGGAATTTCTGAGTCATACTGCGTGCCGACTCAGGACAGTAACAAGCAAATTTTTCTTTCGCTCCGAAAATGATCCTTAGTTGGACTCTTTTCTGACTCCTTTTTCGGAGCGCTCCTAGAATGGTATGCTGGGATGTATATACATATGTATGTACATACATTTGTATGTATGTACATAATTACTCATTGAAAATCAAATTATGGCAATTGGCTAAAACTATGGTACATTGTTTCTGTTCAATAACTGTTCGTTGTATGCACATATGTATCAAATACTGACAGATAAGCTTCAATGAATATTATTTAAAGAATTAAGTTAAACAAACAGAAACACAACAAAACAAAATATGTGTAACGTAATACAAATTGCATATTTGCTAAATGAAATTCGTAATAAAACAACAAAGAAACAAAAAATGTTTTCAAAATCGCCATAAGTTGAAATAAACATTAGTATGCTGATTTCAAAACTAAACATTAAAATAGAAATTATTGTACATAATTTAACAAAGACAGCTAGAAAATTTATAAACAGATATTTAACTAATAAATGGCTTACCTGCATATGTATGTACATATGTACGTACAACAAGTGCCTTTATTTTAAAATAAGAGTGGGTTGGTTTTGGGGCAAGTTGTTGGTTTTATAGCAGCAAAAAATAATTTTACACATACATATGTTTAAAAATGTTGTAACTGAATTTTGAAAATTATTTGCTTTGTTTGTTTGTGGCAAGAAAAAAACTCTCTGGGTTACTGGGTTATAAATTAAAAGCTATGTAATGTAATATTGCAACAAAAAAAGTAAAACCATTGCAATGATTTTAAATTATAGATTTTATACCGGCTTAAAAAATAAGTGGAGAAAGTTAGAAAATCAAACAGACTGGGTGTGGCAAAATAAGTGTTAATTTATAAAACAAAACATAACTAGTTTTGTTTTATAAATTAAAGGTTTTTATAATAAAGAAATAAGGCAGAAGAGAAATAGAACTTCCAATGAAGCGAAACTGAAGTAGTAGACGAATTATGTATCATCAATATATTTAACTTGCTTATAAAAACAAAAATTTTTTACACCAATCATGTATATAGATTCTTAATACTTTAAATTAATTAACTCAACTTCATTTCCAACAAAAAAACAACTTCCAATGAAGCGATTTTGATATATAGGCAGAATTTGCCATTTCTGAATATTGTTTTTTTTATTACATATTAATGCTCCAAATGGTTTAAGTCTACTTTTTATTATTTTTAGAAAATAGATCCAGTTTCATATTATTTTGAATTAGATAATTTTATTGGTTTTGTTGTTTCTATAAAGAATGTTACTTCAAAGTTTGAGGCAACTGATTACCACGTAGTGTTGCCAAAAGAGAATAAGCTAAATATCACAGCTGTCTTTAAGCAAAGCTCCCTTGTTTTGTATCATGCAGCCAGATGCTGAGGTTTCAAGCAATCTGTTATATTGATTTATCAATGTTTGTTTGATCATGTTAGTAGTATGAAGATAAATATTATTCGTAAGCATACGGTATCCAAAGTGTTTAATTCATAGATCATTCAGAGCCGTATAAATTAGAGATCACTTAATAGGATCTCTTTAGTCATCACTTCTTTCTCTTCATCCTGGTAGTCTCGCAACGGAACTAATTTGGGAAGATATATTCTTCCAGTTCACAATTATAGTCTCTCTATTCTCTCTGGACTCTTGTACTCTTCCTTCCTTCTATTGTTTGCAATAGGATAAAGTTTACACACAAGTTTGGTTGTGAATACCAATGACCTGCTTGCCTTTCTTTCTTCTAATGATTGCAATATAATAAAGTTTACATTCCATGTTTTTGTTACAGGAACCAGGATATTTTCAAGCTTATGTTTTTAAAAAATACTTCCTATTTCCGCATATTGGTTTGATAATCAGTTTAATCGGCTTGTTAGAAAGTTGATGGTTATCGCGCTAACTTTTCAAGAAACATTCTGCATTCATTGGCAATTATTGAATGTTGGATGAGTTTCTATCACAACAAACAGATATAGCCCTGTCTGATTTCTCAGTATTTAATGGCTGCACTTCCATGAATGAAATTATATTCTAAGAGCAGATTCCGCGGCTGTCTTCGGTGAAATTATTTTAGCTTGTAAGGATCTATTGGATGAGTTTATATCACAACAATTATATATATCCCTATTTGCAGCATTTAACGGCTGCATTTCCAGCAGTCAAACTATAAATAATCCTAATAATAATATACAATTATTGTGAGCAGGTTAAGCGACTGTCTTCATATATACTCCGCATTCATTGCTTATCTATACTGGGTTCAGCTGGATTCTGCCTCCCTTCAACACAATAAAGTTTATATTTCCTTTTGAATAGTTGTAGGATATTTTCGGCTTTTGCGTGATGATCAGCCTATATACAATTTGGCAATCAATTTGTTAGAATTAGTTAGACAATTGCCTTCTATATAAGTGTAACTGCTTGATATGTCAGTATCTCTTCAAGATACATCATGCTGATATTCCTATATAATGCCGATACATCTCTGTGAATTTAACCTTTCTATCAGTCAAAAGATAGATTTTCCTAAGTGATATCCAATGATATTGGGCAGATGCCGCGGCTGTCTTCGACCACATTAGTCTGCTTGTCTAGGAGACAGACAAAATTTCATACGCAACCAACTGTTTCATTTGTTTGCAAACAATGACTAAATATTTCGATCGCATCGCATGTAAGCGGTTATTAGCATTGAGATATAGTTTGGAGGCAATTAGTTAAATGTTGTAATAGAGATGCCTCCACAATGCTCTCATTGTCATGATCACCATCAGTTTCTTTATTAATTGGAAGCTGCTTTGGTGGGTCTTGTGCTGGAACGTCAACCACCCACACAACAGTGTCAAAGAATGTAATTGGCTTTACTACAAAATAATATGAACTGTATACATTGTTCTGGCTGATGCTCCGGTTATCGCCATTATCTGTTATCGAATATAGACGACCCGGTCCTATTTAACATTACATTAATATAATATGTTATATTTTAAAACATCTTTAGTTGAGAAAACTTCATACTTTTACTCCATATTTCTCATGGAGTTGCACCCTGTACTACAGCTCTTACATATATGTATGTATATGTCTCTCTATTTGCATCACTATACACATAAGAGATTACAAAACTGTATTTATTACATTCATTCAAAGCAACACATAAATGTGGCGTGTGCAAAGCATACGTTTATAAATGACTACAGATTGGCAGAGTGCATGCTGTGGCATAGAGGGAAGTGTTTTCAATAAAGATTATGCAAAATATCAGAAAGCCTTTGAATTAAGTTTTTAATGTTGATGTTAGCTTGTGCCATAAGTCGTACAGTGGCACACAAATTGTTAAAATTATAATTATTGCAACTCTGTTAAAGTACTGCTGCTAAATGGTTGCTAATTGAACTTTTTATTTCTCCATATGTACTATGAGTTTCGTTGACATTTTTGTTATGCATTAGCAAATAGCGAATCACTGGTGTACAGTTAAAAGGTTTCATTTGAATTTCTTGTTATATATATTATAAGCATTCCCCGTGACATTTTGGTACGAGTGTTATCGACAAAATTGGTTACAAGTTCATTTTTTCAACAACATAGATTGTTCTTTAAAATGTCTACCAACATTGCTTTAAAACCGAAATAGTACATACATATATACATACTTTTTTAGCAATTGTGACCACTGTTTACTGCTTAAGTGAAAAGGCGTTTTATTAAGTGACACTTTAAACTAACTTTAACTTGTTTTTATTTATGTAATTTCAAACCTAGACTTCGTCAATTTGTTTTAATGTTAAACTGTTTTATTCCTGTATTTATTTTCAGCTAATTGTGTGTGCCTTGTTGGTTGCAACATGCTCGGCTTCGTATCATGGTGCCGTATCAACACAATATGCCCATTTAGATCCTCATAGCCATAGCTATTCGTATGGTTATGCGGATCCCAATTCACAGAAACATGAAACTCGCTCGCATGATGGTGTCACGCATGGCAGTTATTCGTACATTGATGGACATGGCCATAAGCAAACTGTTTCGTATACAGCTGATCCTCATCATGGTTTCCATGCTGTCGGTACCAACTTGCCAAAGGCCCCCTCCCCCATTTCGCCCGTACTAGGTCATGCTGTAGCCGCTTATGATGGCGGTCATGGTGGTTATGCTGCCGGTCATGCTTATCATGGTCCCCAAGCCCATATCACTTTGACCCATGACGGTGTGCCTCATGATACACCCGAAGTTGCTCATGCTAAGGCTGCACATGCTGCTGCCCATGCTGCCGCCGCTGCTGCTGCCTACGATCATAGCGGTCATGGTGGTCATCATTTGTACAAACGTTCTTTGTGGGGTCATGGCGCTTATGCTCATCAAGCTGTTGCTCCTATTGTCTTGACCCACGGTGGTGTGCCAGTAGATACTCCCGAAGTACAACATGCCAAAGCTGAACATTATGCCGCCCATGCCAAAGCCTTAGGAGCTGCCGCTCATGGCCATGGTGCCCCCTTGGATACACCCGAAGTCGCTCATGCTAAAGCTGCCCACTTTGCCGCCCATGCTGCTGCCAGTCATGGTGCTCCTTCTCACGCTTTTGCTGCTCATGGCTATCACGTACCCGTCATTCACAATGGTGTGCCCGTAGATACTCCCGAAGTACAACATGCTAAGGCTGCCCACTATGCCGCCGTCGCCCAAGCATCCGCCTCTGCCGCTCATGCCGGTGGCGATGATGGCAGCTGGGATGGTGATCATGGCAGCTATGGTGGTGGACACGGTGGTGCCCCCAGCCACTATGCCACTGCTGCCCATCATGGCAACTATGGTCCCTATCATGGACCCCTGCATATTCCAGTCATTCACAACGGTGTGCCAGTAGAACCCGCAGAGGTTCAACATGCCCGTGCTGCTCATTTATCTGCCTTGGCTGCTGAAAGCCATAAATCAGCTGGTCATGGCGGTTACTACGGTGGTGGTAAATGGTAATTCTGAATAGTAAATTCAAAATTTTGTTAAATAATTTTCGGAAGAGGTAATAAAACACATACACTTAAAGCAAATGGAACTGATTTAACAACATGAAGTTAATACGAAAATGGATATTGTTAATATTATATAAACGAACAAAAAACAAGAACAAATTAATAATTTTAGATGTTTAAGTTGGAAAACATTGAAGAGTAATACAGACATACAACTTTCTACTTTTAACTCAACGAACCTTCGAACTATTTTCAGCTATCCAATCTCCTTTATGTCTTTTGAAACTTTACACGCGCTCTTTAAACTTTCTTATTATTACAGGAGATGATTTAAGAGATTTTGCCTGTAATAAATACTTAAATTTTTTTTCACTAAGTAAACTATTTTTACTCTATAATCTTACTAAATGAAACTCTATGGAACTTATCACTGCCTTTAGTCTTTAACTACTTACTTTCTACTCAACTCTCACTGTATCTCTCACTCTAGGTTTTTTACTTTGTAAAATCGTTCTTTTTTCACTTTCTCACTTCCTTTCAACCGAGTTTCTCTACTACTGGTCTTTTACATCTCTTTCAAAATATGTATCTCTTAAGCTCCTCTATCTACTTCAATTACCTTTACAATGGTTAACTTTCTCTTAATTTTCTTCGATCTGTTTGGATCTTATTACTCTTTCTAAGTCTTTTAATTTTTAACTGAATGACCACCATCCCATGTACACACCCACACACTCTCTCTCTCCTTCTAATTCTAATACTAACTAACTTGATTTATGTAGCCAACGATTTTGCCAATGCCCTGAATTTGATTTTATCTCTTTTAACTCATTTATTACTATTACACTAAATGTTATTTAATGTCATCTTGGGGGATCAGGTCTCCCGATGACAACAATCGTTTAAACGAAATATTGAATTTATTTCTTTTTTTTACTCATTTCTCTCTCTGTGAATAATTTTAAAGCATATTAATTATTTAAAATAGATGTTGTAAATACTATTGTAAAATCTATATATAAAAAAAATCAAAAAAAAAAAACGAATTATAAATATGAATATTGTTATCGTAATTGAAACATATTGAAAAACTGCATGCAAAGACAAATAAACTGATACAAAAAGTATTTAAAAAAAATGTAAAACTTATTAATGTTTTATTTTTTTATTTATATGGAAAAGGGATTTCAACTTACTGATTAGATACATATAAATATGTTCTACTTTCGTTTATGAATAAATCGAAAAATTCTTAAGCAGCTTAAAATAGTAATTACAATTTGTATTTGGATATATGGTACACACAGAGAAAAAATATATGTAGTTGTAAATGTTTACCACAACGATGTCAAAATTTTCGGTAACCATAATATTAATAATTTATGATTCAGCTGATTATGTATATATTTGTTGCAATCATGTTTATGATGAATCCATTTATCATAATTTGTTGCTCTTTGATTATGATAGAGAAGAACATACATATATGGTATAATTTTTAATAATACAACTGATCACCATAAACATTACATAATTGCTATAATCACACATTAGTGTGTATGTATTACTTGCTCATTGCAAAACACATAATTCCGAAAATATTTCTTTTGTTTCACGATCAAAACATTGAAGAAGAGAACACAAGTACAACAGAACAATGTTAAAATAGAACAACGCTGAAGTTGAAGAGAAATGAAGTGGAACATCAAAACTATTTGGGAACATTCAAAACATGTTTGAATAACTCGTAGACAAACTTGCAAAGGAACTTTTGCATTTTTAATGAACATAAAAAATGTATGTATGCAAAAATAAAAGTTTTTTAATTCACATTTGGAAAAACATATAAAACAACACAAAAGAAATAAAAATAAATGATATTAGGTATTTAATTCAAAAGTACCAGTCTAAAACTGGTTTATAATGGGTGTTCCAACAACAATCCATAGTGATCTTGATATGCCGAGTATTAAGGATGAAATCAAAAAGTTTCATATTAATTATTTAAAACGTCTTGGTGACCACGAAAACATTCTTCCTATAACTCTTTTAGATGTCGGCAATGAAGTAAGACCATTAAAAAGACTGCATAGACTTGATCTTCTATTTAGCTCTTAAATCGTACAGCCCAATCATGAATAAAACTTCCGCGGGAGTTTTTTCCCTTTTCCCGATTTCGTATTCAAATTCAATGTTAAAAAAATAACAAGTAAGAGTGCTATATTCGGCTATACCGAATCTTATATACCCTTCACCTTTGTTGTGGATGGATAATTTACAGAGTTTGTCTGATGCTCATAATAATCTTGAGTGTAATTTAACAACCAGAGTATAAAAAAGGGGAACATTCGGTTTTAGTGACTTTGCTCAAAAAAAAAAAAAAAAAAAAAAACTTTATCAAATAGGGCTTTTAGAGGAGATGCCAGCAAAAAAAAATTTGTTGGCGGTCACGCCTATTTTCGTGGGGGCGGGCCCGTAAAATATATAGGCCTATATCTCGGGAACTACTGGGTGTCTGATAATTTGTGGTACATTAAATAAAAGGTATTAAAAATACCTATCCAACGATATATATGATTATAAAATATGGACCGAATATGGGTTAAATCCGAAAGGAATATTTTTTGACCCGAATTTATTTGTTTTTTTTGGGAATGGTTCTTATATGGCAGCTATGACAAATTATGGGCCGATCTTCTTAAATTTTGGAACAGTGACTTTCATGCATATGAGGATATTTCACGTCAAATTTCAACATAATAACGGTTAGTATTAACGTGGATTCCGGAAGTGGACCTTATATGGGGGTCATAGTGAAATATGGACCGATATTCTCAAAATCTATCAGTTTGATTTAGGCATGTATGTAAATGATCCGTGTAAAATATTGGATTGGTACCCTTATTTATAAGAGATTTATGAGTATTAAAGTGATTTTCGGAAGAGGGCTTTAAATGGGACATACGGTTAAAAATAGACCGCAATTCACAAATTTTTGTGGGATGATTTTTGTATATATGTAAATGATCTGTGCAAAGTTTTGACTTGGTACAGGTATTTATACAATATATATAGGGATAAATGTCTTTTTCAGATGTGGTCCTTGTACGGGAGCTATGACCAATTCTGGGCCGACCACCATAAAATTTATTATTATGTCAAGTTTTAGCCGTTTAACATTATTTATATCTGTTTTATACGTATTTAAGTGAAGTATCTTACACGCAAAAACATTTTTAATTTCATATCTCCTTTTATATCATCTGCCTTAAACTGTTCAATACAAACTTTATGAGACACTTTTAATTTTTTATCATCAAGGTGGCAAAATTGTGCCCATTGTTTTTTTTTAATTTATTTTGATTTTAAAACTTTTAGGGGGCCAGAAGGACATTAAATAAAAGATAATTTCAAACACTCCGCTTTATCGCTTTATCACTGACCATTTCAATCAAATTGATTTAAAAAATACTTTAAAGTGAAACGCTAGCTAATGTTGGAAAAAAGTGCTGACTGACATATATGGGATATTTGGCTTATTGAAAAGCGCCAAATTGACAACATTGGTTATGGTTAAACAATATACAATCAGGAATGGTGTAATTATACAAGGTGTGTGCAAATCGGCAACAAATACAATACAATACAGAAATAACAGGCATTTTGTTTGTGTAAAATAATGTACTACTGTCAAAAGCGCTTGAAGAAGTATTACTTTTGTCATAAGTAAATTGTAAACAAAGGGAGTCAGCTGTGCTACTGCAATCACCTTTTATAATTACACCATGCGATCAGGCTTTTTTTTTTAAAGAAAAATGTTATTGTATTAAAAGCAAAGTCATGGCCAACACCTATAAATAAATGTCAATTTATTGTCATGTCAAACAGTCAAATGTCTAATATTAAATACATATGTATGTACATAGTATTTATATCAAAGTTTGGTCTATTTTTAATCTTCAACAAAAACTTTTCCATACAATATTTATTGCTTATTTACAATAACATGATCAATCAAATAAGAAAAAAGTTACAATAACTTTTGTTACCTTAACTACACAATAAGTTACAATTATTTATTGATAAGAAAGGCACAACAGAGAAAAGTGAAAAAGGAAAATATTGTATAAAAAAACCCAACTTATAAACATATCAGAACTTACACGCAAAGAAAAAACATGGTTGGACATGGTTACGACATTTACACGTGATCTATCAAAAAAGGCTATTGAAAAAAGAATCTCTACTTGAATCATCCTATAGTTTTTTATACCCTACACTACCATAGTGCACTACACCAATGTGTATCGTGCACTACGCTCAACTTATAGTCAACAGAATCGGCGTACTGAGCATACTATTCGCAACACTATCACCCATTTTGACACTCAGCACTCATTACTGGATAATATTCGACCGAATAGACTACGTCCAGCACGCTGTGAGGAAAATATAGCAGCCGTAGCTGACAGTGTACCCGTCGATCGTGAATAGTCGATTCAGCGCCGTTCGCAACAACTCGGACTAACGTATGACATTATCGTGCCATGATAACCGACTATTTGATGCCTGAAATTGAAGATCACACACAGCATTTTATTTGTTATAAGTTTAAACTTATTTTATAAACCAGGAATTACCACCACAATTTTTTTTTCTTCAAATCGTAATATGATTACTTTAGAACGTATTATGATTACTTTAAATCATAATATGATAATTTTTGAACAATTTACCTTGGGTCATAATATGATCTTGTATGGCAATTTTTTGATTATATTGGGTTATAATATGGTGTTATAAAATCAAATTATGATTAATAGGAAAATATTATCATGAAATATTACAATAACAATTGATCATAATATGATATTTCATGACACTTATGTTCATCAAATTATGTTTTGACTACAATCATTAATCTTATCATAATATGTTGCTCATAGATTATGTTTACCACAAGCATATTTTTTTCTCTTCGTGTATATACTCCTACATATCAATACAATAAAATCCACTAAATCTATTAAATTTACATCCCTTAAATATAATACGAGTACACTAAATAACTTTATAACACTGAATGAAGCCTGAGGCAAGAGAATTGTAAACATAATTGCAGAATTCTGTAAAAGGACACATGAAATATTAAACTTTTGCATTAGTTTTTAAAGGTATCCTTTTCATAACATATCAAAATGATATAATGCTGTTTATTTATTAATAAAATTTATCAAAAAAGATTTCAATAGCCACAAGATATGAAATAAATATAATTTAATATTCAATTGTTTGCTCTCATTCGTTGCCTCTCTCAACAGTCGACTGGGTTCATTGTAGTGCATGGCCACAAATTTCGTAACCGTCCCGTAGGTCCCCTTACAATGATCTATTAGTTCATCTGCCACATACGTACGATGTTGTAGGCACATCATCAGGGCACTTTTCAATTCTAAAACATTTTCCTCACATTGTAGACGATTGGCTACTTGTATTTTCAATTTGCTGGAACAATTGAAAATCTCACTAAAGTCATGCGTTATAAAGTAATGACCAGCTTGTTCATTGATTGTAAAGACGGCATAGTTTAGGCCAGGCTTCACATGATCATCCAAATATCTTAACTTGATTTCTCGTGGATATTTTGCTGTACAGACACGAGTTAGTAGATTATTGTTTAACAAGGAGCAGCGACCATGGAGAAGGGATTTTGAGAAATTTAGCTGACTTAGCAGAATTATAATGAGAATTTGGTAAATTTTTTTGTGGTGTGTTTGAAAATTGTGCATTTTTTGTTTCTTTTTGAAATGTTATGATTTTGGAAATAAAACAAAGTCAAACTAAAGTCAAATTATAAACAGAACAGGGTTGTTATCGGTTTGTTTAAAGATTGCTACAAGGATTGTAAAGCATTGTTCACATAAAATCAGATCCTATTTTTTTTTAATATTTTTCAACCAAAATTCAATTCAATTTGATAATATTTAAGAATATCTAATAATAATAATCTAATATTCATTTCCCCTTGTAAACGATCCTCCTTTCTTGCATAATTTTAAAAAATCATTTTTAACTTCACTTTCCTTGAACAATAGCCAAAAACTGTTCAATTATCTGAATATGAGGACAATCATTTTTACGATTTCTGATTTTTATGATACCAGCTTATTAAGCTGGTTTCTTTGTTTTGTTTGAATAGATAAGAATGAGGAAGAGAGGGTCATTGAAATTATGGATAGATATGAAAGACAAGATAGAAAAGAAGAATCCGGCTCTAGAAGGTTTCAAGAGTCAATTTAACAACCAAATAATTTCATCGTAAATCGTTTAAATAAGCGATCGCGGTAACCAGTTGCAATTTCTAATGAAGGCATCAATACAGTCCAACTTTATATTTGATAGTTCAAAGAGACTGCTAAAGGATCGTTGTCCTAGAAACATATTACGTAAAACATCCATTGCTGGAGACTGGTATAGAAGGTGGAAAATGGTTTCATCCTCTTCTTTATTATGACAACTTCTGCAGAAGTCACTGTAAGATAGTACTAGACTTCTTGTATGGTTGCCTAATTTACAGTATCCAGTGATCACCGACATTAAAATTACTTATTTGGAAATATTTTAATTTTAGCCAATACGATGTACGTTCCTTATTTAGCCTAGGCCAAGTCAATATTGAGATTGCACAGATCATGTTCCTACCTTGTCTGAACAAGCTCATAGTAACTATCACTAATTTGCTGTTGCGTGTTGATAACGGAATGCATAGAAGGTCTATCTCTCCATTAGGTAACATGGCGTCATTCTTCGCCAGATCATCAGCTCATTCTATCTCTATGTCCTTGCACACATATGAGTGCAACTGTCCAATGTGTCGCCGTTCTGTTTAAGGATATGCGGCATTACTGGACCAAGAATGATGTAGTTTATACAACTGTTATAGACTTAGCCGCTCTTTTTTATAGCCGATATTTTAGACTGAAGAATCTACAACCATTTGAAATCCTGAATCTTAATCTTACATTTTTGGATGTAGACACCACCACCAACTCGATCCCGTTTCTTGGGGCCATCCTTATATATGCAGAGACTCGTGTCATTAATTTTGTAACATTCGAAGCTTATCGAAAAGAAGGATCTAGGAGTGTAATAATCACTGTATTTGGAAAGACCTTGTACACTTGCAATAATACTAGCCTGTCCATAATGTCCATACTTCCATGAGCCTATCACGCCTTTACTGAAGATAATAATATTAAGAGCCATAGTTGAAGATGTGACAAAAGGAATGCTCTTCAGACCATAACTGATTGCTAATAAAGTTTTTTTTTTAAGGTTCTTTAGTTTGGTCAGAACTATGTGAACAATATCATTTGTTTGAGAAATGTAGGACAAAACGTATTTTGATAAATACATATTTTCTATTTTAAGGGCATTTGGAAAACTTTACGAAACTTTTCTTTCGAAACCAAAAGTATTTTGAAAACGTATTTGCTGTATTTTACTTAGTTTAAATCCAACTTATGGACTTGCCCACGCAACTTGAATTAATTTTTTTATATTTAATTTTCGTCATAAATTTAGATTAAGAAACTGTTGAATTTTATCAAATGTTTTTAATTTAGCAATTAATTAATATTTTTTATTATATTTAACTGAATTTGAAACGAATACGGTAACAGATTCTACATTTACAATTCTTTTCTAAACAAATAAAATAGAAAATCTATTGCCATGAAATTAGACAAGTTTAATGTGTATTTTATCGATAATTGAGGTTTATATTTTGATACGTTTGCTGTAGCATTTAGCTGGACGTATACGCATGTTGTTGGCTAAATAAGAAAAATAAAATATTTATTTAAATTTATGATAGTGTATTAATTTGTTATTAAAACATATAATTTATATGACTCGGTTTAATTAAAGTTATACGTAAATAAAAATAGAATAATAACCGCAATTTGTGTACTAGTATAGTTAAGGTATGAAATAGAATGATTATTGAACAGCTGAACACAGAATTTTTTAGTACAATCCGTTTAAAAATAAAGTTTTGTTTAAAAAAAAGTTTCGTTAAATATCAAAAAAATTAGAAAATTTTCTACTTTAACAAATATTTAAACTAATTTTAGGTTGGCTTTGGTTTAAGAAACAAAGTAACGAAACATAAATTGACAAAAATAAAAAAATATTTATAGTTTTAAAAAGCAGCTTGTTAATGCTTTTTTTTTTTTTTTTAAATTAAGGTTTCGTTAAGTTTTCAAGTGGCCAGAAAAACAAAATATATTGCGCTTTTAAAAAACATACAATTTAAATTATAAAGATGTAACTAAATAGATTCTATTAGCTCTAGTTGATTCGTTAAGTTTTCAAAATGGCCAAAAATAACAAATATATTTAGGTTTAAATAGCAGCTTCTTAGTTCTTAATGAATATTGAAAAATATGTGTATAAAATGTGCTTTTGTTAAAAAAGTAAGGTTTCGTTAAGTTTCAAAATCACCAAAAATTAGAAATGTTTGTTACTTTTGAAAGCATTCTATCTAAATTATAAAAAATATGTAACTAAATCAATTGTGGTCGGTCTGGTTTAGTTTTTAAACTAGACCAGTTTCGTTAAGTTTTCAAAATGACCAGACAATTTTTTTTACTTTTGAAAAGTAATTATTACAAATTTTAATGAATATGCAGCTACAAACGTTATGGTGGCTCTGGTTAAAAAACTAAAGTTTCGTTAAGTTTTATAGATTGACAGAAATAACAAATACTTCTGGATTTAAATAGCAGTTTCTCAATATTAAATCAATGTTAAAAAATCTGTAGTAAAATGAATTTCGTTGAAAAATTTAAGTTTCGTTAAGTTTTAAATTTTACGAAAAATACAAATTGTTTCAACAAAAAAAAAAGCATTTTATCTAAGTTAAAAAAATATAAAACTAAATTATTTCTTGTATGTAAAGTTTAAAAACTAAATAATAAATTTTTAAAATTTAAATATTAAGTTTAGTTAGGCTAAAACTTAATAGAGCAAAAGCTTTATTGAACAATATTAGTGTAGAAACTAAAGTTTTGTTGTTTTTTGTTTTTTTTTTTTTAAATATAAAGTTTCTTTACAATTAAATTATTAAGCTAGAAGGAAGAAGAGTTTATAAATTTAATATTTTTAACAGTTTAAAAAACTTGCTCTTCATGCCCAAATTAGCACTCTATTAAAAAGTTTTTGAATTAGAAGTTTTATAAAGTAAGTTACATTTAAATTAAATGTTTATTTAGTTACAATTTTAGAAGCCCCATAATGTGGAAATGCTTTTTCTAAATATTTCTCATATTAAATTGTTAAATTTTCATAGATTATAATATTCTATTTATAAGCAAAAAAACTAAACAGCTTTTAGCCATAAACAAGCATGTCTAGCCAGTAATAAGATTAAAAAGTAAGAGTGCTATATTCGGATATGCCGTATCTTATATACCCTTCACATTTGTTGTGGATGCATAATTATATTATATACATACATACATATGTACATATATATGTATATTATATTGTTACGTTTTTACCTTTTAAAAACGGTGGTTTATTCCCTTACGGTTTAAGAACACACTTAAAGTGTTCTAAAACCTTTTACACACTTATATTACGGTTTAAGAACACACTTAATAAACTTTGTGTGATTAACGCCATCTGTTTATGAGTTTATTAGTTTTTTGATAAAATTTTCAGAGGTTGTCTCGTATTTTTGCTCATATCTCCGTTTGCTGATTTTTAATAGCAAACTTTTCGAAAGCATGTCTGACAGAATTATTGAAGATTTGGATCCCGAAGATATCTGGGGACTTCAGAAAATTGATTTCAACAGCCAGACAGACAGACAGACGGACATGGCTTAATAGACTCCGCTGTCTATAAGGATCCAGAATATATATACTTTATGCTCCTGCATAGAACAATTGTGCAACCACTACCAAGACATAGTTTTATGCTCTTTAATTCAGTCGTCGATGTGATTTCGACAAGTGCACATGTCTAGCGGGTGCTACGTTATTTTTTTTCAGGTTAAAGATGATTGAGTGTCAACTCAAAAAATATTGTGCGGTCAAAAATGCTTTAAGTTCATCCCATTTGAAAAGCATTCTACTATTACGAAACTGCCATAAAAGTTTAAATTTAGAAGATTTTATATTATAAGAAGGGAACAAAATTCAACATGATTTTCAAATATGATGAACATACATAGCAAATTATAAAATATGTATATTACTAACATTTTTCTGCGGCTTTAATTAAATGCATTCTCTCAATTTTATTACTCTCTGGTACTTACTAATACACAACACTGATGGGATTTGTGGTCAATTGTACCAAATTTGGTACAAACAAAACTTTTGGTACAATTTTTTTTAAGGCGAATTCACTTTTCAGGTGCCATTGAGAGCACAGCTGTTCTATTGTTTTTTCTTACTTAGAGAGAGAAATGTCAAAAGTTAGTTGTGTTTTTGACATATCGACCAACGAAAGCAACAAACAAAATTTGAAAAATTGTTTTACGTTTTTAAGTTTTCTTTTTGTTATTTTGTTTTTATTGAATAAAAAGTGTTATGAATTCTTACTATATGCTTTTTTATTTAATAGCGAAATTTAGGTACAATTTATGGCAATTTGGTACAATTTTGGCATTGAGACGGTACAATTTAAGAATTGTAAGATACCAACAGTGATACACAACCAAAAAAATTTTTGGAAGCCCCTGCTTTATAGGGTCGGAAAATTATATTGTGGAAATTACAAACGGAATGACAAACTTATATATGGGTCAATTTCAAAAAAAAAAAAAAAACGCAATTTTTATGTCCCCGCACTTTAATCTACTATTTTAGGTAAAAAAATGTAATTCTCAAATTTGTCTGTTTGTTTTTTTGTTTATTCAGAATGGTGTTTTATTCCTCCCTCTGACTGCTTCCATACAAAAGCATGTTTCCCCCGTTAGAATTTTTAGTAACCAAAATAAAATAAAATCAAGAAAAAAGTAAATATGCAACATTTAATAAAAGTATTCGAATTATTGTGTTTCTTTCTTGTGTTTTGATTTATAGTCGTCAAAATTTAATTAGTGCGAATTTGGCGTTGCAAAGAAAGGTTGTCCCTACAATTTGCATTGAGCGTCACTTTTTTATAAATCATGTAATATTACTACTTTTCAATTTCAAGTTTAAATAATGTAAATAACGTAAGGAAAGTACAAACTTTAATTATTACAAAAGTGAAAAAAAAAATATTAAAAAAAGTGTGCATTTGCGTAGTTTTTGTGAACACCATGATAATGGCGCGATAAAATTTCTTGAGCGTTGAAGTTGACAATCATTGTTTACATGGTTTCAAATCAGTTTTTTATAATTTGTTAATTTGAGAAATAAATTGCCTACGAAAAAAAAAACAAAATAGGCAAATATTTCATGAGCATCACTTTTGAAATATATTGCTTCATAGCTTAAAATGCTTAATTTTGATTTTATTTTTTAATTTTCAAGAGTAAAACAGCAAAATTAACGGCAGCTGAAAGAGCGCGTAATGACGAATATAAAAGAAAGAAGAAAGAAAGGTATAATCGTGGTATATTTGAGTTTAATTTTTATTGTTACAGAATCAGTCTGTTTTTGCCACAAACTTAATTTATGCAGATTTAGAATAAGAATTCGAATGAAAATTTATAAATTAAATTAAGTTAAGTTATTGTTTTGTGTCAAATATTTACATATGTGTATAAGTTTCTTCAAGAATTACTTCCTTTTTTCCATGTTTGTTAAAGACATCAAAGAATATGTACATGTTTAGTTTTGTATGAAAATTTTTGTTTTTTTAAGAATTATTGTGTTTTTTTTTAATTTTCTTTTTATAAAGGAATAAACTTTTTTTCGTTAAACTTTAGATTTGGCATTATTTCTTGTTTACGTGCAACAAAATCTATTGATGGGCACAAAATATTTTGAGCGTCACACTTAGATTTTTTCCCTTAAAACGCTTATAATTGCAGTTTTTTAAATACATTGTTACAAGCCTATTACTTTGCAAGTAATCTCTAAGTTCAAGTTTTTTTTAACAAAAATTTACATATTTTCATCTAAAAATTTTAAAATAACTAGTCACTTTAAAAAAAAATTAAAAATCAAGTTGAATCGTGAATGTTTGTTTATAATCGAAAAATGATTTTCGCAAAAGTCAATCTTGAGAAACAAAGGAACATCGTAGTAAGCTTGAATTTCAAATATTTTTTGCATTTTTAGCGATTTTTTATACATATTTGGTGTGTGTCGCTCAAGATAGAAATCATAGAAAACCTAAAAAAGAAATCGAAAATATTGATTTTTTGAGAGCCTAAAAGTACCGCCGGATTCTTCATCAATTTCTACATAAATTGGCAACTCTTACAGGCGAATTGAAAAAACTTTAAAAATAAGCAAAACAAAACGTACGTTTTTTTTTTAATTGACCCATATACCCATATACACCAATTTAAGATCAACATTATTAGGATCTCAAAAAAACAGCACTCTATTTAATTTACATCTTTAGTTACACCTTTTTTCGCCACAGGTGTGTAAACTTAAACAGAGAATTTATTATAACAATTAAAAATTTAATTATATTTATTTTGTTCTTTACAGCAACATAAATAATAATCATAAATACAAACAATCAATTTAGCAAACTGCAACAGTGGAAGCCAGTACACCAAACAACAGCATCAACAATATCATTATTACATATTGCAATTATTCAAGTAAATAACTAATGTTTGCTATAGTTATTTTAATACGTGGTCATAAATACATATTAATTTCAACGAAAACATCCCAGCATACCATTCTAGGAGCGCTCCGAAAAAGGGTTCAGAAAAGAGTCCAACAAAAGAGCATTGTTGGAGCGCTCCGAAAAAGGAGTCAGAAAAGAGTCCAACAAAAGAGCATTTTCGCAGCGAAAGAAAAATTTGCTTGTTAAGCACGATGGCCACATATCAAACTGATTTGACAAACTCAGTTTTTTTGATTGTGTTAGTGAAAAAAATCTCACACGTATATGTTTATGTGAGTTTGACGAAAATCAAAACAATTTAGATTTCGCTGCCGCCGCTACTTCCCAGCATACCATTCTAGGAGCGCGCCGAAAAAGGAGTCAGAAAAGAATCCAACAAAAGAGCATTTTCGGAGCGAAAGAAAAATTTGGTTGTTACTGTCCTGAGTCGGCACGCAGTATGACTCAGAAATTCAACTTAATTATGTGTGTACCAAAGCGTTGTTGTCCTATTATTTGTGCTTTGAACAAAAAAAAAAACATAGCTGTACCACACAAGAATGATAAAAACAAGATTACACAGAGCCCAAAAAACCCTCATAAAAGACTCTTTATTGACATTATCTAAGACATATTTCATAGCCCAAAAAAAACCTCATAAAATACTCTTTTCTATCTAAAACCTCTTTCAGAGCCCAAAAAACCCTCATAAAAGACTCTGTTCTGACATTATCTAAGAGCTCTTTCAGAGCCCAAAAAACCCTCATAAAATACTCTTTTCAGGGGCCAAAAAAACCTCATAAAATACTCTTTTCCAACATTATCTAAGACCTCTTTCAGAGCCCAAAAAACCCTCATAAAAGGCTCTGTTCTGACATTATCTAAGAGCTCTTTCTGACCATTTTCGAATATAATGACCCTCTTTTCTGAAGGTTTTCGGAGTAATAATGATTGTTTTTTGGAGTAATAAAGACTCTTTTCGGACTCATATGGCTTGCTGGGTATATAAAAGAACAAACAACTACAGACAAATATAATTAATAATGAAACATTTAAAACGCCATCATATCAATTTCATAGGAGAAAAACAAAAAAACGGATATAAATGGCAAAAGTGTTGGTTTTATATTTGCCTAAGACAGTGGCAAAACGAGTACATATTTTTTTTTGTAGTTTTAATACCTATACATATTAATATGTAAATTTTTCCAATAAATTATTTTTTTTGTTAGACTATTTTCTTTTAAATGCCACCAATATCTTTTTTACGTTCCTGTTAGTTTTCTTTTTATGGAACTTTGGAAACAAAAAAAAAAAAAAACACTGCATAAAATAAGCAAAGATCAATATATAATTAAATACAATTAAATAATAAATTAATTTCTTTGTGTTATTTAAAACATCACTTACCTATTTTCCAGCTTCAAATTAAAGATTTTAAAACCTTATTATGATCAGTTTTGAATAAACGCCAATTATGCAACACTAATTTCGCATGCACTTCTGTTTTGAAAAACAACAACAACAACAGCATAAACAAGTTTAAGCATAACCACAACAACAACAAACAAATGTCTCTTCGTTACTCCTCTCTCCAAAAAAATTTCATCAATTACAATAACAACACTGCCTAATAAATTGCTTATTTATACTCTTCACTTTACTTCACAATATCTATTATATTTTTTCATATTTTGTTTTTATATTTATTAAATATTAACATTTATTTTAATAGATTAACACTTTTTGTCAAAAAAATTACACTTTAATTAGGTTTAATTGTTTTAAATTGTTGATGAAGCTGCTGCTGCATCTCACTGCGTTAAAAATTTCTAGTAAAACTGAAAGTGCAAAGAAATATGACAATAAGGTTGCCATTTAAAGGTTATGGCTAATATAAAAAGGATTACCCAGTATTAATATTTTTCTGGATTAATAATAATTATTTATTATTTTTCTGTTGAATTATTATATTTTCTATTTTATTATGTATTTTCCTATTTAATGCTGCCTTATATACAATTAACTCATAACCATTAAGAGATTCATAAAAAGCTTTTCAGTATAGATTCAAAATAAGATTTAAATGGAATTAAAAATAGATCATACCTTTTTAGAATTATATTATTGCTGGTACATAAAGTAATTTCAATTCAATTGGGTATTTATTGTATCTTTATGAAAAAATTAACTAAGTATATCAAATCTTATATATATCTTATATATCTTATATATAAAAAATTTTAATTCTTAGTCCAGCCAATGCCGTACGAAAATTGTATATTTATTAAGGTGGCATTCTTGTCTTCGGCTCAGATCCGCTGTATTTCTTCTTCTTAGTCGAAAATAGCCACTATTATTTAATATTTTGCGGTCTAATGGGTTTTTGGGTTTGGCAGCCTTATAGACTTTTTAAAAAATCGGGGTTTCGGTTTTAAAAAATGTAAAACCGAATATGATCAAATTGTGTGTTATATTTGATCTTATACAACCACCAACAATATTTTCTGTAAATTAGACCAAGATTCCACATTATGAAATTGAAATGTCATCGAGTGAACAGAACATTTTTCATATATTTTGATTTAAAACTTATTACCAATTCAGACAATTTGATCGTTTTTGGACATCGATATATTTATTTATCATTGACATTATGATTAGGCAAAAACAAGTTTTAATTGTTTTTCAATAACGGACTGGCTGATGTTTTATTCAAAAAATTTCTGGTTGGGTTTTGCAAATATTTCTATGTTAAATGAAGGTTAATGTGTTTTTCGGAGCTATGGCCTTAATATAAGGATTATTATTGTCGAACTTCAATTTGATAACGATGTTTATAAGAGACGCTTGCGTATTTTAATAACTTTCGAAAATGGCGCCTATGTGAGAGCTATGAGCAATTATTTGTCTTCAATTTTAACCTGCTAACTGTTTTTATAGCTGATTTTTACGTATTTAAGTGATATCGGCCGATTGATATCAAATATTATCGATATCGATTTATATATATGTACATACATATACAGTAATTTCCGCTTAATTGACTTTCCGAAAGTTCATAGCTTTTGGAACAATTAACCGAAAATTCATTTATCCGATTCATTTATCCTCATATAGTTTTTATAGGGAAATGTATATTGGGATTTTTTGTATTAATTAAGCGGGTAAATCAATAAAGCGGGGGTCAATTAAGCGGAAACTACTGTATACGGATTTTTAATGTCAAGTTTTAACATGGTAGTCCTTATTTGCCTAGAATATTTACTTGGTAACGGTTTTTATAACAGATTTACACGTATTTAAGTAGACTGATTCTTACCATGTTTAACACGACTTGTACTATTACAATAAAAATTATATGTGCAAAATTTCATGATATTATTTGCAATATATTTTGAGAATACAGCAAAACATTTTTACAAGATATTGAAGATAAAATTTTGGTCCATAAATCTAATTCTACTAAACTAGTGTGAACACTTTTCAATACCAAACAACCCTAAATAACATTTCATTCACTTAGGTTTTTCCTTCAAGGCTCTATCGTCTCTTCAATAGACTGACCAACGGACGGAATCGAAATACATATATGTATACACTTTTTGGTTTTGCGATCAATATTTCAATGTCTTTTGCTTACTATATCCCTATCCCTTTAGTAATGAGTATAAAAATCGCTATGATATGAGCAAAATATTTAAAATTTTATGCATTTCTCGTTTTATTAAGTAAAATTTTATGGCATTCAAGACAATTCACATAAAAAATTAATTCTGCATACAATATGTGTATTTTACAGATTTTTTTTAAACCCAGCTTTTGGTGCTAAATTTATTATAATAGATCTTTAAAAAACATTTAACTTGGTATGTTATATGTCCAGGTTACATGCTCAATAGTTTATATATAAGATTTCTTTGAAAAAAAGAGGACATTAAAAACCCCATATACGATTCGAAAATATTTTAATTAAGAAAACAGCAAATAAACATAAATTTATGTTCTTTAAACCATTTAAGGGTCAATTATAAGTCGCTAAAAATAATTAAAAAATCATAAAACTATTAAATAAAATAATACTGTTTTCAGCTTACTAACTAACAATAGATAACAATAACAAACAGCATAAAACTAATTAATAAAAACATTTATAATAAACACAATATTAAATATTTAAATGCAAATATTATACAATATTACAATTACATAATTACCTGAGGTAATTATTTAGTCATTTGAATAAAAATCAATTAATTTTAATTTATTATAACTATATAACAAACAGTAAAAAATATTTACCTTAACATCAAGCAAAATTTTAAGCCTGGCAACTTTGTTCTTTTACTACTTACTCCTGCTCAGTATTTCAGTTCGTTTTCCTTAATACGGTTGGCTTAATAACGCGTTGTCATAGTTAATTGTTAATTTATTAAAATACAGTGATATGTAAAATAAAAAGTGTTCATTTAAGTAAATTAATTGCTCAAGTTTATTATTTAGAAGCTATTTCATTGAAAATAGTAAACATTTAAGCAATATTTACAAAATAAAAAAGTGCAATTTTTCCATTTAGTATCTGTCTAATTTAAAGAAGCCGGCCATTAATCATGCTTTAATTCTTGTCTCGTTGTTTGTGTGATTCATTTGTCTATTGTTGTTGTTGCTTTGTGAAGAATATTGTCTTCACTCGTTTAGTAGCTCTCATTGTTATGACGTCATAACATAGTAAAGTGTTTTGTTTTCATTATTATTGTTGTTGTTGTAATATGTGTTAAGTTAAAGGCGCAAGTAATTTCGATTAGTTGTTAGAGTGCAAAAGAGGTGTAAAAGTAGCCGACACAGGAAAAATTAAATAAAGAAGCAATTGAAATAAATGAATGGAAAATGGAAGTGTTGTCATAGCAGCGTTTATTTTTATGATGAAAGTGCTAAAATTAAGTGTTAGGCTTTATTAAAGTGTAATGTAATTAACATAAATGTGTTAATTAAAATTTGATAAAATTATAAAATAAAATTATTATAAATTCAAGGGAGCCGTAAGAAAAAATTTATAGGTAAGTTTATATAAAATTAAGAAATACAATTTTAATTAAATTTGTCATATTTAGTGTTTTTTATATACTGTATGATCATACATCAAGTTATATAGTACATATCGTCACCAAAAATCCAAAAGGCCATTACTACAAAAAATTCAAAATCGATTTTTTTTATTGATTATTATATGTTTAACCAAAATACATCTTTCTTTAGAATTTTACTCTCATATGCAGAAAAATGTCGATATTTGTAATACATTTCAAATGGCCACAACTACAATGTTAATAACTGTATAAACCAAAAAGTAGTGACTACATTTTTAAATTAAAAAAAAAAAACAAAATATATTACAATTTCGTTAACTGTTAGTTGAAAGTTAATTTTTTTAAATTAGTGACAAGGATCAGTTCGGTTACATAAAGAACAAATAAAAATATCCAAAAAGAAATGAAGCCATCTACGGGCCCACAGTTTTTACGATAACTTACCATACTCTTTTTCTTTTCATGTACCTAAATGAATTTTCTTTCTTTTTTTAATTTTGTTTTTCTTTTCTAAAATAAAGTATATTTTTCTCGAATTTATTAAACTCATTGTAATGAGTTTTGTATCTTTTATATTCAAAACACAGAAAACAAAAAGTAAAAAAAGTTTAATAAGAGTGAAAAGAGACTTTTATTTAAATTTTTTTGTTGTTACGGTTTTTTTTCAGAAAAAAAAAAAAAAACGATTTCAAAAGTTTTTAAAATTGTTTGATATTTATGCTAAATTTTGCAAAAATTCTATAAATGAAACAATATAAAGATTAAGCTTTTATTTTGTGTTACCTCTTTAAATCCAATAATACAAAATGTATTATATTTTTCAATCAATTCAGATCCTGAAGATGAACAGAAGATGTTTAAAATATATTGGTCTAATTTGTAAAAAAATACAATAATTTTTTATTTTATTGGATTTAAAGAGGCAACACAAAAAAAAAGCTTAATAATATAATTTGATCCAGCAATACAAAATATTAATCAATAATCTAAAGATTGTTCAAAAAAATGTTTTTATTTTTTAATCAGATTACATAATTTTATGAAACGTTTTTCTGATTTATGTAGAACTTTATTAAGCCTGTCATTCAATAAAAAGAATTAATTATTTATAATGAATATATATTCAAATGATTATTGATTAGTCATTGTAATAATCAACACATAAATATGGCTGCACGAATAACCAGGCATGTGAAAATTTCAAAATCAAAATAAGAAAATATAATACATATAATAATTTAAAATATATCCTATATTTTCATTCCTGGTTTTTTTCGGCCGGGTTTGAATATTTTATTTTTTTCAAGTTTTTGATTTCAACTGATTTGTACATATTTACGACGTATATTACAAAGTTTTTTAAAAATCAGTTTTATTAAGAAAGTTTTAAAATATAATTCTTTGAGGTTTCCAAAAAGTCTTCATTTTGAAAATACTTTTGACACATTGTACTATTATGTAGTATATCTAACGTTTTTTTGCTGACAGCTTAATTATTAATTAAGAAATTGTTTTTTTTTTGATTATTATTATTTACTTATTAACTATTTTTTATTGGTCTTTCCTATAACTTTATATCACGAATTCATACACATGATAAAGAAAAGCTTAACTATTACGGCACATAATGAGAAATCGGTTCGAAACCAGTTTTTTAGAAAATACAATTTTTCGAATAAACCAACAACTGTATTTCTAAAAAAGTCGGTTTTTGAATACCCTAGTTTTTACATCTTTTGAAAGATTTTAATTTTTTAAAATTATAACCAATAAATTGTTTATTTTAAATTTATATTCAAATAACTAATAATAATACATTTAGAATTTCATCAAGTCATCTAAATCTACCACATATGTTCTTAAATGGTTGACATAAAAATCTCTGAAATAAAAAAAATTTAATTATATAAACCAAATTCATATTTAGGCCCAAAGGATTATAACATTTTTTAGATCAAGCTATAAAATCGCTATTTTGAAAGGCACAATATCTAAAAAAATAATTGCACTTTCAAACATATTTTTTTCGAACATCACACGAAATCATCTTTAGTCTTAAATTATCAATTAATTCCTTAAATATGGTTTAAATACTAATTTAGTTTAGTAGGTTTTAAAAAATTAACCAATTTTGAAATTTCTTCTTTAAGAAGTTGAAAACGAGAAGGTTTTTGTTATTGTCAACATTATTTATCTTATTTATTTTTAAAATTTTTTTTTTCATAATATTCTTTATAGTTTTAAAATACATTCTGCTTAAATCTACGGAATTACATCAATTACAAATTCAATTTGTAAACAAGTTAGAATTTTGTATTCCCCTTAAAATAATTCTATTTACGAAAATATTTCTAATACGGCATCCCTTTTTTGCCATTAAAAAAATTTTCGTCTGTTAGCTCTTGATTTCCTCAATTCCTTTTAGTTTTCACATCCTGCTTATTGAAGTCGTGTGGTCAGCCGTGTTGTTCGTGTTATATTAATAAATAAATATCGTAAAAGTGTAAATTATTTCGTAAAAAGTGTTTTCAACGTTTAATTAAGTGTTCTTTGCCATGATTTAAAAAAAATCTCATTAAAATCGTTGAAAATTAAGCCATTATAAGGAAATTAAAATCAGCAATTTCTGTCAATTCAGTCGAGTCATTGAGAAAAAAATGTCTTGTTAATGTGTATGAGTGTGCGTGTGAGCAATTCTTTGTTGTTTTCGTTATTGTGTTATGGGTTCTTTAGTGAGAGAGTCAAGGTAAAGCTTTTTATTATGTTTTTCGTTGCTTGAGCAAAGTAAAGTTTTCGGTTTGTAAAGAAATTTTAATATATTTCTTAGCCAAGTAAAAGCTTAAAATCTGTAAGAAAAATCAGTGTTTCATTTTAGCGATTTTTTATTTGTGTTATTTTTGTTTTATTAAGAATGTATTTCTGAATTTTTAGGTGAGTTATGTTTAAAATATAAATTTAATTAAATAAACCTGATGTTTTAATATACATTCATCTAACACTCTCTTTAATGTATATAATACGCCCCTCCGTCTAACTATCATGTCAAGCTTGTACAAAGTATAGGTCGCAATATTGAAGATATTTCGTTACGTTTAAAAACCTCACATATTTACAAATGTTTGCAATTATTATAAGGACCAGATCTAAAATTCACGCAAAAATGTAATCCATCAAAGCAAGGATTTTTATTAAAATAAATTAAGGAAATTATTTTGGTCTTTTTTTTAGCATTTCCTTAATTTTAATAAATGAGTAGACATTTGTAGTTTCAAATTATTCAATTGCTTTTTTAACTTTTATGCGATCGAATTTTATGTGAACAATGCTTTACAAGTTCAAAATGGCATTCGTGTCAAAAGAAAACATATTGTATGTTTATTAATTTTTATTATTTTTATTAAATTTCTTTAATATTTTTGAATTTCTATTCTTAATTATTATCTGAGATGTTATTAAAAAAAGTTTTGATAACTATCAAATTTTCATAGTATTTAGGTAATTTATTAAAAAAATTACATAAAATACTTATTTAAATTAAAAAGTTTCATAAGTTTTATTTAATTTCTTTGTTTTAAAATACGCTAAATGATTTTAGATTAACAACTAATATTTAGTTCGTTTATTTGACCTTTTCTAATATTTAATAGTTTCTTCTTTTTTCAAGCAATAAGGTCAATTGCAATATATATTAATTAATATATATAAATAAAATAAAATATTTGTATATAAAATGCAATTGACCTTATTGCTTGAAAAAAGAAGAAACTATTAAATTAACAACTAATTATATAACAATCCTCTACTACACATTAATAAATATTAATTTATATATTAATTTCCGTTACAAATTAATCCCATACTAACCAACGTTTATAATCCGGCATCATTTTACTTTCTTTTTCAAAAGCTTAGCATTACTGCTCATCTGGCAACTCTTGATTTCCTTTATTCCTTTTAGTTTTCACATCCTCTTTGCTTAAGTCGTTTGGTCAGCTTGACTGCTCCTGTTTATTTAATAATAAAATATAGTTAAAGTGTTAAGTATTTCATAGAAAGTGTTTCAATCCTTTATTGAAGAGTTTAGTTTCATAAATAAAAAATAAAATTTATTAAAATCGTTGAAAAATTAGCGAAAAAAAGGAAATGAAAATGATCCATTTCTAGTACATAATTCAGTCGAGTCATTGTGTAAAAAAGTGTTTTTTAATGCTTGTGTGTGTTGTTGTTTTTGTTAGGTTTGTTAGTGAGAGAGTAAAGTGGTAAAGCAGTGATATGTAAAATAAAAAGTGTTCATTTAAGTAGATTAATTGCTCAAGTTTATTATTTAGAAGCTATTTCATTGAAAATAGTAAACATTTAAGCAATATTTACAAAATAAAAAAGTGCAATTTTTCCATTTAGTATCTGTCTAATTTAAAGAAGCCGGCCATTAATCATGCTTTAATTCTTGTCTCGTTGTTTGTGTGATTCATTTGTCTATTGTTGTTGTTGCTTTGTGAAGAATATTGTCTTCACTCGTTTAGTAGCTCTCATTGTTATGACGTCATAACATAGTAAAGTGTTTTGTTTTCATTATTATTGTTGTTGTTGTAATATGTGTTAAGTTAAAGGCGCAAGTAATTTCGATTAGTTGTTAGTGTGCAAAAGAGGTGTAAAAGTAGCCGACACAGGAAAAATTAAATAAAGAAGCAATTGAAATAAATGAATGGAAAATGGAAGTGTTGTCATAGCAGCGTTTATTTTTATGATGAAAGTGCTAAAATTAAGTGTTAGGCTTTATTAAAGTGTAATGTAATTAACATAAATGTGTTAATTAAAATTTGATAAAATTATAAAATAAAATTATTATAAATTCAAGGGAGCCGTAAGAAAAAATTTATAGGTAAGTTTATATAAAATTAAGAAATACAATTTTAATTAAATTTGTCATATTTAGTGTTTTTTATATACTGTATGATATCTTATTAACTTTTGATGTATTAAACATCGAGTAGTATCATACATCAAGTTATATAGTACATATCGTCACCAAAAATCCAAAAGGCCATTACTACAAAAAATTCAAAATCGATTTTTTTATTGATTATTATATGTTTAACCAAAATACATCTTTCTTTAGAATTTTACTCTCATATGCAGAAAAATGTCGATATTTGTAATACATTTCAAATGGCCACAACTACAATGTTAATAACTGTATAAACCAAAAAGTAGTGACTACATTTTTAAATTAAAAAAAAAAAACAAAATATATTACAATTTCGTTAACTGTTAGTTGAAAGTTAATTTTTTTAAATTAGTGACAAGGATCAGTTCGGTTACATAAAGAAAAAATAAAAATATCCAAAAAGAAATGAAGCCATCTACGGGCCCACAGTTTTTACGATAACTTACCATACTCTTTTTCTTTTCATGTACCTAAATGAATTTTCTTTCTTTTTTTAATTTTGTTTTTCTTTTCTAAAATAAAGTATATTTTTCTCGAATTTATTAAACTCATTGTAATGAGTTTTGTATCTTTTATATTCAAAACACAGAAAACAAAAAGTAAAAAAGTTTAATAAGAGTGAAAAGAGACTTTTATTTAAATTTTTTTGTTGTTACGGTTTTTTTTCAGAAAAAAAAAACGATTTCAAAAGTTTTTAAAATTGTTTGATATTTATGCTAAATTTTGCAAAAATTCTATAAATGAAACAATATAAAGATTAAGCTTTTATTTTGTGTTACCTCTTTAAATCCAATAATACAAAATGTATTATATTTTTCAATCAATTCAGATCCTGAAGATGAACAGAAGATGTTTAAAATATATTGGTCTAATTTGTAAAAAAATACAATAATTTTTTATTTTATTGGATTTAAAGAGGCAACACAAAAAAAAAGCTTAATAATATAATTTGATCCAGCAATACAAAATATTAATCAATAATCTAAAGATTGTTCAAAAAAATGTTTTTATTTTTTAATCAGATTACATAATTTTATGAAACGTTTTTCTGATTTATGTAGAACTTTATTAAGCCTGTCATTCAATAAAAAGAATTAATTATTTATAATGAATATATATTCAAATGATTATTGATTAGTCATTGTAATAATCAACACATAAATATGGCTGCACGAATAACCAGGCATGTGAAAATTTCAAAATCAAAATAAGAAAATATAATACATATAATAATTTAAAATATATCCTATATTTTCATTCCTGGTTTTTTTCGGCCGGGTTTGAATATTTTATTTTTTTCAAGTTTTTGATTTCAACTGATTTGTACATATTTACGACGTATATTACAAAGTTTTTTGAAAATCAGTTTTATTAAGAAAGTTTTAAAATATAATTCTTTGAGGTTTCCAAAAAGTCTTCATTTTGAAAATACTTTTGACACATTGTACTATTATGTAGTATATCTAACGTTTTTTTGCTGACAGCTTAATTATTAATTAAGAAATTGTTTTTTTTTTGATTATTATTATTTACTTATTAACTATTTTTTATTGGTCTTTCCTATAACTTTATATCACGAATTCATACACATGATAAAGAAAAGCTTAACTATTACGGCACATAATGAGAAATCGGTTCGAAACCAGTTTTTTAGAAAATACAATTTTTCGAATAAACCAACAACTGTATTTCTAAAAAAGTCGGTTTTTGAATACCCTAGTTTTTACATCTTTTGAAAGATTTTAATTTTTTAAAATTATAACCAATAAATTGTTTATTTTAAATTTATATTCAAATAACTAATAATAATACATTTAGAATTTCATCAAGTCATCTAAATCTACCACATATGTTCTTAAATGGTTGACATAAAAATCTCTGAAATAAAAAAAATTTAATTATATAAACCAAATTCATATTTAGGCCCAAAGGATTATAACATTTTTTAGATCAAGCTATAAAATCGCTATTTTGAAAGGCACAATATCTAAAAAAATAATTGCACTTTCAAACATATTTTTTTCGAACATCACACGAAATCATCTTTAGTCTTAAATTATCAATTAATTCCTTAAATATGGTTTAAATACTAATTTAGTTTAGTAGGTTTTAAAAAATTAACCAATTTTGAAATTTCTTCTTTAAGAAGTTGAAAACGAGAAGGTTTTTGTTATTGTCAACATTATTTATCTTATTTATTTTTAAAATTTTTTTTTTTCATAATATTCTTTATAGTTTTAAAATACATTCTGCTTAAATCTACGGAATTACATCAATTACAAATTCAATTTGTAAACAAGTTAGAATTTTGTATTCCCCTTAAAATAATTCTATTTACGAAAATATTTCTAATACGGCATCCCTTTTTTGCCATTAAAAAATTTTCGTCTGTTAGCTCTTGATTTCCTCAATTCCTTTTAGTTTTCACATCCTGCTTATTGAAGTCGTGTGGTCAGCCGTGTTATATTAATAAATAAATATCGTAAAAGTGTAAATTATTTCGTAAAAAGTGTTTTCAACGTTTAATTAAGTGTTCTTTGCCATGATTTAAAAAAAATCTCATTAAAATCGTTGAAAATTAAGCCATTATAAGGAAATTAAAATAAGCAATTTCTGTCAATTCAGTCGAGTCATTGAGAAAAAAATGTCTTGTTAATGTGTATGAGTGTGCGTGTGAGCAATTCGTTGTTGTTTTCGTTATTGTGTGATGGGTGAGAGAGTCAATGTAAAGCTTTTTATTGTGTTTTTCGTTGCTTGAGCAAAGTAAAGTTTTCGGTTTGTAAAGAAATTTTAATATATTTCTTAGCCAAGTAAAAGCTTAAAATCTGTAAGAAAAATCAGTGTTTCATTTTAGCGATTTTTTATTTGTGTTATTTTTGTTTTATTAAGAATGTATTTCTGAATTTTTAGGTGAGTTATGTTTAAAATATAAATTTAATTAAATAAACCTGATGTTTTAATATACATTCATCTAACACTCTCTTTAATGTATATAATACGCCCCTCCGTCTAACTATCATGTCAAGCTTGTACAAAGTATAGGTCGCAATATTGAAGATATTTCGTTACGTTTAAAAACCTCACATATTTACAAATGTTTGCAATTATTATAAGGACCAGATCTAAAATTCACGCAAAAATGTGATCCATCAAAGCCAAAGCAAGGATTTTTATTAAAATAAATTAAAGAAATTATTTTGGTCTTTTTTTTTAGCATTTCCTTAATTTTAATAAATGAGTAGACATTTGTAGTTTCAAATTATTCAATTGCTTTTTTAACTTTTATGCGATCGAATTTTATGTGAACAATGCTTTACAAATACAAAATGGCATTCGTGTCAGAAGAAAACATATTTTATGTTTATTAATTTTTATTAAATTTCTTTAATATTTTTGAATTTCTATTCTTAATTATTATCTGAGATGTTATTAAAAAAAGTTTTGATAACTATCAAATTTTCATAGTATTTAGGTAATTTATTAAAAAAATTACATAAAATACTTATTTAAATTAAAAAGTTTCATAAGTTTTATTTAATTTCTTTGTTTTAAAATACGCTAAATGATTTTAGATTAACAACTAATTATATAACAATTCCTCATTAATAAATATTAGTTTATATATTAATTTCCGTTACAAATTAATCCCATACTAACCAACGTTTATAATCCGGTATCATTTTACTTTCTTTTTCAAAAGCTTAGCATTTCTGCTCATCTGGCAACTCTTGATTTCCTCTATTCCTTTTAGTTTTCACATCCTCTTTGCTTAAGTCATTTGGTCAGCTTGACTGCTCCTGTTTATTTAATAATAAAATATAGTTAAAGTGTTAAGTATTTCATAGAAAGTGTTTCAACCCTTTATTGAAGAGTTTAGTTTCATAAATAAAAAATAAAATTTATTAAAATCGTTGAAAAATTAGCGAAAAAAAGGAAATGAAAATGTAATGGCTCATTTTAGTACAGTACATAATTCAGTGGAGTGAGTCATTGTGTAAAAAAGTGTTTTTTAATGCTTGTGTGTGTTGTTGTTTTTGTTAGGTTTGTTAGTGAGAGAGTAAAGTGGTAAAGCTTTCTCTTGAGTTGTCTCTCTTAAGAAAAGTTAATAAGAAGTGTTTTTGCAATTGCTTTTATTAAGCAAAGTCAAAGCTTATAAAAGCAAATCTTGCGGTAGAAAATCAGTAATGTTTTTCAAGCGTTTTTTTTAAATAAAAAATATGTTTAGGAATTGCTTTATAATTGCTACAGAAAATAAACAAGTGAGTTTTATTATAAATGTTATGTTATGAGAGAAAAAAAAGTATTAACAATATTTTATTAACTGGTTAATAACTTACAAATACGTAATTAATATAAAATGTTACATTTATGAAAAATGTTTTCATGAAATTTTAAATAATTAGTAAAACTAAGTAATGATAGAGAAGATAAACCACTATTGATCGCTTTTAGTCCACAAAAGAGTTAATATTTTTTATATATGTAAAACGAAATATTAAAAAAGAAACTCGCAAACTATGTAACTAAAAATAATATTAAACCTAAAAATCGCTAATTTTTTTAACCCTTGTGTGAACTTTAAACAAAACACCTTTAACAGCATGACAAGGTACCCGGGTACCTATATGGAAAAATTATGGTAAACTAACATTGTTAAAGGGAAATGTTCGGAAAATAACTTTGAGATTTACAATTCACGTTCTTTTATAGTTTAAGAGTTATAAAACTGGTGAATACATTACAGTTGATGAGCAGCTATATGAATATCGCGGACGTACCCGCTTTACGCAGTACATGTGATCCAAGCACGAAAAATATGGAATAAAAATATTTTAGGCTTGTGATGCATTTAACTCGTATCCTCTGCATGGAATTTTGTATACTGGTAGACCCACAGAAGGCGCTCGACAAACAAATATAGGCTAAAGAACAATATTATATCTAGTTTTCCCGTACAAAAACTCAGGAAGAAATGTAACGACTTATAACTTCTTTACATCCTTAGAACTTGCAAAAAGTTCATGGAACTTGACACTTGTGGGAACTGTAAGAAAGAATAAACGGTTTCTGCCAGCGAAAATGTAAGCACATAAAGACAGGTTCGTGTTATACATTTTTTACTATTAGGTATTATTTTTTAATTTTATAATTTCATTTCAGAAAAGTATATTCCACAGATTTTGCTTTTAGTAAAGACGCATCGTTGTTCTCTTACGTACCTAAAGAAACAAAGCTGTAGTCTTGTTGTCAAGTATGCATACAGAGCCTAACGTGTAATCAACTCTTCCTGCTAAACCAGAAATTATTACATATTACAATAAAACTAAAGGAGGATAACTTACTAGGCAAATACAAATGCAAAAGGAGAACAAGTCGTTGGCCACTATCATTATTTTATAATGTAATAGATTTAGCCGCTTTGGTGTTCTATGTAATATATATGGAAAACAATACACAATACAGTTGCGTTCCACAGTTTTGAATTATGTAAGAAATGGAGAAACGTACTAAAAACCCGAAAGTTATTACCCAATCAACTGTCAAATCAGCGTTGGAAAAGATTTTGAGGTTTTAACATCAAGTATTTCTGCTTTGCAAAAAACTGCTAAAAGTGGACGTACTCCTGTAGTAGGAAGCTGTCACGTGTGCTCGAAACTACTCTGAAACAAGGGAAATCACTAAAATCTTGTCACTCTTGTTCCTAACCGATTTGTAATAAACATTCAACAAACTACGCAATATGTGTAAATTGTTCGCAAAGTAATCAGTAGAGTTTATTTGTAACTTAACATTTCTCTTTTTTTATTTTTCTTTTTATATGAATAAAAATTATTATTTTAGTTTTTGTTTCTCTTTCTGTAAATAAATACATATAATATATGCATATAATAAATATAAAATATTTATAAAGACTATCTTATTTTGCTTTAATAATTTTTCAATAAAATTTTACTTTTTATAACAGTTTTTTCATATGTAATGCATAAAGGTTACCCGGGTACCCTTGCCGTACTGTTAAGGATATAAGAAATAAATTGGACTACCACGCCAATTCAATATAATGTTTTAGCCTAAAAGTAATGATAATTGAAATTATTTCAATAGTTAGGAGTTCTCAAGAATTTTGAAGTATGACCACCATCTACTTCCATTAAAAACTATAAGATGAAAGTGGTTAAGGTACCGGGATACCTTGGTGTTCACATAAGGGTTAATTTCAAGATGAAATATGTATATTTAATATTGCAATTGTTTAAATGTACTTTGCTTTAACTGTTTTTTTTTATTAATAAATTATTTATTTCCAGGTGCCAAAGATTGTTGACGTTAATGAAAAGGTAAGTCCTACTTCAAACTTTTACTTTATATTTAACTAACCTATTTTAAAACTTGAGATATAAGCAAGTAATGATATATACATACATTGGTAGACTTGTTGTTTGTACACAACATGTTTTCTTTTATTTATATTGAAACTTTGGGGATTTTTGGTTACATGTTTTTATACTGCAAATTATGAATTGTAATCTTGTATGATTATTGTATTAATAATTTATGAAAAAAGAACTGAATTTTTTTTGTGGACATTCTTTTCATTACAGTTGAAATTGATTACAAAACACATTATTCTTGCATTCAAATATATGATATGAACATCATAATTAATATTGACTGAAGAATATTTGTTTTTTTTTTTAAATATTATACCCTACACGAACTTAGTGTAATACCTTATACGACCTTAAAATATAGAGGTTAAGACTATTGAATTTGATGTCCAAATAATGACTATATTTCTTTTGAATACAGAACCATAATCTCGATTGGAAGAAGGCAATAACCTACAATTTTTTGGTTCAAACTCTTCTTAATTTTTACCATATTGATCGAAAAATATACTGGTATACAAAGATGTTCCAGCTTATAGATTTAATTTAAAATACTTGCAAGAAACATTGTCTCTTACAAAACATTACCTATTTATAACAATTTTATATTTCACAACGTTTAAATAAGCCTGATATTATTGCTAAAGCACCAACACATTTTAAAGCAATTTAAGTAATACAAAAATTTGGCGCCTTTAAAAACAGCAAATTAGACTCGCATTTGCTAGTGATCACTTGATTTGGAATTACAGAAAAAAAATCTACCAAACAAATATTAAAATTTTAGTACAAGTTGTATCTAGTAGTAACAATTCTATGCTCTATTAAATATGTAGAATTTCTTAATTATACGCTATTCTACAAAATTTACAAGTAGACAAATATTTGAAATTTCCAAAAAAAAAAAAAAAAACGAAACACAAATCACCAGGCAGGCATTTAATGTCTTGGCATACAAAACAGTAACAATTGTAAATTTAGCAAGTGTTTTAGTTTGTTTTTTTTTTGTTGCTGTTTTCCATTATTATTCTTGTTATTATTGTTGGTTTTTACTGCTGCTGTTATAATAATGGTGTGGCATATTACATTTGTGCAACTGATACATTTTTTTTTGCATAGAAAAAAACTAAATCTAAACTTCTATTTAAACAACAACTTAAGTAATCAATTGATAGCGAAACAAGCTGCAGCAGCATGTTATAAAATTAACAACGAAAAATATATAAAAATAAAATTGCAACAATGCCAGGCGCTCAAAAACGATTAAAATTATTTCTTATACTTTAAGCACAAAAATGTGGTGGTCGGTTGGTTGGTTGGCTGTATCTTTAATCGTTATTGGGCTTAAGAGTTTTAAGGCTCAGGTAATTTTATCTGCATATGATCGCGTGTCACAACTTGTTAAATTTGTTTTGCTCTTTTTTTTGGATAGCAATTTAAATTATTTTTTGGTATTTCCTCTAAAAGTAGAAACAATATTATTACCAAAGTAAGGGGTAGGCAAGGTAAATGCATTAATATATTATTCTTATCATGCAATCAATCAGTCGTATGTTGTCGTCTTTTCTTCTGTTTTTATAAACTAAAAAGACTGTAAAAAAACAGTCATTTTTTAGAAATCTAATGATGCAATTCTGTAGAGAAATGTTTCATTAGTAGAAAACCATGATTTGTTTTCTTTAAAAAAAAAAAAATTTGTACAAAACAGAGTGTGGTAAAGTTATCTAAATATTATACAACGAAAACTGATGAAAATTTTCCTACATTTCAGTTGTTTATACATTAAATATGGTTCAACTACCAATACTTTTAGAGCATTTTTATTCAAATATAGTACTTTAAATTTAATAGGAAAGAAAAAATATTTAAATTACATATATAGTTTAAGAGATCTGAGCAAATCAAAATGACTCCAAAAAATTTAGCATTTGTAGTTTTCATTAGAAAAAAATAAGTTAGCTCGGTCTACCTCCCTGTTAGTACTACTTCTAAATGAAAGTTTGGAATATGATTAATTAAACCGGTATTTGAAATAATAATATTTGCAAAAAAAGTCTAGTGGCCGAATTCACACTAGACTAATGATTCTTTATTCGCAATGCGTAGTTTGCCATAAGAATAACAAGTAGTAGTTAAACAATAGTTAGTATTTTAGTTTACCAATGGTTAACTAATGACTGAGAATTCGGCCATAAGAAAATTATTAAACGTAACTAATTTTTAAAATGAATTCAATTTGTGTTTCATATAGTGAATTGTGCAAGGAACATACAAATTTCAATAATAATGTGGATTTATTAACTGATTTCACAAAAACATGGTGCTTACTACAAGGTGGCGCAAAAGTAAACTTCCGATGTTTTTTTTGGCTGTAATTAAAAAAAAAATTAAAAACTTTGATTCTTCTTGTGGATTATTTTTATTTGGTCTTTTAATTTTTTTTACTACAAGTCGAGAATATGATGTCATGTAAATGGCCGCCGCCACAGTTGATTGTCATTTGAGCCCTATTTATGGCATTTTCAATCACTTTGGCAAAAACTTCCGGCGATAGGTCCTCACATTCTTGACGGATATTGTCTTTAAGAGCTGCAAGAGTCTGAGGCTTGTTGACATAAACCCGCGACTTCAAAAAGCCCCACAAAAAGAAGTCTGGAGCGATCAAATCAGGCGATCTTGCTGGCCAGTGCAAATCGCCAAAACGGGAGATTAGGCGCCCGTGAAATGCATCCTTCAGCATATCGGTTGTGGCACGTGCAGTGTGTGCCGTTGCACCGTCCTGTTGGAACCACATGTTTTCCAATCCCAATTCATCAAGTTGCGGCAAAAAGAACTCGTTGATCATTGCTCTGTAGCGCTCACCATTCACAGTAACGGTTTGGCCCGCGACGTTTTCGAAGAAAAAAGGTCCGATGACGCCTCCAGCGAAAACAGCACACCATACAGTGCTTATTTACGTACCCGCTAAGATGGAAATGGGTCAAAACTGTATCTTAACGATTGAGCAAAAATTCTCAATCAATTTGAGGAACTTTTTGCTTTTTGCCACTCCGCCAGAAGAAAATGGATTACGATTTCACAATTTTGAAATTGTGCTTTAGGTCACCATCCAGCCGAAAAGTTATTTACCTTCAAAATCGAGGATGAGTTTGCAAAATATCCAGATAGTCTTCTTTCCTCATTATATCATCGATGTTTTTTAGTGGTCCGCAGTGCCACCATATAAATGACGTTACAAATATCTTGATGTTCATCCCATCGTGCTTCATTGTTTCTTTTAGATGAATTTATTTAAATTATCTGGGCTGTTCGGAGCCAGCAATGCTCCGATTGCTGCTTCGGATTGAAAACGATTAAATGTGGATTCGTCTGGCCAGATTACACGTTTCCAGTCATCTACGATACAGTTTCTGTGCTCTCTGGCAAACTTTAACCATGCCTTAACATTTTTATCGATTTTTTCTGCTACAAATTTTTTAACTAATATCACGAAGCGTTCATTTTATTGTTCATCGACTATCAGGTTCGTCTATTGCTATACAAACATCTTTTGGTGTTAGACATTTGTCTCCTTTCATTTGTGTTATCATGCAACGTGCATTCGCATGGTTTGGGAATAGAATAGAACGCCTTTTTGGGACTCTTATGCCCACTGATTGGATTACTTTAAGCTCTTTAGATTTTACTAGCGTAGAGTAGCTAATCTTTGTCATTGCTGGAATATTGTCCTCAATGCTCCTTAACAGTTTCTAAATTATTCATTATAAATTGATTTGTGTTGGATAATTTGCAAAAAGTGTTTAACACATGCAATTAAATTAATTACATACTAATGTTTTTTTAAAGCCATAATAAACAAAGTATCTAAATGCAAATCTTTCGGTGTACTTTGATCGTTTTGTGCCAATATTTCGAAAGATACACTTGGGAAAAATTGTGTATTTACCGAAAATTATTATTTTCCATTTTGTATTGTAAATTATTAAACCTAAAATAAATGACAAGAATATTTTTAAATATTATTTATTAGTTTTACTTTTTTGTAATAAAAAGTGCTTAAGTTAGAGTACGTTCACACATAGCAAATATTTATTCAAAATACCAATATTTTATTTACAAAATTGCTTGATGATGTTAATTCTTAGGAGTGTTTTGTAAAAACAAATATCATCATATAAAATAAAACTTAAATACTATTGTGATTTTTCCTTAATAAAATAAGTTTTCGAAATAAATGCAAGAACTAAAACAAGTTTTACTTAGTTGTGGTTAGTGGCTATTTCATTTTCGTCAAATATTTGCCATGTGTGATCGTATCTTTACAAACATATAATTATCTCTTGTATATAAAACTGATTTCAGTTGGAGATTCCCTGTTTTGAATTATCAGGCATATCACAGAAATCGATCGGAATGGTTTCAATTCCGTATTCGCAAATCGATCGTTTTTACTATGCGTTCTCTAGATTCCGATCGATTTTGTTTATTCCCAAAAAAATTTTAAATCTCGTTTTTTAACTTAAATGTGGTAACGTTGTGTAACCAAAACAAAAAACTATGATTTTTGTAATAAAAAGTATAACAAAAGTGAACAGAAAGGGCGCTAACAAAGAAATTTTAAATAAAAGTGAACAAAATTTTTCAAAAATGCCCTAAATTTAAATTGTTGCTGTTTTAAATGAACAAAGACATCAAAACGCAGTTGGAAAGCTACAGAGAAGAAATTTAAGGGATGCATCTGAAAACGATAAAAGTTTTCTTGTTGCTGACACCAACTTTGAAATTTTTAACATTTTATTTAAATATCAATGAGATAATTAAAACAACAATGAAATTATAAAATTAATTGTTTAATTGTTATTATAAATTAGTATGATTTTTTTTCAGTATGAAATAATAAAAAATAACAATTCCACTTTAGAAATCTAAAGTGGTTTTATTCCGAAAAAAAAATTCGTTTTTCATTTTCTAAAGACTCAAATTATGGAATCAAAACCACTTTCGATCGGAATTGAGTTCTGTGACATGGCTGTATGATAAAAATATGCATGAGCATCTAAATGTTTGATATACAAATTTCAGAAGGATCTAAAAAAACATATTAGTATATTTTAAGAATTTCCAGGAAAAAAGAGAATAATTTTGGTGTTTATATTAAAAAATTTACTGCCCTGTTCAGTGATGTCCAAAGAAAATCCAGTACAAATGTTTGCATGAAAAGCATAATTATTTTACATTGTTTTCAATGAACTTTTCTTTTTATTTTCCTTTTAACTGGTATCTTATGTTATACAAATAAACACTTGCATTAAATTGTAAAATGTTTATGTATGTATGTACGTATATAAAATTTTGCATTTCAATTGCAAAGTTAAATGACAGACAAATTGAATGGCATAGAAAATCCTATAGACAAAAGTTAATGGCATATGTTTAGGCTTCTTGAATTGAAAATAAACAGCTTTGTTCCATAAAAGCTTTTTATAAAATAAAACTAATTTCCAGAATTACTATAATGGAAATGAAATAAATCCAAAAACTGTAATGATAGTGCAATGTTGTTATATGTATTAAAAGATTAGCATATCGCAAAGCTGTACAATTAATATAGATTAGGGCAAACAAGTTTCTGTTTGTTAAGTTTAAGTTTTTTTTAGGTTTTGCATTGGGCCAAAAATCAGCCTAATATCATTCGGATTCCACAGATTAAGCTTATTTTCATAAGAAAAGATTTAAATGTGGGTGGGATTTTTTATGAAAATCGATTTGCATCTAATATAGAAATGATCATAGATTCAGCAAAAAGCAAAGTATTTACCGAGTTACAAACAATTTATATTTTGATAGAATTTTGCAAAAAATTGAATCGATTCTGGGTCAAAAGTAAAAGTGATCAGAGATTGGGCTTATTTTTATTTTAAAACAAACTATTTATCGAGTTATACGGCCCTGTTCTGTAAACCGAATCCGAGTAAATTTGTCGTTTTAAAACGAATTCACATTTTTTGGTTTTCTGTAAACCGAATTCACATAACTTTTCTCGTTTTGAAACCGAGTTAACAAACCTAGTCGAAAGGAAATCGAATGTGTAATTATTTTAATAAATTACTACAAAAATAACAAAAAAACAAGTGCAATATAAACAAGTAAGAAAGTATAGTCGGTCAAGCCCGACCATATAATACCCTACACCCAGTATATGTATAAAA
This sequence comes from Bellardia bayeri, assembly GCA_950370525.1. Lineage (NCBI taxonomy): Eukaryota > Metazoa > Arthropoda > Insecta > Diptera > Calliphoridae > Bellardia > Bellardia bayeri. The sequence continues at coordinate 97,769,024 of OX493264.1, forward strand.
CAGTTTTTCACAAATTGGCTTTATATGGGAGATATAACCTATTGTGGACCGATCATCCAAACATTTAGTGTTATGATGTTTGTGAATATAAGTATTATATGTGTTAAACTTTATCTCGATATAAATACTTTCAAAAGATTTATGGAGCTTAAAGTGAATTACGGAGAGGGTCTTATATGGAATTTCGTCTAGACCAATCATAATAAAATTAGACCATATTATTTCTATACATATGAAATATATTTGCGTTAAATATTATTTGGATACCAACATTTTTGAGTGAGTTATGCTCTTTAAAGTGGTTTTCGGAAGTGGGACTTATATAGGAGCTACGAGTACTTATGGACCGATCTGCACAAAATTTGCAGATGTGATTTGTCTTCATTTACCACTCACTTGTGATGAAATTTGTTTGGATACTTGTATAATTCAAGCATTTATGATCAGTAATCCCCAATTTCGGGAGGACCTGTACTCTGCGCACAAGCTTTACATGGACAGCCAGACGGACGGACGGACATCGTTAAATCGACTCAAAAAGTGATTCTGATATGAAGTCTCTTTTATTTATTCTATTAAAATTACATGCATTTTAATATATTTGAATTTTAAAAAAATATATTTTAAAAGCACCCTAAAACTTCTACATATTTTTGCTTTAAGAGTGACAAAAAAAGTTTAATGAGCAAAACACTTTTTTTTATAGAAAATATAAAAGGCATTTGAATAAACAACACTCTTGTAATAATAGTAAACATTATACATTAAGTTTTTATGACAAACACTTTATAACTAAATTTTGCTTTTGCCTACCTATCATCCGTTGCACTCATTGGATTGGAATCATCCCTTTATTGTCTTCTTTGTGTGTTTAATTGGCGTATTTTACGTTTTTATTTTTTTTTATGAAATTGTAGCTTAACACAAACGCTCCCAGCATTTTTATATCTTTCTTATTATTTACAAATTGTGAATTTTTTTAAGTAACAGCTGACTTTGACGTTTAAGTAAAAATTCGAACTTAATTTCGATTCATATCAATCCGAGTAATTTGCAGAACACCAAAAAGCGATTTATTCGGTTTTAGAAATATCTCGTTTTTAAAAACGATTCGATTTACAGAACAGGGCCGATAAACTATTAAAGTTATGATCCACTTTACTATGAAATGAAAACAGCTATTTTTGATCTATTATGAACTGATCATCCACAAATTTAGTGGCATGACTTTTTTCTGTTAAATGGTAACTCTATATGAACACTTTAAAAAGATTTATAAATATTAAAGTAATTTTCGAAGTCAGTCATATACGGGCATTATGTATCGATCATCATAAAATTAGACAGAGTGGTTTTTGCATATATGAAATATATTTGTGTTAAATATTATGTGGATAGCAACATTTTAAAGAGAGTAGTGCTTTTTATGTGGTATATGGGAGCTATAGTCAATTATGAACCGATTAGCACAATATTTGTACATGCAATTAGGCGTTATGTACAATATGTTTGTGGCAAAATTTGTTTACTTACGTGCATTTTCCCATACGGCCATTTGTATGGGGGCTAGGTGAAATAATGCACTAATTTCTACCAAATTCAATCCCAACTGTTTTTGGGCTGAACAAAAATTAATTTCCCATTCAATTTTGATGGGATATCTTCAAAATTGCGACATGTGCTCTGCGCACAAGAAGCCATTCTGAGTCGATCGGTGCGTGTAAAACTAATATATTTGAGCGTTACAAACATCAGCACAAATCCAATATATCTTCCCCATTATGGTGGTGTAGGGTATAAATATTTACTGTAGGCGACTTTACAATTAAATATGGACCGTATTTATAACATACTTAAATGTATTTAAGGGATTTTCGTTATTGGATTTTTTATGGGAATGTTGCTGATTTTTTTTGTATGGATTTTCTACAGGTTGCCCTTTTATCAGAGGCATAATGTGTTCACCACATTTGGTGATGGAGGGTATAGAAATTTTAACTATAATAGGATGGATAATTGTTCACTTAAAGTACGGTCACAATACAGATGCTTTTGTAAAAACCTAGTGTCAACAAATACGTTTCATGCAGTGGTTTGTTTTTTTAAACATAACTACTGTAATTCTGTCAATTAAATGTAATCAGTAGGTATATATTTGAATGAGAATTTTGTAATGGAAAACAAAAATAGAGAGAAAATCCTAAAAATATGATATGGTTGAGTTCAACGATTGCAACAAGCTAAAGTTTTCAACAAATATTGTACCTTAGGCACGCATCGTAAAAAAATTTAAAAAAAATTACTAAAAGAAACCCGTACGAAAACGTGGATCTCTTCGAAAATTTATCGAAGAATTAAATATCCAAATCATAATGATGCATTATTTAGCACAAAGTTTTAACAAAATTCTACAACTTCCTTATTATGGATAATGAAACATGTGTAAAAGATAATTGCAAACAGCTCCGGGGCCAGTTTTTTACATTGCTGCGAAGCTAGGAATTACGACCTTCAAAAAAGTTTTGCAGGCAAATTGCTGTTGTAGTCTGAAAAGCATCCTATAACTATAATTTCGAATATTTGTATAAAATAAAGTAGCAGAGATATCTGCTACTTGTTAGTCACTACTCTTTAACAAAGTTTTGGCCCGATGCAAAAGCTGTAATATGCTAGTATCGAAGAAATGACATATATGAACACTACCAGTAGTCCACACGTTCGGCCAATTGAACTTCCCTTGTCAAAGAAAAGTTAAAGTGAAGTGATACTGTAGTTCTTGCTACTTAAGTTCTGCTGATTGTAGTTCTTGGTACTATTTACGATTGCTCAATTTTAATACAGCAATTTTTTGTAACTTATGATCTATTCAAATATATGTATACTAAACATATTATCAAAATCGGAAAAGTTTATATTTAATTATTGAATTGTGATATTTCTCAAAAGGTAAAGAGTTTATTATGTACATCTTTTTTATCGAATTATATTTGGCTAAAAATTAATTTAAAATCTAAAATAAGTATATGGATGGTAAAATTTTGCTTTGATTTTAGTTTAATAATTGAGAGTCGACACTGCACAAGGTCAAATTATCAGACATATTTGCTATGTTAATACCCATTGTGAATTTCTAAAAATAAATATTCTATAATTTGTTTTAGAAATTCACTATAAGTATTAATTAATATTTTGAAAAAAAAAATTTTTTTTGAGAATATTTCATCTAAACCAATGGCACCTTTTCAAACATTCAGTCTATTAGTATTAATGTATTTGCACAATCAATGTTTGTGTTCCATTTAGAAACTTCAAACTTGTCACTTTTTTTATATTCAGAATAAATAAAAAACACAAATATTTTTTTCTTTTGAATATTTTTTATATTCGCATGCAAAGACAAACAAACACAGTGTGGTTTTCGTTTAAGGTGTTATTTATGACTAGACTTAAACTAAGGTTAACTTAAAAGAAAAACGTACATATGTAAACATTGTATGTGTATGCACCTTCATTTCCTTGTATTGGAAGAACAAAACAAATAAAAATATAAGAAATAATAAGAAAAACATAAAAAAATAATTAATTAAAATCACACAAAATTCAAATAATTTTCTTAATTAATGTTGCCTCAGTGAAATTTTCGCAATGCTAAAAAATAGTTTAGCGTAATAAGAACAAATAAACTAAAATCGTATTACCACTGAATGGTATTGAGAATAATGGTTTCGGGCCAAACTGGAGCGGGACCAGGTCGGGGAGCTGCACCGCCGCCACCTCCAGCACCGCCAGCTCCACCACCACCTATGCAACCACCTTTTCCTCCTTTACCTCCCTTACCGCCTTTACCACCTAGAGATCCATCAGGTCCGCTGGGTCCATCGAGGCCATCAGCGCCATCAACACCATCTGGTCCACAGATATAGCCTGCTGAGGTCCCTCCATTACCGCCATTACTACCATTTATACCTGAAATATAGGCACCACCAGCGGCACCTCCTGAACCAGCACCTCCAGCTCCGCCACCACCTAAAGGTCCGCCACCTGCACCACCGCCGCCTCCACCACTACCACCTGCAGCAGCACCACCAGCACCTCCTCCGCCACCTCCAGCGGGGCCAGAACCTCCTACACCTCCAGCGCCTCCAATAGCACCTCCGGCCGATCCAGCACCTCCAGCTCCAGCAATTCCAAGCACAGAACCCCCAGCACCGCCTAAACCACCGGGAGCTCCACCACCTCCGGGAGCGCCTGGATTTCCAGGAGAACCTGGCAAGACAGGAACAGCTGGTACAATAGATACAACTATACCAGAATCAGAGGCAGCTTGAATAGAAGCTGCCTGAGCATTAGCAGCAGCTTGAGCATTTGCAGCTGCCTGAGCATTAGCAGCGGCTGCTGCTTGAGCATTAGCTGCGGCTGCTGCTTGAGCATTGGCAGCAGCTTGGGCCTGGGCGTTGGCTGCAGCTTGGGCTTGGGCATTAGCTGCGGCAAGTGCTTGGGCATTAGCAGCAGCAGCGATTTGAGCATTGGCAGCAGCTTGGGCATTGGCATTAACAGCTGCAGCAACCTGGGCAGTGGCAGCAGCGGCGGCTTGAGAATTTGCCAGAGCTTGAGCATTAACAGCGGCAGCAGCTTCAGCATTAGCAGCAGCTGCAGCATTAACAGCAGCCTGAGCATTAGCGGCAGCAGCAGCATTAGATGCAGCAGCTTGTGCATTAGCTGCAGAAGCAGCATTTGCGGCGACTTCAGCATTGGCAGCCGCTAAAGATTCTGCAGCAGCTTGGGCGTTAGCAATAGCAGCAGCATTTACTGTAGCTTGGGCACCAGCCACAGCGGCAATATTGGCAGCAGCTTTCTCGTTAGCAGCTTGAGCGGCATCTACAGCAGCTTGAGCATTTACAGCAGCAGCATCGGCAGCAACTTGAGCATGAACAACGGCTTGATTGGCGGCTTCTTGTACGCTATTGGCAATGTTTTCAGCTGCTTCAGAGGCGGCTGCCACAACAGCAGAACCATCCGAAGTGGTTGCCACTACAACATTTGGATGTTGAAGAAAAACATATGGTGGCACTATACCGCCATGCAATGGTATAATACTAGCTTTGGCATAATCTCCATAAATGGCCACAACTACAACAACGGTTAATAATAAAACCTAAAATAGGTTAGGAAACTCCACATTAACAAAAAAACACAAAATCCTTTATGAATATATTGCACCATATCTTACCGATGACGTCCTCATTTTGTAGAATGCATTGAAATCTTTACGATTTCTTGTTCTGTATTTCTTAATTCAGTTTCTGTTATTTCAAAATGCTACGGCTTGATTATGAAATTACGTTGTTACGTGCACTTGAAGATCAATAAAACTGTGAGTTCTTTAAGAATTTGTTTAGCAATTTATAGAATCCAAGGTTGTAACAGCAGCTAATAAAATGCTGTCATGTAGATATATAAACATATCTTTACAATACAAGTTACGACTCTTTAAACTCGTATTGAACTTGTGAATTGCTTTTGTTTTGTTTTATTAGCCAAACAATAGAGAATAGAATTGGTTTAATTTTGCTCTTATTTAACACGTTGTTGTAATAATAATATTCCATTGTTATGTAGGTAGAACTAGCTTCGGTTAAGAAGGTATTTTAATTAAAATAAACAAATTGGATTAATAAATCATTTATTTATCATTTTCTTTTTTTTATGTTCTTAATAAGTAGATTACAAATTTAAATATTTTAAAAGAAAATTAATTACTATAAACTTACGATAGAAAAAGGTTTGATTGATTTTACGTAATAAGAACTGATTAGTTTCAATGTACCAGTTTAATTTGTATGGTTTAGTATTATTAGATATGTGGTCAAATATGAAAAGTATGTTTCAAGAAACTCATTATCCAAAAGCATGATCGCAAGATTACAAATGTTTGCATCTACATGCAGGAACCTAGTAAATATAACAATATATAGAATAAAGTCAGAACAAAAAAGCTATTCAATGAAATCATTTCGTATAAGAAAGGTTAGGTGAATATTAACCAAACCTGTTGTAAAGTATTTTGGCTTTCTCCAGCTACAAGATAGTTGTAGAGTTAGAACGACCTGAAAATTGTCTTCAGTACGGTTGTTATATAGAACTTAAAGAAAATTTATAATATACTTACAAAAAATCCTTCAGAAGGTGCAGTACTATTCGTAAGACTTGAACCAGATCCTGATAATAAGTATCATCGAAAGGCCACGTTTGGGAATGTCCAATCATTGAATAACATTGACGAATACTGACTGAAAAAAAACGATAAGTTTATGGGGTATAATGCTAATGCCGAAGAAGCTTTAATAAAATGCATTCTCGGTGTAGAAAATTTTATTGCTTCACAAAACTGTTAAATTAATGCTATTAATTTTGGTTCTCTTGAAAAACGACCAGATATTCTGGTAAAAAGTGTTTTATCGATCATTCTGAACCTAAACAGCAATGGTTTTTAAGCAGTGCTTTTTGACGTAATAACGCCCTGTAACTAACCTTTCCAAGTAAATATCCAATATCAATTACTTCTGCAATTTCTAAAGTTTGGAAGACTTTGGTAAATTACTATCTTGTTGGAAATAAGTTCAGAATTATTTTCAAAATAAAAGAGTTTCTTCCATCATACTTTTTTCCAAACCTGTCTATTTACTTGCATGTGCCATTCTTTACTACATTAATTAAATTATATAGAAATTGTGTGATACTTCTATATGATGTTTGAATATTCAATGAAGCATTTCAGTGCTTTGATTATTTTAAATGAATTCTATGTGATCCGTTATAACCATCACATGCATAAAGAGATTAACAAGAAATGGACCAGTGCTCGATTGTATATTTTTGAGTAATTTATCCTTTAAGAAAATTTAGTAAGACCAACTGTACAGCAAGAGCAGTTCCACCTGGAATGTCATCGGAGAATTCAGTATAACTTCAACAACGTACACTAGTCCATGGGTTTGACGTGCCGTATCCACCATGAGGACATGACCATACACCAACAATTCTTTGAGAGTGGGCGGAAAAAAGTATTGGCATCGATTTCTGTTATTGCATAGATTGCCTTATACTCAGAAGTTTTAACAGTTTTTTTTTTTTAATTAAAATGATTTTTCGAAAAAATCACTTTTGAAATATGTCAAAGGACTTAGGTCCTTTTCATTTGCATACCTACTCCATAAAGTATGTCGGCTATATAGAGTACAAAAGCAGTTCTGGCACAACTGAGATTAAGATAAAGCAGCTAGCGTAATGCTTGCTGATCCCAACTTGCACTCATATTTAATAAAACAACAACGAAACCCATAAGTAGTTCCTGCACTATATATAATCAAGAGTACAACATCAATGTAAAATTAATAAGATATATACCCGGATATGTTAAAAAAACAAAGTTTTCAGGCACAAATTTTTAACTCAAAGTAAATTTAAAGTCATCGCAGATTCAATGAATTCTTCCAGGTTGAAAGAATAGCTAAACAGACAGAATATTTTTGGAAACACTGCAATCAAATCCAAAGTTCAAGGAATCACCCTCCATTTAAAGGACTCCACACTTTGCCTAATGTTTTCCGAAAAAGCTTCTGCCGTATAACATATATTACTATTTGAATTTCATAATAGTAAATTAAAGCAAAATAAAAAATTGAATTAAATATTTCTTATTCATTGTGGTAATTACATCTAATTATTTTAATGATTTTATCTTATTAATACTATTATTATAGCTCACTGAAAAGTCATTAATCCAAATTCGAAATATAATTTAAACCTGCCAATTATTCGTAATAATAGTTTGTGTTCTTTTATTTTTACACCCTGCTCTACCATATTGGGGAGGGTATATTGAAATTATGCTAATGTTTGTTACGCTCAAAAATAATAGCCATTAGATTAATGGGTATTAACCCTCCTTAAAGTATATCTATAGACTTAGTATCAGTTATTGAGTCTAATTAACGACGTTCGTCCGTATCGCTGGCAGTACATATAAATCTGGGCCACAAAGTACTGGCCGCAGTTTTTAACATATTTCTGTAAAATTTTGTATATGACATTTTAATACACTACACCACCATAGTGGGGAGGGTATATTGGATTTGTGCTGATGTCTGTAACGCGCAGAAATATTGGTAAAACAACCACCTTAAAATATACCGATCGATTCAGAATCACTTCCTGAGTCAATTTAACGATGTCCGTCCTTCCGTCTGGCTGGCTGGCCAGAAGATATTTCGATAAAATTTGGTACATAATACTTTTTTGGCGCAAGGACGGATGGAATTGAAACTGGTGAAAATCGGTCCATTATTTCACCTGACCCCCATACAAATATATAAGCGATCTATAATAGATAGATCATAGCTCCCATTTCTGAAAAACTATTTTTATTCATGTAAATTTTATAGGGTATTATAGGATCGGGCTTGACCGACTATCATACTTAGTTTAATTTAATTTTATTTTTGTCTTCCATAAAACATAAAAAAAACATTTAACAATTTTCCGCTCTGATGCAGTAAGAAGACAACAACACGTATAACCATTTTTGTTTTAATAATTTTACCATAATAATTTATGACGTGAACTTGAAATTGTTCAAGTGCTTCTAACCAATCTGTCAAAATATACCACACATAAACACTTCACTTAAACTCAACTACATGCAACATATATATAAGTAGTTATGTGCATATAACGAGTAGTACTTGTCAATGCTGCTGCTGGCAAATCTTTGAGCAATATGTTACAACTCAGACAAACCAATAATATTGAATTATTATTGGTTTACTCGAGTAGATTTAATAAGATGAAATTCCATTTAAAGTATTAAATGGTTTGTATTGCAAGTAAGAACGTTGTATGCTGTTGCTACTGTGTAATTATGACCTGCGGCTAAGAACAAGGTGTCAACTTGTTGTTCAGGGTCTTATAACTGGAAATAGAATTTGAAATTATAGTATAGTTTGAAAAATGTAATAAAATATTTTATTATTCGTACTTGAAGTACGTTTTGTGATGTTTGTTCTTTGTTGTTATATTAATCAATGGCGACAAAAGCATGTTGCATGAAATGATCAAAATGCGATTTAGAGTTTTATAAATATAGACAGTTACTCTACTTTCGGTATAAGATAAGAGGAATTTACTATAGAAGGTTTATATTTGACCGTTTGTGTTTTTACGATATTTTAAATACTCTTAAATTATACACTCTTGGAGAGCTTACAAAATAGACGGGATATTCAAATGGACACGAAACTTAGAGGTCGCTGATGGGCTTTTACACGTCCTGGAAACCAATATCTTTAAAATTTTAATTTTTGTACCAGTTGCAGAGTTCTATTGGAAACGTCAATTGTGGACAAAACAAAACTGGTTGAGCAGAGGGGCGGTTAAAGGCCAATACCATTTCAGGTATACACATATACATACCAATTCTTAATGTTGTGAGCACTTGTTGAAGTATTATAAAAGTGACTAGGTTAAGAACTTATTCCCCTCGATATAGTTTTTTTTTAAATCTAACATTAGAATTCCTAAGATATTCCAGGTTTTGTGTATAGTCCATGTAAAGCTGGACTTTATCCTTTTCCTCTTCATTACACACTCAACTTTGCTCTGTTAATATATCGACTAGTCGTCTAAAGGTTGCTCTTTCAGAAGCACCTTTGTCTTCTATAATTTTGGGTTTATCCAATCGTGAATAGCTTGTCCTCCTTCTCGTTTCCGATTATGCACCCATGGCGTGGGACTGATGTTATCCTAAGATGCAGTTTTAGTAAGAATAAAATGTAATTTTTGCATTTTAAAGCATTTAAAGATTTAACACTCTCACTCTCACTTATGGATTTGATGAGCCCTTGAATATCCATAAAAATACCATCTAATACCCTCCGTAATCGACATTTTGTCTGTCTTGAAAACAGTATTGTGACAGAAGACTATAGTATTTGTCGGTACCACCGACGATACCTAAGTAACTGTAGAATTGCATTTATAAGATTATACTTAAGGTGGATTCACTCATTTATAATAAATATTTGTTCGGAAAAAAATTTTACTGAGAGTTTTTTGCAACACGATTCACCCATTTCGAATGATTTTTCTGGAAAATTCAAGCTGTCATATTTAAACAACATCTATTTGGTTTACAAGTGGAATGCTTTGGTATTTAAGTGTCAAAAAACAAACAAAATAAATGAAAAAAGAAAGTTGCTTTTGCTTATGGCCATTGAATTATTTGTATGAAAAAATGTAACCTATTGGCAACTGAGTTCATTTTTGTCCAAAACCTATAAAATTAAGAAAATTCAAGTTGAGAGTTGTTCGTTAAAAATATTTTATGTCTCTATAGAATAATTATTATTTCATAATTGAACTGTTAGTTAATTTACTTCTTGATAATTTTTAGTCAGGCTTGAGTTCATTAAATTTAATTTTCATTAAATTATTTTTACTGAAGTTAGGAATTCCAACTTGAAAAATTTTATTATTAAAATTTTTTGATAATTTTTCTTGACTGGGATTCGAACCTGGGAATTTACATATGTTTCGAGAAATCCCACTTTCTCTCATCAGAATTCTTTGCGTTCTAACCACATACACCACTGCGGTGCCGGCCAATCAACAGACAAACATCAATCCTTTAACCAGTGTTAGTTCTGGTAGTTCGAAGTTTTTGCTGTAATTATCATTTTTTATTAATTTCTATTCAGGTTCGAATCCCAGTCAAGAAAAATTATCAAAAAATTTTAATAATAAATTTTAATAATAAAATTTTTTAAGTTGTAATTCCTAACTTCAGTAAAAATAATTTAATGAACTCAAGCCTGACTAAAAATGATCAAGAAGTATTTTATGTCTCTTAAAAAGAGAGACGTCAAACTTTGTTCAGAATGAATGGGTGATTCCACCATTATTCGCATCGTTCGTAACTTCTTTTTTGCAACATCATAATATCTACATACTTTAGCAGCTGAATTCTAAATGCGAAAGTTAAATAAACATGTTTAACTTTTTTAGGCTAGACGCTCCTCTGTATGCTTTCTTTTATTTCAAAAATCGAGTAGGTATTGTAGATGCTCGGCATTTCTTCTAGTGCTAATATTATTAGTCAACTCTAAGATTAACCGCTTCACCAATTCGCCAATTAAGAACGATATAACCACCGTAACTATTTCGAAAGCTAAAATTTAATTTTCTTTAATATATGTTCTCGTATGTGACAAAGCATCAGGGGTAAATGGGTTTATACATACTTTTTTATACTTTTAAATAATATCAAGTTTTGTTACAACTCACTGAATTTACTGACAGCATCTTTCATAAATTCTAACAAGATTTTATCTCTAAAAACCGTCGGCTTCATCCTGATTAGGTATCAGCATGTACAAATATTAACAAGTATATATATTCCCCGGATGAATCTATTGGTATATATATGTTGACAATATTAGCCTTCATAAAACCACACTCATCATTGGGAAAGAACTCATCTACTGTTCCATTGCTCATAATTCGTACAAATATATTACGACCGCGTAAATGTTGCATAGGTTTTTGTGGTGTGACCGGATATCCTTGGACCAATGCTTAAAGTAGCGTATTGAAATATAATAACAAGAACCACATTATTTATGCAATCAATGAAGTGGGTGTGCTATTTAAGAGACAAAAACTGCAGGTGCAAAAGTGTCGTTAGTTCTACAACGAAAAGTGTATTACGCAGCACTTTAGTCCAGCTTTCATTCTTTTACCTAAAGGAAAAGAACTTTAACTTGCCAACAGTGTACTTTATACAGCAGCAAAAGTTTTACAAAATTAACAGAAACTATTTTCGTCTGTTACAGCAAAAGAAACTAATCACATTAAATCATTTTGTATTTATAATTTTAATATTTATTTATTAAAAACTTGTAAATCGATGTGGTTTTAATCATTTAATCTCATTTTAATTATGAAATTTATCTTTAAAATTGCTACAGTTTAATTTTTTCACCCCTATTTGCATTTCTAATTAAAGCACAAAAAGAAAAATAATTACACATGTCTATTTATTTAAATGGTAAGATCTACAGACAGGCTGAAAGACAGTGAGGAAATTTTCTTTTATTATTACAGCCACGTGTGGGTTTTAATTTCCCAGTCCACTCAAATCTATGCGATGTAATTATTTCTTTTATATTTTTTTTAGATACATACATATATATATAGTTTATCTATAAGTTGTAAACATACTGTTACTTTTATTATATTTTTAATTCAGCTTAAATACTTAGAAATAAATGGAAATAAAATAACATGTGCACTTGACACTTGAGTTTATTGTAAAGACCAACATTTATGCGAGGGTTGCATGAGATTTATTAAAATTTTTTTTGGCTTTATTTGGATATTTTTAGAATAGAGGTAAGGTACGGTCACACTTAGCAAATATTTTCCGAAAAAGAGTTAATATATTTGAACTCGTTTATTCATTTAAAAATATCTTCGTTTATTTAGGACAGGACATAACAAATATTTAGTTTGATTTTATTTGATGCTGTTTGATCTTACAAAACTCTCGTAATTGTAAACAACGCCAAACAAATTTGTGCTAAAACAAGTGGTTACGCCGTACCTTTAGAAACACTCATATCTTTTTCTCACAGATCAGGCGTGAATAATGTCATACTATTTTTCTTCGACCTATAGTATTTACAACAGAGATCGTCTTTGACTTTTATAAGCACCCAGTATGTGTTCCAAATGAAATAACAAAATTCAATAGAGCCCTCATCTTTTTTTTTGCAATTTTTCCTTTTATTTGAAGTTTTAGAACTAAAGCAAAACATGGAACTGCTTTGTTCCAAGTTACTTAAATGGGCCCTCCTACAAGCTCTTTATTATTTTCTTCTTAACATTTCATTCACTCAATCTTTAAAAACGTCATGTTGTCACTTTGCCAAAAGTGGGGTGGGGAAACGGAACTCAAATCAAGCATTGTTGTTTATGTCAAAGTGTTTGCTAATGTGTAAATGTAGAGTATTTATTGATGTAAGCTACCAATGTTGATGCTGGCAGAGCTGAGCGAAGCAAGGCAAGGCAAGACAGGGCAAAGTAAAGTAAATCGCAGTATAGTAAAGTGTGTCTGTAGAGTTTGTAATGAAATGTTTAGTCATGAATGAATGAGTTGAAGTACCAAAGCAAGTACATAATATACAACAGCGTATACGGGTAGAAGTACAAGTACAACTATAACTATTGCTACAACTAGTAAAACTGCGAATAATAGAACTAGAATTGTGGTTAGCAAATAATTGCTTCAGCTTTTGAATGTTTAAGTGGTTCAACAAGTTTGCCTAACAATATTTTTTTGCTTTTTGCACTTAAAACAAGATGGATAAATGCGGTGGATTGGGATTATTCGTACGTACTATAGGTGTACGTTTATTTAATCATAAATAAGTGCATTTAATAATGCATTAATTTCTTATATTTATTATGTTAAGAGAAAAAGAAATTACTTTTTTATGCAAATCTATGTTATTAAATAAGTTTCATCATGCTCTTGTTTTATTTTCATTATTCTATATGAAGTTGTTCCATGGTCAAAGTGGAATAAAATTGTATTTTAAATAATTTTATATCGGGTATGAACTTGAATTCTGGAATGTCTGATGGAATATTGAGATTGTTAGTTAAGGAAACTAGTAAATCTACTTTATCAATATTAGGTTGTTTGTTTGTTTTTTTACCTTGTGGTTGTGGTTCTTTAATATTCCAGAGAGATTTGTAAGTCTAGCTTAAACTTTGGTTTTGCATTAAACATAAATTGCGTCATTTTGTTTTAAAGTTTCTAAATACTGGTTTACATTCCCATTTCCTTTATCAGTTATATATTTAATTGATTATGTAGGCATATTAGACTACTTTCAGGTTCTATGCAGAAAGAAAACAACAAGCTCTCTTTCTTTTTTGTTTACTGCTAAAACGCAAAATTTCAGCAATTAAATTCTGAAATTTATAAAAAAAAATTTTCACTTTTTTAAACACTAGCTGAACCCGGTGTGCTTCGCTACTCCCCTTTGAGGTAAAGCCGGTAATAAACGTTGTAAGAAAGTAGGTGTAGAAGTGTGCATGGTCAAAAATATTATCATGTAATAAGTATTCCTGAGTCAAACCTGCACGCTGTAAAAATTTTAGATCGGTTAGCAGGTCCAGCCGCCAATATATTAAAAACAAAGGGGCGTGCACCTCCCACTTTTCTTTTGGTACGTATTTCTATTTATGCCAATATCAATAGCAAATAATGCCGTTGTTGGTCAAAAAATGCCCAAAATATAACGATTTTAAATTTTTGGGTTATATGGGCGAGGCCACGCCCCTTTGTCCACTCATAACTATGTACCAAATATCATCGACGTAGGTCAAAAAATGACCAAAATATGGCGATTTAAATTTTTAGGTTATATGGGCGGTGCCACTCCGGTTTGTACAATCAAAACTTCATATAGCCTATTATTACTTTTATGGCCGAATTCACAATCTTTAAGTAGCTAATGACAAAGGTTTAACTAATGATTCTTTATTCTCAATGCTTAGTTTGCCATAAGAATAACAAGTAATAGTTAAACAATGGTTAGTATTTTAGTTTACCAATGGTTAACTAATGACTGCGAATTCGGCCATTAGAGTCACAGTAACATGATGTGAACATTTCAGGAAGATCGGTCCAAGGGTTTGGCCTTCTATTAAGCACAAACATACAGACAGACAGACATTCATTATATATAGATAAACGTTTTTATGAAAACATATAGAAATATGTGGTAGTTTTTATGGTTTTTTTCTAATTTCAAAGAACTATTTCCTGTGTTCTAAACATGATATGCTTGTCACAATAAATGCTTTTTCTAAAACCATGGTATATTAACAACGTCAACGCAAAACGTCAACAAATACAACACAATACAAAAACAACAGGCATTTTGTTTGTGTAAAATAGAGTACTACTGCCAAAAACGCTGGACAAAATATTACTTTTGACATAAGTAAATTGCAAACAAAGTCAGTCAGTTGTGCTTGCTGACTCACCTTATTAACCTTTAACTACTAAGCTGGTGGTCAATTTTACTCTTATGTTTTTATATTTGTACAGGTTTTTTTAGTTTTAAGAAAAGTGTTTATGAAATAAAATCCTTGTTTTGTTAACTAGAATTTTGCTTTCTTTAATTTGATTACTTTACTAATTTAGAAATGTATTTTCTTATTCCAATTGCAAAGAAATAATGAAAAATAGGAAGTTTTTTTTGGCAAAAAATTTTAGAAATTGAAAAGAGGTCACATTTACCACCACCACAATTACACCATGTCTAAAACCTTGTGGGATTTGAAAAGAATCAGATAGTGAATTTAATATTAGAATCAAATGTGTATGTCAGGGAAGGATCCAAGCTGTAAGCATTTAATTTTATATATTTATATTCTTACAGATTGGCAGCTTGTTGCCGAGCCGAGCTGCTTGACGGTTATTGCGAGAACTAATGCGAGAAAACTGGTTCTATACAAATTAGTACAAACAAGCGCGAAGAGGTCATAGTGGGCGCCGAGCTGGTCAGAGCGCAAAGCTGATTGAAAGCGAGAATACAGTTTTAAAGCATTTTTCAGCGCCGATAATATTGTTATGTTATGTTGTTATGATTTTAACGTGTTTCGGAAACATAAAAAAAAATTAAAAACAAAAATTTAAGAAGAAGTAATAAAATATGCAATCAAAAATTAAAAAAGTAATAAAAATTAAAAAGAAAATAAAAATTAAAAAATTAAATAAAATAAATGTACATAAAACACAAATAATTGATAAAATATCAGCGCATCCACTACGAACACTCAAACTTGTTTCTCGCATGAACAATTATCGCAATAAGCGTTAACCAGCTCGGCTCGGCAACAAGCTGCCACTCTGTACATACTCTTAAATTATAATTAGCCTAAGTTTCAAGTTTACAGTTACCTGTAATCACTAACATGTTGCTCAGATGCGAGCGCAGTAGTCTCGAGAGAAAGGCCATACGCTTCCGGTCTAACATAGGATTGTAAAAGTACAAGTATGTTCTAGTCCTCACGTTAATTACACTTAAAAAATTAAAATATTGCCATCGGCCGCCATAGCTCCATCTCTATGGTATATTACTATTTCTAAATGTCTTGGATAGCCTGTATTCCTGGACTTGACTTGTTGTTGTGTAAACGCCTGTTAATGCATTTTATTACAGCTTGTCGGCATATAGGAATTTCCCTATACCGATATTCCATTAAATACAAACAAGCCAGTTAGTTGCCATTTTCGTAGTTGGTATTGATCCCCAACCCAGCGCCAACCTATTCGATATTCTGTTATCTAAGCTGCACCTTTTATAAAGACTTTAATTCAACAAATACTACAGCCATCGTAAAGACATTCTTATACCAAATTCCTGGATCCAGACACCTTCGCCAACTTTCTCTTTCATTTTAGAGACGACGGCATAAATCGATAGAATTAGATAGTTAAGTGGACCTACGCTAAGACCATATCATTCGGTATTGAGAATAACGACTACGATGAAGTCATCCGTACAGCTCCTGTGATAACACATACTCTTTTTAAAGAGGCTACAGCTTGAGGGCACTGTCTAGTGCACCGGATGCATACAATAATATGCCCGCTACAAATAGCCTCTTAACAATTCAGGATTCATTTTATTTTATGCCTTTTAAGGCCCTTGGATTTTCATGAGAGTTTATTGTCTTGAAAAATATCTAGATATTTTGCGATGACAGAAATATCGCTCAATCGGGGCAGATTGAAAGTAGATATATTGTATTTATCTAAAAATCATACAAGTTAAGTTTGGAAGGGACTCACAACAACATCCACTAAACGTTTTGAATGCTGCTTCAGCTCTCTGCTTCATATGAATTTTCGAACGAATTTTCACATTGTTCAATATCCTTCCATATCCTAAAAGGCTACCAGTGAAAGGTCAAACTCAAGTGGTATCTCAATGTCCTCTACTAACGAATTAAGTATCGCTATAGCATCCACAATTTAGAGCTTAATATTTGGTAAGGATCTTGGACTAGAAGCAAAAAATTTCAGACCATATTTCATAGTTCAGAATGTCTGACCAGTATTCATTTGCTAATACGACATCTGGTTCCATACAGACCGATAATGTGCCGGACTATCAGTCAGAGGGTTGCGGTTTTTATTCCCGTCAAAGACTCTGGGTGTTTTCTGCAGATAAGCCAAAAAGCTTAGCAGTTTGTGTTTGTTAATTGCATTTTAAAAAATTTGTTTTCTTTAAAAGGATTGTTAAAAGCCTACTACTCGAGTTTTTTTTAATTTTATTGAAATCGTTCTATTATTTCACCTAGCCGCCACCTTTACTCTAGAAATAGGACTTTATTGGTCATAAATATTTGATTTACATACATAACCAAACAAAGTTTGCCACAAGCATTTTGTTCAGATCGGTAAATTTTTAGGAAGTGGACTGCCAGTTATGACCCACTTCCGAAACTCACTTTAACGAGCATAAATGTTGCATGTTTATATGCACTAATCCATCGGACTAATTGTTTGATATTTGGTCCGTAATGGGTCCTGACTCTAATATATGGTACTCCTCTAGAAATCGCTATAACATGATTATTAAATTTAACAAACGTTTGTTAAGCAAATTTTTATATGCAAATCTGTCTTAATAAACGTTTGTTAAATTTAATACTCGTTTTTGAATAAGGGGGTAAATCTTTTAAAAGTGTTGATATAAAATAAAATAATAATACTTAATGCAAATAATGTGTGAAGTCATGCTACTAAATTTCTTTAATGATCAAGCCATAATAGGACTTAGCTCCCACAAAGCACCCATTTCAATAATGTTTTTATTTTATGGCATTTTCTATTTCTTTATTGCTGCCAAATTTAGTGAATAATCCTATTAGTTACTTACAAGTAAACAATTTGTAATAGCCACATTAAGCTCCCTAAATGACCAATTTCAATGTTAACAAATACTCAGTAATACAACAGTGACGTTATAACTATTTAGTTATTTAGTTATTATTTGTTCCTTAAATAAAGAAACCAGCAAAAAGTAATTGTACTTAATAAAAAGAAATTCCTTAAACAAATTAGAAAAAAATAAAATAAATACAAAAGTAAAGTAAAAAAATATAGTAGTAGTTAACATTTAATAAGATAAAATTCTAACGAATAATAAGTTAAATAATAAAAAAAAAAAAAAAAAAAAACAGCTTTGCAGACAATTGGCGACATTTTATACAAAACATCAAGCCAAGGCTGTTAACGACGTTGGTGATGACTATAGATTTCGTCGATAACATTGAATAAATGAAAAATAACTAAAGTAAAAAAATCTATAAATTAAAAGGGACGTGGTAAGGTTACAAGGATTTGTTCAAATTACATACATACATACGCTAAAGAATCAAAGTCTTTGCAAAGAACATGTTTGTGAAAAATTTGATTTCTGATGAAACAGATTAACATAAAACGATTGTTTCCACTTAGCAGTTATTTAGCAAACGGTTTGATTAATTTTCAATAGCTATAATGTGAAAGCTTTTATATGACGCAAAAATAATCGCCCATAAATGTTTAATTTAATTTATGTAAGAAAAATTGCGCTTAAATATTCTTGAACCACAAATTTAAGAAAAGCTAAAAGTAGAAACTAAAATTCATTTCCACTTATGAAAATTCGTGTTTTGTTTTGATCGGCCGCATAAGCTTTTGCAATCATTGAGTCCAATAGTATTGATATTTAAAATGCCTAAAAAACGAAAATGCGTGGCCGGACTTTATGTAAACAATGTTCCATATACATACTCCCTAGTAATCCTCAAAATAAAACGTAATTATCCTATACGTTAGTTGCAAACAACTCTGTACACCAACTTATATACATATACATGTACATATACATATATACGAGTATGTATATATAAATTCATTTAAAAAACATTCACTGGAAATTTAAGTTACACAAGTAAATATTTGTATATAACGTACCTACATACATTTGCTTTTGCATGTTGTTTTCTTTCTACCCTTCTAATTGCTTGCCCCCTTAACTGAGCAACACGCCAACACTTTGCCGTCTTTTGTGTAACGATTATTAAAGAAAAATTTGAACCACAACAATAAAACAAAAACACAAAGGTGCCAAGTTCTTGGAAAAATCTACTATAATCCTACATAGAACAGGAAAAAACCTTAAGGTCATTTATTAAAAAGCTAAATTAGAAATAATATATATATGTAATTATATAAAGTTATGATTAAGAGATTGTGCAATAAGGGCGAATATTTGAAAGAAAGGTGAAATCAAAGGATATTATTGGTGAAATGTGAACACACAAATTAATGACTGGAAATTATTATAAATACATCTATACAAATTGTGGCTGATGAATAGGTTAGGTTAGGTTACATGGGTAGCCGTTCTCAGAAACAGCTCACTTGGGTCCATTAAGTTGATCCCTTTTGGTAAACAACTGGGGGGTTACTCTCTATTGCGATGCGAAAGCAAATGCGATGCATAAAAATTGTACGCTTATCGCATCGCATTTGCTTTCGCAGCGCAATAGAGAGTAACCCCCCTGGTCAATCACTCAACACTGATTGTTTCAATTTTAAACCATCCAGATTCCTTGGCGAAGGTATAGATGTGTTTTAGATTTATCCTTGAGGTGCCCTCAGTACAGGCTCTCTCATTATTGATAGGGCCAGTCATTGGCAGAAAAGTTGAGTAATTGTCTCTTCTTCCTCCTCAGCCTCTACAGTAGTCATTGTGCTGTAGAACTAGTTTTCTGG
The DNA here is from genome assembly GCA_950370525.1 of Bellardia bayeri. Classification (NCBI taxonomy): domain Eukaryota; kingdom Metazoa; phylum Arthropoda; class Insecta; order Diptera; family Calliphoridae; genus Bellardia; species Bellardia bayeri. Next base: position 97,788,930 of record OX493264.1, read on the forward strand.
TGTGTGCTCTAGTGGCCTACAGTGGCCTGTAGTTACAGAGACAATAAGGCGTATTTGGTATTGACGAATGCTAAATAATTATAAACTATTTGCTACATGATTGTAAATTACATGGTCTGCGCAATAATATAAAGTTTTTAACAATATTTATATTATTGCGTCAAACATAATATATTATAGTTACATATCATTTGCTTGCAACAACATACGCTGACTTTTTATTGGCCAAAAAGTGAAGCTGGCATTACAAAATGGAGAACAGTTTTGGTAGCCTCCATGTATTCCTTAATTATACCAAAAGTACTTTACAAGCGCCGATGGATCGTCACCGAAAATACACATTTTACTTTTTTTTTTGCAGGAGAAGCAAACAACTTTATAAATTTAATTCTATTTCATTCTTAGTGGCCAAATTTCAAAATTAACCTTAAAAAACTATTGCGGATTTGGATTAATAAAATAAAATTATAAAATAAGAGTAGTTTTTTAGTAATTGTACTTAAGGCCTTTTGAAATTGTTTTTTCTAAAACCAAAAAGCCATAAAAACAAAACATTTTTAAATAAAATTTAAAATTAGGATGAAAACATTTCGCTTTTCACTCTTATTAAAAATTTTTTACTCTTTGTTTTCCGTGTTTTAAATATAAAAGATAAAAAACTCATTGGAACGAGTTTAATTAAGAAAAGGAAGTAAAATTTATAAATCTAATCTGAGTATTGTAAATTATCGTAAAAACTGTGGCAATCAGCCAGAAGATGGTGAACTTTTAGAGGAAATGTTTTTTTTTCGTGAGTCCTTAATCAAATTTATACAGTTATTAATATTACAGTTGCGGCCTTTTAAAATGTATTAATAAAATCGACGTTTTTCGGCACATGAGAGTAAAATTTTAAAGAAAGATGTAATTTGGTTAAACACATACAGGGGTGTCATAGAAACCAATATTGTCAGAATTGGTTTTAAAACCACGTTCAGTAAATACGTATGTTTGATTTTCGATTTTTCTTTTGTTATGTTGGGACACATGTCTGTTATATATGTTGGAAATATCAGCCATTTAGGATTGTCAGTTTGTTTTTGACAGATAAAAAGGTCAGTCGTGTTTTAATGTGCTCTTCGATTTTTTACTATTTGAAAAAAATGGATCAAAGAAACTGTATTAAGTTTTGTGTAAAAAATTAAATTAAATGCGCAAGGAGATTTGAAATGTTGACTGTGACGTTTGGCGAGTCTACTGTGAGCAGAACACAAGTTCAATTGTGGTATAACCAGTTTAAGGAAGACCGATGAGATGTCAATCACGATGCTCGTCCTGGTCGGCCGAGCACGTCAACAACCGATGAAAACATTGACTCAGTGAAGAAAATGATTTTGGATAATCGTCGAATCACTACCAGAGAGGTTGCTGACTGCAATGGCGTGGTGCATCATGAATTTTTGTCACAAGGTCGTGCGGTCAACAAGGAATACTACCTTGAAGTTATGCGCCGTTTGCACGAAGCAATTCGTCAGAAACGCACAGAGTTGTTGAAAACCCAATCATGGATTTTGCACCATGATAACGCACCAGCTCACATCCTCTTCCCAAAACTGAAGATAAAAGGAAAATGTTTTGCTACGATTGAGGAGATAAAAGAAAAATAGATACCAAAAAGCGCGTTTCAAAAGTGTTTCGAGGATTGGAAAAAACGCTCGCATAAGTGTATTATATCTGAGAGTGATTACTTTGTAGGGGACAAGATAATTATTGATGCATAAATAAATACTTTTGGAAAAAATTTAAAATAACGGTTATTTTTGATCAGACCTTTTATTTATACCAAAGTTTTGATATATTTTCAAATATTGGGAATAATTAGAATCATATTTTTCCTAGATTAAAATGTGTTATTAAAATAAAGTAATTTTCGATTTTACAAAAAAAGATTCAAGATTCAATAGCTCTATTAGTATCAAAAAAATATGCATGTAACATTTTTGCAAAAACTGTAACAAAAACTGTTGTTAAAATTTCTTTCAGTGCAATGTTAGCAAAATGGATCGATACAATCCCTGACTATAAAACGTAAACATTTGCTTGGTTTTAAAGTTTACTCCTCTAAAAACTGGTGAATCGAAAATTTGTATTCCATTGTATACTTAAATGTGGCACTAAAATTATTATTTTTACTGTTTAAGCAATGTTTAACTTGTAACTTTAATTATTAAATACACATGTTCACTTTTATTATTTTGGACCTTGCAAAAGAGACAATAACCACATATATTTAACATGCAAATAGCAGTTAACATTTCTTTATGTATGGAGTAACATTTGAAATGAAAAAACAACAAACCAAAATAATTATTTAAATTTTACGTATAAATTTTGTTTGAGGTCAATTTAAACACTTGATCCTCGTGCTGTTTATTTCAGTTAACATATACAAGATGATGAGAAAATGATTTCATTTGATGTAGTACATATCTATATTTCCACAGGCATGGACTTAGTAAAAAATATAATAAAAGAAAAATGGAATATTATAGAATAATACACAAAAATTGAGAGATGCCTATTTTTGCGTATTCTGAAATTTTGCATAGAAGATAATAGATATTTTCAATACAATGAAAATATATAAGTATATACAACAAGAAGGACTTCCAATGGGATCTCCAGCTTCTCCAATTGTTGCGGATATTGTATGGACAAATTAAGTATAAACCCCAGAGTAATGACCAAATATGTAGATGATTTATTTTGTACTATTTCAGAACATGCTATTGATAACATGTTAAAGACATTTAATGCTTTTAATCCATATATTTCAGGAATAATAATTAATTATTATTCTATAGTAAATATATTATTATTAATACAGATAAAAATTTAATTGAAAGAATATTAACTATAAGTGACAAGGAAATTCATAAGAAGTATAATGAAAAGATAACAAATATATTAGAAGACAATAATTTCCCAGTTCAGCTAATTTATAAATTAATAAGACAGTCATGGTTGAAGAGGAGACAAAAGGGGCGTCTTAAGTCCACAACTGGCAAATTGATTACCAAACCATTGACATCCCCAAGTTTCGCTGCAACATAAAATGTTGGTGTCAGTAGACGTTTGAAGTTAATTTTTTTATATGTTTCAACTTTGTTAGAATATAGCCAATAGGTATTGTCTTTGTAAGTTTCTGGTTTGTTGCTTTATGTCTTCCTGTATCGTTTTATAATATCAGTTACAGTATTTTTTGGAAGCTTTAACATTTTGGCAACCGTTAATTCCGACAATGTTGGATTTCAAAAAGTTTGTAAACGATTTTTTTTCTATTTTGATTTTCCATTGCTCAGTAATCGTGCAAATATTTCGGCTGCTGACAGTTTATGACAGAATAAAATTCAAATAATTAAAAAAAAAAAATGAAAGTGATACCAACAGACTTTATAAAAAAGCTACTATAGATGACCTGCTCTTATGTGAACAGTGCTATAAACTATCTCAACGACAACGAAATCAAATAAGTTATAAAAATCACAATCAATTGCTGATCAGCAAATCATGGCGATTATAGATCAACATCCAAACAGCTGCACTTTATTATTGAGTCATAAGGTATGGTCACACTTGACAAACATTTATCGAAAAAGACGTAACCAATAAATAAAATAAACTTCAACTCCTATATTTAAAAAAAACTTCTATTATTTAATAGAGGACATAAAACATATTTAGTTTGATTTTATTTGATGCTGTTTGATCTTGGAAAACTTTTTTAACAATAAACAATGTCAAATAAAGTTGTGCTAAAACAAGTGCTTACGCTTTTTTGAGTAAATATTTGTCATGTGTGACTATACCTTTAGCCTGACCTATAAATGCAGACAATATTCAAAACATTCAAAATTTATCTGAAAGTACTTGTCATAGTTTATCCCGTTTAACAAGGTTTATATGTAACCGAACCGAGTTCGTTAGCCACGTACCCATTATGTTGAGTTTTGTTGGCATTTCCCTATTGTAATACCCTACAACACCATAGTGGGGAGGGTATATTGGATTTGTGTTGATGTTTGTAACGCCCAGAAATATTGGTCCCACACCCACCTTAAAGTATACACATCGACTCAGAATCACTTTCCGAGTCGATTTAACGATGTCCGTCCTTCCGTCCGTCTGGCTGGCTGTTCATGTAAAGTTTGTGCGCAGAGTACAGGTCGCAATTTTGAAGATATTTCGATAAAATTTTGTACGTGCTATTTTTTCGGCCCAAGGATGGATGGGATTGAAACTGATGGAAATGGGTCCATTATTTCACCTGGCCCCCATACCATTGTCCTCCCGAAATTGGGGTTTACTGATCACAAATGTTTGAATTATGCAAGTATCCAAACAAATTTCATCACAAATGAGTGGTAAATAAAGCCAAATCACATCTACGAATTTTGTGCAGATCGGTCCATAATTACTCGTAGCTCCTATATAAGTCCCACTTCCGAAAATCACTTTAAAGAGCATAACTCTCTCAAAAATGTTGGTATCCAAATAATATTTAACGCAAATATATTTCATATGTCTAAAAATAATACGGTAAAATTTTATTATGATCGGTCCATAATTAGTCGAAACTCCCATATAAGACTCTCTCCGTAATTCACTTTAAGGTCCATAAATCGTTTAAAAGTTATTTATATCGAGATAAAGTTTAACACATATAATACTTATATTCACAAACATCATAACACTAAATTTTTGGATGATCGGTCCACAATAGGTTATATCTCCCATATAAAGCCAATTTGTGAAAAACTGTTTTATACACAAACTGGGTGTAGGTTATTATATGGTCGGGCTTGACCGACTATACTTTCTTACTTGTTTTTAATTTAAAGGGTGACTTAATGGTTTTGTACCTATACAGATATGTGTGAATGTTGCAGTTTAGGTTTTACATTGCAAAGGATTTTACATTAGAATGGTTTAAAATGTCTACGAATCCTTGCCAAAGTGTCAATTATCATCGTTATTTCGAAATGTTGGCTGGTTATTTGTTTGTGCTAACCAAACTCAAGCTAAATAACTACGAATCTCTTTGTATTTGTTTATACGGCCTTTTAAAGTCTCTTTCAGTGTTTTTTGGTTGTTGTTTGACATTTTTGTATGACATTATCAGAATTTTAAAACATGTTTTTGTAAATGTGACCTTTGTTTTGGGTTTTGCTTACAACATTATAATTTAGTGAAAAAAGTAACATGCAGTAAGTAAATTACTATATAAAACTGTTTAATGAAGGTCTATATTTAAACTGGCCTTCTAATAAAATGTATACATAAACCTAAAATTTAATGGGTATATATTAAGAACTCAAGTTTAAGACACATGACAATCAATTTAGGATACGGTTTATGCAATTGATATGAAGAAGATTGACATTTATGTTGTAAAATTAGCAAAACACATTACTTAAAACGCATTCAATTATTGAATTATATATAAGGTTACAAACATTTAATATTCTTTTAATAATCCAAAGATAAGATTAAAACACTATTTCCTTAAATATCTGATAGCACATTTACTTTATTAATTTTCCATTGCACGTTGCACTGTGAGTACCCACATTGCCGCTCCTGAAGGTTGTGGTGATAACTTAATTTCGAATACTTCTTGACTCGATTAACATAGATAAAAGTTACTCTAATTGAATTCAAGAATCATGCAATAGCATTTTCACTAGAATTCAATTTGTAATTCAAGCCTTGATTTCAGTTCCATGAAAGTGAAATGTAGTCAATATCATTCTTAAGTAAAAAGGAAATATTAATATATTCAAGTCAAACGTTTTCTGTTGAAATTTGTTTTGATATCTTTTCAACTTTAAAGTATAAAGCTAGATTTACACGATAGAAATTTTCTTCAAAATTGCTCTTCAAAATGCTTCAAACTCGTTCAAACAGCAAAAATTCTTCAAAATGTATTTATTTAATAGTTATTAATTGTTATGAAATAAACAAATTTTGCAGAAATTTTGCTGTTTACACGAGTTTGAAGCATTTTGAAGAGCAATTTTGAAGAATATTTCAAAAGTGTTAATCTAGCTTAAGTTAAATTAATTTTAGTATAATATTTTATAATATAATCCAGGATAAAAGTGCTTCTCGAATTGAAACGAATTACGAGTATTAAACACAACCATTAGTATTAATTAAAGGACAGTTTTCAGAGTAAAATTTTTTAGCAAAATTCATTGAAAATTCAATTCATTCCGTAACGCTGCAATAAAGATGAATTCGAGGTTTTGAGTGATAACTAGAAAATTGCTAGATTTTTTAAAATCTTTAGCTTTTATTTACAATACAATATAAACAATATAAATTTATTCAAAATATTGGAGAGTTTTTACAGCTGTTAAACAGATTTAAAAAATGTTCATTGAATAAAAGATTTTTCAAGTTTATGAATTTAATTGTCTGCAATTATTGTAATTTTATTCTTATTTTTTTTTATTTTTGTACAATATAAATTTATTCATAGTATTGGTCATTGTAGCTACGATCTTTTCCCGTCTTTCTGGCAATATGTAGATTCCGCGCCAAAAAAAAAAGAAAGATAAACATTTCGAGGCCAAGAACGAATCAAGCCAATTTCGTATACTGTGCTGCAAAGAGAGTGCATTCTGCATCGATAGAATGAAATAGTAGTCAGACAGGGTCAAGGTCTTGATTATAAGGCTGGTGAGGCAAAACTTCTCAATCACTTCTTTCTAAATAGTTTATAATAGGTGTTGCAACATATGGCCGTGAGTTGTCATGATGGAATATTACGTTTTCATGTCTAGCCGCATATTCTAAAAGTTTTTCGGCAAATCCTCGCTTTAAATGAAAATCAGTTGCATTCGGTACATGATTCCCTGTGATTGTCTGGCCAGATTTTATCAGCTCATAATAGATAGGGCCCTTTTGGTCCCACGAAATACAGAGCATTACCTTAATGGCATGATTATTTGGCTTTGGTGTCCGGTCGGCTGGTTGACCGGGCTTTACATACGATCTATTATGCTTTCGGTTATCGAAATGTATCCATTTTTCATCACAAGTAATGATATGGTTTAAAATTGATTTCCTTTTATAGCGTTTAAGCAGAATTTCGGACACGAAAAATCATCTTACAAGGTCTCTCGGCTTCAATTCATATGCTACCCAATTTCCTTGCTTGTGCATGAATCCAGCTGATCAGTTTTGAACCTCTCAAACCATCTCTCGGACGTTGAAACCGTCGGAACACATTGTCCCAACTATGTTATTTACACAATAATGTACAATAACTAAGTAAGAATAAAAGACAATAATAAGTACGAATCAAAAAAATTGGTAAAGCCAAACAATGCAAATATAGCTTGACAATTCATATTTTAGCTTGAAACTTGACAAGACTTTAAAAAACTACTCGCAAAGTATATTACCTATAATTATTTATCGTTTAACTAACAGGACACCTACCGCCCACTATAGATCGTTTGATACTTAGATTAGGTATTTTATAAACTTTTTTATAACGTATTTTCTGAATACTTGACTCTTGTCTTTAGATATTCCAATTTGTGTAAATTGTCATATTTTTTAACCTAATGTGCACTTGACCATAAAATTGCCACAAATGCTCTTAAGTTCTCTCATTTAGTGTAAGTGATGGTAAAATCAACTTTGTCATGGTTTTCAATTTGTAATGTTTCAAAAATGTAAATTTTTAAAACACAAATTAATTTTTTTGTAAAACATCCAAGTAAATAGCCGCAATCCATATTATTTTCAATCCTTTACACTTTCTTATGCTTTTTAATACTTTAGAACTTTATTTTGTTTTTAAATTTTTATTTATTTTTACTTCTTTTTGCCTTTTTTCAATTTTAAAATTTTCTCAAACTTTATTTCCTTAATTCTGTAAATTTATCTTACACCAGTCCCTTTGCACACTTCCTAAATAAGAAATGTATAACTGCTGTTTGGGTTTGTGTAAGTGTACTCGTATATTTGTATGTAAAGGACCTTTAGGTTATTTATACAGTGTGCATTTAATTAGGTTTTTATGTAAAGTGCAACTAAGACTATTAATTTCTTTTGCAAGTTTTTCTATTTCAGTTGTTAAGTTTTTCTTACGCTTTTTTTTTCTCTACTTTTTCTGGGAATGTGTTTGGTTGTAAATATAGATATAAGAAAAATGTTGTAGTAGTTTTAATTTATTTTTAATCCTGACAAGGAAATAATTTTGTATTACTACGGTTTTTTTTCTGTGGAACTGATGTTGTGGTTGTTGTTGATGATTTCTAGTTAGTTTCTTAATTAAAAGTCATTTTAATGTAATACGCCTGTGATACAGTCGAAGATATAGAAAAATTAAAAAGAAAATTGACATCAAAGTAAAAATTAAATAAAATGGCTTAGACGAATGTGCAAATGTTGTATTGTAGAATATGCCGAGAGGTCGTGTCTTTTAAACATGCTGGGCATGACATAGATATCTTGTTTTTGACTGTTGGAATCAACATTAAGTTTCTGGAAACATAAACCCATCTTAAAGAAAACCAAACAAATAACTATTTTGGGAGCTATATGATACAATTTGCAGGATTTTAGCCATTGTAACAAATTGAGTAACTTAAACACAAAAACCATTTAGTTCTTTTTTTCTATTAAACAAAATCAGCCAAACCTCTTTCTATCACAAAATCCCATTGGAAACCAGTTTGTTGCAATTAGTTTTCATTAAAAGCGGTTAAATTTGTATCTAATCTACTTATTTACAAGGTAGACACAAACGTAAACAATTATTAAATTATTTATTTTATAATAAATACCTTTCTAACCGAAGTTAATGCTACCTACACGGCATTGAAATAATAATATTATAATTATTACAAAAACGTGTTAGATAAGAGAAAATTGAACTAATTTTATTTCTATTCTCTATTGTTTGCAAAGACAACAAAACAAAAGCAATTTCTGTTTCAATACTAGCTGAAATACTCGTAACGTGTCTACATGACAGCATTTCATTAGCTTCTGGTACAAACTTGGATTCTATAAATTGCGCAACAAATTCTTAAAGAACTCACAGTTTTATTGATCTCCAAGTGCAGGTAACAACGTGTTTTAATAATCATAAACGGCTTGATTTTCAAATAAAGCTAACGGAATAAACGCATTTTACAAAATGAGAAAATCATCGGTAAGATTTCGTGATGAATGTGATAAATTTGAAAAAGGATTTCGTGGATCTTAATTTTTGTGTGCAATTTTAGGTTTTATTATTAACCGTTGTTGCAGTCGTGGCAATTTGTGGCGATTATGCCAAAGCTAGTATTATACCTTTACATGGTGGTTTAATTGTTCTGCAACAACATGGTGGTCCAGATGTTTCTGCTGCAGTGTCCGCCGCTGCTGAGGCAGCACAAAATATTGCCAATAGCGTGCAAGAAGCTGGCAATCAAGCCGTTGCTCAAGCTCAAGTTGCTGCCGATGCTGCTGGTGTGAATGCCCAAGCTATTGTAGATGCTGCCCAAGCTGCGAATGAGAGAGCGGCAGCTGCAGCCGAAGCTCAAGCTGCAGCAAATGCAGCTGCTATTGCCAATGCCCAAGCTGCCGCCGAAGCTCTAGCTACTGCTAATGCTGAAGCCGCAGCAAACGCTGTAGATATTGCAAATGCTCAAGCCGCTGCAGCTAATGCCGCCGCTGCCGCTAATGCTCAGGCTGCTGTTGACGCTGCAGCTGCTGCTAATGATCAAGCTGCTGCCAATGCTCAAGCCCAAGCTCAGGCCGCCGCCCAGGCTCAGGCTGCTGCCGCTGCTAATATTCAAGCTCTGGCAAATGCCCAGGCTCAGGCTGTTGCCGCTGCTAATGCCCAAGCCGCTGCCAATGCTCAAATCGTTGCTGCTGCTAATGCACAAGCTCTTGCCGCTGCTAATGCCCATGCTGCTGTACATCACGGTTGGTAGTGACCATCCCAAATGTATATACTCACCTTATAGCATTAATAATGGAATAACAAATATATATACACCCATATCACCATGCTGGAGGGTGTCAAAAGAATACTTGTGTACACGATGACTAAAAAAAAGCTAGAAATAAAGTTGTGAATAGTAAAGAGAAATTGCAAAACTCATTTGTCATATTGTATTTAATATAAAAAGGACAAAATCGTTAACAGCTAAAACAGCAAATCAGAAATGTCAAATGTTATTTGTACGTAAGCATTTGATGTCGTAGATCCTTGTTTTTTTTCTTATTCCATTTCATATCCTTTTGAATCTTCTGTGCATTGCCGTCTTGATGTTAGGAACATGTCTTCAAAGTTGATTAAAAATTAAATTACTTGCTAGTAATTTCATTTACAGTAAAGCTTATCTAAATAGTACAACACAATTGTGTAATTTGTAGAAAAAGAACATACGCTTAGCAAAGATAATTGAACGGCCCAAGTACTTTAGAGAAAACATACCCTGAATAATTAACTGACTCAAAAGCAGTTAAAAACGTTACAAGTATTATTACTTCCCCCTTCAACACAAAACCCAAAATGACTCTTCAAAAATGGACTCTTTCAATGGCAAAAACAAACAGAAAATATCACATACATACATACATACATATATTCTAAAAAAAATAACAACAATGTAAGAAAACAAAAAATGAAAGTAATTACCATGGAAAATCCTTCCTTTATCATGTCCTTTCATTGTTTTTCTGTTTTTGGTTTTTATTATCATCCTGTCAAACATGATTTGGGCTTAAAAATTCAAATATTAAGCTTTTGCTTTCAACTTCCTCTGACGTCTTTTTTTTTTTTTTTTTTTTTTTTTTTTTTTTTTTTTTTTTTTTGTGAAAAGGAAAAACAAAAGAGGAAAAAATCAACATCATATAAATAGGTTTAAATTGCTCACATACTGACTGGGTAAAGATTGTTGACACAGCCGGTCGATCAAGGCTAAAAAAAAGTATAAAATAAAAAAAAAGCGTTAGAAAACAAGTGTAGAAAAAAGAAAAGAAAATTAAAGTAGTAAAATAACAACATAAAATGTTTTATAAACTACTGCTAGGCGGAAAAGAATTTTGTAGGCTGAAAAGAACTTTTAGCTTAGCTACTGACTGATTAACATTTTCGCTATAGAACATTGAAACGGAAGAGATTTTAAAATATATATAGTGGGGTTTTTTCTTTTCTTTCGGATCTGATTGCATTAAATGATAAATTATGTGAGACATTAATGTAGATGGGTAGGAAGTTATTCATCATTCTGAAGAAAATATAAATTGTACTTATTATTTTTTCCAGCAGCTTAAGAACAAACTCTTAAATTAAATGTGTTTAAGTCTCCGCTGGGTCATCCTTTGTTCTAATACAAAGTACACGATCCACAAGGACCTATTTCTATTTCCATGTAATTTTATATGAAAACGCCTTTTTTTTAGCTTTGCTTTATTATTATTTACTAATTATACATGTATAATGAATGTAAATGAAATTTTTATGTAATTTTTTTATAATCATTTATTTTTTTGTTTAACAAAAAGTAACTAAAATTCAAAGAACACACGTTTGTGTTATGTTCAAACAATAAAACAAGCCAAAAGAAAGTGCATTTATTAATGATTTCTTGAAATTTCAGTACAAGATCATAGCCTACATTTTCAAACGTTCCAGCACTACACACCTTTAAATCTCAATATAAACTAAACTATTGGTCGTGTCGCCTTGAGCTGTTTTTAACATTTTAAGATTTTTCCCATGGACCATCAAGAAGTAATTTCAGTTTGAAAATGAAAAACGTCCCACGGTACATTCGTACCCAACGGAGAGTTAACTCGGCATATTTTGTGATGTGTTCAAGCATTTATTAATGATTTCTTGAAATTTCAATAAAAGGTCCCAACGCACCTTTTCACGTGTTCCCGCAATGAACACCTTTAAATCTCAATAGAATATATCGCCTTGAACTTTATTTGAAACGATTGTAGATAAAATTTCGTTGGAATAAATGTGGGGATCGAGTATACTTCCCATAGACCATCAAGCAGTATTTTTAGTTTGAAAATGAAAAAGGTCCCCAGGTACCTTCTTACCCAAACGGAAAGTTAATTCGACATGTTTATCTATATTAAATTAATTAAGACATTACTACTAATATAGGCAGTGTTTTATTTTATTTTAGTTTATTTCACAATTTTTAAACATACATATACCTACTGTAGCGTGTATCTTTGTTAAACAATTGTTTTTGGGATTGTATTGTCAACATTCGGAACAATTCTTGTAAATTGCCGAAAACAAAAAAAAAAAAAAAATAATCACACAATCTTATATTTTCACACCCAATAAAATCCATAACTAAAAGAAACACACCACATACATATTATTAACTGGAAACGGCCAATAAATGCTGTTTTTTTTTTGGTATCGTTTAAAACAGATCCCATTTACACAAAACAATTCTTATTGAAAAAATTGATAAAATTTTTTCCTTGAATTTTCTTTGGTGTTTACAGAGTAACACGAATTGCTAGTACAATCTAGTGTGTACTTGTATAATGTTCCCCTCATCCCGATGTCACAAAGGTAATCAGCTAAGCTTACATAATTGTTTCGTGTAAATTGGGACTAATATAATATTTTGCAATGTTTTTTTTAATAAAATTACTTTTGGAATCTAATAATACAAAAAATAAACAGTAGCACGAGTGCATAATCACATCCTTTTATTTTCTTTCATTTCATTATTGATCCTTTTCCACATGTTTGCCATTAGGATTCCATTGTTGTTATTATTCCTGCTGCTTGCTGCAATGTTGCCAATCGTATTTTTTGCCACACAAAACATTTAATATCAATATTTATTTACAATGACTACTTCTGCAGTAGTAGTGTTGTGTACATGCAAGCATGCATGTACTCGTATTTGTTTTTGCACCATGACATCACATTCAATTCTATTGTATGAACACGAGTAGTAAGGAATTGTGAACAAAACAAAAAACAGAATCATTGTAATGCCATCATGATTATCTGTAATACGTGCTCCAAACAGTTGCAATTGCCAGTGGTCAAATGGTAACATAGTTAAGCTCGTTGCAACTGGGATATTTGTGGCAACTACGATATATTTGGAATGTATTAAAATTTAAAGCGTCTGTTTATCAGGGTTTCTTAATTTAATGAATTTGAGAACTTTGAGCTTAAGTTTACCTCAAAATTATTAGTTTTACTGCAAACAAATGTTTTAGGCTAATGGTAATTTCAGTCAATATAATGCGCTCTGTAACAGTAAAGTGAGTGAGGTGCCTTCGGGGAACACGTGGTACAACTGTGGGTACAAACGGAAAGAAGATTGTAATATAAATGACTGATGTTTGTGCTAGTGACATATTTTGAAAGTAGTTGGCTTGGTGCTTCAATATGGTATTGGAGGGAATAGAAGCTGATGCATGAGTCATCGGTGGCGGGCTTTCAGACGGAGTCAACGGTGACTAAACTGGGCCGAGGACATTACTCAGCCGACGGCATGCTGTGCAGCTAGGATGGATTCTGTGCGATTCAATAATTGCCTCAGGCTGTGTTAACTGACTAAACTTCAAATGGTTGAGATAAGATAGCTCAAGCTCTTTAGCAAGGTTAGCTAAGGTTAAATTAAGCAGGCGGCCGTAAAAATGCACACCTCACATGGGTTCATTTCGCTGGTCTCTTTATATTGCCTGAAAAGATAAGAATGTGAAAGAGAGGTGGATAGAAGTAGAAGACATATATAAAATATGGAAACGAGAGAGTAAACAAGTCTCTATAAATAAGGGTCTATAAAGTTACAAAGAAAAGATTGAGTAGGTTACTCTGAGTCCATTTAAAGACCAAGTAGTTTCACTGTAAAGGAGTTAATTGCTACTTCCAATGAAGGCATCAATATGCTCTAACTTAGTAACTAATATTGCAGATAGACTATTAAAGGACATATTACGTGAAAAGTCCATTGCTGGACATTGACACAGAAGATTAGAGTCCGTTTCTTCCTCTTCTCGTTATGACAGCTTCTGCAAAAGTCGTTATAAGGTAACCTAGGCTTCTTGCTTGGTTGCCAAATTTACGGTATCCAGTAGTCACCGACACTAAATTACTTAGTTGGAAGTGCGTTCGTTACCTATTTAGCCCAGACCATATCAATTACGTACTTGCACAGTTGGGTTCAGATCTGAGCAAGCTAGTAGTAAATGATACTTATTTGCTGCTTGCTGTACGAATAGTTGCAAGTCATACATTACGTTGGTTGGCCGTTAGTCAGACCGGTGTGAAGAACATCGGGTGGTTATGTCCTCACAAACGACACCGCACCCTGGAATTCTTTGCATTATTTGCATGTAATTTACCTGTCTTTAAAGAAATATATTTTAATAAACATACGTATTTGCTTTGAATGTTGTAGCTATTGCTTTGTTCTTTAGTATCTAAGCTAACTGATGCAACATGATGCAGAACTCGGAAATCAATGTTGAGTTTATAAATTTCTTAAACAATGGCTTTTTTCTTGATTTTTTCAAATATTAAAGCTATTCAGATATTTGTTTTTAATCTTTGAAATAAATCTTGAAATAAACGGGAAACTTTTTGCAGAAATCAGAAAATTTACCAACTTACAATTGAATAATCAGCTAGTTTTATCTACTTAAAAAGGGCAGGGGCCAAATTACCGCATTCGTGATCGAATGAGCTATCGTATCGAAAAATGATTTCGATATCGAAATTATGATAAAATGTACTAAATGCCATAATCTCAAATAAGAAAATTACGCTCAAAAATAAAATAAATAAAAAAAATAATAAAACTAACTAAAAGAATGAGCAATTTTAATTCGATTTGAATCGTTTGTAAATTAAAATTATATTGTTTTTACAAAAACATATGAATTTAAATTGCGTAGTATTTAGTATAATTTTTTGCACATTTAATAATTGATTTGTGGTTCATGTGTGTGTTGTAGGGTTTGGGGTTCGGTAAAAATACAAATGTTCAAAAAATTTAAATGGCCGTTTTGTCATGTGAAACATATCCATTTATCATAATTTGTTGCTCTTTGAATATGATTGAGAACAATATAATATGGTATAATTATTCATCATAAAACTGATCACTATAAATATTACATAATTGTTATAATCATATATATGATTGCTATAATCATTTGAATGGTAACTTAACCATATCATGGTTGCAGTAATCATATAAATAATTACAGCGACCATATATAAAAAAACAATATTTAAAAATGTTGAAATAGATGTGGTAAACTATATTTTTTCTCTTCGTGTATATGTCTATGTAGGTGGTGGGTCATTCACCACCTACTATAAAGCACTATAAAAAGGTGGAAATGAAGAGCTTTTTCCATATTTAAAAATATTAGTAGATGTTAGAATGATATTGATAAATTACTTAACAATAGAATGTTAAAATGTTAAGAATAGTAAATTTAGGAACGCCTATTTTTAGTTGAATCAGTTTTATTTGAATTATTTTAAATCTTAGAAACCATGAAAAAGGCAATTACCATGTAAATATTTCAGGTTGTTTCTAATGCTAATTTTCAGTAAAGTGAAACCAATGGCAAGCAGTAGGAAACGAAAAACGACAACACTGATCTCAGTGTTCAATACATACAATAAAAAAAAACTATTTTGGTCATCTAAGAGTTTAAAATAGATTTATCTGCATCTGTGACAAGCCGCATAATTAGGACAAAGATTAAAGTACGGACCAATTATTTCAGCAGCCCATAAAGCACAATAGTCTGTTTTTCTGGATCTAACAGTGTCGCAACATACACTTGAGCATTATCATCATTCCAAATACGGCAGTTTTGTTTATTGACGTATCCATTCAACCAAAAGTGAGATCCATCGCTAAACAAAATTCGCTTATGAAAATCGGGATTTCGTATTTCGAACAGAGTCATCATTTTCAAAATAAATTTGCACAATTTGGTAGTATTGTTCAGGCGTTAGTCTATTCATGTTGAATTGCCAAACCAAACTAAACATAAATCACTTGACAACTGACAAAATGACCGCAAGTTAAAAAAGTGTTGTCAGCTTAAAGTTTTAAACATATAAAAAAACACCCTTACATAAAACATTTCTCAATTTTGTAAATTAAAGAAAACGAAAAACTGTTTAATTTATTATTGATATTGTTTAAAAAAAAATAAATCTTTTTTAGTTTTACTACTTAAAAATGTATAAAGAAATTAGCTATTGTTTACTTTTAAACTTTTTGAAAGTTTAAATACACTGAAATTAAAATAATATAAAATACAAATATTCACTAAAAAATTTAGACATAACCTCAAAAATTCGATCAGGTATACTATTCACCAAATTTATTCTTATACATACCTTCATATTTAATAGATCTCCAAGGATCTACAACATATACATTTTGATGATATATGCTTTCATATTCACACCTATCGTGAATAAAAATTCAACGTGAAATTTGTTCCCTTTTCACATTTTTCCTATTAAAATTTAATGTTAAAAAAATAAAAGGGAACAAATTTCGTGTGGAATTTTTATTCACGATAGGGGTGATTGTCTATTGAGGTTTTGATCTGGAAAACATACGCGACATTCAAGAACATCAATATTTTTTTTAAGACAACCATCCATTTGATTGATGACTTACATATATATGTACATGTATAGTTGCTTTGTGTTGTTCAAAAATAAATTGTTTTTTATTACTATTTTCTAAAAATTGCATTAATTTCTTAATAATTTTTTGTAAATAGAAGAAATCATTTTGCTGCTTGGAAACGCCAAATCAAGCATTATTAGGGCTTTATCATGAATGAAATCAAGGTATACTAAATTGATCAAATTAATTAGGGTTGTAGTTAAGTATAACATTTGATTTTCATTCAAAAAGTATTGATTTTTCAATCAACCTTGAATATGAAGATATGAATTGCAATTAGTTTCGACCTAATCTTAGGCTTATCACTGCCCTAATAAAAACCATCCCCAAACCATCAAACAATCGTCTTCGAAATTTAGCAATCTCCTTATGGTTGATTGGGACACATTTACCTAACATTCATTAATAATCTGACCAAGATAATGAAAATAAATCGACTTTAATTTGGTGCTGCATCATGAGCTTGAGTTTGATTTAAATGAAATTTTGAATTCCCATTTCCCGAAAAAAATAGTATTGGAAATCCCAAACCCTAGTAACAAAGCCTACTATGTGATTGTTTTCAAGGAGGTCTTTTTTCTCAACTCTCTGTTGTTTCAGTGAGCATACACTGTAAAAAATTGTCAAATAAGGTTAAGTATGTTGACAAACAGTTTGACACACGTGTTAACATTGTGTCACAGTTTTGTTGAAATTTCTGCGTTTTTTTATTTTTATATACATAACTGCAATAGTATATTACTACGACTAGGACGATGATGCTGATTGTGGGTAAATGGCATCAAATTCGTAAAAAACATACACGCAAGCAATACGTTGACATTATCGTTTATAAATATGTATGTACAGTGTGCGACACTACTAAATTCCCTATTAATTTTCAAGACAAATTTGTTTTTAAATTTTATATAAAATTTTAAAAAAGGTAAAAATATTTGTTCTTTTTTGCAGTAAATTGGAAAAATCCCAAGAAATGTAACAATACCCTTTTTTGTTTAGTTTTTGTTGCATTTTATTAATTTGCATCACAAATTATAGGTCATAAAAGTTATTTGCATTTGGAAATCCCAGTTCTCTTAAGTGGAAATTAATTTAACATTTTTGAAGGATAAATTATTTTACAGCTTTAAAACTGGAGCAAAAAAATTTGCGATGTATTAGCAGATACTGTCAAGGTATAATTTAGAACTCATACCATAAATAACAATCATAATAAACACATAGAAAAAACAACAATAAAAATACATGTAAACAATAATACGTAAACTTACTAAATAAATAATAATTTATATGGACCACGTAAAATTAATGTACATTTCTTTTTATCGTCTGTTGTTCAACTAAACTTAAAAACTAAATATTGCCTACACTCTTCCCTTTGTTGATTAAATGTTTGTAGCTTTGGGAACAGTTCTCCACATCGATCTTAAAATTCATTTTTGTTGTTGGTATATTAATGATGTGTAGCATCTCTAGCATGTAACGTCGTTTATAATTTTGTTCGCTCTCTAATACTCGTACTTTCTCAAAATCTGGGAAATGTTTATTCTCAACACAGTGGGTTGTTAATGCCGTTTTTTTGAATAAATTTGTTTAAACGTTGTTTTTGATCTGATTTATGTCCTGTAATTCTAGTCTTTAATTTGTTTTTAGTTGTTCCAACATACACTTTCTTACAAGGTCCATATAAATTATTATTTATTTAGTAAGTTTACGTATTATTGTTTACATGTATTTTTATGGTTGTTTTTTCTATGTGTTTATTATGATTGTTATTTATGGTATGAGTTCTAAATTATACCTATATTTATAGACAAGCCCAGATGATGATACTCAAAGAGCATCGAAATATCGGCAGATAAAATAAAATAAAATTTAACTGACCTCGAGCTTGAAATAAAGGAATATTTATTTATTATGCAAATGCAACATTTTTGGTTCAGATGGTCGATGTAGGAAAGTTTAAAGTGTAATAATAAAAATTTCACAATTAATTATGACGGCGGTTCTATGGTGATATGGGGCTAAATTTCTGGCAATGTAATTGGTAATATTGTATATGCTGATGATGTTATGGACCCACTTCGAATGCAAATCTAACCGAAAAATGGATCTACCAAGAAATATTGCTATTTTTAACATTATAATGACCCGAAGGACAAAGTTTTAGATATTAAAATTTAGCATTTGTACAGTACTTGCCAACACCTCCTCAATGCTTGGTCAGGTCTACGATTTCTATCCCATAGAAATCCTAGAGGTAAAATAATTTTTTTTTTCTTGGAAATGTTTAATTCCTTATATTTTTTAGCATGTTTAGCATAAAAATCTTCACAACCCAGGAAAATAAATTAAAAGAAAATACTTAGAAATTAAAAAAAAAACAAAATACTTTAGTGACCTTCAAATTATGATGAAAATTAATAAAATGCAACAATAACGAACTGAAAATTAATATTTTTTAAACTTTTCTATTCTATACAATTAATTTTTTTACTTGATTTTTACAATTTTAGGTATGAATGAAGAAAAAATTTCTCAAAAAAATGAGTAGGCCAAATAGTTTTGTGATAAACTGTATATAGAGTGGGAAGCAAAACTGACCGGATATTTTGCATTAAGGAATGTGCTTTTGGATGCGCTCATGCGGTCTATGCCAATAGTATTCTTTTTAATCAGACTGGTATCGGTTGACTTTTGATTCGTCGCTCCAAATAACCCGCTTCCAATCATCTACTGTTTAATTTTTGTGGGTGTGTCTTCACATTTCTATCGGAAAGTGCTGGCTTTTTCTTTTTCACACTGGCTACTAAATCAATTATATTTAATGCGCGTCTAACCGTTCAGGAACTGACATTCTTACCAATACCTCTCTTTTTGCAGCATTTTTCGGCGTCTTGATGTCTTTATTATGTAGCAACCTTTCAATCTGCCGCGCATCACCATCAGCAAGCAGTCTTGTTCAAAAGTGTCCAAATAGCGATTTTTTGTTGTCTTTTTAATTTTATTTTTTATTTTTTTGAAGCAATTTATGTGAATTTTTGTGCTTTATAATTTAGAATAAGTTTTAATGAAATAAAATACATATATATGATAATATACCTATATATGTATTATTTTTATTACCTTACTTCCTTAATGCAAAACATCCGGACAGTTTTGCTTCCCACTGTATGTATGTTTATAAAAAAAAATGAATAAATGTGTATGTATGTTTGTGTATATACCACAAACTGTTGCGAAATTTTTTTAACAAAATTACGGTTCATTGCATTTTATTTGCAAACAATATCTGCCCCTCCCCAGCTGTTGCCAATATTATACACATTTGCAAATAATATATCTTTTTGAGCTGAAATTCAACTATTCTGTATTGTATTCTTTTCTAGTCTGTACTAAAGAGTCTCGTCTAGATTTAAACCAGAAAAAAATGGTTGACATAATAATGTCAATGAAATCAAATAAGAAAATATTTGCCAAAAGTTTTATTATACAGTTTGTAAATGCACAATATACTGAATCAATATGTGAATGATGGAGCAGCTAGTTATAGAAGCGTTACTCTGTGTGGGTATACCCACAAAATAAATTCTGGTACTTGAGCATCAAGGACAGCAATAGAAAGAAACAAGAATTCTAGAAGATGAAAATAGAAGTAAAGAATATACGAAATGAATTATTTATAGAAAAAAAAAAAAAAAAAAAAACACACACAAAATACGTAAATACTTTGTCTGCTTAATATAACACTCGAATAATTATTGCAATGATAATCTATACTAGTCTCTGGTATTTTTATTTTCATACCCTACACCAACATAGTGGGAAGCGTACTATGCGCTGCGCTTATATTTGTAACCGATTGCGTCAGAACCCAGCAAGCCATATGACTCCGAAAAGAGTCTTTTCTGACACCTTTTTCGGAGCGTTAACGCTCTTTATGAGCCCACAAAACAATCATAATTGCTCCGAAAACCTTCAGAAAAGAGGGTCATTACATTAGAAAATGGTCCGTCAGAAAGAGCTCTTAGATAATGTCAGAAAAGATTCTTTTATGAGGGGGGTTTTGGGCTCTGAAAGGGCTCTTAGATAATGTCAGTAAAGAGTTATTTATGAGGTTTTTTTGGGCTCTGTGTAATCTTGTTTTTATCATTCTTGTGTGGTACAGCTATGTTTTTTTTTTTGTTCAAAGCACAAACAACAGGACAACAACGCTTTGGTATACACATAATTAAGTGGAATTTCTGAGTCATACTGCGTGCCGACTCAGCATATTTTTCTTTCGCTCCGAAAATGCTCTTTAGTTGGACTCTTTTCTGACTCCTTTTTTCGGAGCGCTGCGAAAATGCTCTTTTGTTGGACTCTTTTCTGACTGCTTTTTCGGAGCGCTCCAACAATGCTCTTTTGTTGGACTCTTTTCTGACTCCTTTTTCGGAGCGCTCCTAGAATGGTATGCTGGGAATGACTTTCTGAGTGAATTAAACAAAGTACAAAGTACAGGCCGCAATTTTGAAGATATTTCCATAACATTTGCTGTAAACGAAAGAGAAGAACTTGTTTAGAAGAATTATTCTTTGTTGTTTAGAAATGTTTGGTATTGAATATGGATAAAATCGTTCACGTAGAACCACCAAAATGTGCGACAATCCCCAAAAAAGTTTAAATTTGTTTAAAATTTTCTGTAAGTATATTGCAGATGATATTGTGATATTTTAAACAATCGGTTCAATATGTATTTACATTTACAATTCAAAAATCCCACAAGTTTCGAACATATTTCGGGAAATATGGAATTTAGGTTTATCTTCCCCTATTTTTGTTCATCATTTTCCTAGATGAATTGCAATAGGATACGCATTGCTTCTCTGGCATTGGATAGCATTTAAATTTACGATATTTTTAAGTAATCCAATAAATTGAAACAACAGCAGATAAAGAAAACCAATCGCATATAATTAACGGGCCTGCTTTATATTTTTTTTTTGGGTATACCTGGTGTAAAATTCCTTATTTTGTTAAATTTGAACCAAATTTATTTTCGTTTTATCTGACTAAAGATGTTACTTAGCAATATAAAGTTCACTTACATATTTTAAAACTGAAATTTTACATTATTAAAACTCTTTATTCAAAGTATTGGCCATCATTCTGGCAATATATAGATTCCGCACGAAAAGAACTGCTCATCTTCACGAATCAAGCCAATTTCGGATACCTGGTTGTGAAGTAAAGCGTACCCCGCTCCCACAGTAAGACTGTAAGTTGTGTGAGTCAAAACTTCATAACCATTTTAGTTTTTAACAGGTATTTCAACATGTGACCGAGCGTTGTTATAATGAAATACAACGCTTTCATATTTTGTCAAGTATTCTGACGGGTTTTCCGTTAATGTCCGCTTCAAACGAATCAGTTAAAATCAGTACAGCTTTATTTTTATGGTCTGGCCAAATTTCAGCAGCTCGTAATAGATAGGACCCTTTTGGTCCTACCAAATACAGAGTATTACCTTAGCGGTATGGATATTTGGCATTGGTGTCGAAATTAAATCAAAATAGGCTTCAATCAATATATTATGTGATCTTACAAAGTCTAGATTCTAGAATATAGTCGGATGAACCAGAATAATGTTATTAAACAAAAAGCACAAAAATCTGTGTGTCCGTAATATTTTTATCTTAATTGTTTTAAATTATTTTCTCGAGTGTAATATAACAAACAAATACCACTCAGAGGAATAACTATTTCCTAAATCATTCAAATGTCTCTTTACGTGTATATGTAACTGATTTCATGTGTATCTATTAGGGTAACCAAATTATTAGATTTTTCTTTTGTCTGGATAAAACGAATAATTCGAATAAGACATTTTAACTTGTTCGAATAATGCAAATCACAATTTTAAAATTAATCGAATTATTCGAATATCTTAAAATTTTCTAAATAAACAGAAAGAAGTATCGTATAAGCCACTTTTAGTAATATCATTGATATATAGGTATATAAATTTCAATAAATGCGTTCTTTGCTTTTTCAACATTATCATCATCAATGTCATCTTAAATAACACATATTCAACAAATCATTCACCACCACTTTAGGTTAAATTGGAATAACGACACTGGTTCAATTTAAAACCAGTGTAAATTGAAACCAAAGCGGTCTATTATGATTCCATTTCTCTTATTTAGTGCTTTCTTGTATTTTATATACAATTTAATTTAAAATATTAATTTGCTTTATAAATATCCACGTATTTTCAAAAGCTTCATACTGTATTTGACATTTGATTCATTCCATTTTATACAATATACTACATATGTAAGTATTTTGTGCGCAACCACTTTTTTAATTTCCTACTATAGTTTTTCATGTTTTGAATGTTTATACTGCTGAAATTCAAATCACATATATCATCAAAACAAATCTTTAAATAATAGATAATAATAATTTAGTTTATATACATAAATAACTGTGTGTTAAACATGTCTAATTTTTTGAACTAAATTAAACCGGAATAGTGTTAAATTAGGATTATTTTGATTATCAAATTATGAAAAATTTTAAACAGAAGCAAAAAATTAACATAAACATATTTATTCGTTCATAAAATGAATCGATTTTTATGTATTTGGCATTCGAAATGGTCATTTTGCAATTCTTCGAATAATTAATCGTAAGAAATTGTTCGATTATTCGATATTTGAATGGATACCCTGGTATCTCTGTGTGTAGAAGATTGTTGAAATAAAAAAGAAATATCAATCATTATTATAGCAAATGGTAATCATCAGCGCTGTTTTTCTCACTCATTTTATTACACTGATACAGTGTTGGAAAAAATAATAAGAATGTGACATATTTTTAATTTTATATTTAAAACATCATTGAATTTTATTTCTTTCTTCTATGTTTTTTATGTTCTAAATTTCTTTTAGTCCAGAAAAGGATTAATAATAGGTGCTGCAAAGGACTGTAATTTATTTGGAAAATAAACAAAAAATAAATCTTCAAAACACGGATAAGTTTTGAGTGAAATTGCAATACTGATGGATTGTTACAGAAACAAAGACTTTTCAAGCAATTTACAGAAAATTAAAACTGAAGATAAGAACCAGGAAACAGAAAGCGAAAAATACTGACGAGTTAAAGAAGAGTTGAATGTAGAGTTCAAAATTGGTTAATGTGTATCTGTTATTAGCCACACAATTAGAAATAGGCTTAATGACCGAGGAGGCAAGTAATTCACAGAAAAATAAAACGAAAGACAGAAAGCGAAAAACAATGACACGTTTTCATTTTTTGTTTTAAAAAGCAAAATAAAACCATTTCATCTGCAAAGCTCGAAATTGAGCAACTGTTGCTGGTCGTAAATCATGGAGCAGATTATGGAGTTGTGTCCCTTCATCTGGTGTCTGTCTAATTTAATGGACATATGCAAAAATGTGCGCTAAGAGTTAGGTAGAAATATTGCAAATGCAAATGCTTTTATAGGCTTGAGAAGAAAGGCCTATTTAATGGGAATTAGTTTAAAAGAAACAAAATTCGTTTTATGGAGTTGCCTTAACAATCGCCGGACTTAAATGCTATTAAACACCATTGTGGAGTCCTGAAAAAGAAAATAGCGGGATGAACACTTAAAGACAAAAGCTATATGTGGAAACTAATCAAGAAGGAATGGAATTCCATCTCTCCCGAAATATAATGAAAACTTGTGAAAACTATAAATCATTGATGCGAAAAAGTGTTAAAATGGAAGATTGGTTTCAACTAAATTGTGTGTTGTATAAAGCTACCCAGCGGAAAAAATATGCTGCATGTGTCTACCTTTCAAATAGCGTTGCAAAATAGTTTCAATTTTACATGGCGTGTCATTGGTACTGGTTACATGCCTGCTATAAGGCCTACTTGAGAAGGACAATTAGAAGGCCTTCAGAAAAGCCATATTTAAAAAAGTCTGCTTAATACTTTAAAGAAGGATCTTTAATTAATCTAAATGAGATTTGTACACAAAGTACTGTTGTAGTCACGATATACAGGATATATAAATCAGAATTTGTTATGTGTGTGAAGTTAGCTCCGTCAGTTAGCTCCGTTTTTAACATACTTACTACTCATCGACTGTAAAGTTAACAGAGCTGCATTTTTTCATCTCAGTTATCATTTTATTATTAAAAACTAACAAAAAACGTCAGTGCCGATTATTCAGATACTATATAGAAATTTGTAGATATTAAATAAAAAACAAATTTTTATGAGGAGTATCTGCTTGTACAGAATTGTCTTAGTAAAAAAGTGGTACATGAAAATGTTCAAAAAACTACAAAAACTAGAAATTGTGCTCGATCTGTGCTATATTGGGTGGAAAGCCATCACTTCAGAGATATCAGAACTGTATAGCCTATATTCAGAATGTATATCAGATCGGAGATATATAATTTTCTATATATTATCTGAATAATCGGTACTGACGTTTTTTGTTAGTTTTTAATAATAAAATGATAACTGAGATGAAAAAATGCAGCTCTGTTAACTTTACAGTCGATGAGTAGTACGTATGTTAATTTATACATTAACATAGGTAATGGTAAAGACGGAGCTAACTTGACGGATCTAACTTCACACACATGAATTTGTTGACCTTTTTTTTAATGCAATTTTAAATATGTATGTATGAAACTCCTGCTGGAACGCCTTCTGTGTGAAGGCATAATGCAATGATTTTTTAAATCTTTTAGAATGTGTAAACAAACAGCGCTTCTAGAAGGCCTACAAATGGAAGTCATAGCTAGGTATATTATATAAACGTTTAGAGTTGACCGACTATACCCTCTTGCTTCTTTATTAATACAAATTAAAAACAAAAATTAATTTAAAAGTGTCCTTCTTATTATATTTTACAACACTGTACAAACAAACTAACATACATACATATGTATACAAATAAACATACATATATACTCGTACAATAGCAAATACTTGTCTTCTGTTGTATGTATGTGCATAGATACCATAAAGGTGTTATTATACGTTACCCATTTCCGGTTTCCTGTTTTTCTATCCTTGAGTTTTTTTTTTTTACAAAATAAGAGCAATGAATAAGAAAATTTATATAAATAGACATTTTCATTCTATTACATTGTTAAGAATATTGCTGTTATTTCCATTTGGTCATAATGTGTTTAGTTTTTTTTTTTTCTATTTTCATACCTTCTGAGCATAAATTATTTATTTAACTCTTACATTTGTAGATTTCAACCTACAAAAAGGGCTTTTTAACTTGTAAGAATGTGTATGCTTCGAAGCTTGCACATAGATATTTGTTGTATATTGTTTATTTTTATACATATGTACATATTACTGGATTTGGGTATTTCTGTTGAACTATGTCTGTATGCACATATATCCCTTAAAAAAGGTCGATTTCGTTTACTAAAAGGATTTTATTATTATTATGCTTTATATAAATGTTTTATATTTATATTACTTCTAATAAATAAAATAAAGCTGTTTTAAGTGTACGTATGTGTGTAAAAACTTCAAATTGTACAAATTGTTGCTTGATTTGTTACTTTTGTATGACTAAAATAAAATCTTGATTTGTTTTTGTTTGGGTTTGTTGTGCTTTATAGCAAATTGAAGTGGTTTGTGTTTTATTGGTTTTGTTTGGCTTTTCAGCTATGAAGATATTTTAAAATTTTGTTAAAAGGTTTATGTGAAATAATTAGTTATTTATATCAAAAAAAAAAAAAAACAGTGGTCAGCAATTCACAGTTGTTTTTTGACTTGTTTAACCCTAAGATAGGCATCGATATTTTTGGTTTTTACTTGTTTAAATCACAAAAAAAGACCAACTTTAAAATCATCTTTAAATCTTATTTTCTAAATCGATTGAAATAACTTTGCAACTACCTCTTAATCTGGCTGGGCCTCACCGTTTTCTTTTTGGCTGAAAAACCTTACAGAGAATGTGGTTCGATTATATATTCGATGTAAAACACCCTTTTTATGAAGCTTTTTTTTATATGAATCACTCTGTTGTCTGACAGCTGTTTTGACAGTTTAAAGTGACGTCTCTACTCAGTATTGTTTGGCAAATCATCATGAACAGGTTAACTCCAGAACAACGCTTCCAAATCGTGGAAAGTGTTCAATTAAAAATGTTTATAGAGCACTTCGTGAATTTTATGGTGCACATAATCGTCCGTCTGAGACAACCATAAAGAAAGTAATTACCAAATTACGCCGTATTTGGAGCAAAGATAATCCACACGCCGTTCAAGAATTACCAATGCATCCCGATAAATGTACTGTTTGGTGCGGTATATGTGCTAGTGGAATCATCGGTCCTTATTTCTTTAAAAATGAGGAAGGACGACGCGTTACCGTGAATGGAAATCGATACAGAATCATGATCAATGAATTTTTGTTGCCATAACTTCAAGATATGGATGTAAACGAAATGTGGTTTCAACAGGATGGTGCCAATTGTCATACTGCGAGCGAAACAATGGACTTATTGAAAGAACATTTCAACGACAACATTATTTCGAGAAATGGACCGGTGAATTGGCCTCCGCGTTCGTGTGATTTGACGCCACTCGATTATTTTTTGTGGGGATACCTGAAGTCATTGGTTTACGTGGATAAACCAGCAACGATTGACGCTTTGGAAACCAGTATTCAACGTGTCATTGCTGAAATACGCCCTCAAATGATTGAAAAGGTGGTCAAAAATTGGACCTCTAGAATGACCTTTGTGCAAAATAGTCGTGGTGGCCATATGCCCGAAATTATATTTAAATGTTAAATGACAAGAAATTATCTACCAAATAAAACAATTTTTTTCGCCATTTCATAATTTGGCATGTGTTTTATTTAAATTTTAAATCAGCAAGCTCTTAGATGAACACCCTTTATATATTATTATATAGATATTATATAGATATACATTATTATTAGACAAAATTCCAATTTTAATTTTAAAAAGGGTCCAATAATTATAGAATTATATTAGTTACGAATGGATTGTGTTTCTAGATGTCGCGTTGAATGTGCTTTCACTTAAACCAGTTCATTAAAATTTAATTTTTTTTTCGGTTCTTAGTAACTTTATAAAACTGCTCCTAATTTGTAAAATCTAGTCTCTCTATCACTTACCAATCAGACCGATTCTAGAAAATTTGTTTTTAACAAAAACTTTTAAAAGTTTCCAAAAAAATAGTAGCTCAATCCCGACTATTTATAATACCCTACATTCATTATATGTGTAAAAACTTAAAAAAAAATGGGCGCTATATGGGAGCTAAGAGTTATTATGGACCAATCACCCAAAAATGTTGTGGCATGACTTCTGAGCATATAAATATTGTTCGTGATAAATTTTATGTCTATTAAATACATTTAAATGATTCATGCATTTTAAGGGGTGGGAAGTGGGTCTTATATGAAAATTATCTCTGTTGAATTTTCTTTAATTACCAAAATTTTTCACAGATTTATGATCGTTAAAGTGATTTTCGGAAGTGGATTTATATGGGAGCTATGACTAATTATAAATTTCGGCCAAATGATATGTGTATATATGAAACATTATTGTATTCAATGTTATTTGGATATCAACATTTTTAAGAGAGTTATGCTCTTTAAATTGATTTTCGGAAGTGGGCCTTATATGGGAGCTATAGTCAATTATGGACCGATCTGTTCAACATTTTTTAGATGCGATTAGACTTCATGTAAAACACATTTCTGGATATGTGCATAAATAAAACATTTATGTCCGATAAACGTCTATTTTGGGAGGACATTGGTATGGGGTCTAAGTGAAATAATGGACCGATTTCAACCAATTTCACAACCAACCATCCTTGAGCCAAAAATGTCATGTTCCAAATTTGAAAAAAGTATCTTAAAAATTGAGACTAGCATTACATGGACAGCTAACCAGCCTGATGGACGGCAGGATAGCGTTATCATCGACTCAGGAAGTGATTCTAAGTTGATCGGTAGGCTTTAAACTGAGTGTTAGACTATTATTTTTGTACGTTACAAATATCAGTGTAGGATATAAGTAACGATTTATGAGCATATAGTGGTTGTGAAAACAATAATATTCATCTTATTAACAATAATCCTCAAAAATGCACTATTTTGTCTTTCACTGTATGCATATAAACATTCTTACAATTTTACTACTAATAAATTGCTTATTTGCTTTTATTAGTTAAACACAAATTTATGTTTCTAGTTAGTGCTTTAATACAAATTTCGTTCCTATTCGTTTATGATTCAATTTTATGATTGGAAATATAAATGTGATAGTAAAACCTGTACAAAATCTTTTATAATCTGCTGCTTCATACCCGTATATAACATATATTACAGCCTGTATTTTGTAGTATCATGTCTTAAATCCTATTTTTTTGTGTGCCTTTTAAGCCCGGTTGCTGTTAGAACTACCTTATCTACTTAGGACACATGCTTATATTTTTGTGAGGTGGTCAACTGTGTGTACCAGTGAATTGTCTAGAGAATATTGGTGTACAATAAAAAGCAAAACTATTTTCTAATTATGTATATTTGCTATGTAATTGCCCATTGTAGTTAACGTTAAAGGTTAATTGAAGAATTTATATTTTCTAATATTTTATTGATGTAAAGAGTTACAGTCTTATTCAGAAAAAAATTTTTATATCGGTATAATCTTGAGATCTTGTGAATTTGAGATTTTCGCTTAATAAATGGTTATTAAAATTTCTTATTCAAAAAACGCTTCTTAACTAATTAGTAATTTAAGAGTAATTTTCATTTAAGACTGGCAAAACTATTTCATTTGAATGTCATTTAATTTTTAATGGTGAAACAGGGTTGAATACTTTTTTTTATCAGTAACCGCAACTCGTCAGTTGTTTTACTTTTAAATAAATATGAAATGTTTTTGAATAAGAACATATTTTGCAATAGTCTTTTAGTAAAAGATTTTTAAAAATTAAATATTATTTTTTTTTTGCAAAAGTACATGTATTGGCACGCACTAAGAAAAACCAAAGAGACGAAAAAAAAACTCAATAACCTTCTTTTCATTTCTTAATGTTTTCTGCACATCACTTTTTTGATACAATATATTTCATGAAGATTGCATGAATTTATATGAATGCATACATATGTACATTTTTATTTACTCATATGTATTTATTTATTTATGTACATATTGTTTTTATGTAAGTGTATATGTAACACATGTTAAGCGTCTGAATTGCATTTACAAATTTTTGTTTGAAAGAATTTTTTGTATTACAATAGTTTTCTGTTTCACTTTATACAATGCTAGAATAACAACACAGGCATCCAGTATTGGGCTTCAATTCCTATAATTAATTTTTTTTGTATGAGCTCTATTTTTTAAGAAAACTACGTAGTTCCGGGATTTATAGTAACGTAACAAATAAACAATTCATTTTATTCAGTAAAAATAAAAAAATCGAAATTCGCCTACAACATAATCTTTATGCTGCATTAACATTATTTTAATTCCATGGAGTATTTTTTGGGATATTTTTTTATTTTTGAAAAATTCATGAAAAATAGAGAACGCGACAGATTTTCCATTATTTTCTTTCAGTCATATAGAAAAATATGTTACACATAATTAGCAAGCTATATCTTATTAAAATCCGTTCACAACTGTGGGTTTTATTCGAAATAAAGTAACTATATATGATTAAAAGAAAATACGTTATACATACAACAGTACACGCAGAGAAAAAACATGCACAAACAGCAACATATTATGATTTATGATTGTAGTCCAAACATATTATGATGAATATAAGTGCCATGAGATATCATATTATGATCAATTATCATTGTAATATTTCATCATAATATTTTCTTGTTAATCATAATTTGATATTATAACATCATATTATAACCAAATATAATGATAAAATTATCATACATGATTATATTATGACCCAATGTAAGCATATTATAGTTTAAAGTTATCGTAATATGATCTAAAGTAATCATATTATAATATATAATAATCATATTGTGATCTAAAATAATCATAATATGATCTAAAATAATCATATTATGATATATTTGTAAATAGAAAAAAATATTTATGCACTTTCAATGTATATAAAAAACTTTACATTTATTTCTAGTTATGTTTAATAGAATTTTATTTTGTGATATTTAAGATTATTTTTTTTATGTAGACTTTATTTAGGTCTTTTACACTTCTTTGACATTTTTGTATTTTGTAGTAATATTTAGTATATTTTAAATACGAATTGTTTTTTTTTCCAATTATGGAAACTTTTAAATGCAAATAAATAATCTGATATTATGCAGACAAACTACTGAACTAATGCAAAAGCATTCTACAAGGGGTTAAAACAAAATATTATTGAAATTAAAAATATTTTGTTTGAATTTTAAATATAATATGAGTACAAATATTGAGACTTACCATTTAATGGTTAGTTGCAAGTTTAAATAGCTGTAATTAATATAACATGTTTGAATAGTTATCATTTAATTGTTGTGTTAAACTTTTTTTAATAATTATGTTTCATTTCATTGCGATAAACATAAAAATATTTATAGTAAACAAAATATTGTTAAAATCAAATAAAAATAACAATTATTTGTGTACCACAAATAAATAATGTGTTACCAAAAACACAGTATAGTTGTTGTAACCATGTCCAACCATGTTTTTTCGCGGCGTGTACAGTGGTACTTTTGATTAATTGTTTTTAAATTTATGTAAAACAACAAGCAAAAACCACGATGTAGTTTCACAAAATGAATAATAAAATCAAAACTATTGCATACATATTAAAAAGACATATTTAATTTTATGCAGGACACATCTGCCTATAGCTGTAGAAAAATATTGTAACTTTTGTTATTAACTCTATTTTTTATAATTTTTTGAAAAACAAAAAAATTGTTTAAATAATATTTTTTCGTCATATATTTGGCTATATCTCTAAAACTACTGAGTGGAGTAAATATTATGATAGGACGGCATGCAGGTAATATTGTAGCTATATTTTGATTTTTTTCTTTTTACTAAGTAGAGACTGTCAGTTATGTTACTTAACTACGTTATTTTTTTTTAGAAAAATTATCTTAAAAACTAGAGCTGATGTAAAAATAGTGAGCTAGAGGAATTGGGGCTCCATATAAGATGTGGACAAATTGACTAAAAAATAAAGGGCACCATTATTCGTGTTGGGCTGTGTATTCTGCTGGACAGCAAAGAGGCGGATCAAAACTGATTAATATAAATGCATCATTTTGTTGGCAGCAGTTGGATTTGTATTTATAAATTTTGTTAGTTATATAACATAATTGATTTGTTTAAATATTATCATATAGAAACCAAATCGCAAGTCATAGTGGTGCGATAGATCAAATAAAATGCTTTCACTTAAGCCACCTTATTCACATTGCAGCTACTGTTGAAGTGGTGTTTTTTACAATTTCTTAGAATAAAGCCAAAAATGCTGTTATGAGGGGGGAGTTAGAGGGTTAATATGTTCTAAAAAAAATATTTGCCATACCATTATCTATAAAAATGCTGAACATACCCTACACCTCAGACGTAAAGAAAACATAGTTTTATATACCGATATGCTGCAAGAACAGGCCAGAGATGGGAATTTTTAACCGCTTTTTAAAATGAAATTCTGATGTGATCTATCAATTTTTATTTTTTGTTGGTCTCCTTAACAACAATCAATCGTCGGAACCCCGTAATTTTGGAAAAAGTTTGAAATTGTGTGTTCTTTATTCGCAATGCTTAGTTTGCCATAAGAATACCAAGTAATAGTTAAACAATAATTAGCATTTTAGTTTACTAATGGTTAACTAATGACCGAGAATTCGGCCATAAGTAATGTTATTTACTTTTCCTTTAAAAATGTTCGTAATTTTTAAGAACTTGTCTCTAAATTGAATAAAGCTACGACACAAATTTTATTATCTTTAGGCACCAATTTTACCGATTTTGAGCTTTCCAGCATGAATCTATATCTACGTTCTAAAGTCCAATTTAATCGGTTTTGCCGTTATTATGTGATTGCGGCAGAAACAGACCTATAAATATATTTATAATATATACATATACGAATTTACAGCACTTTTTGGAAACATTAGCTTTTTCACCAATTAACCCCTTAAAAGGCAGACTTTTCAGGAATTTGTACAAGATTAGCTCTCTACTTTGATTTCACAGCCCTCAAACAAATTTTATATGCACACTGCTTTATACAGAATCTGAGCACAGGAATAATCCTAATAATCTGTTAAACAATTCTTGTACTTAATAGAAATATTGCCAGCAGCTAGCTATTACTTATTTCATCATTTCAATAAACAAAACACAAATCCTTTGTTCTTTATTAACAGCTTTTATCGGTTTTCTCATTTAGAAATTTTCTTTTTTAGTTTATATTTTTCTTGTATTGGGTTTAATAAAAAAATTTTCTATTTTAAGAAAGTAATTTCAGTTTATTGCTTGTTCATTGTTGGTGAAACAAGTTTGTTTATTATAGAAATTATTAACAACAGAAAATTCTTTAACATGTTCTAAATTTGGCGTAGCTTTTTGTAATTATGGCATCATTATGTTTCTGGGAAGTTATACTGAATTTCTTTCATTACTTTCTTTTCCTGTCTCCCTCAGTTTATGTAAGTTTAAATTGTTGTTGAAAACAAGCCTTAAAAAAATAAACAAATAAAGTAGAAGAAAGGGATGCTCGAGCGGCAAGAAATATAATATAAAATTAAATCACTTGTTTACTAATTTTTATTATCTTCCTTTTTTATACCCTTCACCTTCATGAGAAGGGTATATAAGTTTGTCATTCCGTTTGTAATTTCCACAATATAGTATATATATATTCTGGATCCTTATAGATAGCGGAGTCTATTAAGCCATGTCCGTCTGTCTGTTGAAATCAATTTTCTGAAGTCCCCAGATATCTTCGAGATCCAACTCTTCAAGAATTCTGTCAGACATGCTTTTGAGAAGTTTGCTATTTAAAATCAGCAAAATCCGTCCATAAATAACGGAGGTATGAGCAAAAATCCGAGACAACCTCTGAAAATATCATCAAAAAAAAAAAAAAAAAACTATCAAACAAAGTGTATTAATGTAATATATGTATATACATATGTATGTATATAATATAATTATGCATCCACAACAAAGGTGAAGGGTATATAAGATTCGGCATATCCGAATATAGCACTCTTACTTGTTTATTTTTGTATTATTTTGTTTTGGTTTAAAGCAGTCTAGTGGAAGAAAATTGTTAAATAAAATTGATTACAGTGAAAATTTATAGTAAAGTGGGAACTTGTCAGGGAGAAGTTTCAATACTAGCCAGCATAAAACTTGTTAACGACATGTCATCACTGATTAACATATGTACTTTGTAATGAATACCAACAGCTAAATAAAGTACTTAGTAATGTCAAGACTATGATTATTAAAAAAAATAATTATTTAATATAACAACGTATTACGAATAGTCAAGTTTTACTAGCTGCTATTTTACGTCAGCACTTTTGTGTATTTGTCCCCAAGTACTTAATCATTAGTTCATATTTTTCGTGAATGAATCATGTCGTAGTAACGATTAGTGTCATATCACAGTAACTATTTAGTTATTACACATTTGTTTTGGGCATTATAAAAACCAGCTTTGTTTTACTTAAACAAACACATTTAAATAGCTTTTAGTCCTCATCATTAGTTTTGTTTTAACTGGTAACTATTGTCATAACTAAACATTTGTTTTTTAATTACTATTATTACACTTAAGTAGCACTGAACAAATGGCAGAATATTAGATTGACAGTTACTGCTATTTATATTTGATTTTTTTTTGTCTGAGACTACAGTTCAAACTGTCATTCGATGTTTGTAAATTGTTAGAATTATTAATTTCCCCTCTGGCGGTTTGAAGAAACAAAAAGTATTTGAGTGATTTTTTTTCATTACCCATGATGGTTGTGACGTTTTTTACATGTATCACAATGGTTCTACAGTAAATTCGCATAATGAGGTTCACTTTTATATTGCTTCATCATTCAAATTAAGCAAGTTGTTGGATTATGTTAAAATAAATAATACGTGTCTGCTTAATATCCATTCGTAAGCAGCAACCTTATTTCTTTCAAACATTTTTATCTTGAATAGATTACACAAATGTTTTTCAAAACATTCTTATTTAAGTATTTTTTATTTTTTGTTCAAAGCACTGTACTTACATACAAAAATACATTTACTCAAAACCATTTACTCCTCGCTGCTTTTGTAACTAGAACGAATTTGTTGGTTGCAAAAACCCGTAATTGGATACCCAACAACCTTTTCTACAGAAATTAGTGAATATGCCCAAAGTACCAATCTTATTTTCAGGCTCTTAATTGGCAAATGTGTTAGTGCATAATTTTTTTTTTTTTTGAGAAAAGTAACCTATAACAATTAACAAAGTTAGGGGATATTAAACAATTGCAGGGTTTTGTTTTATTTAAGAAAGTAGTTCTAAAAATATCGATATTTCACATGATTACAAAACGACAGAATATATCCGGCTTTAATTACAACTAATTACAACTATTGGATCACTAACTAAATACTTTAAGGCCCGTTTTCTCAATGTGTCGACAAACTGCCTGTTACTAATTGTCGACATAAATTTATTAATAATATGTCCGTTAACAATTTTGGTTTTCTCAATATACCGACAGAAGCATTATTCTCATTTGGCAATAACTCTCAAAATTTATTTGAAAATTGGGAACTCTGTCTTCAAGTGACAAGTTGTTGACATAAATCAGCTGTTTTCCAAATGTGAAAAAATAAAATCAAAAAAACAAATATTTTAAAAAATAAATAATATCCATGTCTGCCAGGTAGTTAGGTCTGGCATGAAAAACTCTTTCAACATTCACTTGGAATTCATGTTCTTAGATTTCATCCTCCATCAAATTAATGTTTATTCCTCTATTAAACATTTTTTCTAAAATCTATTTGATTGAATTTATCTGTACAACAAATAAATAATCGGCAGATGAGGGCTGGTTAGTTTTGCGACAGAATAGAAGCAAATGAGACATTGAGTAAACCAAATTTCTTTAATCGCCAGTTTTTCGTTGGGAAAAAGATAATCGCCTAATGAGAAAACAGCCCTAAAACTATTAAATTTGTTTTTTTTTTAACAAGTACTAGTGATCTAAGCGACTGTAAATTTTACTTAACTTTTACTTGACTTTTGTTTAGAAAAGTTATCGATAACTTGACTTTTCTTTAGATTTGTAATCGATAACTTGACCTTTCTTTAGAAAATTAATCGACAACTGGACTTTTCTTTACAAAAATTATCGATAACTTGACTTTTCTATAGAAAAGTAAGCGATAACTTGAATTTTCTTTACAAAACTTATTGATAACTTGACTTTTCTTTAGAAAAGTAATCGATAACTTGAATTTTCTTTACAAAAGTTATCCATAATTTGACTTTTCTTTAGAAAAGTTATCGACAATTTGGCTTTTCTTTAGAAAATTAATCGACAGATTGACTCTTCTTTACAAAAGTTATCAATAACTTGACTTTTCTTTAGAAAAGTAGTCGCCAACTTGACTTTTCTTTAGATAAGTAATCGATAACATGACTTTTCTAAAAAAAAAAAAACAGAGTGCTGTAGCGAATTTTTTATTGTCTACAGCATGTTTAACGGTTGGGCCTGATAAACAGTGAAAATAATTCAATGACTGTCTAACAACTTTTATTAATTTCAAACATAAATTGAATAATTTGTTTTAACTTATTGGCTTTTTCTGGTAGCATGAGCTAAAAACATATTGTACATTTTGTTGATAACCTTTTTAATTTGGAATACGATTAAGTTAATGCACGCTTTCCACAAGTATTAAACAATTAATTAAATGACTAATGCTTAGAAAGAAAGATAAAAAAATAAATACAAATAAGTCCGCAAAACTGTAGAAATAGTGAGTTGTATGTATGTATGTATGTATGAGTTTAACAAATATTAATTTAACAGCACGCACACAAACGCTGACGTATGATGGTTATTAATACCCGGCATATGCAATATTCATATTAATAATACTCATAATCCTTAGTCTCCTTTATTATTTGTGTATAATTTCTGCAATATATCCTTTCGCTCTAAATTGCAAGATTATACATATATATATATCTATATTTTTGAAAACTAACACCTTTTAATTCACAAAGAAATTATTTTCTATCCTTTAGTTAACCGGAATATGAAAAATACATATTGTATCTTTTTAAATAATCGGAGCACGCTTTTGTTATTTATACTTTTCATTTCAATGCTCTGATAATTTTTCTACAAACACACAGTTATACACGCGCACACATTCTCAGCTACAGTTAAGCTGGTAACAGCTAAAAAAATCTATAAATTTTCCTTTTTTACATGCTTTGTGTTTTAAATAAATATTTATGGTCAAAATAATCATAATCCCACAGGCAACAAATGTAGGGCCAACAGAGATTTTTCTGCATGTTTTTCTTTCTTATTTAAATTCTTGTTTTACTTTTTATTATTTTTATATCTTTAAAATGTTTATTGAAAAATTAAATAAAATTTCTTAAATAAACTTGTTTGTAGAATAAATATTTGCTCGCTCCTTAAAATATGCAAAAAATGTGGTATTAAATTAAATTATTTTGATATACAGTCGACCCTCGGTTAACGAACACTTCGCTTAACGAACATTTCGCACAACGAACACATAAAAAAAAAATATTTTGCTTAACGAACAAAGTTTCGTATAACGACCAACGCAAAATGGGAAATATGTACCGAATTGCGCGAAAAACTGCTGTCGGTGTTCAGCTTTGGCATCACTTGTGTTCATACAATTAAGAAGAAGTGTTGAGACATTCATACACCCCTATCGTGAATAAAAATTCCACATGAAATAAAAATAAAAGGGAACAGATTTCATGTGGAATTTGTATTCACGATAGGGGTGATAGTACATGTTCATTTTTTGATTTTGTTAAAAAAGGGGAACTACCGAATTGCGCATAAAACTTCTCTGTTGTTATTTTTTGTGAAAGTGTAGATTCGCAGGAATTATTTTTTTTTGTAATTTTTTTTTCGTTTTTTTCCATTGCAGATTGTCTCATTTCGTCCTATA
The DNA here is from genome assembly GCA_950370525.1 of Bellardia bayeri. Classification (NCBI taxonomy): domain Eukaryota; kingdom Metazoa; phylum Arthropoda; class Insecta; order Diptera; family Calliphoridae; genus Bellardia; species Bellardia bayeri. Next base: position 97,826,880 of record OX493264.1, read on the forward strand.
TTCAGTTCCTTAAAAATATTGATAAATATATATTATTTTACTTTCAATAAATATTGATGTTCAAATATGTTAGTGTGTACTTTTTCTGAATTGGAACACATTATTTTATTTTGCACTGATACATAGGGAAATAATGGTTTTGCTTAACGAACGAGGACCCACTGTATTTTTTGTGGCATTTATGTAGTGATGATTGTATTAAGAGTTTTGCTGCTTTGTTATATGTAAATGTACGAGTAAATTTCTATATCGTTGGTAAGATGAGTCTGTTGGAAAACGAACTTATAGATACTGCTTGCTATATCAAAGTGTGAAACAAGTGTGGACGTAAACTAGTTTTAAAACTATTAACGTAAAGATAACGTGGCACCACAGACTTTCTTAAACTCATCCCTTACTAGCAGTACTTCTAAGTCTCTGTGAATGTTCTCATTTCTTTCATACCATGATGCACCCGTCATATTCGATTGATCTTTGAGTATCTGAGATCCATACGACCAAATTTGTTTTGAAATGCTTTTATACAGGAAAACATTATAGTCAAGGCTTGATGAAGTCTTTTGGTTTCATTAAGTCACGAGACATGATTGCTGCAAGGCCCTCCACGTAGAAAACAATTGGCAACATTGTTTTTGTGTCTATATCGATGGTATAAATGTTCACCTATAAGACGATGCAAGATGCCAAGTTTAACAGATAAAATTCTCGAGCCTATGTCCGCTTCCGTCTTTAAACCGTGTAGGCTGTGAAAGACAGAGTCTGTTGCCCAGTCATCTCTAAGCTTATATTTAAGCGACAAAATTTACCTCTCGGTGTCAAGACCAAAACAATAATTTTTTACTCCTAGCGTGACTCTTTAAGTCTCAGAGCTGAATTAAGCCCATGTACTGAATCTTGTACTAAATGGTTTTAGACTCCAAGACATTTTTCCATGAATGTTTAGAGCCTAAAATCATGAAAGATATTTAAATGACTTCGAAAACTCCAGAATGGTTTTATATTCTGGTCAAAAGTGCCAATTCGTTTTTTTTTTTTTTTTAAATCCTCTTCCGTATGACGTGTCTTATGTATTGCTTATTGGCTTCCGGATTGTTCATTATTTTTGTGCGTTCTGCTACAACCATGAGCATGTTTTTTCGTTAAGGTTTAACCCCATTAATGCCGAAAAGAATGTTGTCAGAGTCGTAGTTGGGTAACTTTATTGACTACCAAACCCAGGGTGGTCTTCACCAAAGTAGTCAAGTTACTCTTGGGAATTTTGACGCATTTCATAGGAAGAAAAATAAACAGCTGCCTTTAACATAAAAAACAAATACTGAAGGATATGTACGCTATGATACTAACACCATACAAGAGCGTACAAAGGGACTCAGTAGCGACACTTAACCTAGGCAACAGGCGCAACTGAGTTTTGGAGGTGGGAGCAGTAGACAACCGAAGAAGGTTATTTTAATTCACAGCTGCTATTAACATGAACAGACTCTGTGAGGTGTAGATTATTATACTTAAATCACATCCTTTTGTCTGCTAAACTGAACTTATTTCCACTTGTTTATAACAAAATCTTTTGAAATGTAAAGCAACAGAAAAGAATTTACGCTTAATAACACACTAATACTAAATCTCATTCTCATTTTTATTAATTAACATACAACATACAAGACCTACTTCATAAAAATCTAACTTAATACCTTGCACTGTCATTGTTTTAATTTGGTTTAATTTGTTCTTCCTTTTTTTTTGTTCTGTTGTGGGAGGACATAATTATATTTGTACTTGTATGTGACTAAATTGTTTAATTAGATTTTATAAAATTGTATAACTTTGGTAACATATTTGTGGGAAATAATAATAAATAATAATAATTAAATATTAAAATTGCTCAGTTATATTCCTAGAACGTGTTCTACAACGAATGCAAAAGCTGCAACAGGGTATAAATGCAATTGAGATGCTGACATTTAATTTTCTCGATTGGAGTTGCTAGACTTGATTGATGCAAGGTTTTCTACGTAGTTAGCAAAGGTTGGCCGTCTTCTAGTGTAAGTATCGATGGCATACATTACCACCTGTAAGATGGAACTGGTAACAATCAATTAAAAATAGTTTGCCGCTCAGTCATCAATTTTTGTTATTCTTATCCTAAAGGTGATATTAAAGTGCTGCCTTAAAATTGTCCTCTCTGCTGGAATCGCAAAGTATATACTTATAAATGTTTCACTCCTTGTGATTTGTATTTTGTTCTGAATAGCTTGAGACCCCGTCTCTTGCCCAGGGTTTTACAAATTATAAGAGTATTTAGTGTGTTTTGCATTCTTCTTTCGGCATTTCGTTTCCAGGAGTGTTTGGAGTCCAAAATTGTGCCGAGCTATTTAAATAATCTCGAAAATAACACAGTGGCTGTCTGGTTGACCCCAGGTAAACGAATATTTTACAAATTGCTATTCAATAGAATTATCTTTTATTTAGAAGCTGAATGAATTCAAAAATCTATTTGTATTCATGTTAAGTCATTTTGTATAAATGAACCAAAGAAACCATAAACATTTGTAATTTTCTTCTTAGAACTAGTTCCAAGCGTGAAAATTTTAAAAAAATCGTTGGAACTGTTTTAAAGTAGGAACTCCAAATAAAAATCATTGATTTATGAACCGGTTCCAGAAACGTTCAAAACAACGTATGCTGGCTCTCCAAATTTGAAAGAAAACTAAGTACTTAAGCACGCATTCTATAACTTGTTGTAGAACTATTTTAATACCGTTTTGGAATTTGATTGTTTTATCAATTAAAATTATGAGGTCCATTAATTGTTAATTCTTTAATTAATTTAAATTGTTTTACAACAAATAGATCAAAAACAGACTTTATATCCAGCCCGCCAAAAATATTGTCAAATATATGCAAAAATTTAAATAGATTTTGTTTAATTTTATTAAAAAGAAACTTAAAGATACTTTGTTTTCGTGACACTTTTTTTGCTGCAGTTTGTTATTTATTAATTGGCCGTTTATTCTTTGATGGTAATGCGTTTAAATAAAATCAAATAAATTTGTTAGCAACAAAATTCAACAATAAAAGAAGTATTTCTCTTCTTTAACGAGCAGTTTGTTTACAATATTTGTGTCTTGTGCTCTGGACGGCAGCTGCTGCAGGATGGACTACACAAAAAGGAATTCTCCAAAAATACTTCTTTGTTTTTTTTTTATCAAGTTGTATGTAACTTCTATTTATCTTTAATTCATGGGTTTGTTTAGTTTTTTTTTTATCACACTTCCTTCTGAAATGTTCTATTTTTCTTATAATAATCTTTCAATCTCTTTTGCCTTCTGTCGTAAGTTTCTTAAGTTTTAATTTTTTTTTCAAATACCATTTAGTCATAGTGTGTTTGTGTAAGAATTCTGGTATTTTTTCTGTAGCTATAATAGCAACATGAAGTATTTTTTTTTCTGTCTAAATCTCTACTTTAACAGAGTGCTGTCAGTCATAAAGTTTCTTTGCCATCTTTTCAAACTATTATACCCATCATCAAGTAGAGGGCGGATGTATTGACTTTGCCACTCCGTTTGTAACATTTCGAAATATTGGTTGTGGAATTTAAGAGTATATATGTATGTACCTATATATTCTGGGTCTATACAATTCTATAACGATCTAACTATGTCCGTCCAATTTTGTAAATTAGAGTAAAATTCGCCCAGAGACTATTCTATTGGTCTATTCGGCCGCGTATCATCCTATTGCGTCCACTGAGATCTCCAAAGGAGCGAAGTGTACGAAAAACGTTTCTCACAAAATGCTGATTTTCGTAATACACCTGAATTTGGGGACGTTGTTGGGGTGTGAGCCTTCCATGATAAATTGTCAAACAATACAGAATAAAAATAAGTTGTCAGTATGACATTAGTCATGCATCAGTCAAACGTTTCTCTACAATAATACGGACACCGTATTATATTGCTGATGCGTGTATAAAATTCGGCATAGCCTAATATAACTTTCATTAGTAAGTTGTAAGGATGGTGAAAAAGAGGAAACGATTTTCCACCATCTCTGCGAATACCCAGCCCTGAGTGTCAAGAGACATAAATTCATGGGAAACTATACATTGAACAACCTTGGTGAGGTAGCCGGGTCAAAACTCAATGACCTACTGAGATATCTCACAGCTACAGGTTGGGTCTAGCAAAACGAGACTTTCTGTACACATATTAGCTACAGTATGTTGTATATGACATTAAATCTGACGAGTGGTGTGGTCTTTTAAAACGGGCTCCCTTCGACTTTACTTAAGTGTTCGCACGTAGTGAACTACCACGTAAACCAACCAACCAATACAACTTTCATACTTGTTATTTTTCTTTTTTTGCTCTACTGTCTTTGCATTTTTTCGGTTTTGGCGTTTTTAACTTTAACCATCATGATTCCAAAGTTGGCAAAAAAAAACATTTTGTTTAACAAATGCTGGAGTAAAAAAATTGCGTAAAAAATACGAAAGAACAAAAAAATAAAAAAATAAAACATAAATTATGAACAACACGGTGCCATAAATGTTTATGTTTTTAGCTTCTGTTTTTCTTCTGCTGATAGGGGGGGATTCTCTTAAAGAAAATTCCAACTAAATTGTTATCACATTCATTAAAGAAGTAGGTTATTTATATTATGCCTTTTATACATTCTCAGCGGGTATTGAGAAGTTTGTGATGCAGTTTTTCTTTCCAACCGAAGTATTGCCTGGTCTGTCCAGGTTCTTTCGATGTCTGCTTCCTCTAAAATATTACCACAGAGCTGTCTTTTTTCTACAGTATACGATAGGGTCGTTAACGGAATCAATCTTTGACTAAATTAATTTATTCTTTATTATGGACTATAAACAATAACTATGACATGGTTACAACTAACTTAGGAATACAATCCTATGAGATAAATGCTTCGGTTCTCGGTCGGCAAACTACTTATTAAGTGAAGAACAATAGCTATGCGTGCAATAGCTATGGGTGCCCCGATAGACTAGGCGATAGTGTGCCGGACTATCAGTAAGAGGGTTGCGGGTTCGATTCCCGCCAAAGACTCTATACTTGATGATTTCTTACCTAAAATATGATTTGATGATATTTTTGCCAAAAATATGATTTTTTTCTTCCCAAAATATGATTTCTTTAATTAAGTCTTTTTTTCTTTTCATTAAAAAGTTGCGGTTACGTTTTAGCTATTATATGGAGTGACCCACAAAACACAAAAGTGAAACACTTATGGTCAGTTTTTAACTTAAAAATTAAACTTAAGTTCTGTTTAAATACCAAATTCATTTTTATAGATCATATTTAAATATAACTTAAATCACTGACTACGTCCATTTAAATACAACTTAAGTTTTTCATACTACCATATGATTTTGACAGTTCTGCAAATTATGAAAATTACGAATTGAAGTTTCTTTTTATTATTTGATAAAAAAGTATTCAATAAATAAACTCGCCGCGAATAAAAACATTGGCGCATATTCAGAAATGTTATCTAAGTTTAAGTACCAACTTAAGTTATTCTTAGTTGATTACTTTCAGCACGAAAAGTTACAACTTAATTATGGGTAAAGCTGTAACTTAATGTCAATTAACAAATACATTTGAGGAACAGCTGATTGATTTCATTTCTAGTCGTCGATGATGTTAACATATTTGGCCACCAATTCTTTAAATGTAGGTTTTTCATCTGGCGACCAATTTGAGTCTCTCTAGAATACACAAAACAATAAACACATATTTTTTCTAACAATAATAATTTTATCTTTGCTAATTGTGTCCATTTTGACCAAAGAAAAAAAAAATCACAAAAAAAAAGAAAACAAACTAGAGATGTGTTTTTCGTCAACAAAAATCTACTAAATGCAATGTTGCATTTCTGTTAACAGCTGAAAGCAGTTGCCAAGTTAGTTATGATTTGTGAATAAGATCTTTAACTATTTATGAACTATTTCTTAGTTTCTGTTTTGATAAGTTTCGACTTTATTTACAATTTCTGAATATGCGCCAATACCAATTATATTGAAATGTTAGATTGACAAAAATAATATTTCTTTTCACCTGAAATTTCTATATTAATTTAAAAGCGACAGAATATCATCGACCGATGAAACTTCTTAAAAATATTAAGGTATCTATAGTAAAGAGAGTCTTGAATTAATTTCGTTAACAAAACCGTAAAACATCGTTTAAATCGTTTGTAGACAAATTTGTTAGCAAATTCTTGTACATATTCTGATTGCACCCTCCGAAACAAATAATTCTTATTCAATATTTTCATTCGTTTCGTAATCAACGTTTTTAATTCATTTCTAATAACAATCCTTATTATTTTTTCAAACATTTAAAAGTGTTGAGTAAATCATCCTTCTTTTTTTTTGGTTTCTTTTAAGAAAGAGATTTCACGAGATCACTTTTTGATATCTTTTTGAGCATAAAAAAAGGCAACATCAGCAGAGATTCGTATAACTGCGACAAAGCGCTTAATCTGTTAATTTAAAATGACAACTATTTGTTTAAGTAAAAAAAATTCTTCAACTCTTGAGCTTTCAAACGTTCTTTGCATACTGGTGAAAATTTTCATCACAACAATGAATGCATTCTTTTATTTCTATTTAGTATTAAGCTAATGATCTAACATTGCATGACGATGGAAATTTCCAACATATTGTTTTTTGCTAAATTTCATCATATTAAGATTTCCCATACTAAGATTTTTTTTAACCATTTTTCCTTTAATTTTGAACATGAATTATATCACCCTGATTTACTTAACTAATAAAGACAATATCATGAAAAGAAGGATTAAATCAATTAAAGTTTTTTATATAGGAATTTCCAAATTCCAAAAACTGTAGACACATCAAATCATGGTGCAACTATGCAAGGTGAGTGCAAATCGACAACACAACAAACAGAAAAAACAGACATTTTGTTTGTGTAATATAATGTACTACTGTCAAAAATACTTGAAAAAGTATTACTTTTGACATAAGTAAATTGTCAAACAAAGTCAGTCAGCTGGGCTACTGCACTCATCTTGTATAGTTGCACCATGCATCAAATAGTGCGTTCGAGTTTGGCAATCCAAAATTAATTTCAATTCTTTCAACTTTATTTCTTCGACAAACGTTTTAAAATTTAAATTTATGTTGATGACTTTGTACTTGTACTTTTTTTTTTTTAAACAAAGTCCGGGACTCGAATCCGAATCGGTCGTGATGGATATCTGAATGATGAAATTCTTTTGCTTTGCAAATAAAATTCTTTTACCTTCTTTATACTTTATTAATTTATTTAATTAAATAAATTTTCTTAAAAAACAATTTTTAACAAACATGCATTCGCATTTATGCATTTTAATTCCAGAAAGTTTCAATTGTACATTTTCAATTATTTCTGGGTATTTAATTTTAATTTAGTATTTCTCTATTTTTGTCAAACTAAAATGTTTAATTTTAAATTTATTATTTTAAATTTAAAAAAAATAGAATAATTATTATTTCATAATTGAACTGTTAATTTTACTTTTTGATAATTTTAGTCAGGCTTGAGTTCATTAAATTTAATATTCATTAAATTATTTTTACTGAAGTTAGGAATTACAACTTGAAAAATTTTATTATTAAAAATGTTGATAATTTTTCGTGACTGGGATTCGAACCTGGGTTGTTGAATTTACATATGTTTCGAGAAATCCCACTTTCTCTCATCAGAATTCTTTGCGTTCTAACCACATACACCTCTGCGGTGCCAGGTTGGAATCCAAGTCAAGAAAAATTATCAAAATTTTTAATAATAAAATGTTTCAAGTTGTAATTCCTAACTTCAGTAAAAATAATTTAAAAAAATGTTAAAATTAAATTGTTTGAAAAGGTCTTTCATGCAGTTTTCTTAATGAAGCGTAAAATACAGGAAAAAATATAAATAAATAGTTAATGGATTATTACATAGACAAATTTGAAATTATAAATGGAAGATGAAGCTGCAGACAATTATAACAGATTTTGTGAAGAATTTGTAGAATTTAATATTTGTATTCGGTTTTATTTTTCCGTAAAATATAGTACAAAAGGCGTATGACTAATATTTAATGAAAAACAATTAATATCAAGTACATACATAGATAATTTAAAAACCAACGCCATCAATTACTACTTAGGGCAACTTAAAAACTCTACTCTTTATACTTGACCTTTTCATAATCAGACACCTACTCGTATAGAATCTATAGAAATGGCAGAGGTCGTTTGAAAATTAACCATATTTTGTGTTGTTTGAACTAATTTCTTTGTTTAAGCAAAAGCTAAAAATAAATAGAAACGTAAAAGAATTAACAAAAAAATAAAACAAAAATTACCTTAATAACACAGCTTAAAGCAATTTCAACAGCACTATTAATAAAGACACAATATGTACAGAAAAAAATTATTTCTTTAACGCCTGTCTCTAGCTCTTATCGGAAAACAAATCTAAAGCGGGAATAGACAGCAAATTAAATTTTCAATGCTTCTTAAAGCTTTAGACAGTGAATAGGATCTACTGAATGGACGTCTACTCAAATTACATTGGCCCTCTTGAATTCTTAATTATTTATATAACATGTAATACAATACGTAACACGTTTCTTAAGATACGTTGTGTTTTTATTGTTATTTTTTGCTCTTCTTGTATTGTATACAAAATTTGTAAAATAAATGTTGTGTTGTGTTGTTTACAATACAGTGCTAGACAATCGTTTGTAAGCAACATATTTTTTCCTCCCTTTCCTATTTTTTTTTTTTTGAAGATACTTTGAGGGTTTTTGGATACAGTTTTTTTCTACAGCGCTATTTGTGTATATCATAATTCATCATTTCTAAACAATGTTTTAATGTAAAAACAATGTTTTTATATTCATAAATCCAGCCAAAATATATATTATATAAATTGGCCATAGAAAAACTAACAAATTTGTGTCAGAAAATCAGCTTATTAGACAATTAGGCTGCGGAATTTGTATTTGTCATTCAGAATTCATTAAGTTATGTTACTAAAGCCTTTTAACATAACTCAAATTATAATTCAGAATTTTAGTATTGGATTAAAACAAATGCAAAACTTTAAATCGTATCAGAAATATGACGTTACCACTACGAAATTAATTATGATCACTAATAGCGATTTGTTTTAAATAGTTTTTTATATCGTATTTTTATACCTTACACCACCATAGTGGGGAGGATATATTGGATTTGTGCTGATGTTTGTTACGCCCAGAAATATTGGTTCAACACCCACCATAAAGTACACCGATCGACTCAGAATCACTATCATCACAAATGAGTGGTATATAAAGCCAAATCACATCTACAAAATTTTGTGCAGATCGGTCCATAATTACTCGTAGCTTCTATATAAGGCTCACTTCCGAAAATCACTTTAAAGAGCATAACTCTCTCAAAAATGTTGGTATCCAAATAATATTTAACGCAAATATATATTATATGTCTAAAAATAATACGGTACAATTTTATTATAATCGGTCCATAATTAGTCGAAACTCCCATATAAGATCCTCTTCGTAATTCACTTTAAGCTCCATAAATCGTGACACAGACATCATGACACTAAATTTTCAGATGATCGGTCCACAATAGGTTATATATCCCATATTATGCCCATTTCTGAAAAACTGTTTTACACATATACTGGGTGTAGGGTATTATATGGTCGGGTTTGTCCGACTATACTTTCTTACTTGTCATCAATATTGCACTTGTTTTTATTCATCAAGATTACTTTTTATACCCACCACCAAAAAGTTGGGGGTGTTATTAATATTGTCGTTCCGTTTGTAATGCATCGAAATATTGGTCTTAGAACCAAAAGGATATTCTGGGTCTATATATTCTAATTTCTTATGTCCCTCTTTAAAACAATAAAATTTTTCCTAAACATTCTTTGTTCCACCGAAATTTTTGGTATTTAAAATGAGCAAATTTGGCCCGATAGGATCCGGACCATAGTTTCAGAAAACCTCGACATTTGTTAGATATATTTTTGCTATTTTCTACAAATATAATACAGATAATATCATGAAATTTTGCGTAATTTTTTTTGTAATATAATTTATTTTTAATATAAAAATAAATTGGACCACGCACGGTCCACGCACGCAGAGAAAAAACATGGTTGGAAATGGCTACAACATTTACGCTGTGTTTTTGGTAGTAATATATTGTTGCCGTACACATATAATTGTTATGTTAATTTGATTTTAACAATATTTTAGTTACTATAAACATTTTAATGTTTATCGCAATTATACAATTTAATATGGTTCACTTAAACATAATTATTAAAAAAAATGTTTAACACAACTATTAAATGATAACTATTCAAACATGTTATATTAATTACAGCTATTTAAACTTGCAACTAACCATTAAATGGTAAGTCTCAATATTTGTACTCATATTATATTTAAAATTCAAACAAAATATTTTTAATTTCGATAATATTTTGTTTTAACCCCTTGTAGAATGCTTTTGCATTAGTTCAGTAGTTTGTCTGCATAATATCAGATTATTTATTTGCATTTAAAAGTTTCCATAATTGGAAAAAAAAACAATTCGTATTTAAAATATACTATATATTACTACAAAATACAAAAATGTCAAAGAAGTGTAAAAGACCTAAATAAAGTTCTTACATAAAAGAAAACCGTAAATTTTACAAAATAAAAATCTATTAAACATAATTAAATATAAATGCAAATTTTTTTATATACGTTCAAACTGCGCAAATATTTATTTCCATTTACAAAAATATTAACTAGTATTTGTAAGTTTTATGTTTAAAAAAAATGTAGAAATAATTGCGCCATACAAATTATTTTTTATAAATAAGCATATTGTTTTATATTTTTTCATTAAAAGTATAATAATGTAATTTTCAAGTTGATCATAATATTATGATGAGAATTTTCTGTAATAGTTTTTCATCAAGTTTGCCAGAAATCCTGGATATAAAAATATCACAATTGATGAAATAGTTTTAAAAATATATAATATAGCATAATATGATAACTATAGATCATATTATGATTACTTTAAATTAAAATATATTTAGCTTGGATCATAATGTGATTATGTATGTCAATTTTGTGATTACTACAATCATAAATCTTATTATAATATGTTTCTCTTAGATTATGTTAACCACAAGCATGTTTTTTATCTGCGTGCGATTACCTATAGTCCCCATACAAATATCTTCCCGGAGTTCAGCTTTGCCAAAAGCAGTACCCATAAACAATTCAGCAAAAATATGTTTATTTACAAGTTGAAATTTGTACCAAATAATTCATATATATTCAATCTTCGTACCGAATTTCATCATGATCGGTCCATACTTGTCCATAGCCCCTATATAAACTACACTTCCGAAAATCTTTTAGAAATGTGTACATCCCCCATAAACATCTCTATCAAGTTGAAATGCGCCTCAAAAAAAAAAAAAAAAAAATATTTTTGCTTCAAATTGTCGCTGAAAATAGGAAAAAATATCCTTCGCACAATAAAAACGGTTTAAATTAATTATCATTATAATACTCGTAAACATTATTCTATTACAAAAATATATAAAAAAAATTTTTTTTTTATTAAAATTTTTGGATAGAGACCACCCTAATAACTGAAGATAGAGGATAGGTATGTTCTGAAAAAATGTTGAGGTAACAAAAATATTGCAGTCGGTCATACATTTTACTCCTCTAGAAGCAATCTAGTTAGGACGGTGAGAGCTAATTTTATAAAAAATAATATTTTGTATTGGAATCGCCTTAAGATTGTCAGATAGGGGGTAGGTGTGCCCATAAAAAATGTAGGAGGGGAAATATTAGTGCGGGTCGGTCTCACATTTTAACCCTGTAAGTGCGACTCAGGGACATTAAGCAGATTAAGTGGATTTTGTCTCGTTTTCTCCTACTTTTATCCCCGATGAGGGGTCACCTTAAATAGTGCAACTGCCAACAAAGATTATCGGCTTAACTGTTTGTTTTTCAGTTAGTTTTTAAGTTTCTTTAAGTGAATTCAGGTTTAGCAGTTTTGTGCATGTTTTAAAAAACTGTTTTTAACTTGGGAAATTTAAACTGAAAGTGTAAACAAGTCGTTGCTATTTGTATTTTGCACATTTTTTAGCTGTATGCAATCACAAAAATATGTATTTGAGAATTAATTTCTTCATAATATGACCCGATAAGGTATTAACGGGTAAATAAATAAATCACAAACAGAATATATATATACTTGGCGAACAATTTTATTATTATTACTTATTTGGAAACTTTTGTATACAACAGCAAATAGCAAACACCAAGTGTAATTATAGTTATACAATAATTAATTTTATAATCACGGTATCGGTTCAAACTCTTCTTAATTTTTAGCATATTGATCGAGTTTTTCTCAGATTCTTTTTGACAATTTCAGGATCTCATTTCGAAAAAATATAGTTTATTTTTTTCTTTTAAAAATTACGGGTTTCTTCTAATAACATTTCAGAGTTCTTTTTGTCTGCGTTCAGTGCTTAAAGTTTAATTGTAACGTTTTATAACACCATTGACAGTAGTTGTTAGAAACTTTGGTTTTTTTGCTGTCATTTAACAAGACGCTATCAGCTATTCAAGGAATTTATGCGAGATTTTTTTTTAATTTTTAATTTGATTCTATTTTTGTTAAAATGTAATAACATCTTTGGACGAACTGTAAATAACTTGAAAGTGTTTAAGACCTTGCATGTCTGAGGTGATCCACTTTGAGACCTTGTAGCATTAATACTTATCCATGGTTAAAACATAAACTAATATCTGATTTGTTTTTTTTTTAAATTTTATTTTAAATTTCAGTTTCTATTAATATAAATTAATGATGTTTGTGATATTTTCTGTTGTTGGAATTTTCAGATTTATGAAAAAGAAAATTAAAAATTTTCCTGCTTGAGCCTTTGATAGCGCCTCCCTTGTAGGGAATACTAGAATACTTCTTGCCTACACTTATGTAAAATTTTATATCGATCATATAAGACTTGTTTACAAAAATATTCGACTGTGCACCTCCTCCGCTTTGATAATAGTCTAATATTATTGAACTGGTCGACGCTGTTGACATATATGTCAACCACTTCTGAACAATAACAAGGAACTTAATCGTGTCTAAAGAGCATATCCGAAGGTTTCTTGAAACTGCTTACTTGCAATTGCTTACCAAAGTAAACACTTTAAACTGGATGTCGGAAGCTTTATTATTACCTGAAAGTACAATCTTTGACACTTACTTTTTAAAAATAATTTCATTGAAATGTTGGCCGCGCCTACGCTGTACGTGGTCCATTCGTAAGGTGTAATCTTTGGTAAATTTTTTCAGAATTTCTAGCAGTATATTGAGAATTACGACTCTTTTCAACATTGCTAACGGACTTTGACTGCACATTACCTCAAAGAAAAATTGTTGAGGTGTGATAAAACACGATCTGGACGACCAGATTACATTCCCGATAGGTACGAAAATTCTTTCGCATAGAACGTAATACAGCGGAATAATCTGCAGACGTCGCGATGTTGCGGAGTGTTAAACAAAATCTGAATTAAAATAAGATGGCACAAGGCACACGTGACCTGTGTAAAAAGTAACAAACGCAAAAAAGGTCTAAACGGATGTCCCTATACTTTAACTAGTCTTCCTAAATGTTTGTCTATTTCGTTTTAGATAAATTTACTACTGATATTGGGGTGGAGAGTAGTCGATGCACTATATAACAAAATACATTCCACATTAAGACTACTACTGTAAAGTAGACAGTCGGTATCTTTAAAACTGCAGGATACAATGATATTTCCTAGAAAGATAATAGAAAGAGTGTGCATATATGTCACAATGTGTATATAGTACTAGATTTGTTTATTTTTCTACAGGCTCAATGTTGGCTTGTTGTTTGTTATATACTGGTCTCAGCAGCAGTAGCAGAAAATGTGTTTTTCTTTTTGTGTCAGTATGTTTTGTACCAGTTGGTAAAATATCTCACAGCTTGTGGCACTTTCAGCTATAAGCAGGCCTTGGTATTTAAACAATATTGTATGGTATTTTTTTGTTGTTTCTAGATTTATTTTTCTCCTGCTGTTGTTTCATTAAATATTTCTATACATTTATACATATTTCTGGTATTTAAAGCTTTGTAGTAATATTGAAATGTTATTTTTTTTTGTTTCTAATGTTTTGTGCTTTGTTAAGTTTAAAAACAAAAGTATGACCTTAAGGTATTTTAGTTACTTTTGCAGATGTTGCTGGTGCTAATGGCTTAAATATTAAAAGCAATAGCAACAATGTGAATGCTTGTTAAGCATAAAGTATTTTGTTGTAAATTGGAAAACCTTTAATTAACTAAACTAACAAGGATGTTTGTGCATTTTGTACAATATAAAAACATTTGTCTACAATAGTTTGCTTGAATTATTAAATTTTATATTTTCTGTTACCAGAAATTGATATTTCTATAATCGCATATGTCAAATATACATATATTAGAAAAGTACCTTTTCGAAAGTACCTTTCCCAAACGTAATTCAAACTGAAAGTGTAAGCAAATCGTATTTTGGTTAATTTTGTAGCTGTATGCAATCACAAAAATATGTATTTGAGAATTAATTGCTTCATAATATGATCCGAAAGGGTATTAACGGGTAAAAAGGGGAATTTTGTAAATAAATCACAAATAGAATAAACATATATATATACTTGGCGAACAATTTTATTATTAGTACTTATTTGGAGACTTTGTTCTACACCGATAAAATGTATTTTGTAGATTCATAAATTCACTCAAATATTTATTTGAAAATTACTTTTTCCACAAAACTAAAAAATTAATTTATTTCGAAAATTATGTGGCTTTTAAAATATTTGCACAAAAATATTAAAGTTTAAAGTAAGATTTGTACGTAGTTGTTTTTTTATGTCTTTAAAAACACATTAGTTTGATATTAATTTTATTGCATGTGTTAAACACTTTTTGCAAATTTTCCAACATTGCATTGATGAATGGATCAGTCAGTCAGTCAAGTTACTCTTTTATATATATATATCGATTTATGCCACTTTTATTTATATATTTATATTTATATATATATAGATTTCATGCTTTATTTGTCTCTTAAAAAGCTTTAAAAAAAAAAACATTATTAAAAACAAATTATTTAGGAACAAGCAAAACATCTAAAATATTTTGTTAACTTTTGTATTTCTTTTATAGAAATCATGAATTAAAATTTATGCTTCACTTCGAAATACACATAACATCATTATATGCTGACTTTCTTAATTCATCTTTTATTAATGCCTTACTTACTTACTTACTTACTTACATTTTCTATGTCAGCTTTAGTGTATGTAATTTCATTAGATTTTTTTTGCTGCTGCCGTAATTTATTTACAAAATCATCAGAGCTAATAGATTTTTTTTTGTAGAAATTTTCTTATATATTCATTTCAATACCAGTATTATCAATCAATTTGAAAAATTATATGACTTGTTTTTCATCATGATGTTTATGATTTAGATATGTTTGCTGTTGTTCGAATTTGTAGCACAAGAGAGTATAATTATATGGAAAGTAATATATGTATGTATGTATGTATGTATGTCGATATATGCCCGCCAGTTTTTACTATTTTAAAATTATTAACGTTCTATAATAACTTACTGACTGTAATTATTATTATAGAAGTTGTTATCAGCTAAAGATACGGTCTTGAAACTGGTGGAATTTGTAGAAATTATAAAGTTGACACACAATTTACAAGAAAATACCAAAATACTCCAATTTGTTAAATTCGCCCTTTAAAAACTTTGAAAGTGGATTGGTGGGTAACCACCATTCTAATCACCAGTGTTGCAGGGTTTAAGCACATTTACTACCACATATGCATGCACCTACATTTTCATAAGTATGTTGTATTAAATATATTATATTATAATTATTTTCATATTATTTACTTATTTAACAAACAAATATATACAACAATTTTATTTGTTTCTGAAACAGCTTATTGTTAGATCAATGAGTTTCAGTTGGGATTTGTTTTTATGTGAAACTCTATTGTTCAATTCACAAGTGATGTCGTAGAAGTTGTACGTCGTCTGAATTTACAACAGTCGTACAAATGTTGTTGGTAATTTCTATATAAAAATTTTGTACAATACCTATGACATTTTTAAATATGTTTTCCGAATGTTATAAGAAAATTTAAGTACATATTGCCAAAAGCTCAAATATACGAGTCTGATAAAAAAATAATTGTTATTTTAAAATTTCATGAGTTACGCATGTTCGATTTTCGCATTTTGTTTTTTCTGTTATGTTGGTAGGTACACATGTGTGTTATATATGTTGGTAATATCAGCCATTTGGGATTGTCAGTTTGTTTTTGACAGATAAAAAGGTTAGTCGTGTTTTGGTGTGCTCTTTGATTTTTTATTATTTGAAAAAAAAAAAAAACGGATCAAAGAAACTGTTTTAAGTTTTGTGTAAAAAATTAAATTAAATGCGCAAGGACATTTGAAATGTTAACTGTGGCGTTTGGCGAGTCTACTATGAGCAGAACACAAGTTCAATTGTGGTATAACCAGTTTAAGGAAGGCCGATGAGATGTCAATGACGATGCTCGTCCTGGTCGCCCGAGCACGTCAACAACCGATGAAAACATGGAAGCAGTGAAGGAAATGATTTTGGATAATCGTCGAATCACTATCAAAGAGGTTGCTGATGATGTTAGGCCAAGCAATTTTTACGGATGTATTAGGCATGAAACGTGCGGCAGCAAAGATTGTTCCAAAATTGCAAAATTTTGAGCAAAAACAACATCGCATGGACATCGCTCAGGAGCTGTTGAACATCGTCAACGACGATCCAGATTTCCTCAAAAATGTCATAACTGGTGACGAATCATGGATGTATGGCTGTGACATTCAAACCAAAGCCCAATCATTCCAATGGAAACGTCCAGAAGAGTGTATTATATCTGTGGGGGATTACTTTCAAGAGGACAAGATAGTTATTGATGAATAAATAAAACTATTTGAAAAAATTTAAAATATCGGTTATTTTTGATCAGACCTCGTATATCTCAACATAAAAATTACTCATTTTAGTTTAAAACAAGTAAGAGTTTATATTCGGCTGTACCGAATCTTATATACCCACCACCAAATCACCTATTATGGGGCGAACTTTATAAAATATTGTAATTAATTTTTATGTATTTTAGTAGAATTTTATCTCAATAACGATATTTATAAGAATTTTATGCATTTACACTTTGTTTATATTTTTGCAGCGTGTAACATAAAGCGATTTACTTTAACACACAATAAGTTAAGTATCAAAAAACCCTAGAAAATTGATTTTGGTTCTTTGAAACGTCAAAATTGTCACCTCTGTATACTCTGTGATTATTCTCGGAAGTCAATAGTATAATTTTTACATACTTATAACTGATCTGTGTAAAATTTCGGTTCGATATAGATGTTTATGGAGGTTAATGAGTTTTCGGGAGTAGTCCTCATAAGGGATCTATGACCCATTAAGGGCCAATCATCATGAAATTCTGTAGGACGATTTATATGTATACGCGAATTATTTGTTTGTTTTATTTATATGCTTATAAGAGATTTATGCAAAATTATGTGATTTCCGGAAGTGGACTTTATATGGGTCTACGGTTAAATATGGACTGATAATCATAAAATTAAGAGCGACGATTTATATACAAGTATGAACTATTTGTGTTTAATTTCAATTTGATAGTGGTTTTTATAAGGGATTTATGTGCATTTAAGAGATTTTTCAAAGTGAACTTTATATGGGAACTACGGTCAAATATGAACCGATCATCATAAAATTGGGTGTGAATATTTCTATATACGTTTGGACTATTTTTTGTCAAATTTAAACTTGCTGTTGATGCTTATAAGAGATTTATGTGATTTCCGGAAGTGGACTTTATATGGGGGCTACGGTCAAATATGCACCGATTATCATCATATTGAGAGTGACGATTTATATATATAATTTTGGACTATTTGTGTTGAATTCCAATCCAATCACTATCAAGATTTTTATAAAATATTTATGCGCATTTAAGTGATTTTCAGAAGTGGTCTTTGTATGGGGCAATGCCAAAATATGGACCGATGCTAACAAAATATCGTTTTGAGATTTCACTTTGCCTGAAACGTATTATTGCAGAATTTTGTATTGATACAGATTCCGGGAAGACATTTGTATGGGAGCATTGAGAAATCATGAACCGCATCTGCATTAAATTTGAAAAAAGCAAAAAATATCTGAAAAATATCAAGGTAGTCTGAAACTTTGATCTATAAATCGGATCCTACTGGACTGGTGGACCAAACACCAAATACCAAATTCAACACCAATGCCAAAACGGTGGAGCAAGAATGTTTGGTAAAAATTTCATTGCTCTAAGTTTTTTTTTTTTGAAGCTCTTCAATAGAAGGACGGACATTTCTAGGTTTTCTTAGAATTTTATAGAATCCTTAGAATTGTCATAGAATCCTATAAGGTCCCAGAATATATAGACTTTTTGGCTCTACGAACATTATTTCGATGTGTTACAAATGGAAGGACAAACGTAATATACCCCCCCCCCCCCCTTGCTTTTGGTGCTGGGTATAAAAATAACCAAATGGTAACATTGAAATCATAAACTGATTTACAAATTTAAAACAAGAAACTAAAATTAATAAGCAACAAATTTAAATAATATAATGTAATTGCCCTTAATTTATGAAAAACGATCATTCATTTTCACTTGACTCAATTGCATTATATTTTTCACGCAATGAAGAAATTAATTTGTTTTTCTCACTTTAATTTTTAATATTTCACTTTTGAAGGCTTGACAACATAAACCTACGATTTTGCTCAAACTTGTGTTCACAATCATTTAGTTGTAGCTACTTTACAATGTACAACATACAACATCACTTGTAAATTGAACATATGTATAACATTGTTTTAATGTATTTCAGTTAATACTTCTCTTATACCAACTCCATCATTTTATCTATAACAAAATTAAAATTTTCCATGCCAGCAAACATAAAATGTAAAGAAACGAAATCAAAAATTAAATTAAATGTTATCTACAAAGTAGTAATAAGCCAGCAAAAAGTTTGCAGTTATTAACGTTTACACCAATCCCTCGCTTTGTGTCGTTTCGTTTTGCGTTTTTTCAAAGTTGCTGTTAATCGCTGCTTAATTTGTATTAATTTTCACTGTGCGTCGTTAGATTTTTAAGGTTGCGTTGTTTTGGGTTCGAGTCTTTAATTTTTTTTGTTGAAATTTTTGCAAAAAGTGTTTTGAAGATCGAAATGTAGTCCTTGCTTTCTATTTGGCTTAAAAAGTTGTGAGAGAATACCATTAAGTAAAATGGTATTTCAGACAAAGGTAAAAAACTTATTTGATGACATAAAAATTAAAGCATTATCCAACGATAATTCTAGTGGTAGTAATGCAGACAATTGCTACAAGCAAATATATTTTACGTTGAAACAGAAGCTGTTCAGCAAACAATGCAATTTTTGTGAAAGAAAGCCGACGACTTAGTATTTTCGTAACCCTAGAACCTATCATCGATCTTTACATGGTTTGCTAGAAAAAATTTTAATTCAATTTGCGTCGAGTTTTTTTTTGGAACGTAACCCCGAAACAAAGTGAGGTATTGGTGTACATTATTTTGAAGTAGTCGTGGAATAATTTATTCTTTTAATATTTATTCCAAAGCCCGTTATTTTCTAATATCGTTTTGACACATTTTGGCATACTCACCGCCAATTTTTCAATTATTTCATTTGGAATTTTTCCCCATTCACACTAAAACCGCAGCCAAAGCTCGTCCAAATGGGTTGGTGTTAATCAGTATTGTCAAACTGTCTCCTCACTATTGACCACACATTCTCAATCGCTTTGAAGGCGGGAGAAACATTTTGTTGGCCACTGCATTAAAATAGAATTCTTTTACATTATTCGATTTTTCTTTTGTTCGAATAAAACGCGAAATTCGAATAAGACATTTTAATTTGTTCGAATATTAAATTAAATCATTTAAATTTAAATAATTTAAATCACAAATTTAAAATTAATCGAATTATATGTTAAATTATTTAGTATGTTTTCTTGTAATTTAAGTAGAGATATTTTTTTCAATAGCCTTTTGTTTCGACAGATAACGTGTGAATCGTGTCATGCCGTCATGTTATTATTGTTTAGTATTGTTTGGAATTTCCTAATGGAAAGACGTACGCCTGAACAACGTTTAAAAATCGTTCAACTTTATTACGAAAATTTACGTTCTGTGAGGAATGTGTTTCGTGCAATTCGCTTAACTTATGGTCAACATAATCCGCCTACTGAGCGTACTATTTGCAACACCATCACCCATTTTGAGACCTAGCATTCTTTATTGCTTAATATTCGAGCGAATAGACCACGCCCAGCACGCTGTGGTGTAATTTATGGGCCGGTGGAATCATCGGTCCGTATTTCTTTAAAAATGATGCCGGTGCGAACGTAACGTGAATATATTGTAGGAAAATGGTTTAAACAATTGATTCTACATATTATATCCCTGTTTAATTTAAATTCAATGATGTCTAAAAATTTCTATGAACTCGCTCGCATATAGAGTCGAATAGCAATATACAAAATTCGACAAATCACAATATATTCTCAAATATACCCTAGTCAAATATAAACTCAAATGCTCTACTGCTGTGTCTATGTGAAATTGGCTGTGCCCTGATATAAAATACATAATGGTATATCTGCCTTGTCTTTCTAAAATGTCAAATTATTATTAAAATGAAACCATGCAGTTAAATTTCAAATGCTATTGTTTTATTTATCTAGATATATTTAAGATGCCTAACCTTTTATACCCTACACCACCATATTGGATTTGTGCTGATGTTTGTAACGCGCAGAAATATTGGTCCAACACCCACCTTAAAGTATACCGATCGGCTTAGAATCACTTTCTGAATCGATTTAACGATGTCCTTCCGTCCGTCCGTCTGGCTGGCTGTCCATGTAAAGCTTGTGCGCAGAGTATAGGTCGCAATTTTTGAAAATATTTCAATAAAATTTGATACGTGCTATTTTTTCGGCCCAAGGATTGATGGGATTGAAACTGATGGAAATCGGTCGATTATTTCACCTGGCCCCCATACAAATGTACTCCCGAAATTGGGGTTTACCGATCATAAATGTTTGAATTATGCAAGTATCCAAATAAATTTCATCACAAATGAGTAGTGAATGAAGCCAAATCATATCTACAAATTTTGTGCAGATCAGTACATAATTACTAGTAGCTCCTATATAAGTCCCACTTCCGAAAACCACTTTAAAGAGCATAACTCACTCAAAAATGTTGGTATCCAAATACTATTTAACACAAATAAATTTCATATATATACAAATAATACGGTACAATTTTATTGTGATCGGTCTATAATTAGTCGTAGCTCCCATATAAGGCCCACTTCCGAAAATCTCTTTAACCTCCATAGTTTTTTTTAAAAGTATTTATATCGAGATATATATAATATTTATATTCACAGAAATCATGAAATTTTTGGATGATCGGTCCAAAATAGATGATATCTCCCATATAACGCCCATTTCTTAAAAAGTAAACACATACTGGGTGTAGGGTATTATATGGTCGGGCTTGACCGACTATACTTTTTTACTTGTTTTATTTTATTATTAAATTGTTTGAAATTTTACATTAGTAATATTTTAGGTCTAAAATAAACGACATGATCTACTTTACCCTTTTTAATTTAAAATTTCTTCACTTGAAGTGTCTGTGTTTTGTAAATTTTAAATGAGAATTAAACTTTAAATTTAACCTTAAATTGCTAAACAAACAATAAAAAAAAAATAAAAATAAGAAGAAATTTGTACTTTCATGAGTTTGCTTATTTATCATAAATCCCTCTCATTGTGTGCAAAGTCCTTTTAGACAAAGTTAATTGTGAATTTTAACACTTTAATTTAAAGGAAATTATAATCACCTATTGTTATGTACATTTGAAACAACCTCGTTAAACAAAGTAGTAAATTGTTGCAAACAAACGACACTTTAGTCAATTGTTAAGCCAATTTAAGCTAATAATACATTGCTAATTATTTAAAGACCTTTTACTAAAACGTTAAACAGAAGATAAAAATAACCAGAAAAGTTTTACATTTTCTTTGAATATATTTTAAAGATTTTAGAAGTCAATGAAATTACCTTTAATCATTATCAATTTTTTTTACTTTTGTATTTATGTATGTATGTAAATATATTATGAAAAAGTAAATAAGAATTTATATTATTCTCAAATATTTGCTTTTAACATTCTAGAAATGTGTTTTACAGCAGAAATATTAAGTTAAAAGGCTTTAAAAAAAAAACTCTGTGTAAGTGTATTACTATTAAGCATGTTAAAAGAACACCAAATGTATTTTTAACAATGACATATGATTTTTACTCAGTATACTAACGTATACATCCCTGCAGTCCTTGGAACTAGGTGTATAAGTTATCTGATTACCAATCTTGCTACTTGCAATACATTTATTTTAATTATTTGAAAAGAGCATTGTAAAGTTACTGAAAAGTTTAAAATTGCTATTTTTAAAACCGCAAGGTGCTTAACATATTTTATACATACTTACATATTTTTACATATACATATACACAGGCACAATATTCTTACACACCATAAATTTGTTATTTAAAAAATAAAATGAATGCTATTAAACGTATTACGATTTGTTGTTAGGCAAATCTTCAGGTCTTGGACTTTAGACAAATGAATTTTTTTTATTTTATTTATTTACTTATTAATCTACTATAATCTTAATAACTAAGCACTAGCAACTTAGGCTATCGGCTTACTTTATAATAAAATTAGTTTATGTTACTAAAATTATTTATATTAATTATATTTATATTATTACTAGGTGACATCCCCGGCTTTGGTTGGTATTTACTAATGATTTTTATTTTATATAGAATTAAAAATTAAGACACAAAAATTTGTATGAATTTATTGCTTAAAAAGTTTCTTCAAAATTGCACCAACAATTATATAAAATCACACAAAAAATTTGAAAGCACTGGTAATTTACATATGTATGTATATCACAGAGCAAACACATATATCACTCATGAGGAACTTTCTAAAAGTGAAAAGGAGGCAGTGTTGGAGCATATATGCTGTGACCCGAAATATGGTGAACTATACTTGATCAGGTTGAAATCAGGGAAAACCCTGATGGAAGGTGTGCAAATCGATTGTCAGAATTGTGTATAGGGGCGAAAGACCAATCGAACCATATAGAACGGCTGGAGCGATTTGGTTGATTTTTTTTATTCTATTCAAAATTTTCAGGAGATGGTTTAAAAAAAAAAATTAAAAAATTCCTGGTAAAACTCGGAAATTTTAAGTTTTTTTTTGATGTCATTTAATTTTTATATACACATACAGATATAGTAAATATATCTTTCAGAACCTGCCTGTTCTTATTTATTTGCAAATAAAATATCTAAATTTGTACAGCATACTTTAGGGGACTTTTTTTTTTATTAAAGTCGAGTTTTGCCCGGAATTTTTGAATTTTTTTTCTTTATTCGAATCGAATGAAAAAAAAATTAGCCAAATCGCTCCAGCCGTTCTCACGTGCTGACATTACATACATGAACCATTTCATTCCGAGTTTTACCCGGAATTTTTGAATTTTTTTTTCTTTACAAACTATCTCCTGAGAATTTCGAATCAAATTAAAAAAATCAGCCAAATCGCTCCAGCCGTTCTCACGTGATGCCATTACATACATGGAGCAGGAGCAATTCATTTTTATACCCTTCACCTTCATGAGAAGGGTATATATAAGTTTGTCATTCCGTGTGTAATTTACACAATATAATTTTCCGACTCTATAAAGTATATATATTCTGGATCCTTATCGATAGCGGAGTCTATTAAGCCATGCCCGCCTGTCTGTCTGGATGTTGAAATCAATTTTCTGAAGTCCCCAGTTATCTTCGGGATATAAATCTTCAATAATTCTGTCAGACATGTTTTCGAGAAGTTTTCTATTTAAAATCAGCAAAATCCGTCCATAAATAACGGAGATATGAGCAAAAATCCGAAACAACCTCTGAAAATTTCATCAAAAAATTAAGTGTATTAATATTGTTACGAATAATTTCATCAACAGATGGCGTTGATCAAACAAAGTATAAATAAACTAACACGGCCAACCAACTGAATCAGTTTATTGTGAGTCATTGTTGTGTAAACATCAAAGTGTTCAAAACCTTAAGTGTGTTCTTAAACCGTAATATGAGTGTGTAAAAAGACATTGTGTTTGTGTACATTAAAATGAATAAAGACTCGTTATATTTTCTTCGAACTACTTGACGCTTTTATTTTGCGATTAAAAAGAATCCGGTTTATTTAAAGGAAATAAACCACCGTTTTTAAAAGGTAAAATCGTAACAATATAGTATATATATATATGTATGTATGTATATAATATAATTATGCATCTACAACAAAAGTGAAGGGTATATAAGATTCGGCATAGCCGAATATAGCACTCTTACTTGTTATATATGTAGATATTATATTTTGTAAATTGAAATTCATATTAGATTTTTGTAGAAAATTTAAACTCTTTTTTAGTTCTGTTCTAGTTATGTTTCTGTTCTAGTTCTGTTCTAATTCTATTCTAGTTCTGTTGTAGTTCTGTTGTAGTTCTGTTCTAGTTCTGTTCTGGTTATATTTCATCGTAAATAACCACTAACTAACAGCTTAGAATATCTTATGTTAGGGAGTTTTTGCAATCAAAATGAAATCTTACGATTAAGAAAATAATTTTTCTTAAAACGTAAATAACTTTACATAAAAATAAATGCATTTTACTTTAAGAGGTAAACTATACAATTGATATGTAGTCTAAAGTTTTCAGTGCCATTGTTATGCCACAGTAAGTAATCTTAATAAACAAAGGAATAACCTACAACTCAAGAGTGTCATACTACTGTCATTATAAGTATATGTATATTTATATACACAACGCATTCGCTTCTTTGACATATTAAATAAAAGTGTCATTCGACCCTATTTTATTATGTACGAACATATATTTTTACATTTTCATATCTTCGTTATTAACAACACTCAACAATGGCAGCATGATAAAGTTTATACTTATTCAAAAATGTAGAAAAAAAATAACATTTATTTTTGTGGCAAAAATATGAAATACGCGCAGATATTTTCACCCCATTTCCGTGTAATACAACCAAAATGTTGGGGTTAAATTTAACCACATATAAACAAAAATCCCACAAGCGCATAAAAGGAAAATAATGGAAGTACATACGTTGATCATTAAATTTTTTGTTTGTAAACATGCAAAAAATACTAAACTGTTAAAGATTATAATGAGGAAATCAAAAAGGCAGTAATAGTAAAAAGGAATATCTTAAAAGGATAACATAAGGGGGCGGTTTTTAAATATCATTACACCTTTAGCTGACATTGAGATACTTATTGATTTTTTTTTTGCTTATTTGAGATTCGAGATGATTTGGTTTTAACAAGATTTTTTTGTTAGGAATGTAAATGCCTTTTATTATGTTAAATTTAATACTTTCTTTAGATAAAATAGAAAACTTGCTTAATTTTCGTACTTGCAAGAATAGCTGACTGGCGGCATACGCCTTAAAACGTGAGAAATGTTAGCGTCTATTTTTAAGTGTCTGTGAAAAAAATATTAATTTTGAAAAACATTTGTCGCTAACTTAAGCATTCAACTGTATTCTGTGTACAATACATTTACGCGTAGGTACATGCAGGAATTTATTGTCTGTCATTGCTGTTCTATACATTTCAATGTGTTTTGTTTTAAGCATAACACAGACGTCATGCTGACAATTTGTTAAGAGTGGCCATACAAGAAAATTTTATAAAATAACACTATTGCATCAATTCTGAAACAACTTCCGGGTAATTCATACAGTAATTATTTTTTGTAAAATTGTTAGGTAGCTAAAGATTAGTTTAATCCTCAAATGAGACTGTTATTTGCACGGGCATGATGCAATAAGGAAATCGTTAATTATTTTCAATTAATTATTTTTTAAGACCTTGGTGGACTTATTGCTTTTAGTGTCTAGTCTTCTGACTAGAAATACATACTGATTTTCACCGAATTGTCTGTTAGTGTTTCAAATTTATTTTACATTACTTTCGTATTGTTTTAATCTAGACATAAGTAAAGTTTTTGCTGACCTGGTCTCTCTAGTTGTATAATTTAAATTATATTTCTTAAATTTTTATTTCCTTATATTCTTTTATTTTATTCCTGTCTTCCTTCACAATGTTAATTCATTTGCAACAAATGTTCTTGTTCTGTGACTATGTGAAAAACAAAATTTACATGATAGGACAATTCATATATTTTGTTCTAATTGTTTCGCTTTATTTTTCACTTTTCTACGAATAGACAAGTTTTGCTGAAAATATTTCTAACATATGCTGTACTAGCAGCTTAAGAAAATAACTTAATTTAAAATTAAAGAATTTCGTTTTTCTATTTAACTCTTGCATATAAGCGTAGAAAGAATCCGTATAAACTGAAGTGATTAAATAAATAAACCAATTATTATGGATTCAAATGAGGAAATTATCATTTACTTATTTAATTTTAAATAAAATACTTAAAATAGAACTGGATATCGGAATATATTTGTTATTGCCCGAAAGAACAATTTTGGACATTTACTTTTTAAAAATAATTTCGTTAAAGAGCTGGTAGCCACTGCGCTGCAGCTGGTCCATTTTAATGTTAAATTTTTGATAACACTTTCCGACATCAGTGTTGGTATCTTGCGAGTAATATTTCACTCCAAGTCTTAAATAATAGCTTACTAATCGACGAAAACTGTCCACTGCAGCAATCAATCCTAAAGCAAAAAGTCCGTAGATGTGATTCATACAAATCTAGGCAAGAAATTAGCAGTTGCTCTGGGAATGTCGATAGCGCAAACCGAATGACGGTTAAAACATTTCTCACAATACGCTGATTTTGGACACGTTGATGCGGTGTTAGCCTGAATTGTCAAACAGTACTGAAGATAAATAAAATGACAGTACGACAACAGTCACTCATGATCTATGAAAAATTGTGTTTTTCGATGGATTGTTCCAAAATAAAGCGGTTTTAAGCAATTCACAGAAAACAATAACCAGATACAAGTGGCAGGAAGCTAGAAGCGAAAAACAACGCCACGATTTCATCAGTGTTTAAATGTAAAAGCAAATGAAATCGTTTTTTGTCATCTGAAGAGTTCAAAATTAATTTATGTGTATCGGTTACTAGCCCCATAATTCAAAATAAAAAAGAATAAAAGATGTTAGTCCAAGGAAATATTAACAAAAATTATTTATTATTTGCATTGTTATTAAATGGGAAGTCTCACTCTATGCGGTTTACTGCATATAGTTAACTAATATTTACTTCATACACAATTATGAAAAATACTCATAACTAAATATTGAGTAGACGATTTTCAGTTTCTTAATTATTCAATTTACTAGTGATGTTGTATGTTGTACATTGTATGGTACAACTATTTGATTGTAAACACAATTTTGAGCAAAGTTCTATGCATGGTATAATTATACAAGGTGAGTGCAAATCGGCAACAAATACAACACAATACAGAAACAACAGGCATTTTGTTTGTGTAGAATAATGTACTACTGTCAAAAACACTTGTCACAAAGTCTGTCAGCTGTGCAACTGCACTCACCTTGTATAGTTACACAATGGTTGTACGAGTTGTATGTTGTCTTAAATTTGTCAATCAGTTTATGATTTGAGTGTTACCGTGAAATGAATAGTTTTTATGTTGAGATAAACATTTTAAATTTTGGCAACATTTAAACTTTCATTTAATATTCGAAAAACATATGCAAAAATGTCGTAGGTGTTATACAAAATATTTATATTGAAATTACCAACAACACTTAAATTGGTAATTTTCACAAAAAAATTTAATTGAATTGAATTTGAATCAACTAAAATTATGAATCAACTCAAAAATTTGCATCTATTGACCAGATTTATTCTAATATCTGATATAGATTTTCAATAAATTAGGTTTCATTATTATTTTCTTAAAATGGCATTAAGTAATTTTGTGCAATCAAAAGAATTAATGTTGGTGCTTGGAAACGCCAAATCAAGCATTTTGTGTTCACAAAAAGCTTCCCAAACCATCAACGAAGCGCCTTCGAAATTTCGTTTGAGGAGAAGTTGTTGAAAACATCTGGACCATCAGAATTGATTTTTTTTCTCATTGGAAAAAATCAGCTTAAATAAGTGCAACTATTAACAAAGATTATCGGCTTATATGGTTTCAGTTAGTTTGTAAATTTCTTTTAGCGAATTCAAGTTAGCAATTTTTTGGCGAAGTAAGACCCTTGGCACAGACAACAGCTTTTGTGGAGTAATAGTCTGGTATTTTTTAGTAGTCTACTTATGGTTTACTTGGCTACATTTACCTCACATTCGTTAACAATCTGACAAAGAGTCTTTTTTGTGTTGCTGACACAGTTTATTATTCCGCGTTTGTTACGTTAAAAAAGTCTTTCCGAAAATAAAAGTGGCGGCCTACACTTTTATTTTCGGGATTATTTATTTATTTCGAAAACCTAAGCTACTTTTTTATAAACTGAAATTTTTTCTTTTTCAAAATCAGTACGGTACAACCCATGCGGCATTTTATAGCAAATTGTTGCAAATTTCATAATGAGAATAAAAAACATTTTTATTAACCACAAATTCTCAATTGGATTGAGGTCGAGACTTTTTGTTGGCAACTGCATCAAAAGAAACTTCTGCTCGCTAAGCCATTTTTTCAAGAATTTGGAAAAATGGTGACCATTTTGTTGAAAAATAACTTCAGCCACCTGATATACGAAATACATAGACAAAATCGGGAGCTTGCAATATACGCAGATAGTCTTCTTTCCTCATTATTCATTCGGTTCTGAGGTGCCACCTTGTAAATCGTTTTTGTTAACGATTTATCTACTTTTGTTTAGAAAAGAATTTAAAAGAATAATAAGGGTAAATAGTTATCTATATATAAAAGATTCATTCATCATCACACAGCCCATACCGCTAAAGGCAGAACATTGAAATTCGGGTAATGGGTTCCTTTTACAACATGTAGATCCACTAAGAAAGGATTTTTTAAAATTCGGTCGCTAAGGGGGACAAATGGGGCAAAAACGGGTAAAACCAGTACCTCTATATCTCCAAAACAAATAAACTTAGAAATAATATTTTAAATGCGTCCGCCTTTAATCAAAAAAAGAGCCGACAGATGTCTGGTACTTTTTTGAAATTCGAAATTCAAGTGACCATATGGGGTAAAACCACTCCATGTAGAACGCTCCGTTAACGTGTATATCTCCTACATAAATAAACATAGAAATACTATATTAAATGCATCTGGCTCAGATCAAAAAAGACTAGAAATCTTTTTGGTACTTTTTTGAAATTCGAGTTCCTATGGCCTAAAAATTGTATTCTTTTTTGGTACTTTTTTTTTATCAAAATGTATTT
Organism: Bellardia bayeri; assembly: GCA_950370525.1. Lineage (NCBI taxonomy): Eukaryota > Metazoa > Arthropoda > Insecta > Diptera > Calliphoridae > Bellardia > Bellardia bayeri. The sequence goes on from OX493264.1 coordinate 97,856,664, forward strand.
TCTTACTAAAAATTCCATAAACTATTATTTTCAAATAGTACGTATTGCGGATAATTAATAGGTGCTTTTTTGAAAATTGTTTTTTCACGGGTGACAAAAAAGGGACAAAAACGGGGTAAAAACGGACATTTGATATTATTTATTCAATTTAAAAATAAAAACAAATATAAAATATTCTTCATCTCATTATCTTCGGCAAAGTTGTTGTGCATGAGCCCGGGAAGGTTTCTGAGTTGGTATGAACACGCCTACTTTAACGCCCAATTTTTTTAATTAATTACAATGCCTGCCAGGAAGGCCAGACCGCTGGACCGATCTTACTAAAACTTTGACGGGATATAACTAAGACTCCGGCATGACTAAGAATACTTTTTTCGACCGCCTACTTTTTTTTAAAATTAACAAAATCAATTAAATTACTCAAAATGAATTGAATATTTGTGTACTGCCTTTCTTTCAAACTAATTTTAATTGGTGGCGTAGCAACGCGAGCAAATGCCATCTAGTATATCATAAAAATTAAACAAAATAAAACTACACTTGTACAAATTATTTTAAAAATATCTTCTTTGCATACCCCATATTATTATTTTATATATACATACATACATATGTATTTATTTTCTTATGATACTTGTTAAACTTCTTAAACATCCCAAGTGAAATATTTCACAATATTTTAAACCTTTTAAATAAGTTTTGTCATAAATTAAATATTTAGTGTGCACTTCTAACCTTTCACATCCTTAATTAAATTCCAGCAATATAATTAGATACAACAATATCCTGTAATTAAACTCTACTTGCGTCAGCATTTTAATAAATTCATAAATATTATATTTTGTACAAAACAACATTTTTTTTTTTTGTTTAATACATTTTTAATCTTGGTGGCTGGGTGAAATGTTAGACTATTAGACTAGATTTAAAAAAAGAATTAATTAAATAAACACTTTGTAATACAAAAGATTGAATAGATATTTTGTTTGTATGCTATTTGGTGAAAACTTTAAAGGTTCTTATTTCTAAGAAAAAAAATTAAGATAAGTTCGTGGAATTCAATTTAATTGTGACTGTAACAGAATTGCTTGTACTTCTCTACAACCATACAAATACTTATATAATAGGGTGGTTCTTATAAGGGAAAGTTGTGAATAAGTTATAACAAAACATAGTTTATTTAGTGTAAAAATATTTTAGAGACACGGTTTCCACACCAGACGCATAATGATAATCATGTTCATCTTCCTCTGGCACATAATCTTTGTAATCGTCATCAAAGCATGGAAAGTTTATGTTCATTATCGCTATTACAATAATATGCCATTCGTATCTCTTCAACCTCTTCTATTTCAAATCTAGTTGTCTATTTATATGACAATTTTTGAGATAATTTCACTTGAATTTCACATTGGCAACTAAATAAGAACTTTAATTTCCAAATGCAGTTTCATTACTAACAAAATTATATAAACCAAGTCTTATATAATTAAACAAATTATTTTTGCATGATCAAGCATGTACATATAAGCAAACAAAAACATGTTTACGCAGAGAATAAACGTTCTGATACTACACCCTACTTACTTTGTGCTTACGCCTGTTATTCAAACTATTCAAAATTAGTTTCAATCGATATAGCACATGTCGTTTTAAAAATCATATTCATATTTGTTTGATTTGTTGTCCGGAAGAAACTATTTATATCGCACTTTAAAATTAGATTTAGTCTTGCCAAGATTCTTTTACATACGTTCCTTTCACGGACTACGAGCTTTTAATCCAGTACCTCGAAATCTATTTTTTGTGCAACTAGTAAGAAAAAGAAATAAATCAAACACTGTTCACACTGTGTCGTTGGATTTCGCTTGATACCCACCTCTTGTCTAAGGTTATATTTTTTTGTGAATTGCTTGAAAAATGTTTAATGTGGATCAATCCATTAGTACTTTATCATACACATACATAATTTAGAAAATATTTTGTTTTAAGTGAACATTTTTTTTTTGCTCATCATTGAAAATGAAGAAGACGTCCTCATTAGGTTCTCAACAGACTACCTACACATATACATATAAAAGCAGAAAAATGTAAGTCCTGAAACTCGAAACCTCATGCAAAAAGTGTAACCTCTAGACATTATCCGATTATGCAAACATTTTCTATGAAAAATCTAAAACGTTCAAAATAAGTGCCACCCTAATATATAGTATACAAGCATTGAGTTGAAGATAGAAATCAATTGATTAAATGTTTCTATATATCTATGTATAATAAATAAATGTTTGTTTGTGTTCGAGTTTATATGAACATATCTTTAATAGTGGTCGGCATAAGGAGAACAAGCAGCATGTATTATATACTCGTATAGTAGCTAGTTCTGCACTTGATTTCTCTGTTACTGCTATACTTGGCAAACTTTGTTTTGCATTCGTTTTGTTTACAACTAAACCAAGTCCCATGGTTGCTATGTATGCCTACCACTGATCTGTGAGATATGTATAAGTTAAGGTACGGTCACATTTGGCAAATATTTGCCAAAAAAAGATGTAACCACTAAATAACATATATTTGAATTCGTTTATTTATGTAATTCCTAACTTCAGTAAAAATAATTTAATGAACTCAAGCCTGACTAAAATTATCAAGAAATATTTAAAAAAACTTTTATTATTTAGGCCAAGACACAACAAACATTTAGTTTAAATTTATTTAATGCTATTTGATATTGCAAAACTCTTGTAAGAATAAACAACGTCAAACAAATTTGTTCTAAAACAAGTGGTTTTTTGGATAAATATTTGCCAAATATGGCCGCACCTTAACTTATACATATTACATAGATCAGTGGTAGGCATACTTAGCTACCAAGGGACAAACATAATCGTTATTGCGACTAGAAGTTGTTGGGTCAAATTTTCGAACAATGGCAGCCTGTGATTTTTCATATAAAAAATTAAAAACATCCTAAATCCTTCATAACTCGGTAAATAAGCGCTTAAATGAGAAAAGGGCTTAAATTTGTGATTTTTAGTAAATTTATAAAAGTTCATTTACCTCTGTTTAGCTAAAAAGCTCAATTTAACAAACAATTTTTTCTTATTATTTGTTAAATTATTTGAACAAAGGATTTCTTACCAGTAGAGGAGAGTGAAGTGAACAGATGAACGGTTAGTTTGTATCTCGCCGAAAATAAGTATTTACGATATTTTTAGAACATTGACATTTTATTTAGCACTTTGTGACAATGAACACATAACTTTTTGCATTTATAACATTAAGAAAATTTGGAATTGTAGGGAAAATAAGGACAATCGCTACAATGTATTTCAGATCATTAAAGCTCTGGTTTGTAATGTCTACAGGCATTGATTCCTTGGTAAAAGTGATTTTCATTCATATGGAAATTGATAGCAGAATTCTGACCACAAATTGCTTTGGAATAATTTAACAATAAGATATACGCGTTATATAAATATTGTGCTCCAACCTGTGTCAATATAGAATTTTTCCAAATTTGTTATTAACAAATAAATAAATATAATTTAAATACAATACAGGAAATAAACTAATTTAATTTGTTGTTAACAAATAAATAACAAATAATAAAAAATTCAATTTGTCGGTAACGAATAATAAACACAATATAGGAAATAAACTAATTCAAGAGCTATATTTACCTTATGTTTCGGTTTTTTCAGCTAAATTAACAATTAAACATTAAACTGTATGGAATAATTATTAATTTCATAATCGAACTGTTAATTTTTACTTCTTGATAAATTTTAGTTAGGCTCGAGTTCATTAAATTTAATTTTCATTAAATTATTTTTACTGAAGTTAGGAATTACAATAATTTAATGAAAATTAAATTTAATGAACTCGAGCCTAACTAAAATTTATCAAGAAGTAAAAATTAACAGTTCGATTATGAAATTAATAATTATTCTATAAAAATAGCTAGGGCACAAGCCATAACGTTTACATGTTGTACAAAAGTGTACAAAAAACATAATAAACAAAAACAAATGTATTCAAGTTTTCGAGACAAAGTCTCGACATGAATACAAAAAAACTGAAGAAAAGGAAAAAAACAACTAGGTATGAATAGAAATTAATAAAGAATGATAATTACAGCAAAAACTTCGAACTACCAGAACTAACACTGGTTAAAGGATTGATGTTTGTCTTTTGGCTGACGGGCACCGCAGTAGTGTAGGTGGTAGAACGCAAAGAATTCTGATGAGAGAAAGTGGGATTTCTCGAAACATATGTAAATTCAACAACCCAGGTTCGATCCCCAGTCGAGAAAAATTATGAAACATTTTTTAATAATAAATTTTTCAAGTTGTAATTCCTAACTTCAGTAAAAATAATTTAATGAAAATTAAATTTAATGAACTCGAGCCTAACTAAAATTTATCAAGAATTAAACTGTATGTTTTAATAATGATAACAACAATAAATTACTTTATAAATATTTAAACAATAAGATCTACGTATTTAATTACTGATAAATGAATATAAGTTTGTGGTTAAAAATTATTCAATCTCTGTTTTTGTTACATAAATATTAAAAAAAAATAATGCAACCGGATTTAATGTGAACATAACATTATAGCATTAAATTTTTATGGCCATATTTAATAATTTTACACAGAAATTTCCCAATAGCTGATAGTTTTCATAGAAAAATGTTCAATAACCTGGTAACCTATTTTCAATGAAAAAGCTTGGGAACAGCTAAAAGTCACTGGGAGCTAAATCAGGAGAATAAGGTGGGATATTTCTTTGTGTTGTAAGCTAGGAGGTTTTTCTCGAATTTTTACATTTAATTGATCCAAAATGTTGCAATAGTACTCTGAATTTCTAATATTGCAGATAGTCAATTAATAAAATATCTTTGAAGTCCCATAAAACTATTGCCATAACCTTAGCTTACCAGCCGATTTAATTTTTTTTGCCTTCTTTGGGGCACTTCCTCCACTTCCACCACACTTCTTATTTAGTGACACCACGCAAAACATCTCGCATGCGTCTTTTTTTAACACCTATTTCTATATGAAGGAGTTTCCAGATCGAAACAAAATTTAACATGTGTTCAAAGCACAGTTGGAAGTTTCCAAAACATTTATCTTTTTTCTATTTATACCACGTTTTCTGTTCTAGGCTAAGAAGTTTCCAAATCGCCCTCGTGCATACAGTGGAGAGCAGAATTGCGTACATGTTTGTGCCGTGTGCACATGTAAAGACAATTTGATAATGTTGGATATCGAAGAAAAATACACAAACACCATACAAAAACTTTAGGAAATGATAGCATTTTTAATATTTAGTCTAAAGCCACTTCTTTCGTAAAACACTTTTTACACATTTTTTTCCATTAATTGTTCCAACCCTATCTTCATGATTGGCCACAGATTCTCAATCGTATTGAGGTCGGGACTTTGTGCTGCATTAAATAAAATTTTTGTTCACTAAGCCATTCTTTCACGATTTTGGAAATGCGCTTTGGGTCACTGTCCAGCTGAAAAGTAACTTCATTCACATGATAAGCCCTTTTATTTGAGTTTGCAAAATACGTGTATAGTCTGGTTTCCTCATTATTTCTTTGCTTGTTTGCAGTGGTCCGAGGTGCCACAATGTAAAACAATCATATATCATGACGATAAAATTTGGATTCGTCTGACCATATTACATCACCTACCGTGCCATTGCTGTACTCTCTGGGAAACTTTAACCATGCCTTAACATTTTTCTGCATCGACAATGCAGATGCTGAGATGTAAACAAAATTGCGAAGGGCTCATCTTGCTGTCCATCGAATAACGTGTTTGCCTATTGCTAGCGAAGCATCTTTTGGTGTTAAAGACTTCTCGCTTTTCATTGGTGTTATCATGAAATATGCGTCGTCCACATACGTTAATAGCTTTTTGTGTCCTCTGATTTGGGGTTTGTGTACAATAGAACAAGCGTAAGCAGCGTAAAGCTAAAACTCGCGTACAATAGCTACTTTTTATCATTGCTAGAATATTGTCCTTAATGGCTGTTGACAGTTGCTTCATTATTGGTAATTTGCAAAAAGTGTTTAGCACATGTAACTAAATTAATATCAAACTAACCAAACATATTTATCATCGTTTAATCTTTAATATTCTGTTTGCACCATAAAGGTACATTCCTCGGACAACGGGCTTTCAATCCAGCTTTATGTCTTCTTAAATGGTATAAAAAATATTTATTCATTCAACAGTTCTTGGGTTACAAAGTTTAAAACTCAATATCATAAAAATCGTAAAATAACTAACAGAAATTTTTAATATAAAATGTTTATAATGGCTTTAATTTCCCATTAAAAGCGTCTGCAAACACAGCCTTAATACAGATAATTGTATTTATATATTAATTAACACAAAAACCATATGCAACAATATGTACGAGTACAAGTATATAATTTCCTTCAATTGAGTTGTATTATATAAATTTAATTGCTTATTGTTTGAGGTCAATGGTTTCGTACGATTTATTATTCAGGGGTGTCATAGAAAACAATATTGTCAGAATTGGTTTATAAACCGAAATGCTTTGGTGTCATATTGCACATTGTATGTGTAAATAAATATCATTATACTAGAAATATCTCGATATTTATTAAACGTGTAGCAGTGCCCTATGTCGGTTTTAAAACCAATTCTGACAATATTGGTTTCTATGACACCCCTGATTGGTTGCATTTGATAACGTAATGGCCCAATTGAACATACAGATATGTACTCACTTGTGTTGATAATATATTTAATATAATTAATGTGTATAAACAGTTGGCTATATTTATACAAATATATCCAGCCAATTGTGGTCGGCATAAAGAGATTTTGAAGCAATTTATTTTTCTGTTGTAATTTGACTTTTCTGTTGATATTTTTCCTTTATAATAAATATTTTTTTTTTCAATTAAATAATCAATTATATTCATCCCTTGCTGTGTATGAGTGCCGACCACACTGATATACAGATGTTGTATGTATGTATATTCATAAAAATAAATAATGCTGGACAATAAAATTTATGCACTGTTTATTGCTGGACAGAAACATGATTTTAAAATCAGAAACAACAATAAAATACAGGACAGTTTTATAATACATAAGTGTGTCTGCACATTAAGGTGGCCTCTATATTGGACTTTTCCAATTGTGTGTGATCCCTAGATTTAAAATTGTTCTTCTTCATCTGACAAGTAAGTACTAAAAATTTTAACAAAATTGGATAACCTTTAAGGAAAATCGCCAAAAACACATTTATGATGTGAATAAGCTGAAAGTTAAAATAAAGGATGATTCAAGTAGAGATACTTTTTTTAATATCCTTTTTTTGACAGATCACGTGTGAGTCGTGTCATGCGGTCATGTTATTTTTGTTCAGTATTGTTTGGCATTTCATAATGAAAAGACTCCTGAAAAGACGCCTGAACAACGTTCAACTTTATTACAAAATTGGCGTTCTGTAAGTAATGTGTTTCGTGCAATTCGCTTAATTTATGGTCAACATAATCGGCCTACTGAGCGTACTATTCGCAATACCATCAACCATTGTGAGACCCAGTATTCATTAATGGATAATATTCAACCGCATAGACCACGTCCAGTACGCTGTGAAGAAAATATAGCGGCCGTAGCTGAGAGTGTACACGAAGACCGTGGAGAGTCGATTCAACGCCGTTCGCAGCAACTCGGACTAACGTATGACGTTATCGTGCCATGATAACCGTCTATTTGATGCTTGAAATTGAAGCTCGCGATCTCAGCAAGATGGCGCCACTTCCCACACATCGCATCAATCAATGGATTTATTGAAAGAACACTTCGGTGAGCACATAATTTCACGTTTTGGGTCGGTCGATTGGCCACCAAGATTGTGTGATATGTAAAGTCTAAAGTTTATGCGGACAAACCCGTTTCGATTCAGGACATGCTCGAAAGAGTCCTCGACTCAACGGATAGACCATCTGCAACGTAGCAGCGGCCAACATTTGATAGACATAATCTTCAAGAAATAAATGCCAAAGAATGTTCTTTCAAATGATAATAAACATTCCCATTAAATTTGAATTTTCTTTGTTTTTTTTTCTTTAAAAAAATAGGGAACCTCGAAATGGATCACGCTATATATTTTGAGAACCTCTACAGGATGTGAAAATAAGCTTACATGTATCGATTATCTGTTTTATTTCATAAGATATTTAGGTTTATAGTTTAATTTTGCTCTATTTTTTGGTTGGTTTTTAGATATGGCAGGACTTTGCAGTGTTGATTTTTATTCAAATATCAGCTATATTTGTAATAAAATTCTCAATAAAATTAACTAAAAAAAACTTATAAGCATCCAATTTTGAAACATATAAAAAGTGCCATAGTTTTTAGTTTTTTTTACCCAAAAAGTCCAAATGTTTCTTCTTTTACAGAAAAAATTCTTCAGGACTATAAATTGTATATGATTCTGTTAGAGAACTTAATGCAAAAGCGTGCGAAACAAGATTTTACTCATTTAGCCTAGACCTACCCAAACTTGGCCTATTCTGATAAAAAATTTAGGTTTGGATAAAAAATTCTAAAAAACGTAAACTCAAAGAAGTTCTATATTTGTATAGCCGCATATGTTACTTAAATATATACAAAGCTATTTTACTATCACACTGTAAATAACGTCACAGTGGGTATTTTGATAAACAGCAATAAGTTTTTGGAATACATTTTTCTTGTTTTCGGAATTTTTTTATTTCATTATTTTATTATGTATAAAAAAAAAATATAAAAAACAATATTACAATTTATTCCTCAGCGCCAGATTGGATTTATATAATATTGAATATGTATATAATTCTAAGAAAATTTGTTGAATTATTTGAATAACATTAAAAATTTTAATAAAGTGTTAAGTATTAAATAATTCAAATATAATTCAAAATTTCTAGTTTTTTGTAAAATTGTAATTAAATCAGAAGCACATTGACATTTTGAAGTAAAAACTTTTTCATATAAGATTTAAACTGCAAGAGTCATGAGACTCTTTTAATATTATGTGGCAAGATACATATTATATTATTAGAGTGTTCAATTCGCTGCTTTGTTGTTTCAGATTGGCAGTTTCTTAAGTTTTTACTATTAAATGATTCCGTGATAATTTATGGCGGTACAGTGAAATAACTCCAAAATGAAATAAGCCCCAATGGAAAAATGAAATAAATCGCAAAAATTTTTCCATACAGATTGGGAAATATGTCTCAATGCATTGGAACATATTTCATAATATTTGTTGGGAGTTATTTAATTTTTCATGGGACTTATTTCATTTGGTAGTTATTTCACTGTACCTGTTATGGTGTCCAAGACATTTAAGACATTAAAAAATGTAAATTAATAGTTGAAATTTTTAAAGCCCCTGAATTAGTAAAATATTGGGGAAAACGTCCTTGTACAAAATAACGGTTGGAAACCGTCTAGGCAAATTTGCTACAATCTTTAGTGCTTTATTTTGCTTGGTTTGAAGCGATTTAAACTCAGTAGTTTTTTTTTGAAGCCATATATTATTGCATGGTAATTACAATGACTTTGAATTAAAGCTTGATAAATTAAAAATTTAGTTTTTTATCAAAATTGTTCCTAAATTTTTATAATAATCCTAAGACTGGAGAAATTTTAATTTTAAGATTTTTAACATGCTGATCACACATAAGATTTTCTTGCAAACAAATACCCAGATATTTAACAGGTGAGACCTCTCGAATTTCCTTCCCTTTAACAAAAATGCTGAAATTAGTGCTGAAACCAAGGTATGGTTTAAACCTTATAAGTTCTGTTTTATTAGAGTTTAAAAAAAAGCTTGTTTATGCGAACATATTCCTATTAGGTATTTGAAAATAAAAAATGGCAAAATAAAGGGTTTTCCAATAAGGACTTGACAACTTTTTTTTTAAATAAAACGCAAACCGTTTGAGATATTTCCAAAACTTTATTACCGACTTGAAATACATTCAAAACATTTATGAATGGAACTCGACTTCGTTCATATGGGCACCGCGGCCACGTCGACAGTGGTCGATTCGTTGGACCCAATTTTGGATGACTCGGTCACACATTTCGGCCGGAATGGCCGCTATTTCGCGTTCAATGTTGGCTCTAAGTTCTTCCAACGTTGTCGGCTTGTTGGCATAGACCAATGATTTGACGTAGCCCCAAAGAAAAAAATCTAGAGGCGTTAAATCGCAAGAACGAGGCGGCCAATTGACTGGTCCATTTCTTGAGATAACACGCTCGTCAAACTTACTCTTCAGTAAATCGATTGTAACGTGTGCTGTGTGGCTTGTGGCAACGTCTTGTTGAAACCACATGTCATCCAAGTCCATGTGTTCCAATTCGGGCCAAAAATAATCGCTAATCATTGCGCGATAACGATCGCCATTCACAGTAACGTGACGATCGTTATTGTCGACGAAAAAATATGGCCCAATGACGCCGCCGGCATGCAAAGCGCACCAAACAGTAATTTTTTGTGGATGAAGTGGTGATTCGTGAAGCACATGTGGATTTTCAGCAGACCAATAACGCATATTTTGCTTATTGACGAACCCATTGAGCCAAAAATGAGCTTCGTCACTGAAGATGATTTTGCGATGAAATTCATCATCTTGGTGCATCTTCTCCAGAGCCCAATCGGAGAACGTACGTCGACTCAAATGGTCCATCGGCTTCAATTCTTGAGTCAGCTTAATCTTGTATGGGTGTAAACCCAGATCCTTACGCAAAATTCGCCATAAAGTGGTCTTGGGGATGCCCAGTTCTTGAGAACGCCGCGGAATCGACTGATTTGAATCGTTTGCTACGGACGCCTGAACGGCAGCGATATTTTCGGAACTTCGACCAGGCCGTTGTCTCACTGGCACGACAGCATCACACAATGAATATGTAGACTCAAATTTTTGCACTAAACTTGTTATTGCTTGTCTACTAGGGCGATAATTACGACCGAAAATTGGAGTTAACGCTCTTAAAGTTGCGGTCACCGACTCCGAATTTCGGTAGTACATTTTTATAATTTCCAAACGTTGTTCCTTCGTGTACTTTACCATAACGAAAATGTTAAGTTTACTGAAAAAAAAGAAAGCAACAATTAGATGATCAGTGAAATAGTGCGTTCACAATTTAAATTCAGAGTTGTCAAGTAGCTATTGGAAAACCCGATATTAATGCCATTGACTTAAACACATTTGAGTCTACAATACTTGGAAATTTTGTTATAATATCCTTAACCCTTAAAATTTTACATTAATTAATATTTGTCTTTATTTTATCTTTTTAAATTGGTTTTATTTTACTAAAATATGAATAAAAACTTTACAATGGCATTCTGTGAATTATTTAATTAATGAATTCAAGCCAAATAAAATTTTCTCCAATAATACATATTAACCCCCTTATTTAAAAACGACTATTAAATTTAACAAACGTTTATTAAGACAGATTTGCATATAAAAATTTGCTTAATAAACGTTTGTTAAATTGAATAATTGTTTTTGAATAAAAGGGGGTTAAGGCTAAGGTTCAACAATTTTACATTAAGCAAACACAGAAAACTTTAAAATTTAATAAAATATAAATCTTCAAGTCCTAAGGTCTTCATCAATATCAAATGCTTATAAAAATGCTTATATTTATATAATCTTTAGAAGCTCCATACACCTTGGCGCTTTTCAAAAATTTTAACGTGTTTTGAAAATGCTAAATGTCTACACACAAAAATCGAAATTTTTGGAAATAAATCTGGCATTTCTAAACCGCTGGTCCTATCGTGATACAATTTACATGAGCATAGTAAACTAGTATTTGTAAGCGGAGCGGGAATATTTGTAATTTTTTTTGGTTTTAAATAAGAGCCCGCTTAATATGTTGTATGTTAATTTTAGCAATAATTAATTGAATTTATTGTAGTGGAAGCGGATATAAAACATTGATAACATTTAAAACATACATATGTACATGCGTTGCTCAATTCTCTATAACAAGCTAATAAAATTTGCAAATCAAATTCATAACGAATTTTATTTAGCTTTGAAACAGTTTCATTTGTTAGTACAACATTTAATCACAACTCATTAAATAATTATTTTTTAAATAAAAACTAAACTACAGCCTTTTTAAATATCCCTAGAATCCCCATTTAATATGCAAATTCGTTTAAATTGAAATTTCAATTTACTGAAATTGCAATTTAAACGAACTAAAGATATTATAAAACTTTTTAAAAATCTTTAAACAATTTAAAGTTTTTTTTTGTTATTTTCTTTTAATTTTTATTTCTTTTAATTACTTTGTATACGTTTGTTGTTTAGTTTAGTTTAGTATATAGTTCTGTATAGTCTCTAGGAATTTAGCAGAAAATTATTTTCACATACAAAACATTTCGCCGGAAATGTTCAATACAATTCATTAACGAAAACAGGAAATAACTCATTACGAAAACAGATGTAGCAAAAACTGTTGCTGTTCTGCTAAAGGGATGTAAATTAAACTTATTTAAACTAATTTGTAAATTTTGTGTTAGTAGTTGTTGTTGTCTTCTTGACAAGTAATTATAGAAAGTTGTCACTTGTGGCTTTAACACAGATATATCAGGGAGCCAGAACAGCTACAGGGACAGGAAAAACAAAAAAATGAAATCACTATACCATTGTCCCTTTCAAAAACATAAACATACACTCTATTAGATAAATTTCACTTACAGCTCTACACCACCACCACACACTGTTACACCTCCTTTAATAATTTGCATTTTATAAAAATTTCTCTTGTTGACGACCTTATAAAAGCAAAAATCAATTGGTTTTACTTAAATGCCCCCATGAAATCCTACTCCCGCATATTTACGAGAATATATAAACACAATTACCCTGAAGTGCTGACGTTCCCAAATTAAAATTCCATATACTATGGCAGATTGTATAATAGTACTTTTGAATTAGTGGACAGTTCAATGTGAGCATATACATATAAATCATAGCGATTTAAAACTATTTGCGAAATTAAAATATAAATTTACAACAGACATTCGAAAAATAGAAGCAAATTCATTTTTGTATTTATTTCACAATTTCTACGCCCTTAAAACTGTCGGATTATTTAGAGTATGTAAGTGTATATGTATGTCTGTTATTGTCAGTCCTTTGTAATATTGAATAACCCATTATTATCATCATCATCATCATTGTCATTGTCATCCTCCCAACAATGAACATGATTGTAATTTAAACCAAGTTGTATGATTTTGTTTTAAACTTCTTATTGCTTCCCACTGTGCTGGTGGTATTTTCCTCACTTATTAAATTCACACTCTCTCATTAACTACACACACTCAGACACATACATGCATACATACATACATACATACTCACTAGGATGATCCAAAAATAGTTGGTAATAATTTCAAATAAAATGAGAGATTATTTTATTAGATTACTTGGAATGATTTATTGGACTAATCCTCAAACTTCCTATAAAGTTTCTGAGCTCATGGGCAGACAAAAAGAAAGAGATAGCGAGAGACAGAGAGAGAGATAAAGAATGGCAGACTCACCTAGATCTACTTAGAGCAGTGTTGCCATTTTATCACTTTCAGCGCAAGATTTAGCATTTTGTTTCTCGAAAATGCATTGCAATTTTTGAAAATTATGCTAAATGCTTTTTAGCATAATTTGCTTGATAAAACAATTTTTTTCTCGAAAACTTTTTTACTATTTTACTCCAAAAAATACTTTTGGAGAAATAAAAAATAACTTTTATTAATAATTCAACTAAATTTCTTTCGCTGTGGTAAGTAAATGAACACGGAAATTTTTGAATTAATATATGAAATGTAATCCATTAAAACAAGTCAACAATTGTTATGAACAAAATTAGAAAAAACTATAATTTATATTTGTAATTTATATTTGCATCCGATATGCCGTCAGACCCCAATATACATACTTCAACTTTTGCTGAATATACAGCCTTTATTAGCGTTCATAAGGACCATCAAATAGCATCACAGAATTTGCAGAATTATATTTATAAACTAGAGAATTGCCTTGAGCTTTGGAAAATCAGGGTTAACGAACAGAAATGTATTCATATAACTTTCACATTGCGAAAAGATACCTGCTCGTCCATCAGAATAAATAACCAAATTATTCCGCAACACAATGAAGTCAAATACCTCGGAATCCACCTCGATCGTCGTTTAACCTGGAAGTCTCATATTGACGCAAAACTTACACAGATGAGATTAAAAGCAGTGCAACTTAATTGGCTAATCGGCAGAAATTCTACATTAAAGTTGGATTGTAAACTTTTGTTGTACAATGCAATTCTAAAGCCAATATGGTGTTATGGAATTCAATTATGGGGTACTGCCTCAGCATCCAACATTGAAAAAATTCAAAGAGGTCAAAATAAAATTCTACGTATAATTACTGCAGCTCCATGGTACGTTAAAAATTCTCGAATTCACAAAGATCTAGGCATTCCTTTGGTGAAAGACGAATTTACAAAATACGCCTCAAAATATGTCAGCAAACTTGAACACCATCCAAACCCACTTGCACGAGACATCCTTAACTTTAGTGGCCATGTTCGGTTGAGAAGGAGGGATACCCTTGCTTTAACTCAAACGCAAAACAGATGACTGGATCAGTGGATGTAAATTTTTTTGTAGTATCATAATATTTTGTCGAGCACTGGCTGGACTTATTATTTTCTTTTAGTATTAAGATTCGAAAACTTATTGTCATTTCAATATCTGAAGATTCAATAAATAAATATAATGTATTATAACAAAAAAAAAAAAAAAAATATTTGTAAATATAAATTATATTTGTAAAAATTGTATTGTTACATTAAAAAATTTAGCACTTTTTTTTTTCTTCTGTAGAACATTTTAACACTGACTGAGAGCAGTGTTGGCAACAGCGTTGTCAACTTGGTGCGTTTCGCACCATTTTTGGTGCTTTTTTTAATTTTGTTGTGCTAAAAATTCCTTAGTTGGTGAGCGGTGCGCTTTTTTGTTAATTTCGTTGCGTTTGTTAATTTTTCCGAAAATGTGATGAAATCTTTATTTTTAGTAATTTTTAATTGCAGTTTATTAATAATTCATTCACCCATGTCTCAGAATTTAATTCCGTTCAGAAGTGGCATTAATTCTATATTTTACTTCTATAGAAAAAGTAAAACGAACAATTGTTTCGCAAATTAAAAGTGGTTTCATCTCGAAAAAAAATTTCGTTTTGCTTTTTCTATAGAAGCAAAAACTTTAATTAATTCCACTTCAGAACGGAATTAAATTCAGTGACATGGCTGATTATCATGCAATTTATACGATTAGAAAGGACCCCATTAAATGTATTTTAATTGAATACATACTATCAAATACATACAAATGCTAAAGCTGAATAGGATTGAGAATTTTTGTTTGAAAATAAAATTAACATTTTAAACATGGAAATAAAAATTCTTGTATAGCCTGATGGTTTGGTCTACTGAACTGTAGACGATCAACTAGGCTAGAGTGTCAGTGGAGCCCTAACAAATTTTATTAACAAATTTATATAGAACTACCTAAAATAGAAAACAACAATAATTGAAAAAAAGTACTGTACTGAAATTAGCCCTTTTTAAAAATTAGTACTTTAGTTGTGAGTTAAATTATGAGCGGTCAAATGCTTATTTTATCTTTACTAACTCGTTTATTTGAAAAAAGGCTATCAGAAAAAGCTATACATTTTGCGCAACTTGATGAATTGGGATTGGAAAACATGTGGTTCCAACTGCACGTGCCACAACCGATATGCTGAAGGATGCATTTCCCGGGCTCCTAATCTCCCGTTTTGGCGATTTGCACTGGCCAGCAAGATCGCCTGATTGAAAGTTTACTTTTGCGCCACCTTGTATTATTACTTTTACTATTAATCGTTGATCTCTTATTAAAAAGTTTTATATAGAAATTATGGAATTAAAAAAATGTAAAATTATTTCCATAAACATTTTTAAGAAAAAATAAATTCCAAACTTGGTGCGTTTTTTTAAATGCCGCGTTCATAAATAAGAATATTATCGATAATCGCAATAATAAACGCAAGTAATATTATTTAAGATTTAGAAGTAGCCGTCTAACTAACTTTAAACAAAGACAAACAAATTCCAAATGAAGATAATTTACAGGAAACATTTTATTACGAAACGAGCTCTGTTTCTTTGCATTGTTGTAGCTTAATTGGTAAGCGCATTTGATCAGTAAGCATGAGTTGGTATTTGTAGACCGAGTTCGATTCCCAGCCGCTGGCACTCAAAGAACATTAGTTTCTGATAGTTATTAGTTTTCTTTCTATCCATCATAACTAATATTTATCACCTCCTTCGGTGATATAGCATTTAAAAACGCCATCGAAGTAAAATAATTAAATAAATGCTATAAAATCAAGCTTTAAAAATAATGCGCCTACTCACCACCAGAGGCACTGCAATGCTGCACTAAAAACAAACATAATGCACAATTGCATAGTTGTGATATAAAGCTTTCTTCTACTTTCACCACCTTTACTTCTTCAATCTATCTCCTTTTCCAAAGAAAGTAAGGCAATTATATATAGGAATATTAATTGCCTGAGTGTTACTTCTCTTTAAAAAAAAAAAAATTGTTAGAGTATCCTTTGGTAACCTTCTTCCTGGAACACTAGTTGCATATCGTGAACAACCGCTTTATCTGGTAACATTTTCCAATAAAGGCCAGTTTAACAGCATTCATAATATCACCAGATAATGATTCTTTAAAAGAAATCTTACACCGTATTCTTTTTTATCACTTGCAATAAATCAATATCAATCAAGTATAAAATTGTACTGTTAAAAATGTAAAAATAAGTTTGTGGTTAAGTTTTATTATCATTTACCAAATATTGAAAATGGTACCGTGGAGGTCTAAAAAGTGCATTTTATATATATGTATAGTTGGTACGAAATCCAAAAACCCATTTCTCATCACTGACTTAGTTAAAAACCTGGCTTTTTTAGGACATCCTAATATACATTCGTATCATCTATTTAAACAGATTGGATGAAGGCTGGTTAGTGCTTATTGTTGTCATTTTCTGTGTGTGTGGTGTTTGCATTGTATATATGAGTGTATGTAGTTTTTGTTGTATGGGGTGTTTAATACAGGCAATCGAAATTATTGCATTTATGTGGCATGTACATATTTTGAGAATTTTTCTAAGAAGTGCGTGCTACAACATCTATAGCAACTACTTAAAAAGGATATTCCAAAATTCAATTAAATATAAAACACATATTTTTTCAATCTTGTTAGTGTTTCCCGATTAGCTGCGATCCATGTCGCTCCGTCATCACGGAGGAAATCGTAAACAAATACCGTACATTAAACTTAAGGTACGGTCACACTTGGCAAATATTCGCCGAAAAAGACGTAATCACTAAATAAAATATATGTATGTATTTGAATTCGTTTATTTATTTAAAAAAAAAACTTTGTTTATTTAGGACAAGACACAACAAATATTTAGTTTTATTTTATTTGATGCTGTTTGATCTTACAAAACTCTTGTAAGAGTAAACAACGTCAAACAGACTTGTGCTAAAATAAGTAGTTACTCTTTTGTGAGTGAATATTTTCCAAGTGTGATCATATCTTTAAAATTTCAAAATTATTTGAAGAGATATTAAAGTAAATTATGGGAAATCTTTTTTAGTATTGGGAAGTGTTCTTGAGAAATATAAGTGATGACAGATTTTCATAATTTATACTAAATGTAGAATCCCTAGTTAGTAATTTAATTACTTAGCAAATTAGCTTAACGGCAGAAGTTTTTGAAAATATGTAATTTATAACACATATTTAAATTAAACGTTTTGGATTTGATTGAAGTTTAAAGCATCAAATGTTCTTCAACGAACACGTTTACCACAAATAGCCAGTAGCCGAGCATAAACTTTCAGGCTCGTTAAGATAACGAGTGGCCTAAACACATTATAGTTTTGCCAACTAATTTCGTAAAAAGAAATGCATGTATTTCTTGTTAGAAAACCCACA
Source organism: Bellardia bayeri (assembly GCA_950370525.1). Taxonomy (NCBI): domain Eukaryota; kingdom Metazoa; phylum Arthropoda; class Insecta; order Diptera; family Calliphoridae; genus Bellardia; species Bellardia bayeri. The sequence continues at coordinate 97,874,799 of OX493264.1, forward strand.
GAAAATTACCTTAAGTTTTTTAAACAAAGTTAAGAAACGAACGATCAAAACAAAAAAGAAAACCTATAAATGTTGACCAAAACTATGTTTTATATTATAACATAATATTAAATATTATTTAAGTAAAATTATGTTGTAAATTGCCTTGATTTCTACACATAACAACAATATGCTACTTAAAATTTAGCTTGAATTTCTGTTTTCCATTACAAACAAATTGTTACGTTACATTATGTTTTTGTTTTAGTTCTTGGCTGTCCTTTTTGAATATTTATCTAACTAATTTCCTTTCTAATTTTTATGGCAGAACACCTGTGTTCAGGCATCATTTAATATTAACAACATTATTGAAACAAAAAATAACAGCAATAGTAACCTCAGCAGCAGTAAATAAGCCAGAAATATCGAGAGCAACAGCAACAGCAATAACTATTTACAATATAAAATACAGTAATAATAACAGTAACATAAATGTTAATTATATATTGTTGTTTGTGTATGAGTAAGTAATGCTATGTATGCCATGCAGTTTTGTAGGTAGCAGTTGTATATTTTACGAGAAAATCGCTCCTGGCCCACTGTACAGTAGGCCAGCAGGCTGCTGTATAGAGTTTATTTGTTTACTCTACAATCAAAAAAAGTCTTAAAGTTTAAAGGTCTGGTGGGTTTGTGATGCTCTTACATTTTATCCCCTGAGTGGACAAATATATACAGGGTTGGCGCTTTCTGGAGAAAGTGAAAGAATCAGGGTGAACAAGTCGTTCAAGATTTGTGTTAAAAACTTTTTCATGGAAATGAAAGAAACATCATATATTTTTACAAGACACAATTTAGCATCTTCTTTGACATTGACTATCTTGGGCATCGTGAACAAATGTGAACAAAATGTTCCAGCTGCTGAATTTTCTAATCCGAAAGAAAGAGAAGAAGATTCTTCAGTTTTTGGATTTATATATTCCTCATACGAGTGCGGTTCTGAAACTTCTTAGCCTAGCACAGAAAGAGAATAGTTAGTTTTTCAAAAACATTTTTATTTTTCAATATAATGTGCTGAAACTTTAATACACTTAGTCCAACGCTTATCTAGCAATTCTATCCCTTGATTAAAATAGTTTTCCTCAAGGCCTTCAAAATGATGGTTTACAACTGTAATTGTATCCTTATTTGAGGTAAAACGCTTGCAAGCTAGGAAATGTTTTAGATTTGGGAAGAGCTAAAAGTCACTGGGAACTAAATCAGGAAGATTAGGTAAAGTAAATAATAGTAAATAAGGTAATTCGTACTTAAATTCGGTGATGGTAGCCATTTGTAAAACATTTTTGTGTCTTGATGAAAAATCATTTTTTTGTGTTGTAAGCCAAAGTTTTTCTCGAATTTTTACATTTAATTGATCCAAAATGTTGCAATAGCATTCTGAATTTATTGTTTTACCCTTTTGTAGATAGTCAATCAATAAAATACTTTTGAAGTAAAAAAAAAACCGTTGCCACAAACTTATCAGCCGATTGAATTGTTTTTGTCTTCTTTGGGACACTTACTGCAGCTTTAGTCCATTGTTAGGATTGTTCTCTTGTCTCTGGAATATAGTGGTGGATCCATGTCTCATCAATAGTTATAAAACGACGCTTAAAATCCATTATATTTTTCTTAAAACGATCCAAACAAGCTTGAGAAATTTTCATTCTTATGTGTTTTTGGTCGACTGTTAACAAATGCGCACCCATCTTGCAGAAAGGTTTTTCATCTGTAGTTCTTTATGCAAAATTAAATGGACTCGATTATTTGAGATGCCGATGATATTGGCTATTTTACTCACTTTTATTCGTCGATAATTTAATACCATATCTGGTACTTTGGGCACAATTTCTGTTATTGTTGCTGTTTTTGGACATCCACTACGTGGTTCATCCTCAAAACTTGTATGACCACGTTTAAATTCAGCAACCCAAGTTTTTACTGTTGCATATGAAGGAGCACTTTCACCTAACACATTAACTCTATTATTATGAATTTCTTGTCCCAATAAACCTTTTTTATTTAAATATTTAATGACACCACGAATTTATAATTTTTCCATTGTAACAAAATCGCAGATGCGTCTTTTTTGAACACCTGTTTCTATATGAAAGAGTTGGCAGATCGGAACGAAATTTAACATGTGTTCAAAGCAGAGATGGAAGTTTCCAAAACACTTGACATTTTTCTGTTTATTCCGCGCTTTTTATTCTAGGCTAAGAAGTTTCCGAACCGCTCTCGCATATCAAATTAAATATAAAAAACATAGGTGGTTGTTGACGTAAAGGTTAAGTCCCTTCGGGGAGCACATAGTGGCTGCGCCTTGTAGCCAAATGAACGCAGAAAGTAGATTGTTGATTAAATGTCAAATTTCGGAGAACCTGATATTCTCTAGATGCTGTTGCCGGCACAACAGAGCCATTGAAAGTAGTGGTGGCATTTGTGCTTAGGAAACATATTGGAGGGCAGCAATTATGGCATGAGTGTTAGCTGATCCGCCCTCTAACAGGGCTAATGTTTGATAGGGGCCGCATTGGCCTGTTAAACCACCTTGTTACTGAAGAGAATTTTTCTCAGTCTGCTAATTGTCTTGGGCTGTGCCAATTAACTAAACTGCAGATGAAGAGTACTCAATTACTCTTGCAAAGTGCTTGTACATTGATTGATTTGAAAATTGTGTACTTTGCGATGTAAAGAAGACCGTGTGGTCGTATTCTCACGGATGATACTGCACATTAAACTCATGGACTTCTGTACAATAGTCATCAAAAGAAATACAATTGGAAAGTTGTGTTTATAGCCAGATTTTTGTCTTATGTGTTGAAAGTTCCATGACATATTTTGTAAAAGATTTATACATGTTAAAATGATTTTCGTTATAAAATTAGGTTAGGCAGAACAAAAATGAAATATATATCTTCGAAAATTAGTGCCAACAAACTACCATCATTCACTAAAAACTTCAGTAGTAAATTTGTATGTATAGGTCTTCAAATGTCCAGTAACTAGGTTGGTGTTTAACACGATATGTTTCCTTTACCCAACACAATCTACAACTCGAAAGTAGTTACAAAAACTGTTGGGTGTGTTTAAATATTTAAGACCTGACTTCTGTTACAAGTGAATGTATGTCAAGCCATAAAATAAAACACCAAAGGTATTTAAGGTTGATTGCTTTTGTATGTGTTTTTACAAAACAAACCTAAAAAACATAAAACAGTTTTTATTTTGAGTTTTGTGGTAGCCCACTCTGAGTTTTATAAAATATATGTTTGGCGAAGCAAACCAGAAGCAAACAGTATATGAATCATATGGCTCTTAGGAATCTTGTAGCCATGTTTGAATGGTGTCCTCCGTAAAATTCGTTAAACTCGTTAATAATTAATTTATTGGGTATGCTAGTGTTTGATCGGAAAACAATTTGAATGTCATGCTCTGCATATAAATTGGTTAGTGAATTTTGTAGAAACTTTAAATGCGTATTAGGCGTATAGCTTAAAAATGCGGTATTTTCTTTTTCAAATTATTAGCTTTTATTCTGAAACATTTTACAATATAAATTTATTCAAAGTTTCGTCATTGTTAGCTAAGACCTTTTCTGATAACATATGGATTCCGTGCTAATAGAACTGTTAATATTTTGAAACCAACAACGAACCAATTTAAGTTCATATATCCTGTTCTAAGGTGAAGCGTATCTGCAGCGATCGAAACAAATAGTAGTCGGACGGAATAAGTTCCGGACTATAAGGGGCGAGGCAAAACTTCCCAAACACTTCTTTCCAAATAGTTTTCAAGATGTATTGAAACATGTGGCCGAGCGTTGTCATCTTGAAATATTTAACTTTTGACACCAAAGCCATTACAGGAAATCCGTATTGACGCCCAGAATATTTAACTGGCCGCATTTTCGGCATAACCGAATATAGCACTCTTACTTGTAATATTTTGTAAAGTGTAGTGTTATTTTCCACAAATATGTAGTATTACAAAAAATCATTTAAATAAATATTTAAAAATAAAACAATAAATTGTTTTGCATTAATAAATAGAAAAACCTGGGCCTTTTGTTCTGTAGCATTTGTTTTTATTCCTTACTTTCACTTAAACAAAAAAATCCCTATTTTCTTACGAAAAAAGTCCTTGTCTCAAACAAGCAAACCACAACTCTGCAAAAACTCCAACACGTCTAGACAGTAAAATTGTATTTTCTAAAGATTTAAACTAACACAATTAAAATGAACAAAATTCCCCTGAAAAAAAGCAAAACTGTTAAAAAGTTTAAATTTAATAAATATAAGTTAGTTTGGTTTTTAAACAAAACGAAAAACACAAATAAAGGACCCACACAAGCCATATCACTTTTAAGATCCCATTAAGTTTCGTTTTCATTTGCAGGCAAAAAATTCCATATTAAAATTTTTTACATTTTGGATGTTATTTGTTTCTAGTTTTCTATCAGTAGCTTGTTTCTTGATCACAGTTATTAAATTTTATATAGATACATATTTCATGGTCATGGTCTGTCCATTTTTCTGACGGGCCTGCTACAGTAAAAGCTTTACATTTTCTATAGAAAATATTAAAGCTTTAGATATTCTATAGAAATATGAAAGCTTTACATTATCTTTAGAAAATATGAAACATTTATATTTTCTATATAATATGAAAGTTTCCTTAAGAGCTTTATGATTTCTTAAGAAAATAAAAATAATAAACGGTTTATAAAAAGCTTAACATTAATTATAGAAAATATTAATGCTCTGTCAAAAGCTTTACTTTTCATATAGAAAATGCGCAGGCTTTGGTAAAAGCTTTACATATTCATACTTGCTATAATCTGCATAAATATCACATTTTAATAATTAATATTTTAGTGTTGAATAAAACTCATGTAACTTTCAAATAACACAAAAATTAATTTCAATTCATTCATAATTTTATTCATAGATCTGTGAAACAAATTTCATTAAATCTGACATTTTTATCAGCTGCATTTTATAAAACTTTTAGTTATGTAATACTTGTACATTAATATACAAACTCATAAAATCTTTTAATATTATTTATATTTTGTTTTAGATTTGTTTGTTTAAATGTTTGTATTTCATAGATATTCAACCACTTACAGCTGTATAATTTATATACGAGTACATACTACTTCTTATTTATACATACAATACACGTACGTTAGGATTTGCAAAATATCTACATTTACATTGCAATTGTGTTGTGCATTATAATACACAGATACAGCAAATGCCGTTACTTAGATACAAACTTATAAATATTAAATACATTTGTATACAAATGCACAGATACTCGTACATACTGACCCAGCATACAATTATAGGAGCGCTCCGAAAAAGGAGTCACAAAAGAGTCCAACAAATGAGCATTTTCGGAGTGAAAGAAAAAATTGCTTGTTACTGTCCTGAGTCGGCACGCAGTATGACTCATAAATTCCACTTAATTATGTGTGTACCAAAGCGTTGTTATTTATGCTTTGAACAAAAAAAAAACATAGCTGTACCACACAAGAATGATAAAAACAAGATTACACAGAGCCCAAAAAACCCTCATAAAAAACTCTTTTCTTACATTATCTAAGAGCCCTTTCTGACGGAATGTAATGACCTTTTTTTCTGAAGGTTTTCGGAGCAATTATGATTGTTTTTTGGGCTCACAAAGAGCGTTAACGCATCGAAAATACTCTTTTCGGACTAATATGGCTTGCTGGGGAGTTACTTACGTGCTCATGTATATTATTTAATATAAAGTAATTTTATTATTTATACACTGAAAGAAAACACATTTTTTTTATATACCTTAGTACAATTTTTAGCCTGGTACAAAATGTGGTCGTATCTTAAAATTCCCATTTTAACAATCTTTCTATTGTTTTTGAGGAACTATGGGATTCATTTTCTTGAAAGCTAATTGTGCTTTTCATTAGACTTTTAACAACGGTGACAGTTTGAAAAGATTTATTTCTTCAAGTGGACTGACATTCAGCAAAAAACCAAAACATTTACTCTACCATTTCAAAGCAAAATCTAATGCATCTAAGAAAAATTTTAATGAAAGAAAAACCATATCAAGCTTTTAAACGTGTTCTTCAGAATATATTTTAAGAATAATACATTAGTACAAACATATGTACATACATATGTATATCTGATACATATCAGGCTTTGCAAGTGACAATGTTATTATCACCTAGAAAATTTCAAGCCAAACATTTTAGCAATAAAAACGAGCAGAGTTTGTGTAATAAAAAATTATTCATTTCAGCTTATCGATAAATCGTAGTCAGCATTAGTACATTTCATATTTTCGCTATATCTTCTGTAAGATAAAACATGTATTTGTGATTATGACTCTATTTGTGTGCGCTTGACAACATGCTAGATCAATAATTCTATGATTATTCGAATAGAAAATTTAAATTGTTTCAATAAAGCAAAAAATAAATACATTTATTTCACAATTTTGCTTTTTGCAACAGCATGCAAACAAATTGTAGTTGAGAGAAAAAAAAACACCTTTATAATTTTCTGTTTTTTTTTTTTTTTTTTTTTAGCAAATGTTATCAAACATTAGCATGTATATGCGTTTATCACTTCCGCTTCCTTTGACAACCACAAAGTTTCTATAGCTATTATTTTGTTGTTGTTACTGCTGTTACTATTGATACGTTTGTTTTAGTTATTGTAGTAATACGAAACTCACTAACAATGCTAACTATGTTTGAATGCAAACACATACCAACCCTGTAGGCAATGCCAATAGTGAAATTTTAGTGATTAACTATTGACGTTTAACATTAGTATGTACCCAGCCAATGTAATCTACTATTGACATTTAACATTAGCTTGTCATTGAAAATCTACCAGTAGACTGTGTCAATACTGACTAAGTAGTTCTTTTGGGGCCACTTTTGTCTACACTATGAAATAGAAAATGAACCTGCATTTTTTGCTAACTTTTGGAGTTTTATTAAAAAAATAATAAAATACTAAAAGGCTTTCCCTAATTAAAAATAAATTTGAAAACACTCAGAGTCTTTGCCTGGATTTGAACCCGCAACCTCTGAATGATAGTCCGGCACACTATTGCCCACTGTATCGGGGTACACAATGGAAAGAATAATTATTTTATAATAACCATTATGCCGATTTTGTTGACAATGTCGCTAAACATTCAACAAAATTGTAGGCAAGGTGGTGACCTGGAGACACTTGTAGACAGGTTTCCTTCAGGGAAATTACATACATACATACATACATAGATAAAGTATTCTAGACATCGATGAATGTACATTTACAAACACTGTGATTGAAATGATTAATATAATGGGGATTAGAAATAGAATCAAATAATGTTGGATACCGACATCTTGTCTATAGAATAGTAAAGTTATCGTTAACTTTTCTATAGAAAAATAAAGTTATTGTTAAAAGTAAAGTTATCGTTAACTTTTCTTTAGAAAAGTAAAGTTATCGTTAACTTTGCTTTAGAAAAGTAAAGTTATCGTTAACTTTTCTAAAGAAAAGTAAAGTTGTCGTTAACTATTCTAAAGAAAAGTAAAGTTATCGTTAACGTTTCTCTCGAAAATTAAAGTTCTCGTTAACTTTTATTTAGAAAAGTAAAATTGTCGTTAAATTTTCTTTAGTTATCGTTAACTTTTGTATAGAAAAGTAAAGCTATCGTTAACTTTTTTATACAAAAGTAAAGTTATCCTTAACTTTTCTAAAGAAAAGTAAAGTCGTCGTTAACTTTTCTATAGAAAAGTAAAGTTATCGTTAACTGTTCTATGGAAAAGTAAAGTTGTCGTTAACTATTCTAAAGAAAAGTAAAGTTGTCGTTAACTATTCTAAAGAAAAGTAAAGTTATCGTTAACGTTTCTCTCGTTATCGTTAACTTTTGTATAGAAAAGTAAAGCTATCGTTAACTTGTTTATACAAAAGTAAACTTATCGTTAACGTTTCTCTCGATAAGTTAAGTTGTCGTTAACTTTTCTAAAACAAAGTAAAGTTGTCGTTAACTTAACAAACGTCGTTATATGTTAGAGATGTTACAGATAATTAATGTACCTACAACTAAAAGGATCAACTACAAAGCAGATACTGAAAATGTAGCACAGATTTACAGACAATAAAAAATAACACTACTTACAAATATTGTATAATTAGTAATATTTTCTACTTGTTATAAATTGTTTTAGTATATTGTTATGTTAAAGGAAATATGACAAATAATGACAAATAATTTTTGAGATTTAGAAATTTATAAAAATTTTGATCCTGAAGAAGAGTAACGAAATATTGAAATAAAAATTTAAATATTTTATAAAATGGACCTAAAGCTTTAATAATTACCAAAATCTTGATAACTTTCCTTTTTTTTTGGGAAAAGAAAATATGTTTTGTTCAATCGTTTTACAGTGTAAGAATATGTGTCTTTACTATAATTTCCTCTAAACTATACAAGCCATCTATTCCTCTCACTCAATTGAACTTTAGAAAACAAAAAAAAAAACTTTTATTTTGCTACTCTTTCCACTCCACTGTTCGTCGTTTGTTTTTCCATTACAGATTTTTTCTTTCATGTTCATTTTCAGATTTCCCCCTTCTTTTCCAAATACTAAAATGCTGTTAAGAGTCGTGATTTCATGTCATCACTCCTGTGTCCTGTTGTGCTAAGTCAGTGTGTTTTAGGAATGTTTGAAATACTGGTAAGTTTTTCTTCCCACATTCTGGCTGCAAGTACAGGAATGTGTAGTTATTTGCAATATGCTTTAATTTGTTCTTTTCGTTTTTGTTTTATAAGAAAAAAATTTAAAAAGCAAATAACTTTTGCTACAAAATAGTTTAGAATTTCAACACATGTAATTAGTTAAAACAAAAGTTGAGAAGAAAAGTATAAAAATTGTAAAAGATTTAACAGAAATTGTGGAAGAAAAATAACTTTAAAACCAGGTTAAAAATAAGTTTGCCCTGTTGTAAGTGTCTTACAGGAAAAAAACATTTCAAAATGCAAACCGAAGTTAAAAGGAAATAAATTAAATATTATTTAATTTAGATTTCTATTTTAAGTGTAACGATGTTTTGTAGAAATTTAATTTTCATTACTAACTACTAGTTTGTTATATAAACTAACTAAAGTTTAATTAAAATTATAGTGCTTGTATATAATTGTGGACAAATATATTATGTAAAATTTATTGTTAAAACTTTATTATAAAATAATGAGTTTTTATACAATTATACCTTCAATATATGTATGTATGTATGTATATATGACGAATGTGTTATCCATAGGTTTCATTATTTGGTTATTTTGTTGATGAATTTATTATCAAAATATATCAGTGTATTTAATTCTGTGTAAAGAAGAAACGAGGCTTATATACCTATAATGTCTTCCTTGTATTGCTGACATTTAAAAATTTCATTTTAAATTCTTAGTATTTTATTTTGTGATTCATTTATTGAAACATATATTTTTCCTACGCATTATTTGTATAACTCTTGACTTTTAACATAAAGGCGTTAAAGGTGAAAATTGTGAAATTAGTTGGTTGCTTTCAACCAGTTGTAACATTGGAAATACATATTTACTTGAACGGTTGTCAGAAGATTTATTCATATTTAAGAAATAACTACTTTTCTCAACACTAATAAATTTCCTTATGCCATATTTCATTTAACATTGAATTTATTATGCTGTTGTTCCTCAAGCCAACTACTCTGAATTCATCAATCTGGTCAGGAGAATGATAGTTATATTATATATATTATTATAGTTATCTAAATATTTAAACAACTGTTAAACACATGATGCAGACATAAAAATAGAATTATTTCTTTAAACTATGTAAATGTATTTTCACTTCATTTGTTTTATTTTTTTACATATAACATTGTAGTGTTAATTTCATGGTGTAACTACACAAGGTAAGTGCAGTAGCACAGCTGACTGACCTTGTTTACAATTTACTTATGTCAAAAGTAATATGTTTTCAAGTGTTTTTGACAGTAGTACATTATTATACACAACAAAATGCCTGTTGTTTCTGTATTGTGTTGTATTTGTTGTCGATTTGCACTCACCTTGTATAATTACACCATGGTTAATTTGTAATAAAAAAAAAAAAAAAAACATTTCAGTTTTAATAAACTAATATGTCACAACAAGAAACGAAGCAATATGATCATAAATACATATAGGGTGATTCATTTAGTATTTTCTTTAATTTTGTAGAACTAAAGGTACGGTCACACTTGACAAATATATACTAAAAAAAAGCGTAACCACTTGTTTTAGCACAAATTTGTTTGACGTTGTCTACTCTTACAAGAGTTTTACAAAATCAAACAGCCACAAATAAAATAAAACTAATTATTTGTTGTGTCTTGTCCAAAACTAAGTTTTTTTTTAATAAATAAAAGAGTTTAAATATATTTTATTTAGTGGTTACGTCTTTTTCGGCAAGTATTTGCCAAGTGTGATCGAATCTTTATTATTGCTCGAATTAACAATCTTTGACATTTACTTTTGAAAAATAATTTTATGTAAATGTTGGCGTGAAACATTAGAAACAAGAGAAATTGTAGCCAAAGTGCATGATATAGTTTTAAATGATCGACGAATAAAAAAGCGTGAAATAGCTAATGTCATGTTCATCTGAAATGATCGAGTCCATTTAATTTAGCATGATGAACTTTAAGTGAAAAAGCTTTCTGCAAGATGGGTGCCGCAGTTGTTAACAGTCGACCAAAAACTCATAAGAATGAAAATTTCTCCAGCTTTTTTGGATCGTTTTAAGAAAAATAAAACGGATTTTAAGCGTCATTTTATAGCGATGAGACATGGATCCACCACTATACTAAAGAGGAAGGGTCCCAAAGAAGTCAAAAATAATTCAATCGGCTGGTAAGATTATGGAAACGGTTTTTTGGGACTTTATAGGTATTTTATTGATTGACTATCTGTAAAAGGGCAAAAAAATAAATTCAGAGTCTATTGCAACATTTTGGATCAATTAAATGTAAAAATTCAAGAAAAACGTTCTGGCTTACAACACAAAAAATAATTTTTCAGCAAGACAACACAAGAGTGTTTTAAAAATGGCTAAAATCAACGAATTAAAGTACGAGTTGTTTGACCAACCACCTTATTCTCCTGATTTAGTTTCCAGTGACTTTTACCTCTTCCCAAATCTAAAACATTTCCTAGCTGGCAAGCGTTTTACCTTAAATAAGGATACAATTACAGTTGTAAACCATTATTTTAAAGGCCTTGAGGAAAACTATTTTAGTCAAGAGATAGAACCGCTAGATAAGCGTTGGACTAAGTGTATTGAAGTTTTAGCAGATTATATTGAAAAATAAATATGTTTTTTAAAAACTAACTATTCTCTTTTTGTGCTAGGCTAAGAATTTTTCCGAACCGTCCTCATATTGTACGCAAAACTTATGTACATACAATGTGGAAGAATCAAAATTTGTGCCACTTCTAAAGCGTTTCAGATAATATATACAAAGGAGTCTTCGTGTTTAAAGTTTCAGCATTGATCCCACAAAACCTCTGGGAGTGGGGTTGTGGAGGCTTAAAATAGGACACCTTTGTCATGTAATTTGTTTCAATTTTATGTTTTTCATCTAATTTCAAAGATTTTTCTATTTCCTGAAAGTTCTTGACTTGGTTTTTAATAATTAGATATACGTTTCATTTATATAATTTTTCATTTGTAATATTATTGAAACTAAAATTTTAACATGTTTCCCAAAACTCGAAACTTCAAATAAAATGTGCAAAATTAAAATTTCCGCCTGTTATTTTTAAATGACCGAGAACAATTCTAGACTTTGAGAACGTTAAAAATCCAAAAATTGCAACAAAAGTAGCCACCATAATACACACAGCAGCATGAAAATGTATGTCAAAGTCAGCCCCTGTCAACGCCAGCATCAACATCATAATCATGACTTATAAACTTTTGTTAAAAAAGAAACTAAACAAAAACGGAAACAGTAAAGTAAACAAATACAGACAACAACAATTTAATTAAGTAAAAACTTTATTCAAAAAACATTGCAGTTATATTGTATAACACTAACTCAAACATACTTGTATAAAAATTTCCCACATGTCTCTGTTAAAAGACAACATTCAAACATACAAACATAAATTGGTAAATGTGTTAATAGTTAATATTTTGTATATGTATAAAGGAATGGATATATTATTGTCTGCAAAATAAGAGATAATTGTCCCCTTTTTTTTATTCATTACATGTAAAAAATAAACATGTTACATATTCGCTTCAGTGATTTGCATTACCCCATCTCTGTACCGGTTGACAAATGCAGTTGAAGACAAAAATAGAAAATGAATTCATAACAATATATGCAGTGTTTTACGTAAGAGATAAGAGATGAATAAAGCAATACATGTATATTCAAAATACAGTGTTGGAAAAAGTAATAAGAACAGCTACTTCCAAAAAAACTTACAACTTTGTAAATTCTTACTTTCAAACTAAATTGTTCACTGATATACTTATTATGAATCTATACAGACAAACTTTCTATAAATCTCTTAAATGATCTTAAGTTAATTGCCTAAATCGTATGGAAAATGTTAAACTGCTCGAAAAAATGCTGACAACAATATTCTCAATATGTATTTAATTTCAACAGCAATATAATACAGAAGAATTAATAGTTAATATCATTTTTTTATGTCCTAGACTAGACTAGACTAGACTAGACTAGACTAGACTAGACTAGACTAGACTAGACTAGACTAGACTAGACTAGACTAGACTAGACTAGACTAGACTAGACTAGACTAGACTAGACTAGACTAGACTAGACTAGACTAGACTAGACTAGACTAGACTAGACTAGACTAGACTAGACTAGACTAGACTAGACTAGACTAGACTAGACTAGACTAGACTAGACTAGACTAGACTAGACTAGACTAGACTAGACTAGACTAGACTAGACTAGACTAGACTAGACTAGACTAGACTAGACTAGACTAGACTAGACTAGACTAGACTAGACTAGACTAGACTAGACTAGACTAGACTAGACTAGACTAGACTAGACTAGACTAGACTAGACTAGACTAGACTAGACTAGACTAGACTAGACTAGACTAGACTAGACTAGACTAGACTAGACTAGACTAGACTAGACTAGACTAGACTAGACTACACTCTCTGTGTAGTCAAATTTTACAACGAAAATAATGACCTTTATTACAAGAAATTTTCTTTAAGATTTTCTTAAATATTAATGAACTTGCGGTACAAAAGTATTCAATCGCTTTTTTTTTTTTTTTTTTTGTTATATATTGTATAAATATTAAATTACGTATGTTTAGTGAAGAAATATACACTTATTTATAAAATAAATTGTCAAAGTGTCATTTTAATACAGTCCTTTACTAATACCACCAGTTTTCTAGTCCATTTAGTAGCTCTTTAGTCTACTTTGTATCGATAATTTTGGGTCGGTCAGAAGATTAAAATACATTTGTTGAAGAAAGTTTTTTTTTTTTGTCTTATTTAGTTTTATTTTTTACGATTTCTATGGTATTTGGTTACAATTTTTGTTAGTTACTAAGCCTGTAATTAACTGGTTAATGGTTGATTAATTGTTTAATGGTAGTCGGCTTAATAGTTTTGTTTTTTCGAGAGTAAAAGAAGTAATAAATAACTGAACTTTGTTAGGATAGTAGGAGAAGAAAAATGCTAATTTTCCGTTGCTTTTTCTAGATTTGTCTGTTATGTACATATTCAAAGTTTATTAACAAAGACTACTTTTATGTTCTATAATATTCTTTAATATGTTTCTTTAGTATTTTTGAAAAGTTATAAATTTATTTATATAATTGTTTCGGCTCTTGTTAACTGTGAGGTTGACGCGAACGAACTTAGCAGAAACTTCTTAGATGTGCCAAGAGTTGACATCAACACTGATTTCTACGATTTCGAGAATATTTCACCAATTGGTAGTGGTGGTAGTACTTTTAATTTCTGTTGTGTAACTGAGTTTGATGTTTTAGCAGCTATTTCTCATGTTAAGTCCAATGCAGTAAGAGTTGACAATATGGACCCTCGTTTCGTGAGAATACTTCTACCATACATTTTTTACCGTACTTAACTTACCTTTTTAATTCAATAATAACTCGTAGTGTTCTTCCTCAGATCTGGAAGCAATCGAAAATTATACCAATACCCAAATCTAGAACTGAATATCGCCCCATTGCAATACTTTGCTTTTTATCTAAGGTTCTGGAAAAATTATTGCACAGACAAATTTCGGAGAATGTACAAATTTGTTCTCTAATGACAGCAAAACAATCGGGCTTCCGACCTAATCACAGCTGCATTACTGCTTTGGTTGAAGTATCAGAGTATATTCGACAAAACTTAGATGATAGTAATGTCTCGTTTCTTGTTCTCCTGGATCATTCTAAGGCTTTTGACTCCGTTGAATATAATATTCTATGTTCTAAACTCACAAAACATTTTAATTTCTCCTCTTCTGCTATTTCGTTGCTTAAATCTTATCTTAATGGGCGCGCTCAGACTGTTTTCTCAAACAACTCCATTTCTGAGGTTCTTCCAGTATTAAGAGGTGTACCACAGGGTTCTATCCTGGGTCCTCTGTTATTTTCACTATATATTAATGACCTCCCTTTGCAGTTATCGCATTGTAATATACATATGTATGCTGATGACGTGCAATTGACACTCGGATTTCCCCTTAATGACTTAAAAGAATATGTGGCCAAATTGAATAGCGATCTGTCAAGAATACATTGCTGGGCAACGGCAAATGGGCTTTGTCTCAACCCAAAAAAATCTAAATGCTTGCTAATACAAAAGAGACGTTCTGCACAAACTTGCGAACTTAACATATTTCTGAATAACGACCTATAGAAATTGTGTCACATTCAAAAAATTTTGGGATGGGATGGGAAAATTTTGATAGGTTGACCTGGTCAAATCATATTAATGTTATTGTAGGTCAAACGTATGCTAAACTTCGATCACTCTGGCGAACCCAACATTTTACTCCGCAAAATATTAGAATGCTACTAGCAAAAACGTACATTATCCTCGGTTTACTCTATGGCTGTGAGCTTTTCGCCAGCTGTGATTCCATAAGTAAGCAGAAGTTAATTGTAGTTTTCAATAATGTAGTCCGATACGTATATAGTATTAAACGATTTGATCATGTGTCGAATTTTTCCCGCTCACTTTATGGCGTTTCTTTCGAAAACCTTATAAATGTCAGAACTCTTGTGCTCCTTCATAAAATTATTTATACTGGTAAGCCTTTTTACCTTAATCAGAAAATTAACTTTAATAGAAGCAACAGGGGAAGGAAAATTGTACCATTAAGGCGTTGCAGTCTTGTTTCCGAGTGGCAATTCTTTATACATGCTGTTCGTCTTTGGAATTTGCTTCCACATAACATTCAGCTCCTTAGTAATTTAAGAATAATCTCTTTGAAATCTTTAAGTGATTTTTAAGTAATTTTGTTTTAAAAACTTCCTAACTTTTATATGGGAACTCGTACATACAATTTCATAATACTTTAATTTAATTTTATTTCCATTTTACTACTGCTTTAAAGTTTTTATTGATATTTAAGAAATATGTTTCAATATTAATATTATATCTTATAATTATTTTTTTACTTATTTTTGTACTTTGTCTTCTCCATTTGTATTTCATACCTTTTATTCAATTGACTTTAAAATAATTTCTTCAAATCTAAAATTCCTGTACTATAATTATAAGATTTAATCTTGTTGTTCAGGGTAAGCACATTAAATAAATACATAAATAAATAAATAAATACATAAATAAATAAATAAATAAATAAATAAATAAATAAATAAATAAATAAATAAATAAATAAATAAATAAATAAATAAATAAATAAATAAATAAATAAATAAATAAATAAATAAATAAATAAATAAATAAATAAATAAATAAATAAATAAATAAATAATATAATTACTAACTCATTGCACTAAAATAATTGATTTGCTGTTGTCTGATAGTTAAGTTTTAAGTTTTTATTTAAATGAGTTTATTTTTTGAAATTTAATTGATTGTTTTGTAAATGAAATCCATTTAATTCCCTTCTGTTTGTTTAATAATTGTGCTTATGTTGCAAGCTTAAGTTAAACAAATATTTGTCATCATGTCTGCCATCAACAGTTGGTACAACAATGCATTGCAATGGTGGTAAATCTTGGCATATATGTATGTATAATTTTGCAACATATAAAAAATACTAAGAAGTATTCATGTAAGACATTGTACAGAACTTACATATAACATATAAAAACTCTTATGAAATTTTAGTTGATGCTGTTGTATGTGCTAAATACAGTGGAGAGCTCAAATGTGTACATGTTATTACTTTCTGCACTCGTTATTTCATGCAAATAAAACTAATAAACAAATTTAAAACATAGTCTCATTTATTTTATGTTCAATATTCAACAAAATAATTTATAAACCAAGACTAAAACTATTACGTTCTAATGTGCATGTTCTCAATTTTACATGATACAAAAACTTTAGGATGTGCTAATAATATATGTAAATATTTATGCCCTTATTCATAAAACTTTCCCTACAAAATTTGCTTTATAAACCTCTTATAAACCTGTTGTAAGTTTTTATGAATAAGAATTTTACACGTTTTGGCAGACACTCCACCAATTTTCTAATTAATTTATTTGAAATACTCTCTCATTGTAACCGGAACTTAACAATATTATTGACCATAACATTGTTAAAAAACTTTTAAAAAATTTGATATTTTTGTGGAAAACATGTACACCGATAATTTTTCTCTATGTGTAAACAAATGTAGCTTAAATCATATATTTATCTACTTAGCAAATTTTGATGCAACAGTATTTTGAATTTATACCAAATGATATTATCTTAATAGTCTTTCACAATCTTTAATCCTAAAAGTGTCCTTTATGCGTTAAAATTTTGTTATACATATCTTTAAAATTACTTAAAATGAACATAAAAAAATATCTAAAATAAATAATAAAAATCAGGTCATCTGATGTTAAAATCGATTTAAGAATTTTATTAAGGAAACACCGCAAGGCACTTAACATTTTATGCTTCAATAGAGTGCATCATCACATCTAACTACATAGCAGTAGTAACTCTCTCAAACACAAGTAAATTATACATTGTTTGTATGCGATATGAAAACAAAAACTATACGTGTATATGGATATTAGGGTAACGCTTGCTTTTGTGATGTTCATAGCTCCTAAGGTCTAAAGTGCTCATTGACAACTAAAACACCATGGCAGACAGTTTAAGCACAATCGTATACGGTTTTGGGGTTTTACAATTTATTTGCAGCAATATTTTCAAACGTTTTTAGATTGGAATTTAAATTCTAATTAAAAATATTGATTATTTCACAGCAAAATAATTTACAATATAAAATGGAAAATGATAATTTTCTGAAACTAAACAATTTGTTAAATTTTGAACAAATGTGTCTTTTGTAATTTTTGCACAAAATATTTGTATGTGTTCGCTTTCTTTATGACTTTATGTCGTAAACACTTTTTGTAAATTATCCAAAACAAATCAAATTATAATAAATAATAAAACCGTCAAGAGCAATTAAGGACAATATTATAGCAATGACAAAGAGTAGCTATTCGACGTGAGTGATAACTAAACAGCTTAAAGTAAATCAATCAGCGGTCATAAGAGTCCAAAAAAGGCAAATTATTTTTCCCAAACCATAAAACAGAGCTTGCAAAAAGCTTTAAAAAGCTTTTTAAAGAAACGAGGCTTTAATACCAAAATATGCTTCTTAGTAAAAGGCAAACACGTTAGTCGTAGGACAGCAAGACGCGCCCCTCGCGCTGTTCAGTACATCTCAGCAGTAAAAGAATTAAAACCTACATTTGAGAGCACAGACATTGTGCAGTAGATGACTGGAAACGTGTAATCTGGTCAGAGAAATCCAAATTAAATCGTTTGCAATCAGGTAAACAATATTGTTGGCGCCGAACAACCCAGAAAATTCAAAGCCAGCATGTTAAGGAAGCAATGAATTACGGTGGGAGCAACGTCACGATATGATGATGCTTTACATGGTGACACCTCGGGTCACTGCAAAGCATCGAAGAAATAATGATGACAGAAGACTATCGGCGTATTTTGCAAACTCATCTTCCAGATTTTGTAGATAAGAGCATCTATCATGTGGATAACGTTATATTTCAGCTTGATGGTGACTCAAAGCATACTGCTAAAATCGTGGAAGTATGTTTTAGTGAACAGAATTTTTTTGATGCAGTGGCCAGCAAAAAGTCCTGACCTCAATCCGATTAAAAATTGTTTTTACAACCATGAAGAGACAATTGGGACAATAACGATTAACTCCAACCCATTTCAATGAGCTATGGCACGGTTCAGCGCAAATGAGAGAGTATTCTAAATGAATTACTTGAAATATTGATGGAGAGTGTGTAAAAAGTATTCAAAGTACAAAGTACTAAAGATTTTGTATGATGTAAAATTGTGTACACGTGGGTTGCTATTGTTGTGTTTGTATTTTTGCTCAAGGTACGGTTACACTTGGCAAATATTTGCCAAAAAAGACGAAACCACTAAATAACACATATCTGAAGTCGTTTATTTATTTAAAAAAAAAAATTTTTCTTGTTTAGGTCAAATCACAACAAATATTTAGTTGGAATTTATTTGATGCTGTTTGATCTTGCAAAACTCTTGTAAGAGTAAACAACGTCAAACAAATTTGTGCTAAAATAAGTGGTTACGCTTTTTTTTTTGAATAAATATTTGCCAAATATGAGCGTATCTTTAGAACTTGATACTTTTAATTTTGATTTATAAATTAGTTTGTTAAATATTTAACATTGGAATAAATGACAAAAACATTTTCTAATTTTTCTTTACTAATTTTGTTTTTATGCAATAACAAGTGCACAAAATACTAACATGTACTCATTTGTGCTCCCTACTGTATTACTGCGTCAAAACTCTCCATGATAGCAAAGTTACTCCTTTATACTTCAAACTATAAAATTGATGAAATTTAATTTGAATCGTAGCTATTTCTAAAAAATACATTTCTAGAATTGAACATCTTTAACAAACATTAACCAGTAGTACAATAAACAGTTAAAATGAAAATTGTAAATTTTTATAATTGTTTATATATTACAAAGTAAATGCCACCCTAATGTATATGTTTATCGTACCGTCAGGCTGAAAACACACAAACACACAGAAAAAGCCTGCTAGAAATGCAGTCAAATCAGCCAACAGACATGCAATCACTCACATAACAAAATCCTTAAGTTATTTTTAGTACAATATTAAATCTAAAATCCATTAAAAAAACAATTTTAATATTCTTTCTATGATAAAATAAAACTTATTTAGTTTTTTAGCCATTTTGTTTAAGTTACATTCATTTTCCAGTTGTTATATTTAATGTATTTAGGAAATTATTGTAATTTTATTTTATTATGATATATTGGTATTACTCAATTATGTATGGAGCAAAATATCGGCCAAAGGGGCGCCGCGACCACGGCGGCACACCTCCATCCGATGGTCCAAATTTTCGATGACCCTGAGGCATAATGGAGGTTCTGTGCCGTTAATGTGCCGAATTATCTCATCCTTTAGCTCTTGAATTGTTGCTGGCTTATCGACGTACACCTTTTCTTTCAAATAACCCCAAAGAAAAAAGTCCAACGGTGTCAAATCACATGATCTTGGCGGCCAATTGACATCGCCATTACGTGAGATAACACGGCCATTGAATTTGTTGCGCCATTGTTTCGTTAGCTGTGTGGCAAGTGGCACCGTCCTGCTGAAACCACATATCGTCCGCATCCATATCTTCCAATTCGGGCCATAAAAAGTTCGTTATCATCTCACGATAGCGAACACTATTCACAGTAACTGCCTCACCGGCCTCATTTTGTAAAAAAAACCGCCCGATGATGCCGCCAGCCCATAAACCGCACCAAACAGTCACTCTTTGTGGGTGCATTGGTTTTTCGACAATCACTCTTGGATTCTCATTCGCCCAAATGCGGCAATTCTGTTTATTGACGAATCCACTGAGGTGAAAATGTGCCTCATCACTGAAGATGATTTTCTTCGAAAATTGATCATCCACTGTTGCCATTTCTTGCCACCATTCTGCCCATTCACGACGTTTGGAATGGTCAAGAGGCTTTAGTTCTTGAGCCAATTGCACCTTGTAAGCGTGTAAATGCAAGTCTTTATGCATAATGTTCATCAACGACGAGCGTGAGTTGAGGTGGACGGCTCTTCAGCCACACTATCGCGAACAGCAGCAATATTTTCTGCAGTACGAGCTGCACGAGCATGCACTGGTGTTCTCACATCTTCTACAGACCCGGTTTACTCGAATTTTTCCACGATTTTTGCGATTGTACGCACATTTGGACGATCAAATTGAACAAAAAAATCACGAAGTGCACGATATGCATTTTGATTTGAACGCCCATTTTCATAATAAGTCTGGATAACTTTAACACGTTGAAATAGAGAAATGTCAAATAAAATTCGGAAAAAAGCTTGGCGTTTAGGTAAGGTTCACATTCAACATCGGCCCTTACAATTTAACCACCCTTTATATGTAATGTAATATATTAAAACACGTCAACAATTGTTTTGAACTAAATTAGAAAAAACTATAATTTATATTTGTAACATTTGAAATAAGAATTGTATTGTTACACTGAAAAAATTTAGCACTTTTTTTTTCTTCTGTAGAACATTTTAGCACTTAGTTTTTCAAGTTTTAGCATATTTTGAAATTAATTTTCTGGCAACACTGAAACATTTGTACAATATACATACATTTATTCAAAGCGTTGGTCTTTTTCCCATCTCTCTGGCAACATATGTTCTGGAGTGAAGCGTATCCTAGAGATATCGTTCTGCATCGATCGAAACAATTTTTAAGCAGAGGGGGCAAGGCCTGGACTATAAGATAGGTGAGGGAAAACTTCCCAACCTCTTCTTTCTTAATAGTTTTAAACAGTAGTTTGCAACATGTGACCAAGCATTGTCATGGTGGAATATTACGCTTTCATGTCTTGCCGCATATTCTGCTCGCTTCAAACGAATCAGTTGTATTTGGTACAGGTTTCCTGTGATGGTCTGGCCAGGTTTCAGCAGCTCATAGTATATAGGACCTCTTTTGGTTCCACCAAATACAAAGCATTAGCTTAGCGTCATAGATATTTGGCTTTGGTGTCGATTCGGCTGGTTGTCCATGTTTCATATACGATCTTTTATGTTTCGGGTTATCGTAATGGATAAATTTGTCGTAGTTTTTGTTAATTTATTTGAAATTCGAAATATACATTCTATACTTCGCTGCTCATTATATGACGTTTGAAACCATCCCATATCATATATGATTGATTTTTTATAGCCCTCCAAAGTTGAACACTTTTGAGTTTTTTTTTTTTTTTAATTATCAATGTTTAGAATTAAATAATTTTGAAGCGTGTCATTCGATTTTAACAATGTTCATGTCATCTGAAAGGATTCATTTTTATATTTATTTAATTTTTTTTTTAAATTATATTTTATCCTAGTAAAATGATCTCTAAAATTATAAAATGTCTTTAAATTCTTAGAACTATCACCAGCCTAAAATGTTTACAGAATGTTTTTATTTACACTGTTAGATAAAGTTGAAATATCAATGCGATATATTTTAAACTACAATATTTAAAATATATTTTAATCTAATTACATACATATATTATAAATGCATTCAAAATTATAATATTTTATGTTGTTTATCAAAAAATGAGCCACGGTTTCTGGTCACAAACAGGTCAACTAAAAGTGACGGCCACAGCCAGAATAAAAACATTTCTTTCAACTATTTTAAAAAAATCATATCTATCTTTTTTCTGCGTCTATTTATCCGTATCCTAAGGTATTGCTAACCTTTAGCATTTTTTTGTTTCTTTTTATACACATCACTAAAAAGATTGGGGGTATATTAAGTTTTGCATTCTGTTTCCTTCGATTTATTGGTCGTAGAGCGAAAAAGTATATACATATATTCTTGGTATTTATTAGATTCTAAGACGATCTCGCCATGCCCGTCCGTCTGTTGGAGGCACGATAGAACTACGAAAAAAAGTCATGAACAATGAAACAAACATTTACAAACATTCTTTGATCAACCGAGGAGTAGGATCCGAGTTTCAGACAACCTCAATATTTTTAAGATGTTTTTTGCAATTTTTTTCAAATATAATGCAATATAATATCATGATTCAATTAGAGATACTTTTTTTCAATAGCCTTTTTTTTTGACAGATCACGTGTGAGTCGTGTCATGTTATTTTTGTTTAGGTTTTTTTTTTAAGCGTTTATTTAAATAAAATTCTTATACAGACTTAAACTATAAATAAACAAATAGTGTTAATTATTACGACTAGAAATTATTGGTTGAATTATCGAATAATTGGAAGCTCTGAAATATTAATTCCATTAAATGATTTTGAGGCTGAATCCAAAAACTAAAGCTTAAAATGTAGTTAATCCGGATTTCAAAATCATTAAAAGTTATCCTTTCTATTTCTCTATTCTTGTAAAAATAAGTATATATATATGTATATATTTAACAAGGTTAACTTTTCGCTAATAACCCGATACTTTATAAATAAGAATATTACAAATCATCGCGATTATAAACGCAAATAATATTCCTAAAGATTCAGAAGTAGCCGCCTAACTTTGAATATATTTAAACAAATACAGAATTTTGATAAAGTAAATTTGTGGTTAAGTTTTATTATTATTGAACAAATATTAAAAATGGTACCGTGGAGATCTAAAAAGTACATTTTATTTATATATAGTAGTTGGTACAAAATCCAAAAACACATTTTCCATCTCACTTATTCCTGTATATCGCCACAACAACAAAAACACACAATATTTTGCTCACTTTGTTATACGATCAATAAAAATAAATGAAGAGAGCGTCTATAAATTTAGTTTTTTTATGATAGTTTGTACATAGTGTAAAGTACGGCTGGTTCAGTACTTTATATAATTGTGATATTTAAATTAATTTAAAAGCCTTCTTTTACTTTGCCCAATACTTGTAATTATTAATTTAGCAGACCTTTAATTACGCCATGTATAAGGCATTAGTTGGTAGACCTTCCAATTGCCCTTCTCAAGTCGGCCGGCCTTCTAGCAGGTATGTAACCAGTAGCGAGTAGGCAAGGTCGTGACCATGGTGAAATTACTTTAAAAAGTAGAATAAAAGTAAATATGTATATTGTAAATAAAAACACATGTGTCAGTTTGAAATTAAAAAATTGTATGTATTTTGTATGTAAATATTTTCAATAAAAATAATTTAAAAATTTGTTAATTTATGAAACATTTAACTAAATATTTAACATGGCTCGGTATGAATGCTATAAAATAATGAACTGTTTTAACAAACGGTTTAACTGGTTTGCACCATATTCATAAATTCATATTCATTCTTGCATTTTGAACACATATTTGAACTTTAAGTACAAATCTCACAAAATTAAAAAACATTTTTATTTTAACAAAAAGTGCACAAAATCTCGGATTTTAAAAGTTGATATACTTACTGATATACAGACATGTCACAGAATTCCGTTCGTGGAATTAGTGGAATTAATTCCGCATTTTGCTTCTATAGGAAAAGTAAAACAAATATATTTTCAAAATGAAACGAAGATATTCCTAAAATTACAATTCCACATAGCAAATTAAAAGTGGTTTCAGTCCGAAAAAAAATTTCGTTTCGCTTCTTCTATAGAAGCAAAAAAAAAAAAAAAAAGAAATTAATTCCACTTCTGAAAGGAATTCTGTGATATGGCTGATAGTAGCACTAATTTAGGCAATAAAATATGACACCATGAATTGTTTTTTCACTTTTTCACTTGTTTTTTCACTTTACAAGGTGGTGTTGCCTTTTCAACACCACCTTGTAAAGTAATTTCACCATGGTCGTGACTAACAATGATACGCCATCATGAATCTTATAATAAAGATTACACATTGCGCAGGTCTGTTATATTTTACAAAAACTGTGAGAGTATAATTGAGAGCAACATTTCTTCTTGTGACGTCACAAGTCAAAAATATTTTTATCTTTGCTTAACTTTAATATAAACTTGAGTGCTAATAAAAGTTTTAAAATTAAAATTGTGAATATATTAAAAAAAAAACATAAATTTAAGTTTTTTCCGTTTTCCAAAAGAAAATAATTTAAAACAAGCAAGAAAGTATAGTCGGTAAAGCCCGACCATATAATACCTTATACCCAATATTTTGTACGGTTTAGTCTTTCATAAATTAGCGCTATATGAGAGTTATGACCTCTTATGGGCCGATCATCCAAAAATTTAGTGACATGACTTCTGGGTGTATAAATGTTATGTTTGTTAAACTTTTTCTCCATATAAATATGTACTTTTTAATGGTTTATGGAGGTTAAAGTGCATTACGAAGAGGGTTTTATATGGTTGTTTCGACTAATTATGGACTGACCATTTTAGGTGTCCTCATTTCTGTGTATATGAAATTTATTTGTGTTGAATTTTGTTTGGATACCAACAAAGTGATTTTCGGAAGTGGAATTTATACGGGAGCTACTATGGTGCTGTAGAGTAAAAAAATAAAGAAAAATATTACATGCAATATTACATACATATATTTAAGTAAACGTTTTTTCATATTAATATGCATAATATAAATAACTAAATGTTTTATTTTGAAGCACAAACTGTACGAAAAATTAATTTTTTTGTGAAATATTGTTAACAAAATTGTTTTTTTCATTGTTGGATCAACAATGCTGATTATAAGGGAAAAATAACTTGTGACGTCATGCGTAGAGAGAGAGGAAATGTTGTTTACATTCTTCGCACAATCTTTATTATTTGATTCATGACCTGCCACGCCATGTAAAATTGAAATGATTTGACAATGCGGCTAGAAGTACTTGTGACTGCCAAAGAAGGCCTCTTTACAGCATCTTTTCCCCGCTAGGTAGTTGTATAACAACTTCTACTAAAGCTGGTTTTAGACGGTATGTATGTTAGTTTCATGTGACATAATCTATAATAGAAGACAACAGCTTATTTCGTTATGATTATTTTAGCGGAAGTTTTGTGTTCTTGCAAATACAGTTTGAAAAAGTGGATAAAAAAAATTAAATAATTGTAAGTTGAAGCATTATTCCATTAATAGCTTCTCTACAATATTAAAATAAAAAAATTAAGCAACAGTTAAAGAGAAAATGTGCCAAACGGAGCCAAAAATGGTTGTATTTAAGTTAAATAAAAATTAATATGTATAAATATGTTTTTTCAATACATATTTTAATACAAATTTATGGTTTTGTTTAACCCTGCTGTTAGGTTAGGGCCATTTGGTCCAAACTTTGGAACGGTGAAATATACTGACTAAATTTTTCTGCTAATGGGGTATTTTAATAAAACAATGTTATGTGCGAAAACTTTATTCAGGACTGATAAAAATACAAAATGACGAATCTTAGGTTAGAGGACCATTTGGTCCATAGTACATTTTTATAGATTTGTTTTAAAAGAATTTATTAGTTGGTTTGAATATATTTTTCATTGCAAGATAAGCACAATGTTTTTCGGTTAGTTTTGCAAATAAAGTTGCTGCAAATGAAACATTTTATATAAGACTTCGACTTGCAGCAACTACAAATTCCACGCTTTCGAGTCCTGGAATGAGAAGTTGGATTATTTGAGGAAGCCTCTGAAACTGGGCATGTTGTACGAATTTCTGTCAATAATTGTGCTGAGAACCCTTGTTGAGGTAATCTAGTCTGTTTCATCATATGAGCCTTAGTTAAAGAAAGTGCTAGTTGCCGCAAAAACTCTGGCCTCTTTTGATTCCGATCAGTTGGAGCCCATGAAACATCGATTCCAGAAAATAGTATGTACGCATTCAAAGCGGATATGTCAAGTATGTTTGCAAATACAACGGTTGGCCATCGATTTGTTTTGCGTTTTGTGTAGTAGGATCCAATCATTTGATCAGCAGTATCAACACCAACTAAAAGAAACAAACCATTAGAAATTATAGGCGATCAAAAACTAGCATACCTTTTGTCGAATTGTAATAAGAATTTTCTTAGATCCAATTTCATGAACTGCATCATCGTTGTGCATTGTACTAATCAATATCGCTGCTTTGTTTTTATGACTTATGTATGATACTAATGTCGCAATATTATTGAATGCAAATGTAGACGTGTACAAAGGGAGTTTTTTGACAGTTAGTAATTTTGGAGGAATGAAAGTTTTATTTTTGCGCACGGTTGGTTCCCACATATGTTAGCTTTGTTTCATAAAGTTTTTTTGCCAGCTCAAATGTGGAAAAGAAATTATCGCCTGTTATATTTTGCCCTTTCAAGCCCTCTGTCAAGTCCAATACAACGCGTTCTTCTTGGGTTTTTTCAGGCATGCCATTTCGAGGTTTACCAAGATATGGTTGTATTTTCCATACGTAGCCTGAATTTGAGTCTACCAATAACCAAAACTTCAAACCATACCTTGCTGGCTTTGATGGCATAAATTGTCGAAAAGAACATCTCCCTCTAAATTCAACAAGTTGTTCATCAACGGTAACATTTTCGTGACAATTGTAAAACATTGGAAGGAGTTGTTGCCAATAGTCCCACAGTGCACGAATAGGAGCAAATTTATCGCTACTACGACTTTGGCGTCGACTCAAAACATTATCGAAACGAAGAGCACTTGTAATCCTATGAAATGTATCTTCAGACATAATCGATCGGAAAATAGGGCGACCAAATTTTTCATCAAATAAACCGTGAACATCCTCATTTTTTCCGATGTCATTGATAAATTTGATATATTACAGAAATAAGTAAAACATGAATGTACATACCCATAAACTCCAGCAAGAATGAGCACAGCTATATATACGCGCAGTGCGTCTTCATCAATATCTGTCCATTTGGCACTAAACTTGATCCTGCCGTGCTTATTAGTATTTTCAATGACAATGCTTTCTATTGGAGGCGGAAAAAACAACATACAATATACACTGCAAATCGAGTTGGCTCTGCTTGTGTTGTGATAATATTCTCAGCCCCAGTTCTAATAGACTGAGGTAATGGAGTCGCTCTCCATTCCATGTTGTTTTTAGCAATAAAAAGACGATCAACAGAGCTAGCTTCAACTGAGATGGTTTACTGTTCACTTTCTGTTTCAGATGAACAGTTCGAAATTAAATCCGTCTCCGAATCGGAAATATCAGATTCACTTTCTTCATTGAGAATTTCACGTATCTCTTATTCGTTCAACTGCGCCATTTCGTAACAAAAACACTACCGGAATATTCAAAAAAAATTTCAAACTGAAAGAAGTACTGCACGTATCTGTGGTTCTTCACAACAAAAATATAAAACGGGGAATCCCAAAATAATTTTTTACATTACAAAACAACAAGTGAATGTACATTCATTTCAAAAATGTTAAATCTTAAAATTATTTTTTCTTTACCATGTCAAATATTTAGAGGATGTTTTTGATATGTCAGAAATGTAAGAAATTATTGAACCAAAATAGTTACATTGAATAATATAAAATTATTATTTTGCATTAAAATTGCATTATGGACCAAATGGTCCCTTAACCTAAGATTTGTAAGTTTTTTCTAACCTAATAGCAGGGTTAATACAAGTTTTTTTTTTATATAAATTTGCTGAAATCACAAACACTATGTTTTTGGCGTCATAAACAATTGTCTTGCAAAACAGCTGGTTGCAGGTGCATTGCCAGATGAAAACAGAACATGCTCTAATTGAAAATTTTACATTGTAAATGCAGGCTGACATTTGCAGAAGCATTTTTTTGCTTTTACACGACGTGTATGCATTTTGCCGTGGACAATTTGACAAGCATACTGCAAAATACATACCGTCTAAAACTACCTTAATATGTTTTAGTATATGGCGTTGTGTGTGTATTAATTGTTTGTAATGTTGATTGTAGATTATTGACATAAGAATAGAGATGAGTCTGGAACTGTCATTTTTACTTTGTTATTGTAAAGACTTGATAAATTTTTATTGTATCTATTGGTTAATAGCCTACCATACGCAAATTTCATGAATGTTTTATTATACCTTGGACTTAGGTTTTATGGCAGGTAATTGCTTTAGTTAATAGAATTGTCAATTTAAATATTATCATTGATATTTACTATCCTTGACTAATATTTTGAATTGACAGATCATAGTTAATATGGTTATTGTTCTTTCTTTATGGGACATGTACCCTTTTCTTAGCTTTCCTTTAATATTTTTAACTTGTCGTCTTGTCCGTCAGGGTATTTAACAGTTACTATTGGTCTCATTATTTCGATATTTTCTGTAGTTAAGGTGTCTGGTTGGATATTTAGATATTTAATTTAGCATCATTTATTCTCTTTGATTTGGCTGTTATTAATTGTTTTTTATTTGGTTTCTTTCGATGTAAACCTGCCTGATTGAATTCGGAATGTTAATATTTTCCTCCATTGAACGTTTTTATTAGTTAATTCAGTTTTGTGGCTTTTGGAGAACTTTATAAGCTGTACTATAATCCTTAATTTTTCTATTGCTGTTCCTGTATAAAAGTAATTGTCAATGATATGAAAATTGATAGACGGTAGAATTCTGACCACTGTTAATGATAATCTCCAGTTCTACGAATTAAATTGCTTTGGAAATAATTTAACAATAAGATCTACGCAATTAATAAATTTTATCTTTCAAGGTGAGTCCATATAGAATGTTTCCAAATTTGTTATTAACAAATAAATAAGTCTAACTAAAAAACAATATAGGAAATAAACAAATTCAAGAGCTATATTAACTTAATGCTCGGTTTTTTTCAGCTAAATCAACAATTAAGCAATAATTTGTATTAATGCGACCCTCAGGTTCTACAACAATAAATGACTTTGAAAATGTTTAAACAATACGATCTACGCATTAAAAAAATATTATGATCCCACCTGAGTCAATTAGAATTTATCCAAATTTGTTATTAACAAATAAATAAATATAAATTAAAAACAATATACGAAATATACTAATTCAAGGGCTACATATACATTAACTTTTGTTTATACATATTATTCTAATCATTCGTTTTAAGAATACGAATGAATATGTAATAATTTTTTAAGCTGCGGACTATTTAAATGAGTTGGGAAACGGCAACAAGCATCAGTCGTTTGTAACACTTCCTAGAATAATATGAAATTCTTAATTGTTTTCGGTTTCGCTTTGTCTTTGCCTTTCGTAGGCATAATTCTAAATTGGCTAATACCAATGGTAATAAAGCAACTGTCGGTCAATTCCCCTATCTAGTTGATATATCCTTGGATATTAGCCCTTACGATGAGGACTGTTATGGAGGTTCATTGATTGGCAACTTGTGGGTGCTGACTGCAGCCCACTGTACCTACCGATGGTGTTAAATCTATAACTTTATATTGGGTGCCACCGAACAGAGCACGGCTGAAACTAAATAGACCGTCAACCTCACAATATCATCAGGCACCCTTGCTTTATTATCGGCTCTGTGACAAACGATATTTCCTTGATAAAGTACAAAGTAATAGATTTAACACCATCGGTACAGTATGCTGCAGTCAGAACCCACGTGTTGCAAATCAATGAACCTCCACACTAGTCCTGATCATCAGGGCCAATATCCAAGGATATATCAACTAGATAGGAGAATTAAGCGACAGTTGCTTTATTATCATTAGTAATACCCAATTTAGGATTATGCCTACGAGAGGCAAAATCAAAGCGAAAGCGAAAACAATTAAGAATTTCATATTGTTCTAGGAAGTGTTACAAACGACTGACGTTTGTTGCCGTTCCCCAACTCATTTATATAGTCCGCAATTTAAAACCTTATTACATATTCTTATTCCTAAAACTTATGATTACAATAATATGTTTAAACAAAAAATTAAATACTAAATAAAATAATGTTTAATTGTTGATTTAGCTGAAAAAAACAGAAACAAAAGGTTAATATAGCTCTTGAATTAATTTATTTCCTATGTATATTGTATTTAAATTAGACTTATTTATTTGTTAATAACAAATTTAGAAAAATTCTAATTGACTCAGGTTGAAAGAAAATATTTATTAAATGCGTAGATCTTATTGTTAAATGATTTCCAAGGCAAGTTTTTGTTGTAGAACTTGAGTGTTTGCTATTGAAATCATAATTTGTTGACATGCTTTTGAAATGTAATTTTGAATGTGTCCAGACGTCTTCTGAGAGAATGCGTAGTGAAATGAGTATTGAAGCTTTTAGAATGTGTAAATAGGTCTTCGATAAGGCCTGCAAATAGAAGCACTTGCAATTTTTCCCCCTGGTTATTTTCTTTTGTTTTTATGGATGCGGTAGTTATGTGTTTTAATCTTATTTATTTCAGGTATTTTTAATCTATTTCATGCTAAACGAAACCTCTTTTATTATTCAATAAAAGTATGTTTTACAAACAATAATTTTTCGTTACTTCTCTTTCATTTAAGTTTTCTGCGGTTTGATGATTTTATGCGTTTCATTCACTGCTTTCGAGTCTCAAAACCGCACATCTAGGTACGTATGTATATCTAGCTTATATTGCAAGATTAATGTGTTCCTATTAAAGGTAATTTGTAAGTAAACGAACACGCAACAAAAGAAACAGACAAATCTATACCAAACACACATGGGTCCTTATGCGGCATGTAAAAAAATTAATGTGTTTATTTCATTCAATACAAAGACACAGTAGAACATTTCAAGTGAAATTTTTCCAAAAAAGAAAAGTATGAGAAAAAACTATTGTTACAAATTTCCAAAAACAACTTATCGATGAGAAGGAAGTTTTAAGGGAAATTTATCGATAACAATTTATTTTTATAGAAATATTATCGATTGGAGTTAATTTCAATAGAAATTTTATAATTCACAATATATTTCTAATGAAAATTTATCGGCATTCATAAATTAATTATAAATTAAAGTAAAAAAGGAAAGTCATCGCTAACTCGATAATCGAAAAAAAGGAAAGTTATCGATATCTATAGAAAAGTTATCTATAATCAATAAAAAATTAAAATTATAGATAACTTAACTTTTCGATCCATATCGACAACTTTCCTTATTTTACTTTAATGTTATATACAATTTCTTTTTTTTAATTTATTAATGTGGATCAATTTTCGATAGAAATATATTGTTATTGATTGTAAATAGATTGATAGAAATGCAAACTTATCGATAACTTTTCTAAGAAAGAATTTTGATACCTAAAATGTATATAGTCGACGACTAAAAAAAGTCCTTTCATATTGTCAAAAAATACAAAAGCCATCTCAAGTGGAATGTCCAAAAATAGAGGAATATGCTATTATCTGACAAATCCAAGTTTAATTCAAAGTATTCAGATTTCATAAGGCGTGTACGCAGACCAAATGGACATTAGTTGAATCCTAAATATTGCAAGGGCACTGCAAAGCATGGAGGCGGCAACATAATGGTCTGGTGTTATTGCTCTGGGCAAGGAATTGGGCCAATTCATATGATTGATGGAATTATGGATCGTTTCATGTATGGTGGCATCTTAAAAGACGTGATGTCTGTGAGTCGTGTCATGCTCTCATGTTATTTTTGTTAAGTATTGTTTGGCATTTCATAATGGAAAGACTGAACAATGAACAACGTTTACAAATCGTTCAACTTTATTACGAAAATTGACGTTCTGTGAGGAAAGTGTTTCGTGCAATTCGCTCAACTTATGGTCAAGATAATCGGCCTACTGAGCGTACTATTCGGAACACCATCACCCATTTTGAGACCCAGCATTAATTATTGGATAATATTCGATATTAAGTATTGTTTGGCATTTCATAATGGAAAGACTGAACAATGAACAACGTTTACAAATCGTTCAACTTTATTACGAAAATTGACGTTCTGTGAGGAAAGTGTTGCGTGCAATTCGCTCAACTTATGGTCAACATAATCGGCCTACTGAGCGTACTATTCGGAACACCATCACCCATTTTGAGACCCAGCATTAATTATTGGATAATATTCGACCGAATAGACCACGTCAGCACGCTATGAAGAAAATATAGCGGCCGTAGCTGAGAGTGTACACGAAGACCATGGAGAATCGATTCGGCGCCATTCCCAGCGACCCAAACTGACGTATGGAACGCCTTGGCGCATCGTCGAGATCTTAAATTGAAAGTGTACAAAATACAGCTTGTGCAACAACTGAAGCCGCTCGACCCTCCCAAGCGATATCGCTTCACGTAATCACATATTTTCGCGTTTTGGTCCGGTCGATTAGCCACCAAGATCGTGTGATATCACACCGTTAGACTTTTTCCTGTGGAGATGTGTAGAGTCTAAAGTTTATGCGGACAAACCCCCTCGACACACGTGCCATTCGCCAGTTACCAGTCGAAATGTTCGAACAAGTCATCGAAAATTGGACTAAACGGATAAAACATCTGCGACGTACCAACGGCCAGCATTTAATAGACATAAGCTTCACAAAATAAATGTCAAAGAATGTTCTCTCAAATGATAAAAAACATTCCTTAAAAAATTAGGGAACTTCGAAATGCATCACGCTTGAGAAGTACAAGTTCTGTTGAAATTGGTAATAAACGGTCCACAACTTCTCAGAGCACCCATACAAATGGCTTTCCTGAATGTGGCTTTATGTTACGTAAATGTCTACATAAAAAAAACAGTATCCGTACAAAAATTCAGCAAAATGAGTTTCATGCAACAAGAAATCTCAAAATGATATTTTGTTTGCATCGGTCCATATTTATGTGTGTGAAGATAAATTCGAATTTAACTAGCACAGACAAAAACCTAAATTTTTAACATTGATAATATTACAGCCAACAGAGCACTGTTAAGCACTTAACAGTCAAACTAATTGAACTATAATTTCAGAAATTTCAGAAATAAAAAAGATACAAAAAAAATAATTCTTGAAATAATCACAATCCTTTCCAGAAATATCATATAATAATATAAACTACTTATACAGCCCCATATTGGTGGTAAGAACACAAGATTCGGCACAGACGAATATAGCACTCTTATTTGTTTTCTTGCTGTTTTGTTATAATTTGGCTTTTGTTTTTGATTTTATCATCGTTATTGCCTTCAACATCGTTAGCAGCTTTATACTAAATTGAATTGTAGAGACTTACCGAAACCGGTTTTTAAGGCCGAAACCAAACCGAACCGAACCTAATATTCATTATTCTGCTTGTTTCCAAACAAAAATTAATTGTTTTAGAATTCCATAATCTCTATTATTCGTTTATAAAATTCGAATCCGAATATTCGGTCGCAATCTAATAACTTAAAATTATACTGAAATACAGTAAAATATTGTTGTTGGCTTTGTTTTACATGACTGACAATGTCAACTCCGTTGCAAGCTGCACCGATGAGTTTAACATTTTAAATAAATAATGCAGTAATCAAAAGTCGTAAGCAAAAACGGAAGCAAACAAAGTCGTGTTGAAAAACTCTGATTAAAAGCCTTAGAGAGCCGGGACGTTTCCTCTGTTGTTCCTTAATTAAACATTTAAAGGCTTTGAAATGTAAAATTGTTTAAATGCAATAAAGTGGCCACTACAAAGGATTCCATTCTACTCTCATTTAATACATACATATATACATATGTGTATATTTTGTTTAATAATATTGTCTATGTCTAAGAATTTTGTTAAACATTTGTTGTTTTAATGTTATTTAGTTTTTATTAAAAAAAGTTTTTGAAAATCTGTAATTTTGTGTGAGTAGGTTAGACAAAATAGCCAACAACAGCGGTGGTTCAAAGGTGGGTAAAAGTAGATACATTTTGAGGCGCTACCATCAATCATGGAGTATGTTATAAAAAAATACAAGCAAACCTTAAACACCCATTGCTCCTTATTTAACTCCGGAAATTATTTAAATACGCATAAATCTATTGTAAAAACAAGTAAGAAAGTATAGTCGGTCAAGCTCGACTATATAATATCCTACACCCAGTATATGTATAAAACAGTTTTTCCGAAATGGGAATATAAATATTATGTATGTATGTTGAACTTTATCTCAATATAAATACTTCTACTTTTTTACTTTTTTGGGTGCCCCGATAGACTAGGCGATGTGTGCCGGACTATCAGTCAGAGGGTTGCGGGTTCGATTCCCGCCAAAGACTCTGGGTGTTTTCTGCAGACAAGCCAAAAAGCTTCGCAGTTTGTGTTTGTTAAAAAAAAAACATTTTTTAAAAGATTTATGGAGGTTAAAGTGAATTACGTATATTGGAGTTTCGACTAATTATGGACCGACCATTATAAAATTAGATGTCAGTATTTTTGTGTATAAGAAACTTATTTGTGTCGAATTTTATTTTATTACCAACATTCTTAAGAAATTTATGATCGTTAAAGTGAATTTCGAAAGTGGGCCTTATATAGGAGGTACAAGTAATAATGAACCGATCGCAAGAAAATTGTGCCGTATTGTTTGTATATATATGAAATATATTTGTGTTAAATATTGTTTGGATACCAACATTTTTGAGAGATTTATGCTCTTGAAAGTGATTTTCGGAAGTAGGCCTTATATGGGAGCTATGACTAATTATGGAGCGATCTGCACAAAATGTGTAGATGTGATTCGGTTTCATTTACCACGCATTTGTGATGAAATTTGTGTGGATAATTGCATAATTCAAACATTTATGATAGTTAAACCCAAATTTCGGGAGGACATTTGTATGGGAGCCAGGTGAAATAATGGACAGAATTCCACCAGTTTCAATCCCATCCGTCCTTGGGCCGAAAAAATATCATGTACCAAATTTTACCCAAATATCTTCAAAATTTCGACCTGTACTCTGCGCATAAGCTTTACATGGACTGCCAGCCTGCCAGTCGGACGGACGGATGGACTTCGTTAAATCGACTCAGAAAGTAATATAAAAACGTAATATTCCATCATGACAACTCTCGGCCATATGTTGCAATACCTATTAAAACTATTATAGTCTAGACCAGTGGTGTTCAAAAATGAAAATGAAGATGTATTGGGGAGAGATTTTTCCCAGCAAACATATTGTCAAACGATTAAAATAAGAATAAAAAGAAAGAGCTTTGCCAGATATAAACACCTTAAGAAAAAATATCAGGGACCATAAATAACAATATTAATATTAAAAAATAAATTTAGAACAGTTATTTTGAGAAAAAATAAGTTCATTTAAAGCAGTTTTTTTATTTTTCGTGTTCAATTGTAATTGAATCGCGTGTGTTTGCTATGCTTCGTCCAACAAAAGCCAACAACAATGCTTAACAAATTTCTGAAAAAAAAAAAATGACGATAGTCCGTCGCATGTGTTCTCATCGCTTGCTCAACGACGACGGAATGAATGTTTTTACAAGAGCATAACAAATGTGTGTAAAATTTTTGCACAATTGTGGTATGGGCTGAACATTGGCCTGCCATCTTACCAGAAAGATGGGAAAAGTTCATATAGCTATAGCTAACAATGGCCAACATGCAACACCATGTTACACTGTCTGCCCAATGAAGCATCCTGCACTTGTATTTGCACCCTTACACATGTTTTGAGTACGAATATTTGCTCGCTTTTAATGTAGTGTATTGAAAAAAAAACAACTTTGCAAAATGTCATTAAAACTTTATTCTTACGATTGTAAGTGACATTTGATTTTACTTTTGTTCTTGTAGTTGTTTCAAATAAAGTTTAAGGTGGAAAAGGTATATTAATTAAAGTAATTAAGTTATATCCCAAGACAGACAATAAAATAGGTTTGTTTAGTTAGTTAGTTAACTATTGCATGCTATGAAAACTTGTTGTTTCGTTTCCTACATACTTACATATAAATGATGTGTGAAAGATATTGATTAAGTACGAATCATAAATCAGGTGTTCATTACTGCAACAATTGGAATTTAAATGTTACAAAACTTAATTTCAATATCAAAATTTGTTAATTTTCATTTCATATTACTAGAATATTTTAAAATCGAAATGGTTTGATTCTGTTACTTCAATATTTAGGGCTCCAAACTAGTAACAAGAATCGCAGGGCAGTGATTATTTTATTAGTGTTTAGTGTATTAACAACCTTTGATAGATTTATGATAACAAAACATATTTACATTATCTACTGTTTACATATATGTATGTACTCGTATGTATATTAGCTTACGTTTGTATGTCGTATTATAAGTATGAGCGTTTTGTGTATATTAACTCCTATGTGTTGTTGACACAATGTGTAATATGACCACAAATTTACAACCGGTTGACGATGATAAAGGAAGTTGATATGTTAGTTATGTAAACATTTTATCCAACACACATGACAAGTTATTTTGTTGTCAGAGAGTCGCACACAGTAGCATATTTTTGAACTGAAACTGTATGATACTGCTTACACATATGTAAATAAGGCATATCATATACCACACTATATGTATAAATAACACTGTGCTACTAAGTCCCCCTAAGGAGGTAATATGTGCTGGTGTTCATGTCCATCACTTTCGAGAGCTATATGGGGACACCGGTCTTGAAACTGGTTAGAGTTTGATTATTTAAAATCTTTTAAACTCGCAGCTGACTAGAGTTTTATCTACTTCCATGGGATCAGTTAGAAGCCCTGGAAATTGTCCCCTAATTGATAATTGTACTCCCTTCCTTCGGAGTACACATAGTGGCTGTGGTTTGATACCGAAAGCGGGGAGAATGGCAGTTGGTTAAAATATTGATGTTTTTTTGAACAGCAAATTTCAGTCCACACAATTGTCGCTAGGTGCTGTTGCTGAATAACAGCAGAGCCATTGGAAATAGTGCTGACATTAACTCTGTGCTCAGGGTATATATTGAGATTGTGATTTTTCGTTGAGGGCCTGGCAGCCATTATCGACGGGATTTATTGATTTGCTGTCAATGCATTTCGGTTGTTGGTTCGAGGAGATTGCAGGGTGATTTAAAAGCCCACATTGATTTCTGCCCTTTGCTAGCATTAGTAGTACTAGCTACAGTGGTTGTATACTAATTTGATAATTGTTCTGGGCTTTGTTAATTGATTAAGCTATAGATAGCAGGGCTTAGAGAAATCAAGCTCTTAAGCAAGGTGCTCTTTATATTGATCGTTGCAGTCATGTATCGAGAATTTGCTAATTTTATGTTCCTGGCAAGTTCATACAAGTATGCTCTTTGCATTGTAAAACTAAGTCTTGAACAAAAGTCTACTATCTAGAATAACTCTTACATCTTCCACTAACACCTATGTCTTATACTAGAGATTTTATTTAATAATTTTATACTAAAGACTACGTTTTATACTAAAGACTATAGTCTAATACTAAAAATTTATACTAAAGACTAAAGTCTTCTACTAAAGATTACAGTATTCTACCAAAGAATACAGTCTTATACTAAAGACTACATTTTTATACAAAATTCTACAGTCCTATTCTAAAAACTAAAGTCTTATACAAAAGTTTGCAGTCTTGTAGTCTTTAGTAAGACTACAGTCTTACGGTCTGTAGTCTACGGTCTTATACTAAAGACTACAGTCTTATACTAAAGACTAAAGCCTTATACTAAAGAATACAGTACTGAAGACTACAGTGTTTTACTAAAGACTTATACTAAAGAATACATATTATACTAAAGACTACAGTCCTATACTAAAGAATAGAGTCTTATACTAAAGACTTATACTAAAGAATACAGTATTATACTAAAGACTACAGTATTATACTAAAGACCACAGTCTTATACTAAATACTACAGTATTATACTAAAGAACACAGACTTATACTAAAGAATACGGACTTAAGTCTTATACTAAAAACTGCAGTCTTATACTAAAGACTAAAGCCTTCTACTAAAGACTACAGTCTTATACTAAAGAATACAGTACTGAAGACTACAGTCTTTTACTAAAGACTTATACTAAAGAATACATATTATACTAAAGACTACAGTCCTATACTAAAGAATACAGTCTTATAATAAAGAATACAGACTTAAGTCTTATACTAAAAATTGCAGTCTTATACTAAAGACTAAAGCCTGTTACTAAAGACTACAGGCTTATACTAAAGAATACAGTCCAATACTAAAAAATACAGTCTTGTACTAAAGAATACAGTCTTATACTAAAGACTACAGTCCTATACTAAAGAATACAGTGTTATACTACTAAGACTACAATATTATCTTTGGTAGTGCCAACATTCGCAAGTACATCAACTCTGAACTTACCTTCAATATTTTCATATCCAGAACCCAAATACACGGAACCCCGATAAATGTCAACCAATCCTTTTTAAAAACGCCCAGTATTCTTGATAAATTTTATATTAAAAAACTCCTGCTCCTGATGCTGGCTATTTCTGTAATCATAATTTCAACTTAAATTACACTACCACTTTTTGGCAGCTTAAGGGATAGCCACTAACTCAACTGATCCCAATACATATCACTTAGACTCTTTTTGTGATAATGATCAATCAAGTGGATATTTGAATGACGTTATCCGGACGTTAGAGAACAATATCATTGTCGAATCTATCAGCAGGTATTGTCAAATTTTGGTTTGTAGAATCATGTTAACTCGTTTTTAAGGTTAGTTTAAATGTTTAGATCACGTTAGCAGTTGTCATGCAACATGTTTTCTACAAGCCATTTAGCTGAGTGTGGACATTTAGATTCCAGAGCAGCGTATAATACTACTCTTTGTGTTGTATCCTGAACAATAATTTTTTGGTTACTTCATAGCGCCTACAAGCGATTCTGGCTTGACATTGCTAAATGGCAACTAAAGGGTATTCCTTTGAATTCATAGATCTTTGTATATGGTTAATTGATAAGTTTAGAGTATTATTAGTAGATCTAGCCTTCTTGTAGCCTTGCTGGGCATTGACTAGGGTACATGGTCTGAGAAATAATATCGACAAAAATGAAGAGCTGGATAAACACAATTATGTGAATGGTCTATTTTGATGGGACATGAGACAAGTATTTTCTGAAGATTATCAGTAGCGTCAGTAACAGCCATTTTAAGCGTTGAAAGCATTCACCCGCCCATTGTATGCGATCTGCGTTGGGTTTATTTGTTTATCATATTTATTAATATCTTGGATTTTCAGAGACTGAGAATTCAGTTCCATTAGTACATCTACAATATCTTGATTGTTTATGAGCCAAAATCCATTCATTTTCTCACTGCAAAATTGTCTGTTGAATTTTTTTTAAAGGGAAATAACACTTAGGCAATTAATATGCTTATATATACTTGTGTCACTTCTTTGGAAAGGGGATAGGTGAAGAAGTAAAGGTGGTGAAAGGAGAAAGTTTGTTTATATAACAACTCTGCAATTGCGCATTATGTTTGTTTTTAGTGCAGTATTGCAGCGCCTCTGGTGGTGAGTAGGCGCATTAATGTTAAAGCTTGATTTTATAGCCTTTATTTAATTAATTTACGTCGGTGGCGTTTGAATGCTAAACCACCAAAGAAGGGCGCTGTGATAAATATTAGTTATGATGGATAAAAAGAAAACTAATAATTATCAGAAACTGACGTTGTTTGAGTGGCAGCGGCTGGGAATCGAACCCGGGCTACAAATACCAACCCATCAAATGCGCTAACCAATTTGAATTCTTGAATTAACTTTTAGCATTTCCAGCTAGAGTTTTAAGGCTTAAATGACTTTGAATTATATTATTTACGAGTATATTCAAATCAGATTGAGTTAACGCCTGTAAAGGTTTAATAGTTTCCTAATAATTCTATTCTAGTCTTTTTGTGTAGCTTAGTGTAGTTTGAAAGCCAAATGTTATTTGTTTTGCTTTCAATTTATTTTTTTCTTTCTATTCTTGTGTTGCTGGTCCTGCATAAAAACTGAGCTAAAAATTAACATATATATTAAAAATTGTGTGTAAATCACAAAAAAAAGTATTAATAGAAAACTAAGCTACGGTTCGGTTCGGTTGTGTCGGGTTAATTAATGTTAAATAAATTTTGTTTAAAATGAACTAAAATATTTTGCTTAAAATGTTACTGCTCTTAAAATTTGTAGGTGTGAGACATACAGGTAGTTTAGTAGGAAATCTCAATTATACTTTTAGCTTTTCCTTGTTTTCGAAGCTTGCACGAATAGCTACAGTAAAATCAACATAATCCAAATAAACTGAAATAGTAATGAATCGAATTGAATTGAATTGAATATTGTTGTTTATCTTTGAACTCTGCAAAAACAAAGTATTTAGTAACCTTTCTGCTGCAAGGTAATTTACTACAGCAGTGGCGATAAAACAAAAAACTTTTACCAAACAAACTCAAACCTTATTGAATTCCAATAAGAATTTCCAAACAAGTTGGAAAATGTCTTTCCTACATTTCGTAATCAAATTGCAACAAACAAAACACCAAAAACAAAATCGTTAAAAGAAAATTTCTTAGGAAAAACTCAACTGTGACCAATACAGAAATTTCTAAAAGTGATGCGAAATATTTGCTTCCCTGGTAAATTGACTTTTACTGGCAAATACGAGTATGCGTATGTATAGGTATATACGAATATGTATATATGTTACTGTCGAGTAACAAACATACATATATAAAAGGTTTTTCGTATAAATTCCATTACATCCCCTTAAATGATGTAAAGTTTCTCTATTTCTTTTCTTTTGTTGCAGTTTTTTGTACATTAAACAAGTTTTATGTGGGTCTTTAATATTTGCTCAGTTTTAGGTAAGAGTGGTATGCTAATTGCATCATGCTGTTTGTAACATTTGGCCATACTTAAGAGACAGTCATTACAGTTAATATTTATTTTGAATTCCAACGAAATTCTAATTTGGTCTAGACAAGAGACCAAATAAAATAAATCAGCCTTATTATGAGTGTCGTTTTCTATTTACGACAATGACTCTTTCGTAATAGATTAAAAATAAAATTAAATTCATTTCTTTAATCTATTACGAAACGGTCGTTGTCGTAAAAAGAAAATGACACTCATAATAAGGCTGAATGTCTTATGGCTACAAAAAAAAATTTAAATAAATTACAAGGAATATTAAATTGTAAAGGGTGTTTTTTAAGAAGTTTTTTTTTTATATGAATCACTCTGTTGTCTGACAGCTGTTTTGACAGTTTAAAGTGACGTCTCTACTCAGTATTGTTTGGCAAATCATCATGAACAGGTTAACTCCAGAACAACGCTTCCAAATCGTGGAAATTTATTTTCAAAAACAGTGTTCAATTAAAAATGTTTATAGAGCACTTCGTGAATTTTATGGTGCACATAATCGTCTGTCTGAGAACGTAATTACCAAATTACGCCGTATTTGGAGCAAAGATAATCCACATGCCGTTCAAGAATTACCAATGGACCCCGATAAATGTACTGTTTGGTGCGGTCTATGTGCTAGTGGAATCATCGGTCCTTATTTCTTTAAAAATGAGGAAGGACGACGCGTTACCGTGAATGGAAATCGATACAGAATCATGATCAATGAATTTTTGTTGCCAAAACTTCAAGATATGGATGTAAACGAAATGTGGTTTCAACAGAATGGTGCCACTTGTCATACTGCGGGCGAAACAATGGACTTATTGAAAGAACATTTCAACGACAACATTATTTCGAGAAATGGACCGGTGAATTGGTGTCCGCGTTCGTGTGATTTGACGCCACTCGATTATTTTTTGTGGGGATACCTGAAGTCATTGGTTTACGTGGATAAACCAGCAACGATTGACGCTTTGGAAACCAGTATTTAACGTGTCATTGCTGAAATACGCCCTCAAATGATTGAAAAGGTGGTCGAAAATTGGACCTCCAGAATGACCTTTGTGCAAAATAGTCGTGGTGGCCATATGCTCGAAATTATATTTAAATGTTAAATGACAAGAAATTATCTACCAAACAAAAAATTTTTTTTGGCCATTTCATAATTTGGCATAATTTTATTTAAATTTCAAATCAGCAAGCTCTTAGAAAAACACCCTTTATAAGCTTATACTGTTGGATTCAGAGATAAAATTAAAACAAATATAAAAGTAAATTGGTGCATAGAAAGAGTAAGGTTAACTGGAGGATAATAGCAGTGTAAACTGGCCACTGGGCGATTGGGAAACAAAATAAGACTCTCTCTTTCTGTAGATTACTATTGCCGCAGTTACCGGGATGATAAAAATGCGAACGATCGGCACTTAAAATTGTTAGACATAAATTCTTTAACACGCAAATACTAAACAATCTGTCAGACATATCGTATACTCGTATCAGTTTGTGCAATTTCTACTTTAAATTGGAAATTTTCCCAATTATATTCGGACTATAAAGTTGAAGAAATTAAGCATTTATATTTAAAATTGAGAAAATTCTAATTGAAATTGCTAATTTCAATGTTAAATTAAGCATTTAAATAATAGACATTAGTGAAAAAGCTGTCAAACTCTACGTGACATTCTCTAAAGGCAATACTATTTTACGAGTATATGCTTAATATCAGCCAGCTACGAATTATTAGGGGGCACATTACAGTCACGGCAATCTTAGACATTTCAATTTCATACTTTGCAACTAATAAATTGCAAATTTAATAAAGTAAAAAAAAGTAAAAAACAATAAAATGATTTTAAAACTGTTCTTTTTTTTATGCACAAAGGAAGCGGATGTTTTGTTAAGGAAACAGCTCGTTTTCATTCAGTAAAACTTTTATACAGGAAAACCACAACATTTTGAATTTTAAATTGAGAAAATTCCATATTAAATTGAGAATTTAAATTTAAAATCGAGAAATTAATTGCATTGAAATATTTTATATCTGA
Source organism: Bellardia bayeri (assembly GCA_950370525.1). Taxonomy (NCBI): domain Eukaryota; kingdom Metazoa; phylum Arthropoda; class Insecta; order Diptera; family Calliphoridae; genus Bellardia; species Bellardia bayeri. Next base: position 97,917,920 of record OX493264.1, read on the forward strand.
TTTTATTTTTTGTTTATTTTGTAGTAAGCAAATTTGAGGAAAATCTATCAGAAATTCAGAATAATATTTAAAAAAAACGGCATCATCGTTTTTGAAATTAAAATTTTCAGATGCGTATAACACAAAAATCATAACAGTTAAATATCACGAGATTTTAGAAATATGAAAATATAACAAGTTGAAAATCGACTGAAAAACAAAACAAATTGCACCAGTTTAAACCACTTTAAATGTTAAAGTGGCCCTATTTTGACACCCAACCGCTCCGTGCCTGGAGGGAGGGTTTGTTAAATTTAAATTTAAATCTGTTTCACTGTGCAATCGGGCCATAAAGAGGCAAAGCTCTTGTATAAGGTCCACTTCTAAAAATATATATTAATATATATACAGTGAGCGTTAAAATAAAGTCAACTCCACATATTATGCTTAATTATAATAATATCAACAATAATATTATATTAGAGAATTATTGTATTTTATATTGTTATTTAAGTAAAATTAAATTCACAAATTTCTACGCGTCAAAATAAAAATAAAAACAAAAAACACTGTCATTCCAAAAGTAGTTTTAAAGGTACGGTCACGCTTAGAAAATATTTGCTAAAAAAGACGTAACCACTACATAAAATATATTTGAACTAGTTTACTTATTTAAAAAAAACTTCATTTATTTCAGACAAGACACAACAAATATTTAGTTTTATTTTTTTTGATGCTGTTTGATCGTGCAAAACTCCTATAAGATTAAACAACTTCAAACAAATTTGTGCTAAAACAAGTGGTTACGCTTTTTGAGTAAATATTTGCCAAGTGTGAGCATACCGTAATTCTTTAAATTTTTCTTCGTTTGAAAGTATGTATAACATGAAACTGCCGTTTAAAATAATTGCATGTTTAATAATTTATAATTAAAAGAGATTCACCCCTATCGTGAGTAAAAATTCCACATGAAATTTGTTCCCTTTTCACAATTTTCCTATTAAAATTCAATGTTAAAAAAATAAAAGGGAACAAATTTCATGTGGAATTTTTATTCACGATAGGGGAGATTAAGTTGTGACATTAATGGCCGAATTCTCGGCTATTAGTTAACCATTGGTAAAATAAAATACTAACTATTGTTTAACTATTACTTGTTATTCTTATGGCAAACTAAGAATTGCGAATAAAGAATCATTAGTTAAGCCTTTGCCATTAGCTAACTAAAGACTATGAATTTAGCCAAAAGTAATGAACAATTTACAATTTGAAGACAAACATCAATTGAGTCTGGACAAATCATAATAGACTTACATAGAAAAGGTAAATAATACCTGAGTGAAATTGGTGAAATCATTGGAAGACATCACTGTACAAAAAAAAAATTATAGACAAATATACCAAACACAATATCAATACAATAGAAAATTTGCCTGATGCCAAAACGACCAAAGCGTCTTATAAAAATTTAAGCAAGAGCTATAGTAAGAGAAGTAAGATCAAAATCAACATGTAGTGGTGTGACAAAAACTTCTAGAAAACCTGTTAATTCGAGTATAATTTAAAAAAATCTTTGCATCATGGTAAAGTGCCACGGAAGAAGCTCTTTATGCCAAAGAGCAACCAATCGAAATTTAAAAGCGAGTCTCAAATTTTTTGGAATAGTTTTTTTTTTAATTTTATACAATTTTATTTGGAAATTTATATTCTATTCATCCATGAAAGTTTGAGATATTTAGTTTTGAGATACTGTCAAAAAATATGACGAACCAAGAACAAAGTATTTAGCAATAAAATATGACGGCGGCTCAGTAATGGCCTGGGGTTGTAAGGTACTGTGGTCTGGGGTCGTGTAATCCTACATTTAGAGAAACTACAATGCAAAAGGAGGATTATCTCAACATTTTGGAAAACAACAAAAGCCTCTCGTGCAGAGAAATTAGAACTAGCGCAGAACTGGATTTCCCATCCCAACAATGATTCTAAGCCTATCTCGAAAATTGTGAAAGAGTAAATGCTCAATCATTGCCCAAAAACATTATCCTTTGCAGTACCCAGACCTCAATCCAATTTGGCACCTGTGGCAATATCTGGACAAAAAATAAGTCAAATTAATATTTCTTGCAACAAAAATACTAAATAAATGAAACAAAATTTCGCCAGATTTCACTGAAAAAAAAAACTGTTTGATTCTGTGCCTAGAAGATTGTCAGCAAAAGGACTACAAACAAAATATTACTTTCCGTGCCGTTGCGGACAAACCTGTTAAAAACAAAAATTTGCTAAGCAATTGTAAGTGACAGCACAAAACAGCTGACTTCCGCACAACAAAAAAAAATTTTGGTTTATTACAAAAATTTTCAATTTCTTTGATTTTAATTAAGTTTTTGTATAAAAGATACAAAAATATAAAAAATAAGCGATTGATGACAGAAAACTCATTACTTTAGTCGAAAGTAATGACATATTGTACATTACATTTTGTTTTTTTTTTATTTATTTTTGCGGTATGTGTTGTCTGTTTACCTAAAACAGCTGATACGTTTATACAGAACAGCAGCAGAAAGTAAAGACTAATGAAGCCTTAAGTTACTTATGAATTATGCAAAATATTTTGTTTTAAATTTGTACTTTTGGTACATAAAATAAACCATTTGTTTACTTTATATTGACGCTAAGAGTCATAACAATATTGAATTCGAAATCATATTTTCCAAACATGAAACTTATGGATGTTGTGAGAATCGGTTCGTATTTGTACATACCCCTTATATTAGTTATACTTCCGAAATTCATTTAAATACGCATACATCTTGTATAAATATCATTATCAAGTTAAAATTCATTATTAATAATCCTCTTCTAAGGTAGAATTAGCCGAACGTCCACCGTTAAGAAACAACTGGGGCCAGATTAGCGCATCCGTTATCGAATGAGCTATCGTCTCGAAAAATGATTTCGATATCGAAATTATGATAAAATGTACTAAATTTCTTGCTCGATATCGAATGCCATAATCTCAAATAAGAAAATTACGATAAATTTTACTCGATATCGAATGCGGTAATTTGGCCCCTGATCCCGTTTTTTTATTTCAAATCAATGGAAATGCTTACCGAATATTAATATCACGTTAAGAGAACATCTCAACCTGTATAAAATATAATTTTCTAACGTTTGTACAGCAGTAATGTGCTGTTTGTATGTTAAATTGTAATGGGGTAAATTCGGCCTATTTTTTGGTACTTTTTTTTTAAATAGTGTTTGTGGAAATTGAGCTACACGATTTTATGTAATGCAAAACTACATATATGAATATATGTATATAATAAAAAAAATCATATATAATATGAATATAAGAAAACATATGCATAACTATGTGTTATAAATATTGCAAATTGAATACATATTGAATTAAATTATAGTAAAATATATTGAATTGATAATATAAATAACTATCAAAGTGCTAGATTATGTATGTAAATGAACACGCACACACACACACACACACAAGTTTACGTCTATTAAAGCCATTTTGGTACTTTTTCAAGCAAGCATGTACGAAAAGTAACTTTACAATGAACATCACTGTTTCGAACAGCTGACTGATTATTTATTGTATGTATACGAATAGTGTTTTTCCTGAACTTATTTAGTAATTTTGAAATCAAATCAGTAAATAAATCCGCAGAATACATTATAATTGAGATTACAATACCAATACCTCATTTTGCGTCGGGGTTGCGTTCCAAAAATACAAGACGCAAATTGAAACGACGCAAAGTGAATTAAGATTTTCTATAGAAAACCATGTAAAGATCGAAGATAGGTTCCAAGTTACGAAAATACAAAGTCGTCGGCTTTCTTTCATATAAAATTGGTCCATTGTTTGCTGAACAGCTTCTGTTTCAACGTAAAATATATTTCCTTGTAGCAATTCTCTGTATTACTGCCACTGGCATTATTTTTAGATAATGCTTTAATTGTTTTGGCATCAAAAAAGCTTTTTGCTTTTGTCTGAAATGCCATTTTACTTAATGGTATTCTCTCGCAACTTTTTAAGCCAAATAGAAAGCAATGACTACATTTCGATCATCAAGCTCTTCTTGTACGGGTCATCGTTTTAGCATCTAATGATGTTGCAGATTTTGCAGAAATTAAAAAAAAAAAAAATTCAACACTCGAACCCGAAACAAAGCAACCTCGAAAATCTAAGGACGCAAAGTGAAAATTAGTACTAAATACGCAATGACGCAACTTCAAAGAAAACGTAAAACGAAACGACGTACATACGGACATACATATGTATGTAATTTAAACTCAATTAGAAAACAAAGGATTAGACACAAAACACAATATCGTTGTACCATATGTTTATTTTTATTTGTTTGTTTGATGTACGGCAAATTTTTAAATGTTCTATAAGCACTTCAACCGGCTTACAGTACGGAGACATGGACGTTCGGCTAATTCTACCTTTACATGTGTTAGCTCATAACCTCTAACTACTTTGTCTGTGTATAAGTTTAGCATGAGTTTGACATTTTAATTCTGTGTTCTGTTTTTTTTTTCTTTTATAAATTTGTATGTTTTAATTTATAATTATGTTTTGATTACAAATTATATGCAATATTTTCTTTGCATAAAATTGCATGATTTTACAAAACATCCACAAGCAGAGTTATTGTTTTGTTTTCTTTAATATATGCATGTGCAATATTTTGTGAAATGTGTGTAGGTATGAACTAGGCTGTTGCAAAAGTACAAAAAACAAATACATACATAAATACATCTACTTTTTTTCGTTTACTTAATTTTTATAAAGTAAAATGCTCTTTCTCTTGTAAAATACAAACTCAATAAATATTGTCTTTGCACTAAATAAATACAATAAGTGTTTGGAGAGGCAGTTCTTAAACTACTTATTGAAATACTCGAGTATTTTGCAAGTTTTATTTTATTTGTGTGAAATTGGAAAAATATTACAGGAGAAGAAAAAGACTAAAAACAAAAAGCATATCGTTAGTTAAAATGCAAAATATGTATATGTAATATTAAAATAGAATTATAGAATTAAATCCCAATATTTTCATTAATTAAAATGTCTTTGTATTTTTATCGAAAAGAATAATAACTGCAGTTTCTTCATAGTTATAGTTAGGCATTTTTTTAAATATTAGTTACGTTTTTTGGAATATCATATCGTTAGTCGTGTTATAAATAAAAAAAAATATAAAAATGAAAAATTTAATTTTAATAAAACAAAATAAAAATAACTTCAAAATTCAATTGTTTAATATCCTATTTTAATGTCCATTATCTATCAATTAATCTTCTACTTCATTTATTTCATGGAAAAGAAATAATTTAAAAAAACGATGCAAGAAAGACAAATTGAACAACCATAACCATTGCTTGCATTTAGTTCTTAAAATACCCATATTGTAAAATAAGAACCTTGCAAAATACTACAGTATATTAGCAAAAAAAAAATGATTACTTCACTTTACTTCTAGTGAGCAAGAATGAGTAAATACAAATACTCTGAGAGTATAAAAGAGTAACATTTTTCTTTGTGTTTTTTTTTGTTTGGCATTTATTTGCTTTGCTTCTCTTTTGTACTTGGAATTAGTATGAGAATGTTTAAAAAAGCAAATGTTTTTGAATTTAAATGTATTTAGTGCAACAGCCTAGTATGAACATGTAGTACACCTAATTCTGTTTTTATACGATCTTTAAAATTTTAAACAAATTTTACATTTTTTACGCGATTTTATTCCATTTAGCAGTATTCAAAACCTTTTGGGCGTATATTTTTTTTGGTTAAATTAAATTTTTGCGAAATATGTTCATGTCACAAATTTAGGTGAATTCCCTTTTTGTAGATACAAGCAAATTTACTTGTCAAAGCAATTGTAAAAAGCAGAAATTTAGGGAAATTCCCTTTTAGTGCATACAATCAAATGAACTTTTCATACATTTTTTACACTACTTTTAAGCTTTAGAGTGCATATCTTTTATTTTTCTCTAATAACTATGCTTGTGTAAAAACACTTGTATATGTGATTTAATATTATAAACCTGAATAGTTTTTTGAAAAAAATCATTGTTTTTCACTACTTTCAATAGGTTTTAGAGATAAGGAACCAATCACCTACATATGTATCTATGTATGTATTTCGCATACGACCAATGTCTTTTTTTACACGAAGTTTTCCGCAACCAATTACCGTTTAAAAATAGTATTAGGTTAGTAAATTCATACAAATATATATTTGATGTTTAATAGACTGTTCCAAAAATGAATTACTGAATTGTGATCGTCACTCCTAATTTTAAAAACACATTCTGAAAAGCCAGTCTCATTTGTACCTAAATGAATAAAAATTATTCTTCATTTTGGGAGGACAATTTATATTCCTCTAATGAAAATCCGTTACTGATTTATTAGATCATATTAATTGTTGTACTGATTACTTAGATCAAAGTGTTTTATTGTCCGCTTTCACTATTCAATTGCCTATGCTGATTACAATTAGGGCTTGTTTATATATTTTTCTATTACTTATTAAAATAAGACTGTATATTCTTCAGAACAGGGTATCCTAAATTAGCTAGATTCGTGCTTGGCCTAAAACAGTAAAAAAAATAGTTTCAAAGGCCAATACTTTCAATAAATTTATTTTGAAGAAATGTTTCAAAACAAAAGCTAATATCTAATTGGATAAAATCTTATATTTTGAATTTATACACCCAATAAAATTTAATTTAATTGTGCAGAATTCATGCAGCTAAATGCCATGAAAATGGGTCCATCTAAAAAAACTGGGTTTGTTCGTGTAGGTTACTAAATGGTCGTTCTAGATCGAATATATTATTTTAAATGTTTATAATGGAATTGTTTGTTGCCTGAATATTAAATGAAATGAAATTATTCTATTAATATATGTGTGGGTGTTGTTACATATATGTATGTATAATTGAAAGAGTGAATTTAAATGAGCAATAAATTCATGATAATTGTTGTTTCTGGTTTTTTTTGCAGTTAATTGCGTGCACGCGTTCAAACTCAATTAAAATGTGGCAAAAAGGTATGGAAAGTGGTATTAACAACACAAATAAAATATGCATGTTACACCTTTACGGTAATATTTTTTTTAACATTTATTAACTAACCTCATCCACATTATACATTCATATATTATACATGGTTCTGCTTGATCGTTTTTGCATTTTTTCAATACCAAACAGACCTAATTTCTTCCAAAATAATGCTCAAATGACAAATAATAAGCTAAGTGAGTCTAAAATGTAACGCAAAAAGTACAATTATACCATGTTTGCCATCCCTGTAGGGAAACAGAATACAGATTAAATTCAAATATCGATACCTATTAATTTCAATTTACCAATCTCTAATCAAACATATTCATAAAATTTATTGAAAGTTCATGTCTCTAAAGGTGGAGAAAGGTTTGTGCTTAACAAAAAATTTTTCCGGAGAAAATTCATGATAATTGTTTCCGGAGAAAAATTTTTTTACTGAGAGTTTTTTGCAGCACGATTAACCCATTTCGAACGATTTTTCTGAAAAATCAAAGCTGCCATATGTAAACAAAATCTATTAGTTTTACAAGTGCGACCATTGATTTATTTTGCTTTGGGTTTTAAATGTCAAAATACAAATATTAAATTATTTAAAAGTATTGTGTATTCAAAATCACAGATATAAATTCAAAACGAATGAAAAAAGAAAGTTGATTTTGCTAATGGCCATGGAAATACATAAGGCATTGTTCTTTGTATGAAAAAAATGCAACCTATTGGCAACTCAATTTATTTTTGTCCAGAAAAAATGTAAAATTAAACCAATTCAAGTTCGGAAAAAATATTTTCTCTCTCTCAAAAAGAGAGACGTCAAACTTCATATAAAAAAAAAAATTGTTCGAAGTTTATATACAAATGTACTCGTATTGGTTTTGACTGTGTTTTAATAAATTTTAATCATTTTATAGCATTTTTCCAAAGAACTATAAAATTAATTTTTTTTGGGTTGCTTTCAGTTTAAATTTATTATTTTTATTCGAACTGTTAATTTTAAATTTTTTGATATTTATTTAGTCGGGCTCGAGTTCATTAAATTTAATTTTCATTAAATTATTTTTACTGAAGGTAGGAATTGTTTATAACTTGAAAAATTTTTTATTAAAATTTTTATTGATAATTTTCTTGGCTGGGATTCGAACCTGGGTTGTTGAATTTACATATGTTTCGAGAAACACCACTTTCTCTCATCAGAATTCTTTGCGTTCTACCCTCTGCACAACTGCGGTGCCTGCTAGCCAACAGACAAACATCAATGTTTTAACCAGTGTTACCTGGTGGTTCGAAATTTGCTGTAATTATCATTTTTATTTATTAATTTCTATTTAATATGTTGCCTCCTTTTCTTCAGTTTTTTCATATTCATGTCGAGACTTCGTCTCGAAAACCTGAATACATTCGTTTAAGTACAATTGCAAACATTAGCTTAGTTTTTTTTTTATTAATCCACTTTTTATGTCTACCTACATATACTCGTATATGGGTATATTGGGTCACGGTCCAGCTAAAAAGTAAGTTCATCCACATAATAGTTATTCTTATCTGCAAAATCAGGAAGATAAGTTTGCAAAATACACAGATAATATTATTTCCTAATTATTTCTTCGAGTCTTTGGTCCGAACTCCGAGGTGCCATCATGTAAAGCAGCCCATATATCATGACGCTACTCTCACCGTGCTTAATTGCTTGGTTTACATGATCTTTGAATTCTCTGGGCTGTTCAGCGCCAGCAATATTGTTTACCTTCGGTTTGAAAACCAATATCACGAAGTGATCGTCTTGCTGTCCACCGGTTAACGGGTTTGCCTATTGCTATGTCGGTTTGTCTAAGGCCTAGAAAATGGCGAAACCGGTGCCATGAGCTGCCGGAGCTCGAAACTGGAACGAGTTTGATTGTTTCACCCCAATTTAAATTCGCAGCTGACTAGAGTCTTAGCTAGTTTCACGGGATCAGTTAAAAGTCCGGAGATTCGTCCCTTAACTTAAAATCGCGGGAAGAGGAGATAGTTGATAAAAAGACTGATGTTTGTACTAGTTACAAACTTCTGGCCACCAAATTATCTGTAGGTGATACTGATGGCAAATTTCCTTTGTGCCTGAAAAAGATATTGGAGGGAACATAGTCTGCGGCATGAATGGTCGATGGCCCGTTCTCGGACGCAGTTCAACGTTGCGGTCTGGTTAGGGTTCGCAACAAAGTTTGACTTAATTAGGCTAGTGGCAGCAATGGACTGTGCAGCTAGGGTCGACTGTGTTCATTTCAATAATTGTTTCAGGCTGTGGCAATTTGATTAAACTATGGATGGCACACGCAGAGAATAAATATAGTCTTGCATGTTTACTACAACTATTTCAACATGTTTTCAAAATATTATGGTGACTGTAATTATTTATATGGTTAAGTTTACCATGCACATGATTATAGCAATCATATATATGATTATAGCAATTATGTAATGTTTATGGCAATCAGTTTTGTGAAGAAAGATTATACCATATTATGTTGTTCTCTATCATAAACAAAGAGCAACAAATTATGATAAATATATCATCATAAACATGATAGCAACAAAATCATAATAGTAATCATCTGAATCGTAACCATAATATTGTTAAAAACCTGGAAAAATGTTGACATTGTAAACATGTACAACTATATTTTTTCTCTGTGTGTAGAGATTAAATAGACCAAACACTCTAACAAGGTGTTTGTACAGAGATGTGTGCAATCCATGTCTTAAGAGTTGTGAATTGTGTGTCTTGAGAGACATGCAATATTGCATGTTCTTGTAAGGCCTTGGTTGCACATTCGTCAACACGGTGTGAAGAACACTATGTGGTTCTCTCTGTAAAACCCAGGACTTCCGCTATGGAAACATCTTGTAATGTTAAACACTTGTCTCTTTTCATTTGTGTTATTATGGGATAAACTCTGCATTCGTTAATAGTTTTAACAATAGTGGTACAATAAAATGCATTTTTTTTGGATATTTATGACGACTAATTGAGTTACTTTAAGTTACTTTAGCAGCTATCACTCGCTGAGAATAGCTTATTTCTGCCATTCCTAGATTATTTTTCTCAATGGCTCCTAACAATTTCTTTATTGTTTATTATAATTTGTATAAGAAAATAATTTGTGTTGGATAATTTGCAAAAAGTGTTTACTAGATGCAATTAAAGTAATATGAAACATAGTTTTTCGGTCGTAAACAAATCAAACACATACAAATCTAACGAAAGACTTTGATTTTTCTATTTTGTATTGTAAAGTATTTTGTTTAGTATTAAACCTGAAATAAATGAAGGAAGAAATGTTTAAATTTTTTTCTAAATTAGTAATCAGCATTTGTGATCTATACTGTATAATACATTAAGAAGTAAAGTATCAACAACATATTTGAAAACTCTATTAGTTAGTAGAATCAAAATTTTTGCATTTTGTACAAAACTTTTATTCTATTAAACTGATCTAGATGATTTGCAATACCTGCTTAGGACACTAATAAACATTGTAGATAAATTTTACTAATATATGTTTTGTATTCTGGACTTGAGCGTGTTTTACACAAACATAAAACTTTTATAAGCAATTAATGCTAAAGTCTGGTTCTTTACTCATTATTTTAATACGGTGAATGTCATTAGGTTAGACTTCTTATGAATAAGTCACTACTATAATATCAATGAAGATTCAATAAATAAACAATTGAAAAAATAATAATATCACTGAAACTAGTTCCTAAAGGTACGGTCACATTTGGCAAATATTTGCCAAAAAAAGACGTAACCACTAAATCACATATATTTGAAGTCGTTTATTTATTTAAAAACAACTTTTCTTATTTAGGTCAAATCACAACAAATATTTATTTGGAATTTATTTGATGCTGTTTGAGCTTGCAAAACTCTTGTAAGAGTAAACAACGTCAAACAAATTTGTGCTAAAACAAGTGGTTACGCTTTTTTGAGTAAATATTTGCCAAATGTGACCTTACCTTAATTAGTATTGAATTAAATAACCAGAAGTCGTTATCAGTAAAAACCGAATGTTAAGGAAATCATTAGACAACTACTTCTACTACTATTAATACATGCGGTAAGTAGTAGTCATTGTTAAGTAAGCTATTGAGTAATTCCAAGTCATATGTATGTATATATTTTGAAGTATCTACTAAATGTTACAAACGAAACAACAAACTTATACTCCATTGCCAATTGTAGCGAATATAATAAATATTAGAAAATGAAACTACAACAAAGTACATAAATCTATTGATTTCTTGTTGTATTTATACATTTTCCAAACAAGATAAAAAGAAAATGAGAATAAACCAAAAGAAAAAAAAAGAAAACATCTACAAGATATACAAAGTTGGAATCAATACAGGACTTAAATAGGATTTTTATGGTAAATGTCAGCAACAGTTGTATAACATTTTTATGAGCTTTTCTTTTCCACTTTTTCTTATTGTATGAAGCTTTGTATATTTATATACAGATTTGTTGTGTTTCAGAGCTGTTTTGTTGTTTTGTAGTTGTTGCTGCTGTCAAATAAAATCAAATTGTGTAAAATGGAAAAGTAAACTGAATTTGTCATCATGTAAATGAGAATTCTATGTGAATTTATTAATTTATTAATAAAGAATTTAAATATTTGTTAAAATAAGTTAGTTTGTGCCTGGCAGCTGGTTCGTGGTGCGTGTGTTTAATATAACAAAAGAAAACATTGCACAGCCATTCTAATAAAAGTTTTGTGGAAAAAGCTTTTTTCTATTATTAAATCAAATTATTTGCATTTTTGTGTGTAACTTTGTTGGTGTTTTTTAGTATTTTTTTTCTTCGAAACAACATTTCTATGAATGCGTGTATTTATTACTTGGAATACTTCTTTGCCAATGAATTTGAAAAACAATTTTTTTAAATTATAAAAAAACCACCGCATTGTTGAGGACCAAGTTCTATTACTTGGTTAAGAAAAAAAGAGTCAACCAACCAAAATGGCTAGAACCACAAAAGAAAAATTTATTTTTATTTTAATTTAATTCAAAGTATATACATACATATAGATCGTTATCACTTTCTTTTTATTCGCTACGCTTCTTTTCGAATATATTGGTTTAGAAAATTTATCTAACAAGTTATATATAAAAAAACACTCAAAGTTAGCAAAATCGACTATACAATTCAAAATTTATTAAAAGACTACGGCAAACAATGAATCGCCAAAAATACAACAAAGAAATTTCGATTTTATGCAAATTAACGAAGAGATTTAACTAAAACTAATATGTATATGATTTAACTAAAGGTAATATATGGAGATATATGCGCCTAAAGAAGAAAAAAGGAAAAACCAACGATGGGAGTACCAACACTATTTATACTAAAGTTTTATAAACCTATACGAGGACGGTTCGAAAACTTCTTTGCCTAGAACAGAAAGCGCGGTATAAACAGCAAATAGTTAAGTGTTTTGGAAACTTCCATCTCTGGTATGAGCACATGTTAAATTTCTTTTCGATTTGGCAACTCCTTCATATAGAAGCAGGTGTTCAAAAATGATGCATCCGGAAAAATAAGATTAAAATCAAATTCGTGGTGTCATTAAATATTTAAATAAAAAAGGTTTAGCGGCACAAGAAATTCATAATGATAGAGTGAATGCATTAGGCGAAAGAGCTCCTTCATATGCAACAGTCAAAAATTGGGTTGCTGAATTTAAACGCGGTCATACCAGCATTGAGAATGAACCACGTAGTGGACACCCACTACGAGAAATCGAGAAATAAAAGTGCGTGAAATATAATGGGCATCTCAAATGATCGAGTCCATTTAATTTTGCATGCAGAACTACAGATGAAAAAGCTTACTGCAAGATGGGTGCCGCAGTTGTTAACAGTCGACCAAAAACGCATAAGAATGAAAATTTCTCCATAAATAATAAAATGGATTTTAAACGTTGTTACATAACTGTTGATGAGACGTGGATACACCACTACATTTCAGACACAAAAGAATAATCCAAGCAATGAACTGAAGCTGAAGGAAGTGCCGCAAAGAAGGCAAAGAAGGCAAACAAAATTCAATGGGCTGGTAAGGTTATGGCAACGATTTTTTGGGACTTCAAAGATATTTTATTGATTGACAGTCTGGACTTTTGTTTGTAGCACGGGATAAAGTTCTCATTTTGCTTACAGTTGAATATTTGCTATAATACTATGCCGTGTAAAAATCTACACGACAGGAACATTTGGTGTTTATTGCAACTGAAACTCAAATCTTAGTCCTGTTTCATACTCTACAGTTTTAGCTGGCCAGTTTTTGTTCAATTCTCTTTTGAACTTGCCGTTTCATTCACACACCTCAATTCAATTTTCGTGGAAAAAAACAAAAGGAATTTTTTACTCCATTTCTCGCCCAAAAATACTTGCCTTGAAGAGTCAGAATTGAGGAGTGTGAAAGCGGACTTACAACCCTACCTCTATGTAGGCTGCCTGTCAGACATTACCAGGCGCACAAACTAGTCAGAGCAAAGCTTTTAAAAAATCTCACTCACGAATACAATGTCTATTGACATTAACTTCAGACGATTATAGAGAAACCATAAAACTTAACGTGATAAACTAGAACATTTTTGTATTTTTTGTTTAGTTTTAAATTAAATTAAAAAATTAAAATGTTCACTTTTGCAATACCCCTTTCAGACCTGAGGCAAAACTACCAGTTTTTCTTTTATAATTTTTGCAATATGTAATCTTTATAGCGTATGAAAATTTTGATATCCTTTAAGGATTTTCAGGAGACGCACACTTGATGCATCTCGGTTGATTTTCATTAATATATTTAACTAAAACACATTTTTATTGCATTCAACGATAACAATTAGTTTGAGATATTAAAATTTATCGTTATTTGTAATTAAAGACACTTTGTTACTTCCACGGCTCCACTTCCACTAAAAGGTGACTGAAGAATTCCGCAATACTTCAAGTAATGGTAAATCAAACAAAAGAGAATTGTGAGAAGCAAATATAAAAACCGAAACCCACCCGCACAATCCATCACGGTCTGAAAGGGGAAACATGTTTTTTGCACTGCATAAAATAAGCTGTGAGCCACTGTAATTAAATTGTATTATTATGAAAATATTAATTTAAATAAATTGACAAGTATTGTTCTTATTATTTTTTTTCAAACACTCTTCATTATGCATTATATATCAAACTTTGACAACTTGTTCTTTGGCAATAGCCAGTTTCGCTTCTTTGTTTCTACAATTGCCTTAATTTCTGATTCGAAATCTACTTGTGTGTCTGTGTTCTTGTTAAAATTTCTACAACAATTGTTTATAATTTCATAATCCTTTTTCAACTCTCTAATCCCTCAACCCCTTTTCATTATACTCGTTGTTGTTGATTACCAATTTCATTTTTGTATAGATGCTGCTGCTGAAAAAAACTCCTAAAAATCAAATGAAATCAAATGAAAATTCCATATTGCTGACGGCACCAGAGAGCACAAGCAAGCAGTCATTTTATTTTCTACTTTTATTCAAAATAAAAAATGGTCTGCAATGAAATTATGATTGTAAATAAAATACTGGTATGTATTCGAATTTACAGACATGAAAAGAGAACAAGTTAAAGAGTAAATGTAAATTGTACATGTTAAATATATAGACATATATATATGTATTTGAAATACAAATCCTCAATTTATTTAAAGAAATCACTGGTGACAATTGTTTGTAACTAACTTTGGTTTGTATTATCCTGGCATAAGGGTAATAATTCAAATGCAAAAGATATTACTCCAACCTCTAGTCAGAGATTTAAAAATCGATTTAGTTCTTGGTTACTCTTCAACACAAAATATAATGATATGCACGTAGTGGTGGGGTGTCACAATGCCATGGGACATAAAACCATAATGGCTTTATGTCTCAATCTCAATACAAACGGACATAAAGCTATAATTTGGATATGGCCTTAAGTTTCATACCAATTTTAGTGAAATGAGATATAAAGCCATTATGGTTTTATGTCCCATTTGATTTCAAACACAATTTTATCGTTGGGAGTTATTTCACTTCTCTTAAAATTGCATTTTAGTAAATTTTGATGCAAGTAGTTGCAAATACAGGGAATCTGTACAATGCGAAGCCGGTGTTCTGTATACCATGGAGGAGAAAATCCTTCCGCCCGGCCGTAGGGAGAATACCGGATTAGCATTGTTTAAATTTCTTGTATTGCCTGCCTATGGCCGGTCGGAAGGATTTTCTCCTACATGGTATACAGAACACCGTCTTCGCTAGTACATATTCCTTGTATTGCCGGCCTACGGCAATGTATGTTTTACATGAAATAGGGTGACACGCAACATTATTAAAAATATGGCTTTATGTCTCATTTTTGGAAAAAAAAATTATTCCTCAATGGAATGAGACTAACGCCATATGGTTTTATGTCCCATGACATTGTGACTCCCCACCGCACGAGGTTTATTTTGTACAGAAATACTTATTTATGAAACTACAAAACCTATACATACTTAAAGTATTGGACAAAATAATGGGAACTACTTTTCAATTATTATTAATTTTTATTAATATTTCAATTATAAAGAAATATACTCGCATGTGTACCAAATTAAAGCACTTTAGTCTGGTAACCAATAACATTTTAATACAACTTCTTCATTTGTTCCTGGACAAATTAATAAGAAGAATATATTCTTAAGAATTATTTTTAAATTCCTATCAGTCTAACTTTAGGTCTCACATAATATTAATATCAGGGGGGCTACTGCGTATTCCGATTCGAAAGCAAAAGTTTTCGAAATACAATGTAAAAAGTATACGAATTCGAATGATTTTCTTTTCGAATCGAAGTAGAAAGTAATCACCCAGAGTATGGGAGATATTACCTATTATGAACCGATCATCCAAAAATTTAGTGCCATGACTTCCGTGAATATAAATATTATGTGTGTTAAACTTTATCTCGATATAAATACGTTTAAAAGATTTATGGAGGTTAAAGTGAATTACGAGAGAGTCTTATATGGGAGTTTTGACTATTTATGAAATGACTATTATAAAATTAGGTATCATCAAACTCATTTTTGTTAAATTTTATGCAGATAACAAAATTTTTAAGAGATTTATGGTTCTTAAAGTGATTTTCGGAAGTGGGACTTATATGGGAGGTACGAGTAATTATGGACCGATCGTCATAAAATTCTACCATATTATATGTCTCTATACGAAACTTATTTGTGTTCATATTATTTGGAAACCAACATTTTTAAGAGATTTATGCTCTTTTAAGTGATTTTAGGAAGTGGGCTTTATATGGAAGCTACGACTAATTATGAACCGATCTTCACGAAATTTGTAGATGTGATTTAGCTTCATTTACTACTCATTTGTGTTGAAATTTGTTTGCATAGTTGCATAATTCAAAGATTTATGATCGGTAAACCCCATTTTCGGGAGGACATTTGTATGGGGGCCAGGTGAAATAATGGACCGATTTTCACCGGTTTCAATCGCATACATCCTTGGGCTGAAAAAATATCACGTACCAAATAGACTCAGATATTGATTCAAAGTCAATCGGGTGGGTGTTGGACCAATATTTCTGGGCGTTACAAACATATGCACAAATCCAATATACCCTAACCACTATTGTGGTGTAGGGTATAATAATGTTAAACACAACTTGTGTAATATTTTTATAATATCTTAGTCCGCTTTCACACTTTTCAATTCTGACTCGTCAAGGCCAGTATTTTTGGTTGAGAAGGGAAAAGAGAATCAAAACGGGTACCAACTTGACGTACTAGTCAATTTTCTTATTTCCTTTTATTTCCATTCATACATGTTGATTTGCATTAAAAAGCATGAAAATTGAATTGACGTGTGTGAATCGAATGGCAAGTTCAAAAGAGAATTGAACAAAAACTGGTCAGCTAAAACTGAAGAGTGTGAAAGATGACTTACAGTATTTTATAAATAAATGTCTGAATTTAGAATATTTTATTAATTCGGATTAAATTACAATGTCAAAACAATTTAGTTTATTAAGTTTTATATAACATTTTGAGTACCGAATCCAATTCATCCCTCATATACAGGTACTTATACAGGTACTTATTTGCAAAGATTTTCGCATTTTTGTTATTTAAATTTATTTGGCTGAATACGTTTTGTTAAAACCGGAAAAGTTTTTGTAGAATTTCCCCGTTGAAATTCAGAAATTGTTTCCTCTAAAAAATTTAGT
The DNA here is from genome assembly GCA_950370525.1 of Bellardia bayeri. Lineage (NCBI taxonomy): Eukaryota > Metazoa > Arthropoda > Insecta > Diptera > Calliphoridae > Bellardia > Bellardia bayeri. The sequence goes on from OX493264.1 coordinate 97,935,290, forward strand.
TCATCGAATTCAGAATATAAATCTGCTTTTTTATGTTTACAAATAAATAAGTAATTTCTACTATTATTTGGAATTATTATACATACTTACCCCCTTATTCAAAAACGATTATTAAATTTAACAAACGTTTATTAAGCAAATTTTTATATGGAAATCTGTCTTAATAAACGTTTGTTAAATTTAATTATCGCTTTTGAATAAAGGGGTTAAACTTAACAACTGCCAATAATTAAGAAAACACTACTACAGTAGTTTTGACTTAACTGCCACTCTTTTAGCTGCCAATTTGAGATACCTGCCAAAAAACTACAAAATTTTACTCATTTCTTTAATTTCGTATGAAATGTACTTGTTTAAGTTCCAATTTCATATGTGCCAATTTAAGTTAGCTGCCACAAATATTTGGAATTATTATCCCATATTCATTGATAATTTTTTATTTAACTCCCACAAAATTTTTTTTGCAAATAACGAACAAATATTGAAGTTCAGTATCTACCTCCAAATACTGCTGCCATACTACAGCCCTTGGATCAAAATTATTGTTAAAAAGCAAATATCTGCTTTGGAGAGAGAAGTTTCTATTGCAGACTTCTATAAATTTAAAATCTTTTGGACGTTCTCTTCTTTGTAAAGCTGTCATGGTGGTTAGAAGCTTTCAATGCCCCCCAAAAATATTGTATGCACCACGAGATTGATATAATTCCAGAAACTATTGAGGATCATATCCTAAAAGGGTCTATAAAAGCTTTTAAGCAAACTTCAATTACTGAATATTTTTCTTAAATGTTACTTTTTAATTACCTGTTCCTTGTTTACTTGTTCCTTTTAATTTATATTATTTTTCCTGAAGTACATTTATGTTGTTTTATTAATAAATAATAAATGAAAAGAATATTTTTATTTTTTTTAAGTTTTGGTTATAAAAATAGGAAATTGTGTGAATCGCACTTATGGGCCTCTTCTGTGGCTAGTAAACGAATCAGATAACTGCCAATTTTTGGCAGTTAAAAAATTTAACTTAAGTGCCATTTTGACTTACCTTCCACAAAATGCGTGCAAAACACGGTGTGGCAGTTAAGTCAAAAGTACTGTATTACTTAAGGTACGGTCACACAACTAACTAACATATATTTGAACTCGTTTATCTATTTGAAAAACTTTTCTTATTTAGGCCAAAGCACAACAAATATTTATTTGGAATTTATTTGATGCTGATTGAGCTTGCAAAACTCTTGTAAGAGTAAACAACGTCAATCAAATTTGTGCTAAAACAAGTGGTTACGCTTTTTTGAGTAAATATTTGTCAAGTGTGACCGAACCTTTAGTTTTGTTTTTAAAATATGTCACGTTCTTTTAAATATTTATGATATTAAATAAGAAAAATAGTTTTTGTCTAAAGAAAAAGAGAATTTGGTAACAAAAACATTAATAAAACATTAATAAAAAAAAAACAAATTATAGAAAATTTTTATAGTTCAAAAAATCGTCACTTTCAATGAAAAAATCGTGAAATCGTCACTTTGCTAATCGTCAAAATGACGATAAATCGTCAAATCTGACAGCTATGATTTGTTCTCTTATGTGTATGATGATTTGAATTCTTTGTCGCTATACAAAAGTGAAAAAATGAGTCCCCAACTTTTTGTTTTCACTAATTTAAACATATGTACTCGTATATGAGAAATTTAACCCCCTGGCCCACGATGTCGAACGATAACGTTCGCTTAGATAAGACTTAAGACACAGACTTGATTGTGGAATAAACAAACTTGATTGATTTAAAAAATAGATACGATAAAAAGTTTGTGTCTTAAGTCTTAGCTAAGCGAACGTTATCGTTCGACATCGTGGGCCAGGCGGTAAATTTTGATAATTTTTTATGATTGAGAAGATCGCAAATCTATCTTTACTCTTTGGTGTTCACATATGTATATATAAATCAATACATATGTATGTATATGATATGTATGTCGAAAAAAAAAACAGATATTGGACGAGAACACAAATAATTATTACGAACAATTGGCAGGTTTAAATTATATTTCGGATTTGGATTAATGACTCTTCAATGAGCTATAATAATAGTATTAATAAGATAAAATCATTAAAATAATTAGATGTAATTACCATAAGAAGTATTTAATTCAATTTTGTATTTTGCTTTAATTACCTATTATGGCATTCAAATAGTAATGTATCTGCAGTAAAACATAAGCTTTTTTTAGAAAACATTCAGCAAAGTGTGGAGTTTATCAAAAGGAGGGTGATTCCTTGAACTTTGGCTTTAAGTCCTGAGTTATTTATTGCAGTATTTAAAAATTATTTTGTTAACTTCTGTCTGTTCAGCTATTCCTCTAACTTGGAAGAATTCATTGAATCTGCACTGACTTTAAATTTACTTTCAATTAAAAATTTGTGCCTGAAAACTTGTTTTAGTTATTTTGTTTAATAGATCCGGGTTATACGTATATCTTATTTTTTTATATTGATGTTGTACTCTTGATTATATAAAGTGCAGAAACTGCTTATGGGTCTCGCTGTTGTTTTATTAAACACGTCGTAGTATTCCTTATTGACCGTATGACCTTGTGGCAAGAATTCATGATGCACCACGCCATTGCAGTCGAAGAAAACAGTGAGTAAAACCTTTACATTTGACCGAACTTGCTTCCTCTGGACGTTTTCATTGGGATGATTGGGCTTTGGTTTCAATGTCATAGCCATACATCCATGATTCGTCACCAGTTATAACATTTTTGAGGAAATCTGGATCGGAAATCTATTCCTTCTTGATTTTTTCTAGATATCGTTTTTGTTTTTAATTTTCCTATTTTCCTTTAAGACACACCAAAGGTCTCCAATAGGTATTAAGCTCCTGGATTATGACGGCCACTGCATAGCAAGGACTTTTTTTCTTAAACCAGAACTTATTTACACCATTTCCAATTGTGTTTTAGAAATATCGAATTATATGGGTGTATAACTTAAAAATGTGGGTTTTTATTTTGACACATGTATGCAATATAAAGTTATTTAAAGTATTTGCGAAGACCTTTTCTCATCTTTCTGGCAACATATGGATTACGCGCCAAAAGAACAGCCCCTATTTTGAGGACAATAATGAGTCAAACAAATTTTGTACACCCTGTTCTGAAGAGAAGCGTATTATAGAGAAAGTCCTCTGCATCGTTCGGAACAGATACAAGAACAGAACAAGTTCTAGACTACAAGGCGAATGAGCTAAAACTGCACATACGTTCTCTTACGCTTCGGGTTATCGTAATGCAACAATTTTTCATCGCAAGTAATGCTACGGTGAACAAAATTATTTACTTTTATTGCGTTTAATCGGCATTTCGGACATGCAAAATCGTCTTTCAAGGTCTCTCGTCTTCTATCCATATGGTACAAAATTTCCCTGCTATTACATAAAAATTCTGTTGCTCGGAAACATTTTGAAATTACTGCTTGAGTATCTCGTTGAGTTTGATAACAAACTCCTCTAATTCATGCCCTTTACAATTTTTTGGTTGGCCTGGACGATGTTTGTCTTCCGTGTAAGAACCACCATTTCTGAACGGCACAATCCATCTTTCGCAAGTTTAAACCGAGCGGCGTTTTTATTAAATTAAAGAAGTAAAGGAAACTCCTCGCATATGACGCTTTGTTGGCAGAAATTTCATTATTTTGGGTGTAAGAAAAACATTGGTTTTTACACTTTACTTATAAAATCATAATTTGACAAATAGTAATGATAAAGCACTATCATAATATAATTGCTTTAGATCATAATATGATTACTTTAGATAATAATATGATTACTTTAGATCATATTATAATTACTTTAAGCTATAACATGGTTACATTGGGTCATAATATGATTACGTATGACAATTTTATGATTATATTATGTTATAATATGATGTTGTAATATAAAATTATGATTAAGAAGAAAATATTATGATGAAATATTACAATCATAATATGTTTTATATACAATCATAAATATTATCATAATATGTTGCTCTTAAATTATGTTTACAGCAACCATGTTTTTTCTCTGCGTGTACAAATTTGTTGTTATTTTTATTGCGTCTGCCGTTGGTTGACAATATGATTTATACAATATACAATATAATTTATTTTTCAAATAAAGTGACGTGATTCTTTTTGGCATCACCCCGTTCTTATTATTTTTTCCAACACTGTATATACTAAGGATTAAAAATTGTGCCTGCTTGTACAATACTTACCAACTGAAGTCGTATACTTCGTACACGATAGTCTGTATAATAAATCAATAAAATCATCACTGTTTTCAATATCCCACCCTCTGTACGTGTACACTGTTTTTAAGCCCTTTTAAAAGCCCCTTTAAATGAAATTGTACGACATTTAAATTATAAAGAATTTTTTGTAGGTTTCCTTTTTCTATAATTCTATCATTCAACGGTTAAGTGATAATTCGGTTTTTATGATTGTATCAGAAATTTTCAAAAAAAAAAAAACCATCATCAGAGAACGTATACAATTAATCATAAAAAGAAAATTTTACTACCGGACTGAATAAATAAATTATAAGAACGCAACAATCACTAAATCTATGTTGGTGTATGTGTGTTTTTATAATAAATTCAAATATAATTTATATGGCTTAAATTCCCCACCAACTATAGTTAAGGTCAGCAGGTCGGTACTTACCAGAAAAAAATTTAAAATTTAAAATATGATGTCAGCACGTCAACACTATAGAAATACCTGTAATAGATACATATGTACATACATACATACATATGTAAAGAAAAAACATACACACACGTGTATTTATAATTTTTTTCATTTGTCCAATTTAACATGAACCTGTTAATCTAACACGCAAAGGTCAAGTATTGAACATTTTATATGGAAAGCTCTCTCGAGTTTCTAATTATTTTATGAAATACACATTTTATTAAAGTTTTATAAGTTTTAATAATTAAAGCTGAATATGTTTGTAAGTATATGGACACCATAACCGCAACATGTGATTTAAGTTATAGAATAATAAATTTTTTTTGTAAAACTAAAGTAACAATTAATACCTTAAGTAAGGTCCTTCTACTATGCAGAATATACTCGTATAATGGTTCATGATAATGGGCTTAAGGTTAGCAATTTTTTCAGTGACCTCATAATTAATGGCGTCAATTCAAAGTTAGGAAAAAAAATAATCGATTTTTGAATTTTTCAATTGAAATTTGTTTATTGTTGTTAAAAGGTGTGCCCTATTTAAAAGCCATGCTACTCTTGCTACTCTCATGCTAAATTTTATTTCCAAATGCCAAATTTATTTCCAAAAAATTATAATTCAGCCCCTTTGTGTATACACCAATACCTCACTTTGCGTCGTTGTTACGTTCAAAAAAAAAAAATTGCACCAATGTTTGCTGAACAGTTTTTTTCATCGTAAAATAAATTGTCTTGTAGCAGTAACACAGACAGTAATACTACTACTAGCATTATGGTGGTCCAATGCTTTACTTTTTCTGCCATCAAATAAGCTTTTTGCCTTTGTCTGAAAAAGCATTTTATTTAATGGTAATCTCTGCGCAACTTGATTTTCAATCCAAAAAAAAATCAAGGACTCCATTTTGATCATCTAAGTACTCCTTGCACGGCTCATTGTTTTATCATCTAATGATGTGGAAGAATTTGCAATAATTAAAATAAAAAATTAAAGTCTCGAACCCAAAACAACGCATCCTCGAAAATCTAACGACGCACAGTGAAATTAGTATTAATGAAGCAGCGACGCAACTTCGAAGAAAATGCAAAACGAAACGACGCAAAGCGAGGTATTGGTGTACATAAATTTAGCTTGCATTATACCTATATGCAAAAACGTTATGATTGTTAAAAATTTGGCAAGTTTCGTGGAATTTATGAAGAGTGAATATACGCTTTCTATATAAGTATTTGATATTATTTAAAAAAAATAGGACTTGTAGATTGATATTTTAGTAAAACGAAATAATGTTATAGATTTTTCGGCTTAAAGATATCATAACAAAATTAAAAACTTATATAGTCTCAAATATCCATAAATCAGTGACACTATCACATGGGTTCCACATTTGTAAAATGAAGTGAAAGTGGAATTTTCATTAAGTTTGTGTTCTATATTTTGTGAAAATGTTTTGAAAAGTCAAATATCATTTTCAGTTTGGTTCATCATAGCTTATGTTTCATTCGTTTTCTAGAATGCCGTGAAAATGTATATATGGACTTGAAAACGAATATAGAACATAGACGTATGATTTTTGCCTGTTTTTATTTTCAAATACCAAAATTCCTGAAACGGAGAAAATATGTTTTAAAATTTGATTTTTTTTTATAAAATTTCCCACTATGACGTTGTTTACCGTTTGATATTAATAAATACTTTGTAATTATTTAAGTCACCTTAAAGTCACGGCTATACAAATGTGAAACATTTTTGAGGATTAGTGCTTTGCGTTTTTAGAAATTTTTTATGCAAACCGAATTTTTTTTTATCAAAATTGGACAACTTTGGGGAGGGCTATGAGACAAATTTTATTTTACATTTAGTTTTCTTGCCGGCTCATATAAAAACTATAAATAGTTCCAAAGAAATTTTCTTTCTATAAAAAATAAAATAAATAATCTTTACTTTTTTCGTAAAAAAATTTAAAGAATAAAACGCTTTTTACATATTTTAAATTTGGATTCGTGTAGCTTGTTATAGGGAAGAGTTTTTTTTAATCGTAAATATAACTGATATTTTAGAAACATTTTTGGACTCTCCGTAGGCCCGCCTTATCTAAAAAAAACCCAAAAGAGATCGAGCAAAATGTAAAAAAATCTGTTAAACTAAAGAAAAAATAAAATCAAAGCAAAATTAAAAAAAAGAAACCTGAATATCTCTTGAACTAAAGGAGATGTGTAGATCTGCTAAAAGACTATTTAAATTTGAAATATCAGCTCATTGGGATCATAAATGAATTTTTAACGATGTTGTTAAAACAAAATTGAGAACCGATATGACCAACTTTGAGAGACTATACACTGGTCCTCATTCCGCCAATGAAAATTTAAATCAACTCGAAAACACCTTTGCTATATATCTCTAGCATCATACCAAGATACCGAAATTTAAAAAAAAAATATGCTTCTAAACCACTGTGCAATTGTGGTTAAAGCGGCGCAAATCTATGCTTGTGACAAACTGTTTTAGGTGAATTTTCAATGCCGGTTACAAGAGGGGCAGAGTTAAGAGTAGACTAGAGTTGGAGTACATCTAAAGATTTTGATATATGAAATATATATAATAGAGTTAGAACAGTTTTACATGTTATGTAAAATTAAAACATATAATATGATAACTTTCGTGTATGCATATCATTTAGAATGAAATTATTAAAGTATTTTTTTTTAATTCTTGTGTTAGATTTTGATTTTATAGAAGCTTTAACTATGTATTTTCTTTTTGTTGCATTAAATAAATCATTACTAGGCTTAGTTTGTTTTTAGCTGGGAGCATCGAAAACATTCTACTTTGCGTATTACTAATGTTTGTCTCATTCCTAAGTAAATATAACTCATACGCATAAATTTTGTTATAAATAACTCAGCTTGAGGCGAAGTATAGATTTAATACAGCAATTTTATGTGGTATAACTATATTCATTTTAGCATGTATACAAGTTATAAAACAATCACATAAACTTAAGGGCTGAACGGCTGAAAAATAATTTCGTTTCTGTGGCAGCAAATAAATCTTGTATTTTTGTTTTCGTTATTTTTAAAACTCCCCTTAAAATATTAAATAAACTCCTTATCACATTTCAACTGGCAGTTTTTTGTCATGCAGACGTGGGTTTGCATGTCTTGGCGTCACTTACATGTCTTTATAGTTTATGTGTCATCTGTGTTGTAAACAATCTTTTGAGATTAATGTTGAAAATAATGATGAAAACGTGTATAAATGTAAATGTTTGTATTGGTTCAATAAAGTTACACTTTCACTTATACATTTTTTATAACCAAAAGGATGGGTGGTATATTAAGTCTGTCATTACGTTGAATCCCGAGAACCCAAAAGTCAATATATTCTGGGTCCTTATAAGATTCTAAGATGATCTAGCCATGTCGGTTCATCTGTCCGTCTGTTAAAGGCACGATAGAGCTTCCAAAAAAAGTCATAGAACAATAAAATGTTTACCAAACATTCTTTGTTCCACCGAAATATTTGTTTTTGGAAATGGGCAAAATCGGTTTAGTAGGATTCGAGTTATAGACCAAAGTTTCAGACAAACCTCGATATTATTCAATTACTTAATATCATGAAATTTTGCACACTTTATTTTTATTCCATTAGTAATGGTAACTAATAATCGGTCCACTATCTCTCATAGCCCCCATATAAATCTCTTCCTCGAATATGGCTTTATGGTACATAAATGTCAACAAAAATGAGTTTCATGCAACGGGAAATCTTAAAACGATATGATTTTTGCTTCGGTCCATATTTTGTCGTAAGCGTAACCACTATTTTTAAGCTCAAATTAGTTAGACGATGTTTAACATTACAAGTGTTTTGTAAATGCAAACAGCATCATATATAATTAAACTAAATTTTTATGGTCATTTGTCCTTAGTACAAAAAGTTTCCCAAATAAAGACAAGAATTATAATGATTATATTATTTAATGGTTACGTCTTATATTTGACCGTAGTAGCCCCCATATAAACTCCATTTTTTTTAAAGAGTAGTAGCACTTGGGCAATTAATATGCCTATATATATAATTGCATTACTTTCTTTGAAAAGGTATAGACTGAAGAAGTAAAGGTGGTGAAAGTAGAAGAAAGCTTTATATCACAACTCTGCAATTGCGTATTATGTTTGTTTTAGTGCAGCATTGCAGCGCCTCTGGTAGTAAGCAGGCACATTATTTTTAAAGCTTGATTCTATAGCCTTTATTTAAATTATTTTACTGCGGTGGCGTTTGAATGCTATACCACCGAAGGTGGGCGAAGGAGGTGATAAATATTAGTTATGATGAATAGGAAGAAAACTAATAATTATCAGAAACTGATGTTGTTTGAGTGGCAGCGGCTGAGAATCGAACCCGGGCTACAAATACCAACTTATGCTTAATGATCAAATGCGCTAACCAATTAGGCTACAGCACCCTTAGCCCCCATATAAACTGCACTACCGAAAATCCCTTAAATGCGCTTAAATCTCTTTTAAAAATTATTATCAAGTTGGTATTCAACACAAATATTCAATTCTAATTTATTGCGTTGTAAAGTAAATCGCTTTATGTTATACGCTGCCAAAATATAAACAAGCACAGTTCTGAAAAAAGAGATAAATATAAATTCCTGGTTATAACTGAAATATGCTGGTATATAAGATTTGGCACAGCCGAATATAAACTCTTGCTTGTTTTGCATGAATATGTACTTTGATATATATGTTCCTATGTATATCGTCACCTGAAATCCCAAAGGCCGTAACTACAAAATACTCAAAATTAATTTTTTGATTGATTATTATGTAATTAACCAAAATACATCTTTCTTTAAAATTTTACTCTCATATGCCGAAAAACGTCGATTTTATTAATACATTTCAAAGGGCCTCAACTACAATGTTAATAACTGTATAAACCAAAAAGTCGTTACTATGTAAAATATATCGTATAACAAAAAATTTACCATCTGAGCCAGCAAATTTGATTAAGGACTCACGAAAAAACCGATTGTAACCATCTTGATTACAAATATTTAGAAAGAGGTATCTTAATTGCAGGCAAAAAAATCGGCGATCCGCTTGTTAATATGATTCGTGCCTAAGCATATGATACTTCTGGGACAATTTTCTATAAAACCAATACTAAAGATGAATATGAGATTTTTCCACAACGCACACAAAAATATTTGAAGATGTCGAATCAGAAAGTCAAATAAAGAAATTATTGAAATATCAAAAAAAAAAAAAATGGAGCCATCTCCAGGAACTTAAATGTTTACTTCCGACTGATTGCCACAGTGTTTACGATAATTTACCATACTCAGATAAGATTTATAAATTTTTCTTCGCAATGTGAAGTGATTTTCTTTTCATGTTCAATTTTGTTTTCTTTTCTTAAATAAAGTATATTTTGCTCGAATTCATTAAACTCGTTATAATGAGTTTTTTTTTGTATTTTATATTCAAAACACAGAAAACAAAATATAAAAATTTTTAATAATTTTTTTAACTTTTATTAAAAAATTTTTTGTTGTAACGGCTTTTTGGTTTCAGAAAAAATGGCTTCAAAAGGCCATACACTTACTAAAAAGCTACTATTATTTTATAATTTTTTGTTATTAAACCAAATCCGGAATAGTTTTTTAAATTTGATTCTGAAATTTGGCCAATAAAAATGAAATAGTTTAAATTTTATAAAGTTTTTTGCTTGTCCTGTAAAAAAGTAAAAATGTGTAGTTACGCCCTTTTGGATTTTCGGTAACGATATGTAGGATATATTTCAATTTCTAATTTTAAATGTTTAAATTGAATACATGCCTGTGTATGTATGACTTTAAATTGGTAAATATTTTTTTGGTTTGTTTGTGTATGTCTGTATGCAATTTGTTGTATCCGTTTTGATTTATTTCCTTTCATGTGTCTGTGCAGAGGAAGATTTTCAATAAATTTCATTTGCTTTAAATCAGCTGTCTTTCCTGTTTGTATAAAATAGGTTAAAAGAATATTGTTTGTTTATTTTCAAAGCGGAATTGCTTACCTCGTTAGAACTTTTAATACATACATTCAACTATTTACTCATACTTACAGATATACGGTGATTCATAGACACCTTATTTAAAATTTAAAAAAGAAAACACTTGAATTCGAAAGCAATTTCAAAATCTTTGACTTTTACTTTTTAAAAATAATTTCATTCAAATTTTGGAAGCAACTAAGTTGTTGGTGGTCCAGTTGGAAACTCCAGTAGCCGATCACTTTTTCCAGTATTGCTACCAGTATCTGCAAAAATTGCTCGAGTAAGTCGATGAAGGTTGGATTCGGTAGCGTGTCTTCTAACGACGCTGATTTTCGCAATACAGCTGAATAATACGTAGACGTTGTTGCGCTGCGAGGCTTTCCATAACAAATTGTCAAACAATTGATCTGTTAACTGTGAGAAAAAAAAAAAAAAACAAATGAAAACAAAACTCTAAAACATTCTCCTATAATATTTGATAGCTTGTATGTATGTTTAATGTTTGTTTTGTGCGGAGTTTCTTAATTACATGTATTTGTTAACTGAAAATCAAATTCTTGGATCTAAGCCCAATAATTTCTAGTGAAATTAATGTCTAACAATGCAAACAATTAATACTTATTTATATCTATTTACAGTGAATCAGATATGCAAATAAAAATATGAATTAAATCTTATACTTGAACTCACTTTAACTCTAACCCTCTGGCCCACGATGTCTAACGATAACGTTCCCTTAGATAAGACTTAAGACACAGACTTGATTGTGGAATAAACAAACTTGATTGATTTAAAAAATAGATACGATAAAAAGTTTGTGTCTTAAGTCTTATCTAAGCGAACGTTATCGTTCGACATCGTGGGCCAGGGGTTAATATTTTTATTAATATTTGCTATTTTCAGGTCATGCAATACGATTTGTTTGTTAAATTCTAGAAAAATACATATTAATATTAATAATAATAATAAGATTATTTAGGTTCGGTTTATAATGTTTGTGTTTCGGTAATATGCATATATTTCCAGTTAAATTAAAACACTTAGGTTAGATTATGTTGAGTAGAGGGGTTCATAGTCTCCGTTAACGCATGTCGATGCGGTTCCAGCCATACATTACGATTGGCCGTATAACACACGTATGTATACATATATTCAGTGTGTCATCTTCGGAAACCCATATTTAGTGTGCTTTTTCTACTCTGCCATCAATGTGTCCCATCCAGAATAGTCTGTAATTTTGTATTACTCTTAGACATTTGACTCTTTTTGGTATTTATATTGTCTTGTTTTTAGGAACAGTTAATGTTTTCTTGTGAAAATAACTTATAATATGATTTTTGGATTTGCGTAGCTTTCCTGTCTTGGCTTTGGTATGAATACAGCCGTTGCTTCTCTCCAGGCTATTGGTGTGTACGTATATTTCAACCAAGTAATAAAAATGCCTGCTAGTTTAGTTATCATACTAATCGGAAGTAGAATCGGGAAGATAACATCCGGTCCTGGTATCTTGTACGCCGATAACCTATTAACCGATTCGTTCATCACATTTCCTTTCATGGCAGTTATTGTTGTTCTTTCCGTTTGAAATTAATATTCCTAACATATTTTCCATTATTTCCGAATTTTTGCCATTCAAATCTAAAAGTGTTTTCAGTTTCGTATGTGATTTCGTTAAGAACGTCTATAAGTTTCTAAGATTCACGCTTGGCAGTTCGTCTTCCTTTGATGTGTGATTTGAGTTTTGTCATTCCAGTGTACTGAGAGTTTCTTCCAATGGGACTTATGAAAGAGTTTTCGCTACCAGTTACCAGCTACCAGTGAAACTTTATATTCTATGTAAATATCAAATATATAAAAGTCTTTTTTATGCCTTTTATTTATTTTTTCCCCTTAATTTTCTGTCCAGGAAACTTTTATTTCCGTGTGATAATTATTAAATAAATTTTAGAGTCGCTCAGTTTTTAAGAGAAAATATTCTTTTTGGTCTTTTGATTAAAATAAATGATATATATTTATGTAATGTAAATGAAAAGAAAATGATGCTAAAATTAATAATCATATAATCAAAAGTTATATAGAATTTTATAAATAAATCAGTTTATATTTACTCGTCGTATACTGGCTTGAGTTCATTATTACTTTATTCATTATTAATTCAAAGAATATAATAGTATGAAAATCTAAAATATGAGTTATTTAATAAAAATTATTGTTTATTTCTAACTTTGTATAACAGTTTATGTAATAAATAAAAAAAAAACGTTTGAATACTTTTGTGCTTTTCACACTCTGCTATCAATGTGGTCCTTTCAGCATAGTCGCCAAACCAATAATGCAATGCTTAGAAGCATTTCACTTTTTTTTTATTTCTGGTATTATCTAGTTTTGAAGAACAGGGAATTCCTATTTTCTTGTGACAAAAAATTTTTTTAGCTCAAATAAATTTTGGATTTGCGTAGCTTTTCTTTCCTGGTTTTTGGTTTCTAACATCTTTTCTTTCTGTTGGGTGTGAGATTTCCTTAAAATCATTCATCTATCAATGTATTCACAACTAAGTTTCCGGGAATAACACTTGGCAGTTCGTATTTCTTTGTTATGTGATTTGAGTTTCATGTTGTACTGATCCCAGGCTATTGTCAGTTTCTTCCTTTGAGTTTCCTTCCTAAGATTTACTAAGTTTCATGTAATCCACGATTTTTATTTCGGTGATCATCTTTTTTATTTCAATCTAAACACTCCTCAAATGCTTTCATAATGTCGGTGCTTAATTTTTCCACCTTCTAATCTATCATACCTAGCCTTTTGTTTAGTACTGGTTGATTATTAAGTTTGTGCTTAAGGTTAAGTCTCCAATATTAGATACATATCGGCCATAGTTATCATATATTATCTAATTTGAACATATAAGTATTTATGTCAATTATTGCTAATTCTGTTAAAAAAATGTTTGTTTTATTTCCTGTTGGACCTTTTTTTAAGTTGAACCCTTTTTTAATTGAATTATGTTTTGGCCAGGGACAAAATGGCGACATTTTTTACAACGTCAATTTTGGCTCCATCTCAAGGGCAGTAATGATGTCTTCTATCACGTTATTTAGAATTTTAACAAGGGTATCTGAATCTAGTTGTACAAACAGAAACCTGCAGCTCTCTATGTGCAATTGAGAGCCTTCGTTGTCTGCTTTCAAGGGGTTCCAGCTTCTGCTATTGTGCCACTAATATGTGCCGGATTTGCAGTTCGGCTGTGGCCTGCTTATTTCGTTTCGTTATTTTCTTACGTCTACATAGTTATCCAAAGAATCACAAATTGATAATCATTTATTAATATTTAAGAAAAGCTAGAAAAATAAACTAAAAAATCTTTTTGTTTGTTTGTTTGTATGTTAATTAGCCTCCTTAATAGGAGGATTTATTTGGCCTGATACCTCATCATAACGTCGTAACCAATATACCGCATACGCCTAAAAGTAGACTTGTCCAGGAAGATTCACCGAGCTATAACTTCGTTAGGAAACCAGATTTGCGGAACTAAACTCCTGAGTTTAATGGTCTCCATCAAGATTCAAAATGAGTTTTAGTTGGTACTCCACCACGAAACTTATAAGTTATGTATAAAAAAACGATAGCATGTGGTCAATGCAAACTTCGAGAAACCGTAACGCGCTACATGCGAGTGAGTCGCAAGACTCTCGAAGGTAGCGAAACAAGGACGGTCTGATTAGCCTTAAGAGATAATGACAATGACGCGCGAGTTCTTTCTCTGCCCACAGCTGAATTACGACTGTAGAATTTCTTTTGTCTTATAAAAATCCATGTTTTTGTTTTGATGGTTGTTATTAACTGCTTTATGACATTTCGATAAAATATGTGCTTATTTAAATTTCTTCTACGTAGACCTGATTTCTTTGATAAGAATCCACAGCAGGAATTTTTTTATTATAAATATCCAAAGTCATAGTTGAAGGGGTGACAAAAGGGCCGATGTTGAGACCACAACTGCTAATTGCTTGCCAAACCATTGCCTTTTCAACAAATGTATCAATTTTTCAATAAGTATTTATAATAGTTATTATGAAAGAAAGAAAATATTTGTACAAATAATTATTTTTCATAGATACACACAGCGAAAAAATATAGTTGTACACGTCTAATACAAAATATCAAAATTTTTACAGGTTTGTCAACAATGTTCTGATCACTGTAATTATTTGTATGATTGTGGTAACCATAATATGGTTAAGTTACGATTCAAATGATTACTACAATCATACATTGTAGTAACTATGTATATATTAGTTACAATCATAATTATGATGAATCCATTTATCATAATTTGTTGCTCTTGTATTATGATAGAGAACAACATAATATAATATAATCTTTCAGCATAAAACTGATTACCATAAACATTACATAATTGCTATAATCATATAAATAGTAACTTAACCGTATTATTGTGGCCGAAATCATATAAATAATTACAGTAATCATAATATTTAAAAAAAAAAAATTTTAAAATTATTGAAATACATAGTTGTGGTAAACATGCACAACTATATTTTTTCTCTGCGTGTACATATGAAGTATGTTCAAAATTCGCCTATTATTAAGTTAATATGTTGCATTAACAAGCAATCTGTTTTTCTTAATACCTACACGTATGATGTCTTTCCTAATCCCATAAACTTTGTTACGCACAACTGTTTAAATATTTGTAACGAAAACTCGTATAGACCACTAGCCAGCCGCAAAGTGTTATCTTTTTGTTCTTGTTTATTTGCTGCTGCTTGTGGTAGTAAAAACACAAGGGAAATTATTTACCACATAAAATGATAACACAAAAAACATTAAACAGATTTTCCTTCCACTGCGTTAAATGATTAGCACGAATACCCACCCACTTGCTGGTTATCACTGGATAGGTTCAGATAATAATTTTACTTTAATTTACTTTTATTCATACTTGGGCAGGTCTCTCTTGATAGTTTTCTAATGCATAGTTTTTTAATAGTTTCCCTAGATATTCCTTTATGTACTAACTGTCATCAATTTAATCTAAATAGCGTATTGTAAACAAGTTAGAGTGCAATATTCGGCTGTTCCGAATCATAAATACCCTCCACCTAAACGTAATAAGAAGTACAAAAACTACACTGGTTTTAGGACTAGAATATCCTTATTCTGTGTGTCTCTATTCAGTCTTAGTGCAAATTTTATTATTATTTTATATAGCTATAGCTTGAAAAACAATTTTAAAACTAACATAATTTGTTGTAAATGTTTTGAAATTTTATCTAATTTTGATCATTTATAATTGGTCTAATTACCAATTCATACCATATTGTGCAGAGTTTGTCTGATATTCATAATAATAAAATTAAAAGAACATTCTTTTCATATTCACAACAAGTTAAGAAACAGAGTATAAAAAATGGTACGATTAAGGTGAGGCTTCTTCGGTTGAATTTCATCTTAATTCGAAAGCTATTGCCAATTATTGACTGAGAGCTGCAAAATCCAGTAGCATAATTGCGTTATAAGCGATATTAGTATGATTTCTGGACTAAAATTTATGATCTGTATAAAAGTTGTCTTGCTAAATTGTTTTTCGGTAATGGTTCTTATATGGCAGCTATGACAAATAATGGGCAGATATTTTTATATTTTGGAACAGTGAATTTTATGCATATGAGTATATCTCACGTCGAATTTCAAGATGTATATTAGTATTAAAGTGAATTTCGGAAGTGGTTCTATATGGGGTATATAGTTAAATATGAACCGATATTCTCAAAATCCAGCAGTTTGATTTTGGTATATATGTAAATGATCCGTGTAAGATTTTAGATCGGTGCCATTATTTATAACAGATTTATGAGTATAAAAGTAATTTTCGAAAGAGGGCTTTATATGGGGAATACGGTCAAATGTGAACCGACATTAACAAAAATCTGTACAAAGTTTTGAGTCGGTACCGATATTTATACGATATATATATAAAAATAAATGGCTTTTTCGAATGTGGTCCTTATATTGGAGCTATAACCAATTATGGGCCGACCACCATAAAATTTGGTACAAGTAAACTTCCGATGTTTTTTGGCTGTAATTAAAAAAAAATTAAAAACTTTGATTCTTCTTGTGGATTATTTTTATTTGGTCTTTTAATTTTTATTACATCAAGTCGAGAATATGATGTCATGTAAATGGCCGCAGCCACAGTTGATTGTCATTTGAGCCCTTTTTATGGCATTTTCCATCACTTTGGCAAAAACTTCCAGCGATAGGTCCTCACATTCTTGACGGATATTGTCTTTAAGAGCTGCAAGAGTCTGATGCTTGTTGACATAAACCCGCGACTTAAAAAAGCCCCACAAAAAGAAGTCTGGAGCGGTCAAATCAGGCGATCTTGCTGGCCAGTGCAAATCGCCAAAACGGGAGATTAGGCGTCCGGGAAATGCATCCTTCAGTATATCGGTTCTGGAACGTGCAGTGTGTGCCGTTACACCGTCCTGTTGGTACCACATATTTTCCAATCCCAATTCATTAAGTTGCGGCAAATAGAACTCGTTGATCATTGCTCTGTAGCGCTCACCATTCACAGTAACCGTTTGGCCCGCGACGTCTTCGAAGAAAAAAGGTCCGATGACTCCTCCAGCGAAAACAGCACACCATAGAGTGACTTTGAGCGGGTGTAATGGTTCTTATTGGGTTACACGCGGATTTTCAGTGACCCAGAAGCGCAAATTTTGCTTATTTACGTACCCGCTAAGATTTAAATGGGCCTCATCACACATGCTTATTTTTGAAAAAGTCACCGACCGATTATTGGTCAAATAAATAGTCAGCAATATTCCGCGTTCTGGAGCAGTGTAGTGTAACATTATTTATTGACGTGTATTTCGCATGTGTTTACTACACAAATGTCAAAACAGAACTGACATTAGGGGCCAATCGCAAAATTTAAAGCATTTTCTGATAGGAGGATTACTTTTGCGCCACCTTGTACAACAATTTATTTACCTATAAGTATTATTCGTGTCCAATTTTAACCTTTTATTATTATTTCTACCAGTTTTATACGTATTTAAGTTAATTTTGGAAGTGGACTTTATATGGGGTCTATGGTCAAACATGAACCAAAGTAGAAAGTTTCGTTTTGCATGAAACAAACCGCATTTATGTATCATTGAGTCATATTTCGGGAAAATATTTGTATTGGGGCTGTGAGAAATCATGGACCGATTCTTGCTATTTTTCTTTTATCATAAAAATAACGTGCACAAAATTTCATGGTATTATCTGCAATATATTAAAAAAAATTGCAAAAAAATCTATAAAAATTATCAAATTTTTATGGAGGTTGTTTGACATTTTTGGTCCGTAATTCTGGTTCTACTTTACGATGTTGCTGATTTTCCATACCAAACTGCCTACGAAAATACAAAACAGTTTTATGGAAATTCTGTGAAGTTAAGTTGTGTATTTTAGAGTAAGAGAGAGGGCATGGCTCAATCGACTGAGAATTTCATAAGGATCAAGAATATACATATATACTTTGTTGGGTCTCAGATGAATATTAACAAAATTTCACATGGAATAACAAACTTCCACTTAAGATGTTGGAGGGTATAAAAAGCATTCTTCACATAAACTCCATTCGCATAAATATTTTAATATTTATGTAATAAAAATAACGATTGAATACTTTTTAAACACAAACTAATTTGATTGAAACACAACTGATTAATAGTTAATAAAAGGGGAAACTAAAATTAATTTCCTTTTTTAAAAATCCATGTTTTTGTTTTGATGGATTGCATTAACTGTTGTACAACATTTCGATGTACCTGCGCTGCATACTTACTCCAAATCAGTAAAATTTGTTCTATCAAAAATTACAGTACCATTCCGCTTTAATTTTTCTTTCAGCCCAAGCTGGGAACAATTAGGACAGGTTTGTATATATATTTTTTGTGACGCCGACCTGATTTCTTTGTTACCTATCCAAAGAGCTACATCTGGCCAAAATTTTACTAAAGAGAGCTGACGTATGAAAGTAAAAGTTTTTTCAGGTATTTTTTTTAATATCCGAAATCATAGTTGAAGAGCTGACAAAAGTGCTTCTCCATCAGATCACAAATGCAAATTACAGATTTTGAAGCCTTTTGCTTTTAATACAGAGAAGTCATAGTTCGCTGCAATATAAAAATTTGCTTCCGGTAAGTCTTTGTGGTCCATTTGAATTTGTTTCATCTTCCATAATAAGGCGGTTGTTGAATTTTGTTATAAAAAATGTTCTGCTTTTCACTTAGATTTGAAAATTAAATTGCACGATAAGTTTGAAAAACTTGCATAATTGCAATATTTTTTTTGAGAACTAATTCTGGCATTTCTAAAACTCTTGTCCGATCGCGGTAAAATTCTAATATGGAGTGGCCAAGATGTATTCGAATTTAAGTTTTGAACATCAACTCCACAAACTCCGATAGGGCACCTTTGACAAGTAATTTGTTTAAACAGGTCAATATTTTTATCTGATTTTTGCGATTTTTATATTTTCCGATCTTTAAAAAAACCTGCCTGTGGTGCTACTTATCTGTTCATGGTTTTCGATTAAAAATTGAAATTAATAATTTTTACCAAACCCTGGTTTGTATTTTTGAGCAATTTTCCTCAAATTGAATTTGTTAGTTAAACAGTAAAAATTCTCTTCAAAACTATATATTTTTCATGTCTAAAATTGAACGATTTTCAATTTGAAAATTTAAAATATTACATATGCACACGTGTTTGTCAGAATATTCATGCACACAGAAAAAAATATAGTTGTGCATGTTTACCACAACTATTTCAACAAAGTTTTATGCTGAAAGATTATATCATATTATGTTGTTCTCTATCATAATAAAATGGCAACAAATTATAATAAATGGCTTTATCATAAACATGATGCAACAACTATATACATAGTTACTACAATCGTATATATGATTGTAGTTATCATCTGATTCGTAACTTAAACATATTATGGTTACTGCAATCATATAAATAATTACAGTGACCATAATATTGTTGAAAAACTTGTAAAAATGTTGACATTCTTGTGGTAAACATGTAAAACTATATTTTTTCTCCGTGTGTGCTAGCATCATTTAAATTATTATTTTTGGCTGGAAATTGTCTGTTTCCCAGAACACTTTATTCTGGTCTACTCTGTTTACTCTATTAACTTATTATTATTAGTTTTACGAACGTTAAAATGATACTAAATGTTGCTGTAGGGGGAGCAGTGATGAGCGATGTTTTGTGAATGTTTTTTTTTTTTTTTTTTTATTTTAAATAATGGGTGTTTAGTAAACAATTTACAGGTTGCAGCTTTTGTGTTATTTTTCAAATAGAAAAGCGCTCTATTTTGAAAAATATTTCACAATTTTTTTCACAGAGCACATCTCTAGCTTAGTTTTTTTTCGTTACCATATCATAACATATTATAGACTAGGAATATTTAATGTATGGCTGCAATGCAGCTAAAAGTTAGAATAGCAATTGTGTTGTAAAACTTGTTTGCAACACCCGTTAGGCACAGCAGCAGCTCTATTACTCTTTCTTTAATCCTTTACATTGTTTTTCTAGCTGCTGTTGCAAGTTGTGTATGGGTACTGCTGCAATACGCAGCAGCTGCTGCTGTGATGAGAAAAATAGAGGCATGAATTATCAAATTAAATGGCTTCAACTAAATTAATTAAGGCATCATTACTAGCAGCCAAGTAGCCAACGAAGCATGTTTACGAACCGTGGTATAAACTTTATTTGTAGTATACATAGATATGTATGTATGTATATATATTCACATATATATATGTCTATGTATTATAGCACAAAATCTAAATACCCTGCAGGTTTGTGACAATTGTCAGTATTGCTTTAACAAATCCTTTAATATCCTTTAAGCAAGTTTATGTCCTAGTCAAATTTTTGATCTCAAAACACATAAAAGAAAATATTTATATTATTGAGAATACGAGTACTTATCAAAATGGACATCATTTTTTCAACTGTTTTGAACATACACCAGTATGTTTCGTATATTTCATGTAAGCATTTAATTAGCAAACATTTTAAAATATGCATTTTTGGCTGCTCGCTTTCAAATGGATCCTACCATTAAAAGACTGAGAACAAAATAGAATGGAAATAAAAGATATGAGAAGTTCAAGACCAGCAGTCGTTATCAACACCTAATCAGCCTATCACCTAAATTGAGTCTTTAGAATACGAAAAACGAATTTTTTTTATCGGAATAAAACCACTTTAGATTTCTAAAGTGGAATTGTTATTTTTTAAGATTTTATACTGAAAACAAAAAACTCATACTACTATTTTTTAATGACAATTAAATAATTAATTTTATTATTTCATTGTTTTTTTTTAATTATCTTATTGATATTTAAAGAAAATGTTAAACATTTTAAAGTTGGTGTCAGCAACAAGAAAAGTTTTGTCAAAAAATTATAAAAATTTAAAAATTTTACACTGCACTGGAATATGACAGTGGATCAGATGCATCCCTTAAATTTCTTTTTCGTAGCTTTTTAACTGCATTTTGATGTCTTTGTTCATTTAAAACAGCAAAACATGAAACTGCGGGCATTTTTGAAAAATTTTGTTCACTTATATTTAAAATTTTTTTGTTAGCGCTCTTTATGTTCGCTTTTGTTATACTTTTTATTATAAAATTCATATGTTTTCTGTTTTGGTTACACAACGTTATTATATTTAAGTTAAAAACCGATATTTAAAATCGCAATCTAGAGAACGCAAAGTAAAAACGATCTCGAATTATGTGACATGTCTGAATGATTCTAGCACAGCTAATGTCAAAGTAGATTAGTAGGTAACCATTGGTTATTCTTAGAGGCAAAGACAGTTATCAATGCTTTAGCAGTTCCATGGACTGCAGGATAATAGCAAATTTATATATGTAAGTGTGTCTATTTGTGAACCCTGTGTTAATGGTAGTGTGCTGGAAATAATGTTCAAGAATCACTTATAGAGCGGAAGAAATGTTGAGATAATTTCGTGTGAATATTGTTAATGCCGGTATTTTTATGCAAGGCTGTAGAACTCTTTTATGTGTATTTAACTAAATGAATTATATTGAATGTGTAAAGTTTATGCTGATTTAACTAAATAGTTAGCAAGTATGTCGAGGGGCATTTAAAAAGTTGTATATTGTCTTTAAAATAAGTTGAGAAGCTATGCAGTTTCTGACAGGAAAAACTAAATGATTATTACATCCCTGAAAGAAAAATTGTGGAATATTCTTTATTGGTTGTAGCAAGTTAATTAATTTTCTTTTGCGCTCTAAATTACATCAGAGAGAAATATGAATTATAGACATAACTATGTATACCAGTATTTATATTTCAGGATCATAATATTGTTGTATAAAAACTTTATTAAAAATTGTATGTCTTCTGCATCATTAATTCTATTAAATATATAAGTACATATGTATGTACATTAGGTTGGCTCTTATATTACAATTCATTTAAGTCAAGCCAATGTCTACAATTATACCTACTCCGTCATCTAAACTAAATACTGTAGATTTTATTATTTATTTCATTAAGGAATATTGTATAGCAAGTGTTTCATAACTATAAAACATGTAAGAAAATTCGTATAAAAACGTAAGATAAAATAAATATATTCTAGATAAAATCTTCCTTAATCATAACAAGTTAAAAACTTCTTTCTGGCAGAATAACTACCAAATTTATTTCGAATTTTTCCATTTACTTATCAGCAATTATATTTAACAGCTTCTTTTCAGTAAAACAATCACTAGTACTAGTCAATATTTGAGACAAATATATGTGATAATTTTTATAGATGATAATTGCGAATAATGTTTGTCAATAGTTATTTGATTCCAAACACACAAGGGTTAAGCTTTAAAATTAAGATTTATTCAACTCTTGAGAACATATATATAATTTTATATGAATGGGTGCATTTTGTTGTCTGATATATTAGTCCTAAGTTATTTTTATATTTTCGAAAAAAGTAGTAATTTGCAAGCACCATCTACACATGTTCGGAAACTTCTTACCCTAGCACAGAAAGAGAATAGTTAGTTTTTCAAAAACATTTTTATTTATCAATATAATCTGCTGAAACTGCAATACACTTAGTCCAACGCTTCTCTAGCAATTATATCCCTTGTTTAAAATAGTTTTCCTCAAGGCCCTCAAAATAGTGGTTTACATTTGTAATTGCATCTTCATTTGAGGTAAAACGCTTGCCAGGTAGGATTTATTTTTTTGATTTGGGAACAGGTAAAAGTCACTAGGAGCTAAATCAGGAGAATAAGTTGGGCGATCAAGCAACACGTACTTTAATTTTTTTGATTGATTTTAGCCATTGTGAAAACACTCTGCAATGGTGCGTTATCTTGATGATGATGGACGATCGGTCCAATTTTTAAGCACATTATCGATTGTGTGCGGCTGTATTTCACCAATAGCTTCACGAATATTGTCCTTTAAAGCATCAATTGTCCCTGGCTTGTCGGCGTAACACTTATCTTTAACGGCACCCTACAAATAATAGTCCAACGGTGTGAAATCGCAGCTCCGAGGTGGCCCAACGACATCAGCTCTGCGACTGATAATGAGATCTTCAAAAACAGGGCGCAAAACATCGAATGTAGCTTCGGCTGTGTGGCACGTAGCGCCGTTCTGTTGAAACCAAATGTTGCCAATATCCTCCTCTTCAATTTTTGTGAACAAAAATTCGTTCAACATGGCCCGATAACGATCGCCATTGACTGTAACGGCCACTCCTTGCTTATTTTCGAAGAAAAATGGACCAATTATGCCTCTGGACCAAAATCTGCACCAAACAGTGATTCGTTTGGGGTGAATCGGCTTTTCAATGTTTGCGTCCTGAGTCGATTTAACGATGTCCGTCCGTCCGTCTGGCTGGCTGTCCATGTAAAGCTTGTGCGCAGAGTACAGGTCGCGATTTTGAAGATATTTCGATAAAATATGGTACGTGAAATTTTTTCGGCTCAAAGACGAATGGGATTGAAACTGGTGGAAATCGGTCCATTATTTCGCCTGGCCCCCATACAAATGTCCTCCTGAAATTAGGGTTTAAAGATCATAAATGTTTGAATTATGCAAGTATAAAAACAAATTTCACCACAAATGAGTGGTAAATGAAGCCAAATCAGCTCTATAAATTTTGTGCAATACAATATATGGACCGATATTATCATAGCTCCCATATAAAGCCCATTCGCGAAAATCACTTTAAAGAGCATAACTCCCTCAAAAATTTTATGATGATCGGTCCATAATTAGTCATAGCTACCATATAAGGCCCACTTCCGAAAATAAATTTAAAGAGCGTAACTCACTTAAAAATATCGGTATCGGTTCACAGACATCATGACACTAAATTTTTTGATGATCGGCCCATAATAAGTAATATCTCCAATATAGCGCCCATTTCTGAAAAACTGTTGTATACATACATATACTGGGTGTAGGATATTATATGGTCGGGCTGGACCGACTATACACTCTTACTTGTTTTTATTTAAGTTTTAAAAATAAAGATCTAGATCGAACCAGCCGTTTAAAAATGACAAATATATGTATTTACAAAAAATTTCGATTCCACTGCACTGTGGAATGGA
Organism: Bellardia bayeri; assembly: GCA_950370525.1. Classification (NCBI taxonomy): domain Eukaryota; kingdom Metazoa; phylum Arthropoda; class Insecta; order Diptera; family Calliphoridae; genus Bellardia; species Bellardia bayeri. The sequence continues at coordinate 97,959,781 of OX493264.1, forward strand.
ACATCAGTTATTGGCTTATAGCCTTTTCACACATGCATACATTTAGGAGGAACGCATGGAAGATGTTGAAAATGTGAAACATGCATTCACACTTGCAACATCTAACATCTACCGTCATTTAAGTTGCTGCTTTTAAAAAGTAAAATTAATTTTGAAAAAGGATTGATTATTCGTTGGCAAGTGCAAACCCAGATATTATTGCATTGTACTCGTATAGAGTTGTTAATAGAATGTATACTGGATGATTTATTAATCCCGAAAAATCCCGGGAATCGAGATTTTCAGGATCGGCATCCCGACATACAACTCTACATTCATTGACTACGATTTCAAATAGACGAATGCAATGTCTTACAGACTGAGCTAAGGGCGATCTTAAGAATGACGAATAATGGTAAGGGGTAAGGGGTGCGTTTAAGACTTTGAATTGTTGAGAGACAACAATATTGCCTGTAAGACATCTTTACGTTGGCTAATATATCTATACATTGTTAGGTTATGCTATAGGGGCAATGTAACGTACACGCATTGAAAAATAAACTGGCACACGAACTTGCAAGAACTGAGCTAGAATATGAAAGAAACCTGTTACTATTATAGAATATCTGAGGGGTACTGGAATATCACCAACCAATTCAAGGAGTTTCAATGGCCATCAGAATCAAGCTGGACATGGCAGAAAGTAGACCGCTATTATGCCAAAACATAATCGTTTTGTGGATGTGATAAACAGTTCTTATGCTATAGGGCTTTAATAAGTAAATCTGACAATGCCATCCATTTATTTTTAGGATGTGCAAGGACTCATTGAGACAATGGGATTTGATATTTGTCATTGGCTTACGATACAATTCCATAGCATTCGAGGACTAGACAGGCTGGTTATAAACTAGGGGATTTTCTTTTGTCTCAGTCGAAAAACCAGTTATCTTAATTTTAGGATAGTGCGATTTAGGACAGTTTTTATAACCAACTTTTTTCTATTTGCTAAAAAAACTTTCAGTTGAAACAAATGTTTCACAAATTAGTAAAAAAAAAATATCCTGAAAAAGCGCCATTTTGAAACTAAATTAAATAACACATAAGTTTAGCCAGGAAATCTCCTGGAGTTGTGAATTCATAAATGAATCAATAAATTATTAATACATACTATGGACTTGATTAAATTTAAAGCCAAATAATGTTAATAAAAGAACTGTTTAATTCACAACTGATATTGTAGGGCCGTAAAAGTTATACGTAGTCTGAATTTAGAATAGTTGTACCAATGTTGTTGGTAATTTCTATATAAATACGACTACAAACGGTGGTTTATTTCCTTTAAATAAACCGAATTATTTTTAATTGCAAAATAAAAGCGTCAATTAGTTTGACACACTTTTAAGGCTTAACTTATATTTCAGAACACTTTAATGTTTACACAACGATGACTCACAAGAAACTGCTTAACTTGATTGGCCCTGGTAGTCTATTTATACACCAATCATAATTTCTGGGTGGTTCGGAGCTAAGATACACGGGTTAATGTCTAGAATGTTCGTGTCTAGAATGTTTAGCCAAAGTCGTTAAAACTTAATGTTGTCATATTGCTTAGCTACAAACAGGGTGTTTTCAATAATGTTTACAAATTGAAATTTCTACAATAAGAGAATGTGGTGATTCTCGAAACATGTAAATTCAACCCAGGTTCGATCCCCAGCTCAGCCAAGAAAACTATCAATAAAAAAAATTTTAATAAAAAATTTCATGTTGTAAAACAATTCCTACATTCAGTTAATTTAATGAAAATTAAATTTAATGAACTCATGCCTAACTAAACAAATATATCAATTTCTGCAAATGCTAAACACGTTATATGTCTATAAAAATGCAATTTGTTGATAAAGATGTTATATGTATGTTTGATAAAAACGCTGTATGTTAATACCGACCGTTAAATTTAAATTGAAATACAATTTTGTAACAATATGTTTTTCGAATATTGTGTGAAAGTTTAAGTGTTGCCAAAATTTAAAATAAGCACATCAACAATTACTCATAAAAAAAATAAATAAATGGTCACTCAAGTCATAAAGTTTTTTATGGTTTAGGTCATGGTGTAATTATACAAGGTAAGTGCAGGAGCACAGCTTGACTGACTTTGTTTACAATTTACTTATGTCAAAAGTAATATTTTGTCAAGTGTTTTTGACTGTAATACATTATTTTTATACCAACAAACTGCCTACTCTTTCTGTATTGTATGTATTTGTTGGCGATTTGCACTCATCTTGTATAATTACACCATGGGTTAGGTAATTTTCGAAAATAATCATATTTTATGTTTTGCATACTTTTTTTTTTAAATATATTTCTTTTATAATTTTGAAGGTTTGACAAGATCAACACACGACTTTGCTTAACATTGTATTCACAATCAGATAGTTGTATCTCAGTAAAAAAAATTCGTCTTTTTTGAAGCACTTAAAGAAAAAGCGCTTAATCGAGCGCTTCAATAAAAGCGCTCTTCTGAAGCAGTAAATGCTTACGAATAAAATATACAAAAAATAAGCTTTTTTAGTGCTGACAACGAAGAAGGGTTTAAAGCGAAAAAACAAAAATGAAATTATAGCCTACAGATTTACGTGTGACAACGAAAGTCAATTCTCAGTTACTATGAATTTTTCTTAAGCAAAAACATTCAGATAGAATTTGTTCTTTGATTGGTGTGCGCGAAGTGACGTAAAACACTTTAGGAAAGTGCTTTATTTGCATGTTTGATTAGGTTAAAATAAGCGGTTATTGTCAGCAGAAAGTAGTCCTCCAAACCGGGAACACCTCATACAAAAATCATGCATCCCATCAGCAGGTTTGAAGAGATTTGAGGTATGAATTCATATATAAAACCTGCTCCTTTTGGAGTACATTTTTTAATGGGATCATACAATGTACAACATACAACATCACTTGTGAATTGAACAAATGTTTGCATAAAATTCAGTTGATTGAAAATAAATATGTTTCATCATTTATTTTCTTTAATTTAGTTCTTGTTTATTTTGGAGATTGTTTATATTAATTGATTCCATCAATTACTGTAAATGAGTATTAAAATAATAATCGTGACACAATAGAGAGATTATTTGATTATATTTTCCCTTTTGTTTGGAATTTTCAAAGAAGTATAAAACAGATATTTATCAATCGTATTTATTATTTATACAAATTTATTAAACGTAACAGTTTCTTTTTTATTATGTTCTTGTTATTATTGTTGTTGTAGTTATTGTTGTTGTTGTTTTTGTGCTTTGTGTTGTGAATATATTTCTATAAATTTTGTCCTCGTCCTGCGAAAACATTGTAGTTGTTGACTAAAACAGGCGCCCTTGTTATACAGTTGTGTTCTTTTGTTTTGTTTTCCTTCGCCTTGAGATTGTGCCGTTTTGCTCTCCTGTCTCCTGCTTTGTTTATTATTAACAAGGATATCACTTTAACCATTTATGGTAGTTAGCAAGTTCGAGAGACAACAAGTCTGTGTGAAAAGCTTAACATTAATTTCTTCAACTGCCTGCCACATCACCTTTTCCTTACAAATATCTACGTAGTTCGTTGTTTGTTGTTAGAAATTGAAATTGTTTGGAGGAAGAAATTCAAGCCTACATTGAACAGGAATAGAGAAAATAGGAATATGAGACGCAAAAGACATTGACAACGGCAATAAGAATTGTTTTTTGTTGGGTAAATTGCAAATAATATTAGGAATGACAGACAGTGACACAGGCAGTTAGACAAACAAATAAACAAATGGAAAATGTGTAAAGGGAATGCGAAGAGAAATGAAAGGCATCTAGGACTCTAGTGATTTATTGTAAATGACAAATAAGTTGAAATGTGAGTATTTAAGACTTCAAGTTTGGTTTACATACTTATTTTTTCTATTTGTGTTTGTTTTAATTGTTTTCATTTCAGGAGTCCCACCGGTAGCAACAGCGGAATAAAAATGCTGGAAATACATACGTATTAATGGTTTATGTTAACTGAGAAGTGTTTTTTCAATTTGTTTAATAAATTATTTTAAATACGTCCGACCAAAAAAAAAAAATAAATAAATAAATGTTAATTGAAGGATTTTTTTGCTTGTCGTATTTATCTATAAATTTATGCCATCATTTGTGAATTTAGATTTTAATAAAATTTTAGTGTTTTTTCGTTGTACATATTTATGTTAATATTGGCGTCAGCTGTCTATCGCATGTTTATTTGACAAAGAAAACAATGAAATACTTTCAGTTTACTTTAATGAATTCAATATATGTATTTATGCCTTTTATTGTAGTTATCTAGAATGTTTTATGGTTGTACAAGTTTTAGCAAACTAAAATTATGCCATTAGTTTCTGTTAAAAAAACAATTACTTTATATTTAGAAATTACTTGGTGCTACGACATTAAGCTGACACTATCTTCGAGACTCAGTGACTAAAATGGCGTCAGCAATTGCTTATTAGTAGTTTTTTGTGCGTAACACAAAATTGTTGTACAAAATGTGGGAATCTACTTTTTATATACACTAGGGATGCCAAACAAGACTGGTTTTTCAAATCCCGGTATTAGGGATTTCATAAATGAATTCCGGAATCGGGATTTTCGGAATTTTTGTTTCATATTAACACAAATTGGTTTATAAATAATAACAATTTATTTCAAAAAAGTTACTTATGTTAAATATAAATATGTTTGAAAACAAACATTTTTAACCATTAATAAATGAAGAACATATTAACATTACACCAATACCTCGATTTGCGTCGTTTCGTTTTTTTTTTTCGAAGTTGCGTCGCTGCTTAATTAGTACTAATTTTCACTGTGCGTCATTAGATTTTCGAGGTTGCGTTGTTTTGGGTTCGAGTCTCTAATTTTTTTTTTTTAATTTTTGCAAAATCTGCAAACCTTATTAGATAATAAAACGATGACCAAGAAGTGCTTTGATGATCAAAATGGAGTCCTTGCTTTCTTTTTGGATTGAAAATCAAGTTGCGCAGAGAATACCATTAAGTCAAATGGTATTTCAGACAAAGGTAAAAAGCTTATTTGATGACATAAAAAGTAAAGCAATAATGCTAGTGGTAGTAATACAGATAATTGCTACAAGACAATTTATTTTACGTTGAAAAAAGCCGACGACTTTGTATTTTAGTAACCCTAGAACCTAATTTTGAACTGTAGAGGGTTTGTTATAGAAAATCTTAATTCACTTTGCATCGTGTTTTTTTTGAAACATAGCCCCGACGCAAAGTGAGGTATTGGTGCATATTGAATTGTTAGATTGACAAAAATCATATGTAAAATTATCTTTAATTTCTATATTAATTTAAAAGCAACAGAATATTTTAAAGCTTCTTAATATTTATTTATTTATTTATTTATTTATTTATTTATAAAATTAACTTAAATTTAAAAATTATAAGCTAATTGTTTAATACGGAGCTATAGCCACTTAGGCTTTAAGCTCGACTTCATTATAATTATATAGTTATATTAAATAAAGTTCTAAATGTTAGCTTTTTTTAGGAATTTAATTATTGTCTTAATGTTATCTATAGTTGGGTTAGATATTAATGATATTGGGTTTTTGCTAATAAATACATCTTGTCTTATATTTTGAAAATCTGGGCAGATGGAAAGGAAGTGTTCAGGTGATATTGCAATTACAAGCGGGTATATTGGACATCTTTATTAAATGCCCGTGGGAATATTTTGTGTGGCCTAGGCGGATTCTTAAGAATTTAATAACGTCATTTCTGTGAAGGTTGTTAGTATAGTTATTGGAATAAATCTTTATATCAGTTTTGTCGCTATTTATGGTTTTGTACCAATGGGATGTTTGAGAGAATGTGTTATCACGATCCTTATAATAGTGCTTGATATATTTAAGGATATCATTGGGGTTGTAGTTAGCAGTACTCAGTAGGGATATTCTTAGTGTATTCTTTGGAGCAGTATCTGCATATTCATTTCCTTCTATGTTACAGTGTTAGTGTTACATTGTTACCCTTATGGATCAAGCTATTTCTTATGTAGGAAGCGTAGGGATTGTTATTTGATATATTCATTATCATTTTCAATGAAGATAGCGAATCGGAACAAATAGCGTATTTGGCTCTCTTAGGTTCGATATACTTAATGGCTTGATATATGGCAATTAATTCGGCAGATAATATGGAACTGTATGATGGTAAGATTGAGGTTTTTATGATTTTTTTATTTAGAGTTACACTATATTCTACAGCGTCGTTGGATTTAGATCCATCGGTAAAAATGAATTGGTGTTGGGGGTATTGTTCTTGAATGTTCTTAAATAGTATTTTAAGGTGAGACGGATTATGTTGGTTTTTATTAAGTTTATGGAGTGAAATATTGATGTGGTTTGTGCCAAGGAACCAAGGGGGATAATTTATTGTATTTAATCTAAAATTTTTTAAGTCAATATTGATATCGTTGCAGTTTTTCTTTATTCTCATGATAATGGGCAAAATTTTTGGGACTTTCTTCGTCCTATTGATTTTTTTTATTATATCATTTATCGATAGATAAAGCTTCTTAATAATATTAAGGTATCTATAGTAAAGACAATTTTGATTTAATTTTGTTACCAATATATGAAGCTGACGAAAAAAAATCGTTTACATCGTTTGTAGATAAAATTGTTTGCAAATTTTTGTATTCTAGTTGCATAAACAATCCTTTCTCAATCTTATTCAATATTTTATTCCATATTATTGCAGACATTATTAGGTATTGTGGGGGGCTAGTACATATTTCATTCGTTTTCATCAACGTTTTTAATTCATTTCTAATAACAAACATTTCTATCTCATTTCATTAAATTTTGGGTTTTTTAAACAATTTACAAGTGTTAAGTAAATCATCCTTCTTTTTTTTTTTGTTTCTTTTAAGGAGAGATTTCATCAGATCAGTTTTTAATATCGCTTTGAGCATAAATAAAAGTGCAACGCCAGTAGAGATTCATATCACTAAGTAAAAGAGTTTTGTCTGTTACTTTAACCGGATTTAAAATGGCAACTATTTGTTCAAGTATAACAAATTATTCATCTCTTGAGGTTTTAGTATTGGTTTTTGCTGAATTTATACTATAAGTTTACATACTAAGATTTTCTTAACCATTTTTCCTTTAATTTAGAACATGAATTATATCACCTTGATTTATTTCACCAATAAAGAAAAAATCATCCAAAGAAGGATTAAATCAATTAAAGTTTTTCATATAGGAATATTTGAAAATTCCAAAAACTGTAGACACATCAAATAGTGCGTTCGAGTTTGACAACCCAAAATGAATTTTAATTCTTTTTTGGTAATCCCGAAAATCCCGGAATATTTTAAAACAAATCCCGGCATTCGGAATGAGGAATTTTGGGATTGGCATCCCTAATATATACATATGTTTTCATTTACATGCCTAAAATAGAATTTCGCATTTTAAATTTTCAGTTAATGAATAAAAGCTTATATGGTAAAAGTGCTGTTTTTGAGATCCTACAGTCCTGATCCTTGAGGGTTTTTGGATTAATAAGAACATGTTTGTACATTGTGCACTTTTTATCGCATAAAATAAAAGCTAATAATGAATATCGGAAAAAGTCTTTTGTCATATACAATGTATTTTAGGTTTTATGCTGAAACAAAATAATATACCTATACAACACAAAATGGATAATAATAATTTTCGGCAAATAAATAATGAGTAAAAACCAAACTTGTATGTATTAAATTGTACACAAGTGTGATTTTTGAATTATATGCATAAAAATACCAAAGTCTATCATTACGGTTTTGCTTTGTTTTAGTCTTAAAACAAACATTGGTTTGATATTAATATAATTGCTTGTGGTAAACACTTTTTGCAAATTATCCAACACAATTCAAATTATAATAAATAATGAAGAAACTGTCCATATCCATTGAGGACAATATTCTAGCAATGACAAAGAGTAGCTATGCTATGATAGTAATAGCTAAACAGCTTAAGTATTAGAATGAAAAGGAGAAAAATGTTGAACACCAGAAAATGCTTAGCAATTAGCAAACCTATTAGTCGATGGATAGCGAGACAAGCACTTCGCGATATTGCTTATATCTTAGCATTACAAAAATTAAAACCTGTATTGTCGCTAAAGAATGTTAAGGCACTGTTAAAGTTAGCCAGAGAGCACAGACATTTGACTAGATAACAGTTAGGACACTAACGATTAACTCCTACTATTTTGGACGTGCTTTGGCAGCAGGTTCAGCGCGTCTGAGAAATCATTTCCAAATAGTTTAATTGAACAATTCTGTGCACGCCAAAACGTGCAAAAAGTGTTTTACAAAATAACGCGGTTTGAACTAAATATTAAAAATATTATCATTTCTTAAAGTTTTTGTATGATACAAAATTTGAGTACATGAGGATTGCCTCCTTTCGTTTGTCTTTTTTCTTAGAATTTGTTACTTTTAGTTTTGATTTATAAATTATTTTCTTAAATATTACACACAAAATAAATGATCGTTAGCAGATTGTCGATCATTTGCATTTTGTTGCTGAAGTATTGGACCTAAGTTATTATAATTTTTCAAAAATGTAGTAAATATATATGTACATAAATCATTTGGCCGAATTTGATGATGATCGTTTCATAATTAGTCATAGCTCCCATAAGGCCCACTTCCGAAAATCACTTTCAAATTTAATATACACATAGGTACATAAATCATGATACGTAATTGTAATAAACAAGCGGTCCATAATTAGACACGATACACTTCTGAGAGTCCCCTTAACATGCATAAATCGTTTAAAAGGGTTCAATCGAGATAAAATTTATCACAAAAAATATTTTTATACTCAGACGTCATGCCACAACATTTTTGAATGATCGATCCATAATAGGTCTTAGTTTCCATATAGCGCTCATTTCTGAATAATTGTTTTTGCTCATATGCTGAGTGTAGGGTATTATTACTTGTTAAGCAATACACATCGCTATTTCTATTTTCTACTATTTCTGTATTAATTTCATTCTCATATTAACAGCTTGTTCACATATCTTACAATCAACTAACCTAAAATCGTTTAATTATCCGACTATTTAAGTAATATACCTCTTTTCACACTCGATAACATCCATTTGTGACTAATCATTTCAAATGAAAAAGTAACTTAAGACATCAAATAAATTGACAGAGATATACATATGTATGTATTTTCATCGTAAATAAATATAAAACCTTTAAGCTGAAAATTCTATTGTTTACATAAAAGTCAAGAAACAGATAATTTTTTTATAAAGAATTTTTACATTTCTTTGTATTTCAGTTGATTAGAAATTCAAAATAAACTTTTGAAATACATACATACATAGCCATATACATACGTATGATTATTTTCGGTTGTTTCGTTATCCTTACAAATTCCAGGCCACACTTGAAGCGTTTAACAAGATGAAAATGAAGACAATGATAAAATTGCTAACAAATGAACATGTTTAAAACACGGCACGTGGTGGTTAACATTCATCCCGCATATCCTGAGGAGATATTGAAAGTGTAAAAGTGTGTGTGTCTGTATTACTATGAATCATTAAGTATCCTCTAGTCCCAATTTACACGAAGTAATTTTAATTGAAAAGATTGATACAATTTTTTTCTTGAAATTTCTTCGGTGTTCACACAGCACATTTCTTATTACTTAAATCGCTCGTATTTATTTTATTTGAGAGTATATACATACATACTGCTAGTACAATCAAGTGTGTACTCGTCTTATCTTCCCCTCATCACGGTGTCTATATAGTAATCAGATTAACTTAAAGAATTGCTTAGTGTAAATTTTAACATAGTTACAATAGCCATATTTATGTATATATATACATATTTAGTTAGTTAAGTTTAACAATATTTAATGAAACAAATTTATTTACAACGAAATCTGAAAATATTCCAAGCGGAATAATGCTGTTTGATATTCCAGAAAACTTAACGAAAATAAACTTCAACTAAATTGTAAAGTTTTGACAATACTTTTTTAAGATAATAAATCAAAGGCAACAAAAACCTAAAAGTAAAAAATGTTACTAAACATAATGAAGTAAAGCACTATGTACTTATTTAAGAGAATAGTTATGTACAACATGTAATATGTACTAAAGAAAAGAATAATAAAAACAGTTTAGTAGTTATAAAATTATAAATAAAAGAAATTTGTAACTTTAATTTTCTATGTAGAAGTTTTCGTCGCATAAAAAGCTTTAATTCTTTTATTAAAAAAATTATTGAAAATTTTGATTTTTTAAAGAAAAGTTATCGATGACTTTGATTTTGTATCAATAACTTTAATTTTCTAAAGAAAAGTTATCGATTACTTTGTTTTTTTTTATCAATAACTTTGATTTCCAAAAGAAAAGTTATCGATAACTTTGATTTTCTACCGATAACTTTGATTTTCCAAAGAAAAGTTATCGATTACATTGTTTTTTTAACAATAACTTTGATTTCCTAAAGAAAATAGAAACTGAGGTTTTTTGAGTGGCTGCGTCTGGGAATCGAACCCAGGCCACGAATACCAACTCATGCTAAATTATCAAACGCGCTAATCAACTAATGTTTATACCCTACACCACCATAGTGGGGAGGGTATATTGGATTTCTGCTGATGTTTGTAACGCCCATAAATATTGGTCCAACACCCACCTTAAAGTATACCGATCGGCTCAGAATCACTTTCTGAGTCCGTCTGTCTGTCCGTCTGGCTGGCTGGCTGTCCATGTAAAGCTTGTGCGCAGTGTACATGTCGCAATTTTGAAGATATTTCGATAAAATTTAGTACGTGATATTTCTTCGGCCCAAGGGTGAATGGGATTGAAACTGGTGGAAATCGGTCCATTATTTCACCTAGCCCCCATACAAATGTCCTCCCGAAATTGGGGTTTACCGGTCATAAATCTTTGAATTAAGCAAGTATGTAAACAAAATTTACCACAGATGAGTAGTAATGGAGCTAGCACATCTACAAATTTCGTAAAGATTGGTCCATAATTAGTAGTAGCTCCCATATAAGGCCCACTTCCAAAAATCACTTAAAAGAGCATAACTCTCCTTAAAATATTGGTATCCAAATAATATTGAACACAATATGTTTCGTCTATATACATATTACATGGTAGAATTTTATGACGATCGGTCCATAATAAGTCGTAGCTCCCATATAAGAGCATAAATTTCTTAAAAATGTTGGTAATCAAATAAAATTCGACACAAATAAGTTTCTTATATACAGAAATAATGACTCCTAATTTTGTAATGGTCGGTCCATAATTAGTCGAAACTCCCATATAAAACCCTTTCCGTAATTCACTTTAACTTCCATAAATCTTCTAAAAGTATTTATATCGAGATAAAGTTTAACACATTATTTATCATGACACTGAATTTTGGTCCAAAATAAGTGAGATATCTCCCATATAAAGCCAATTTCTGAAAAACTGTTTTATATTTACATATATTAGTGTAGGGCTTGTCCGACTATACTTTCTTACTTGTTTAATCATAAATGAAAAATCATATATTCAAATATATTTTTAAAATCCCGAATCCCCGGATTTGCAAAACCAGTCCCATTTGTTATCCCCAATATTTGCAAATAAAATTATTTGAGATTTCTTAAATTAATTTATATTATCACTATATCACTATTTTGGCTGCATTCTGTAAGACTTTACTACTAAATAAGTAGTTTGCAATAACTTTCCGGTCTCTATGAAAATTTAAATAATAATTTCTACAAATGGAATTTTCCTAAATGTACACAAATCATACATGATTAGTACTCGTATGTGTATTTGCAAATTGTCTCTAATTTTAAGTGTATGCATTTATTATCTTGTATTATACATAAGTATATATGTTGGACGTGTCGAGATTTCAACAATTTGGAAATTTTCTTTTGAAATCATCTTAATTTCAAGTTCATGTTGCATAGATCATTCTGTCTGTGTAAATATGCATGTACGAGGGTTGCATTAAAAAATTAGTTAATATTTTTGTCAGTATTATTGGTTTTTATTTTAGAAGTAAATTATGTAGTGCTTTTAAAAGCATTTTGAGTCATTGGTTTAAGATTAGATGTTTACATCTCAGGCATCCTCCTATACATCATTAGTACAATTTCATTTAGAATATTTTACGAAATTCGATATTGAAGACATGTCAGATTTACCTGCTTACTTACGAGTACACACCGTTCATGACAGCTTTCAACTAGAAACAGTTCCAACAGATAATAGGAACGAATGAATGAATGAAAGCTCTAACAATGTACCCGCAAACTTTAAATAAACAATGTAATGTATGCATGTCTGTATGTGTGTATGTATGTAAATGTATGATGCAAGTTAAATAAACCAATATGTATACGCACATTTCAAGTTGCAAGTTACTTTTGTGTCTTTCTGTCAGTTCCTCTGTGATTGTTCTTATTTATCTATTTAATTTGCATAAGAGATACTTTTCGGTTTCGTCTTTATATCTTAGTATGTAGATATTTGAACATTTCTTCATTCCATTCACACTGTGAAACTAAGTTCCACTTTAGTTGTAGTTCTCTTGGTTTGATGTGTTTAATTTGATTTTCGTAAATAAAGATTTCGTACATACCAAATTGTATACGGCTTTGTAGTGAATGCATTCTGGTAATATTTTGTGGTTGCACAATATTTCTTCAATGTTGCAACTTCTATTACAGTGTGTTGATACTTTAATGGTACTTAAATAGTTTACACACATCATAAACTAGTTATAAAAAATTTAGACAATATTTCCAATAAAAAATAAAATTTTTTCTATGGAAATTCTAAGCTAACACTTAAATAATTTTGTACATATCGGCCAAAACCTAAGCACTCCCGCAAAACATTTTTTTTAAATGAAAATTTCTTTAAGAACACAAAGTTATTAAATTTTTTTTATTTATTTATAAAGAAAAAAGTCAGAAAATTAAAATCTAATGGGGAATGTTTATTATCAATTATTTTTAAAGATTATGTCTTTCAAATGTTGGCCGTTGCTACGTCACAGATGGTCTAACCGTTGAGTCCAATTTTTGATGACTCGTTCGAACATTTCGACACTTTCGAATCGAAGCGGTTTTGTTCGCATAAACTTTAGACTTTACATATCCCCACAGGAAAAAGTGTAACGATGTCATATCACACGATCTTGGTGGCTAATCGACCGGCTTAAAACGTGAAATTATGTGCTCACCGAAGTGTTCTCTCAATAAATCCATTGATTGATGCAATTTGTGGGAAGTGGCACCGTCTTGCTGGAACAAAATGTCGCCGAGATCACGAGCTTCAATTTCAGGCATCAAATAGTCCGTTATCATGGTGCAATAACGGTTACGTTCGCACCGGCATCATTTTTGAAGAAATATGGACCGATGACACCACCGGCCCACAAACCACGCCAAACCATTGTTTTTTCTGGATGAAGTGGCAGTTCTGAATCTCTTCAGGTTGCTCTTCGTCCCAAATGCGGCAATTTTGTTTGTTTACATACCCATTGAGCCAGAAATGGGCCATAAATGTTGACCATAAGTTGAGCGAATTGCACGAAACACTATCCTCACAGAACGTCAATTTTCGTAATAAAGTTGAACGATTTCTAAACGTTGTTCATTGTTCAGTCTTTCCATTATGAAATGCCAAACAATACTTAACAAAAATAACATGAGAGCATGACACGACTCACAGACATCACGTCTTTTAAGATGCCACCATACATGAAACGATCCATAATTCCATCAATCATATGAATTGGCCCAATCCCTTGCCCAGAGCAATAACCCCAGACCATTATGTTGCCGCCTCCATGCTTTGCAGTGCCCTTGCAATATTTAGGATTCAACTAATGTCCATTTGGTCTGCGTACACGCCTTATGAAATCTGAATACTTTGAATTAAACTTGGATTTGTCAGATAATAGCATATTCCTCTATTTTTGGACATTCCACTTGAGATGGCTTTTGTATTTTTTGACAATATGAAAGGACTTTTTTTGGTCGTCGACTATATACATTTTAGGTATCAAAATTCTTTCTTAGAAAAGTTATCGATAAGTTTGCTTTTCTATCAATCTATTTACAATCAATAACAATATATTTCTATCGAAAATTGATCCACATTAATAAATTTAAAAAAAAATTGTATATAACATTAAAGTAAAATAAGGAAAGTTGTCGATATGGATCGAAAAGTTAAGTTATCTATAATTTTAATTTTTTATTGATTATAGATAACTTTTCTATAGATATCGATAACTTTCCTTTTTTTCGATTATCGAGTTAGCGATGACTTTCCTTTTTTACTTTAATTTATAATTAATTTATGAATGCCGATAAATTTTCATTAGAAATATATTGTGAATTATAAAATTTCTATTGAAATTAACTCCAATCGATAATATTTCTATAAAAATAAATTGTTATCGATAAATTTCCCTTAAAACTTCCTTCTCATCGATAAGTTGTTTTTGGAAATTTGTAACAATAGTTTTTTCTCATACTTTTCTTTTTTGGAAAAATTTCACTTGAAATGTTCTACTGTGTCTTTGTATTGAATGAAATAAACACATTAATTTTTTTACATGCCGCATAAGGACCCATGTGTGTTTGGTATAGATTTGTCTGTTTCTTTTGTTGCGTGTTCGTTTACTTACAAATTACCTTTAATAGGAACACATTAATCTTGCAATATAAGCTAGATATACATACGTACCTAGATGTGCGGTTTTGAGACTCGAAAGCAGTGAATGAAACGCATAAAATCATCAAACCGCAGAAAACTTAAATGAAAGAGAAGTAACGAAAAATTATTGTTTGTAAAACATACTTTTATTGAATAATAAAAGAGGTTTCGTTTAGCATGAAATAGATTAAAAATACCTGAAATAAATAAGATTAAAACACATAACTACCGCATCCATAAAAACAAAAGAAAATAACCAGGGGGAAAAATTGCAAGTGCTTCTATTTGCAGGCCTTATCGAAGACCTATTTACACATTCTAAAAGCTTCAATACTCATTTCACTACGCATTCTCTCAGAAGACGTCTGGACACATTCAAAATTACATTTCAAAAGCATGTCAACAAATTATGATTTCAATAGCAAACACTCAAGTTCTACAACAAAAACTTGCCTTGGAAATCATTTAACAATAAGATCTACGCATTTAATAAATATTTTCTTTCAACCTGAGTCAATTAGAATTTTTCTAAATTTGTTATTAACAAATAAATAAGTCTAATTTAAATACAATATACATAGGAAATAAATTAATTCAAGAGCTATATTAACCTTTTGTTTCTGTTTTTTTCAGCTAAATCAACAATTAAACATTATTTTATTTAGTATTTAATTTTTTGTTTAAACATATTATTGTAATCATAAGTTTTAGGAATAAGAATATGTAATAAGGTTTTAAATTGCGGACTATATAAATGAGTTGGGGAACGGCAACAAACGTCAGTCGTTTGTAACACTTCCTAGAACAATATGAAATTCTTAATTATTTTCGCTTTGGCTTTGACTTTACCTCTCGTAGGCATAATTATAAGTTGGCTAATACCAATGGTAATAAAGCAACTGTCGGTTAATTCCCCTATCTAGTTGATATATCCTTGGATATTGGCCCTGATGATCAGGACTAGTGTGGAGGTTCATTGATTTGCAACACGTGGGTTCTGACTGCAGCCTACTGTACCGATGGTGTTAAATCTATTACTTTGTACTTGGGTTAAATATTGGCAGTATAATCGGTGGCGGGTACCTTTATCAAGGAAATATCGTTTGTCACAGAGCCGATAATAAAGCAAGGGTGCCTGATGATATTGTGAGGTTGATGGTCTATTTAGTTTCAGCCGTGCTCTGTTCGGTGGCACCCAATATAAAGTTATAGATTTAACACCATCGGTAGGTACAGTGGGCTGCATAACAGTCCTCATCGTAAGGGCTAATATCTAAGGATATATCAACTAGATAGGGGAATTGACCGACAGTTGCTTTATTACCATTGGTATTAGCCAATTTAGAATTATGCCTACGAGAGGCAAAATCAAAGCGAAAGCGAAAACAATTAAGAATTTCATATTATTCTAGGAAGTGTTACAAACGACTGATGCTTGTTGCCGTTTCCCAACTCATTTAAATAGTCCGCAGCTTAAAAAATTATTACATATTCATTCGTATTCTTAAAACGAATGATTAGAATAATATGTATCAACAAAAAATTAATATTGAATTGTTGATTTAGCTGGAAAAACAGAAACAAATGGTTAATATACATATATAGCTCTTGAATTGTTTATTTCGTATATTGTTTTTAATTTATATTTATTTATTTGTTAACAACAAATTTGGATAAATTCTAATTGACTCAGGTGGGATCATAATATTTTTTTTAATGCGTAGATCGTATTGTTTAAACATTTTCAAAGTCATTTATTGTTGTAGAACCTGAGGGTCGCATTAATACAAATTATTGCTTAATTGTTGATTTAGCTGAAAAAAACCGAGCATTAAGTTAATATAGCTCTTGAATTTGTTTATTTCCTATATTGTTTTTTAGTTAGACATATTTATTTGTTAATAACAAATTTGGAAAAATTCTATATTGACTCACCTTGAAAGATAAAATTTATTAAATGCGTAGGCCTTATTGTTAAATTATTTCCAAAGCAATTTATTATTGCAGCAAAGCACAACTTGAGTTGCCAGAACATGGAAATTTTAAGTATTTTTTTCCTTTTTTTTACAATAACAAACACAAACTGCGAAGCTTTTTGGCTTGTCTGCAGAAAACACCCAGAGTCTTTGGCGGGAATCGAACCCACAACCCTCTGACTGATAGTCCGGCACACTATCGCCTAGTCTATCGGGGCAGCCAATTTGTATTGTTAATTGGAACAGACTGCCTGATACTCCAATCGAACGTGTACTTGTTATATGTCTGAGCTACATGTGCTAAATGTGCTCCAAAAGGAGTAGGTTTTATCTATGAATTCATACCTGAAATCGCTTCAAACCTGCTGATGGTTTGGCTGAAAGTTTAAGAACCCAACAAGGATCGCCAGATCAATTTTCATCTCCAATGCGTACATCTGGCGACAATTATTCTCCACAATATATCCAATCAATATTTAGGGATACAATAAATATTGAAGAGCAACTGTCACAAAGTGTGGTCACAGCACCGACAAAACTACGCAAAATTCAACAAAATGAGGACATAGATGACTATTTTACACCCTTGTTTTCTATGGATATCAGAATTTTGAAGTAGTCTGATGGTGTTGGCCTTACTACTGACCAGAAATATGAGTTAGACAAAATCCTAGTTTTAAACCAGTCTATATTTGAGTAATCTACTGGTGCCATACCTTATGCTGTCCATCGTATTCATACCGAGGATCATGATCCGATTGCAATACCTCCTTATCGGTTGTCTTTAGCTAGGAAGGTTTCTCTGAAAACCGAAATTTCAAGGATGGTAGAGTCTGGAGTAATTGTTGAATGTCAATCTTTATGGGCTGCTCCTGTAGTTATTATTCCTAAGAAAACTGATGGAATTCGTGTGTGCATTGACTATCGTGAACTTAATTCTATAACGAAACCTGATCGTTACCCTTTGCCAAGAGTGGATGATATACTGCACGAGGCTAAAGCTACAAACTATATGTCAACAATAGATCTACAAAGCGGTTACTGGCAAATTGGTGTTCACCCTTTGGATCAGGATAAAACAGCTTTCGTAACTCCTTTTGGTATGTATAAATTTACACGTATGCCATTTGGATTAAGAAACGCTCCAACAACATTCCAGCGATTAATTGATCGACTAAAAACTTCTCTGGGGGACACAATTCTATTGGCATACTTGGATGACATCATTTCGTGTTCCCCCAGTTTTGAAGAACACATTTTTCAGCGTATTCAAGAATTTGGTCTTAAAGTTAAACTGGCAAAATGTCGTTTCGCCTGCAATGAGGTAAAATACCTAGGCCATGTGCTTACCCCGAAAGGAATTATGACCGAAAACTGAAAAAATAGCTGCATTATACAATAGAAATCGGCCAAGAAATGTTAAAGAAGTTTTGTCATTCCTACAAGCATGTTCATGCTATCGTCGTTTTATACCATCCTTTGCTGACGTGTCAAAACCGTTATCTGCTCTTTCAAAAAGAACGCTGTGTGGAGTTGGGGTCTGGAACAACAGAAATCATTCGATCATCTGAAAACATTTTTAACATCAACTCCAATATTAAAGCAAGCAGTTGATGGTGAGCCATTCGTTTTAAAAACAGATCAAAGTGGTTATGCTCTGGGGGCAGTTTTGCTCCAGGGGGAGGGTCAAGATGAACATCCCAAGCAGGGATGTTCTAGGAAGGAAAAGTAGTCGAACTGGAAATCGTTTGTGTTTTTTTTCTACTGACAGTTTTGTGCAAATGAACAATTACAATCTTAGAAATAAGATTATTTCAGTATTTATTTTTTTGTTTAAACATATTATTGTAATCATAAGTTTTAGGAATAAGAATATATAATAATGTTTTCAGTTGCGGACTATACAAATGAGTTGGGGAACGGCAACAAACGTCAGTCGTTTGTAACACTTCCTAGAACAATATGAAATTCTTAATTATTTTCGCTTTGGCTTTGACTTTACCTCTCGTAGGCATAATTATAAGTTGGCTAATACCAATGGTAATAAAGCAACTGTCGGTTAATTCCCCTATCTAGTTGATATATCCTTGGATATTGGCCCTGATGAACAGGACTAGTATGGAGGTTCATTGATTTGCAAGACGTGGGTTTGACTGCTGCCCACTGTACCGATGGTATTAAATCTATAACTTTATACTTGGGTGCCACCGAACAGATCACGGTTGAATTTAATACACCGTCAACCTCACAATATCATCAGACACCCTGGCTTTATTATCGGCTCTGTGACAAACGATATTTCCTTGATAAAGGTACCCGCCACCGATTATACTGTCAATATTTAACCGGTGAACACGAGAGAAGACAACGGGAAAACCCAGTTGACAGCTAATCAATTTATCGTAAGACGTCACACCAATTTGGACTATACTGGATTCCAATACCAGTGGGCCACCGGAATCACCGCGGCAGGGGTAAAGACCAACGGGAGTGGTGACGCAAATATTGGAGGCATTGTTGATGATTTCAAAGCAGTGCAATTGTAAATCGTTAGTATAGCTGTTGGAATTGTAACAAATAAAACTCCAACTGGGGACCGATATAATATCAGTAAGATGGTGGGTAATTGCACGGGTTGAATATTGGCAGTATAATCTGTGGCGGGTATCTTGATCAAGGAAATATCGTTTTTACTAGCGCTGCTAATAATGCCAGGGTGTCTGATGATATTGTGCGGCTGACGGTGTATTGAATTTCAACCGTGGCCTGTTCGGTGGCACCCAAGTACAAAGTAATAGATTTAACACCATCGGTACAGTGGGCAGCAGTCAAAACCCACAAGTTGCCAATCAATGAACCTCCATAACAGTCCTCATCGTAAGGGCTAATATCCAAGGATATATCAACTAGATAGGGGAATTAACCGACAGTTGCTTTATTACCATTGGTATTAGCCAACTTAAAATTATGCCTACGAGAGGCAGAGGCAAAGCCAAAGCGAAAACAATGAAGAATTTCATATTGTTCTAGAAAGTGTTACAAACGACTGATGCTTGTTGCCGTTTCCCAACTCATTTAAATAGTCCGCAGCTTAAAAAATTATTACATATTCATTCGTATTCTTAAAACGAATGATTAGAATAATATGTATCAACAAAAAATTAATATTGAATTGTTGATTTAGCTGGAAAAACAGAAACAAATGGTTAATATACATATATAGCTCTTGAATTGTTTATTTCGTATATTGTTTTTAATTTATATTTATTTATTTGTTAACAACAAATTTGGATAAATTCTAATTGACTCAGGTGGGATCATAATATTTTTTTTAATGCGTAGATCGTATTGTTTAAACATTTTCAAAGTCATTTATTGTTGTAGAACCTGAGGGTCGCATTAATACAAATTATTGCTTAATTGTTGATTTAGCTGAAAAAAAAACCGAGCATTAAGTTAATATAGCTCTTGAATTTGTTTATTTCCTATATTGTTTTTTAGTTAGACTTATTTATTTGTTAATAACAAATTTGGAAAAATTCTATATTGACTCAGGTGGGATCATAATATTTTTTAATGCGTAGATCGTATTGTTTAAACATTTTCAAAGTCATTTATTGTTGTAGAACCTGAGGGTCGCATTAATACAAATTATTGCTTAATTGTTGATTTAGCTGAAAAAAACCGAGCATTAAGTTAATATAGCTCTTGAATTTGTTTATTTCCTATATTGTTTTTTAGTTAGACTTATTTATTTGTTAATAACAAATTTGGAAAAATTCTATATTGACTCAGGTGGGATCATAATATTTTTTAATGCGTAGATCGTATTGTTTAAACATTTTCAAAGTCATTTATTGTTGTAGAACCTGAGGGTCGCATTAATACAAATTATTGCTTAATTGTTGATTTAGCTGAAAAAAACCGAGCATTAAGTTAATATAGCTCTTGAATTTGTTTATTTCCTATATTGTTTTTTAGTTAGACATATTTATTTGTTAATAACAAATTTGGAAAAATTCTATATTGACTCACCTTGAAAGATAAAATTTATTAAATGCGTAGGCCTTATTGTTAAATTATTTCCAAAGCAATTTATTATTGCAGCAAAGCACAACTTGAGTTGCCATAACATGGCAGAACATGGAAATTTTAAGTATTTTTTTCCTTTTTTTTACAATAACAAACACAAACTGCGAAGCTTTTTGGCTTGTCTGCAGAAAACACCCAGAGTCTTTGGCGGGAATCGAACCCACAACCCTCTGACTGATAGTCCGGCACACTATCGCCTAGTCTATCGGGGCAGCCAATTTGTATTGTTAATTGGAACAGACTGCCTGATACTCCAATCGAACGTGTACTTGTTATATGTCTGAGCTACATGTGCTAAATGTGCTCCAAAAGGAGTAGGTTTTATCTATGAATTCATACCTGAAATCGCTTCAAACCTGCTGATGGTTTGGCTGAAAGTTTAAGAACCCAACAAGGATCGCCAGATCAATTTTCATCTCCAATGCGTACATCTGGCGACAATTATTCTCCACAATATATCCAATCAATATTTAGGGATACAATAAATATTGAAGAGCAACTGTCACAAAGTGTGGTCACAGCACCGACAAAACTACGCAAAATTCAACAAAATGAGGACATAGATGACTATTTTACACCCTTGTTTTCTATGGATATCAGAATTTTGAAGTAGTCTGATGGTGTTGGCCTTACTACTGACCAGAAATATGAGTTAGACAAAATCCTAGTTTTAAACCAGTCTATATTTGAGTAATCTACTGGTGCCATACCTTATGCTGTCCATCGTATTCATACCGAGGATCATGATCCGATTGCAATACCTCCTTATCGGTTGTCTTTAGCTAGGAAGGTTTCTCTGAAAACCGAAATTTCAAGGATGGTAGAGTCTGGAGTAATTGTTGAATGTCAATCTTTATGGGCTGCTCCTGTAGTTATTATTCCTAAGAAAACTGATGGAATTCGTGTGTGCATTGACTATCGTGAACTTAATTCTATAACGAAACCTGATCGTTACCCTTTGCCAAGAGTGGATGATATACTGCACGAGGCTAAAGCTACAAACTATATGTCAACAATAGATCTACAAAGCGGTTACTGGCAAATTGGTGTTCACCCTTTGGATCAGGATAAAACAGCTTTCGTAACTCCTTTTGGTATGTATAAATTTACACGTATGCCATTTGGATTAAGAAACGCTCCAGCAACATTCCAGCGATTAATTGATCGACTAAAAACTTCTCTGGGGGACACAATTCTATTGGCATACTTGGATGACATCATTTCGTGTTCCCCCAGTTTTGAAGAACACATTTTTCAGCGTATTCAAGAATTTGGTCTTAAAGTTAAACTGGCAAAATGTCGTTTCGCCTGCAATGAGGTAAAATACCTAGGCCATGTGCTTACCCCGAAAGGAATTATGACCGACCCTGAAAAAATAGCTGCATTATACAATAGAAATCGGCCAAGAAATGTTAAAGAAGTTTTGTCATTCCTACAAGCATGTTCATGCTATCGTCGTTTTATACCATCCTTTGCTGACGTGTCAAAACCGTTATCTGCTCTTTCAAAAAGAACGCTGTGTGGAGTTGGGGTCTGGAACAACAGAAATCATTCGATCATCTGAAAACATTTTTAACATCAACTCCAATATTAAAGCAAGCAGTTGATGGTGAGCCATTCGTTTTAAAAACAGATCAAAGTGGTTATGCTCTGGGGGCAGTTTTGCTCCAGGGGGAGGGTCAAGATGAACATCCCAAGCAGGGATGTTCTAGGAAGGAAAAGTAGTCGAACTGGAAATCGTTTGTGTTTTTTTTCTACTGACAGTTTTGTGCAAATGAACAATTACAATCTTAGAAATAAGATTATTTCAGTATTTATTTTTTTGTTTAAACATATTATTGTAATCATAAGTTTTAGGAATAAGAATATGTAATAATGTTTTAAGTTGCGGACTATACAAATGAGTTGGGGAACGGCAACAAACGTCAGTCGTTTGTAACACTTCCTAGAACAATATGAAATTCTTAATTATTTTCGCTTTGGCTTTGACTTTACCTCTCGTAGGCATAATTATAAGTTGGCTAATACCAATGGTAATAAAGCAACTGTCGGTTAATTCCCCTATCTAGTTGATATATCCTTGGATATTGGCCCTGATGAACAGGACTAGTATGGAGGTTCATTGATTTGCAAGACGTGGGTTTGACTGCTGCCCACTGTACCGATGGTGTTAAATCTATAACTTTATACTTGGGTGCCACCGAGCAGATCACGGTTGAATTTAATACACCGTCAACCTCACAATATCATCAGACACCCTGGCTTTATTATCGGCTCTGTGACAAACGATATTTCCTTGATAAAGGTACCCGCCACCGATTATACTGTCAATATTTAACCGGTGAACACGAGAGAACACAACGGGAAAACCCAGTTGACAGCTAATCAATTTATCGTAAGACGTCACACCAATTTGGACTATACTGGATTCCAATACCAGTGGGCCACCGGAATCACCGCGGCAGGGGTAAAGACCAACGGGAGTGGTGACGCAAATATTGGAGGCATTGTTGATGATTTCAAAGCAGTGCCATTGTAAATCGTTAGTATAGCTGTTGGAATTGTAACAAATAAAACTCCAACTGGGGACCGATATAATATCAGTAAGATGGTGGGTAATTGCACGGGTTGAATATTGGCAGTATAATCTGTGGCGGGTATCTTGATCAAGGAAATATCGTTTTTACTAGCGCTGCTAATAATGCCAGGGTGTCTGATGATATTGTGCGGCTGACGGTGTATTGAATTTCAACCGTGGCCTGTTCGGTGGCACCCAAGTACAAAGTAATAGATTTAACACCATCGGTACAGTGGGCAGCAGTCAAAACCCACAAGTTGCCAATCAATGAACCTCCATAACAGTCCTCATCGTAAGGGCTAATATCCAAGGATATATCAACTAGATATGGGAATTATCCCACAGTTGATTTATTGCCATTAGTATCACCCAACTTAGAATTATGCCTACGAAAGGCAAAGACAAAGCGAAACCGAAAACAATGAAGAATTTCATATTGTTCTAGAAAGTGTTACAAACGACTGATACTGGTTGCCGTTCCCCAACTCATTTATATAGTCCGCAGCTTATAAAATTATTACATATTCATTCGTATTCTTAAAACGAATGATTAGAATAATATGTATAAACAAAAAATTAATGTTTAATTGTTGATTTAGCGGAAGAAAAAAACAAAAACAAATTGTTAATATATGTAGCCCTTGAATTAGTATACTTCGTATATTGTTTTTAATTTATATTTATTTATTTGTTAATAACAAATTTGAATAAATTCTAATTGACTCAGGTGGGATCATAATATTTTTTTAATGCGTAGATCGTATTGTTTAAACATTTTCAAAGTCATTTATTGTTGTAAAACCTGAGGGTCGCATTAATACAAATTATTGCTTAATTGTTGATTTAGCTGAAAAAAACCGAGCATTAAGTTAATATAGCTCTTGAATTTGTTTATTTCCTATATTGTTTTTTAGTTAGACTTATTTATTTGTTAATAACAAATTTGGATAAATTCTATATTGACTCAGGTGGGATCATAATATTTTTTAATGCGTAGATCGTATTGTTTAAACATTTTCAAAGTCATTTATTGTTGTAGAACCTGAGGGTCGCATTAATACAAATTATTGCTTAATTGTTGATTTAGCTGAAAAACCCCGAACATTAAGTAAAATATAGCTCTTGAATTAGTTTATTTTTGATATTGGTTTTTAGTTAGACTTATTTATTTGTTAATAACAAATTTGGATAAATTCTAATTGACTCAGGTGGGATCATAATATTTTTTTAATGCGTAGATCGTATTGTTTAAACATTTTCAAAGTCATTTATTGTTGTAGAACCTGAGGGTCGCATTAATACAAATTATTGCTTAATTGTTGATTTAGCTGAAAAACCCCGAACATTAAGTAAAATATAGCTCTTGAATTAGTTTATTTTTGATATTGGTTTTTAGTTAGACTTATTTATTTGTTAATAACAAATTTGGATAAATTCTATTTGACTCAGGTGGGATCATAATATTTTTTTAATGCGTAGATCGTATTGTTTAAACATTTTCAAAGTCATTTATTGTTGTAGAACCTGAGGGTCGCATTAATACAAATTATTGCTTAATTGTTGATTTAGCTGAAAAAAACCGAGCATTAAGTTAATATAGCTCTTGAATTTGTTTGTTTCCTATATTGTTTTTTAGTTAGACTTATTTATTTGTTAATAACAAATTTGGAAACATTCTATATTGACTCACCTTGAAAGATAAAATTTATTAAATGCGTAGGCCTTATTGTTAAATTATTTCCAAAGCAATTTATTATTGCAGCAAAGCACAACTTGAGTTGCCAGAACATGGCAGAACATGGAAATTTTAAGTATTTTTTTCCTTTTTTTTACAATAACAAACACAAACTGCGAAGCTTTTTAGCTTGTCTGCAGAAAAAACCCAGAGTCTTTGGCGGGAATCGAACCCACAACCCTCTGACTGATAGTCCGGCACACTATCGCCTAGTCTATCGGGGCAGCCAATTTGTATTGTTAATTGGAACAGACTGCCTGATACTGCAATCGAACGTGTACTTGTTATATGCCTGAGCTACATCCCAGTAAAAAATGTGCTCCAAAAGTAGAAGGGTTTTATGTATGAATTCATACCTCAAATCGCTTCAAACCTGCTGATGGGATGCATGCTTTTTGTATGAGGTGTTCCCGGTTTGGAGGACTACTTTCTGCTGAAGCTTTAAGTACACTTTAGAGTACTGGAAATTAATTGCAAAATTTAATTGAAATCTACACGCAACTTTCGACAAGAATTGTGAAAAAACTGGATTTTCTGTAAGTACAAAAAAGTCTTAAATACAATTTTAAAGAGAAATTAAGTAAATGTTTGTATATTGAATTGTTTAATCTTGTAATGGATGTGAGAGGAATTTGTAATAAATCAAATAGTTTTATTAAATACAAATACTATACTAAACAATTTAGTACCTATAACAAAATTTTAAACTTTAAATACTATGCCATTCTAAACTACATACACACATACATATATATCCATTCGAATAATGATTATTCGAATAAACGAACAATGTCTTATGAAGAATTTTTCGAAGAATTTCAAAATTAACATTTTCGAATAACGAATAATTCGATTCATTTATTTATTTTTGTTAAATTTGCGAAATATGTTCATGTCACAAATTTAGGGGAATTCCCTTTACTGGTCTTAAATCTCTCAAAAAATATGACTTTGCTTACTTAATTTTTAAATTTTGGATCCATTCAACAAAAAGTCAGTATGTATAGAAAAAAGTGATTCGATTGCATCGTTTCGGTTTGCGTCGCATTTCACCGGTCTCTATTAACGAAGCAAATCGGGGCTCTAGTGTATACATACGTATTTATTAGTCATAATTTATCGTTTCTATTTGAAATTGTTCATAATTTTATAATTAAATAAGTAAGAAAGAATAGTCGGTCATGCCCGATCATATAACACCCAGTATATGTATAAAACAGTTTTTCAGATATGGGCGCTATATGGAAGATATTACCTATTATTGACCGATTATCCAAAAATTTAGTGCCATGATTTCTGTGAATATAAATATTATATGTCTTAAACTTTATCTCGATGGAGGTTAAAGTGAATTACGGAGAGGGTCTTATATGGGAGTTTCGACTAATTATGGACCGACCATTATAAAATTAGGTGTCATTATTTCTGTATATAAGAAACTTATTTTTGTCGAATTTAATTTAGATACCAACGTTTTTAGGAAATTTATGGTCGTTACCGTGATTTTCGGAAGTGGGTCATATATGGGAGCTACGACTAATTATGGACCGATCATAATAAAATTGTACCGTATTATTTGTATATATATGAAATATATTTGCGTTAAATATTATTTTAGTGAATTATGCTCTTTAAAGTGATTTTCGGAAATGGGCCTTATATGGAGGCTACGAGTAATTATAAACCAATCTGCACAAAATTTGTAGACGTGATTTGTCTTCATTTACCACTCAGTTTTGATGAAATTTGTGTGGATAATTGCATAATTCAAACATTTATGATAGGTAAACCCCAATTTCGGGAGGACATTTGTATGGGGGCCAGGTGAAATAATGGACTGATTTCCACCAGTTTCAATCCCATCCGTCCTTCGGCCGAAAAATGTCACGTACCAAATTTTATCGAAATATCTTCAAAATTGTGACCTGTACTCTGCGCATAAGCTTTACATGGACTGCCAGACAGTCAGCCAGATGGACGGACGGACATCGCTAAATCGACTCAGGAAGTGATTCTAAGTCCACAGGTATACTTTAAGGTGCGTGTTGGACCAATATTTCTGGGCGTTACAAATTATTAGCACAAATCCAATATACCCTCCCTACTATGGTGGTCTAGGGTATAATCATTCCAGGACCAACAAAAATGTACATTCAATTATTATAAGTGCTGAGGATAAATATTGGCGCTACAAATTGTGCAAAAAACATACCATTTTTACCTGCAAGGAGTATAATATATACTTTCATAGGTACAAACTGTTTTAATGAGTACCATAAAGATTTACATATATAAATGAGTTGGGGAACGGCAACAAACGTCAGTTGTTTGTAACACTTTCTAAAACAATATGAAATTCTTTATTATTTTCGCTTTGGCTTTGACTTTACCTCTCGTAGGCATAATTATAAGTTGGCTAATACCAATGGTAATAAAGTAACTGTCGGTCAAAAGCCACAAAACTGAATTAACTAATAAAAACGTTCAATGGAGGAAAATATTAACATTCCGAATTCAATCAGGCAGGTTTACATCGAAAGAAACCAAATCAAAAGCAATTAATAACAGCCAAATCAAAGAGAATAAATGATGCTAAATTAAATATCTAACCAGACACCTTAACTACAGAAAATATCGAAATAATGAGACCAATAGTAACTGTTAAATACCCTGACGGACAAGACGACAAGTTAAAAATATTAAAGGAAAGCTAAGAAAAGGGTACATGTCCCATAAAGAAAGAACAATAACCATATTAACTATGATCTGTCAATTCAAAATATTAGTCAAGGATAGTAAATATCAATGATAATATTTAAATTGACCATTCTATTAACTAAAGCAATTACCTGCCATAAAACCTAAGTCCAAGGTATAATAAAACATTCATGAAATTTGCGTATGGTAGGCTATTAACCAATAGATACAATACAAATTTATCAAGTCTTTACAATAACAAAGTAAATATGACAGTTCCAGACTCATCTCTATTCTAATGTCAATAATCTACAATCAACATTACAAACAATTAATACACACACAACGCCATATACTAAAACATATTAAGGTAGTTTTAGACGGTATGTATTTTGCAGTATGCTTGTCAAATTGTCCACGGCAAAATGCATACACGTCGTGCAAAAGCAAAAAAATGCTTCTGCAAATGTCAGCCTGCATTTACAATGTAAAATTTTCAATTAGAGCATGTTCTGTTTTCATCTGGCAATGCACCTGCAACCAGCTGTTTTGCAAGACAATTGTTTATGACGCCAAAAACATAGTGTTTGTGATTTCAGCAAATTTATATAAAAAAAAAACTTGTATTAACCCTGCTATTAGGTTAGAAAAAACTTACAAATCTTAGGTTAAGGGACCATTTGGTCCATAATGCAATTTTAATGCAAAATAATAATTTTATATTATTCAATGTAACTATTTTGGTTCAATAATTTCTTACATTTCTGACATATCAAAAACATCCTCTAAATATTTGACATGGTAAAGAAAAAATAATTTTAAGATTTAACATTTTTGAAATGAATGTACATTCACTTGTTGTTTTGTAATGTAAAAAATTATTTTGGGATTCCCCGTTTTATATTTTTGTTGTGAAGAACCACAGATACGTGCAGTACTTCTTTCAGTTTGAAATTTTTTTTGAATATTCCGGTAGTGTTTTTGTTACGAAATGGCGCAGTTGAACGAATAAGAGATACGTGAAATTCTCAATGAAGAAAGTGAATCTGATATTTCCGATTCGGAGACGGATTTAATTTCGAACTGTTCATCTGAAACAGAAAGTGAACAGTAAACCATCTCAGTTGAAGCTAGCTCTGTTGATCGTCTTTTTATTGCTAAAAACAACATGGAATGGAGAGCGACTCCATTACCTCAGTCTATTAGAACTGGGGCTGAGAATATTATCACAACACAAGCAGAGCCAACTCGATTTGCAGAGTATAGATGCGATGACATGCTGTCTGCTCTTTTGTTGTTTTTTCCGCCTCCAATAGAAAGCATTGTCATTGAAAATACTAATAAGCACGGCAGGATCAAGTTTAGTGCCAAATGGACAGATATTGATGAAGACGCACTGCGCGTATATATAGCTGTGCTCATTCTTGCTGGAGTTTATGGGTATGTACATTCATGTTTTACTTATTTCTGTAATATATCAAATTTATCAATGACATCGGAAAAAATGAGGATGTTCACGGTTTATTTGATGAAAAATTTGGTCGCCCTATTTTCCGATCGATTATGTCTGAAGATACATTTCATAGGATTACAAGTGCTCTCCGTTTCGATAATGTTTTGAGTCGACGCCAAAGTCGTAGTAGCGATAAATTTGCTCCTATTCGTGCACTGTGGGACTATTGGCAACAACTCCTTCCAATGTTTTACAATTGTCACGAAAATGTTACCGTTGATGAACAACTTGTTGAATTTAGAGGGAGATGTTCTTTTCGACAATTTATGCCATCAAAGCCAGCAAGGTATGGTTTGAAGTTTTGGTTATTGGTAGACTCAATTTCAGGCTACGTATGGAAAATACAACCATATCTTGGTAAACCTCGAAATGGCATGCCTGAAAAAACCCAAGAAGAACGCGTTGTATTGGACTTGACAGAGGGCTTGAAAGGGCAAAATATAACAGGCGATAATTTCTTTTCCACATTTGAGCTGGCAAAAAAACTTTATGAAACAAAGCTAACATATGTGGGAACCAACCGTGCGCAAAAATAAAACTTTCATTCCTCCAAAATTACTAACTGTCAAAAAACTCCCTTTGTACACGTCTACATTTGCATTCAATAATATTGCGACATTAGTATCATACATAAGTCATAAAAACAAAGCAGCGATATTGATTAGTACAATGCACAACGATGATGCAGTTCATGAAATTGGATCTAAGAAAATTCTTATTACAATTCGACAAAAGGTATGCTAGTTTTTGATCGCCTATAATTTCTAATGGTTTGTTTCTTTTCGTTGGTGTTGATACTGCTGATCAAATGATTGGATCCTACTACACAAAACGCAAAACAAATCGATGGCCAACCGTTGTATTTGCAAACATACTTGACATATCCGCTTTGAATGCGTACATACTATTTTCTGGAATCGATGTTTCATGGTCTCCAACTGATCGGAATCAAAAGAGGCCAGAGTTTTTGTGGCAACTAGCACTTTCTTTAGCTAAGGCTCATATGATGAAACAGACTAGATTACCTCAACAAGGGTTCTCAGCACAATTATTGACTTATTGAAAATCTGGATCCCGAAGATATCTGGGGACTTCAGAAAACTGATTTCAACATCCAGACAGACAGACAGATGGACATTGCTTAATAGACTACGCTATCTATAAGGATCCAGAACATATATACTATATGGGATCGAAAAATTATATTGTGGAATTTACAAACGGAATGACAAACTTATATATACCCTTCTCATGAAGGTATAAAAGGGTATAAAAAACACATGAAGTTTAGCGAAATGTGGAAAAACTATACTCGTATAATTCAATGCTTTAAGACGATTTCATGTAAATGTTGAACGCGGCTACGACTTAAATGGTTTATAAGCTGGCTCCAACATATCTTCCGGTATCTCACGACTAAATTCTTCAATATTAGCTTCAAGTTCGCTAACCGCTGCGGGCT
Organism: Bellardia bayeri; assembly: GCA_950370525.1. Classification (NCBI taxonomy): domain Eukaryota; kingdom Metazoa; phylum Arthropoda; class Insecta; order Diptera; family Calliphoridae; genus Bellardia; species Bellardia bayeri. The sequence goes on from OX493264.1 coordinate 97,990,613, forward strand.
TGTCCTTGATATGAGCCTTAACTAAAAAAGCTAAACTGGCAACACACTGCTGGTAATCATGGAGTATGACAATTACAAGAGTATTAAAGCAAGTGTGGCCAATGACTTTTTGTGTTTCCTAAAGTATTACTCACTTTAATTTTTCCCAAATATTTCTATTTATTATTATTATTTTTTTTTTTTTTTGGTTTTCTAATAATAGATACAATGTTTGAGCAAAAACACACATCTGAAGCAAAAAAGTTGTTGGCAAATACCTTTAAGGTAACAATAAATTCAGATGTTTGTTTGCATGGCCACAACAAGTCATAAAATATTTGAAAATGTTTTTTTTTTGTTTTTGTTTTTATCGTATTTATTTTTTGGCTCAACAAAATAGATTTATGGTTGGTTTCATTGTTTCGCTTCATGTTTTATTTTTTATTTTTAGGGGGTTTATTTTATCTTGTTTTGCTTATTCCTTTAGGAGTACTTTTGTTATTCTGCTGAAAAAGGACATCTAGTTGTTGCTCAACTTGCTGTTCTTTTATACAAACATGTGTTTTTAATAGAAGGTGGGCTTTTCATTGTTGATTGGTTTTGTTTCGCTTTGCTTCAACTTGTTGTTAAAATTATGTTTCATTAATGCCAAACACATTTACGCATTTGTTTCTGTTTCACCTTTGGACACAGTTGTTTGATTTATTGCAAAATTATTCAAATTATAATAGGAAAAACTATAAATTTTGTGCAAAAATCTAATAAACGGAGTCAAGTTTGGGAAAATTGATTTATGCTGTTGTGTGGTTTGCAATCAAAAAATGTTAAATTAAAAAATGTTTGAATAACGAACGCTGTACGCAATATGAGTGAGTGGTAATGGATGAGAAATTGTCATCATAATGATAATGATGATAATACGAGTCTTGCCATTTCCGTTCAAGAACCACTAGGTTTTTGATATAAATATCTTAATGATACTTATGAGAATTTTGCAAAACTTTGTTTAAGATCATCCAACTACATAAAAAAGTTTCAATAAATTAAGAAATAAATTTAACAACTTTTTTTTTTTAGTATTTTTTAATAAAAACAATGTCTATGTATTATTTAATACTGACATCCAATTTCGCATTAATAAATATTACCAGCTTTTTAAACCTGGCGTTGCCCGGTGATTTCTTATATTTTATTCCTGACCGCTGATCATTTTAAATTTTGAATTTTTCTATATTTGACATTGATTGGTATTCCTAAAAAATGTTTTTCTATCAAACACCTTCGCGTGATCAAAAATTTACCAAACCATAAATCAGATTCTTTGACAATTTGCAAACTTTTGAAATTTAAATAGCTTAAATGGTGCAATCTGAACTGTTTACGTCTTTTGATCATAATGTGTAAGATCCTAATTATCGCTGCAAATTTTGTGCTAATAAAGAAATCGATATTCAAGATTAAATTACCTCTTACATAAATATGACCAACATAAGAAAAAAATTAATATTTTTAGGGCTTTGCAAATTTTAGAGACAATTGTCAATAAAAGGTTTTTTTTAAATTGTTTAAAACGAAATTTTTTAACAATAGCATGTATGAAACTGTACTTAAATATTTGCTTCAGATTGGTTTCGTATTCATGTCACCATGTCACATGAATACGCTTGTCCAGTGCCATTTATATATTAATGCTAATATATGGTATTCTCTAATGTAAACAGAAAAATACTTATCTAATAAAATTTTTTTGATTGTACAAAGCAAAAAATCCAATTCTATTTCTTTAAAGAAATTTAATAAAAAAGGTATAAAAAAGCACTATACATACTTTAAATCTTAATCACTTAATAATCCTTGAAGGTTGACTATCGAAAAAATACTTTCCTAATAAATATTTGTCTGATTGCATAGAGCAACAACACAAATTTCACAAACAAATAATGAATTAAAAGAAATTATTAAACTTTTAACGTTAGTTTATTATTTTTTTACTCGTCGTTATCGTCTAACTGTCGTTTTTTAAAAAAGTTACTTTGCAAATAAAACTACGAATCTACGTAGTTAATTTTTGTCAACTAAGAACAAAGTATTCAAAAGTTCTAAAGAAGTATCCACCCACCTATATTACGTTATAGAAATCCATATTTAACATATCAAGTCTGTAACTTTTTTTTACCCGTTAGTTCCTTGTCTTAAAACAACAGACGTAAAAGTTACCAAAAATGACCCAAACACACATTTCAGTTTCAATTTTCCATATACGAGTAGAAGTTTTTGCAAATAATTTCTTTTGTCTTTTAATAAAATAAAAATATGAATATTTAAAATTTCAAGTCTGCAGAATATTTATTAAGATTAAATAAAAAATTCCCCTCCTTGAAGATAGAAAGTTCATTTCTAATACACATTTATGCGACTACAGAAAGCTGGTTGCTTCATACTAAAGACCATAATTATGTAGAAAGAAAATTTTAAAAGTTTTCCCATTTTTCCCCTTTTTAGCCTACTGACGCTTCGAAGTACAAATACGTTCCAAATTTCAATCAAAATGTTATATTTGTTTGTGATTACCGTTTTTGTCCCGAACTGGTCCAAGTTTTGAAAAAAGATAAAGCCTATAGACGCTTCCAATCACGTATATCTTCGTTCAAATATTAAATCCAATCGGTTAAGCCTCTTGGAATTACCAGTTTTTCCCCTTTTTATCCCGACCTGGTCCAAGATTAAAAAAAGATAATAGCTTGTTGAAGTTTTCATACATACGAGGTTTGATCAAAAAATAACCGTTATTGTCAAATTTCGTGAGTTACGTTGGTACACATGTCTGTTATTGGTAATATCAGCCATTTTGGATTGTCAGTTTGTTTTTGACAGATAAAAAGGTTAGTCGTGTTTTAATGTGCTCTTCGATTTTTTACTATTCGAAAAAAGGGATCAAAGAAACTGTATTAAGTTTTGTATAAAAAATTAAATTAAATGCGCAGGGACATTTGAAATGCAGACTGTGGCGTTTGACGATCCTACAATGAGCAGAACGCAAGTTCAATTGTGGTATAACCGGTATAAGGAAGACCGAGAATATGTCAATGACGATGCTCGGCCGAGCACGTCAACAACCGATGAAAACATTGAAGCAGCGAAGAAAATGATTTTGGATAATCGTTGCTCATGCCAAACAATTTTTACGGATATTTTAGGCATGAAACTTGCGGCAGCGAAGATTGTTCGGTCAAATGTGAAGATTTTGCAATTTCGTGGTGCATTATGAATTCTTGCCATAAGGTCGTACGGTCAACAAGGAATACTACCTTGAAGTTATGCGCCGTTTGCGTGAAGCAATTCGTCAGAAACGCACAGAATTGTGAAAAAACCAATCATGGATTTTGCACCATGATAACGCACCAGCTCACACATCGATGCTTCTGCATGAGTTTTTGGCCAAAAACAAAACCATTATCATGCCTCAACCACCGTATTCACCGGACTTGGCCCCCGATGACTTTTTCCTCTTCCCAAAGCTGAAGACAGCGATGAAAGGAAAGCCTTTTGCTACGATTGAGGAGATAAAAGAAAAATCGAAACAGGAGCTGTTGGCGATACCAAAAAGCGCGTTTCAGAAGTGTTTCGAGGATTGGAAAAAATCGCTGGCATATCTGAGGGGGATTACTTTAAAGGGGACAAGATAGTTATTGATGATGAAAAAATTAAAAATAATGTTTATTTTTTGATCAGACCTCGTATATATATTCACGTTTCGAATTTCAATAAAATCGGTGCTGCCGTTTGGCTCTACCGGTTTTCCCCGTTTTGTATACACTGAAAATTCCTTTTGCCTCTTGAGAAAAGACCTTCCGAAAGGTACTTTTTCAATATACATTTTTGTAGCTATAGAATGATAAAATACAAATACAGTTGCTTCGCAACAAAGTTAACAATTATTTAAGAACAAAATATTAAAATTTTACCCGTTTTCCCCTTTTTTATGGCACGTCATGTATGGATCTATCTACATGCCAAATTTCCATAAAAATCAGTTTAGCCGTTTGGGATTGGCAAATTAAGAAAACAGGTACCAATTTATATCCCTTCCTGGTTCCTTCCTACTGACGCTTCACAGCATAGATCTATCGATGTTCCGAGTTTCACTAAAATCGGTTCAGCCGTTTAGGTGTGATTGCGGAACAAACAAACTTACAAATACATTTATAATTTATATGTATATGTATGAGTATGTATACGGATTTAAATTGAATTTAGCGCAAATTTCGTATTATCCACATTTGAATGTTGTACAAGATTTTATAATATAAAATAAATACAAATGTAAAAACCACTAACAAATAATTAGCCAAATCTACATATTTCAATGATTCAATTTATTAAATTTTAATTATATTGGTCATGGCATCAAAACAGATGTATGTATGTACTCGTCCAAAAAAAAAAAAAAAAGAACCTGGCATGGGAAAAACTCTTAAATACTCGTACATACATTATGGCTGGCTTGCATTTTCTGTGTTTTTCGCATGTTCTATTTTTTCACATTATACATTAATAAACACTCTGTAATTATTTCTAATTACGACATGAATATATTAATTTAATTGCAGGTGGTAAACACTTTTTGCAAATTATCCAACACTGATCAAATTATAATAAATAATAAAGACAATATCATTCAGAGCCATTGAGAACAATATTCCAGCAATGACAAAGAGCAGCTATTTAACGCGAGTAATAGCTAAACAGCTTAAAGTAAATCAGTGGTCATAACAGTCCAAAAAAGACATTCTATTGTTTTTAAACCACAAACCAAAAGTTGCAAAAATGAGAAACTGCATTGTCGATAAAAAAAAAACTGTTAAGTCACGGTTAAATTTTTGCCAGAGAACACAGAAATTGGATAATAGATGACATGAAACGTATAATAACAATCCGGCGAATGCAATATAATCGCTTTCATTCTGACGGTAAACAATATTGATGGCGCCGAACAGCCCAGAGAATTCAAAAACATCATTTAAAGGAAACAATGAAGCAAGGTGGAAAAGGTATGCCATGATGTGGGGTTGCTTTATATGTTGGCACCTCGTACTACTGCTAAAAATAGAAGAAATAGTGGTAAAATAAAACAATCTGAGTATTTTGCAAACTCATCTTCCCGATTTTTTAAAGCACACTCCCAAAATACTGAAAGAATGGCTTAGCGAGCAGAATTTTCTTTTGATGCTGGCCACTGCTAAATCCGATTGGGAATTTGTCGTCAATCTTCACGATGACAACTGGGACAATACCGATTAACGTCAACCCATTTGGACAAGGGTTACATCATGGCTCATAGGAGTATAATAAATGACACGATATATAGAGCATATGAAGAAGAGAACGAAACGCTAGAATATTACATGCGCCACTGTCCTGCTTTTAGTCTAATTAGAGATGAACAATTTCACATGGACGCAAACATGTTAAAATCTATTATTCCATTATTATTTATGCGAACAAAAGAAAAATCTTAACATTAGAATAGCATAGTACATTCTTCTGCATGAAAAAGTACAATTCTGCAGGTTGTTTTTCAAAACATCTCAACCAAGCACATTTAGTAGTGCCAGCAGCATTAATTCAATCAAAATATGTATGACTGACAGTCTTTGAAATTTGTTAATTCCACCAAAATTTTAAGACATATTTTAAAGCAGAGCTAAAATGAAAATAGACATCAGCAACCGTCTGTACCATATATAAATACATGCGAAACAACATATGGTGGCAAGTAGCAGCATCCAACACAATTCAGTTAAATTATGCAATATATGTATATTAGACTTTCAACCATCATCATCACCATCATAGCCCGCATCAGCGAAACTAATTTGCATAACAGTTTTACCCAGTACTAAAGAAGTCATTGTAACCCTTTCACTGACATCTAATAACTAGAACAAATACAATATTTTTTTTTTTTTTTTTTTTTTTATAATACATTATATTTATTTATTGAATCTTCAGATATTGAAATGACAATAAGTTTTCGAATCTTAATACTAAAAGAAAATAATAAGTCCAGCCAGTGCTAGACAAAATATTATGATACTACAAAAAAATTTACATCCGCTGATCCAGTCATCTGTTTTGCGTTTGAGTTAAAGCAAGGGTATCCCTCCTTCTCAACCGAACATGGCCACTAAAGTTAAGGATGTCTCGTGCAAGTGGGTTTGGATGGTGTTCAAGTTTGCTGACATATTTTGAGGCGTATTTTGTAAATTCGTCTTTCACCAAAGGAATGCCTAGATCTTTGTGAATTCGAGAATTTTTAACGTACCATGGAGCTGCAGTAATTATACGTAGAATTTTATTTTGACCTCTTTGAATTTTTCCAATGTTGGATGCTGAGGCAGTACCCCATAATTGAATTCCATAACACCATATTGGCTTTAGAATTGCATTGTACAACAAAAGTTTACAATCCAACTTTAATGTAGAATTTCTGCCGATTAGCCAATTAAGTTGCACTGCTTTTAATCTCATCTGTGTAAGTTTTGCGTCAATATGAGACTTCCAGGTTAAACGACGATCGAGGTGGATTCCGAGGTATTTGACTTCATTGTGTTGCGGAATAATTTGGTTATTTATTCTGATGGACGAGCAGGTATCTTTTCGCAATGTGAAAGTTATATGAATACATTTCTGTTCATTAACCCTGATTTTCCAAAGCTCAAGCCAATTCTCTAGTTTATAAATATAATTCTGCAAATTCTGTGATGCTATTTGATGGTCCTTATGAACGCTAATAAAGGCTGTATCGTCAGCAAAAGTTGAAGTATGTATATTGGGGTCTGACGGCATATTGGATGCATAAATCAAATATAAAGTAGGACCCAGTATGCTACCCTGGGGTACTCCTGCTTCAATTGGCTGAGCGGGGCTTAAAAAATCGCCTTCTTTGATTGTAAATTTGCGACCATATAAATAACTTTTCATAAGTTTGTGGGTGTTAGCAGGCAGAGCTAATTTTATTTTGTGCATTAAACCTTCATGCCAGACTTTGTCGAACGCTTGGGAAACATCAATAAAAAGCGCGGAACAGTATTTTTTCTCTTCAAACGACCGTCTTATCACATTTACTAATCTGTGTGTTTGTTCGATGGTACTCTGTTTAGCTCTGAACCCGAATTGATGATTTGGAATACATTGAGTGTCGTTCAGAATTGGAATCAACTTAGCCATTAACAATTTTTCAAACAGTTTTGAAATTGTCGGCAGTAGGCTAATTGGCCTATATGACTCTACTTTGGTGAGGTCCTTCCCTGGCTTAGGAATCATGGTAATCATAGATACCTTCCAATCTGCAGGATAGTATTCTAGGCGTAAAATAGCATTGAAGATAAAGAGAATAATTCTTCTAGCTACACGAGGTAACTCCACGAGCATTTTGTTGCTGATTTTATCCATACCTGGAGCTTTTTTAAGGTTCAGAGTACCAATAGCGCTTTGAATATCATTAAAGCTAAGTCTTAGAGGTACAGGAGGTCTAATAACGAGTGGTGGCAATTCAGTTGCATTATTTGAGTTGTTTATAGTAAACACATTTCTCAAATGGTTAACAAATAAAGTCCCTTTCTCGGAATCGTTTCTAGCCCAGTCACCAATCGGATTTCGCAAAGGAGGCTTTCCTCTAACTGGTCTTTTTAAACCTCGTGCCGCCTTCCATAACGAATAGTCAGATTGTGGGGAACTGTCAATTCCCTCCAAGTATGATTTAAGTGAAGCCATTCTTTGGGTTTCTAAGAAATTTCTTAGTATATCTCTGCATTCCCGTAGCCTAGCTTTCAGTTGAGGAGACCTGTGAATTTGCCACTCTCTTCTAACTCTTCTTTTTTCTGTCAGGAGATGTTCGAGTTCAGCGAAATAAGTTCTGTTTGTCCTATTTCTGCATTCAACGTCATATGTGGAAGCGTGATGCACAGCTCTTCGTATGTCCTCAGTAAACTTGCCAATCGACCCATCAATATCCTCGGTAGTTCTCAACACTACATTTTCCGTGCAGTGGGAACTTAAATACTTTTTATACTTTATCCAACTTACTCTGGATTTAGACATGTCCCGAAATGGAGAGCCATACCCTTGAAGGAAACGCATTGAAATAATAGAAGGAGAGTGATCTGAAGACAAGTCTAATGAAGGCTCCACTTGTATCGATTCTACAGGGATATTTTTCACTACTCCGAAGTCAATAATATCGGGAATCTTCCGTCGGTCCGTCGGCCAGTAGGTGGGATGCCCGCTTGAGAGTACATCTAAGCCCATTTTGGCAATGGTGTTGAAGAGTTCACGACCCTTCGGGGTCACTAGACGTGAACCCCAAAATGTGTGTTTGGCGTTAAAGTCACCAGCAACCAAAAATCTAGCTCCAAGGGAATTGAAGAAGCTGTAGTATTGATGTTCTTTTATTGAAAATCGAGGCGGCGAATAAATTGATGATAAAACAAAGTTGTATTGACAGAATTCAATACAAATGTTTGTTGCTTGTAGGTAATCCTCACATATGTTGTTCATTAAATAATGTTTTATTCTGTTCTTTATAAGAATTGCCGAACCTCCACATGCTCTTCCGCGGGGATCTTTAGTATCATACAACACGTATCCATTAATTTTGAAGTACCCTGTCGCCGTCAAGTGAGTTTCAGCAATCATCATGACATCAATCTGCTTATCCATCAGGAAGTGTTCCAGTTCGTTTTTATGTTGGCGGAGGCCGTTCGCGTTCCAAAAACAAATTTTTAAACAAATCATTTCTTTAAAATTGCTTGTAAGATAGTGGATTGCATTTTCAGCATTTCCTGCATCATGGATGTCATAGTGGTCGTAAAAGTGTTCATAGTTTGGACAAGTGTCTGCAAAGTAGTCTCTAGAGTGTTAATATTAGGCCCGTAATATTGAGATTTAGGTTCCTGCTCCAAACCTGGCATATTAGATTTAACCACGTTAGCGTAAGAAACTTGTCTAGAACTAGGCGCGTTTTCATGACTAGTGGGCCGTAACAATTGAGGAAAATTGTTACTCGATGCAAAATTAGGCTGTTGTGGATGAACAGGTAATACTGACGTCTTGTTGGTCCTTATGCCTTTCAAATGAGTGTAAACTGGACAACCCCTATAATTTGCGGTATGATTACCTCCGCAGTTACTGCATTTTTTGATTTTTGAGTCGGTTTTCGACTTATCACATTGAGCAGTTGTATGTAGTTCCCCACACGCAACACAAACTGACGGCAATTTACAATATGCTTTAGTGTGACCAAATTCTTGACAATTAAGACACTGGACGGGTCCCTGACGCTTATGCGGTTCTTCCACGGTGATTCTACGATGCAGAAGGTAAATCAGATTGTAGATGGGATGGGACTCGTTTTTCTTTAAGACTATATCTCCGGGTTCCAATTCCACCCTGAACATAGGCTGAGGAATCTTTTCACGGTTTCTAATATTCGTTATGTTCTTAATTTTGAAGCCATTTTCCATTAAACTAGTCTTTATCTCGGCAGGATCAACATCTGGGTCTATACCCTTTAGAACGACTTGGAGTCCTTTTGCGCTTTTCAGCTGGTAGGTATAGAAATCCCTACTCTCCCTCTCCAACTGGTTGGACAATTTTCGAAAGTCATCTTCCTTTTTCACTTGAATTTTGGTTTCGCTGATATTTCCATGTTTAATTGAGGTTACGCTAAACATATTTTCACCTATTACCGAAACAATTCCTTGTACCAATTTACTGGAAGTGGGCTCTCTCAGATAAATTGGTGGGGGCTTAAACGTTTTTTTAGGAAGTTCTGGATCATCAGTCTGGAGGAGAGCAAACCTGTTTTGATCATTTGGATTGTCAATACTCACGGTCTTGGGAGCTTTTGAATTTGATGACGTTTGAGCAGATGTCGGGCTCCTCTGTCGCTTAAGAACTGTGACGTATTTATCCATACCTACTTGTTTTCTAGGTTTGACTACACTATTTGATGTAGAAGATATTGATGTTTTATCATCTGATGAAATCACTATATTGGGCGAACAGGAACGGCGCCGTTCTACGGCTCTTGTAGTGAGAAGATTCTCCACAGATTTTTTTAAGGATTCTTCCTCAGAGATCCATAAAGATTTTCTAGTCGAGCTAAGCTCTTTCTCAGAATTACATCTGAGAGGAACACTCATACAGTTTTTATGCGATTTTTAATGTTTTTTATTATTTTTTTTTTAATGTTTTTTATTTTTTAATGTTTTTTATTTTTTTTTTTTTTTTTTACCGTAGGTATTTTTACCTATTACGAATTATTTTTTAACTTTTTGTTTTATTTCGACCTATTACACTTTTTCACCTATTACGATTTTTTCACCGAAAATTCAGCCGCACTAAAAATAACACGTCCGAACAGTTCAACAACACTATGTGTAATACAATATATTGGCCATTTTGTACATTCCAAGCTATTTAGTGTAAATTCAATTGTTAGTTTAGTGTCTCTAAGGGTGGTAGCCCCTATAAATTTGTTTTGTACTGCCCTTTGAAAGTAGTTATTTTGCCGAACCAAAATAATATATGTATTGTTAATAAGTTAATTATCTTTAAGTGTCCCTTTGCTATCCGGAGTTTAGGCTTTGACTACCGTCTAGATGGCCTGCCTGTTAAAATAACGGGCCAAATAATTAATTCTCTTAACAGTTATAACCTCAATCAATAACAGTAAAAATCAGTAGTTCGGGAAAGTCTTGCCAGAACTGCTGGGTCTTAAACTCATATATCGACAGTTCAATTCCAAACCATGCTATGTCGACTTAGCATGTTTTTATATTTTTTGCGTTTTTGAATTTAGATTTTTTCAACTTAAATTCTGTCAAATTTTGGTTGTGATTGGCTAGTCCAACCAATAGTTATAAACAACAAAGTTCTACCTCATATGGATTTTTAGATATCGCCTGCAAACTTTAGGAGCTTTTCCTGCAAAACTTACTTTTTCGACTTAGCATCTTTTGGAATTGAGCTGTCGATATGTATATTACCATAATGGTGCTATTATATTTCGGTTGCACGTTTGCAAACGTATAATACAACGAAAATGTTACATGTTAAATACTAGAAACAAACAAAAAGCGATGGTTGTAAAACTAAAACTTTTAAACACAACATTTTGTTATTCATTTCTTGTGTAATCTGCTCGCTGTTTGGTATTTGCTGCACATTTTGGGGAATATCACATTTTTTTTAAGTGTAAGTAGTATTGCTTGTTTATGCATACTGGCCGTAGAAAAGTTGTTAAAGCAGCAAAAAGTATATATGTATGTATGCAAATAACTCAGTACCCAGCAAATCCTGATTGACGATCTCAGACTAGTGACTTGATGTATGGTTACGCAATTAGCTATGTGACTAGTAATATTAACTTGGCTAGATCAAGCCACATACCGATTACACAGAGAAAAAATATAGTTGTAGATGTTTACCACATAAATTTCAACATGTTTACAAGTTTTTTTTTTTAATAATTTTATGGTCACTGTAATTAATAATATGATTGCGGTAACAACAATATGAGTAAGTTACAATTCAGATGATTACTGCAATCATATACACGATTGTAATAACTATGTATATATTTGTGGCAATCATGTTTATGATGAATCTAATTATCAGAATTTGTTGCTCTTTTATTATGATAGAGAGCAACATAATATGATATAATCTTTCATCATAAAACTGATTACCATAAACATTATATAATAATCATATGAATAGTACCATAACCATATAATGGTTGCCGAAATCATATAAATAATTACAGTAACCATAATATTTTAAAAACAATTTTTAAATTATTGAAATAGTAAACATGCACAATTATATTCGTGTAGAGTATTTAATAGTTACCTTAATTGTTGCTTGATTAACTATATAACCGCAACTATGCGAAAACTATTTTAAAAAATTAAAAATCGTTCGGTTTCGTTTTACAATTGAAACTTAAATCATTTATAATTGTGTTAATCTAGTCCAGCTACTGGCAAAGATCTAAGCATACTCTCGAAAATCCTCGAATCTACGCTAAAAAATACTACAAAAATGGTGCAACTAATGCTATTCACAAGGAAATATAAAATCTCAATTTGTTACGCCTAAAATTGATGGAGTAACATTTACATTATCCAACAACGCCAAATATCTGGGACTAATACTGGATAATAAATTAAATTGAAATCTGAATATCCGAGATCACTAAAGCAGCGACTGCATTATATTGGCATCAACTTGGAAATAAACCCAAAAATCTATACCGCTATAAGATTTTGTTATCAGCTCTGCAGAAGAAAAACAACCAAAATAAGCTCGAACGTTTTGGATATTTTTCTAAAAGTGGTTGATCTTTTGTTATTCCATGAGTTTCATTTTTGTACATGTATTTCTTAGAATAAAAGGACAATGGTAAGACTCGTTTCATGATTTCTATTAGCCACCATTGAACAAATTTCTTTCTGACTCTATGATATATAAATGCCGAAATAGCGTTATCCATAAAAAATTCAGCAAATATAGGTTTTATATTAAATTAAATTATTGGATACATAAATCGCCATAACAAATTTTTTAAAGATCGTCACCCAATTGTCCCAGCTCTCACATAAAGGATATTATAATAATATTTCACTGCTCATATCGTACATTCGCATCTACATACACGCATGTATGGACTACTCCCCAATGGACCAGGAGTACTTCAAACATAATCCATTTGTTTGAAAAAAAAACTAGTCCACTTAACATTACGATGTCCTAGGACTGGATCATATAATCTAGCTTTGCATAACAGGGGACTAGTCCCAAAACTACTCCTTGCAACTACATCAAATGGTTTTAAACAACGATTACGGTCGTTAAATTATGAATAATTGTTGTGTAACAAGAAGTTCTGCTTTGAAAATGAAATGGTCCATAAGTGCATTACATAGGACCATGATGTAGTCATTACATTTTAGCCACAATGGACCACGTACTCCACAGATTTTTGCAGGGAACAATATTCCGTACATTACGCTTGAGAGATTATGCTTCGTACATCACAAATAAGGTATGGAACAAATTACACATACACTACCTCGTAGTAAGTGTACACATACACTTGTATTTCGGATCAAATTTGGACGGCGAACATATTTTTATATATGTAAATTTATGTTTAGTCCGCAAATAATAAATTTATGTTTCTCCATTTTACATCCGTGCAATGGACTTTTCGAGTTCGAATCTTTTCTTTCGGTTACGGTCTTTCCTGAACTTTATCTAAACAGTCCAACTTTTCGCAATCGACCTTTTAGTGTAACTCCAGACGATTTTGCCTTATTTTAGTATAGTTATGAAACAGGAAACAATGTACTTCTTCAGATTTCTTTCTGAGTTTCTGACATTGAATATTTTCATTCGATAAGCATTGATTAGTTTTAGATGCCATAGAATGAAATAAGATTTGCCCAAATGTCAAAATGGTGCCATCATTGCTGTAGTCCTTTTAAATAACATGGAATATTTAAAATTTTTAATATTTATTTAGTTAGGCTCGAGTTCATTAAATTTAATTTTCATTAAATTATTTTTACTGAAGTAGGAATTGTTTTACAACTTGAAAAATTTTTATTATTAAAATTTTTTTGATAATTTTCTTGGCTGGAATTCGAACCTGGGTTGTTGAATTTACATATGTTTCGAGAAACACCACTTTCTCTCATCAGAATTTTTTGCGTTCTAACCCTCTGCACCACTGCGGTGCCTGCTAGCCAACAGACAAACATCAATCTTTTAACCAGTGTTAAGGAGGCAACATGAAAATAGAAATGAATAAATAAAAATGATAATTACAGAAAATTTCGAACCACCAGGTAACACATTCAAAGTGTGCGCTAAAAGTTCATATTTTGTTTTTAATTATGTATGTATGTGTAATTTGTTTCGTACCTTATTTGTAGCGTAAGGCACATAATCTCACAATCGTAATGTACGGAATATTTTGTGTACACATTCACAAATCCTAAACAAATTGTTTGGGTGTTTCGTACATTTTGTAGCGAATGTGTTCGTGTAGTGTAGATGCAAATGTTCCGTACCGAACGCTGGTTGCAGCATAACCTTTTGATACCCTACACCACCATAGTGGGGAGGGTATATTGGATTTGTGCTGATGTTTGTAACGTCCATAAATATTGCTCCAACCTGCTGCTTAAAGTATACCGCTCGACTCAGAATCACTTCATGACTCGATATAAAGATGTACGTCTGTCTGGCTGGCTGGCTGTCCATATAAACCTTGTGCGCAGATAAATCCAATATACCTTCAACACTATGATGGTGTAGGGTAAAAAATACACTTCATTACTTCATTTTGAAAATGAAGTCACATTAGCAAAATGGGAAATTCAGCATTTTCGAAAATCACATAACTTAGATCTGAAATAAATTTTGAATATTAACTATACAGTTGTGAAATCTTTAAATCTCAATGAACAAAGGCCAAAATCTATATGGCAACTTACAGCTACAAAAAATAAGAGACAGTTGAAACAGAATAACCTGTTTATGATTAGCATCATAAATATTTCTTTTTTGGCGCAGTAAGAAATTAAATTATAAGAAATTTTTAAATATTCATCATGCATTCACTTCCTTATTCTGCAAACAAGTACATAGACCGATTGGACTAGAAGAGCTAACTTTAATTAAATTTCAAACTATAAACGAAAATTAGTCATTGTCATTGCAGTATTCATTATTATTGATCTATATTAAATTCTAATTTAATTTGCGTCAATTAAGCTTTTTCCGTCTGTCGCACGTAAAATATAACGTATCAGAAACAACCAGATTTACATAAATGCATGTTTAATTATCTTAAGGAAATTGGTATTAAAAATCAGTAAAATAGGTCCAGTACAATTATGAATCAAAATTTGAGGCAACCTACAACATTTTGGCATTTTATTGAAATGTATTGCAAATAATACCTCTCAATCTTCCACACGTTATTCTTGTGACACAGGAACAGTAACTGTTGTAAATATCTTAAACCGGTCTATGTTTTCTCCCAGCCTTAATACAAATTTTTTTTCCTGAATAAGGATCCGCAACCGAAAAATTCATGGAGAGTGACGGCATTCATGCAGAATTCATGACTTTTTAATTTAACTAGTAAACCTAAGAATACTTTTAAACTAATTAAACTATTAGTTAAATCATTGTTCTTCTAACGTAGAATCTGTTTTTAATTGTAAATACTTTTTCCAGCTATTTGTAACAATATGCAATATACTCGTACATACATAAGGAAATATAAAAAAGAAATCAATTCTAAGAACATAAACAGCTAAACAAAAGAATTTACGTCACAACGAATGACTGACAAATTAATGTTAAACCATCCAGCAGTCTTAATGATTTATTAAAAACAAAAATTGTACAATCATACTTCTTTTTTTGAATATTTTTTGCACAAAATGCTTAAACAATTGCCTAAAAGGAAACGTAATTGAAATGACTTGAACTGGCTGAGTTCAGTTACTTACTCAGGCAAATCACACGCTCAAACTTAAACATTTAAGACATTTTTACGTTATAAGAAGTACCTTTCCTGTTTTTAACGTTTCTACTGCCAAATGTATAAATGTCAAGAAATTGGAAAAAAAGCCACCAAAAAAAAAAAAAAAAGAAATAAATTACAAATTATTCAGTAACCCGCATTCTAAAAATTTTAACAGAACACTACAGAAGAAACACTGTTTTCAAGCCAGCTAAAACAATAAAGCTAAATAATGTTGCAAAAAAGAAACAAGCCAAATTCTTAAAATTACTGTAAATCTAATTATAATTTTATTATTTTAGTCTTTCGACATTATTTAAATTACAACTTCCTCTATTATTTAAATGAAATTTCCCAACCCTGTTTATATTATTGTGATTGAATTTATAATCCACAAATTAAAATTGTAGTTTACTGTATATGTGTAGTTTTAAATAACAAACCTTTGAGGTCCCGGGCGATATTTATTTCCCTGAAAAGTCAGTTCGTTAGTAAGCAGCATTCAATAAGGCTGGACCTCAACTGCTCACATACCAAAGTATTTTTAATAATAAAATGCATGTCACATGAATTTATAAAAAGAAACCGCTTTTTATACCCATTACCAAAAAGAGGTATATTACGTTTGTCATTCCGTTTGTAACACATCGAATGGTCGTAGAGAATAGTCTTTATATTCTGGGTCCTTATTAAATCTGCTGAAAATGTACATTGGCTTCCATATTAAATAATCTTATAAAATTGCAGTAATATTTTAAGATCAATAAAACTTTCAAAATCACATTGCAGACGATTAATAATAATTGCTGTTGTTATATGTATGTTTATGAGAATCATAATTTAAGGTGAGTGTTAAACTATTAGCGCAATTCACAATCTTGTGCAAATGGTATTGCACCATTGCATTTGCAAAGCGGTTTAGCATATTTTTGCTTTACACTAACAAAATACACAGCAAGAGCAAAAATATGCTAAACCTTTTTGTAAATGCAATGGTGCAATACCATTTACACAAGATTGTGAATTGCGCTATTATTTTTGGGCGTTGCAAACATCAACACAAATCCAATATACCCTTCCTACCATGGTGATGTAGGGTGTAATAATTGTATCTGTCTGTGGAATGTTTATGTCATTCAGTGTACCAGCTGGACACTTCTACCTTCTGAGAGTAGGTATATGTAACGTGTTGACTTTTAAGTTTATTTACAATTATACAACTATGCCTCTACGCGCCTGTGATAATTTTCTTATTCCATAGAAGCTCTCATCGGATATCCATCACACACATACAAATCAGACGTATACATCAAATAATTTGTTGGTCCAAAAACACTTCCCTGTGCTATACTAGCTTTTATTTTTCACAATTTTCTGCTATATAAGTCCCAATTTACATAAATCAATTTTCATGAAAAATTTTCTCCTTGAAATTACTTCGGTGTTCATACAGCATAATTCTTACTGCTTGAATCGCTGGTATTTTCATTTGATATATTTGTTTAAAAACATACATATGTAATACAAATAAGAGAGTAACACGAATTGCTAGTCCAAGTGTACACGTCTTATCTGCCCGTCACCCCCATATCTAAAAGTTAATCAGCTTGGCTTAAAGAATTGCTTCGTAAATTGTAAATTGTGGCTAATCATCATATTTGACTTTAAATACTTGACCCCAATTGTGACAAATTCGCTATTTCTTTTTTAAACGGCACATATCGAAGTAAAAATTTTAACATTGCATAGCCAAGGATTATATAAGTTTAAGATTTAAAAATAGACCTCTAAAGAACTTCCAGAGGCGGCACAAAAGTCATGACGGATAGATATCATTAACAATACAAAAATGACAAAAAATTCGCACCGCTTCTTTTATTTCGTAAATTCTACGAAAAGCGGTAACGTTATTCAAAGCCGCAATCTAGTGTTTTTACCCTAAAGGTACGGTCGCACCTGTCAAATATTTGATGAAAGAGATCAAAATTAAATTTGTTTTAATTCTTGTGATTATTTGAAAAACTTCATTTATTGAGCAGACATCACAATAGAAGTTTAGTTTTATATTATTTGATGATGTTTGATCTCACAAAACACATGTAAGATTAAACGTCTTCAAACAAATTTGTTCAAAAATAGAGGGTGCTGTAGCTTAATTGATTAGCGCGTTTGATCATTAAGCATGAGTTGGTATTTGTGGCCTGGTTGCGATTCCCAGCCGCTGTCACTCAAAACAACATCAGTTTCTTATATTTACATAGAAAAAATTAAAATTGATTTTCAATTAAAATATTCGTATATTTAATTAAACATTTAATTGAAAGTGGAACGATGAAGGAATTTGTAGTATCAATTAAAATATTTTGTAAAAATTTAATTAAAAGTAGTTTTAATTAAAAAGAATATTATATTATTTAATTGAAAATTGTTCTTCAATTCAAAATTTAACTGATGTGATTAAAAGTTTAATTAAAAATCAATTAAGACTCAATTAAAAGTTTAATTAAAATTTGTCGGGCATTAATTTTTTCTGTTTATTAGTATTCTTTTTATCCATCGTAACTAATATTTATCACAGCGCCCTTCTTCGGTGGTATAGCATTTAAAAACGACACCGAAGTAAAATAATTAAAATAAAGGCTATAAAATCAAGCTTTGCTCAATGCGCCTCCTCACCACCAGAGGCGCTGCAATACTGTACTACTAATAAACATAACGCGCAATTACAGTGTTGTCATATGAAAAGCTTTTCTCTACTTTCACCATCTATTCTTCTCCTACCTATCCCTTTCCAAATTTCCAAAGAAAGTAACACAATTAATTAATTAATATATAGGCATATAGGCCTCTCTTAAAAAAAAGAATATGTTCTTGAACTCGTTTATTTATATAAAAAAACTTTTCTTATCTAGGTCAAAGCGCAACAAATATTTAATTTTAATTTATTTGATGCTGTTTGATCTTGCAAAATTCTTGTAAGAGTAAACAACGTCAAACAAAATTTGTGCTAAAACGAGTGGTTACGCTTTTTTGAGTAAATATGCCAAATTTGCCAAGTGTGACCGTACCTTTACGATCATCCCGATGTTTTCCAAAATAAAAGACACTTTATTTTTTAATTGATTTTGTTTTAATAACAGCAAAAAAATGGTTTATTAAATTTTTATCTTTTACTATATTTGAAGTAGTTTCACAATATTTATTAAAACTTATTTAACTTTATTTTGTTTTATTTAGAATGTATGCATTATTTAATAAATATATATACATACATATATGTTAATAACAAATGAATGATTTCCTATAGTTTTATTTGAATTTATTAATTCTATGTGTGGAAATATAAAATTAATAAAAAAAAATTCAATTAAAATACTAGATAATATCTACTGGACATACATACATACATATGTATATGTATGTATGCAAAACTTGTCATAGTAATTAATACAAAATTTAAATAATTTAATTTATTTACTCTTTCGTTTTATTTAAACAGATTTATTATATGTTTATATGTGGATATAAAAAAAACATAAATTTGCTCTTAACCTTTAATTAGGCGCACGGGGTCAGGAGAAATTTTTATGTTCGAAGCGAACTTGTCTTTTCTGTAGCTTCATACATTTAAAAAGAGAACATAAATTAGTTGCGATTAGATCGTTAAAGTGTACACACGTGTCGCTTTACTAATACGTGTTGGCCCCATGCAACTAATAGTGTAACTTTTTTTAATCGTGGTAAGAATTAATTTTTGTGATTTTATATAGTGTAATTTGTGTAACAATAATTACATTTTGTCCACTTTTTGTGTTCAGTTTAGAAAATGGATTCAGATACTGCAATGGATAGAAGAACTGGGCGATGATGAGTTGGATATTGCTGGTTCTGATTCAGAAAACGACATAATTATTGACATAGAGGCGGTAATGTCACAAGATTCGGAAATAGAAGACATGGCAGAAGGACATGTTATTGTTTCTGAAATATCAGACATACTCAAAAAAATTACCAAAAATTATAGTGGGCGAAAGTTCCAGCATCAACATCTGTAAGAACACGTGCGCATAATATTGTGATTCATTTACCAGGAGTCAAACAAACGGTTTGTGAAAAATGCAAAATCTTGCATCAAGTGTTTCCAATTATTTTTTGACAAGGATGTAACCGAGCTTTTGGTCGTGAACATTAACCTATACATCGAAAAAATTAGTACTGAATGTTATTTATGTTTTATGTTTTTAAATTTCGTTCTAACTCACAACACGTAAAAAAGAAATATGATAATTCTCGTATTCTATTTCTCAAAAAACGGTGAGTTAAATAGATGATGTTGATCATGGACAATGAAGATTGCTGATGACGCCTTTGGCAGGGTAGAAAATGCATTCCAATTTGCCAATTGTTCCAGTACTTTACAATAGTATTCTTGATTATTCGAACTATTAGCCTGAATAAAAAACCTTTTCTCTTGAAAAAATGTTATGTTTTTGTTTTATTTTTTTTTATACATAATTAAAATAAATAACTTTGAAAACTTAACAAAACATACTCATTTTTATTTTTTTATAATCCAACACTTGCAATCAACTTTGGGGTCAAGTAAGACCCCAAACAGTTTAAGTTTTTATCTGAAATAAATAAATTTTTAGTTAAGTCTATTTTCACTTAATACATGCACATATGTATGTATGTATGTACGTCATGTTTATTAATAAATTTAATTTAACTTACAAGCTCAAACACAAACATTTCCCTAAATTTAGGTTTTATTCAATATTGTTTGATATAGTTAAATATTTCGGTTATTATTTTACAAACAAGTATTGAAATAAGTACATGTATTTATTTTATTTACTTTACAATTATTGTTAATTTTGTGTGTTTACTCAATTCACACATGGTTGTGTTTAAATAATAATTACTTTACTTTAAGCGTATTGCCCTACCCCTTTTAACTTATCAGACCTATTAAATACTTGCAAACTAATATCCTCTATATGAGTGCTAGAACTACTGCTGGCTGACTCCGTTAAGGGCTACAACTGTGTGCGTTTGCCGTTCGCATTGCTACTGCCAATATCCATCACCAAGGGATGACAGATTTCATAAAGAGGAACTTTCAAACTCGTCTTGCGGACCCCCAAACTATTCGATGAACTGGATTTTGTGGGTCCAAATGAACGTCATCTATCATTCGAAGTCATTTCGGAATGATGCAACTCTGACTCATCGCCAAACGAATGAGCGGCAGCACTGGGTGTTATGCTGGGTGTTCTGGCTCGTATGCGTATGGCTGACATGTCTGAGCCACGTCGGGAAGTTTTCACATTAATGCTCTTGCCCGAGCAGAAACATTTGCATATGATACGTTTAAAGGCAAAACGGAAATCTTTGGAGAACAAAGCATAAATCATGGGATTGACGGCAGAATTGCAATAGCCTAACCAGAAGAGCACCGAGAATAACAACGGATCTATACAGTCCTCACAAAATGGCCTAATTATGTACATGGTAAAGAAGGGCAGCCAGCAGAATATGAAAAGACCCACTATAATGGCCAAGGTTTTGGCGGCCTTTGTCTCCATACGAAACCTCTTCACTTGGGCCTTAATATTCCTCTTGCCCATCTTCTTATTCGGTCTATTCTGCTGATGCTCACTCGTATTGGAGGTTCTTCTCAGCATATCCGGCACAGTTTTACCCACCTGCAAATAACACGTACTATCATGCTGATGTCTATACAGCTGGGTCTCCGTACAATCTCGCCCATTCTGTGAACCATAGTGCACAGCAAACAGCATATTACCGCTGCTCGCAGATGAAGCTCGATGTTCTCTGCCTCTTTCGAGTTGCATGCTGTCGCTGCCATGTGCCAGTTCGGAGATATTGTCATTGGATGGATAGGAAACGGAAATTTTGATTTTATCGTGGTTATTGTGTTGTCTGCGTGTAGAGTATTTACTCAACCTCTCGGGCGAAGGTGTTCCCAACGTGGTTGTAGTGCTCTGTGTACTGCCATTACTGTGCGTGGATTCGTGTTGATTAGAGGAGCCTCGTCCTCGATGAATCCTTAGAGTAAGTCGTTGTTCGTCGAAACGGGAGCCAATGCCTTTGGAGCCTACAACACAAAACAAGAAGACAAATAAAATATTTTTTTGTTAATACGTAAATTAAAACATAATGTAAGTTTAATAATTAATAAATAAGTCTGACATTTGTTAGGCACGAAATACAAGCAAGTGTACGAAATTTCAGATAAAATTTGTTTTTACTTAATAGTTTTTAGAACTGTGCTCATAGATTTCAATTATTAATTAAAAGTTTAAATACAGATTGCTGCTGATTATTATTACAAAGTAAACACAAATATGAAAAGGCGCTCAGATTGATACATTTTTTGATTTAATACGTCTAAGAACCATTATTATTTCTTAAACGTGAAATATAAAATTTAGGCGGGATGAGCCTTCAAAGCAAAAAAAAATAATAATATACAGGCATGTGACGGAAATCGAAATCGAAAACGAATCAATTTTGGAAAAACATTATAATGCATTTATAATCTAATTTTTAAAATTTTTGTTTTAATATTCTCTTTGGTAGCGCAATATCTTTATATTTTATGTGATAAAAGTTTTTCAATACAGAAATATTACGAAGAAATTGACTTCTAAAACTCATTCGTTTTCGTTTTCGATTTCCAGCACATGCCTGATAAATTATTTATTGTTGTTGAAAAATTTGTGGCATTAAGAAAAGAAGAAATTTCAGTAAATAAATTAAACAGTGAAACCTGAATTATGCGATACTTATGAAAATCTTTATATATTGATTGAATACGTTTTCTCCTTAGAAAACCTTAAACATCGTAATGGAAGTATTCAAAAGGCCATAGAAAATGCTTTGGATGTTGGTCAAAGATTGGGTGTTATAACATTAACGAATGATCTAGTGCGGAGTGCTCAAAAGGCTGCTTTAGTGCCAACTCATGAATCGGAAAGTTTTGTAAAGCAACCGAGGCGTACGCACTGTCCTGCCAAATATGACACCGCATGGCAGTTCAAGCAGAAGGGTATCTATAGCTCGTCGACGTAGTCAAGGTAGTCGTCGTCGTTCTCGTTCCAGACGTAGCGTCGTTAGTAAAACTTTATTGCAGTGTTATTGCATTATGTTGCATTTAAATTTTTGTCTAATAAAATTGGAAATTTAATTGATGTTTTTTTTAAGAAAAAAAAAGCCAGATAAGCCCGCCAACGGCGGGATGTATGGCCACGTTAGTTATGAAATTTGAAAGTTATTTCTGTTGCATTCTGTTGCTACCAAATATTTTAAGAGAATTATGGACGTTAACGTTTTTTTTTGGTAAGCGGGCTTTTTATATTTGAACGATTTGTGTGTGTGTGTGTGTATGGAACTTAAGCTTGTTGAATTTAATTTGAATATCAACATTTTTAACACATTTATGCTCGTTAAAGTTATTGAGACCTAATCAAAGAGTGAGTCGATCGGTATGCTTTAAGGTGAGTGGTATATTAATACAGAATGCACACCCATTATATTGGTGTAGGGTATAAAAATGTATAATTGACTGAATATTGGGCCTGTCAACAATATCCAATTTAAATAAGAGACATTACCGTGCACAGATACACACATATATATTTCTCAAGTCAACAGTGGGAAGCAAGACTGTCTGGATGTTTTGCATTAAGAAAGTAAGGTAATGCAAATAATACAAATATAGGTATTATATTGTAATTGAACCTTATTCTTAATTATAAAGCACAAAAACTCTCATAAATTGCTTAAAAAAAATAAAAAAAACAAGTAAGAAAGTATAGTCGGTCAAGCCCGACCATATAATACCCTACAGTCAGTATACAGTTTTTCAACAACGAGCGCTATATGGGAGATATTACTTATTATGGACCGATCATCCAAAAATTATGAATATAAATATTATATGTGTTAAACTTTATCTCGATAGAAATATTTTTAAACGATTTATGGAGGTTAAAGTGAATTATGTAGAGGGTCTTTTATGGGAGTTTCGACTAATTATGTACCGACCATTATAAAATTAGGTGTCATCATTTCTGCATATATAAAACTTATTTGTTTTGAATTTTATTGTGATACCAAAATTTTTAAGAAATTTATGGTCGATTTTCGGAAGTAGACCTTATATCTGAACTACGACTAATTATGGACCGATAATAATAAAGTTGTACCGTATTATTCGTATATATATAAAATGTATTTGTGTTCAATATTATTTGGATACCAACATTTTTGAGAGAGCTATGATCTTTAAAGTGATTTTCGAAAGTGGCCCTTATATGGGAGCTATGACTAGCTATGGACCGATCATCAAGAAATTCTACCATATTATAACCATATGTACGAAACATATTTGTGTTCAATATTATTTCGATACCAACAGTTTTAAAAGAGTTATTCTCTTTACAGTGATTTTCAGATGTGAGCCTTGTATGGAGGCTACGACTAATTATGAGCCGATCTTGACAAAATTGCTAGATGTGATTTAGCTTCATTTATTACTCATCTGTGGTGAAATTTGTTGGCAACTCCTATTTCGGGAGGGCATTTGTATGGGGGCCAAGTGAAATAATGGACCGATTTCCACATTGCTGAAAAATTTAATTTAAGTAAATCTACGGTAAATGATATAAAAAAACGGCGTAATGAAGCTTGCAATAATAAGCAAGGGGGTCGACCAAGACTGCTTTGTGATGGTGATGCCTGCCAGATTGAACGTTTGCTACATAGTAAGGACATCAAGACCTGGTGCAAACAGTGCTGGAAAGGATATAATTTCCTTGATGGTTAGATGCGCATAAAATTGAATTGATTTAGTAGCCAGTGTGAAAAAGTAAAAGCCAGCACTTTCCGATAGAAATGTGAAAAAACACCTGCATTTCTGTAAAACCCACAAGAATAGGATAGTAGATGACTGGAAACGGGTTATTTGAAGCGACGAAACGAAAGTCAACCTATAAGTCAGTCTATAATAGTTACCCTATTCCTTTATTCCTTTTTCGTCTTCCATTTCCCCTGCTACCAATTATATGTTCTATGTTGCTGTGTTTACAAAATAAACAGATATAAATAATATATGCAATGATTATATGTAAATATATGTTTATTATTTAGTCGGACAATTGTTTAATAACAGCTAAATTTAATGGAAAATTGTTTTAGTTGTGTTAATACAAATGGCCATTTTACACTCACATGCCAACCAATACCAACCAGCCAAGTGAACTCCAAACTAAAGGAAACACAAACATGTTTCAAAATAACAAAACTCAATTATATCAAAGTAATTACATACCAAAAATCAATAGAAAAATTAACTATAAACACGACAAAAATAAAAGCAATAAAAGTAAGTTAAATAAACTTAGAACAAGACTACAGTGACAGAGAAAACAGGAAAACTATATTCGTATAAACATTACATACATACGTTATATATAACCTCACAACAGTATTGACAAATTTGCCGATTTATCGGCATTTTGCTGATATTTTTTTATAAAAAAATGACAGAGTGCAATCTAACGATTTTGCCCCTCAAAGTGACGATTTTTGTAAAAGTATATGTTTACACCACTGAGTTTATTTAATGATATCAATGTCAATTTGTTAATTAAAAAAATGAAGAAAACTATTATCTTGAGAAATAATAGCAATGGTCTATCGTTAATCAATTTGTTTAACTAAAACTATCGATGAAAACTTTTTATTGCCGAAATGATAGGTTTTTATTCAAAAAATATCGAGTCCACCACATTCGTTTATAGAAACGTTTATGCAAAGAAACAATCGAAAGAAATTTGTACTATTTAAAATTAACTAAATCAAATTACGTAAACAGCAATTAAATACATATACATATACAGTGAAATCTGCCGTGGGCGAACACCGGTCGTCTCAGCAGATTTGGCCGTTAACGGGAGCTGTCCCTTCACGGCATAGTTTACTATAAAAATGTCACAACTTTGTGCTATATGTGCTGAAGAAATTTTTTTCTTAAATTGCATAACATCTGCAGGAATAACGTCCGCTGTCTATCCTGATATGCACTTAAAAGCAATATTATGTCGTTTACGCCATTTTTGTAGCCATCCATTTGATGCAGAAAACACATGATAATTTATTTTCTCATCTATGTATTTCTTTGGCCTTTGCCTTCACAATTGGTCCAGATATAAATACATTTTTGCTTCTACAATTGCAAACCAATCAAAACACATCTTGTCAACTTCCGATACTTTTTTTTTTTTTGGAAAGGCAATTCTCTTTATACCCTCCACCACCAAGAGGGTATATTACGTTTATCATTCCGTGTGAAACTTTGTTAATATTCCATGTCCGTGCGTGTTAAACATTGTCACGAACAAAATACACACCGTAACTTCACAAAATTTCCTGGAAAACTGTTTTGTATTTTCTTGGGCAGCTTGGTATTGAAAATCAGTAAATCGGTAACGCAAAACCAGAGTTACGGACCAAATTATGAGACAACCTACATAAAAATTTGATATTTTTTGTCCATTTTATTGCAATATTTTAAAATATATTCCAGATAATACCATGAAATTCCGTGTACGTTATTTTTATGATAAAAGGAAAAACCCTGAGGAAAATAATGAAAATCGGTTCCTGATTTCTCATAGCCCTCATACAAAAATCTTCTCGAAATATTGCTTAATTATACAAAAATGCCTAGAAAATTAGAATATCAATAGAAAATTCAGCAAAAATAAGTTTCATGCAAAAAGAAAACGCAAAACGATTTTTTTTTTTAGTTCGGTCAATGTTTGACCATAGACCCCATATAAAGTCCACTGGTAGAAACAACGATAAAAGATTAAAATTTGACATAAATAATCCTTATAGTTAAGTAAAATGTTGTACTAAATTTTGTGAAGGTCGGCCAAATTGGTTATAGTTCCCATATAACGACCACTTTCGAAAAAGCCATTTATCTTTATATACATATGTATATCTTATACATATACACAAAAAATATTCAAAAGAATTTTGTGAATGTCGATCCACATTTGATAGTATTCCCCATATAAAGCCCTCTTCCGAAAATTACTTTTATACTCATAAATCTCTTATAAATAATGGCACCGATCTAAAATTTTACACGGATCATTTACAGATATGCCAAAATCAAACTGCTGGATTTTGCGAATACCGGTCCATATTTGACTATATCCCTCACATAAGGTCCACTTTCGAAATTCTCTTTAATTCAAATATGTATCTTGAAATTCGACGTGAAATATCCTCATATGCATAAAATTCAATGTTCCAAAATTTAAGATCGGCCCATGATTTGCCATATAAGAACCATTTCCGAAAAAAAATTTAACCCTCAAAAATGTCTAATAAATATTGATATCGAAGCAACTTTTATACAGATCAGAAATTTTAATCCAGAAATCATACTAATATCGGTTGTACCGCTATTATGCTACTGTCAGTCAATAATG
Organism: Bellardia bayeri; assembly: GCA_950370525.1. Taxonomy (NCBI): domain Eukaryota; kingdom Metazoa; phylum Arthropoda; class Insecta; order Diptera; family Calliphoridae; genus Bellardia; species Bellardia bayeri. The sequence continues at coordinate 98,017,733 of OX493264.1, forward strand.
GGCAATAGCTCCACTTTGGCAAAAGCATCATACAATGTACAACATATAACACCAGTTGTATATTATATAGGTACAAAAATTGGATAACATTTTTTTTTATAGGAATCATACATTTTTTTAAATATTTAGGTATTTGTTGACTATTTTAAAAATATATTGGCAATTTTTATATCTAGTTTTGACGTTTATACACAAAAATTATCTGCCAACAGTGCCTCACACCATAAATAAATTGCCATAAATTACGATTTAAAAATGGAAACAAAAATGAAAATTAAGAATATGATTGCCTCCATTTAAACTCTTAATGATTTTCTACCCATCTAGATATATTTAAAATTACGTAAACCATGTAAGAAGTTAAACTTGTTTTTCTAAAAAAAAACTACACCAACAACAGCGCCCAAATATAATCAACAAAACAAATAATACACTAGAAAGCTATGTTTGTATGTATATCCTCCAATACCACAAAACCTTACAACAAATGCTCTCACACGCATGCCAACCTACAAACCAATAATACATTTACAAACATCCTTCTAATGCTGAAGATACCAGCTGAGTTGTATTAGAGATTAGAGTTTTAATATCTGTATACATATGTTGGAAGGAATGTTACATATTTTGCTTATAACAATCATAAGACATTGTATAAACAAAATCCACAAAGCAGATAAAAACCTCGTTAGAACGAAAAAAATAATGACCAAATTTAGGAACAAAAAAGAAAACAACTATAAATTGTTGGAATTTGTTGTGAAATCCTTACAGCCGAATAATGTCTATCATGTTTTTTTTTTTTGTTAAATAAAAAACGAAAATATTTAATAACATCTAATGTGTCTTCTATATTGATACATCAAACACAAGTTGATTAATTGATAAGTAGCTGTAACACAAATATCTGCTATATACATTTTTATTAACAAATCTACTATATTTTTATATATCTTAAAAAAGAACTGAATTAGAACTGAACGACAACTGAACTAGAACTGAAGTAGAACTAAACTAAAACTGAAGTATAATCAAAAAAAATCAAATCAATCACATTAGAACTGAATTAGAACTGAAGTAGAATCAAACTAGAACTGAATTAGAACTAAACTAAAACTGAAGTATAATCAAACTCGAACTGATGTATAATCAAATTAGAACTGCATTAGAACTAAACTAGATCTGAACTAGAACTGAATTAGAACTAGTAGAATCAAACTAGATCTGAACTAGAACTGAAGTATAATCAAACTAGAACTGATGATTAATCAAACTAGAACTGAATTAGAACTAGAACTGAACTAGAACTAGAACTGAATTAGAACTGAACTAGAACTGACTTAGAACTGAATTAGAACTAGTAGAATCAAACTAGATCTGAACTGGAACTAAATTAGAACTGCACTAGAACTGAACTAGATCTGAACTAGAACTGAACTAGAACTGAATTAGAACTGAACTGAACTAGATCTGAACTAGAACTGAATTTCTATCCGGGGAATTGTAATACCAGGTGCTTTCTGGGAGTTTAAATCAATAATAGCCTTTTTGATCTCTCGTATCAGAAAACGTGGGGGTACAGCTGCTCAAACATGAGATACAACATGTTGCAAGTCAATTATTTCATTTGCTGTGTTTTGGGTAAATACATTTTTCAAATGATTGCCTTTTTCAGTAAAATTGTTTGCGCAACCAATACTTAAATTTCGCAAAGAGGCTTATTACAGGTCTTTTAAGACTTTTAGTGGCTTGCCATAATGAGTAATCGGATTTCAGATTTGTGAACATATTTTCTAAATACATATCTATTCAGTTTTCCGATATTCCAAGAGCTCTTTTTATGCAATACTTTTGTTTCAATTTGAGTTGTGGGATCTGTGCCAGCTCTTCTTTTTTTATTTCAGAACCGTTCGACAGCTGTAGAGTAAATTTCATTAGCAGCCAGTTGAATTGATAAGAGAGTAATCGATATTTTCTGTATTGGTGCTCTTATCGGTAGGTTTGCAGAACAATGTGTACATTGGTATTTTCTATATTTAATCCAATTTATACTTGTGCCTGTCAATGCTAAATTACCAGTAGGGGATACAATTTCTCGGCGGCTCTATATAATAACAATTATGGGTGAGTGATCTGAAACATTTTTTATCACTGCAAAATCAATAACATCTGTTATCTTCTGTGGATCAGTAGGCCAGTAAGTATGTTTTCACAAATCATATTCAATACTATTTTAGAAATTTTATCAAGCAAAACATGACCTTTAAGAGTAATCAGTCTTGATCTCCAGATTGTGTGCTTAGCGTTGTATTCGCCAGCTGCCAGACAACGGGGGTCTAGTGATTTAAAAAATTATTTTGACTTTCTGCAATTGAAAAATATCAATGAAATCACTATGTTTCGAACACAATCTTCAAAAGTAACTTGAAGAGAATCTTTATTGGATTCTTTATTAAAATTGCCAAGCCTGCACAAGCTCCGTAGTAGTATCTAAAATCCGAAAGTAACTTCCAGAAGTTAAAAGTGCATCACATCTTTTTGCTGAGTTTTTAGGTTTATGATGAGTTACGTTGGTGACATTGGTAATTACGGGGAGTTTTAAAAATCATATGATGAAATAGCCATTAAGCACCTGCCATCGCATCTAGGCAGGACGATACCCAAACATGATGAGATGGTAAACCAAGTTAAATAAGAGAAAGAATCCTACACAGCCGCTGAGTATAAGTATGCAAATGTGGAAGACAACATTCAAATCGATTAAATTGCCAATAGACAATTTTTCTATAACCAGAAGTAAAGTTAAATAAATTTAAAATTATTTATTGTCAAAATCAAAATTATAATTCGAATAATAATGCGTGATACATCGCAACGTATATGCAATAATTTTTATGACATATCAATTTACCTACTTTTCCATATGTACAGACATACATAAGTATGTAGCAATTTTTGTGACTTTGAGTTCAATATTATTGTTATTTTTTTTTTCAATATAATTTCTTTTGACTTTTTAAAACTTGCAGTATACTTATTTCCCTTTTGCCCTTTAACTGAAATTATAAGTTAATGTTGTCTTGTGGTTGTTTCCCATAAATACAAGTAAATGTCGAAATGTCTCCCATAGCTCGAATACATTTACAGAGACATAAGCTCTGGCATACATTCTTGTACGTACATACATATATCTTTAAATCTATCCAATCATTTGGTATTATTAGTTATCTATAAAAATTGCCTTTGGGCAATTTACTTGATGTACATTAGAGGGGTTCCAAAAATTCTAATTGTAAATTGTTTATTAGTAGTACAGTATTGCAGCGCCTCTGGTGGTGAGTAGGAGCATTGAATAAAGCTTGATTTAGAGCCATTTTTTTAATTATTTTACTTCGGTGGCGTTTCAATGCTATACCAACGAAGGTGGGCGCTGTGCTAAATATTAGTTATGATAGAATAGAAAACTAAATAATAATTATCAGATTCTCATGATTGTTTTTTGAGAATCGAAGCCCAGCGACAAATACCAACTCATGCTTAATGATCAAACGCGCTAATCAGTTAAGCTACAACACCCTCCAAGCTTGCATATACAAAGGATAAAAATTGGAAAAATATTTTGAATATATTCTAAGTTTTCGTGATCGAAATTTCAGGAAGATTCGGCAAGAGTAAATAAGGAAGAATAAAAGGAAGAACTCTACAAATAGTTACGTCTTATAATGAAAATGTTATATTATTCTTAGGACTTTGTAGCAGTCTATTATTAACACATAACATATTTACTTACACACGCTATTACTGTTTAAGCAAATACCCACGGGGGTAATAGGTCCTGGGGTCCATACCATTGACGCTGTTACCATATTGGGGAGATATATAACTAAGGTCCCTTCGGGGTACACGTAGTCGCTGTGGTTTGATACCCACAGCTGGCAGTTGGTTAAAAAACTGATGTTTGTTTGAGCAGCAAATTTCAGTCCACCAAAGTGTCGCTAGGTGCTGTTGCTGAATAACAACAAAGCCAAAATAGTGGTGACATAAACCCTGTGCTCAAGGTATATATTGGGATTGTAGTTTTTCGTTGAGGGCCTAGCAGCCATTACTGACGGGATCTATTGATTCGCTGTCAATGCATTTCGGTTGTTGGTTCAAGGCGATTGCAGGGTCATGCTAAATGACTTAGCTATTGAAAGTAGTGGTGGCAATTTACTATGTGGTTTGGAAATGTTTTGGTGAGGTGGCAATCGTGTCAGTTGTGGTAGAAACCCGCCTTGAATGTGGTCACAGACAGCTGGGTGATTCAAAAGCCCCACATTGATGTCTGCACTTGGCACTGTGGGTACCAGCTATAGTGAAAAAGTACTTTGGTCCTTTTCTCACAATTCTTTGAGAGTGAACAGAAAAAAGGTATTTTTCAAATTTCAAATGTGATTTGTTCGAAAACTCTTTATAAAAAAATGTTTTTAGTGTAATATTTTATTTAAATTTCCTGAGACATTTTTTATAGATGCTGTTTTTTTAATTTTTTTCCAATATCATTAGAAAATTATATATCGAATTTTGAAACTTTAACCCTTTGACTGTCCAATGCATCAGGTACGATGCACAGAGGTTATGATTGATACGCTTGTGCATTATATGTGATACACAATTTGTCTTAATTTTTTTTTTAATTTTATATGAACTGATGAAAAATAAAGTGACCTAATGGTCTGAGCGTGTAGAGAATCTTTTTTTTTTTTTAATAAGACATGAACATTTGTATAAGAAAAAGCTGCAAATTTCCAGCATTTAAAACGACAAAAATAATTTTTTTAACAAAACAAAAAACTTTATTCATGTTGAAAAATATGAAAAAATACAAAAGAAAAAATAATAGTATTAATAAAATAAAAATAATTTCATAATAGCTTATATTATATAGTTATAAAAGAACTTAGGAAGGAAAATTCTTGTGATGCACAGAACGTTTGAATAAAAAATAGTTTAAATATTGCTCCGTGTATCACATGTGATGAACGCCATTTTTTACTAAATTATTACTATGGGCGTACTCTATAAAAAAACATTTTGTATGGGGACAGTCAAAGGGTTAACATTGTCTCTGTTAAATAGTTAACATGACTCTCTTAACATATATGGTTTGTGTCTAGGAATTAAATTTCAAATTTATCTTCACGCACATAAGATTTGTATATATATCAGAGATCAGTTAAGAATACTGAAAAAGTGAGTATACTCGAATAATGACTTATAATTTATTGTACTTATACGTACTCATACTTGTCTCAATATCATCAAACCAATACTCATCTTTAAAGTTTGAAGTACTTATTATATTCATACTTAATCTCTTGTATGATGTTGTTTATTTAGACTCTCCAACTCAATGTACATAGACGATAAAAAAAAATAAAAAAAAAGAATCGCATACACTAATGCGAGTGTCGTTCATTTTTACAGCCTGCTTATAAAAATTATATAAAATAATAACCGCCTGGTCCACGATGTCGAACGATAACATTCGCTTAGATAAGACTTAAGATACAAACTTTTTATCGTATCTATTTTTTACTCAATCAAGTTTGTTTATTCCACAATAAAGTTTGTGCCTTAAGTCTTACCTAAGCGAACGTTATCTATCGACATCATGGGCCAGGGGGTAAATGTTATATTTTCGCCAATATGTTTTCCTATAAACTTACTTGTATGTTTTTATATTTCTTTTTTACTTATTTTGCATAAATACCTAACGGATTAAGCTGAAAATTTTTTTCAATGACTTAATGAGTTGAATACTTTATGAGTATGTGAGTATTTTTCTTAAAATGTAAATCTAAATACCGCGTTTTATGAATCAAACATATTGGGAATGGTATGAGATCGATGTCGGCATAGTACTCATACTTATATCCACTTGCATTTATAAATCAACGTTGTTGTGAGTTTGAGTAACTCAGAGTATTTAAATTGCAATGATGTAAAGCCACTTATACTTAAAATGTTATGAGTAGTTGTGAATCGTAAAAAAAAAGATTCATTGCCGATCTCTGATGTGTATGATTCGTGTGATCGCATAGAGCATTTTATGGATTTAATTTTAAAAGAAAAACGGAGTAAAATTGTCTCCGATATTTAAAAAATATTTCATATATTAAAAGTTATCTGTCTAATGTAACCTCACAGTCGTCCAAACTTAAACTTGAATTCTGCTCTGTGACCAAAGGGATGAATCAACAAAGAGATTGACGAAGTCTCGCTCTGAAAGAGTATAGACTAAAATATGTAATTTTGAACCTTTTTGAGGATGGAGGACGGTTCTAATCAAAACGCGAAACACCATCATTATCTATAGTACCTGTTTAATTCACATGTAATAGATCTGTGACTGACTGAGACTATCATAATGGGCCCCAGAGAATCCTAGTGTATCCATGTTTTTTTGTTTTTTTTAAATTGTTAAAATCCAAGCCAGTGTCACGATCTTGATGAGTTCCTTGGTTAGAATTACATATAATTCTGTTTAGATTTGAAATAATTAACAAACACAAACTGCAAAGTTGGTTGGCTTATGTGCAGAAAACACCCAGGGTCTTTGGTGGGAATCTGACCGATAGTTCAGCACACTACCGCCTAGTATATCGGAGCGCTCATGTAATCTAATCTGGATCTGGTATGTTTCAAAGTTGCATAGACGATCAAATCAAATTTGCCATCATCAACGGTTGTATCATCAACAAGAAACATCATCATTATTTGTAGTATACGTTTAATTCACATGGAATAGACAATTGACTGAGCCCTATTGTAATGAGCCCAAGAGACCCAACCGAACCCATCTGTATAAATTGAAAGAAATAATGTACGAGTTTATTTAAATATTAATTGTAATATCATTTATGTTTGAATATCTAAGAAAAATTTCTGTATTCATTATTACTGATTACATCGTCTGTTAAATGGATTTTTCTAAGTACTATTGTCTTTTTTGGTTTCTAGGTTAGTTCCTTGTACAGAGTTAAGAAATTGTTTAACAAATGTTGACGCAATACGTTGCTCGTTGCAAAACTTTACTCGTTGTATAATAAGAGTTTGTAGCCATATGAAGAATGGAAGACTCTAGGAAATAATCGTGATTGTTAAAAGGGATTTTTGCTTTTTTCAACAGTAATTTAATTTCTCAGAATTGACAAAAAGCGATCCATTACTAAGTAATGTAGATGTTTTGTTATTGTAATAATGATTACTAATGATTGTTTTATAAGAGTTATATTTTGTGTTACAATTAGTAATTGCAAATACTAGTCATTATACTGTAATGAAATACATTTTGTGTTAGTTACTGAATTTTCTAATTGAATTAATTAAGTCGCAGGAGTTAAATGTATAAATAAATAAGTATGTAATTCTATAGTTTTTGTACCCTATACCACCATAGTGGGAAGGCTATATTGGATTTGTGCTGATGTTTGTAACGCCCAGAAATATTGGTCCAACACCCACTTTAAAGTATACCGATCGACTCAGAATCACATCCTGTGTCGATTTAACCATGTCCGTCCGTCTGGCTGGCTGGCTGTCCATGTAAAGCTTGTGCGCAGAGTACAGGTCGCAATTTTGAATATATTTCGATAATATTTAGTACGTGATATTTTTCGGCCCAAGAATGGGTGGGATTGAAACTGGTGGAAATCGGTCCATTATTTCACCTGGCCCCCATACAAATGTCCTCCCGAAATTGAGGTTTACCGGTCATAAATCTTTATGCAAGTCTGCGAACAAATTTCACCACAAATGAATAATAAATGAAGCTAAATCACATCTACATTCTCTATTCTACAATTTTATCAAGATCGGTCCATAATTAGTCGTAGCCTCCATATAAGGCCTGCTTCTGAAAATCACTTTAACGACCATAAATTTCTTAAAAATGTTGGTAATCAAATAAAATTCGACACAAATAAGTTTCTTATATACAGAAATAATGACACCTAATTTTATAATGGTCGGTCCATAATTAGTCAAAACTCCCATATAAGACCCTCTCCGTAATTCACTTTAACCTTCATAAATCTTTTAAAAGTATATATATCGAGATAAAGTTTAAGACATATTATATTTATATCTACAGAAATTATGGCAATACATTTTTGAATGATCGGTCCATAATAGGTAATATCTTCCATATAGCGCTCGTTGTTGAATAACTGTGTTATACATATACTGGGTGTAGGGTATTATATGGTTGGGCTTGACCGACTATACTTTCTTACTTGTTCTTTTTACATTTGTAGTAGTTTGCCTATTCTAAAAATCTATGCATATTAAGTCTAATAAAAGATATTTAACAGTTTTGTTATAAATTATGATGTTTTTTGTAATTATTATGTGCTAATTAATTACATTTACTTTTTTGTATAAATATAATTAATTGTGTATTAATTAATTAGGAACATTTTTGTTTGTAATATGATTCGCTAGCTAAAATTGTTGCACATAATTATCTGGGATTATTAATAAAATGTTGAAAAAATACTTATTAAATATTAAAACACAATTAACAAATGGATTTAGCTTCAATGCAATAATTTTTTCTTTTGTATTTTTTCAGATTTATTTTTCAATTTCCACTAAAATGGTGAGTTTTATATTATATACATAAATACTATTAACTAATTATTTCTTTATGGTATAAATGTTTATTTTTGCTTTTTACTAATTAGAGGTAGGTATAATTTTATTAAACCTCATATTGATGTCAGGTTTATATTCGGCTGGGCCGAATCTTTTATACCCACCACCTATGTACCAGTAGTGTGATTTGATTTTTCGGATTTCTTAGTTGGAAGCTATCATCTATTATGGAACAGATTATAATAAAATATTGCACTATGAGTTTGTTGTATTTAAAGCGTATTTTAGTTAAATTTCATCTCAATAAAATTGTTTACAAGAATTTTAAAGGTATTACAGTTATTGTGGGAAGTTGAGCTTATATGGGAACATGGCCAAAATCTAATATTATAGTCTTTACATATCTACATATAGTTAAATGATCTGTGTAAAATGTTGGCTACATATTGATATTCATACGATATTTCCGTAGGTTAATGAGTTTTCGGAAGTAGTCCTCATATGAAAACTATGACCTATTACAGGCCGGGAGAGCTTTTGTACGAGAGAAGCACCAATGAGTACATGTTTGTGCCTTTTGCACAAATATTTTTATTGTATAAAAATTAAAACTAAAATGTTTTTTGTCATTTATTTGAGCTTTAATACTAAACAAAATAATTTACAATACAAAATTGAAAATAATGTACTCAATTTTGCACAAGTAATATTTGCACAAAAGTATCAAAGGTTACCTTTAGATTTGTATGGGATTGCTTCGATTATGGCATTAGTTTGATATTAATTTAATCGCAAGTGATAAACACTTTTTGCAAATTATCCAACACACACATCAAGTTATAATACAAAGTATATTAACTAATGCAGAAATTGCCCAGAGCCATTGAGGACAATATACTGGCAATGACAAAAAGCAGCTATTCTCTAAGTTAATCAGTGGTCAGTCAAGTCCAAAAAAGGCGTTTTCCACTGTTGCTCTCAAAACGCAAATTAGAAGTGGCAAAAATACATTAATAAATGCGGCCGTCAAGTGTTTAATACCAAAAGATGCTTCTATAGCAATAGGCAAAGCCATGAGTTGATGGACAGCAAGACGAGTCCTTTGCGATATTGGCTACTTCTTAGCAGTAAAAAAATGAAAACCTACGTCTATTAAGTTTTGGATATTATCCCTACGGGCTAATTTCGGTCAATTATATTTTCTTCTTTAAATGATGTAAATGAAACAATTTACTTCATCAATTTGCTCTACGTTTCGTCGATGTGGGTTTTCGACTTCTTCAGGAGCTATTTTATTAAGATAATTTATCTTATGTTACATCATTTGTTATTATTTAAAAATATATTGTAATTAAAACGGGAATAACACGACACCAAGTTAATTAAAATAAATTAATAAATAATTACAATTGTATACATATAGAATAAATCACAGAATCGTCAAACTTATAACTACGGATATCACAGATAGCTCCTGAAGAAGTCGAAAACCCACATCGACGAAACGTAGAGCAAATTGATGAAGTAAATTGTTTCATTTACATCATTTAAAGAAGAAAATATAATTGACCGAAATTAGCCCGTAGGGATAATATCCAAAACTTAATAGAAAACCTACGTCGTCGACAAAAAATGTTATGGCACGGTTAAAGTCTGCCAGAGAATACTTAAATTGGACAGTAGATGACTGGGAGCATGTCATCTGATCACTCGAATCCAAATTGTTTTGTCTTTAATCTGACAGTAAACGATATTTCTCATAGAATTCAAAGACACAAAGTTAAAGAAACACTGCAGCACGGTGGACGGAACGTCATGATATGGGGTTGAACTAAGGGAATAATGAGAAAAGAAGACAAACTTATTTTCTCGATTTTGTAGATAGGAGCGTATATCATGTGGATGGAGTTACTTTTTAACTGAATGGTGACCAAAGCACAAAGACTTAACGAAGCAGAATTTTTTTTTTGTGCAATGGCCAGCATAAAGTCCCAACTTTTATTTGTTTTTATTTTATTTTATTTATTTCCGGAAAAACAGTACAACAAGATTTAATCTTATTTAATAGTACTGCGTAGGTGGAGGCAATATATTAATACAAAAAAATTCTTAAGCTTATTAATAAAAAACTAAATAAATAACAACAAATAAATAGAAAGAGATTGGAAAATTATCATTACTATCTAAAATGTGTAAATATTGCTCGTTTGAAGTGCTTTGGATTGCTTAAAATTTGGATGTTACAAAAAAATGTCTTTCAGATATTTGTTTTTGGTACCGAATAGAGTTGATTTTATATCCTCTGTTCGATCTTGAAAAAATTATTCTTATTCAACAGATTGTCGAAGGAAATATTCAAAATTGTATAAGATAGATGTGATATATTATTTCTTTTTGAGAGTCCATAAATATATTTGCCAATATTGTTGTAGGCCACCTTAATGCGATTAAAAATTTGTGGTTAGTCGCAAAGAGACAGTTGGGACAATACCATTGCACGAGCTTTGTTCGCAGATTCAGTGCGAATAAGAGAGTATTCCAAATGCATTAATTGAAAAATGTATGGAGGGTATTCCACACCGAGTGAAAAGTGTTTTACGAAATAACGGACTTTGAACTAAATATTAAAAACAACATAATTTCCTAGTTTTTGTATAGTAAAACTTTATACTTTTAGGTTTGATTTCTAAATTATTTTGTTGAAATATTTAACAATGAAATAAATGAGAAAAAACAATTTAATTTTCTTTACTAGCTTCATTTTTATGCAATAACAAGTACACAAATTACTGGCATGTACTCATTTGTGCTCCCCATTGTATACATATTGATTATTTGAGTTGGATTGCAACTTAGTTGTGATTTTGATAAGAGATTTATGAGAATTTAAGAAATTTTCGAAAGTGGACTTTTAATGGGGGCTATGGCCTTTTTATGGAATTTCGTAAGGACCCTAGGTTAGGTTACGTCAGCAGGTAGCCGTTGGTCTTTTTGTGTTGCCTGAAAAGTGATGAGTATAGAAACAAAGAGAGAGAGAGAGAGCAGATGTATACAGGTAGGAAAAGAAAATGTCAAGAGAAAAAGAAGTTGTCGGGTCCGGAAGGTTTAGAAGAAAGAATGCAGTAAATACTCAGAGCCGCTTAATGGCCAGTAGTTTCACTGTAAGCGAAGGGATTGGGTCTGAAATCATAATAGCCAATTGCTATTTCTAATGAAGGCATTGATACGCTCTAATTTCAAGTCTGATATTTCAGATAGATTATTGAAGGATGGTTGTCCCAAGAAGGTATTACGCAAGGTACACATTGCTTTGCAATGACAAAGATAATGAGAGATTGTTTCCTACTCTTCTTCATCTTTGCAACTTCTGCAGGAATCATTATAGGGCAGACCTTATCATCTGGCATGATTGCCGAATTTACAGTGTCTAGTAATCACTGACAGTAAGTCGCTTTATTGTGATCGTTGTAGCGTTAGCACGTACAACGTTCGTTCTCTATTTAGCCTAGGCTAAACAAGTCGAGTTATTACGCAGGTGTGTTCATTTGCCAGCCTGGTCTGAGCAAGCTCATAGTAAAATTTGCCTATTCGTTGCTTGTATGCTGATAGCGGAATACCGCATAGATGATCAATGTCATCATCAGGTAGCATGGAATCATTCTTTGCTAAGTTATCAGCAAAAAGGTTTCCAATTGTGTCTCCATATCCAAGCACCCATACGAGTGAAACTATTGAATGTCTCGCCATCCTATTTAAGGATGTGCGGCATTCCTGGACCAAGGTCGATGTAGTGTATACACCAGTTAGAGACTTTAATGCAGCCTGGCTGTCAGTATATATACGAATATCCCTGCCTTTTTTAAAAAAAAAGAGCTAACACGGGCTCTTTTCAAACATCATATTGGCACGTTTAACACTTTTTGCATCTATCAGTAAATACTCCCGTCGTAACCCTCTTGCTTCGTCTTTGGTGCATTATAAAGATAATATTTGTAAACATTTTTTGCAACAATGTTTTTTGCAAATATAGACATATATTTAGTTTTGAGAAGGCTTATGATGATTCTCATATAAGTGAATCAGATAAATATATAATTAAACAGAATTTAATACAGTTCGTAAAAAGTCTTATTTATGAAATTAGGGCAAAACTTCCAACAAACTTTGTTGTTGTTAGAAAAAATTTCGGCATTTAGCATAAAAAACGTTTTTTTTTTTTGCAAGCCAGAAAATACTTTAAATGTAATAAAAGATGATTTTAAAGAAGTTGAAGAACTGGAAAATTCTTTGAAAATTTAAGATTATACCAGTGGAAAAATTTAGATAGAACCGATCAATTTTGGATCGAGGTGCATCAATTCAAGAAATTGGTTAATGAGAATCCTTTTCAAAAATTGTCATTGTTTGTCTTAAAATTATTATCATATCCATACTCCAATTCTGAAGTAAAAAGAGCATTGAGTTTTTTCAAGAATAAAATTAGCTTAATTCATATAAAATATGGCTTACAAAGGTGTAGCGCACACTGGGGGTTATTGTGTATTTCGATTCGAAAGGAAAAGATTTCGAAATACAACATAAAAAGTATATAAATTCGAACGATTTTCTTTTCGAATCGAAATACACAATAACGCCCCTGTTCAAGTTACGATTTGCCAGCAAGTGTGCTTGTAAAAATGAATTCAATCGAAACATATAAAAAATCAAAATATTATATAAAAACAAACATATGGCCAGAAGATGAAGGAAATTTTAACACTTTTGGAAAATTAATGTTCACATTTTTAATTCTACTTATTGAAATGATACATATTGTAATGTAGATATTTGTATACAATTTTTAAGCAATAACACAGTACAACACCAAAAAAAAAAATTACGAGGTGCTGACGATTTATTGTTGTTAAGGAGACCAACAAAAAATATACGTGTGTCGGCGTTTTGATAGATCACATCAGAATTTCATTTTAGAAGCGGTTAAAAATTCCCAGCTCTGGCCTGTTCTTGCAGCATATCGGTATATAAAACTATGTTTTCTTTACGTCTGAGGTGTAGGCTATGGTATATTGACAGAAGCTTGACAGAATTAGGGGTGTTCATATATTTTTCTATTACGTCGATATGATTTGTTCGCTACCAATTTATTGTAGTTTTTGAAGAATGACCGCGAGCTAAATAGGACCAAAACTTTACTGAAGAGTGTTGACGTCTAATAGAAGACTAGCTGTGACGTTTCTGCAGGTATTATTTTATTTTTTGGAATATCAAAAGCCATACAGCCCTTTGGAAAAAAACTTAATACAGGCTGGTAAACCAATGTTATACAAAATTCCTTAAACTATCATGCAAAAACAACTTTTAACTTAAACTTTTAGCTTAAAGCAGCTACTTATCTACTTTAAAGTTTTGTAAATTTTTGTGTGGCTAAATGGATAAATTTAATGGCCAGAATCGGTAGAATTATATATATTTTTTAAGTGATAAATAAATCCAATGTAAAATTATAATGGAGAGCTATTATCTGCAATGATTGGTGGCTGCTCTCTTTCAGATGACCACTTCAAATGTAAATACCCTTTTAGCAAGGAAACAGTGAAGAAAATTGTAGTGTTAGTGAAACCTGACATTGAGGTAGACCGCAACAGATCTACAAGTTTTGGTAGCTTAACGTTGCTGACGACGACAGGCAGTAAGTAGTAGATTCCGGTGGCAGTAAGTTAATATAAAATATGTTTATTTTTAGTTTGACCTTCATGGCCTAACAAAACACAGTCAGCAGAATTTGTGCTAAAGTGTCACGTTCTGCCATCTTCTGTTGAGGAAGAAGCGGAAACGGCAAAAATACTTAGATTCATTTGTAATTTTCCAGCAGTCATTGGCGCAAATGATGACTAGCATATAAAACTTAACTACAATAAAATCAAAATAAAAAAAAAATATAATAATAATTACATTGTAAACATACAAAACTTTAAAGCATTGTGCATACAATCAACCAAAGTAAATAAAACTCGTTTTTAAAATAATCGGTTTAAACTTAGGAACAACTAAGCGGTTTTATCATTTTAAATTATTATATAAAGGGTCCACCAAATAACATTTTTTTTGAAAATGCTATAAAAAAAACTACTGCATATTTTCTCAAATTTCTTTTTTTATTTGAAAGTACAATCCTTCCAGTTAATAATGGAAAAAAATTTTATTTAAATGGCTGCCTCGGCTGGTCATGCAGTAGCCTACACGATCGGTCCAATTTTTAAGCACATTATCGATTGTGTGCAGCTGTATTTCACCAATGGCTTCACGAATATTGTCGTTTAAAGCGTTAATAGTCCAATGGTGCCAAATCGCAGCTCCGAGGTGGCCAAACGACATCAGCTCTGCGGCTAATAATGTGATCTTCAAAAACAGGACGCAAAACATCGAGTGTAACTTCGGCTGTGTGGCACGTAGCGTCGTCCTGTTGAAACCAAATGTTGCCAATATCCTCCTCTTCAATTTTTGTGAACAAAAATTCGTTCAACACGGCCCGATAACGATCGCCATTGACTGTAACGGCCATTCCTTGCTCATTTTCGAAGAAAAATGGCCCAAAATCCGCAACGAACAGTGACTCGTTTTGGGTGCATCGGCTTTTCAATGTAGGTATGCGTGCGGGTTTTCTGTGCCCCAAATGCGACAATTTTTCTTGTTTACATACCCCCAAGATCAAAATGAACTTCATCTGAAAAGATGATATTTTTGGCAAAATCAGCGTCTTCTGTAAGTCGATCGCAGGCCCACTTAGCGAAGCGAAAACGCATTGGATGATCAGTTGGCTTCAACACCCTTGGTTCATACTCAATGCTTGTTTGCGAATACTATGAGCTAATTTTTGCTTTTAAATACGATTTCGATATTTAACTGCATTGACTCGTATTCTAGCGACACTTATGTAGGAGTTATATTTTTTTTTTTTGGTCCGATCATTGTCGGAGAGACCCGGATTTTATTTTATTGAATGTAATATTTTCTTTGTAAGTTCAACGTTTTTTTTTTTTTTTTTTGATAACATTTTTACTTAATTTTTGTTTACGATCTGTGCTTAAGATTTGCACACTAACGTTTTTAAACATACAGACATACATAATTTATTTTATATTTTGATTTTCCAATAATCAGGTTTGCCAGAATGACTGACAATAGTTATTAAAAAAAAACAAATCACTGAAAAAAATCAATGTATTGACAACACATTTTATTTAAAATAAACTTCTGTAGTGAGACCGGATTTTATGTGAACACTAGTTTAATATCAAAAATCTTGGTCTCATGCTTAAACTGTTTGCTCTCAACTTTTCTCAAACCATTACAAATCATACAAACACCCACCTAAAACAAAACTATGAATATCTCATTGAAAGCGTATACGTGATATGAATGTTTTGTATAAAATAAATTAAATATTACTCATACGTTTGGTGAACTGATAAAATTCAAATACCTATTTGGGTGTTAGGTGAGAACTTAGACTGACCTTTGAAATATTGATTTTAGAAATAAGAAGTCTATTTATTTAAACGCACGTATTTAAATAAATAGAGGAATATTATGTGTTTTTTTTTTTTGGCTACCAAAAGTAATAAATAGAAGACAAACAAGTAAAACCTTTATATTATTTACACACGTGTGTAAAATGTTAAATCGTATTTATTTAGTGCTTAAATTACGCATACAAACCCTTGTTTAGCAAATACCCTGGTATAGCTTAATCATATTTCTTTTAAAAATATTTGAATATTTTATTATTTATTTATTTGTTTCATACACAACACTTATATTTTATTTATTTTATATATTTTATATGTATATTAAATTTAAACTTATATAGCTATATTATATGCCTTTTACACCAATTAGAAACTAAAAGTTTGGAAGGTTTTCACTATAATTTCTTTAGTTTTTCCACACAAATCAAAAACAACTTTCAAATAAAACTATTAAAAGTGATAAATTCCTCACATTCTTAAAACAATATTGAGCTTTTATATGAATAAATGAAAATGTTAAAAGTATCAAATATTAACTAACAATTTGTTGTCAAATATCTCCCTTTAAAAATTAATTGTATTAAATTTATTTAAAAATAGAATTTGTAATGTTAAGTTCGCTTTAACACACTTCAATACTGACTCATCAAGGCAAGTATTTATGGTTGAGAAGGGAAGAGAGAATAAAAGGGGTACAAACTTAATGGTCAATTTTCAATTTTCTTATTTCCTTTTGTTTTTTTTCTTTTATGAATGTTGATTTGCATGAAAATATAAAAAAATTGAGTTGACATGTGTTTATGAAATGGCAAGTTCAAAATAAAATTGAAGAAAAACTCGTCAGCTTAAACCTGAAGAGTGTTTAACAAGACTAAGCAAACCTTTAAAATAACGTTTATGTGAAACATCTTGTGATTTGTTTTGTTTAAAACCCAACTAGCTTTTGTTTTGTTACTTTTTTATTTTAGTTATACTAATTTGGACATAATATGTATTTATTTTTTGTTTGTATTGTATTTGAAATGCTATGATTGTTACTTAGGTTTTATTAAAATAATAATTATTCTGCTTATAATTAAAGTAAAACTTTATAACACTGAATTTTTCTCTATATAGGTACATTTATTTATTTATTTATTTAAAAAAGAGGTTTTATCTTCTGGTTTTTAAAATAAGTAAAAATTATTGCCATTTGTTTACAATTTCGTTAAATATTTTCTGTTTTCTGTTTTAAAATAACACTAATTATATTAAAATCTTGTTCTATTTTACAATATTGTATATTACAAAGTACATATGTTTAAATAAAAATGGCATACTTTTAGGCTTTAGCAAAATTTTCTGTTATGTTGTGTTTTGTTTTTCTTTAAATTTTGTACAGTTTTCTTTAAGTTTTTAAAGTTTGAAAAGGTTTTAATTTTAACAAATCCCTTAAATGTTGTTTATGTTGTTTATGTAATCATATTTTCTTTTTGTACAGTATAAAATTTTAAGGGATTTTTTGTACATTATTGTTTACTAATTTTGTTTTACACAGTTTTCAACCCTCTAATGCCTCTAATGTGAATAAATTATATGTATGTTTCAAAGAAAATTAATTTTAATATTTTTTGTGCAATATGGGATATTTAAAATTAAAACAAAAAACCAAATATTTAAGCCAATAAGAAAGAAAAATGTTGTTAAAAGAAACCAGGAAATTACAAAGAATATACATACATAGGTAGAATAGTTGCAATGAAGCAAAAACCAGTGCAAAATATATTAAGGCCCGTTTTCTCAATGTGTCGACAAACTGGCTGTTACTAAATGTCGACATAAATTTATTAGACTGATAATATGTCCGTTAACTATTTTGTTTTCTCCATGAAACATTCTTTTCATTTGGCAATACCTCTCAAAATTTATGTGAAAATTGGGAACTCTGTCTTTAAGTGACAAGTTGTTGACATAATTCAGCTGTTTTCCAAATGTGAAAAAATAACAGAAAGTAAAATAATAAAAAAAAAACAAATACATATTTTAAAAAATAAATAATATCCATGTCTGCCAGGTAGTTAGGTCTGGCATGATAAACTCTTTCAACATTCACTTGGAATTCATGTTCTTCAAGTTCATCCTCCATCAAATTAATGTTTATTCCTCTATTAAACATTTTTTCTAAAATCTATTAATTTTTTTACAAAACTCAAGGTATTGCCACATCAAAAATATGGACAGCAGTCAGCTGATTGAATTTACCTGTACAACAAATAAATAATCGGCAGATGAGGGCTGGTTAGTTTTGCGACTGAATAGAAGCAAATGTGACATTGAGAATCGGCAGTTTTTCGTTGGGAAAAAAGATAATCGCCTAATGAGAAAACAGCCCTAAGCCTGTTAATTGTCCCTAACTTAGACCTCTTTAATAATATTGTGCTATTGCCAAAGGAAAGTTTAAACGGTTTGGTGCTGTAGTCCTTGAAAATTTTCAATATATCAATTTGTATTACAACCATTTTGGCCGTTATTGATGTTTGTACTTATTTGTTTTTTTTAGCAAAATTAATCAAATATCTAATTTAAGTTGGATTCACCCATTCATTGTGAACAATACATTTGTACGGACAAAGCTTTTTTCATAAGAAAAGATAGACGTCAATATCTTTTTGAGAGAGAGAGAGAAAAAATTCTGCTTGAATTGGTTTAATTTTACATTTTGTCTGGACAAAAATGAATTATTTTGAAGACAGCAGGGCAAAATAATTATTCAAATATAAACGTGTGTATTTTATTTTTTAAATATTGTAGTCGATAGCCTGCTGTGCTGAATGTATTTAATGCTTAAAGCTATGTATAGACGATCGTCAGATATTACAACGTTGTCCGAAAAATTTTCAAAAAATCGTGTGAACTTAAAATGTTTGTCTTCCAATCTTGTAAGAAAAAGCATTTTCAGTACATTGGAAGACAAAAATATTGTCAGACATCTAACAATCGTGTAAACACAAAATGTTGTCATTATTTTAAAACAATTGTCAAACACTTTTCATTGTCATGTGTGCAAAGTTTATGCATCTGCCAATGGCAGCATTGTCATAGAAATTATTTCTAAATGCAACTCTGTATGTATGTACATAAATTAACAAACAATTGTGCATTAATAACATTTTGGAAAAACAATTTCCGTTGACAGATAAATTCATTGTGTGACAATTGTGTGCCAATGAAATTGTTAGTTTTCTTACAGTCGTCTAAACTGACAATTTACCTTTTGCTAACAATTTTGCTAGCACATTGATTGTAATACCTGGAATAGCTTAAGTAACATTTTTTCAAAAAATGATTGAAAAAAAAAATTAATTATGTATTTCAATGGCCATCAGCAAAAACAATTTTCATTTTATATTCATTTTGAATACACAATATTTTAAAATAATTTAATATTTATATTTTGATACTAAAGCATATGGCAGCTTTGATTTTACAGAAAAATCGTTCGAAATGGATGAATCGTGTTGCAAAAAAACTCTCAGTAAAAAAGTTTTTCTCCCGACAAAAATTTTGTTCGGAACAAATTCTTGAATCCACTATACATATATGAAAATCATTAAAATTTCTAC